>OZ010795.1:127542184-128987809 GCA_963932465.1 Maratus speciosus
CATAAACACTCCTGACATCTTGAATAACACTCCTGCAAGACTTTTTTTTAACATATGTCACCGTTAGCAAGTTATTGAATTTTAAAATGCATCAGTCATTTTTGGGACACCCGGTATATATGTCGTAGGCTAATTGAGAAATCCGGATCTTTCAAACAGCCTAGGCTCTTTGCAAAGAGCCGGGCTAATTGGAGAATCCGTCTCTTTTTTTTTCAATTATTCTCAATTAGCCTACGACTGCAAAGAGCCGGGATAATTGGAGAATCCATCTCCCTTTTTCCAATTAGCCGGATATTTTTCAGGCTTATTGCAAAGAGCCTAGAAAGCGTTAGGCTAATTGAAAAATGACCACTTATTATCCGATCAAGGTGATATTTTTAGCTCACAGGCTATCAAAGCCTGAGAGCTTATGTGCCCGCCGATTCTGTATGTACGTGTGTACGTACGTACGTATGTACGTAACACGATAACTCTTGATAGAAATATCCGATTTGCTTGAATTTTTTTTTCTAGGTTCATTCTGATAAGGTACTTCCCTGATTATTTTTGGGGGTTCATTGGGTAAGGATAAAGTGGGAAAAGGGGGGCTAGTCATCCCACCTTAAATTATATAAATGGATTTTTCATGCAGAAATATTCGATTTGCTCCAAATTTGGTATACTGGTTTATTGTGTTAAGGAGCTTCCCTGATTAGATTTGGAAGCTCATTATTTAAGTATAAAGGGGGAAAGGGGGGCTACCCCCTTAATTTAGATAAATCGGTTTTTCATGATGAATTATTCGATTTGCTCCAAATTTGGTATACCGGTTTATTAAGTTAAGGAGCTGCCTTGATTAGATTTGGAGCTATCCCCCACCGTAATTTAGATAAATGGGTTTTCATGCAGAAATATGCGATTTGCTCTAAATTTGATATACCGGTTAATTATGTTAAGCAGCTTCCCTGTTTACATTTGGAAGATCATTATTATGTAAAAAGGGGGAAAAGGGAGGCAATTGCCTATCCCCTTAATTTAGATAAATGTGTTTTTCATGTAGAATTATTCGATTAGCTCAAATTTGATATACTGGTTTATTATGTTAAGGAGATGCTTGACTAGATTTGGAGGTTCATTAGTTAAGTATAAAGGGAGGAAAGGGGGGCTAGCTCCCCCCTTAATTTAGGTAAATGGGTTTTTAATGCACAAATATTCGATTTGCTCCAAATTTGGTATACCGGTTTATTATGTTAAGGAGCTTCCCTGATTATATTTTGATGTTCATTAGTTAAGTATAAAGGGAGGAAAGGGGGGCTAGACCCCCTCCCCTTAATTTAGATAAATGGGTTTTTCATGCAGCGTTATTCGATCTGATCCAAATTTCCTATACCGGTTTATTATGTTAAGGAGCTGCCTTGATTAGATTTGGAGATTTATTGGTTAAGTATAAAGGAGGGACAGGAGCTAGTGTCCCCTTAATTTAGATAAATGGGTTTTTCACACAAAGTTATTCGATTTGCTTCCAATTTGATATACCAATTTATTACGATATGACGTCCTTCATTTCATTTGGAGGTTCATTGGTTATGTATAAAAGGGGGAAAGGGGGGCAATTCCCCCTCCCCTTAATTTAGATAAATTTGTTTTCATGCAGAATTATCTAATTTAGTTTATTTTTTTTTCCAAGTTCATTCTAATAAGGAGCTTTTCTGATTAGATTTGAAAGTACATTGCTACAGCATGAAGAATTATTCGATTAATTAGCTAATACCCCCCCCCCCTTAATTTAGTAAAATGGTTTTTTCATGCAGAATTATCTGATTTGCTTCAAATTTGGTATACCAGTTTATTATGTTAAGTAGCTTCACTGATTAGATTTGGAGGTTCTTTGGTTAAGTAGAAAGGGGGGCAACGGGGACTAATACCTTCATTTATTTTTCGAGGGGCATTATTTTTTTAAATACGAGTATAATATACAATTAGTGTGAATAGCCTGTGAGCTCAATGCCATCAGTTTAACTGGGCAATTTTCTTTTTATTAGGTTTATTAACGCATAACCCTACCGAAACCCGAAAAATAAATTACAACAGACTGTACCTCGATCCGAGCAAGACAAAATAATTTCAGTCTGCATGCAACCCGACCCGAACCTGAGAGTTCTATTTGAAAAAAACCCGAAATCCCGAACCAAATCTGATAACAGACAAAAATATTCCAAAGATCCATAACCGGATCCGAACAAGACAAATTAGTTTCCGTGAACACGCAACGCTACCAGAACCTAAAAATTCCATTCGAAGTCAACCTGAAACCCGTCTCGAACCAAAACTTAACCGACAAAAATATTCCAAAGAACTATACTAGATTAATTTTCACACAATCCTGTTCCGGACATTTTTCGCCCAGTTGGAAATTTACATCTAATACAAAGAACTATAACCCGATGCAAGCCAGACAAAATAATCTACGTCCACCAGTAACCCGATCCGAACCTGAAACTTCTAATTGAACTCAATCCGAAAACTGGTTGTGGTCGGTTTTCGGGTTGACTTCAAATGGAACCTTCAAGTTCGGATCCGGTTGAAAAAAAATTAAACTAAATCAGATAATTCTGCATGAAAACCCATTTAGGGGAGGGGCAATTGCCCCCCTTTCTCCCTTTTATATTTAACCAATGAACCTCCAAATCAAATGAAGGAAGCCATATCGTAATAAACTGGTATGCCAAATTTGAAGCAAATGGAGTAATTCTGTATGGAAAACCCATTTATCTAAATTAAGGGGACACTAGCTCCTGTCCCTCCTTTATACTTAACCAATAAATCTCCAAATCTAACCAAAACAACTCCTTAACACAATAAACCGGTATACAAAATTGGGAGCAAATCGAATAACTCTGCATGAAAAACCTATTTATCTAAATTAAGGGGGGGGGGGGGGTCTAGCTGCCCTTTCCTCCCATTATACTTAACTAATGAACTTCCAAATCTAACCAGGGAAGCTCCTTAACATAATAAACCGGTATACGAAATTTGGAGCAGATGGAATAACTCTGCATTAAAAACCCATTTATCTAAATTAAGGGGGGTGGTCTAGCCCCCCTTTCCTCCCTTTATACTTAACTAATGAACCTCCAAATCTAATCTGGTAAGCTCCTTAACATATTAAACAGGTATACCAAATTTGGAGCATATCGAATAATTTTGCATTAAAAACCCATTTACTTAAATTAAGGGGGAGGTCTAGCCCCCTCCCCTTTCCTCCCTTTATATTTAACTAATGAATCTCCAAATCTAATCAAGCCATCTCCTTACATAATAAACCAGTATACCAAATTTGAGCTAATCGAATAATTCTACATGAAAAAAGCATTTATCTAAATTAAGGGGAGAGGCAATTGCCCCCCTTTCCCCCTTTATACATAATAATGATCTTCTAAATGTAATCAGGGAAGCTGCTTAACGTAATTAACCGGTATGCTAAATTTATTGCAAATCGCATATTTCTGCATGAAAAACACATTTATCTAAATTAGAGGGGGGGATAGCCCCCCTTTCCTCCCTTTATATGTAACTAATGAACCTCCAAATCTAATCAAGGCAGCTCCTTAAATTAATAAACCGGTATACCAAATTTGGAGCAAATCGAATAATTCATCATGAAAAACCGATTTATCTATATTAAGGGTGGTAGCCCCCTTCCCCCCCCTTTATACTTAAATAATGAGCTTCCAAATCTAATCAGGGAATTTCCTTAACACAATAAACCGGTATACCAAATTTGGAGCAAGTCGAATATTTCTCCATGAAAAACCCATTTATATAATTAATCAGGGAAGCACCTTATCAGAGTGAACCTAGAAAAAAAAATGAAGCAAATCGGTTATTTCTATCAAGAGTTATCTTGTTACGTACATACGTACGTACACACGTTCGTACACACGTACGTACGGAATCTGCGGGCACATAAGCTCTCAGGCTTTGATAGCCTGTGAGCTAAAAATATCACCCTGATCAGATAATAAGTGGTCATTTTTCAATTAGCCTAAGGCTTTCTAGGCTCTTTGCAATAAGCCTTAAAAATATCAGGATATTTGGAAAAAGGGAGATCTATTCTCCAATTAGCCCGGCTCTTTGCAAAGAGCCGGATTTCTCAATTAGTCTACGACATATATATATATATATATATATATATATTATGTTGATTCATTGGTCAAGATAGTTTTACACATTATTTTAATTCGAAGAGCATTCTAATTTTTTATAAAATAGTTTCACATATTAAAAAAAATTACTTTCTGGAGTTTTTACTAATACGTTACCTACCTTTTGTTTTTTATAGGACAAGGAATTATCACATATAAAGCATTTTCGAATGTTATTCTAACAAGTCAAACTCTAAATTGAGAATTTCGTTTGCTCATACCATTTCATGTTCATTTAAAATGACTTTCCGTGCTGTGCATTTCATAGTTTTATATAAAAAAGTCCTTCCGGCCAGTGCCGGGAGGAAGGGGTAGCTTTCATATTCCTTATTTTAAAAAAGCCAACTTATATTATTCAAACACACGAAGCTCAATTAAGTGGAAACCGAATGTAGGGGATTCAATACTAATTTTTATCAATACTAAATCATTATGAATGAGAATTTCGCGAAATTAGTCAGCTTTATCCAAGCTGCTTTTATTTAAAGTAACTTATATTTGGCTGCCAAATTCGGCGATTTCTTAAAGTGCCGGCCATTTTAAGACAACATGGTGGATGAGGCTAACCAGTGAACTTGGTCGAGTCCTTAGTAATTGCTGTGCACATGCTCACTCACATCGGAATCGGTTGATATATACGAGTGCTGTCGCAGGCAAAAAAATCAGATTTTTCAAAATGTCACCCACGTTAGAAATTGAAACTGCTATATCTGAGCCATTTTTTTAAGATAAAGACAAACAAAAAATGATCCTGAATCCTTATATCAAGGTCAAATACTTAAGAAAGAAACCTTTTTCAATTTCTAATTTTTTTGCACCTCACTTTAAATATATATATTTTTTAATTTAATGGCCGCCATTTTGAAACAAGATGGCTGATGAAGCTGGCCAGCGAACTTGGTCGAGATATTGATGTATACTATCCACATGTCTTCTTCCATCGAAATAGGCGAATACGTGTGGTATCGCGAGACAAATACAAGATCGTTTCAAAGTGTTAGCCATGATAGAAATTCAAAGTGCTATAATTCAACCACTTTTTAAGATATAAACAAAAGAACAAATTTTCAGAAACAAAAACTGCTCCAGAATCTTTGTATCAAGGCCAAACACATAAAAAAATCTTTTTCATTTTCCAATTTTTTAATATCTCATTTTAAATTTTAAATTACATTTTTTTTAAAATGGCAACCCTTTTGAAACAAGATGGCGAATGAAGCTAGCCAACGAACTCGGTCGAGACATTGGCATGTACTATGTACAGACCAAGTTACATTCAAATCAGTTCATAAATACGCCTGTTATCGCGTGACAAAAATCAGGTCGTTTTAAAATGTCAGCCACAATAGAAATTCAAAATGTTATAACTGAGCCATTTTTTAGATATAGACGAAACAAAACCGGTCCCGGAATCTTTGTATTAAGGTCAAACACATACGAAAAAACTCTTTTTCATTTTCCAATTTTTTGGTATCTCATTTTAAATTTAATTTTTTTTTTTTAAATGGTCGCCATTTTGAAACAAGATGGCGGATGAAGCTGGCCAACGAACTCGGTTGATTTATTTGTATGTACTATGTACACACCAAGGTACATCCAAATCGGTTCATAAATATGTCTGTTATCACGTGGCAAAAATCAGGGCGTTTCAAAATGTCAGCCACACTAGAAATTCAAAATGCTATAACTCAGCCATTTTTTAAGATATAGACGACACAAAAACTGCTCCCGAATGTTTTTATCGAGGTCAAACACATAAGTAAAAAATATTTTTTCATTTTTTAATTTTTTGGTACCATTTTTCAAATTTAAATTTTTCTTAAAATTTTAAATGGAGACGATTTTTAAACAAAATGGCGGATGAAGCTGGCCAACGAACTCGGTCGAGACATTGGTCTGTATTATGTATAAACGAAGTTACATCCAAATCGGTTCAAAAATACCCCTTTTATCGCGTGACAAAATTCAGGACGTTTCAAATTGCAGCTTCGCTAGAAATTCAAAATGCTATAACTCAACCATTTTTTAAGATATAGACGAAACAAAAACTGCTCCGGAGTCTTTGTATAAAGGTCAAATACACACAAAAAAAATATTTTTCCATTTTCAAATTTTTGGTACCACATTTCAAATTTTAAATTTTTTTTAAATTTTTAAATGGCCGCCATTTTGAAACAAAATGGCGGATGAAGCTGGCCAACGAACTCGGTCGAGACATTGGTATGTACTATGTAAACACCGAATTACATCCAAATCGGTTTATAAATACGAGAGTTACAGTGTGACATAGGTCAGATATATATATATATATATATATATCAATTTTGAACGGAGGGTGGTTTCGGGGTCTGGGGGTCATGATCGATGAAAATATACTAAAATTTTTTGAAATCGCTTTCCTCCGAACGGCTGCAATAGGTAGCTTTTTGTAAAGAAAGTTACCTAAAAATCATATTACGTATTAAAGAACGCTGAAATATAAGTATTTTCAAATAATGACAGTGATTTTATGAAATATTGCTTGCTATTTTATAAGCTTCTCTTTTTCAGAAGATCAAAGAATGGATTAAAACTTTTCCCAAATATATAAAATCTTAATATTAAAAATATTCCTTGAAAAATTACGAAAGTTTCCATCTTAATCTTGTTTTAACATGAATGTTTCACAGTATAGCTAAGAAAAAAACTCTTCGTAAAATATCAAATCCTTTTTTCGTGACTAAAACATATCTTTCATCTTTAAGATTTGTAACATGTGCCACGGTATGCTATAACAGAAAACTTCTATCTTACTTTTTATATAAGCATTTTATCTTCAAATAAAATGAAAGAAAAGTTTCAAAAATTCCGAAAATATTCGATTAAATGTACGAAACTGAAAAGATGTGTTACGAGTAAAAAATCTGTTAAAATAGTTTTTGTTTAAATTTTATTTAAGAATTTACAAAAGAAATACGAGGTTTCAAAATCAATCTGCAGAATATCAAGGTGAATATCCACTTAGATATTTGTTTTATGTTTTAAATATAGCTTAAAATAAAACATTTGTATGCTCCTCTAAAACAATGTAATCACGCGTTCTACGTAAAATTGGCTAAATTTTCCCGTCTCTCTGTTACGGTAGCTATTTGAAAATATTCCTTTTAATATATTTTATTTAAAATTCGCTCTACCGCCCAGAGTTGCGCGGGCTAGTGAAAATAACCTTAAATATACATAATATCAGCCTAGAATACTTTTATATTTTTAAATGAAAATGTGCCCAAATGGACATAGATTCGGGGACCTACTGCCTGGATGATTTTATATATTTAAACGGAAAGCAAGCCACTTGAACCTAATATGTAAAACACAGTTTCTTTTGATTCCATAATTTTAAACTAAATGTTTTCAAATGAACCTATTGCTGAATGCCCCACTGGTGTCGGCAATGTACACCTTCGAATTTGTATGATTAATTTTTGAACGAATCTCTATCGAAACAAATCCTACTGAACACAGTTGTTAAAAAACTGGTATATTTTTGTAAGAAGTGCTTGTACTTCCTTATTTTTTAAACGGCTGATATATTTCATATTTAAAAATGTATATATTTCTTAGTGTTCTCATGCTTTGGAATTTTTTAAGTTATAAATATAACGTTTCCTAAGGTGGTGGTAATGGTAGGTGGTAAAATAATGGAATTCAGCTGTGAAAAACAGTGTTTGTCGTTTTATTTAATCGAAATCCAATAGTATTTATTTTGTAATAAATGATCATTTTATCTCCAATTCTAATTATTTGTAAAACAAAAATTTCCTCAAAAAACGGCTGAAACGTTTCTGTCTAAAATGTATTGCAATTATAAGTATAAGCAATAATAAGTTTTTGGTATACGTTTAAATAAAAGCACGTAATGTTAACAACATGGGATTAATTTTAGTTTCAAATTATTTATTTTCCTACTGAATCTCGCATGTATTAAACCAAATGTTTATTTGATCAGTAGATAAACCGTCGGTACATTGCATTAAATTTTCAGAGCTCTTGTATAAAATTTATTTATTTTTTATGTGCGTAATGTTAACTCTATGAGCAAATGCGTAAAGTGCCGTAAAAGTGACTTTTAGAAAAAAAAATAACCTTTAATGTATTATAATTTTTTTAAACGAATACCGCTGTTTCAAAAAACAATTTACATATATTTAATCTGGTATCTTTCTTTTTTTCATATTTTCATTTAGCGGATGAAGATTTTTGAACATTAGTTCGTTTTAATTTACTAGGGGGCTCGGCCCCCTACGAGCTACGCTCGCCAACCCCCGTCCAGACACCGCAGGCTCTAAATGCACTCTAATTTGATCGGCTTTAAAAAGATTTCGAAAGATTGAATTATAATTTAAAAAACAGTGGCGATCTCCCTATAAACGAATTTCTATTCATTTCTCTTTGATTGGGGAATTTTAACGCCAAATGCGCTGCGGTACTACTTGATTATCCCGTCGACCAATTTCGCCAAATTATATAAATCGCCACACCACTCGCCAAATTATACAAATTGACATAATTTTTATTTTAAATAACGAAAGAACAAATAAATTCGCAAAACATTAATAAAAATACAAATAAAACGTCGAAATAAAAATAACTTGGTGACGTAGACACGTGTAACAACATTTCAAAATAAGCTAATATAAAAGGAATTAAGTAAACAGAGTCTTTGTCTCCTGGTATTTTTTAACAAAGCGAAAAGAAAGTTCTTTTAAATGAGACATTTTAAATTAATTGTTTTTAATCTGATGTAATTTTTACCAAGCTATTCTTTCTCTTTTAAATAATCGCGTGAAAGTACTTTTGTTAGCAATGAAATATTATTTGCGCTTTCCTAACAAAAATAGTTGAAAATATCCTCTCAAAATATTAAATAAATGTCTAGCGCAATTTCTAAATTTAAACTTTTTTGCAATATTATTTTGTGTTCATTTTATGTAATAACTATAATGTGACGTAAATATGACGTAATTTCTCCTAAGACTTCTAACGCATGTTAATGAATTTATTATTTTACAATATCCTTTCTCTTTTAAAATTCACGTGTATACTTTTTATGACGTAATTTTTAATATGTTCCTGCTTTTTGTACATAATTATTTAATTCTAATTCCAAATGATTTTTTCTGTTTATAATAGTCACGTGTAAATAAACTTTTTATTTGAAGCTAACATTATTGCTTGCGCTTTTTATAAAGTTGGCAACAGTTTAAATTAGTACAATTTTCTGAAATCTGTAAAAAATATCTCTAGAAATGCTGAAAATTTGAATTTAAAATAGAAATAAAACCTGAAAAAGTGAGTCAAAATAAAAAAAATAATGCAATCTGCACTCCGCCAAATTCTAACGCATAAAATGATCTAAAAATGATAACACTGCCATGTATAGTTTTTGCTGCTATAAAACTTTTTTAGTGGAACGATTTTGTCCAACTTTAGCATTAAATATCTCTTAAAATAATTCTTCGATTTGAAAACTGTCTGCATCAGCGTGTTTATCAAACATTTCTGTATAAATCCACTGATTTTCATATTTTTGTATGCATTATTTTTCTCAATATTAACGAAGAAAGACCTCCGGTCACAAAAAATTCAAAACCGGCGGCGGCGGCGGCGGTGACAGCGGTAGTTACTTTTTTTTAGAATAGAGAGAAACAGCCGAAGAGATAAGGACTGAGAACGATAGGATAAAACGAAAAGACGAACATTTTATTCAAATAGTAAGATTTATATTTTAAAAGTATTACGCTGTTCTAAATATGAAAATCAATAACATAATGAGTATTTTTTATTTTTTTATTTATTTTTTTTTTTTTTAGCCAATAGCGACTTCGAAAGGCGCGCAAGAAAGCGCTGTTTAAGACATTTTCGGATCTTCACTGCCAGTCAGCTCCAGAGCAGTTGCCGTGTGGTATTTTGCGATAAATGCTTACAGTTGATCAGTGTTCGTTCTGATGTTTAGTTAATATCTCGGTTAATTATGAGAAAAATAAAAATTGAATTTTATGTGGATTTAGACCTGACTTGGACAATTCCCATCCAAATTCCTGAACGCTATGTGAGCTTTTTTTTATAGCAATCGCACACACACACAAACACACGCACTGACACAAACAGTCAAAATGTTTTCTTATATTAACACTGGCAATGCTTTTATCCATAAGCTTTAATGCGCTGCAGTAGGTTTAAGACAATAATTAAAAACCTGTCAATTTTTTTTTCAGTTTCTTGTTTACCAATTGCTTATTCTGCTTTCGGGTTAATCTGAGTTAATTTTTTTTATTTGTTTCGTTTATAAAACCTCAAAATTAATTATCGGAATTTTTTTCTTAGCGGCAGGTTCCAGCAGTAAAATTACATGCGTTATCATTCCATTTACAATATAAAAAATACAGCTGTTTTTCAATATAGGAAAATTAAACATAACCACAAACAAAAATGTATAAAATCTTCTGCTGAGTATCCCGGATTTGAAAAGCTTTCTTTATCTTTATAAACCTCAGAAACCAACATATATTTATTTGGTATAAAGAAGCATTTATAAAAACAAATATTTTTTCGCTGCAATAGATTTTCGGAAACTTTTCCGAATAGTTTGTATAGAGTATAAATCGGTTTTCTGAATTAAAAATTTAGGATTTGTAGAGGTTACTAATTCTCAAGTAACCATTTTCATGCTCACAGTAAACATGTTTTATAGACAAGCACGATAAATTAACAGCATTAACCTTAATATTATAATTAATATATTTTGTCAGACTTGCGTACATAGTTTTCTTTTCTTTTTTGTTTTTTTAAACCAAAGTAGCAAAAATATAATTGTTCGAAAGTTTGCTAATTGTTTGCTAAATTTCGTTCCACATAACCCCATAGCAAGGAATGTCTAACTTTTTTCCTACTGGTTCTGGTTATTCAACTAATTATTCATCAACTTTAACCGTATACTGCAAATATTCCTCAGAATTTCCCTTCCCAATGGCTTCCACAAACTGCCAACGGTTGACAAACAAACTCTGGCTGAATGAAAACTGACAAAAACTGAAACAGGCTGATGAACAAAAACTGACACAGGCTGAAAATGCGAAAATGATATTCTACCGCATCTAAATAGAACATGTTCCAATTTGTGAAAACTGACTAACCCCTTAAAAGGCGGTGGTTCATTTTTGAAAAAATGTAAATTCTGGTGTCATTGAATTATTTCAGAATTTTACGAGTAGAATTGCTTTGCTCCTGAAACGGTTAATGCACCAAAAAAAAAAAAAAAAAAAAAAAAAAAAAAAAAAAAAAAAAATCGGAAGAGGTTGTGTAACTTAGCTTGGTGTAGAAAACTTTTCCTGTACGATTTTTTTTATTATTTTAGCGATTTTTAATGCGATATTTGGAGAATTTTAGAATTTTTTTTATAATTTGGCGTCGATTGTTAGTCAGTTACGGTAAACTTCAGATATCAATGTATTAATCCATTGAAGCAAACTGCTAAAGAAACCCTTTCTAATTGAAGCCCTTGCTATTTTTGAATATTTAGCGATTTTTAATGCATTTTTCAATGCGATTTTCAGAGTTAGTTGCAGTCATATGGCGATTTTTTAAAAGTCGGAAAATTCGTATTAAACTTTTAGACTAATAAAATAAACTTTACCATTTATGATTTTTTAATCTTAGCGATTCTTAACATAATTTTTAACACGATTTTCAATGCGTTTTTTAGCGACTTTTCGAGATTTATTACGTTCAGCGTCGATATTTTTTTGATATTGATGAAATATTTACGATTACAGTGTTTAAATATTGACAACTGCGATTTTTGATTTTTTTTTTCAATTTTTAAATGTGAGATTTAGCGTTTTTCGAGTCCCACGTCGATTTTCTGACATTCTGAGAAAGATTTGGTTTCAAACTTTTAGCCTATCACAGTAATTTTTGGCAACAAAAACTTTTGATTTTTAGCGTTTTTACAGCGATTTTTCGACATTTTTTATGTACGAATGTATTTTTTTTTTCATTCATGAAATACTTCCCATTACAGTGCTTTACCAAATTACAGTTGTTTTCTCCCTCTGCGATTTTTGAATATTTAGAAATTTTTAATGCTGTGCGATTTTATGAGTTACAAGGAGATTTTTTGATATTTGTAAAAGGAAATCCGATTCAACGTTTCAGCTTAACACTAGAACGCAATTACTCAAATGTTATAAAAAAATATTATACCAGAATTTTTATTTAAACTATTTAACTTCTATTACTCATCTTACTTATTTCACAGTGGTATATATTTAAGTTATTTTACACAGGAATTTCTGTTTCGAATCGTAATATTTTTATTTAGTACCAGTCAAAATTACAACTATGGCCGTTCTAGTGTTAATGTAATATTTTTTACGTCTACGATTTTTTAATTTTAGCGAATTTTAATGCGAATTTTTATATTTTTGTGAATTTCAATGCGTTTCTTTGAGATTTTTTGCGTTCCGTTTCAATTTTTTGTCAATCATGAAAGATTTCAGATAACGCTGCTTTACCCAATTACAGTAAATTTTATCACTGCGATTTTTGAATATTTAGCGACTGTAATATGACATGGGGTGATATTCTGACATTTTTAAACAGAATTCGGTTTCAACATTAAAGTTTAATGTAGTAAATTTTGTATACTAGATTTTTTTTTAATTTTAGCGTTATCGAATGCGATACTGATAATTTTTTAGAAATATTTTGCGTTTTGCGTTTTGCGTTTTTTTCTGTTATTAATGAAAGTATTCAGATTGCAATGTTTTACTCTATTATAGTTAGCTTTGTCACCTGCAATTTGATAATATTTAGCGATTTTTTAAAGCATTTTTTAATGCGATTTTCAGCATTTTTCATAGTCCCTAGTGATTTTTTGAGATCCGGAAAAGGAATTCGGTGTTAACTTTTTATTCCTCTATAGTGAATATCGTCCTCTGCGATTTTTAATATTTAGCGATTTTTTAAAGTGATTTTTAGGGATTTTATGAGTTCTGTTTTATGTACCTAGTAGGTAGTAAATATATTTTTTTTCTATTTGGTACTCTAAGTATGCACTTTTATTAAATTGTATATAACCGTATTTTGAAACTCAATATTATGTAAAATAGTAGAGAAAATAATTGTTTATGTACTATTTAATTTCAGCTCAATTAAAGGTGTCTATGTGGCCAGCAACTCAGCAAGTCAGTACAGGTTCTACAGTGACTATTAATTGTACTGTGAGCGGGCATCCAGTAACTTCAATACACTGGTTAAAAAATCAGAAGCCTCTTGCGTTGTCTCGGAGAATTGTCCTTATTAGCAGGACAGTTTTGCATATTACTACAGTTCAAAGGGAAGATCGAGGAATGTATCAATGCATTGCAAGGAATGATGAAGAATCAGCACAAGGATCTGCAGAGCTAAACATAGCATGTAAGCATCATATAAATTTATTATTTGTCTAAGTTCCTATATTATGTCAGATGAAGGAATTAAAACAGATGCCTATTATAATGGGATATTTTTTCTTAAGGTGAGAATTTTGCTTTACTTCACGTGTTTGCAATAACCTTTAAAAAGAATTTTTTTTTTCTTGCAGACACTTTGTCTTGATGTGTACAATACACCTTTTTAAAGATATCTGAAATTTATAAAGTGGCACTGTTGGAATCAATACTAGTGAAATAGAATTTTTGCAATGTGAAAGTTCTGGTCATTTCTTTATGCTGTAATATATTAAAAAAATATCAAGCTGACAATGATTTTTTTAAAGTGTAGACTACTTTATTTTTTTAAAAATTGTATTATTTAAAAAAAGTTATTTTAAACATAAAGTTGTTTAGAAAGTTTAGAAAAAAAATGTTCTTTATTGATATTATAGAAAAAAATGGTGACAATTCTATTCAAATAATATACTGCAAGAAATGTAATAAAAATGTACGTTACCACATTTTGAATGCAAATTTCATAATACGAGATATATTAGAATATTTTAATAGGAAATATATCAACATAATTATCTTAACATTTGTTTTCCCTACTCGGTTATGTAAAATTATTATTTCCAAATTTATCGTTCAATCTTAGAAACAAATTTTCTTAGTATACATTAAAATACTGATGAATAACTTGAACTTTAATCCTATAGATTTATGAATATTGCATTTCGTTTGCATAAGAAATGACTTTACGCCTACAAGATTTATTGTGCGAAAAGAATCCTAGTGCAGAAAAAATGGGGCGAATTTATGTAGAAAGCATATATTCGTAGAAAAATAATTTCGCTTTTTCTGCAAAGGGATATGAAAAAAAAATATATATTGTTAAAAATTTTATTTATTTTATAACTTGTATAATGTGAGTCATAATTTTATTTGTACTGGTTTTTATTTGACATGTTTCAGGATACCTGATTAAATGAGAACGACACGTAATGTTTTCATAACAAATTTATAAATTTAGTAATTATGAAGCAAAAGATTCTTATATAAACCAATTCAAAAGTATTATTTTCGCTTTAAGATGCGTAGATGAAAAATATAAGTAAGAGACAAAAAATGAATATAAGTAAAACACCACTAATAAGAATATAAATACGATAAAATTTGGAAAAGCAGTGTAAATATTTGATATAAAAATGCAGTTGTGGCCAAAATTGTGGACAATTTTATGTAGCTTTCAAATACAAAAAGTAAAAATCTACCTATTGGTGTCGTCCGAAGGAAAACACTTAGGGAAATGTTGCTATATTTTTGCCGACCATGACACCCTGATCCCAAAACCACCCTCCGTTGGAATTTTGGCTTATATATATATATATATATATATATATATATATATATATATTTACAAATCATCATCTATTCCTATTACAATAATTAATTTAATAAATTTAGCAGCAAATTATAACTGTAACATTATACAAAATACAGATGGAACCCTATACGTATAATATTAATTAAACAAAATTCACCAATAGCCAGCACAATGCATACGATTAATCCATATTTACATATGAAAAACCACCATATATATATATATATATATATATATATATATATATATATATATATACATATATATAGCGAATATATAGCAAAATTTTATCGGCGAATATATAGCAAAATTTCCCGACGTGTTTTTATTCTGACCGGCTGCAAAATTTAGCTTTTTACTTTTGTACTACTTTTAATTTTTGTACTATTTAATACTATCACATTCTGGAAATCTTTATTATGATTTTAAATGTTCTGTACATGGCATTTTGTATCGAATTTGTCAAAGAAACATATTATGGAAAACAAATATTTTGTAACAATTAATAAGCTACCCGAGACAAGAAACATTCATGATTACGTTATAGTAATCTTCAGAATCTCAAAACAAAAAATCAAGAAAAATAATGCCACAAATTATCAAAATCAATGTTTTAGAACGATTAAAAGCAGCTAAGAATCTGATATTCTATTTCAGAAATTTTTTCAAAAACTAGGAAAGCTGTTATTTTTGGAGGTTCTTAGCTTGTATTTTATCAACTTGTTTTTAAAAGATTCTGAAGCATTTCCAATATCATAGTTAGAAGTGAACTGAAGTTGAAACTTCATAAATGTTTTCGCCAACATCAGAAAAATACACTTCATTGTTTTAAGAACACTGACACTTTCTTTACCCTTTAAGTTTGCCGAAACATTCAGAAAATTTAATCATCCGCGAGTTTTCATCTCTATGGAATAATTCTTTTATAAAATGGTGATTCTAATTACTTCGAGTAGAAATTTGGATGGAACACACGACCAATAAAAACATACTTGCATTTTATGCACCTCATTTGCAAACGTAGTGTGGTATATTATTTTAAATGTTCAAACTGATTAGTACCAAAATTATGATAATGAATCACGAAATCTTACTAAAAATCTTCATGACAGGTCATGTGCTTTATAAATTTATATTCCTATCATCACTGTCGTGAAAATTACACTGAAACAGCCACTAAGAAGATGATAGTTTTTTATGTTAAAAAATTATAATCAGTAATTTATTAAAAACAAATTTCTATAATTCAATGATTAAATCTACCCTATGTATATATATATATAATCCGAATGAAACGAATATATGAAACGACTGAAATGTAACGAATTTATGAAACGATTCTATGAAGCGACTGATTAAACGACTGATTATGTTTCGCGGCGATTTCTCCTAAAATATGGAATACTTAACACAAAAAATCCGTATTTATCCGCAGATCTGCTTTTTTTGTATTTCATTATCAATTTATTTAATAATAAACTTTCATTTAAAACTGAAAAGTTTAAAATTAATGGATTTCACTTTTTTCCTTGTTTTAAACGAAACTAAAAGAAAAATATTAGGCTCAGATGACATATACGCACCGGTATACCTAAATGACGTTATTTTTCCTGACATGGTAACCCGGCTATTGTTGCTTATTTATTAATAAACGTTTAATTACAAAACGTTACAAATTACAAACGTTAAATATTCTTTTTATTTAAAAAAAATGTTATAAATTGTTTTGTTCTAAAGTTATTAATTATTATTTTTTTATTTATTGTTATTTCATTTTAAAAATAATAGAAAATAATTTAGAAATACATATGTAATTGGTATTCGAAAACGAGTTTTTTGCCAAATTGTCGTAAAAAAAATCACGCTAAACCCGATTTTAATGAAACAAATCATGACATATAATTTCAAATTCAAAGTAATTGTACTTCTTACTGGTACTATTTAGTTATCCCATAGACTAATTTCACCAAATTATATAAATCGTCAAACTACTCACCAAATTATACAAATTGACGGAATTTTTATTTTAAATAACAAAAGAACAAATAAATTAGTAAATGATTAATAAAAATACAAATAAAACGTATAAATTAAAAGCACTGGATGGCGTAATATACACGTGTAATGTGTTTAATGTCAAGTGAATGTGACATTTTTGGTAAGCCATTATTGGCATTTAATTTTATAGTCTTTCGATGGATTTTTGGTCGATGGGATAACCATGTAGTACCGTTTTAATTTACCACTCGATACAAAAAAAAAAAAAAAAAAAAAAAAAAAAAAACCTCACTGGCGAGTTTAAAAAAAAAAAAAAAGCTATTGGCAAGATTTGCACCCGGCTAACATAAAAGTACCAAGAATTCTTTGCGATCATGGCAACTTTTATGTAGTTTTATTCGAAAAATAACCTTTCTTTTGAAAAGCGAAGGGTTGTAATTGTTTGTGGCGGTTACATGACTTGGACTATTATAATATAAGTAAAATGATGGAGATAGAATAATATTTGGCGACTTATCGCCTGTCGCTGGCTAACATTAAAGTACCGAAATGGCCGCCTGGAATATAAAAAGAGATCCTTCGTATAACGGGAAAGTCGTTATATATATATGGGTGATATATATAACGACTTTCCCGTTATATATTCATTATTCCTCCTCTAACCTCAAAAATCAACTTTTAACCTTACTGGTTCATTATAAATTGTCATTATCCTCCCCCACCCCCCCTTCAAATAAAATATTTAGTTTAAATTTGACATTTTATACTTAATTTCTTATGTCCTTAGTCATTCTCTCCCCCCCCCTCTCACTACTGTAAGTTTCACTTTTACTTTTTAAAGTTCTTTTTAAATGCAGGCATCATTTATCTCGGTTCCTTTTTTTCTGCCTTTCAAATTCACACGGATAGAAAAAGATCTTAACCGCAGCTATTTTCCATTGAAACAAAATAAAAGAATAAAATACAAGTGAATGTCTTTTTCGCTTCGCAGCCGACGATACGTAATGCACATTTTCCCAGCCTCTGGGCTTGCATTAGTATTCAATTCTCACCCTTGTACTTTCTCGGATACAAACCATATGCCCATTGCTGACTAATTTTCAGCTGTCGTTGTATCTGTAACGTGCATATAAAATCACGTGTTCCTATTTCTTTAAGCATGGGCGTAACCAGGGTGGGTGCCCTGGCACCCCCCCCCCCCACCCCGCTTGCGCAGACCAAGCACAATTATTTAAAAAAAAAATTGGAATCTACTAAAGAAAAAAAGAAAGCAGAGTTAGTTCAATTAGTTTAGCAAATTAATTTAGTTCAGAAAAATAACAGCCTAAGTTTTGAAATGCGATAAAAGAAGAGACCCACATTCTTTTTTTTTTTTCTTTTTTTAAAGAAAATTATTTTGTTCATCTTTTTTAAAACTAGAATATGTATTAGAATCTGTATTAGTCACAGTATGTCAAAAAGGTAGTTTTATAAACCAACTTTGACGTCTTTTGTTTATGGGAGATTGTTTTTTAACGCCTTTCTTTCTCTTGCATGTTTCTGCAATTCCATGAGAAATTAACATAAGTTCTCGATGAGGGTGAAACTATTTGTCTCTCTGTTTTTGTAGTCTAAAGCCTTGAAAGAAGCAAAGGAGTTATAAAGGTAATGCAGATGTCAAACAATAATTGCGCCATGTGATTACCCGGAGAAATGTGGGGCATTTAAAAATGGGGCTCCTTTAAAAATGAGAAATAAATAATACCGCACACAATTCAAATTAATCTGGAAGTTGGTTGGTTGAATTGCTTGTTTCGCGGCCGTTTTTTGTCATTCGTAAAAGGAAAATAGTTGCAGTCTTTCAACTCAATATAGTAATTTTTTTCCTCTAAAAATTTTTATACGACTTTTTGAGTTTCTTCTCGTTTCGCGTCGTTCTTTTGATTTTTTTAAAAGGAACCCGGTTACGGTCTTTTAGCCCAGTGCAGTAAATTTTGACGAAATTCGCGATATTTTCCGCAATCATTTCACGATATTCGCAATTTTTCTCACAATCGTTTGACGAAATTCACGTCTTTCTTTCCGATTTTTTTTCGAAATACGCACTTTTTACCGCGATCATTTGAAAATTTTCGTGTTTTTTACCGCGATCTTTTGACGAAATTTTCTTTTTTTTGGCGCGATATTACGATGAAATTTGCGTTTTCTTTCCACGATCTTTGACGAAATTCGCTTTTTCGTTCCGCAATCTTTTGACGAAATTCGCGTTTTTACAGCGATCCTTTGGCGAAATTTATTTTCTTTTGCGACCGACTGGAGAAACTGGGTTTCTTTACGGGGTCATTTGCCAAAATACTTGATAATTTTGCGCAACCGATCGGAAAAATTCTCGATAAATTTACATGACCAATTAACAAAATTCGCCACTCGTTACCGCGACCTTTTGACGAAATTCGCGATTTCTTTCCACGCTCTTTTATGGAAATTCACGATTTTTTTTCACGATCGTTTGAAGAAATTCTAAATTTTTTCCGCGACCGATTCACGAATTGATTTTGAGAAATCCCATAAAAGAAAAAAAATCGCGGATTTCAAAGAAATTTTAAAATACTCGCTGAACAATCACAGGTCTGTGACAGAATTGGAGGGAGTGGGGGGGGGGGGGGGGCGGCGAAATACTGCTCAGCATTTTTTATTATGCGAGACTTTCCTTTTCTGTGCACAATTACATGATCCCGCACGTTATATATTTCAAACCCTGACCCTCAAAGAACCTCCCCCTCCCCCTCAACAAGCACTTAAAATGGCGTCCCTGTTTTCTAAGGAAGGAAATTCCGAATATAAATATTTACAGAATTCATTCACTCGTGGTTAATATCTATTCAAATAATTTTATGTTATTTAAGTATTGCGCGGCAGCGCAATACTTAAATACTGTTTTCTAAGGAAGGAAATTCCGGATATAAATATTTACAGAAATACCATTCACTCGTGGTTAATATCTATTCAAATAATTTTATGTTAACATATTTAAGTATTGCGCGGCAGCGCAATACTTATTTATTTCCAGTGTCACTTCTCAATGTTAATTTAACCTGGAAGAGTCTATGGAGATCATAACTTTTTCATTTTTTCTTCCCACCTTTTTGTCCCTGATGCCACTCATTTTTTATTCTTTACTAATTCTAATAATATTATACATTTAAAGTGTAAAATCGTTTGCCTGAGGTCAGGGTAATGTCGTCAGGGAATGGTAAAATGCCTTTGCGTATGGGTGAATTATAACCCAGAGAGAAACATGGGCCAATTTTTGTTTACATTAATCAATTATTTTTCTTAATAATTCCAATTTTCGCTTTTTTCATTGAAAATCAATGAACATTTTTTCATAGAAAATGTAACATTTTTACTTCATTGTTGCAAAAATTTCAAAAGCCGTAATAATAATTTATTTCTTTTTAGGTGAAAGATTTTCACGTGAAATATTAAATTGAGCTAGTTTTTTTTTTCTTTTCAAAAATTAAAAAGGTGAATATGTCGTCATAGTGGAAATAAAAAGGATATTTTCAGAATAAGTTTTTGCTTTGGTCAAGTTTATATTTTAGTAAAAAGTTTCTAATGGATAGCTACTTTTACGCAGGTAGCGAACTTAGTGGGAAATTACATAACTTAAATTTTAAAATGTATTTTTTATCCGAGATGAGAACTATTTATACCCCAAGTTAAACTTAGGTAATAATTTTCTTATGTGTTTACATCATCCCTTGGGAGAGATTAAGGTTTAAAAATTTAAGTAAAACTTTTATTTTTTTTATTTTTTACTGTATCACAGCTATAATATTGTTAAATATTAGCAGTAAGGATTCAACACAGTTTACATTTACATTCATAGCGTTCCTGAGTGGGAAATAGGGTATCTAAATTTAAGTGAAGTTATTTTTTTATGATTTGATTATAGATTTTTTATGTTCAGATTGGAAGTTTTTGCCCAAACTACCGCAACCTGCTTTACTACAGTGGTGAAACATTTTGAATTACACATTGGTAAACTGCATCCCACATTGTGATGCAATACCGCATACATCAAAGCATGATGATGATACTCTCTATTAATTTTAAAATGCGTTCGTCTGAGTGCAATAGTTATTGAAAAACTTGACCATATTAAACAAAAACATAATTTGAAGAACAAATTAAAAAAACAAAATTTTAATTCCTACATTGTTTAAGCCCGAGAAGGGACAGATATTAAGTTATTTCATTCAATTAGTTCTACATTTAATGTTAAATTTTCGTAACAAATTAGTTAAGCCAATTGAAAAAAATAAAAATAAAATTCATACAATATGATGCTTAAAATACCCTAAAAAATAGATTCCGTTCAAATGAAATCGAAATAAATCTTAGACGTCTTCCATTTTAATTGAAAATATTTGTATTGCAGATTTTGTATTATGTTTATGACAATTGTGCATAAAATGATAAGATGCATGCAAAATACAAAACTTAAAAAAAGTCTAAGATTTATTTCGATTTCATTTGAACGGAATCTAATTTTTTAGGGTGTTTTAAGTATCATATTGTATGAATTTTATTTTTATTTCCTAATCTTCAGTTGGCTTAACTAATTTGTTACAAAAATTTAACATTAAATGTCTAAAACTAATTGAATGAAATAACTTTATCTGTCCCTTCTCGGGCTTAAACAAAGTAGGAAATAAATTTTGTTTTTTTAATTTGTTCTTCAAATTATGTTTTTGTTTAATTTGTTTTGCAGCCCAGATTTTATTTTCCTTGCACATTTTTTTAATGTCCGAACTTTTGGACTAATGACCGATTTAAAAAAAAAATCGGAACTGAGTGCTTTAAATTTTCGAAAGAGAGTCACTCCTGAAAAAGATGGTACGCGGACTAAAAACCGCAACTGGGGTGGGGGGGGGGGGGGGATGCGTTTGTGTTTTTGCAGAAAATCGTAGTTTTGGACCGATTTTAAAACAGCTGTGGGACTGCCCTAGGTACCTCATTTCCCCCCCGTTCACCCTAACAAGTGCCGAGTTATAAGAGAACCGACATCCACGCACAGAAAAAAAAAATATATACTGAAGAAAGAAAAACAAAGAATCAAATCTATGCCATAAAAAATAATCCATTATTTTATACTGTGACCTTTTCTGAACAGAACAGTATAATTTCTTGAGTATGACGATATTTTTGAAAACATATCACATTAAATTTGCTGTTCTGTTTCCAAATGCTGATATATTTCAGAGCCGACCCAATTGGCCGACAAAAACTCTTGTTTGTATATCCTGGGCCTAGGACGTCTTTTGTGATCTGACGTTATGAATTCTGTCCTAAGCCACCATCCTAACAAACAGGAGTTACTCGGCTGGTACTAATGTCGGCCGTAATCAGCTCAGTTAGAACCTCCTATTGTACCTCCTACAAAACAACAGTCACTCTTGGTTACACTAGTTAAGTAGTAAATTGCACAGGAATTGTAGAAAGGCAACAGCTTTCGATGAACATTCAGAATCAGGAATTGTGGTAAACAAAAGAGACGCGGTCAGCCTTTAGCGGTACTGTCATAAGACGTTTGATCCAGAAAAAATTGTTAAAAAAAAGACATATAAAGCACATCTTTTGTTTACATAAGGAATCAAACAAAATAAGAAGCAACGGAGGTGCCTACATCTGTCTTGAAATGAAAATGACCATGGCTCTTCCCTTCTACATGGCAGTTTAAAAGAAAATCACATTAGTACTTTCATGAATAGAAAAAAATTGTCATAACACAAAAAGTTGTCTTAAGGACAAGAAAAAAAAAAACATTTTATTCTGAAAGTGGGGGAAAATAAACAATTTTAAGTAGACATAACAGAAGATATGATGTTCTTTAAAAAATAGTTGGTTATAAATTTATTTTCAGTGTCTTAAATAACCTTACCAATTTTAAACCGGTGTTTTAACTTTTAAGCACTGATATCTATGGCACTGATAGGTATATTTTAAAAAAAAGTCAAGTTGCTTGTTTTATTAACAGCCATGCATCCGTATTACTTTGCTATGTGATTCAATTTTATTTTATTTTATTTATTTATTTTTTTTTTTTTCAAATAAAAAGAAGTACTTCTCTATGAAGTGTAGGTATTGTTAAGAAATTTTAGAAATTAATTTAAGAAAATATAATTCGGTGAGTGAGAAAACCTATTATTTAAGCAAAACAAAAGAAAAAATTGGTAAATAAACATCATATCTTTTCTATAAAGACTGAAAATTCAAAATGTAATAAAATTAACAAACTATTTTAATACATTTGTATTCTTACTGAAATATCTTTATGGCACTTGTATCTTATAATTTATTGATTTTTTAAAGTATTCGTACATTATGAATATTGAATTTTGTGCTATTTTTGAACAGCATTTCAAAAATATTATGATAAACCAGTGAAATACCTGTAACTATCGAAACTTGGCTTAAGCGGAAAAATTTTCAAAAGGATTTACATTTGTGTACACAATCACTGTCTTATATTACTGTTGCATGAAGATTTATCTTTTTTTTTACCATTATATTTAGTTTTAAACACATTCTCATCCTCCCTCACGCTAACAAAAATTGCTTCTGGGCCGCTTTTAAAAGAAATACCACACAAGTATACCTTCTAAGATAAAAACCTGTCTAAAACGGAAAGTTGGCTGCTTTTATGGGGTTCCATTTTAGCAGGTTTTACTATATAGCATATTGTTTGTACCCAACATATTCAGGTTAAAAAATCTGGGCACCCCCCCGTTCAAAGGGCTGGTTACGCCTATGTTATGTCTCCCTGCTTACTGCTGGAATGTTATTTTGGGTAACCCTAAAGAGCCCGCCATGGCATAGTTTTTAACTCAATGTAAAACTTCATGATTGTTTTGTCTACCCAATTTGTTTTTCCTCAAACATCTTACATATGGTTAAATAATGTTCGCCAATCTGTAAGTATTTGCAACAAAATCTCAGACACTTTTGCTCCTGACCTCGAGCTATGAGTCTGCAAATTAAGCCCCGCTGTGGGGCAGTTATTGAAACTCCCCCGTTCCACTTTATACTGTTCGTGGCCCTCCATTAAAAGGTGTTTCATAATAAAGATGTAAGTCCTGTAAACTTTTGTGTTGGAGGTTTTTTATCTTACTCATATTGTGAACCTGGGCATACGAATCACCCCCACACTCCCGGAACTGTTGATAATAGTCATATGACTTAGGCTATTATTATAGAGATTGTTTTCAATTCTAAAAACAGCTCAAAGAGTAATATTTCCTAAAGATTAAAAATTTATATTCACGTGACTATTAAAAACAGAGAAAAAAACCCTTATAAAATTACTATTAAATGAGTAAGTGTTAAAAGCAGGAAAATATTGATAATTATTTCTTGAAAATTGTATTTACACGTGAATAATAAAAGAAAAAGGAAACTTTAAAATAATAAATACATTAACATGCGTTAAATTCTTTCAGAGGCAAGGTACTTCTATTCGTAAAATGTTGAAATCAGTGAATGGCATCAGAATATACAAACAAATTTCGAAATACGAAAATGCTTTTGTTCACTTATTTAATAAAAGGAAAATTTTCATTCCAATATTCTAGTGTCATTGTGGCATTTAAGAATTAAAATTAAGTGATGCAAAAATGAACCCTCGCCTTTGAAGGGGTTAAAGCAGTAAATTGTAGTAATTGTAGTAAATTGTATTATGTCAATCGTTTTATAACGCTGTTAACTAACACCGGTAGGCAAAGACTCTGTTAATTCATTTTATTTTAGATTCTTTTCAAATGTTTAAGTGATCTTATTTAATCAAACACGAAAAAAACCATTGGATGTCTTAAGTGCAACTGATTCGGCCTCAAATTTTCGCAATCAAAGGGAATTTAATGGAAACCTGTTTACAAGGAGATCGCTATAGGTTTTTTCATTATAATACAATCTTCTCTAATCTTTTTAATACCGAGCAAATTAGCGTGGTTTTAGATTCTGTGGTGTCTGAACGGGGGTTGGCGAGATTAGCTTGCAGGGGGCAGAGCTCCCTAGTTATGTTATATTTTATTTAAACCCTATGGTTTCATATTCCATATAAATGAAAGAAATCATTATGCTTCCTTAGCGTTTGAAAGCTCGCTCCCGCGGAAATTCTAAATCTTTCGTTACCAGATGGAATCAACATTATTATCATCAATAAAAAATAACACATGCACTTCATCTATTAGATTCATATATAATTTGTATTCATGTATTGTATTCCTTTCATAATATTTATGGCAAAAAGTAAACTATCCCAATTAATTTGATGATTTATTTCTTTTAAAATGGATAAAAAATTTTGTGCGGTGTTTCTCTGGCTTTCAGTCTCGCTGACAATCAAGTTTAGCTATAAATTCAAAATTACATTTCCTTCTATATACGGATATCTAAAATTTTAATGTTATCTCCTCAGATTCTTATACAAAAAAGTTCAAAAGAAGAATTTGTTGCGCATTATTTCATATGGTTCCGACTGTAGCCAACTTGATGTCAACATGTAATATTCAACCTAATAAAATTATCCCATATGCAACCGCAGCCCTGGAACTTATAATATTCGCTGTAAATGTACTTTATAATGTTAAACTCGGCGAATAAACTATTATTCACCTAGAACTATGATGTTTTTCTTATCAATTCCTTTCTGCCTTTAAAAATATCGTTTTAGTTATCACATCCAATGTCAATCCAAATATACAAGTTATTTCAATTTTTAATAAGAGTAGCTATTAAAAATTGACATGAATACACCGAGTTTGAAGAGAAAAAAAAATATTTCACTCAATTTCTCAAAACAGTTTATTGAAACATGTTAAACAATGCGCTATTGTATTCAGAATACATTATCATAAAACTATTATTGATAAGCCAGTCATATCATATTTATTAGGTGCGTTCGTAATTAAATAAACACGTAGCACCTATAGTCGTCGTTCGCTTTGTCTGTCTGTCTATTTATCCATCCGTCAGCATATAACAGAGCAAAAACTACCCAACCGAATAGTCTGAAAACTTATATATATAAATGTTGCAAAATTTTGTCGAGTCATTTCAAATTTTATGAAAATCGGATGTATAATTTAATTACAAGAACAGTCCAAAGTTTTCCATTACATTACGGCCAATGCGAAAAATTATTTTAAGTGCATTTTTATGATGTTACCAATTTTCCAACATAATTAACCCTTAAATGCCTGATTTTTCAAAAATCATTGTAATAATGTTTTTCGGCTTTCATTTTCTAAATAAGTCATGGGAAAAATAATAAAAAAATCATATTTTGTTTTAAGTATGGTTTACGGCTAAAAAACAGTTTGTTACTAATCGGAAATACTGGTCTTTAATTGAAAAAATAATTTTCCTTGATAAAATGCTATAATATTAAACACATAAGAATTTTAGGAACTATAATAAGAAATAAATTTCACTTGCTCACTGCAGAACAAAACAGGGTGTTTAGCAAGCTTCCAAAGAAAACAAAAAGAACAAGTAGTAACAATTGAAAAAATAAATCTATCTTAATTCTTAAACAGCACAAGTGTTGCCACCTACATGTTGAAAATAGATTTAATAATATTTTCAGAATGTATTTTATTGGCAACATTAGGTTTTATAGCTTCAATATTATTCTAATATTATTTTAGAGCCTAAATTGGGTATGTTGCCGAAAAGCAACACCCGGCATTTAAGGGTTATATTGATATGTACTTATGAAGTGCACTAAAATGTACATTCAGCACAATATGCGGTACAAAAAATATTTATAAAACTAGTTATAGTATGAACACTCAGTTGCCACGTTTGACGTGCAATTTCCAACTTGTTATATTAAATATCATTGTTTTCATTGTATTTACATTGTAATTTACATTGTATATATATATATATTGTTAAAACCTATGGGAACGTTTAATGTAACATTAAACTCTGTCTAAAAAGTAAGGGAATTATTAACAAGAAAAGGTTTTTTTTTATATTATCGACAAAACAAAGAAATGAAACATTTCACTGCATAAATCAAACTTTTTTGGGGAATAAAATCAGTTTGGATGCTCTACTGTAAACACATTCCACTGTAATAAAATATTTCGAATGTTTTTGAAAAGGAATATTATTCAACAAAAATCGTTCAATAGTTAATACATTTATTAAGCTGTAATGTGATTCATTGAAAATTAAATTTCTGAAGATCAAATATGCTCAGTACTTTTAACCAACATTTAAATTTACCTCAAATTAATACTATTCAAACTTAATGAGGCGTACTTTGTGTAACTAGCAAACACTTTTTTTGCTCATTTCGTCAAAGACCACGTTACGTAAATTGAATAAATTATTTAACTGAATGAAATTTAAAGTAGTTTATTTGCATTTCTAAAGTACTAATTTCAATAAAGATGAAAAGAAATCTCTAAGGATTGTACGTGAAAAGCTATAGCAGTTTTGAAACAGTTTGCAGGCAAAAATTGTGCTGTTGAATCTTTTTGTTACTGAATCTTTTTCAAGTTATTTCAATAGTTGAAAAAATAACTTCCGCTGTTTAGTTTGAAGCCTAAGAGTGTTGTAAAAAAGAAAAAAAACGTATTCAGCTACATATATTCTAGACAGGTATACTTTTAAATCTATAAAAGTTTTATTTGCCTCAAAAAATTTAAGGTGAAGATAAGTTAAAAAATTATAATATATACATCTAATATATTTTAATATTCTACAGTTTTCAAAATTTTCTTATTTAATTCTCGGAATACGTTTTATATTCTTTCCTCATATGGACTGTGCATTGTTTTATGCCTAGTATCGTAGCTTCCCCGTTTTAAAAATATTCCAGTTATATATTATTTTTCTTCTATACCAAGCCTTTTTATTTTTTTACCGAACGAATTATTAAAACTGCTGGCATTTTTCAGTACCTCGTTACATTTTGTTTTCAAACTAGGCTATTAAATTCCCGCTTACCAGTGTCAAATTCCAGTTAAATCTTATTTTTAGACTTTTCACTATATTCGTGCTGTTATTGGCATTAAACGCACTGCAGGTTTTTGGAAATATTTTCTTGTTACTAATTGCTTGAAAATTTTTCGAAGATGTCATGTATATTTTTCCGAAGAACTGTTACCTGTAATTTTTTAACTTCAAATTCAAAAATAGCATTATGTATGATGGTTAAAAATCGAAGTAAATTATCATCTAACATGTCTTATTCTAGGTACACTTGACTGATTGCAGTATATACCGATATCTCAATGCCTGTCTTGATGATATAAAAATGTTAATAAAAACATATACAAACACACGCAAGGTCAAATTTTATTGTCGAAGGAAAAACAGTTAAATCCCCAAATTTGGTAACTTATTGCTCGTGATACAAGAAACCTTACGTAAGGAAACTTGGTTATACAGTACAACTTTTTGTGCTAAAAATCAAATTAATATTAAAATCACAAATCCATGCTTTCGTCATATTTTGCCCTCAAAATAAGCCACACGGACTGTCTCGGTGGATTTTATACGTAATTTAACAATTATGTGTAATATAAGTAATGAAACGATAATTTTAAAAGTATGGCACTTTACAAACTAATTATCAATAAATATGTTATAATCCTGCTGAAATGCTTTCTCTCATGCTTCAATATTTATTAATTCATTCAACTGCGAAATCTCCAAAGAAATTCAATCCAACCCATCGACTCCAACCCATTTTCAGAAGTGCATATCGCATATGCAACATTTGATTTGATTAAAGTTAAAACCACTGAAAACAGCACATCTTTATCGACAATAAAACTGTTGATTTATTTTGGGCCTCTTCGGTATAAGGTAATAATAAAGCACGGTTCAAATATTTTACTTTGTATGAGAATTTCAACTAGATCCGCTGTATAAATTGACTAAAAATTTATCTAGACGCCTCTGGATGATTGAAAACACCGCATTAGGGAAATAATAACATAATGGCATATGAAATAAGTGGGTCATTTCACGTCAACTAGCTCAGGTGTGTCTCTGGCTAAGTGCAAAGTAATGTTCCCGTACACTTAATTATCACTTGAACAGATATATCTAGAATAGTGAAAAAAGTATCTATTTATAGTGCAATGGATACTTGCTATCATATAAGGGTGCTTTCAGCGTCGCCTTCTGACTAAATGGGGAAAATGTGGAAAGAATATGAGATATTGCGAAGAAATGTCAATTATAAAAGCACAGAGCACTCTCGATTTACTAAGAAATGACGTTTCACAGACGAAAAATATCTCTATTAGAAACTCTATAAATATCGAAGTGATTAGTGGCGTGTTTAAATCGGTGATTGGTTATTGAAAATTAATATTTCAGAGCTTCTAATACTGTTATTTCTGCTTTTAAGACATCATTTTTACTAAATCGAGGATGTTCTAAAGTGTTGGAATTTCTTGCTGTATCTGATAGTTTTCAAGATAGGGTCGTCATAGTCAACATTTAGCCAATAGGGCCAGCAGAAAATACTCATATATGATAGCGCATAGTCATTTTGAAATAGATAGATACTTGTGTCACTATTTAAGCTATATACTCGTATATGTACAAGAGATATTTGTGTGTCCTGGGACATTATTTTGCATTTGGTCTGGAACATCCGGCCAGGACACTCCTAAACTAGTTGCAGGAATGTACTCACTCATTTTATATGAATTTCTGTTATTCTTTTAAAAATCTGATTTTCTCACACATACAGAGACTTCCAGATACCTTTTTGAGTCAATTTCTACAGCGGATCTAGTTGCGATTCTCATACATAGTAGTTGTTTTGAGCCTTGCTTTATTTACTTTATACCGAAGATGCCCAAAATGAAACAAAAGGTTTCTTTTTAAATAAGATGTGTTCTTTCCAGCGCTACTAATTTTAGTATAATCAAAAGTGTCCCTTTTGAGATATATGCTTCTGAAAATGGGGTAGAATAGACGATTTAATTTCTTTAGAATTTTTCACAGGTGAATAAATTAATGAATATTTAAGTAGAAGAGAAACAACATGAAGAGCTCTAAGTCAGCTTCATAGATAATTGGTCGAATGACAAAGTTTAAAAATAATGGCGCACGAAATTTCGGAAAGTGGGGGGGGGGGGGGGTTAATTTTTTTTAACCTTAGCTTTTATTACCGTTTTATGTGGGGTTTTTTGACGGAGTCCTGAGATAAATGCTACTTCTTCAATATAAAAAAAAATCATAAGTGTCGATACCACTATTTTAGAATAGTAATTTCAGGAAATATCTTAAATTGGTGTTTAAGATCCCCCCCCCCCCCCAAACTAATGTACCTACGAATAAGTTGAAGAAAGGAGTTTCGTTCAGATACAGTTTTGTTAAGAACAGAGTGCGATTTCTGACGGTGGAATGTGGAATTAAAAGAACGCGATTTTATCTAAATTAGGAAATCTAATACGACGATCTGTTTGATACTTTAAGATAGTTTATAACATATAATAAAAAAATTTCAAATAAATGTCGCGAGAAATTTCGTGGGGGGAGCAATTTTTATTAAACCATACCGTTTTTTACCTCTTTATGTGCGGTTTTTAAGGATTTAATAATTATAAATTATATCAATTTCGCTTTATTAATTAAAGAATAAAGTGTTTTAAAAGGAATATTAAAAGAAACCCTCCGTGTGATCTATGATCACACCTACCCACTTGATTTTTAATGATTCTAAATATTGTTGATCTAACTACCAATTTATTAAATCAGTCTTGATAATATATATATATATATATATATATATATATAAATCAAATTATTATTATACGTGTTGTTATGGACATTTTAGACATGAACCTAAATCCAAAATTCAGTATATAAAGTGTTAAAATAATTTGTTTAATAGTTACAGCATGTTAAACTACTGGCAAAATTCATAAATTAATTGAGGAAGACTGCATGACATACTTTGAGGGCAAATAATAGTGAAGATATTGATTTGTGTTTTTTAATACTGTAGTTAGATTTTTCATCCCAATTACATTTATTAGGTCACCTATTTCAATAAGTAAGGTTTATTGTTTCTTGAACATTAATATGCCGATCTTGAATGCCAGGAACCCATATGTACAGGGTGTCTACTCTTTACGGTGTTCAGTGGCTAATTTCTAAACCGTTAGTCAAAGACAGGTAGTTCCAATTATAAATATGTTTTAAATGTGGTAAAAATGTATTTTAAAAGTCATTTTGATCAATAAAAATATTTCTTTAAAAGTTGCAAAATTTAAATTTTTATACAATGCCCCGTTCCCATAAGTGGTATTTAGTAAACATTTACTGTACACTAACAAGTAAGACAAAAAATTCTCATTTATCTAACATTGAAATTGACCTAGTACGAAACATTGAATTACATGGCTTGGGTCATGCTTCGAGGTATCGTTCACAAAGTGCTTAAAGTATTAGAAGAATTTATTTCATATGTGCATTTCTGCATTGCAGCCGAAGAGAGTCACTTTGAGCTAGTTTTAAAAAAATTTAATTTTTCTTAATTAAGTTTTGTATTGGATAACGTAGTAACGTTTTAAAAAATCTTCTTGCATTTTTCTTCTTTTTTTTTTTTTTTCTAGAGCATATTTCTTTTTGTCCGATTTAGTTATTTTGATACTTCATAGTTCCGTTTGAATTCAAATACAGCTTATTATTTTTATGTATCTTCTAGTCATGCCTGCCGTACATAATTCTGTACTCGCTGTGTTGTTTTTAAACTGTGCACACCCGTTTTGTTATGGTCCATGTTATTGATCACAAGGTGGTTCAGATAGAACAGTGTTTAAACACTTTCCATTTCAATTGATGAAGCAATTTAGTCATGAAGAAATGTTGTTCACATCAAAATCATTAGACAAATTTCACATTCGTCTGTTCATTCCATTTATGACCCAGTATCCCGATACCCTCAACGAACACTCTAATGAAATCATTTAAATATATTAAGGGTCATTTAAAAAAGGATTATGCTAAAACATTCGTCTTTCTTACGATAATTTAACTTAAGATTATTAATTTTTCAATGATTAATGTGCTTTCGAAAAGTGTCAGTTATTTTCTAACGTGTCTGGATTAGACTTTTTCTAATTAATCGTCAGCTATTATAGCATTACTTATGTAACAGAACTGATTAAAGTGCATGATGATAATGATATTTACGCAGTAAATGATAGATGCTAATTTTTTAATACAAATTCATGCTAACGTATCATAATTAAGTATAAAACAAATATTCCATAAAAAAGTTTCAAAAAAATACTTTGAGTTTGAAGATGAAAAAAAATTAACTTCGTCAATTCACAACATGTCCAGTCCGCTTAAATTTATTACACACTAGCAGACCCGCCCGGCGTTGCCCGGTGTCCGTAAATAATAACCTTAAAAAAACTCAAGTTTGTATGATTTTATATCTTTTGAAATTCTTTTAAATGAACCTAATTTAGGAGCCACCCATTGCCTTCCGCAGCGCCTAGTGTGTTCCCAATAAACTTCTTTCCGAGCGAACCTGTAATCTGGGTCCACGCTACCTAAGGCAGCATGTACAGGAAGTGCTTCGCACGTGCCGGAGAAAATTGAAAATCAAATTGATTAAGCCAAACCTCGTAGTAATCAAGCCCATAGAATCCAAAAAAAAAGTAATGCATCATTAATGTTAGAAAATGTTGGTAACTGAAGTCTAAGAAAAAAATTCATAATACAGAAAGTAACTGAATTGTAATCTACATGTATGTTGAATGAACCAAATCCCATTGAAATTAGGTCTTTAGAATTGGAGGAAAGAGTGCGCCCCAAACTGGTGGAAGATGACCTCTCCCCTTGTAAATTTCATGAATTACTTTTAATATTAACAAGGTATTTAATAAACTGGTGAAGTCTAATATCTAAAGTTACCTTTAAATTAACGCGATTTTTAATTTACGGTTGTAGTGAGTAAACGTAAGTTGATGCTGAAAAAGGAGATTAAAAGTGGAGATTAAAAGTTAAAAAAAAGTGGTTGCTGAGGTATAAAGAAAGAGCGGGCACTGGGGGCCAGCTTCTTAACTGGAATGTAGTTGGGTATAAGAAAAATGTTTAGAAGTTTTAAAGTAGCTGGAAGACGCTGAAACTATGCTAAAGAAAAATGCAACGGAATCGGATAGTTTTTAAAAAAGCTGCAACAAAGGGCCCAAGAAGGAGATTAATATTAAAAATTGGTGGTAGCTGAAGACTGGAATTTTTTTTCAATTCATGTAGTAGCAGGAGGGCTTAAGAAGTTGTTCAAAAGAGAAGCTAGTGAATCGGACTGTTTTTAAGGGACCTATAACAAAGGGCCTAAAGAGGGCCGACTGATAGTAAAGAGCAGGCCCTAACGAAAAAACTTGTTAAAAGGGCTAAGTTCTAGTACATTAGATCTTCAATAAGCTAAAATTAAGCATACGGCATGAATTAATCATTATTTAACATTTTAAAGAAATGCGCAAAAAGTAGGTGGAAATGCTGAAAACAGTCCTCTGGGATCCAGTAAAAATAGGAGTGTGTTGGTCCGGGGAGAAGAGTGCAAGACTCAATTTTGAAATTTTGCATTGATAATGGGAGAAAATTGAGTGGTAAAAAATGCATGCCGCACAAAATGTTCAAGGGGCTCCGGATCAAGCTCTATGTAACACTAGGATGCTAAAAGATTTTAACTGGAATAAAGAAACGGGATAAAAATAAACGGGAAAAGGGCTTCGAAAATGAAAATTGGATTATGAGGAGGTAATTGATTAACAAGTTATGGTGCAAAAACTTGAAGGGGCTCTGTACCGTGCCCCAAAGGGTCAGGGACTTAAGTGGCATGTAGTTGCGTTTAAAGATACTTTTTTGTAGTTTTTAAAGTAGTCAATGGATGCTAGAAATAAGTTAAAGAAAATTGCAAGCAATTCCAATCATTTTTAAAGTAGCTACACCAAGGGCCCCAAGAAGGTGATTAATATATATTTATATTCAAAATTGGTGGTAGCTGAAGTTTGAAATTTTTTTTGTCGTTCATGTAGTAGCTAGAGGACCTAAGAATAATTAGAAATAAACGGTCAAGTGCGAGCATTACTCGCGCACAGAGGGTTCCGTAGAATAAATATATGAATTTGTAATTGTATTATTATTAAAAAAAAAAGTTGCTAAAAGAATACTAAGATTTTGTAAAAAACTATATAACGTTGGGTTGGGTATAACTCTATATATTAGAAAAGTGTAATCGGGTATACCATGAAAGTTCAAAGAGATATGGAACCTAAATAATATCAAATATAGATGTTAGTGAATAGAATCTTTTTTTTAATATCATCGTAATCTGTTTATGATGAACTTAATTTGGTACTGACAATAAAAGCAGTGCATAGTTAAACTTCATTTGGCATTTCATGAAACTAAATTCAGCGTAGTAATAACCTTTATTTCTGCAGTGTAGCTAAAACAAAACCTTTGTTCAAAGTTTAAATTTGTCATTGTGCTAAGCGCGCTACGAATTGATGTCTCAAAGATGCAACGCCGCCTTGGTCAGTGCAACGTTTTTCCAGATAGGTGTTTAATTAAATTGAAAGTCATTCGAGGCGTATTGAGAGATACAATCAATGCAAACTATCGCGAATCCCACAGTATTTATGCGATTCATTCTAATTAAATCTTTCGAGGGCGATGCCCTTAAAAAACGGACACCTAATTTTAATTCCAAAACAGACAAATGGCATCAAGAATATTTAATTAAAATTTTTCTTTTATCATGTACGTGAAAATAAGCAAGTTCGCATTTTCTAATAAATTCGTTTATAAATTCTGGTGTCAGTTCATTATTTCATAAGTTTATAAGTAGAATTACTCCGTGCCGGAAAGGATTAATTGGTCGCAGGACTCTTAAAGCTTCATAATTTAAGAAATTTTAATTTTTTTAGATGTTAAACTCCTATTTTTCTGAATATTTTGATATAATTGATTCCTTGAAATTCCCATTAGAACAGAAGATTTGGCTTTTAGAATTATACCCGCTCAATAGCTGAAGTGGTGTTTCCAAAACGTTAAAGTCATTATTTTCCAAATGGCGTTTTTGGGGCATAACGCGCAGGATACTTCAAAAACTTGTGAATATTTTTTCATGAAACTTTCAAAACATATATTTCATGTTAGTCCGTATAATCTGAACCTGAAATTTCCTTTTTATTGTTCAAAAAAATATTTTTTAGGTGATTTTACTGTTGAAATTTTCAAAATTTTATATTAGCTAAATGCAACATTGCATTAAAAATATAAAAATGCTTTAAATACAAATTTATTTGATTCAAGGGAAATTATTACAATCTGAAGTATAAGTAAGCACGAAAATTTTCATTCTAGTTGCAAGTTCATTCTAGTTTTGTAATCCTGTGCGTAATCTGTTATGCCAATTTTTTGTTCGACAAATCTCTAACAGTTTCGAGCCCCCTATAAACACTAATTCTGAATCTTGTAATTTTTTAAATACATGAAACGAAAGAACATATTTATACATTTCATCCCAATTAAAATTGTGTTTTAAAATCATAAACATTTAAGAAATTAAATGTTGAAAATGGTCTTTTTTCATTATTTTCCAATTTTTAGAGTCCCGAGAGCCCTTAAATTAGTATATTTTTAACAATTTGACGTTTATTGCTTTTATACTGTTATTGGACATTGCATTACACATATATATCATTAAAAGTTGTTAACTAGGCATAGAGTACACCGCCCCTGTCCTTGTATATGTCCAAACTGGCCGTATCTTTAAGGGTTAATATCTCGGCTAATTGCTAATGATTTTTTTTTCGAAAATCCTTATCAACAATGCTTTTATACTTTTGCAACGATAGGTACATCCAGCGATGCTCGACAATTTTTCCGAATGCCCGTAAATCAAAATTGTGTATAATAGAAAAATGCTAATTTCTCAAAAACTATGTAACCTAGGGAAATCGCTATAATATTTCGGCAAGGTTTATATTAACGTCCAGTAACTCTATTTTGTTCATAATTTTAGTTTCAGTAGATTCGGAATTAGATGGGGGGGTGGGGGAGGACATATTTTTGCGCTACATTTTCGATAATACCTTTAAAATTATAATACCTAAAATTAAAAGAAATGTATTTTTGAGTTCAGCGTTACGACAGCTTTCAGAGGATACCCACATGATATGCAAAGAATATTTTTTTTCGACTAGCTTAATTAGCCCCTCTACATTGGTACTAAATATAGTTATGAATGTTTATTAATCTGAAAATATGTGGGTCAATGGTCTTTATTACTTCCCCGAATTTGAACTTTCCATAGTTTTTAGAACTTTCCATAGTTCCATAGTTTATGAGTAAAATGGCTGTGACAGACAGACAGACAGACAGACGGACAGACACAGGAGTGATCTTATAATGGTTCTGTTTTTACTTTTTAATTACGGAACCCTAAAAAAGTTTCTGAATCGGACCACTTTTAAGGGATCTATAGAATGGAGCTCAGAAGAGGCGAACTGATAGTTAAAAATAGGGCCCTAACATGGAAACATGTTACAATGTCTTAGTACTTAACGATTTAGATCTATAATTAGACAAAACTAAGCGTAGAGTATGAATTTTTCGTTAGAATAATATTTTAAAGAAATACACAAAAAAATCGGTAAATGCTTGAAAAAAAGGCCTAGAGCCCCATTAAAAATATGAGGGTGTTGGTACTGGAAGTAAAGTCCAAGACACTACTTTAAAATTATGCACTGAAGAGGTGAGCAAATTAGGGAGTTAAAAATGCATGGCGCACAAAATGTTCAAGGGACCTGTACCGGGACCTACAGGACCCTACGAACATAAGAATAACTAAATGGAAAAGGGGTTCCAAAAATCAAGATCGGATTAAGATGGAGATATTTATTAAAAAATTATGGTGCAAAAACTTCAAGAGGCCAATGACATAACTGGCGTGTAGTTGGGCATAAAGTTATTTTCAGTAGCTTTTAAAGTAACCGGAGGACGCTACAATTATATTAAAGAAAATTGCAAGCAATTCGGATCATTTTTAAAGAAGCTGCAACAAGCGCCCCAAGTAAGCGATTAATATTCAAAATTGGTGGTAGCTGAAGTCCGAGAATTTTTTTTTTTGTCGGTCATGTAGTAGCTGGAGGACCTAAGAAGTTGTCAGAAAAAAGTTTTTGAATAGAACCATTTTTAAGGGATCTATAACAGGGGGACCAAAAGGGGCAACCGATAGTTAAAAACAAGGCCCTAATATGAAAACATGTTAAAATGTTTTAGTACTTAGCGCTTTAGATCATCAATTAGTCAAAATTAAGCATAGGGAATAATATGAATTATTCGTAAAAACAACATTTTAAAGAAATGCACAAAAAGAGGGTAAATGTTTAAAAAAGGGATCTAGGGCCCCAATAAAAATATGAGGGTATTAGTCTGGGAAGAAGAGTCGACTCAACTTTAAAATTATGCACTGAGAACATGATTAAAATAGGGTATTAAAAATGATTGTCGCATAAAAAGTCCAAGGGGCCCTGGACCGGCCATACGCACACCAAGGAGGCCCACGGTCTTAACTGGAATGTAGTAATGTGAGAATAACTAAATGGAAAAGGGATACCAAAAAATGAAGATCGCATTAAAAGGAAGCAATTTATTAACAATTTATTTGCACAAAAACTTCAAGAGGCCCTGTATCGGGCCTCAAGGGGCCAGGGTCTTAACTGATAACTAGAAAGGCGATAATCACTAAATGGAGATACCCCCCACCCCCCCCCCAAAAAAAATGAAAAAGATGGGGTGAAACAGAGCAAGTTATTAACAATTTAGTGCATAAAACTTAAAGGGGCCATTAAAAAATTAAAAATCTCAGTCTTAGTTGCATCAAAACTTGCCTTGGACTGAATTTTCAGATTTCGACGTGCAGTAGTGCGTGCACACACACACAGAGCGATTTGTTCTTTTATTAGTTTAGATCTTCTCAATATTATCTACAACTTTCATATTGACAAGATTTTGATCGGATCAACTCTTACAGAAAAAAAGGGGGGGGGGACGAAAAAATCATCGTGTTAAGTGTGTTCTCAAATCCAAACAGCTTATTTTCTGACTCATCTTTCAATTAATTTTCGCTCTCAAACGCATCCAATTGGAAGGGTCTCTTATTCAGAAACTATATAATGTGCTGTATTGGTCGATTTTTTGATAAAGGCAGGATATATTTCAAAAATGCTGTCAAAGTGGGCATTTTGAACCGAATTTCCCGAAGCAGTAATACTGGAAACGAAGTAAATGGTCCTACTGAGAAAATAATTGTTTGTAAATCAAGTTCTAATTTATTGAACGAAACATAAAAACACAGGTAGATTACAAATCATTTAAAAAAAAATCCCGTCAGCAAGTTTGATGTTTTCACTTTTAGATATGGGTCTCAATTTGTTTCAGAAATTTTCGAATTGTTGAGCGTTAAAATATATATAATTTTTTTAATACCGAATACTGAAAAAACAGCTCTTATATATATAAAAAAAAAATTAAAAATTCGCAAAAGCGGCCAGATAAAATTGTTAAACTTGGTTTTATTAGAATCGTGATCTAGTTTTTGATGGTGTAATTAGTATTTATCTTCGAAATCTACCTCCGGCTGTAAGCCGAGCCTGCAGGGATTTTTTTTGTCTTCTACATTTTCACAATTAACACCTCAAGACATAAATGTTTACTCAATTTATTCTTTAAAAATTTGAAAAAATAAAACTACTTTGTAAAGAAAAAACATAAGTCTCCTTTTTTTTTTTTTTTTACCTAAATACTTTTAATGCCTTTTGTACGCTTTATGTGAATATTTATACTTGTATACAGAATGTCACGAAGTTAAATATTTAAAGTAATTTTTCTTAGTTTAATGTAATTTCTACATTTAGTTATAACAAATGATATATGTAATCACGATTATTAAATATATATAATGTAATATTTAGTTTTACTTTCATTAAATATGTATCCTAATCATAGCTTAATTAACAAAGTTTAATTATGTTTTGACAGTTAATTTCTTTTTAATTAATACATTAAAAATAAACAGATGACGTGTTTGAAACATTTTTAATTAAACTACGTTTTTATTGTATATTATAGATACAATATATTACGAGTATTACTACTTAATAATTGATTAGATTCATTAAACGCTTTTTAAAATATGTAATCAAAAATATTAAGAAACAAAAGATCATAAAAAAAAATATTTTCCCAATACTTCGAATAGTTTTCCCATATATTTTTGTTTTTTATTTGTGATTATTTATTGGTTTATCCGAAACACCACTCGAGGTAACATCTGACATCGAAAATTAAAGAAGTCTGCAGAGCCAATAAAGAGAGAAGGGATTTATTTTCGTTAAAAGAAAATATTTCAAGAAATATTTGAAAAAAAAAAATCTTTCAGTTATGAAACGGAATATTTTCGAAGAATTATGCTGCAATTTGTAAAATTAATTTCCCTTACGTCAATTCCATATCCAAAGAAGCAAAGGGAATAAGAAATCTCCATAAATATTTTGAAATCCCATTGGATTTGAAACATTTCTTCCAACTTTTTTAATAAAGATTAATATGCACTTCGTCTGTGTATATCTCGATTTGTTGAAGGGAAGTGTGGATAGTGTTATCAGTTATTTTTGTATAAGATTCAGAAGAAAACGTATTAATATATATATATATTTGGTAGTTTTATCTTTTAAACACCGCAATATAAAATTTTCAGATATTTGCATATTTAAAAATTGAAGAACACGAAAACAACAAATTAAAAACTGATTGTTAGCCAGTTGTCAAAATAATTAACCTAAATATAACTCAAACAATATATAATTTATTAAAAATAATATTTTTTTTACATGGTATTATATATTTTTAAAGGTAAATTACATAAAATATAAACACCGTGTTTTAAATTTTATGAAAAGGAAAATAACTAATTGCAAATACGAAAAATGATTGTTAGCGAATATTGATTATCGAAATAATTAACTTGAGTGAACTAAAAACATACACTTGTCTGCATCTAATATTTCTTGTACATTTTTAGTAATCAGTTACTATTTTTACACATGCATTTTTATTTTACACTTAAGAAATAATTGTTTTGAGTCAGGTAAACACTGCATCGGTGATTATTTAATATTTGTAGAATACATACATACGTGTGTAAACATTTTGTATTTGGATCTCTGATAAACGTGGACCCATGGACATTTTCCGAAAAACAGCATGCCATTGAAATGTTTAATCACCGTGGAACCAAATAGAATTCTTACTGTCTACACTACTCTCAAGTTACACGGGAAATGTTTTACTGAAATACGCATGGATTCCACATTAATATTTTGTAAAAATGACTGAATAATTATATATTTTTTAATTTGTTTGGAATTCGTGAAGCCCCTGTCACTTAAGAGTAAAAATTTGATGAATTATATTACAGTTTAGTAATTGTTGCAGTTGTAACACCAGTGAGCATTTGTAACAAAACAGCAACGTCACAAAGACATGCTATGTCATTAATTATAATATCAATCTGCTGATGTGAAATTACCGTTATGTTAAGACCTCTAGAAAAGAAATTACTTATATTTTATGTAAATATTTACATAATCTGTCTTTATGTATATAAGCTTAACTGTGTGTATAATGATTTTGTTAATTTTAGTATTATTATATTTTTTTTGGTTAAACAATTTCTAATGTATATATATATATATATATATATATATATAAAACGGAAATTTGAGGCGGTGTCATCAAAAGAGCCGTATCATTAATCTTGTATTTATCTTAAACTGACATACAACGTTTTTTAAGTTATATTAAAGTGATATAAGTAAATAATCGGGATTGGATAAAAATTTCAGTTTGTTTTATTTGCAATTTTCGCGATGTACAATTGAAATGTTCATTTTAATGTTTATAAAATTATATTTTAAAAAAAAATTAGGATTTCAAGTAGTTTGTAGCTTGTCATTCAAAACGATGAATCCTGAAAATGCAGCGAAATTCTTTTCTTACAAATTTTATCTGGAGTATATTGCAATTTAAACAAATAATGAAACAACATAAAGGACAAGAAAACAAACAAGAAAACAACACAGGGAGGGTCCGAGTTTGCTGACACATAATACGGGGAACATTTGTCAATCGATTGAGTATAGTTAGTTTTAAAATATGAAAGACATAAAATGCAATAACCATGGGTTCTCGAGAAAATAGTCCTCATAGTTTATGTCACAGTTTGTAATCGGATATATTTTTTTTTTCCTTACAAGCGGCTCAGCGATGAGGTTGCGGCGTGCTGAATTTGATATTTTTTGTGAGATCGACTTATATTTTGCAACGGAAATTTTTATCAATTATTTTTTATATACACTTGAAAAAAATGTGTATAATAATAGAAATTTATGAAAAATATAAATTAAAAATATGTTTCCAGCACATAAGCACATTTTTAACTGTGAAATTTTACATGATTAAATATTTAATAAAAAAGAAAAAAAAAAAAGAAGTCACTTTAAGTTTACCACAAATATATACTCTCAAAAATAATTTACCTAAAAATGAGAAATTCCATATACTCGTATTTTTTAAGTACACTTGTTTAAAAAAGAAGTACATTGTTAAAAATAATCTACTTAAAAATGAGCATTTCTATGTACTCATATTTTTTTAAGTACAATTGCATCAAAAAGGAGCATTAATCTACTTAAAAATGAAATTTATTTGTACTCGATTTTTTTAAGTACAATTAATTTAGAAACGAGTACATGATATTTTGAAGTTGTGTATACTTATACTTGATTTATAAATGTATGCATAAATGAATACGTATATTTTGTATTTTAAAGTTTTAATATTCATGTTGAAATCCCATTTGCTCAAAAATATGAGTTTTCTGATAAACCCTTTTCTTATACCGAATTGACAGTAGGGATTACCAAGCTTTTATTTAAAGATGTGTCTATCTTTGTTGTATTTTTTAATTTATAATACACACTTTTCAAATTTATTTACAATTTCATTAGAAATGTTAAAGAAGAAAATTTATTTTAAAAATTGTTTTATTAGAAATTAGAATACTTAAGAAAGGGAAAATTCATCTCTGCTGTTAGCGATCTTCCGTCGCTGATTTATAAAAGGTGTCATTTGGAAGCAGCTGGTAACTGCTCTTATAGCACAGTCAGTACAATACTGATCTCCTACCTAGAGGTCAAATCACGGGCGGCTCATACACAAAATTTCAATAATTAAAATACTAAATTTATTGTTCTTTACTCCAAAAATTGTAGTTCTTTGCAAATAAAAATGGTGATTTGTCGGTTCTCTGTAATTTCGCTTTAATTTTTATTATACTGTATGTGTGTTTCTATACATACTTATTTTCGAGTCCCTGTATGTACTCAAAAAAAAAAAAAAAATGAGAACATGCGTTTTTCAAATTTAAGAGTTAAGTACTCGGAGCTATTTTAAGATCGGAAAGTGCTCAATAATTAGTACAATTTACTTATTTTTAAGAATAGTGTTTTAACAGTGTATAGACCAGATATTTTTCCTTTTATTTAAAATTATTTTCAGTTATTTCAATGAATAATCTATTATTTTTCTCAGAGAAATAAATTAAAATATGTGATATAAATACGTGATTTTTTTTTTTTTAATTTTGTTTCATTATGCAAATATTTCGAATATTTCAGGATTTTGTAAAAATATTCTTTTAAATTTTCATTTTGAAGTTACTACCTAAGTAATAACTATTTTTAGCAGTTCAATATTTTTTAGAACTTATTTTTAAGTACACAGAAAGTTATTATAACTGTAAACATAAGAATTCAAGATTTAAAAAATCCATGTTTTAAAAAGCTAATTTGTTTTTTGATTTGTTTTTTGTTTAATTTCTAAATTGCTGTTTTAAAATGTTAATAAAAAAAAAGATACATTTCAAAATAATATTATGATAATGGAAAAATTATACTTTAAAAAATAATTGAAGCATCATGATATAATTTTTATAATGTAGTTTAATTTATTTCATTTTTTTAATAGCTTATTTATGTAAATAATAATAAATATTGCTTATAAAGGCAAAATTTTGTGGTCTATACAAGTACCAATTTACTATTTTAGATTTATTTTTTATATAATTTATTTTTTACATTTTATTAAACATATACATTTGCGAAATATGCTTAAATGATGAGTTATTGTTAAAACAGTAAAACAAATTATTAACAGCAATCGAATTTACCAACTGTTGTAAGTTTTATTACAATTCATAGAACTATTCATTGAAAACTCATAGAACTGGTAAACAAGCCTACTATGCAAAAGAATCATTTACTAAAATTAATGTATAAAAATACATGATAATGCAAGTACAGTTATATGTTACGAATTAGTCATTTTTTGTGCATTGCTTTGTAAGGAATGAATTAAGTCAATGGGAAGGGTGAAATACGCAAAGTCTGATGCGAATCCTATTTTTGACTAGCATTATAACCGAAAACTAATTCAAACCCTATTTAATTTTTTTTTTAAATTCTCTATTGTAAAATTCTGTATCTAAAATTTCCCAGAGTTCATTTCTGAAATTATGGTGCTAATTTTTGGAGGCTACAAGATTTCCACCCTCGATTAATAATCGATTGCTAATACATTATGTTTCTATATCACTGTAGTATAACGTGTTACTTATATTCGTAGATACTAATTTTAGATTTTTTAAAACATATATTTCTGGTTCAAATTAATATGGTTTTTACGACGGTATAATAAAAAAAATCATGTTTTTTACATTGCAATAAAATCTAATCGCACTAAATGAAATTTTCTTGGAAGAAAAATTAAATTATATATGTCTTCGACGTAATCTCTTGGGCACTGAACTAAAAACAAAGTTTCAGCTGTCTTATTAATTATCTGGCCGAGATGTTCCTGAAGGCTGCCATCACCCATGCTTAGAATAATCATGCTAATACGTATTGTACATCTAACATATTTTACTATTTAAAAGAAGTTTTCGTTCATACAGTTTCACAAGTTTTGTATCAATATGAACAAAGAAAATGTTACATTTATTAACATATATTGAATTTAGTTTTTTCCACATAAAATGTTAGTTTAACTAAAAATATTATTCACAACGATATAATCAAAATATTCATTTTCTTACCAAACAATGAATTCTAATCCTACTAAATTAAATTTTCTTGAAAGAAAAATTAAATTTTGTATGTCTCCGACATAATCCCTTGGGTGCTATCCTAAAAACAAAGTTTCAGCTGCCTTTTTAATTAACTGGCTTAGATGTTCCTGGAGGCAGTCATCAGTCATGCTTAGAATTTAATTTTTCGTTTTCGTTGTCTACTTAAGTATGATTAATCACATACCAGTAAATTGAATTAAGCAAAGTAATTTAATGGATATTTTTCTTCAAAATATTAAAAACTAATATCATTTACAAAGTTAGGGAACACAACTTATTACAAATCGCAACAGTAAATATTTTCCACAAAATCAATAAATTTTTCTTTTTATTCTCTTCGTACAACTTCATGGTTTGTTTTGAATAATGAATGTAACATTCATCAAACGTCATATATGTATTTATTTTCTTAAATTAAAAAAAAATATATATAGTAACATCGGTTACTATCGCATTCCTTAATTTGTTTTTGGCGTTGATCTTCTGTTAAACGTGTAATTTGTTTAATAGCCTACATTTGTTTTCCACTCAATCAAACATCTTTTACTAGTTAAATCAAGTTTTCGTTCATACTCTGTATCTATATGAAAAATTAAAGTGTTATGTGTATTCATATATATTCAATTTAAATTTTTTCTACATAAATACCTAGTTTAATTTAACATATATTTTACAACGATATACTCAAAATATTCATTTCTTAAATTACAATAAAATCTAATCACACTAAATTAAATTTTCTTAAAATAAAAATAAAATTTCAATAAAATTGTAAATTGTGCATTATCCTAGACAAAGTTTCCGCTGTCTTTTTAACACTAGAACTGACTGAGATGTTCTTGAAGGCTGTCATCATTCATGCTTAGAATTTAATTTTCCGTATTCTTTGTTTACTTAAGCTTGATTAATTACATTCCAGTAAATTAAATTAAGCAAAATAATTTAACTTATACATTTCTTCAAAATATTTGATCCAAAAGTCATTTTAAAAGATAGGGAACAAAACTTAATGCATTTCGCAGCAGCACATTTTTTTTCTGATATTTGATTCTTCTGAATTTTTTCACATTCTATATTTTGTATATCTAACATATTTTACTAATTAAAACACGTTTCCGTTCATACATTGTATCTATACGAAAAAAAGGCTTATACTTTTCATATATATTCAATTATTTTTTTTTTCCACATTAACTGTACGTTCAATAAAAATGTTCTTTACAACGATGTAATCAAAGTATTCCTTTTCTTATATTACAATAAAATATAATCGTGCTAAATTAAACTTTCTTAAAAAAAAAAAAAAAAAAAAAATCAAATTTTGTATGTTTTCGAAATAATCCCTTGGGCACTATCCTAAAAACAAAGTTTCCACTGTCTTTTTATTTGGCGTTTTGTTTTTAATTGACAGGAGGAGATGTTCCTGAAGGCTATCATTAGGCATCCTTATAATTCATTTTTTCCGTTTTCGTTTTCTACTTTATCTTGATTAATTACATTCCCGTAAATTAAGTTAAGTAAAGAAATTTAACTTGCATTTATCTTCACATTTTTAAGAACAAATGTGATTTACAAAGATAGGGAAGAATAATCACATTTCGCAGCAGAATTTTGTTTTTTCATTCCATCAGTAAATTAGTCATTTTATTATTTGGGCATAGTTGTTTGATATCTAAGGTTTGTTTTATATAATAGCCTTTACCTTTATCAGTGTCATATAAGTTTATTTTTCTTTGACTTTAATAATGATAACAACATTACAAAATGTCGCATTTAATTTTGTTTTTGGAGTTGTTCATCTTGTTAATTGTTTCTCAATCTCTATTTTCATATCCAACATCTTTTACTGTATTCAACACGTTTTCGTCTATACATTGCATCTATATGAACAAATAATGTGCTATGTTTATTTACATATATACAGTTTGATTTTTTTTTTCGCATTAACTGTTAGTTTAAATTAAAAAAATTACAATGATATCAAAATATTAATTTTCTTTCATTACAATACAATATAATCCAGCTAAATTAAATTAAAAAAAAAAATGTATATATTTGACCTAATTTCTTGGGCACTAACCTAAAAACAAATTTTCAGTCTTCTTTTTAATTTACTGGTGGATATATTTAAAGGCCCTCATCACTCAGGCTTATAATTTAATTTCCTGCTTCTTTGTCTACTTAAGCTTCATTAATTCAATTCCTGTAAATTAAATTAAGTAAAGTAATTTAACGTGTATTATTCTTCAAAATATTAAAAACAAACGTGATTTATAATGATGGGGAACAAAACAAGTTACATTTCGCTGCTGTAATTTTTTTTTCTACTCAATCAATAAATTGTTCATTTTATTCTTTTCATATAAATTTAAGGGGTTTTTTTCGATAATGGGCGGGGATCCTTTATCCTTTATAATGTCATTTGACTATAGTAATGATAGTAACATTTGGAACTGTCACATTCAATTTTGTTTTTGGCGTTGTACTTCTGATAAACCTGTTAATTATTTCACATTCTATATTTGTCTAACATCTTTTGCTATTTAACAAAGTTTCGTTGATACATTATATCTATATGGACAAATAAAGTGTTATATTTATTCATATATATTGAATTTTTTTTTTTCCCACGTAAAATGTTAGTTCAAATAAAATGTTCTTTACATCGATATAACGAAAATATTCATTTTCTTGCATTGCAATAAAATCTAATCCAGCTAAATTAAATTTCCTTGAAAAAAATTATGTATGTATTTCACATAATCCCTTGGGCCGATCCTAAAAACAAAGTTTCAGCTTTTTAAATTATTGGCGGAGATATTCCTGAAGGCTGTCATCACCCATGCTAAGAATTTAATTTCCTGCTTCCCTTGTCTACTTCATATTGACTAATTACATTCTAGTAAATTAAATAAAGCAAAGTAATTTAACATATTTTTTTCTTCAAAATATTTAAAAAACTAATGTGATTTAGAAAGTTTGGGAACAAAAGTTATTGTATTTTGCAGCAGTAAACTTTATCCACTCAATCAATAAATTGCTTCTTTTATTCTTTTCGTAGAACTTTAGGGTTAGTTTTAGATAATGGACTTGACCTTTATCAGTGTCATAAAAGTATTTTTTTTGTTGTTGTTATTGACTTTAATAATAATAGTAACATTTGTAACTGTTGTATTTCTTATTTAGTTTTTAAGCGTTATTCTTCTGTTAAATATTTTAAATATTCTGCTTGACATTAGATGGAGGTGTATATTTTTGTATATCTACATCTGACATTAAACTTTTAGACAGTGGAATAGGAATAGATAAACATGTAGATAATTCATTAGCTATGCATATTCATTAAACTATTGTAATAAAATCACAAAATAGATCAGAACAAACTAAATAGTTTGTAGTTTAAAATGTTCATTTCATTCTTTTAGTATTACTTTAAGGTTTGTTTTCAATAATGGATGTAACTTCTATCTATGTCGTGTAAGTTGTTCTTTGCAAGTAAAGTTAAACAAGGTAATTTAACGTGTATTTTTCAACAAAATATCAAAAGAAATGTGATATAGAAAACTAGAGAACAATACTTATTACACACTTGTATAATAATTTAAGACGATGATTTACGCCGCGAAATTTAATTTTAATTACGTTGAATTTTTATTCATATTGTTAACAAAACCTTAAACAAACGGAGCGTTGGAGCGCTTAACTAAAGACCCAGGTTCGAAACATGAACGGGATAATTTTTAACTCTGTTGGTTTACTCCGTTGGTTCTACTCTGTTTGTTTTTTTGTTAGCAATGTAAATAAGAATTCACGTAATTAAATTTAAACCTTATTACATTTCGCAGGAGTAATTTCTTCTTCCACTGTAGCAGTAAATTGCTCCTTTTATTATTATTTTTTTTTTTTTTTTTTTGCATAAATTTCAGGATTTTTCTTGATAACTTTACCAGGGGCATGTAATTTTTTTATTCGATGACTAATAGTGATAGAAACAATAGTAACTGTTTTATTACTTTGCTTCTGGCATTATTCTTTCGAAAAAACGTTTAAATATTTTTTATTCCAAATTTATACATATAACACCTTTTGCCATTGAAAACATGTTTTCAACCACACATTGTATATATCTGAACAAATAAATTATTATATGTATTCATTTTTATTTTTATTTATTTATTTTTTTTTTTTTTGACATAAACTGTTAGTTTAGATGAAAATGTTGTTCACAACGATATAATCAAAATATTCGTTTACTGACATTGCAATGAAATCTAATCTCACTAAATTAAATTTTCTAGAAAGAAAAATTAAAATTTCTATATTTTCAACATAACCCCTTGAGCACCATCCTGAAAACAAAGTTTCCGCTTTCTTTTTAATTGGCTGGCGGTGACTTTCGTGAATGTTGTCATCACTTTTGCTTAGAATTTAATTATCCGTTTTCTTTGTCTACTTAAGCTTTCTTAATTCTTTCCAGTAAACTAAATTCAGCAAAGTAATTTAAGGTGCATTTTTCTTCGAAATATTAAAACCAAATGGGTTTTATAAAGTTAGGGAACAAATCTTATTGCATTTCGCAGCAGTAAACATTTTCCACTCAATTAATAAATTAATTTTTTCACACTTTTCGTATGACTTTATAGCTTGTTTTCTACAATGGATGGAACCTTTACTGTTCTTGTATTTGACTTTAATAATAGTAGTAACATTTGCAAACGTCGCATTTAACTTTGTTTTTTTTTTGGCGTTGTTCTTCCGATAAACCTGTTTCTACTTTTTCCACCACAACCACTAGCTTCCAAATTTTCCACATTCTATATTGGCTATACTAGTAAATCTGCAGATCAGGAGCCTCAACGTCAGCTCTGCAAGTCACTGTTTTTAGACACACTTTGGTAATATTCAATTTCATGCAAACCGCAATTTAAAGTTTTCAAATTATGTAATTATTTATAAGAATAAAAAATACGAAGTTTTCAGACATTAGAAGCATTAAATTAAAAACGTTGTTATGGAAGGATATTTTGAAATAATTTTCATGAGCTACTAATTCTGATATTTTTTTAAATAATAAAACAGATTTCTTCAGGGGGGGGGGGGCTCCGCCTCCTGAACTCCCCGTGGTTTCATTAATTTACATATGTAACTTTTTATTTATTGCACTAATGGTTATCGCAAATCTTAAATTTCTTTTTATACTTCCGAGCCTTAATTTTCAATACTGGTGGACAGAAAATGATTCACATTGACGCAATTATATTAAAAGTTTAGGTTTTATGAATGAAAATATAATTTCCTTTTAAAAATAAAATAATTTTCATTCATATTTTCTGAAATGAGACGGCATTAAGAAGTAACACTCGTCATAAAATATTTTTTTAGGTAATCTAGTTAATGCTTGGTTTTTAAGAATGAGAATATTTATTTCCCAATACAATGACGTCATTTTCGACAGCGATAATTTTGCGGTGTAAAATTTTGACATTTACTATATATTTGATTTTCAAAAGTTTTTTTTTTTTCTCATTGAAATTTTCGATTAAAAATTAACATTTCTGTTAGCTGTGTGCAGACGATAAACCATGAGATATTAGTAACATTTCTTTTAATAATAAGAATTAATATCATAACACAAGCTCTTTTTATTTCAACCTCAAAGCATATTAGTTTTATTTTTGATATATGAGATCAAATTCACCTTCTTTTCGTATTTTAGTTTTATTTCCAATATGAAGACGTATTCATGTCTATTTTTTATTTCATTTTCCTCTTGCACATGAAAATCTTTCAAATCAAAATTAACTGTTTAGGATAAATTATTATTCTGGGATAGGATTTTCTTGGCAACGGAAAAAAAAAAAAAAAGATTGTTAAATTTATAGCAAAATGTCAATTTATTCCTTATGAAAATAATGAACTTCTTAATTTAAAAGAAAAAATATTTGAACAAAATAAGCAGAACATAGTCTTTCTTTATTTCTGGGGTAAATTTCATCTATATGTAAAGTCACAAAGGCATTAATCCGTCCCTTTTGACTTTGATTGACTTCAAACAATTACAAATACTTTCACATTTACGATATTTTTAGGTGTAGTTCCGTCGCTAGGCAACAGTTAAAAGAAAATAAAACAATGAAATATGTGCTTTGAAAAAAAGTAAATTTATAAAAAGATATATTATTGGAACACATATATAAAATACCTCCATAAGTTAAACACCGAATTTAAAAACTCTGACAAATGTATACACAAAATTTCAAACTAATATGAATAACGTATGGTTCTAATTAGAAATTACATCATCCATAATTTACTATTTAAATCCTTCAATCATATGAGCCATTTCCTTTCAACAAATAAAAATGGAAAAATCGTCTGAATTGCTATAGGAAAGCATTAAGTCGCAAAATAAAATGTTCTATATATTCCGAACGCATGAACCAAATTTAACCAAAAACTATACAGCTAAATCCGGGGATTTTACCAACATGCATACTTAATTTTAAGCTAATCGGATGCTTTTTACGGCAGTTATCGCGGAACAGACGGACAGGCAGACAGACAGACAGACAGACAGACAAACGGAAACCAAAACATTTCGTGTCTCCACAGTAAGCCTTCACTGACGTTTCGGCAATAACATCTTTTACTATTAAAAACAAGATTACCTTCATACATTGTATCCATATGAACAAATGATGTGTTATATGTATATATGTATATTCAATTCACATTTTCCTACATAAAATGTCAGTTTAAATAAACATGTTCTTTACTGCAGAATAATCAAAATATGAATTTTCTTACATTACAATAAAATCTAAATCCACTTAATTAAATTTTTTTAAATAAAAATTAAATTTGTTATGTCCCCGACATAATCCCTTGGGCACTATCTTAGAAACAAAGTTTCAGCAGTCTTATTAATTAACTGGCGGAGATTTTTCAAGGCTGCGATATCTCATGCTTAGAATTTTACTTTCCGTTTTCCTTGTCTACTTAAGCTTGATTAATTACATTCCAGTAAATTAAATTAATCAAAGTTATTTAATGTGTAAATTTCCTTCAAAATATTAAAAACATATGTGATTGATAAAGCTGGGGAACAAAACTTATTACATTTCTCAGCAGTAAATCATTTTCACTCAATCAATAAATTGCTCATTTTGTTCTTTTCGTATAAATTAACGGTTTGTTTTCGACAACGGATGTAACCTTTATCAGAGTCATATATTTCTTTTTCTTTGACTTTAATTTTTATTGAAACAATCGTAATTGTCGCATTTATAATTTTGTTTCTTTCGTTGTTCGTTTGATAAAAATTTTAATAATTTTTCATCCTACATTTGTATATCTAATATATTTTGCTATTTAAAGCAAGATTTCCTTCATGCATTGTATCTATATGAACAAATAAGGTTTCATATGTATACATGCAAATTCAATTCACATTTTTTATACAAAAAATGTTAGTTTAAATAAACATGTTCTTTACAACAATACAATCAAAATATTCATTTTCTTACATTATATTAAAATCTAATCTCGCTAAATTAAATTTTCTTGGAAGAAATAATAAATTTGATACGCTTCCGACATATTTCATTCGGTACTATCCTAAAATCAAAGTTTCAGCTTTTTAAATTATTGGCGGAGATGTTCCTGCAGGCTGTCATCACCATGCTAAGAATTTAATTTCACGTTTCCCTTGTATATTTCATTTTGATTAATTACATTCTGTTAAATTAAATTAAGTAAAGTAATTTAAAGTCTTTTTTTCTTCAAAATATTAAAAACTAATGTGGTTTAGAAAGCTTGGTAACAACAGTTATTCTATTTCGCAGCAGTAAACTTTATCCACTCAATCAATAAATTGCTTCTTTTATTCTTTTCGTATGTCTTTAGGGTTTGTTTTCGATAATAGACTTAACCTTTATCAGTGTCATATAAGTTTTTTTTTTTTTTTTCGTTGACTTTAATAATAATAGTAACCATTTGTAAATCTGGCATTTATTATTTAGTTTTTGGGATTATTCTTCTGATAAATATTTTAAATATCCTGCTTGACATTAGAAGGAGGTGTATATTTTTGTATATCAACATCCGAGATTTTCGACAGAGAAATAAGAATAGATGAACATGTAGATAGTTAATTATATATGCGTATTCACTAAACAATTGTGGTAAAATGACAAGATAGATCAGCACAAACTAAATAGTTTGTAGTTTATACTGCTCATTTCATTCTTTTCAGCTTTAGCTTTAAAGTTTGTTTTCAATAATGAATGTAACCTCTACCTATATCGTGTAAGTTGTTCATTGCAAGTAAAGTTAAGCAAGGTAATTCACTACAATTATATTAAATTCTACAACATATTAAGAGAAATGTCATTTAAAAATCTAGGGAAAAAAACTTATTACACGCTCGTATAATAGATTAAGGCTTACGCCGCGAAATTTAATTTTAATTACGTGAATTTTTTATTCGCAATGCTAACAGAGTCTTAAGCCAACGGAACGTTGCTGCGCTAAACTAAAGATCCAGGTTCAAAACCTGGACTGGATAATTTTTCACTCTGTTTGTTTTTACTATATTGGTTTTATTGTTAACAATGTGAATAAAAATTCACGTAATTAAATTTAAAACTTATTACATTTCGTAGCAGTAATTTCTTCTTCCACTCTAGCACTAAATTGCTCCTTTTATTCTTTTTGCATAAACATTAAGGTTTATTTTCGATAACTTTATCAGTATAATGTAATTTTTTCGATTACTAATAGTAATTAAAACAATCGTAAATATTGTATTTATTACTTTGCTTCTTACATTATTCTTTCGATAAAACATTTAATTATTTTTTATTCTAAATTTGTACATCTCACACCTTTCTGCATTGAAAACATGTTTTCAACCACATATTGTATATATATGAATAAATAAATTATTATATGTATTTACATGAATTCATTTTCTTTTTCTTCACATAAATTGTTAGTTTAAACAAAAATGTTCTTTACAATGATATAATCAAAATATTCGTTTTCTGACATTGCAATGAAATCTAATCTCACTAAATTAAATTTTCTTGAAAGAAAAATAAAATTTTTATGTTTTAGACGTAATCCCTTGAGCACCATCCTAAAATCAAAGTTTCCTCTATCTTTTTAATTGACTGGTGGTAATGTTCCTGAAGGCTGTCATCACTTTTGCTTAGAATTTAATTTCCGTTTTCTTTGTCTACTTAAGATTTATTAAGTTTTGTTGGGGTAACTGGAACCACGAGGTAGCTGGGCCATAGGCTATTTTATAAAAAACTGTTGGTGTTTTTTAAGTTTTAGCTTTTGTGAACAATGTCCCTTAATCTCTACTTCCTAAAACAACGTGTATCAACTCACTCATAAGTCTCACTTTGCTGTGATAGGTTGTCAAAAATTTACATTTCTTTTTTAAAAAAACAACGTCAATATGGTTGAACTTCCTCGGATTTTTTTAAAATACTGTAAGTACTTTTATTAAACAATCTTTTTTTTAACGATTAGACATATAACTACATTAATATTATTAGGTATCTATACATATTTACTTCATGTTTTAAATGTAAGCCCCGTGTCCCAGTTATCCCATAAATGTTTCAAGAATGTGGTAACTGGGACATGTGTCCGGGGTACCTGGGCCATGCTGGATCCAGTTACCCCAATAGATATAAATATTTTTGTGTGTTTCTTTTACTACGGGAAGTAAATTTCTGCATTGGTTTTTGCTCACAATAAAGAAAATGATAGAATACCTTATTATAAAAACGTAATGAAATTTTAAAAAAAAGCATATTAAGTGGTATCAAACCAAATTTCTTGACCCCTTGAGAGGCGGTGATGCCGTTATGGCATCACTTAATTTTAATTCCTAATTGCAACATTGTCACCTGAATTTTATAATTAAAATTTAACCTTTATTAAGTACGCGAAAAATACTTTGACATGTTTTCAGATAGATTCTCTTGTAAATATTGGTGTCATTAAATTATTTCAACATTTTACGAATGCAAGTACCTTACCCCTGAAAGCCAGATAGTCAGACCTTGAAATTGTACTATACACAGGGGTCGCATTCTATAGGCATAGCTGCCAATTTTTACACTTTCTTGCTACCACTAAAATTTAATAGAGATTTTCGCTTTGTTTAATCATAAGATTTCGACGATTAAATAAGACAACATTTACTATAATATTTTAGTGTATTGAGGAAACAGTAAAAGTTGGCAGGTATGCTATAGGGAATCGTTTATCGTCCCTACCACTATTTTGAAAATAATATCCTCATCGCACCTTTCTTTAAGGAACAATAAAATTTTTCCTATATAATGCGACCCCTGGATAAAGTACTTAAGTACTTACGTAGCCTTTTGTTCAGAGATTTACCTTGCTATTTTTCCCTTAAAATACCCATGCGACTTTTATACTTATTATCTATACTAAAGTACATAAGTACTTACTTAAGTTTTATATTTTTGGTATAAATAAATCAAATATTTTCACTCTTAGTGCTTTTTTAGGCAGACTGACAGCAATGGTTTCCCTTACAACGCTGTTTATTGACATATAATTTACATGATCTGCCTGGTTTAAATTTTTTTAAGCTGTTTACACTTTTTAAAAGAGTACCCGATCTTCGATATGAAAAAATATAAACGCGTGTGGAACATAGACCCCCCTGGTCCAGTTACCCCATTTTTGGGGGCAACTGGACCCACGAGGAAAGAAAGATGAAATATGCATATTTTTATATTTTTAAATATTAAAATGTAATTTTGAGCATTTCTGTCTGATAGAGGGAACCTAACTGAACACATTTCAGACTTTAATTGAAATGAACATTAGCTTTTTGAAGCTGAATTGTCAGAAGCTCCAGAGTCACATTGTAAAATCATGTCCCAGTTGCCCCAAATAACCTCAATTCTTTCCAGTAAATTAAATCAAGCAAAGTAATTTAAGGTGTATTTTTCTTCGAAATATTAAACCCAAATGTGTTTTATAAAGCTGGGGAACAAATCGTATTGCATTTCACAGCGGTAAACATTTTCCACTCAATAAATTTTTATTTTCATATTTTTTGTATAACTTTATAGATTGTTTTCTATAATGGATATAACATTTACTCATGTCATGTAAGTTCTTCTAGTCTTTGACTTTAATAATGGTAGTAACATTTGCAAATGTCCCATTTAACTTTGTTTTTGGCGTTGTTCTTCCAATAAACCTTTTAAATTTTCCACATTCTATATTGGCTATAAAACAACTTTCACTATTAAAAACAAGATTTCCTTCATACATTGTATCCATATGAAAAAAGAATGTGTTATATGTATACATGGATATTCAATTCATATTTTTCTGCTTAAATTGTAAGTTTAAATAAATATGTTCTTTACAGAAATATAATCCAAATATTCATTTTCTTACAATAAAATCTAATTCCACTAAATTAAATTTTCTTGAATGAAAAATTAAATTTGTTATGTCCCCGACATAATCCCTTGTACACTATCTAAAAAACAAAATGTCAGCTGTCTTTTTAATTAACTGGCTGAGATGTTCCAAGGCTGCCATAACTCTTTCTTAGAAATTAATTTTCAGTTTTGCTTGTCTACTTAAGCTTGATTAATTACATTCCAGTAAATTAAATTAAGCAAAGTTATTTAGTGTGTAAATTTTCTTCAAAATATTAAAAATATATGTGATTGATAAAGCTAGGAAAAAAAAAAAACTTATTACATTTCGCAGCAGTAAATGTTTCCACCCAATCAATAAATTGCGCCCTTTACTCTTTTCGTATAAATTTAGGGTTTATTTTCGACAACGGATGTAACCAGTGCAATATAACGGTACGAGTGTCATATATATATATTTTCCTTTTAATTTAATAATAATAGAAACATTCGTAACTGTCGCATTTATTATTTTGTTTCTGTTGCTGTTCATTTGAAAAAAAATGTTTAATAGTATTACATTCTACATTTGTATATCTAACATCTTTTACTATTTAAAACACGATTTCTAACATATATTTAATATATATGAACAAATAATGTGTTATATGTATACATATATATTCAATTCATGTTTTTTCTAAAACAAATATCAGTTTAAATAAACATGTTTTTTACAACAATATAACCAAAGTATTCATTTTCTTAAATCACCCAAAAACAACGTTTAAACACACAATAAAATACACATGATTAGAACACATAATACAAATACATAAAATTCCCTTATGTATTTCATTTTGTGTTTAAATTTTGTTTCTGGTTGATTTATATTTTCACACAAGTTTTGTATTCACTATTCAATTTCTTATATTACAATAAAATCTAATCTCGTTAAATTAAATTTTCTTGAAGTAAAAGTTAAATTTGGAATGTTTTCAACATATTCCCTTCAGCACTATCCTAAAAAACAAAGTTTCAGCTGTCTTTTTAATTGACTGGCAGAGATGTTCTTGAAGGCTGCCAGTCAATTAAAATGGTATGTTTCCGACATATTCCTTTCGGCACTATCCTAAAAACAAAGTTTCACCTGTCTTTTTAATTGACTGGCAGAGATGTTCCTGAAGGCTTCCATAACTCATGCTTAAAATTTAATTTTTCCTTTTCCAAGTCTACATAAACTTGATTAATTACATTCCAGTAACTTAAATTAAGCAGATTAATTTAACGTGTATTTCTCTTCAAGATATATAAAACAAATGTGATTTATAAAAATAGGAAACAAAATTAATTACATTTCGCAGCATTGAATTTTTCCACTCAGTCACTAAACTGCTGCTTTTATTCTTTTCGTAAATCTGTCGGGTTTTTTTTCCAAGAACTAATGTAACTTTTAGAAGTATCATATAAGTTTTCTTTTGTTGAATTTAATAATAATAGCAACGTTTGAATTTATGACTTTAATTTTAGCGTTGTTCTTCTGTTAAACCTGTCAATTATTTCACATTCTGCATTTGTATATCCAACACCATTTATTATTTAAATCAAGTTATCTTTACATTGTATCTGTGTGAATAAATCGAGTGTTATATTTATTAAGATATAGTCAATTTAATTTTTTAAAACATGAACTCTTAGCTTTTATAATCATGTTCTTTAGAACGAACGTTGAGTTGAGTTGAGTTGATTTTTGATGGCCGATTATCTACGCGAGGGATATAGGCCCTAGAGGGTCTTTTTAAGGGAACCTAACCCGTATTTACGCATGGAAAATCCAAGGTTTCGAGGAAAACCACGAAAACTCCGAAACGCTTAGGCTGACGGGCGCGATTGGGCTCGAACCCAGCACCCCCTGTCTACCAGCTTTGAGAGCAGAACCTCTCAACCACTGTTGGGGGCCCTTTACAACGAAAAAATCAAAATATTCATTTTCTTACATTACAATAAAATGTAATACCGCAAAATTAAATTTTCATTAAAGGCAGATTAAATTTTGTATTTCTTCAACATAATCCCTTGGGCACTATCTTAAAAACAAAGTTTCAGCCGTCTTTTGAATTAACTGGCGGAGTTGTTCCTAAAGGTTGTCATCACTGATCTTAGAATTAAATTTTCAATTTTCCTTGACTACTTAAGCTTGATTAATCACATTACAGTAAATTAAATTAAGCAAAGTAATTTAACATGTATTTTCTTCAAAATAATATAAACAAATGTTATTTATAAAGCTAGTGAACAAAACTTATAACAATTGGCAGTATTACATTTTTTTCACTCAATCAATAAATTGCTTCTTTTATTCTTTTCGTACAACTTTAGGATTTGTTTTGGTTAATGGACGTGACCCTTACCAATGTCATATATCTTTTTTTGTATTTGAATTTAATAATGATAGTAACATTCGAAGCTGTCGCATTAATTTTGTCTTTGGCGTTTTTAACCTGTTAGTTATTCCACTTTCTAACTTTGTATATCTAAAAAGGTTTTCGTACATACATTGCATCAATATGAACAAATGAAATGTTAAATTTATTCATATATATATAATTTAAATCCCCCTCCCATAAAATGTTAGTTCAAGTAAAAATGTTCTTCAAAACGATATAATTAAAATATGCATTTTATTACAAAACAATAAATTCTAATCCTACTAAACTAAATTTTCTTAAAATAAAATTTAAATGTTGTATGTCTCCGACATAATCCTTTGGGCACTATCCTAAAAGCAAAGCTTCAGCTGTCTTTTTAATTAACTGGCTTAGATATGTTCCTGAAGGCTGATCACTTATGCTTAGAATTTAATTTTCCGTTTACCTTGTCTAATTAAACATGATTAATCACATTCTAGTAAAATAATTTAAACAAAGTAATTCAATGTGCATTTTTTTTCAAAATATTAAAAACGAACGTGATTTATAAAGCTAGTGAACAAAACTTATAACATTTCGTAGCAGTACATTTTTTACACTCAATCAATAAATTGCTTCTTTTATTGTTTTCGTATAATTTGAGTGCTTGTTTTGGATAATGGAAGTGACATTTATCAATGTCATAAATATATTTTTTATTTGAATTTAATAATTATAGTAACATTCAAAGCTGTCGCATTTCATTTTGTCTTTGGTGTTATAAACCTTTTACTTAATTCACGTTCTACATTTGTAATTGTCACCTTAACTGTAACTACCATCAATCTCTGGGAATATGTTAAAGAGACCGCCTTTATTCAAGAACTTTTCCACTCCACTCGATCCTGGCGAAACTTTTTTCGAAAGAAACGCTCGTTTATGTTATACTAACTTTTTCTCCTAGTGCAAACTGCATCAGAAGATGTAACATTGTTGCAGACAGTATATTTCGAATTGCAGCTATAAAAATGCCTTCGCCTATTGATTATATACATTTCGTTAAAGCACATGCGATTGATCCTGAATTACAAGACTTATTGAATAAAAGCACCTCCTTTAGACTCCGTAAATTTGCTCTACTATGCGTAGAGCTTTATTGTGACTTTTCTACAGTTACCATAAGGTCATATGCTCCAAAACGACTACGCTTTGAATTTTTCAATCCATTGCATAATATGTCCCGCCCAGGGAAAAAGCTACAACAAATCTGATTACCTGTAGATTCGTGTGGCTGGAAGTGAACAAGGATTGCAGAAACTGGTTTCGCGTTTGCGTTGCATGCCAAAGACCTAAAGTGCAACATCATATCTCCAGCACCCTGGGTTACTTTGTGCTCCCAACCGAATGATTTCAACATGTCCACATGGACATAATCGGACTTTTGCCACCATCTCAAGGACACTGCTACGCCTTGACGGTGATAGACCGATTCACGCGTTGGTCGGAGGTTATTCCCAAAGTTGATATCACCGCAGAATCGGTTGCAAGGACATTTATTTATGCCATGATATCTCGTTTCGGAGCGCCTACATGTATAACTACCGATCAAGGCTGGCAGTTTGACGAGGAACTATTACAATCTATAGCACGATATTTCGGAATAACAAAGCTTCGAACAACTTCATTTAACCCGAAAACCAACAGCATGGTAGAACGACTGCATAGGCCGCTGAAAGATGCCATCAAATGTCACATGACGGTGAGATTGGTAGATACATTACCATTTGTGCTGCTCAGCTTTCGGTCTTCCCTGAAAGAAGATACTGGGTCAACAGTTTCGGAATTCGTATATGGACCTACGCTAAGACTTCGAGGGGAATTCTTAGGTCTGCGACCACCTTCGGATCCCAAACCCAAACCATTCGTAGATAACCTGAGAGAGACCATGAGAAAATTGCTACCAGTACATTCTGCAAACCATGGACGCCACATACCATTCATTTACCAGGATTTGAAAAGCTGTCCCACGTCTTTTCACGCATTATTCACACAGGCAACCACTCCAGCCTACCTACGACGGACCATTTAAAGTCATCTTCCGTTCAGTTAAATGGTTTGTACTTGGCATTAAGGGCAAAATAAAAACAACTGTTTGTGTCGACCGGGTAAAAAAAGCATTTCTCCTCAGTGTGCCGGAAGATGTGCTTGCAACCAAAGAAACCCTTTAACAATCAAACACAACAGAGTACCAAGAGAATTGCTCTGAGAAAGCAACCAGATCCGGTAGAAGAATTCATTTTCCTAGCAGGTTCCGTATCTGACGATCACTGTATGGGGGAGTACTGTGACACCTTAACACTAGCAACCATCATTCTCTGGGAATAAGTTAACGTGACCACCATTACTTAAGAACTTCTCCACTCCACTCTATCCTGGCGACACTTTTTCGAAATAGACGCTCGTATATGTTGTACTAACTTTTTTTCCTACACTGTAATAAAAAAAAAAATCTGTAAAGTTACTAAAGTTTTTCTAGGAATCTTGGATTCCTAGATCTTTTTAAGTAACGGCAACAACAAAAATTCTTGTAACCAACACACTTTTGCGCCAAAAATAAAAAAAATCTGTAAGATTACTAGGATTTTTTTAGGAAACTGGGATGCCTAAAACTTTTCATGCAGCTGCAACCAGGGTTACAGATAAAATTTTAATAAGATTACTGTAATTTTCGCAGATTCATTTGTAAAGTTACAGATTTCTGTAGCTTTACAAAAACCAGTTTTGTAGATTTGCAGATTTTTTTCGTATAGCTACAGATGAAAGTTTAGTAAGCATGTAACTTTACACCTGTAGAACTGCAGATTTTTTTTTTTCTTTTACAGTGTAGTTCAAACTATATCCATCTAACATATCATAATATGTAATATTTTAACATTAAGTAAACGTATTAGTAGAATTGTGTATGTTTGTACTTTAACTAATAATTAATGTATATCTAACATATTTTACTATTTAAAACAGTTTTTCGTTCATACAGGTTCACAGGTTTTGTATAAATATGAACAAAGAAAATGTTATATTTATTCATACATATTCAATTTTAATTTTTTCCACATCAACTGTTAATTTAAGTAGAAATTTTCTTTACAATGATATAAAAATATTCATTTTCTTAAAAAACAATAAGTTCTAATCCTACTAAATTAAATTTTCTTGAAAGAAAAATTAAATTGTGTATGTCTCCGACGTAATCCCTTGGGCACTATCCTAAAAACAAAGTTTCAGCTGTCTTTTTAATTAACTGGCTTAGATGTTCCTGAAGGCTGTCATCACTCATGCTTAGAATTTAATTTTCCACTTTCCTTGTCTTCTTAAGCATGATTAATCACATATCAGTAAATTAAATTAAGCAAAGTAATTTAACGGGGATTTTTCTTCAAAATATTAAAAACAAATGTGATTTATAAAGCTAGTGAACAAAACTTATAACATTTCGCAGCCGTAAATTTTTCTCACTCAATCAATAAATTGCTTCTTTTATTCTTTTAGTATAACTTTAGAGTTTGTTTTAGATAATAGACTTGACCTTTATCAATGTCATATAAGTTATTATTTTCTTTGATTATAATAATGATAGTAACATTTCTGACTGTCGCATTTATTATTTTGTTTTTGGCGTTTTTCTTCTGATAAACATTTCAATTATTCTGCCTGACATTTGACGGAGGTGTATATTTTTGTTTATCTACATATTACGGTTTTATACAGATGAATAACAGAAGAACAACCTGTAGATAATTAATTAGATTATATATATTCAATAAACTATTGTAATAAAATCACAAAATAGATCAGCAGAATCTAAGTAGTTTGTAGTTTATAATGATCATCAGTTATGTATGTTTAATCTCACATATCTGAATCAATTAATTTGAATTACGAGATTTTGTTAAATGAGTAAAACATATTATTAACAATCATCCACTATTACAACTGTTGACAGCTTCATTAGAGCCCATAGAATTTATCAAATGTTGTAAGCCTGCTATGCCAAAGATTTATGCAATTTACAGCCTAATATAATTAAGATTTAGAAATGGCCTGATTCTGCAATCGAATTTAGATGTTACAAATTATAGTGCAGGCAATAGAGACCGTTTATTGGTTCTACCTAGCAAAATTCATGGTAGTTCTGGAAAAAGGCTTACTGTATGTTTTTTGGGTCGCTGAATCCGAATTTTTAACTTCCCACCAAAATTTCCCCCGGTAACCCCCCAAATTTTGGTAAAATGTCCCCCCCCCAAAAAAAAAGGTTTTTATTAAAAAAATCAATTTTTTTATTGGTTTAGGGGAAAAGTATCTAGAAATTCAGAAAGTAGATAAAATTTGCAACAAATTAGATACATGACATTATGACTTAGGATGAAGGGGAATGTCGGGGATCTGCTTGGGAACATGCGCGCGGTGCTGCGTGAACTAAGTTGCGCAATTCCACTTAACCACTCACACATTTATATTCGCCTTCCCATCTACCCTCCGAACTTTCTCTATAAGGTTTACTTTAAGTTTTTTGGGTCGCTGAAACCAAATTTTTAACTTCCCCCCCAAAATCCCCCCCCCCGAAATCCCCTCAAATAGTTGTTTTTAAGTTAAATTTCTTATTGTTTTAGGGGAAAAGCATTACGAAATTCAGAAACTAGACAAAATTTTCAACAAATAGGATATATGACATTATGACGCATGATGAACGGGGAGGGGGAGGGCTGCCTCTGAACATGCACTAAGTTATGATGCCCAAGCAATATGGGATTTTACCTTGAAATTTTGATACTAGTTCTGGATTTCTACTCACTTTATGTATTTTTGGGTCGCTGAATCCGAATTTGTAACTTCCCACCAAAATTTCATTCGGAACCCCCCCCCCCCAAAAAATGAATTTTTGAAAAAAATTCGTTTTTGAGAAAAGTGCGCGGGGAATGTTCCGAGGCAGCCCCTTATCTCTCCGTTTATCCTACGTCATAATGTCATATATCCTAATTGTTGCAAATTTTGTCTAGTTTCTGAATTTCGTAATGCTTTTCCCTAAAATAATAAGAAATCTAAGTTAATAACAACTTTTTTTTTTCGATGGAGGAGGAGTTCGGGGGGGGGGGGTAAATTTTGGGGTAAGTTAAAAATATTGATTTAGCGACCTAAAAAAGTTAAAGTGAGCCTTATAAGGATAGTTCGGAGGGGAGATGGGAGGGCGAATGTAAACGTGTGAGTGGTTAAGTGGAATTGCACAATTTAGTCCACACGCGCATGTTCCGAGGCAGATCCGCCCCTTCTCCTTCATCCTAAGTCATAATGTCATATATCTAATTTGTTGCAAATTTTGTCTACTTTCTGAATTTCTAGATACTTTTCCCCTAAAACCATAAAAAATTGATTTTTTTATAAAAACCTTTTTTTGGGAGGGGGGGGGGGGGTTACCAAAATTTGGTGGGGGGGTTGCCGGGGAAGTTACAAATTCGAATTCAGCGACCCAAAAAACATAAAGTAAGCCGATTTCGAGAACTACCATTAATTTTTCTAGGTAAAATTCCATATTGCCTTGACTTGCAAGAAACAGGTTAACTCTTTCAGAGGCAAATCACTTCTATTCATAAAATTCTAAAATTATTGAATGACACCAGAATTGACAAAACATTTTTTAAGTATGTAAAACCTTTTCTTTACGTGGTTAATAAACAGAAAATTTTCTTTCTAAATATCTGCTGCCAATGCGGCATTTAGGAATTAAAATTATGCGGTTCAAAATTGAACCGACGCCCTTGAAGGTGTTAGGTGAATGCGATAGGGAAATATTCAGAGCTGTTACGAATCCAATTTTCAAATAGTATTTTTTATGAAAACTAATCTAGACCTTACTTAATCGCAAAAATTTGGCTAATATATATTATTGCCAAAATTAGGAACCTGCACAATTTTTCACCTTGATTAAGGAGACACAATCAAAGCAAACGTTTGTTTTCTCAGACATTTTAGGAGGAAGAATGTGATGCACCTGCCGGGTAAAGCTTATCCAACATCGAAAATGTTGTAGCGAATAACTTGAAAATAATAGAGTTTTCATGTGTACCAGTACTACATGCAACAATACTTTTCTTCCGACTGCAACTGATTAAAAATATATGTATCTAACTTTAAGATTTCTTTATAGCTGTAAGTCCTTAGATAACTTTAAGCCCTTTTCTTTTAACACAGAATTATTGTACCAGGTGCACTCGCGAAAAAAAATTTAATATGAAGAGCAGGAAATTCATTTAAAAAAATTTAACTACAAACAAAGCCTAGGAAACTAATTTAAATACTGCAAACAAAGCACTTTAAATAAATTTAAATTTGTAGCGAATAATTATTTGGTACAGTATTCGAAGCATATTATTAAAAATATAGATTGTCCCTTATTCTGTTGATTACATTTGCATTTTTTTTCTTATTTCTAAAGCGCATTTATTTGAAAACGCTAAATAACGTCAGTGAAAAAAGTTTTTTAAGGAAATTGGTTTCATTTATTTATTTTTGTCATTTATTTATTTTTGTTATTTGTTTCATTTATTATTTATTTCATTTTAAAGCTTGAAAAAATTCTTAACATCACCCATCTGTACAAAAAAATTATTTCAAATTTAGTTCATTATAGTAAATTGAATTATGGGGAAAATGCAATAATCCCAATATTTATGTTCAGTATTTATAAGATAAAATTAAAATATTTAAAAAAATTCTACATATCATCCATGGTTTTCAATCATAATAATCTTTAATTACTCTTAGAGCGCTTTAAATTAAAAATGTCTGATAAGTCATTTCGAATAGGTTCATAGATTAGTGTTAGTTTAAGTTCAAAACATTCTATAATACATTTCTAAACATATAATACCTTAATAATAAAATATACTGAGTTGAAGAAAGCTAAGATTTTTGTTTATTTTTATTATTTTATTATCTTAAAAGTTTTACGTTTTCAAATTCGTAAAATAAACAAAATAAATTATTTTACAAAAACTACAAAGATATCAAGGGTTATGCATGGCATGTTTAATATTGTAAATACACTGCTGAAATTTATAACAAACTGCAGACTGTTTTTCTTGAAAAACTGTTACATAACAACTTTATCGTAAATAGTAACCATTTTTTCAAAGTAAATTTAAAATATTCAATTCTTTTAAAAATATGCGCGTAAAAATTTATAATTAATTAAATAAATAAATAAAACATTAAACATTTCTGAAATAAATAGGAATTCTAGAAAAAAAAATTACGGATTTTTTTCTTTTTTTATTATCAATATGTGCACCTTTAAGATGAATGGCATCACCTTCTCTTGAGATAGCATATTTTTTAAGCACTATTACTTACCAAAGTTAAATAAGCTACCTTTTTCTAGTGCATTATTTTTTATAATATTAATAATTTGATATTCATCAAAAAGCATTTAAAAATATTTTAGCTGTTGCCTTTATTCACTTAGCTGACAGATATAGAGGTGGAAAAAAAATCAAACACCATCTACTAACACTGCATTTAATTATAATAGAAGGAATTACCGTACTAAACAATTATAAATAAAGTCTACATTTAAATGATGCACTTAAAATTTGCTTAGGGTGAAATGTCCATACCAAAACTAGACCAAACGCTGTTTTTTCAATAGCAACACCAAATTTTGACAATATTTCTGTTTAAACTACGCCTAAAAAGGAAAATAGAAGTCATTTGGATTATAAGTTTTTGAATTATAAACATTCAAAATTTAGAGCTCCCAAAGTTAAATTACATTTTCAATTTTTTATTAATATCTCCAGAAATTATAATCCTAATGTGATAATTTTTTGTGTGGTTATAACACTAAGCATAACAAACATAAATACATTGAATTTGTAATTTTATAAATTTTATAATATGAATTATGAATTATGATATTAAAATTCGGATGAAATATGAATTGCAACCAACATTTTTAGGTAGCTTTCATTACAAAAAGCAACCTATTGCAGCCGTTCGGAGGAAAACGATTCCGAAAATTTTTGGTATATTTTCACGATCATGACCTCTAGACCCCCAAACCACCCTCCGTTCAAAATTGATATATATATATATATATATATATATATATATATATATATATATATATATATATATATATATATTTATATATATTTAATATATATCCATATATATATATATATATATATTTATATATATCCACATATATATATATATATATATCTGATCTTTGTCACACTGTAACTCTCGTATTTATGAACCGATTTGGATAAAATTTCGTGTGTACATAGTACATACCAATGTCTTGACCGAGTTCGTTGGCCAGCTTCATCCGCCATCTTGTTTTAAAATGGAGGCCATTTAAAAAATTTAAAAAAAATTAAAATTTAAAATGAGGCACAGAAAAATTAGACATTGAGAAAGATTTTTTTCTTATGTGTCTGGGCTTGATACAACGATTCTGGAGCATTTTTCGTTTCGTCTATATTTTTAAAAATGGCTGAGTTATAGTACTTTGAATTTCTAGCATGGCTGACATTTTGAAACGATCTGATTTTTGTCACGCGATAATACACGTATTTATGAACCGATTTGGATATGACAAAGAATGTGCATAGTACATAGCAAAGTCTCTACCGAGTTCGTTGGCCAGCCTCATCCGCCATCTTGTTTCAAAATGTCGGCCATTAAAAAAAATTAAAATTAAAATGAAGTACAAAAACATTATAAATCGAAAAAGATTTTTTTCTTATGTGTTTGAGCTTGATACGAAGATTCCGGAGCATTGTTTGTTTCGTCTATATCTTAAAAAACGGTTGAGTTATAGCACTTTGAAATTCTAGTGTGGTTGACATTTTGCAACGATCTTATTTTTGTCACGCGATAACACGCGTATTTATGAACAGATTTGGATATAACTTGGTGTGTACATAGTGCATACCAATGTCTCGACCGAGTACGATGGCCAACATCATCGCCATCTTGTTTCTAAATGGCGGCCATTTTTTTCTATTTTAATTTAAAATGAGGTACAAAAAAATTAGAAATTGAAAAAGATTTTTTTTCTTATGTATTTGACGTTGATACAAAGATGCTGGAGCATTTTTTTGTTTCTTCTGTATCTTAAAAAATGGCACTTTGAAAATGAGTTATAGCACTTTGAATTTCTAGCATGGCAGACATTTTGAAACGATCTGATTTTATTTTCACGCAATTACACGCGTATTTATGAACCGATTAGGATGTGACAAGGCATGTGCATAGTACATAGCAATCGCCAAGTTCGTTTGCTAACTTCATCCGCCATCTTGTTTTAAAATGGCGGCCATTTAAAAAAAATAATAATAATTTAAAATGAAGTATAAAAAAATTAGAAATTGAAAAAGATTTTTTACTTATGTGTTTCAGCTTGTTACAAAGATTCCGGATCATTTTTTGTTTTGCCTTTATCTAAAAAAAAGGCCGAGATATAGCAGTTTGAATTTCGAATGTGTGTGACATTTTGAAAAATCTGATTTTTTGCCTGTAACAGCACTCGTATATATCAACCGATTTAGATTTGAGTAAGCATGTGCACAGGAATTACTAAGGTCTCGACCAAGTTCATTGGTGAGCTTTGTTGCATCCATTATGTTGTTTTAAAATTGCGGGCTATCACAGATAATTCGGGTTAATATAATCATTAATGTAATTCGGGATATCACCGAATTTGGCGACAAAATATAAATCACTTTAATAAAACCAGCTTTGATAACGCTAACTAATATGGCGGAATTCTCATTCATATTCAATATTGAAAAAATTAGTGTTTAATCTTCTATAATCGGGCTCCACTAATTTGGGCTCCGTGTGTTTGAATAATATAAGCTGGCTTTTAAAAAATAAGGAATATGAAAGCTACCTCTTTCTCCCGGCACTGGCAAGAAGTACATTTTTGATAGATTTATATTTAATAAGTTCTGCGTTATGAGAATTTTATTTTAAAATTTTTCTCCCAACTACTTTTTGAATTATGTTTATAAAAAAAACATCAAAATGGCGGTTTATTAGGCCGTTTATAATGTGCAGAAACGCATAATTTGAAAAAAAAATGTATTTTGCGCATTGTATTGAAACAGTTGCACTAGCAATGGTCGAAACTTATTAAGCGAGTGAAATGGTCATATTGGCAAGAAATAATACATTAATAATAAGTGACATAGTCATTCTGTAGCATTTCAACAATCGAGTACAGAACATTAAATAGGGATACAACATCTAAAATTGGCTAATTTTAAAATAATTATTTTCTCTGAAACTAATCGTACGAATTTCCTGCAAATTTGTGTTTAGGCTAACTGAAGGATGTAGAATTTATTTATTTATGGTGCAAAACTTGGGCATTGCTATTGAAAAAAAAAACAGGTATGTAGATGCACCCCTAGCAAATTTTATATGCATCATTTAAAAGTAGACTTTATTTCCAATCGTTTGGTACCTGTAACTTTTTTCTACAATAACTTTTTGCAGAATTATTAGGGGTGCTTACTTTTTTTCCATGACTGTACATTAGCATAACCTTTTTAATTATCTAGTGTTAGAAACATACAATACTTACAATGTAATTAATAATATTTTTTTCCGTTAGCTGAACCACCTGTTCTACTGAGCAAATTTGAAGAATTAATAGTAAAGCCTGGAGATTCAGTATCTTTACGATGTTCAGCGTTTGGAAATCCCCTTCCTCAAATCACTTGGTATTCCTATGATATTCCAGTATTGGATACGAGCAGAATTCGTGTGGGTGATTACGTCAGCAGAGAAGGAAATGTCATCAGCTTTATAAATATTACAAGGTATGTACAATAATGCACGCTGTTTTCTTACAATGTTATACTTATTTAATATGACAAATGCATAGGCCAATTTTAAAATGTGCACTAACGAAAAAGATTTGCATTACATTAAAGTACTTGAAAATGTACTTAGTCTCCTAACTTTATTATTGTAATCGTTTATGTAGGATGGAATAACTATATGCTGAAGACGTAATTGCAATAACTGTAAATTAAAACTAATCTCGCAAATTTATCTAACGCAATTTTTTAAACATTTTAACGCGACTCCACAAATATATTAGCTTTTATATTTGTAAAAACTGTGTATATTAATTTTTATTACTTGAAAATCTTTCGCACATTTCTAAATATTGGAAATTTCCATGCGCATTCCTAATTACCAGATTCTTTTAAAATTTATACTGTATATCTTCTATACAATACTAAATAAATTTTATCATAAAAAGTTGCATTTCAGGTATATTTAGGGTTGAAATTCCTATGCATATGAAAATATATAACTACAGTTTTATAAAAAACAATACATAGTGCTAAAAATAATTTTTTCCTGCTTATACATTCATCGAACATTTACAGTTTATGGCAACTTCCATTGTAATATAGAACATGTATCTCGTACACAAATATTGTCAAATTTTATCCAAAAGAAATGCGCGTGGGACATTCTGAAATACGACCATTATTCGTTATTTTAAAAATTAAAATATTGAATAATTTGAAACCTTTTTATTATTTTAACACCAAATTTTGAATATAACTATTTGATCTTGCTATTTACAGCTCTAGTAATGTTCAAATGAATCCATAAGAACTTCATTTTTAATGTCCTATGTCCCCTTAAGTTCACAATGTTTATCCATAAACTTCTTATTTTCCGTTAATCGTATACAATATCTAAAATATGATTATTCACAGAAAACCGAACTGGAAAAGTATGGTATAAAAAAAACCTAACATTGTGTATTAAATATTTTTTATGACATTCGATTATAAAATGAGTGCAATTTAGCATCTGTTAATGAACCCAATAACAAGAAAAAAAGTTTTCAAAACGGCAAGAGTTTAATTTTCAGCTAGCTTTCAACTGCTGTTGTTTTTCCTATCATTTTATAAGTTTCAAAATATTAGTTATGGAATTACTTTAGAAAACAGTTTTGCATTTTTAGCAGTTTCATAACTTTATTATTATTTTTTTAATTATTTTTATTGCAATATTTTCAATCAGGAAGTCAGGAACAGAAGGTACATTCTCCCATCTGAAGTATGGATGACAACAATAAGACTTTTAATACTTTTCAAGCATAAATGCGAAAAAATTGCGAAATTTGACATGCCAAAAGAGCCTAATTTTGATAAACTATAAAATAGTCAGAAGTTTTTTAAATACAGAAGTAATTTAAAAGAAATGGTGATAGAAAAGCTTGCAAGGCTTGTTGTATTAATTTTTTTTATATTATTCGCTGCTTGTTGCATTAAAATGTTTTATTATTATTATTATTATTCGCCGTTGTAGTATTTCATGTAAAAAAAAAAATGCTGATTGATTGTTTTTAGACATCGGACATTTTCGATCTTTCGTTATAAAGAGTAAGTCGCTTTGATGAATAGTCTTTATATCCAGAATGTCTCTTTCATATATTCTGTAGTTTTTTTCTTTGTTTAAAGTTTTTGAAATTCACCCGAATTTTGATATCCCATGATTCCCTAGAATCTTGTGTCCTACCACATTGAACATTTTCCACTTCTATGATTGCTTTACTAGAGTCTCTTTGGATGCATGAACCATTCCTAACATTGATTGTATCAATATACGAAATGCATGTGAAGTACCAGTAATCGTATTACTGTACCACTTGCAATGAATCAAATATGCTAACAAAAAGCTTAGTTTAGAAAATTACGCAGCAGGAAAACTTCCTTTGCCTAACGATACTTCAAAGTCTCTTTTTCACCGCAGAATTAGTCACATATAGCGCAATATTCACTGTATATCATTCTTTAAAGAAATTACTCCCCTTTAGTGCTATCCTTATCTCTGCAAATCCGATAAAAGACATTTTTTTTTTAAGAACAGGCGAATGTTTGTAGGAACAGCGTTTATAACTAGAATTCTTCTCTTGTTTTAACAGGGAATTGTCAGGAAATATCATATGCGTCCAGGACATCATGCAGTTCTTTTTCAAAACAAGGAAATATCAGAAAATGTTTACTAGATATGTATTTCGAAAAATAAAATCCTTTTTACAATGTACAGTTCGAAGCATAATGATAAAGATAAAATGCAATTAAATATACATTTATAATAATCATACATCTATATATCATTTAGATTTATTTTTATTTATTTATTATATACATATACAATGAACTCTGAATAAGACGATCGCTGTTTATGATAGAAATATGTCTAACAGAGCGATTTTAACCCTTATGTCAATGGCCGGGTATCCGGGTGCCTTTTTCCTCTTTTCATCATGTTTTCAGGTTGTTAATATCAAAATAAAATAAAATCAATTTAGATCCCCATTATTTGTAGTATTCACAGTCCTTTACTATAATCAGTTTAAAATTTGGATTTTTTTTATTACTTTTTTGGGGCATTAAACATTTTTATATCTGTCATCAATGACCAGGATACCCGGGTACCCATTCCAATTTTCTGTGGAAAAATAGAGAAATTAATAGATTATTTAGATTTAGATCAATAAAACTTGAATTTAATTCTAAATAGAGGGTTAATATTATTTTTTAAGGTAAAAAATATTTCATTTACTTGAAACTTTTTGGACAAACAGTACAATAGCAAAAGATGCAGGAATATACATCACATACTGGCTTTCCACATTCTTTACAAGATTTTCTGATTTTTCTGCGCCGTTTTTGAGGTTCTAACAAGCACATCTGACACAAACTGCTTTTATCCTTCTTGTTTCACCACGAAAACTTTCTGGACTGGGTTCTGAAAGCATGGGAGCTTCAAATATGGTCAAAGATTTTTTTCAGTTTACTTTCAATTCCGGATTTGGTCGAAATATTTCTAATATCCTGTGCATTTTACGATTGATTTTGAATTTCTGAAAGTCTCAAAATCTCACCTAATTCCCGCGATAACATGCGGCGATTGTCTGTTTTATTTATAACCATATCATTATTTGCAGTATGTATATGTAAGTAGGAAGTGCTGCTATATCCACAATATAGAAAAATAATGCATGTGGCTATGTGGTTGTATGCCTGTGTGTAGTATATTGCCCCACGAATTTATCCATTATATCCACTCCATATTTCGTTTCCTTATAAAACTGAATCATTTCGAGTTTATCGTCCGGTCCTGTGATGGTTTTATCATGATGCATAGTAGACATTATAACAGCTGTGTTCCTTTTTGGAACATACGAACAAATATTTATGTCATCATGAAATCCAAATTCTGTGGATAAAACGGGCGCGATTTACATAGCCTTATTTCTTGTGGAATATAAGGTTTATTTCTTTTCAAAGTTCCAACCATTGTGAGATTCCATTATAATAAATGCTTGGCCAAAGCAAAGGAAGAAAAAAGTTGTCCATGGTGATGTTTTGACCAGAATCCTTGAATAGAGAGACGAAGGCTTTCACAACTCTTTCATCTTGGTTTATTTCACGGTCTGTGCCTATTTTTCGGGTGCATAGTTGGCCGTTAACCCATTATCCGCTGGTGTTGCGTTCACGCAACGGTAAAAATAAATGCATATATTTAAATTATTTACATACCACCACTATTTTTCAACTACAAAATTGCCTTACTTAAAGGCACAAAATTTTACGATTAAATAAAGCAAAAATTACCTTTCAGAGTTTGTGGTGGCAAACGACGCGACGTTCAGCTAAAAAATTTAAAACCTCAACTTTATAGTTTTGGTGGTTAATGGGTTAAGAGGTTATAATTTTTTGCATCACATACACACCATATTTTGATCCCATATTTATCCCAGCCGGTTTAAACAGAATGTATCTGGTGGAATCTTTTTCTTCCTCGAAGCGAAAATAACTGGTCATCAGCCGTTTACGCTTCCGTCGGTATGTATTTTTTCAATAGGTTACGTTTAGCATAGTGCATTGCTGCAGCTTTAACATTTTGAAGACATTCCACTCGTGTGTTCTGATTGTCAAAATGAATAAATCTAAGAATATTCAAGAATCGATCTACACTCATACTTGCTGGATAAAACGGATATAAGTTTTCCACATTTCTAATGTGCGATTTTTGTTTGAATTGCTGACACCTGAAGTATAGTAGAATCCCGCTAATCCGAAATTCCAGTTAATCTGAACCAATTTTATTTAACGAAAAAAATGTCGGGAAAAACGTGTAGAAGTTAGAATTAAACAAAAAATGGCAGTAAAGCACTATTTTTTCTTTAAACAGCTTAAACTGAATTAACAAAATACTCAATAATGTAAAAGTACTACATATGTACACAAATATAAAATGAAAACGTGCACTGTAGGCCTGCTGGCAAAGACTCATCTTGAAAAAATTTCGAGTATCACTTTGTTTGCCAGTACTATAAAATTATTTTATTAAATGCAAAAAGTTTTTAATTCGGATGGTATAAATTTATTTTTATTTTCAGTAGTTTGATTTCGCAAATTATCTACAGGATTCCTTTTTCATACTACTCGTCGACGTAGGGACTGAGCTATTTGCAGATTCGCAATTTTGAACCGTTTGTAATGGGTTGTTACGTAATTCCTCATCCTGAAGTTCCATTGGAGTATTATAAACATCAGGAGTGATTAAACAAGGAAAAATATTTTTTTTTCGAAAGTCGTGCCGGATTACCCATCATGCCGGATTAGAGGATGTTTACTGTATTACTGAGTACTTATAACTTACATTTTATTTTAGCACGGATCTTTTTATTTTCTATTTTTATCGAAATTCCGGATAGTCCGAATTTTTTGTAATCCGAACAGGCAGCGGTCTCAATTAGTTCGGATTAGTGGGGTTCTATTGTAATTAATATTTATAAAAATGCGTCAAATTACTCTTCTCTAAAAGCAAGCAGTTACACTGTATGAAATAGGGGTGTTTTATGGCTCGCGTATGTTAAAACCGCAGCAGGAACCCGGGTACCCCGATCATTGGATACAAGGGCAAATTTTGGTCATTGACATAAGGGTTAAAGTTCCACATACGGATTTTCAAAAGAGTAAATCATGTTTAATGCGGAATACTGTCAATGAAGAAAAACATTTTTGACTTCCTATCGATTCCGACTTAGATACAGTTTACTATATTTATATTTACCTAATAATGTACAGCGATATAATCTTCAATTGTACATAACAGAATTTTTCTTATTTTTTGAGAAAACTATCTCGCAGTGATTATGTTAAAATATGTCTCTTTAAATGTTGTAGAAAATGGTACTTGCATTTAATATCTAACAAAAATATAAAGTTTTGTATTTGTTAATTACTGTAGTGCTATCAGTCTTATTTAAATAAGTAAAAAATAACAACAACATCGGTAATGGAATATTTTTATTAATGTAAATATTTGTAAAATTTAATTAGTTTTTTTTTAATTCTAAAATCTCTTCCCTCTTTTTTAATTAGCAAAAATAAGATTCTGATAAATTTATACAATGGTTTGTACATAAATAAATAATACAAACATAGAAAGTTTTGATATATATTCTGCGATATTAAGGATCTTTGCAACTTTGAGTAACATGATATTTATTTAATAACATAAATTGTTATCATGTCTCATGTTTCTAGAATCGAAATTACCGATGGAGGCCAGTATGAATGCCGTGCAATCAACGAATATGGGGTGGATTCTTTTTCTTCCATTGTCCATGTAAGAGGTCCGCCCACTATCCGTCCAATCAAGAATAGAACTGCAGTTGCCGGAGATTTCTTGATTATTCACTGTCCAATTTCCGGATACCCGATTAATAAGATCCAATGGATGAAAGGTAAATAGCTACTACAGATGGTGTTTTGATTACCTTTTATATACATATAATCTGATACTTCGACTGAATGGGAAAATAATTATGTATTGACAAAAATGGAATTCTGTGTAATGACATAAAATTAAATGTAATATTTTACAGATACGTGGCATTAATCCCTTTGTGAATTAACAAATAATAATATATCATAAAACTTTACGAGTGAAGATTATTTTTATAATAACGGAAAATAAAAATGTTTTTATGAAATGTTTTACCAGATGAATTCTACAAATTATGGCTGAATACAGTAATATTTATTATTTATTACATAGAGGATTTTATTTGATTTCTTAGTTATACATATAACACTTATTTAAATCATGTACAATAAAGCAATTCCACAATTTAAATGTATATATTTTAATTTAATTCTTTAAGAACATTAAAATGTTATACTTTGTCTTTTATATTTTTTTTTCTTATTTTAATTAAATTTTAATCTATAGTTACGAAAACTATATGAACTTTTATTAAAAAAGACATAATATTTTAGTTATAGGTTTCGTGCATTATGAACATAAGATTCGAAACCGATGTAAAATATGCACAGTGGAAAATAACTAACATGTCATTTATTTTTTTTTCTATTATATTTTATCAACATGCATAAAATAAAAAGGTTTACTTAAACACATATATTATACATAACAATACTAAGAGTGTAAAAACCGACACGTTTCAGCTATTATGTGGCCTTCCTCAGGGTCATATTTCTGTATCGAGAGACATACATATATTTATTCTTTTTGAAAGTCAAATTTAAACATACCACGTTGAAACCGTCACCATCAAGGTGCCATCTATGCAGCTGTAAATTAACCATCCATTTTCAAGAGAGAAAATATGAAAAACAAAACACAATATTTATGCTAATAACTATGCGAGACCTCTTTAACCTTGATTTAATATTTTTATTCTATTTTAGATACCAGAAATATTTCATTATGGTAACATTTTTGATAAATTTGTAATTGCTTTAATAAAAAAAGCCATAGCTTGAAGTATTTCTAATAGATGAAAAAAAAAAATTACGTATTTCTAAATTGATATTTTCAGACCACCAACATAAGTATTTTTTAGATAACATCGATTGTCATCCTGAAATAACTGTATAAAATTCTCCCAAAATTTCATGTGGATTTGGTTTTAAATTTGCTTATTCTTACGTTATGTTTGACGTTTTTAAATTGAATAAAAAATAATTATTATAAATCTGAAATCTAAGATGTTAAAAATGTGATACACGTAGTTTATTAATATAACATTGAATGGATACTGAAGATACTGCTCATAAATAATGTAGATACATTTAACTACAATAATGCTCCACACAAAATAATATGATACAATATGTAAAACTATTATTTATAAGTAATATTAAGTAGGGGTGGGAGGTCATTCCGATTTCAAATAACACAAGCATTCTTTTTTCCACCGAGATTAAATTACAAATTTCAGCATTGTCATTTATGTTTGTGTATGAACCGATTTGACACCCTTCCAACATAAATTTAATCATGAAAGCAGTAAATTATACCGTAGATTTCTTTACTTTTCATATGAAATAGCCCAAAAAAGCTTCTCAAAACTCGACTAAATGCAAAAAGAAAGTCAAGTAAAAGTTCGTGAAAATATTCAGAATCACAAAACACAGAATTTTCTCTTTTGTGCTAGAATATTCAAGCAGGATTCATTTTGCAGATTTCTAGCAATTCACCCGAAACGCGAAAAACAACTAAAAATGGACTAACAACTTCTTTAAAAATTTAAAATTGGTTTTACGAATCCCAAATAAACTTTACTGAAAAAAGGACAAAATATACAATTTTGAGCAAACAATTTTCAACCTCATTCGGTTTAAAATGTAGTGGAAACGTTAAACGTTCCATTAAAAACTTGATTTAAAACATGTAATAAAAAAAAAAAAAAATCATCGAGGTACATAACTTGCCAAATCTCGGATCGCTGCAGAAAACGCACGTATACTTTAACACAAATGCATTTATATTTATTATTAAAGATAATTGAATAATTAGTTAATTTTCATTATATCTTTCATCTTTTTCTAGCCATACTATTATAATGTAATGAGACAGCGGTGGAAACTTTCCATGTTGTTAATTTAACCCCTTCGGCCCTAGCGTCATACTATTAGAACACATCTTTACATTGCTCTAAATTATTTGTTTTTAAGAATTATAAGTTTAAAACCCAGTGTACTACTAATAATATATTGGAGATTAACAGTTTAATCTCATTTGTGATCACACATGGCAACACATCCCTCAGTAAGAAGTAAAATTGAGGCTTCTACCAATTTACGGACAAAACGTAAGCACACATTTTTCAGCTTCTTAATAAAAATACTAATAATAATTTAATGACATTTTATTAATTATATTTTATGAATTAAGGCCTTTTCTACCTAAATTAGTCATCTAACTTGGAAAATAATGATAAATCACATTATAACGAAGAATAAAACATTTGTTCTAGTATTAGGACATGAGGCCTTAGGACTAACAAAGTGTGTGTGAAAAGCACCCAGAATTGCTATATAAAACACGCAAAAAAATATTTTTTTCAGCAAAATTTATTTTGTCCTCTTTAAAGTAGACCCTACTGAGTTCAATATATACAATAGATGACAGCACAGGTCCCAATCTTCCATACTTTTTTGATAGGTAAATTGGGGTATGGCCTTTAGCTCCTTCTGCGAATGTTCTCTTACGGCCTCTGACTCAAAACATTTTCCTGGAAAGTATAATTTTAGCTTCGTGAACAGAAAAACGTCACAAGAGGACATACTAGTCATGTTAGGTCCTTGGTTGATGACATTAGTTGCGTTTTTGGCCAAAAACTCTTGCAAAACAATAAGAGAAAATTGAGCTCTTTCGAAATCAGTCGTGTGGCTATGCGTTTCAAAAGCAAAATATTGGTCATACCTTTATGAATGGAACGGACTTAAAAGATATGTGAGATATCTTGAGCCAACTCTCTTTAAAACACATACGATGCTTTTCAAGCACCACACTGTAAAAAAAAAAAAAAAAAAAAAAAAAAAAAAAAAAAACAGACTAAAATACGGGAAAATTCCCCCGTAAATTACAGAAAGTTTCCTGTTTTTCTTGAATTTGCAGGGAAAATATTCCGTTACGGAAATATTACTGGCGTCTCAATTGCCAGTACAATATTCAGTAACAATATTTTAGTCCGTATTTTACAGTGCAGCGTGTTGATTTTATTGCTGCCGGCTTTGTGCGCAGAAATAAGCTGACAAACTGTCCATTAAAAAGTGATACCGAATTAAAAAAAAAAATAATATGGACGCGGTACTTGTGACACTTGTGCAGGGCGAATATGGTAAAATCTTTGTTGTAAAGTGGTAAGACAATAAAGTTGTGACACTAGCATCTACATTTATGTCAGATAATGCGAAGGATATTGTTAAAAGATGGAGCAAAAAAGATTTCACTTATATCGATGTATATAGGCCAGAAGTTGTTCAGTTCTACAATAAAAGAATGGGGGAGTCGACAAACATGGCTTCTTACCGTCATTGTATCGAACTGCTATATAGTGTAAAAAATGAACACTTTGAGTAATATCTCATTATTTTAGTATGCCCATTATAAATTCTTGGTTAGAGTATAAAAATGATGCAAAATGCTTGGAAGTTCCTTTGCAAGATCAAATGGATTTATTGGATTTCACATTTGCAATAGCAGAGGCTGTATCAGTCAAAGACCAGTCGCTAATCCGTATCAAACGTGGAACGCCGTCATCAAGAAGCTCTGTTTTGCCAAAGAACAAAATGAATAATGCCTTCTAAAGATATTAGATTTAATGGAATGAATTATATGATTGAAAGGAATGAAAAGCAATAGAGAGGCAAAATGGAAGGTTGTACATACAAAAGTACATGCTTTTGTGAAAAATATTAACTATTTTTATGTTTTCACGCAGACAGAAATTGTTTTAAAGGATTTAATATGAAATAAACTCATTTTATTTATTCTCGTGTCCTTTATATCTTACATAATTGTAAATGAGCTCAGAAAATAAAATTGCTCATTTTACGTAATTTAAGCCCTGGTGTCCTATTATTAGAACACTTTTTAATTAGTTTACTAATTATCAAAATGATATAATACTTCATATTACAGTTATTTATGTCTATTCAAGCTTATTTAACATGCAATTTATTTTTTATCTGTTTCCAAATTAAATCAGGGCCGGAGGAGTTAAAATGAAATAAATAAATTTTACAATTTTCTTTTTGTTACCGTCTTAATTTCTGTTTTCAAGTTCAAAAAGTGTTGATAATCATACATTAATCATTGCTTAAAATGAATTATTGGATTATATATAACTCATAGCTTCATTCATAGTTCAACATTATGAAACATTCTGTGTATAGCGTTCGAAACTTAAATGTGATATTTCTAATGAAACACATCTTAAATAAATATAATGATAACTGTATATAAACTTTATACTTTGATAGCGAATGCCTCTCATTATAATTTTACATCATTAAGCAGAAAAATCTTTCCCGGCATCGCATATATCGATGAAATAAAATATAGCCATTATGACAAAGTAATGTTTTTGTCTGAGTTTATATCTGTGTCCTATTAAGTGTCTAAGAATGTTAATTAAGCCCAAAAATGTATCAGTTTTCAGACTCTAGGTCTCATGTCTTTGTCATTTTCTTCCCCATCTAGCTTTGTATAAAACACAGAGTAGTTAATGAGAGGTGATATAATCAGATAATTACGGAATTCTGAAACTAGAATGTTGAAATTTAAATTAAATAAACAATGTTATACAAATGTGCAATATCGATTTCTTAATCAAGATAAAGTTAGGAGAATATACTTGTGCAAAATTATTTTAAATTGCGTTTGCAGTTTTTGACTAATGCCATTATTTTAATTAAAAAAACTATGTTTTGCTTATTATATAAATTATATGCATTTCTAACTTGTGTCTAATTTGCTCTCAATGGCATTTGATTAATTAAAAATATTTTCCTATCATTGATATTTTATAATTAAGCAAGACGTAAGATGGCATGTAAAATTTATCAGAGTTATTATTACTTACCGATAATACAGAAATACTTTCTAGAAATATGAATACATTAATAACAATTTTCCTATTTACAGATAACTTTCATATAAGTCTTTTCGTCCTTCTTAAAATCTTTTCGTCTCACAGTCGAGTAAGATATACATGACTGAATGTTTGATACCTAAGAATTAATAATGGATATTCTAATGCCAGATATCTTTGAATATATCAGAAATAACCTAAAGCATGTATCTTTCATTATATGTATGTAATGGTATGGTCAGTAGAAATATAGAACAACATAATGCTAAAACCCTTATTTCGCCGTATTTTATAAACTATTTAAAGACTGTTTTATTTCTTTATCAAATATTAGATAATATTGAACACATATTAATTCAAAAATTCTTTAATATACAAGATGTTTTAAAAAAGATTTTTTATGTAAAAAATTGATATGCAGTACTATTCATTTTGTCCAATTGTAAGCTAAAATATATTTTATTATATATATTTTAATTTGTTAGCACTATGCGTCTGTGTCAAGATTTTTTTTTCAGTTATCAAAAATTAAATTAACAAAAATTCTTTGAAATTCATTTCACCCTTTATAAAGTTCACTTTCAAACAGGATTTTATGCGTTAATTTCAAGTTCTTATAGTTTTCATTTAAGTGTATAATTTTTTTCATAACGAAGTTCTTTTTTTGAATTGTCTTCATAAATATTTTTTTAATTTTCATTCATATACTATGGTGTTGTTTATGATGTTGTTTTATTTGCACGAGGAATATAGGCCCGGAGGGGGGTCGGAGTGCCCCCAGTCCTTTTTCAAAGGAACCTAACCCTTATTTACGCAAGGAAATCCAAGGTTCAAAGTAAACTAAGGAAAACTACGAACGATTAGGCAGACGGGCGCGATTGGGTTCGAATCCATCACCTCCCTCCTACCAGCTTCGATAGCAGAACCGCTATTTCCTTTCTAATAGTTAACCAGGCCCCTACCTGCCGGGTATGTAGACCCAGCTGAACGGGTTCGATTCCTGGTATAGTGGCGGGTGACCTCCTAACCGCCGCATAGCGGCAATAAAGCTAGTCAGCGCTTAGATAATCGGGAGTGCCTACTACTTAGTTGGTATCATTGTTATGACGGTTACTTAACAATTTTATCTTGTGTATGGCACCTGCACATTGCTATTTAAGTTGATCTCATAATTTAGGACATTGATCAGATGACGAGGTCTTCACCTGGTAAGTCACTTCCAGAGGTATGATACATAGATGACTTGAAGAACATTGCACACACGACGGATTTTACATGCACTATGCGCCATTGGTGGCCGTTGGTGTGGCCCATTCTTGCATGAAGCAGTTATATTTTATCGGACTTCAATTTAATTTAAACACTCAAACTGAAATAAGGTTATGCAATTGTAATTAAATATTATATTTTAAATTTCATATTGTGATAAAGTTTACCTTTTGTAAATTCATGGATATTTATTTCATTTTAATATGTTTAACTTAGAAATATCTTACATAATCTATGTTTTTGTCATAGAGTGACTTTGTGCTAAAATATTAATAAACAAAATAAAGTTTAATTGAGCTTTAAAAACTAATTAAATAATATTTTAATCAACTATGTGAGTACCAAACAAACATTGAAGAGAAAATTTCTAGATCCGAATTTTTTGCCTATATTAGGGTAAATCTAGGACAGATGGCCATAGTTTTTAAAGATTTAAATGAAAATTATCGGAATGCAAATACAGGAAATATTCATGCACAGTTAAAATTCTTATACATACACTCATCATATTTTAGGAAAAAAAATAATTAAATATTAAGAAGCGAATGTTGGAAACAAAACTGAAATTAAAATGGCAGATGGAAATCTCTCCTTCCAGCGGAGGAGAGATAGCCATTCAACATAGGACAGAAAAAGTGAAGTTGAAATAGCAAAAAATAACACATTTCATATAGTTAATTATGAAAAACATATGACAATTTGTAAAGATGTAATTATATCACGAAAAATGAGTGAATGAAATTCGAATAAACAAAATTTGAAGTATAATTTCAATCCTCAATTATTCGTAAAATTTTGCCACATTTCTGACAAATGTTTTGATAGGTTGTACACTTTTTATGGAACCATTTCTGGCATCTTATGCATTGTATCAATTCATCATTTTTGTTTGTGGTATTGTATTCTTCTCCACAACAAACACACTGTTCCTCATCCACTTCTATTTCATCGGAATCTGTAGAATCTGATAATTTAAACATATTTTCCACATATTAATTTATCATGTATTTCATTTTCTCGCTACTGGAAGTGTCCTCTTTTTGTTTTTTCTCGCGTTTAATTTAGACTTTTCCACGTCTTTAAGTTTATTTATCATGTGTATCTGTTTCTGGGATAAATGTTTTCCACGTTTTTCAATATTTTCTGAAAAATAAAATTCATCATCAGACCTTATTATATTATTATTATTGAAACGTTTCTATTGGTTAAAATTTAACCAATTATATCAATTAATACAATTATAAATATAAAAATTGTACAATTAATTTAAATATAATTATATTTAGTTAAAATCCGCAACCCGTAGATTTTGGATATATTTATTAAAGATAGACGTCTGTCCTCAATTTGATGTGGCCATCTATCCTTAATTTGAAGGACTGATCTCAATCCAATTTAAAGCGTCACTCCGCCATTGTAAGTCTTTGATTTAAGCATAAAAGGAACGCTTGGATTATAAACATGAATTAAACTCCGTATAATATATATATATATATATATATATATATATATATATATATATATATATATATTAAGTACGTACTGCAAACCGTTCAGATACCTAACTTAATAAAAATATTCAACCACTAAATTAAATAAACATTAAATTTACACTTACTTTTTATAATGAAAAAACACAGTTGAACATCGCAATAAAAGATCTCGTTGAATTATTTCCTACGAACAAAGTTTAAACTGCAATTTATGATCATGTTTTGGAAATATTTAGACTGACCATCTCTCCTCTATGGCCATATATCTTAGAGTTACCCTATACTTGAAAACCTTAATTTCTTAAAACTATTTCCGAATTCGCAGAATGACATACGGTTCATAGACTAAAGAAATAACTTTTACTCAAATTACTTTGAGAACCGACCATATCAATCATTGTGTTTTTGCTGCTTTTCATTCTTATATGAAGCAGTTATATTATATCTGAGTGCAATTGAATGTAGATATTCAAACTGAATTAGCAGAACGTATTTGAAATTAAATTTTAAATTTTAAACGTTTACAGTGTGATAAACTACACAGTTTGGGAATTCATGGATATTTATTTCATTTTAGTATGTTTAATTTAGAAATCGGTTATATAATTTATGTATTTGTGGTTAAATTTGTACAAAAATATTACTTGAAATAAAAAAGTTTCATTTAGCTTTGATATCCAATTAAACATGAATGATTTGTGTATCAAACAAACATTGAAGAGAAAATTTCTAGATCCGAATTTGTTGTTGCCTATATTATCTTTTAAATCCTTAATTCCGTAAAACAATTTCCGAATTCTCAGAATGACACAAAGTACTTAGACTAAAGAATTAACTTTTACTCAAAATTTTTTGAGAACCGACCACATCAAGGCCGAGCAGTTATATCTGACTTCAACTGAATGTAGATATTCAAACTGTATTAGCAGAAATTAATTGAAATTAAATTTTAAATTTTAAACGTTTATAGTGTGATAAAGTTTACTGTTTGTGAATTCATTGATATTTATGTCATTTTAGTATCTTTAATTTAGAAATCGTTCACATAGTTTATGTATTTATAGGTAAATTTTTACAAAAATATTACTTGAAAGAAAAATAAAGTTTCATTCAGCTTTGATATCTAATTAAAAATGAATAATATGTGTTTCAAAAAATGCATCGAAGGGAAAATTTCTAAATACGAATTTTTTGCCTATATTATCATTTAAAACTTTAATTTCGTAAAAGAATTTCCGAATTCTTAGAATGACACAAGGTTCTTAGACTAAAGAAATAACACTTACTCAAATTATTTTGAGAACCGACCACATCAATCATTGTGATTTTTGCTGCTTTCCAGGCAATCGGCAGCTTCCTCTGGGAAGGCGCCAGAAGGTTTTCACTAATGGAACACTTCTAATCCAAGGTTTGGATGGCATGGAAGATGAAGGAAGGTACAGATGTCAGGTAGAGAGTGATGGAGGCATCAAAGCTTCCGTTGATGTCTACCTCAAAGTATTAGGTAAAGTATTCTAGAAATTATTTTTTCTGCCTTGATATATTGGGTAAAAATATTCTTTTAGAAAAATTATTTAACGAATTCCGATATAACAACTTTTCCTAAAACTTTTGACTGTTACAATTTATTTCTTTGATCTTGTAAGTATGTCGAAAATAAGATTTGAAAAATAATCATTAAGTTCGTGAAATGAAATTTAGTATCATCGTATCTTGTATATCTGAAATATAATCTATATAAAAAAAATAAAAGATATTCTGTAAATAATATTTTACCTATAAGGATACCCCTATGAACTAAAATATGAAAAGGAAGATTGTTTTTTATTATAATAAGCGCATTATTGTATCATTCATTTGCTTTTTTTTGTTACATATACAGAACATCAAACCACTTCCCTAAAGATCATGGATAAAGGCATATAGATTCAATTTCACGAATTACCATAAGATTGTAAGTTTAGCTTGGCGTCAAGCCTTTATTCACAATTTTGTCATCATCATTAAACAGGGTTGAGAAGGTAGTTCTAGGCTCTGCTTCCTTATCCCACGCACCTTTCAACGATATAATTCTGCAGATTACTAATTTTACGCCCCGTTTCTTACACAGGGCAATGTGTTTTCAAAAGTGACCCTAGAAAGCCTTATCCTATACCGTCATATGGGGCTTCACATCGGTGGTATGATGAGAATCTTAGCTATACAGTATCATGTGAGAGTATCATCGGCTTTTTGTTACGTTGGGTACTTTTTACATTGAAATCGTTTAAACAGAATAATGCTAAGATTAAATATTTTCTATAAAATATACCGTTAGATGGGTAATTTGTGACACCTGGTCAAGTTTTCGTATTAAAAATCTCCCGCTCCAACCGGTGTGGTTGGAAAGCAAACAGCTTTGCCATCTGCTAGTGTGGTGTGCCTACTATCTAACGACTAATCACCTAACGACCCGAAGCTCTAACAGGAATTGTCAAACTAGATCATGTGTCACAAACCAACCCCACCTGACACAAAGTATCTATTTGACGTAGTCAAGTTGTTTACATCGTGGAAAACATTTTTAGGCATCTTTCTAGCCATTAATTTTGTATGTTGAATAAAATTAAAATTTATTATATTTTCTTTGCATTCAAATATTCACATAAAAATACAGTTAAAAATCACTTCAGTAGGAAGCTATGCAAAATGATTGTGGATAGTTGAAATGCAAAAGTATATTACAATATTCGAGCAACAGTACGTGATCAAATACATGGCTCTAAATAACAGCATTATTGAGATTTCAAAATCGTTTGATTTACTGAAAAGTATATTGTTCGGATATACATAAAAGTTATTATATGATCAAGCACAACAATAATAAATATAATTTAGTGAATATTTTATTTCTACAAATGATAATCAGACTCAAATAGTAAATATGAGGATCATGTATTGCTTCTAAAAGTTTTAGATGATGTAGACATAGAAGAAAAACTTTTATTCACTGTCTGAATTTGTATGTTCTATTATAGCATCTGGAATTAAATTATTGTAAAATATGAACTATGTAATATATTCTAGAAATGACGCTTGTAGAACTATTAATGTTTATAAGGATTAAAGTTTTCTATTAACTAAGTTCGACTTCATAAATTACTTGTGTTTTATTTAGAGAAAAAAATCATTAATTTTATAATGTTAAAAGTTACCTATTATACGAATACATTATAATTATTTGCTTTGTTGTGCTTTCCATTATGTTTCAAATTTACATTGCAAAATGTTTACATTAAATATCAGTTTATTTTAACAAAATGAATAAAATTGCAAATGTATTATTGATATTTATAGCAAAAGACTAAGTACAATAAAATTTATATAGACATAATTTATATCTAATAAACAAAATCTGACTAAATTATTTAGACCTGGGTATATCTAAAGGACCTGTTAAAAACTATCTATACAGTATATGGTAATAACTCCTTCGGAATTATGTATTTATTTATTTATTGGTAAATATATGAATTTAGTATTAAATATACCGAGGTTGATCATATTCGTCAAATAAAAATGTATTTGTAATGCAAACATAAAAAACTTCAAAATATCCATATAATTTTGCGGTCTCTTATGGCATGAAAATAAAATAAAAAATAAAATTATAGATTAAAGTGGTGTTATACGAATAAAATAATATGCTTATTTTCTCATAAAACACAAAAGTTTTTGTATGTGAATTGGAAATTCCATCATAGGTTAGACAAGTATGTATATATAATAATGTAATTGCAAAATATTATGCAAATTTAATGAGTGTCTGTTTTAATATTTGGATGTTATTATGTATTGCCTAAATTAAGGCATCTACTCGTATATAAAGGAAAATATTACTCAAAGTTTATATACATTTTATATTAAATTTTGAAAAATATAAATATTTTCAATTGATTGTAAAGATTCCATGAATATAATACAAATATTTTAATCTTCATATTTGTGTGTATACATGATTCAATTTTATCATTATTAACATACCTTTGTTAGAAAAAGATGTGAATTTAAAATACGTTTAATACACAGTTAATTTTTTTAATGTATTGTTATAGATTATATAGAAATATATAAATGAAAAGTATAAAAGTGCACTTGATATATTGAGATTTTTGTACAAAACAATAGTGATACATCAAATAAGAACCTTGAAATTACAGTTGTTGTTTACCCCTGAAAAATGTTTTAAGATTGAGAACATAGTAATTAATAAGTATACTGCAGTAGGAAAATGAAATATAATTTCTCATTTAGGATTTCATTTAAGCTTTTGGAACACTCCAGGAAACAATTATATGTAAGATTTTAATTCAAACCATTGCTACTTTGAAAGAATTTTACCCACAGTAGATTTCTATTTCACACGTTTATGAAACGTAAAATGAAGTTGATTGCTTATCAATAAAGGTGAAAAGAAACAGTTGCATCCACAGTTGCGATCACTTGTTACTGTATTAGACTAATTTAATTGAGCTATTTTTTATTGAAAATACTTTTAATGCATATTTTTAGGAGCGTTTGTAATTATATAAATGCGTAGCACCTACAGTGGTCGTTTGGTCCGTCCGTCTGTATGTATGTCAGTCCGTCCGCATATAACAGTCAAAAACTACCCAACCGAATGGTTTGAAATTTAAAGTATATAATTGTTGCAGATTTTTTTTTTTTGAGTCATTTCAAATTTTATGAAAATCGGATGCATAGTTCAATTACAGGGACATTCAAAATAATTTCCATTACATTACGGTCAATGAGAAAAAAAATAGTTTCAGGTGAAATTTAGGGAAGTTACACACTTTCGAACATAATGAAATTGATATACATTTACGAAGTGCACTAAAATATACATTCTGTAGAATATTTATTATGCATTTACTGGGCCGCACAAAACAATCCCGTTACATAATGGTATAGGGGTGGGGGGCAATGTTTGCTGCGTATTTTATTTATGATAATTTTTTTACATATAATAAATTTGGCATACGTTGCTGAGGTTTACTACAAGTTACTTTCTGTATAATAGAAAGTGCATAGTATTTACAGGGAAACACAAAAGATTTTGGATACTATACTGTATCCGAAGTACTGTATATTAGCAATGATTGCTGGAAGTGCATTTTTAGTTGATAGGATTTTTTAAGTTTAATTTTTTGTATATTGCGATTTTTGTACAAAAGCTGTCGATCATATGCAGGGCTATACAAAAGAATTCGTAAGGCTTACTGAGTATGAACAAAAATAGCTTAAAGATAGTTTTTAAATGAGTCATGCATTTTTACTCAGAATTACATTTAGTATACTAAGATATATTTGTAGAATATAGATAAAATGATACACAGTAGGGTGGAGCGAAAAGAAAAATCAAAAACGGGTAGGTGCCAGAAGTTGAATTTATACAAGTACATCAACTACGTGCAATTTCACCGCTGAAAGAAAAATGCCTTGAGTCAGCGCTTTTGGTCCAATTGTCGAAATTTTGGGTAAAATTTTATGTACTTTCAAAAAAATTAAAAAGTTCCTATAGAGATGGTTATTTTTAAATGTGTTATTTAAATCTTTATTATTAATGATTTAATATATTTAAGTGATAAAACGATATCTTTATTCTGTATAACTGGAGCAAAACTGACAACTTTTAGTAAAAAAAGGCGTTGCCACTCTGTTGTCTCATACAGCTAATTGTTGTTTAGAATACAGCTCTCACCTAGTTCGTTTCAAAACTACCCAGGAAGTACCACGTGGAGGTGGATGCATTTTATGTCACAACAGCGCATTTCTCGAATACCGTAACATCGGATCGCAATGCTTTATACGACTGGCATCAATTTTTTAAGTATCAACCTAGTCCATCTCTTCTTTGTATCCACACGTATATTTCAATTGCTTGTGTATGATAAGGAAAGCAAAGTAATACAGTGGATTTAATGGAATCTATTCAGCCGTATATTATCTTCACCTAAATTGCATGCAGTTAATGTGCATAGTGATTGGGAGTTCTGTTATTACAACATTTATGTATTTCATTTACGAGTATGTCATCATTTACTCTACCTCTTGCATTTTTTTATATGCGGAGAAGCTTGCTGTTTAATGTGATGGCTTTCATCAGAGAGTATTGTAATAAGAATTTGCTCTCGATGTGCAAAGCAGCCATTGTCCTATTATTTTTTTTTTTTTTATGCCATTTTTGAGATGTTTAGTAGTCAAGTAATTTCTCATAAGTTTTTAGATCCATTTTTTAGATATGGATTACATTTGATGCAAACCATCCTGCTACATAAACTTGGATTACATACTTTGTGCGTGAACCTACAGACTGATGATCAATCAGTGCTTATATAAAGGCGAAAAATTGTATTTGCCTTTGAGAGCCATCTTGCGTAGGACAAGTTTCTTGGGATCCTATTCGATAGTTCTTCTGAGCAATATCTTGATGAAATAACTTTGCAAATGTCTAGCAGCTATTTCTGTTCCGCGGTGAGTACCCTTCTATCGATATAGGAAATAATGTTTCAAAATTACTATTTATGGCTTCAAAAATTGAAATAAGAAAGGAATGATACGTGGACAAAGATTTCCCTATTGGTCCGGCGAACTTCTGTGGGTTAGAAACTAATTTTTGCCAACGATCTTGTCTAACAAATGATGCAGAGGAAATTCTCTAGACTTGGAGGTGGCATATGATCCATTGAAATGGTTTATTTTAAACATGTCCCACACAGAATGGGTGGCAACGACGAACATAATTCTCCGCATTTAAATGAGCGCTCACTGCCCATCAGAGCTTCTATGTTCACTCAAAAAGTACTATGTAATCCAATTTTGTCAACAGGATGGTTTATCATCAACTGTATTCCACATCTAAAGAATCGATCTAAAACTCATGGGAAATTACTCGGCTACTAAAAAATACTCAAAACGGAATAAAACAAATATTAAAAAAAAAGTTATTTAGGATAATGGTTGGTTTGCATACGCAGAGGAAATTCTCATTTCAATGCTTTTTGACGATCGCCATCACATTAAACAGAAAACTTCTCAGCACATAATAGTTGAAAAATGAGAGTAAATGATGGCATACGCAAAACTGAAATATCGTCATTCAACATTGAAGTGGACAATTATAAAAATCTAATTGATTGGAAAATTGTTGTGTTAACATAACCCCTTATCAATATGCATTTATCGGGTGCAATCGGGATGAAGATAATAGGCGGCAGAATAGATTGCATAAATATCATCCCCACTGCATTACATTGTTTGTCTTCTCTTACACAAGCAGTTGAAAAATACGTGAAGGAGATCACAGCAGCAGCATCCAAACTCTGTGGATACAAAGAAGAAATGGACTAGGGTGATACATAGAAAACGTATGCTAGTGTTTGATAAAAATCACAATTCAATATATAAATACAATATTGTGTTCAGATGGTAGCGTGGTGGAGATAGATGTTCTCGGTAGTTTCAAAAGCAACTAAGTAAGAGCTGTATTCTAAACAACAATTCGTCTAATGATACAGCAAAGTGGCAATGCCCTTTTTTACCGCAAGTTGTCAGTTTTGCTCCAGTTACACTGAATAAAGATATCGTTTTATCGTTTAAATATGTTAAGTCATTAATAATGAAGGTTTAAATAACATTTAAAAAAATAACAATCAATATAGGATTTTTTTAATTTTTTTGAAAAAATGTCAAATTTTACACACATTTTCGAATTTTGGACCAAAAGCGCAGACTCAAGTCATTTTTTTCAGAGGTAAAATTGCACGCAGTTGATGTACTAGTACAATGGCAACTTTTGGCACTTACCCATTTTTGATAACAAAAAAATAATTTTTTTTCGGTCCACCCTAATATACAGGGTTCACGAAAAGAAAAGCATCATCCATCTTATTAAGATCTGAATATTTATAAAACTAGTTACGAACGCGCCACATTTGTCACATTTGACGTACAATTTTCGATTTGATTTAAATGTTTTTATTATAAATAAACTATTGATTTACGAATAAAAAGCAATATATTATACGTACAATATTTTTAACATAATGCTTTAATTTATAACTGTAATATAATTATTTTTTGTGTTTTTTAAAGATAATAAACCTTTCATGAAATTATATTTCGATTGTTAAAAATGAGAATTATAATTTTGGCAGATCTTGCTTTAAACATTAAACACCTTGAATAAGTCCCATGCAGGAATTTTAATTTTAATCTAAATACCATACAATACGTATATCAAAACATTTACTTTAAAAAATGCGACATTAATTAAATCAGGTACCATAATTTATTAGATCACATCAATCAAAAAACGAAAGAAAGTCGAACTGCAGCAAAATGTTGAAACTAATTACAAATTCCATCAGAGAATGATCGATTGTTGAATTAAAATAAGTTTCGAAGTGGAAAATCCGATTTTAATCATATAGTTGTTGTTAGAAAATTTAATTGAAACACATCAAAAATATCGATTCGTTATTAAAAAGTTGACGCAATAAATGCTTCAATAAAAGCAGAACATATTTTTAAAGGAGTTATTTCGCAGTGATTAGAACTTCGTGCATTTTTTTAAATGTATTCAGATATTTGTGGTTTAAAAAAAAATGCTGGAAATATTAATAGTTTCTGTAGTCTATATATTTACAAAATTATTATTCTTAAAAATCATTTTTTCTGCACAATTAATATATAGCATTCTATTTTTACATAATGTCATCATTTCGTTATGTTCTTACTGTCTGTTATTACCCTTTTTCTTAGAATTCTTGATTATTTATTTCAACATCGCTTAAATATATGATATGTCAAGATTTTTTTAGGTTTTAAATTCTCATTTTAATTTTTAGAAAAATTATGATTGTTCACAACAATTAAATATTCTGTAAATAAAATTTGAATTAAATATACACGTTGGCTTCGTTTATGAATATCGATGTTTGTAATAATAACAATTTTAATTTTAGGCGTTTTGTGCGACATGTCTTTTATTAATTACTATTGATACATGTAAGTTTTTTATTTATTTATTTAAAATACAACGGGAAAAATATAAATTGCTTATTTTTTCGAATTAGGTGTCATTAGGTTCATATTGATGCAGGTTACTTGATGAAGACGTCATTTATACAATTACAAGAACATTGATATTTTTGTTGTTAATGCAAATTGAAATAAAATTCTTTAAAAAATTTCTTAAATTAAAATGTATTTCCCTATTACATGCACAAATATTTGTTTTATTTTTATATTTATGTTTATTATGATTTGAATATACTGCAATCAATATATTTAGATACATTATGGTATATTATGCATTTTAAACTTGGTTTGAAAAATATATTTGAACGGGTAATTTTCAAAAAAAAAAAAAAAAAGTTTAAAAAAGTTTGCTAGTTACATGCCAGCTTTAAATTTTGTATTTATTTAATAAATTATAAATCGTTATTTTTCAATGCTAAACCTACACCGTAAAAAAAAAAAAAACTACCAGTTTTCCTGTACGAGTCGGAAAAATAGTTGCCCTTATCGTACCGGAAAAATTTCCGACCCAGCTCGGATTAAAATCCGTAAAATACCGTTTTATTGACTATTTACTTTTTTTTTACAGATTTTATTCAGAGCTGGTTCGGAAATTTTTCCATTACATTTATTACATTTAATGTTATATTTCTCGTGCGTGAGATAGAAATATATATTTTTCTTAAAAATTCAGTAAAATAACTCTATTCTAAAAAAAGTAACTGTCGCCGACGCCGCCGGTTTTGAATTTTTTGTGACCGGAGGTATTTCTTCGTTAATATTAACAAAAATAATGCATACAAAAATATCAAAATCGGTGGTTTTATACAGAAATGTTTGATAAATACGCTGATGTAGACAGTTTTCAAATCGAAGAATTATTTTAAGAGATATCTAAGGCTAAAGTTGGACAAAATCGTTCCACTAAAAATGTTTTATAGGATCAAAAACTATTCATGGGAGTTTAATCATTTTATACGTTTGTAGTTCCCGGTGTGCAGACTGTATTTCTTGTTTTAATTTGACTCATTTTTTGAGGTTTTATTTCTATTTTAAATTCAAATTTTCAGCATTTCTAGAGATATTTTCACATTATTTTAGAAAATGGTCCATCTTCTCTTAGCCTGTATCAATACAGGTCTGATATACACTTATACTGCTATCAGCAGAGGAACTGTAAACGTGCTGTGGAAGATACCTGTTATAAAACTGTGGGTTGAATCCATAGAAAAGTCAGATATTGTTGACGACAGTTCTTTATTTAAATTCTATTTCATTCAATTACTTTATAAAAATACAGCTTTAAGTTGAAAAATATTCATAGCCAACTTTGTTTAAAATAGCTAAGTGAATCATTAAAAATAACTTTGGTTAAAACCGGATTAACTTCAACACAACTGGAGCTTTTCAAAACAGCTTAAATTTAAATCCTAGCTAAAACCGTTTTCTAAAAACATCGTAAAACTCAAACTAAATATCTTACTGTAACTTAAACTCAAACATATTAAAATCATAATAACTTTAAGGAAATGAACAGAAAAGAGAGAGCGCCGCAATTGATCAGCGAAAAGCAATTTATACCTTTGAACTGGAGACCATTCCACTTTACAAAAAGGGTAGATCCGAGAATAGTCGACTACGTAACGGCTAACGCCATCTATGAAACACTTTAAATTTAATGTCAGTTCTTTTAAATTAATTTACGTTATAGGAAACAATTAACATTATATTCCAGGTAATGAAGGGATTGCTTTTAAAATAAAGAAGTTCTATAAGCATTAAAATGTAGAAAGGAAAGCTATTAAATCAATATAAGTTTACGTAAAGTTTTAAACCCATATTAGCCATAAGTGACGAGTAAAATCGATTGACTAGATAACAAATCCCCCCACTTGTCACTCATGGGAAAGAAAAATTAAACAGTTAACAAATCCCTAGAATTTCCAAAATTCGCTCTGAATTTACAAAGGTCAAACAAAATTCAATCTGAACTTTTACCATTATATCTTCAATCTTCTCATAAAATCCAACATTTTTATCTAAATATAACTTGTCGCCTTTTAAACAGTGACATAAACTTACTAAACATTATAAACATTAACAAGATTTATAACACTATATAACAAGAAACAAATTACCCTCATGCATCTAAAATGCAATATTTCCAACCACAGTACCTCACTTTAATTCTGGTTTAAACTTCAATAGTCCATCAGCTTCAATTAATATTCCTAATACATTACTAGATAAATTCAAATCTTTCTGAAAAGCAAATCATTTTAATACAACATCTAACGTGACTTCATTTTAAAACAGTTTCAATATAGTTTCAATACATTTTAAATCAATATATTTCAATATAAATTTCTGAAAAATTATACATAATCAAAACTTTATTAATTATCACATTCATCCATCATCTTTCATCCTTCATCATACATGGGCCCATGATTCCATTCTCTTTCATAACACATAATATACTCTATAAATGTTTAAGTAACTCAATTTGATATTTCCACTGTATATAATAAATGCAGATTTTTACATGTCAATAATTCAAATTACGCATTCAGATTTCTATTTCAATAACTGAAACAAGATTAAACTTTCATTTCAAATTTAGCTCAAAAAAATCTTAAACTAATAAAGTTCATGGTTAATCTCAATAAACTTACAACAATGTTAACGTAATGAAGTCGACTTCATGTATAATTAAACTCTTATAGTTAAGTTTCACCAAGTGAACCGGGATACTAAAGTGGCATTTCCAATATTAAAATGAAGGGCTTACTGAATTAACCTTTAACATGCCCGCAAAAAGGGCCTTCCTGCAACAGTTACACCTTCGTCCGACACTATCCCCTGTACACTCTCTGGCCGGATCACATTTTCGCCTTTCACGAGACGATACGAAAGGCGCTCGAATCCCGGAGAATGGAAGGGCAAAGGATACTTATTGCATTCCAGCGGGATTTTAGATTGGTTCACAAGGCTAAACTAAATTCAATTTTTACACAAAAAAATTGATCTTATACATAACCTTATATAGTCAAAACTTTAAAATACTTCTTTTATACAGAAGCTGGACTATCTAGTACAATAAATATTATATAAATACACTTTAATGCAATGAGGGGTATTTAAGAAAATTTAACAACAAATTTAACAATCCAAGAAAACTTTTAGTTTAAACCATGATAATTCAAATTTACTAAGGGGCTTGGTGAAGATGTCCGCGTAATTTTCTTTACTTTTAACATACTTTACTTCAAAAATATTTTTATATACCAAATCTCTAATAAAAAATAACTCTACATCTATGTGCTTCGTTCTGTGGTTTTCAATGGGGGATTTGACAAAACTAATGGTGGCCTGATTATCAACCAATAATAAAGATTTTTCCTTTCTATCACAAATTATCCTTCGACCAATGCATTCGTCCATTATTCTATCGAACCATAAGAGCTCTCTTGCAGCTTCTGTCATTGCAATAAATTCCGATTCCATGGTCGATAAACTTGTACATTTTTCCTTAAAGGACCTCCACATCATTGGTGATTTATCTAAAAGTAATAACTGACCTCCCATTGAAGTTCTGTCATCCCTGTTTGTGGCAAAATCGGCGTCTGAATATGCAATTACATGTACATTTTTACAATTCAAATTCAATTTTAAAGATTTAGTAAAACAAACATATCCCAAAAGCTTTAATAATCCATGCCAATGTACTAATCCAGGGTTATTTTGAAATTGGCTAAATATATTTACTGCATAAGCAATATCGGGCCTGGTTCTATTAGATAGGAACGACAAACATCCCAAAACACTTCTGTATGGAATTTTAGACTTCAAATATTTCGTTATCTGATTGAGGGGATTGGGTTTTTGAATAAACTACACCTTTGCTTATTGGGAGTGAAGTGATAGGGAACTTAAACTTTTTAAATTTTTGACAAATCTCATAAATATATGGAATTTGATGTATTGCTAGATACTCATTACCCTCATCGAATTCTACACCCAATAGCTTTCTGCTTTTACCTAGTATCTTAATATCAAAATAACAAGTCAAAAGTTTAACAACCTTTTCCAACACTCTTTCATTTTTACCGAAAATTACTATGTCGTCTACATAAAGAAGCAGGAGAATGTTATCATCAAAACTATACACGCAATTGCACCATTCAAACTTAACAAACCCTATATCATGCAAAATTTTATTTATTTAAAAATACCACATTCTACCAGACTGATGTAAACCATATAAAGCTTTTTTCTAATTTACATACTAAATTTTCGTTTTCCACAAATCCTGGAGGTTGGGACATATATATTGTTTCGGCCAAAGGTGCATATAAATAAGCACATTTTACGTCGCATTGTAGGTGTGTCCATTTTTTACAGGAGACTAAAAGGGAAAATAAAAATCTAATAATGGCAAAGTTAAACACCGGTGAAAAATTTTCATCATAGGTTTCCCCCTTTATTTGTTTGAAACCTTGTGCCACTAGGCGGGCCTTATACCTTACAATTTTGCCCTTGTCATCCATTTTTAATGTGAACACCCACCTACAACCTAAGGGTTTAGCATCGCTTGGTAACTTAACTAGTTTCCAAACTCCCCTTTCTCTCATAGTTTTCAATTCTTCTCTCATGGCCTGTTCCCAAAATTTCCTTTGTGGGGATCTTAAAACTTGTTTATAGGTAGTTGGTATTTTGATGTCATCTAGTCATATATCTTTATTAATATCAAAAGTCTCCGTATTTGAACAAGAACTATCTTCTTGACCTGAAACCACTCCTTTAAATTTATTTGATTCTTTAAAACAGAAAATATGAGGTTCAAATTTAAGATGATGCTTTTTACAATACTTTTCTACATCGTTTAAGGATCTCAGCCTTTCAGATTTTCACTGTTCGTAATAGTAAATGTAGTTACGATTACCATAAGCACTCGGGGCAACTTTTCTTAACCAAACAGTATCAGAGAGTGGAACCCCCCTCAAAACATCTTTACTTGATTTTATTTCCTCTGTGGAATTCTCCTCCTCCTCTGAAGAGGATAAATCTGGAGGTTTATACGAAGGGAAATAATTTATATTTGGGGTATCATTATTTTCAACCTCACCTTCAAACTCTTCATCAGATTCCTTATCAAAAATAGGAGATCCTATTTCTTTTGAACCCATCACGACTCCACTGCGTCGGACCTATCTGGGAATTCCTCATTGAAAGAAACATTAATGGTTTCAATAATTTTGTTTTCTTCAGGTAGCCAAACCCGGTAACCATTAGTACTAAAGGCGTAACCAACCATTACCCCCCTTTTTGCTTTTGCATCAAGTTTCGACCTAAGTTGCTTGGGAACACCTATATATGCTATAGATCCAAAGGGTTTTAAGTGTCTAACGGATGGCTTAGACCCACTATAAAGTTCGAATGGAGTCTTCGACTGAGATTTGTGACAAATGCGATTCCAAGTATAGGTAAAATACAACGCTGCCTCCGGCCAGAAACTTCGTTTTAAACAACTTTCACTTAAAATTGATCTGATGTCATTAGCAATCGTTTGATTGTATCGCTCAATAGTCCCACTCTGTTCAGGGGAGTACACGTCAGTAATTCGTGTTTAATGCCTCTCCCTTCACAGAAAATCCTAAAATTATCATTTTTAAACTCCCCGCCATTATCTGATCAGATGTACTTTACTTTACGTTCGAGAAATCTCTCCACCCGGATCACATGATTACGAACAATTCCAAACACTTCGGATTTTTCTTTTATGGGAAAAACTGTGGCCTTACGCGAATAATCGTCAATAATTGAGAGAAAATATCTCTCTCCGTTTCTTCCTTTCTCTCTTACAGGCCCCCAGACATCCATAAACAACAACTCGAGGGGACGTTTAGATCTAATCCTATTAATTGATTTAAAAGACGTACGTCTATGTTTACTAAGTTTACATATTTCGCAAAAAAATTTTCCAGATTTAACCCGGGGAAGACCTCTAACACTTTCATTTTTGGCCGTATTTTCTATCAAATCTGGACTTACATGCGCGAATCTGCGATGCCAAATTCTGAAATCATCTTTAGATAGGTGGGACGTTTCAAATTTAACCTTTTTAGGAACTAAACTTGGAATTTTAGGATACAAATGTTAAGTACCATCCCTAAGAAAAGCAGTAAATAAATATTGACCATCGTTGGACACCTCCACCTTACCGCCTTCACCAGTAAATTTTACACCTTTTACATACAATTTTGGACCTGAAATAAGATTTTTCCTTAGTTTAGGGGAATACATTACATCCGAAAAGAAAAAGAGCCTTTGGCCAAACTTTAACTTTACATTTCCCTTTCCTTCTATCGGAAAAGTAACACCATTTACAGCAACAAACATTTTTTCATATTTCAAAGGCTTAAATTTATAAAACAAACTCTTATCACGGCAAAAATGGTGTGAAGCTGCGGTATCAAATAACCAGCTATTTTCGCTTTCACTACCACTCAAATTTGCCTGAAGATAAAACAAGAAAGGATTATTTTCCCCCTTTTTGTTTAACGCTGTTAGAGTTTGATGGTGGTTCCTTCCCTTTGCCTCGGCGATTCCTGTTTTTCTTAACTGGAGACTGGACACGTTCGGAACTAGATTCGGAGGCATCAGACACACTAGAAACAGATGGAACACGACGATTGTAACTTCTAGAGTCTCTTCGGCGTTGTCGACAATCCCTCTGTAGATGGTTTGGGCTCCCACATCGAAAGCATCGAAGTCTACTTTTCTGTATATGTTGAGTCTCAACGAAAAGTTCTTTACGTTTGTCTAAATCTCGCAGGGCTAATCTTGATTCTTCGGCGATTAATTCCATTAGAATATCGTTGAAAATAAACTTTTCCTCCTTCCAACGTAATATAACTTGCACTATGCTGTCGAAATGGCTTGGGAGATGACGCAGGAGTTGAAATGATTTACACACCTCTTCAACAGGATGACCAAGGTCGTTCAGTTGATCGGCAATTCTATTTAACCTGGCAGCAAATAAATCTATCTTTTTATCTGGCTTTACTTTACAGGACATGAACTCAGAAACAAGAACATATGCCGTGATCTATTATCAGGCTCGAAATGTTTCTTTAATACATCCCATACTTCTTTGGGATTATCTTTGTTCTCTATGATTTTCCTAAAGTCCTTTCCCATATTTAAATAAATTGTGAATAAAGCAATCCTTTTCCTAGTATGAAAATCTTTCACATCCTTTGCTGTAATTCCCTTATCGGCATCAATTTCAGGTTCCTTCTCAATTCCATCGACAATATTCCATGCGTTCTTCTCCAACAGAAGGTATTTCATATCCATTTGCCAAGTTGAGTAGTTTAAAGCTCCAAGCTTATCGATCTGTACTTGCATACTCGCCATCTTCAAAAAATATCAGCCCCCCCTCTTAACAAACACAAATGTCTTTGAAATGGGGCTAAAATTTATGACTCTTCTTATTTAAATTCAACACGCTTCTATTATCCAGGTATGGCATTGGTTGTCCATAACCTCTTCTCTTAGCCTGTATCAATACAGGTCTGATATACACTTATACTGCTATCAGCAGAGGAACTGTAAACGTGCTGTGGAAGATACCTGTTATAAAACTGTGGGTTGAATCCATAGAAAAGTCAGATATTGTTGACGACAGTTCTTTATTTAAATTCTATTTCATTCAATTACTTTATAAAAATACAGCTTTAAGTTGAAAAATATTCAGAGCCAACTTTGTTTAAAATAGCTAAGTGAATCATTAAAAATAACTTTGGTTAAAACCGGATTAACTTCAATACACCTGGAGCTTTTCAAAACAGCTTAAATTTAAATCACAGCTAAAACCGTTTTCTAAAAGCATCACAAAACTCAAACTAAATACCTTACTGTAACTTAAACTCAAACATATTAAAATCATAATAACTTTAAAGAAATGAACAGAAAAGAGAGAGCGCCGCAATTGATCAGCGAAACGCAATTTATACCTTTGAACTGGAGACCATTCCACTTTACAAAAAGGGTAGATCCGAGAATAGTCGACTACGGAACGGCTAACGCCATCTATGAAACACTTTAAATTTAATGTCAGTTCTTTTAAATTAATTTACGTTATAGGAAACAATTAACATTATATTCCAGGTAATGAAGGGATTGCTTTTAAAATAAAGAAGTTCTATAAGCATTGAAATGTAGAAAGGAAAGCTATTAAATCAATATAAGTTTACGTAAAGTTTTAAACCCATATTAGCCATAAGTGACAAGTAAAATCGGTTGACTAGATAACAATTTAAACTGTTTCCAACTGTATAAAAAGCGCAAACAATAATGTTTGCTTCAAATTAAAATTTTATTTACACGTGACTATTATAAACAGAAAAAATCATTTGGAATTAGAATTAAATAATTATGTACGAAAAGCAGGAACTTATTAAAAATTACGTCATAAAAACTATAAACGTGAATTTTAAAAGAGAAATGATATTGTAAAATAATAAATTCATTAAGATGCATTAGATGTCTTAAATAGGAGAAATTACGGCATATTTACGTCACATTACAGCTATTACATAAAATGAACACAAAATAATATTGCAAAACAGTTTAAATTTAGAAATTGCGCTAGACATTTATTTAATATTTTGAGAGGATCTTTTCAACTATTTTTGTTAGGGAAAAAATAGTTGAAAATAATTTTTCCTTTCTAACAAAAGTATTTTAACGTGAATATTTAAAAGAGAAAGAATAGCTTGCTCAAAATTACGTCAGATTAAAAACGATTAATTTAAAAGAACTTTCTTTTCGCTTTGTTAAAAAATACCAGGAGACAAAGACCATTTACTTAATTCCTTTTATATTAGCTTATTTTGAAATGTTGTTACACGTGTCTACGTCATCAAGTTGGTTTTATTTCGACGTTTTATTTGTATTTTTATTAATGTTGTACTAATTTATTTGTTCTTTCGTTATTTAAAATAAAAATTATGTCAATCTGTATAATTTGGCGAGTGGTTTGGCGATTTATATAATTTGGCGAAATTGGTTGACGGGATAATCAAGTAGTACCGCTGTGGATTTGGCGTTAAAATTCCCCAATCAAAGAGAAATGAATAGAAATCCGTTAATAGGGTGATCGCCACTGTTTTTTTTTTTTTTTTTTTTTTTTTTTATGATAATTCAATCTTTCGAAATCTTTTTAAAGCCGATCAAATTAACCTGCATTTAGAGTCTGCGGTGTCTGGACGGGGGTTTGCGATCCCCTAGTGTGTTAAAACGCGTCATATTCTTGAAGTGGCGGAATAAATTTTCTCTTTTACTTATTTAAGATTGGCTATATTAAGTCAGATAAAATGAAGGCATAGGAAATTAAAACAGACCTGCAACCTTAATGCATTTTTAGGACAATATTTATTTTCAGAAACTACTAGAGCAACTTTCAGCAAATTGAGAGTTGAAACATTTCTATAAAAATATAATCATTTATTTTACTTACTGTAGCAGAAAAGCAACGCAAAATCCATTGGGAAGCATAGGCGATTAATCGATCGATTATTGATCTTTTCAAACTTTTTCTGATAAAGTAAGAAAAAGAGCTCCATTTAAAGATTTTAATCAAAGTATTTATCAGTTTCAAAAAATCTTGTTCCATAATGTCGCTTTTGCTTAATCTCTAGAGATTTCTTTTCATTGCTTTTCCTCATGCTATTTTTAGAGTAATTTTGCGTCATCTAGAAATAAAATTAGCGAAATCGAACAATTAGGATTTTAAGATTAACTTTCAGACCTTAACATATTCCTTTTTTTTATGATAAAATTATCAAGAAAGTTATATCTCAAACTGATATATTAAAGACTCACATTGATAAAAAAATTCGGAGAAAAAGTTATATTTTAACTATAGAAAACGGCGAATTTGCTTCTTAACACCTAATACTTGCTTAAACGTTTGGTTACTTACACCTACTTAAATATTTAATAGTCTTTCGTCACATTCAGAAAACAAAAATAAAACATTTTCGAAATAAAACGTTAAAAATAATTAGTGAACTGAAATTACTGCTCAGATTCCGTGAAGTACAAATAATCCAGTAATACTGTTTTAATATACATGGACATGCTTCCTTTACATTTAGAAATCATTTAAAAAAAGTTATTCAATGTTATAAATTAATAAAGATCACCGTCATAAAATAGTTTATTGTCTAGTTTAGTAGAATAGTTTATTGTATATCTATATCTCTTCCAGAAACTGAACATTCATAAACTGATTTTTTTAAATTCATATATACGAATAACAATCAGTCTTACAGTTCCAAATGCAAAAATGACACTGGTCAACAAATTTGAACTTTTCTATTTCACAAAACCGAAATTAGTTGATTCTTATACGTTTTTTGTGCTAATTCCGAATCTGGGTTTAGATTTACTCCAGGTCTTTTTTAGGGTTTCGTTCATCTGACGAAATCCTATTCGTCTCACTCCTCTGTCTGTCTGTCACAGAGTCCGTTCACAGAAACTATATATGATGGAAACTTGAAATTTTGGATTCTTATAGCTGAACACCTCACATCAAACGACAAATCATAAAACTTTGAAAAAATCTTATATTTACCCCCTGGGCTCTAACTCGTGTATTTTAAGCTTTTCTTTCTAACTAAGCCCCTAATTAAGTTCAAGACTTGAAATTTTGGATTCTTATAGCTGAGCACCTCACATCAAACGACAATTCATAAAATTTTGAAAAAATCTTATATTTACCCCCTGGGTTCTAACTTGTGTATTTTAAGCTTTTCTTTCTAACTAAGCCCCTAATTAAGTTCAACACTGGAATTTTTGGATTCTTATAGCTGAACACCTCACATTAAACGACAAATAATTAAATTTTGAAAAAATCTTATACTATTTACCCCTCCGGGCTCTAATTTCTGGATTTTTAGCAATTTCTCTAACCTCCACGATTTTCACCCGAGCTGAACTTTTCTAACTACTGCCGACACTTCTTTAACCACTCTTTCATATTATACACCATAGCCGAACATATTTTAGTTCCAATTTTTACCGCCAGGGGGCGACTACCTATCTGGGTGCTGTGGGTCCGATCCCCTCGACTAATATACCTACGGATAGTTTGTAAAACGGAGTTTCGTTCGGATAGAGGTTTGTTTAGAATAGAGTGCTGGTTGCGAAATGTGGAACTAACAGATTTTGCAAAAGAATAAACTGTTTTGAAAGGAATATTAAACAAAGCCCTCTGTGCGATCTGTGATCACACTTACCCACTTGTTTAAGATATTTGCGTATTTTGATTTATGCAAATTTAGTAAATTTTGTACAATTATATGCAAATGTTTAATGCATTTTTATACGGAAAATTAAATTCTGACATTGTGTTAAAGGAAATACATACTTTGTGAACTGGGAAAATGTAACTGAAAAATAAATGAGAAAATGAATGATATCGAGTTTTAAATCGTTATTAATTAGAATTTTAATAATTAAGCAATTCTGTTTTTTTTTTTTTTTTTTTTTTTTTTTTTTTTTTTTTTTTTTTTTTTTTTTACATTTAGAAATAGTTTGAAAAAGACTATAAATTAATAAACAGCATCGCGATAAAATTATTTATTATCTCTTATAAGTCTTCTAGATACTCAACCTTCATAAACTGATTATTTTATTTGCCTCTAAAAAAATACTGTGTCTTACTTTTTCAAATATAGAAAAAAAATAACATGTCGGTGGTTTAAAAATACAATTTCATAAGGAAATTTAATTTAGAAGATTGTCTTAAAGGGAGTATATATTTATGAACTGGGAGAATGTAAATGAATAATAAATTAAAAATGAATGATATGCAGTTTTAAACCATTATTATGAAGAATTATTATAAGTAAAGCTTTGAAATAAAAGGAGATTTATTTTTATAATTTAAAAATTTGATACCTCTATTAATTTATCTGAAGTCTCGAACTAATTATCACATTAGAATTCATGTATAACATTTTTAGTTGAGTCGCAATGCAGCAAAAATTCCGTTTGCTGTAGAAAGAATAATAATTAGATAAATTTATACATAAATTAGAAATTGCTTATGCAGAACTCAAACACATTAATTTTATTTAAAATTGTCGATAAGTGTGATCGCAGATCTCACATAGGATTTTGCGAAATATATATCTTAAAACTCTTTATCCTTAAATTTATAAATCAAAATTTTAAATTTATAAATATTAAATCCTTACTTAAATGGCAGCACCATTACATTTAATTTTAAAATAATAAATATTTTTATATAAAATTAAAAATATTCCATTAAATTTATTTAAATAAAATAAAAAGATCCAAATATTTTTTAATTTAGTTATTTAAAAAAAAATAGAGGAGGTGTAAGTAAAATATATAATTTTTTAAAACATATTTAAAATGCTCAAATTTTCTGAAATAATCCATATTAATTCTTTCACTTTATCATCCAAATATACTACATCATCCAAAAAGGATTTGAACATTTATTAAAATTCGAAAAAAAAAAAAAAAAAAAAAAAAAAAAAAAAAAAAAAAAAAAAAAAAAAACCCACAAAAAAAAAAAAAAAAAAAAAAAAAAAAAAAAAAACCTTTCAATTCCTAATTTATCCTTATAATGATAATTTGAAAAACATTGTCCGTATAAGTCCATTATTTTTCAAAAAATTCGCAGTAGACGGCAATAGCAAACACAAATGTTTATTCCAAATCATTCCAATATTGTATCCACTTAAATATTAATAAACGGTCAAATGCGAGCATTACTCGCGAACAGAGGGTTCCGTAAAATAAATATATGAATTTGTAATTGTATTATATATAAAAAAAAAGTTGCTTAAAGAACACTAAGACTTTTTAAAAAACTATATAACGTAGGGTTGGGTATAACTGTATACAGGGTGCAATATGTTATCTATCGCCGACCTTTAATTTCTCAACCGTTGGTCGTAGACATATAGTTCCAGTTACAAAAACGTTTTAAATGAAGTAAATATTCATGTTTTCACATTATTTAAAGTAAAAAATCAATTTTATAAAAATTACGAAATCTAACTTTTATACGGTCCGCCAGTCCCTATAGTTATATTTAGTAAAAGTTTACTATAACACAAAACGTTTGACATATGTACTACAAAAATTGGCACAGTTATTAAATTTCAAAGTTTGAGATTTCTGCACATGATTTTGTCTTTCATTGAGAGATCAGTTAAAAGATTATTTAAAGTAATTTGAGATCAAACTCAGGGTGCAATTCCACTGCCATTTATCTAGTCCTTAGTGAGTATGTTTTATTTTCCGGTTGTCGATTCTACCTACTTTGACATTTGAATGTTGTTCGACCCATAAAAGTTAACTCAAATTTTTAGATGAAATAACCTTACTTGGTGATTCCCCGATTTCGCGATACTGGCTAAACTTGGTTTCGCCGTAAAAAGGACATTGCACCCTGACTTTGATCTCGAACTACTTTAATTCATCTTTTAACTGATCCCCCAATGAAAGACAAAATCATGTGCGAAATTCTTAAACTTTGAAATTTAATAACTGTGTCAATTTTTACAGTACGGATGTCAAACATTTTGTGTTATATATGTTATGATATGTGTAAACTTTTACTAAATATAACTTTAGGGACTGAGGGAACGTATAAAAAGTTAGATTTCGTAATTTTTATAAAATTGATTTTTTACATTAAATAATGTCACAACATGAATATTTAGCTCATTTGAAACGTTTCTGTAATTGGAACTATATGTCTATGGCCGACGGTTGAGAAATTAAAGGTCGGCGATAGATAACATATTGCACCCTGTATATTAAAAAAGTTTAATCGGGTATACCATGAAAGTTCAAAGAGATATATGGAACAATATCAAATATAGCTATTCGTGTAACTCTTTTTTTAATATTTTCCTAATCTGTTTATGATGAACTTAATTCGGTACTGACAATAAAGGCAGTGCATAGTTAAATTTCATTTGGCATTTCATAAAACTAAATTCAGTGTAGTAATAACCTTTATTTCTACAGTGTATCTAAAACAAAACCTCTGTTCAAAGTTTAAATTTGTCATTGTGCTAAGCGCGCTTTGAATTGAGGTCTCAAAGTTGCAACGCCTCCTTGGTCAGTGCCGCGTTTTTCCAGATAGGTGTTTAATTAATCTTTAAAGTCACTCGAGGCGTATTGAGAGATACAATCAATGCAAACTTTCGCGAATCTCACAGTATTTATGCGATTCATTCTAATTAAATATTTCGAGGGCGATGGCCTTAAAAAACGGACACCTAATTTCAATTCCAAAACAGACAAATGGCACCAAGAATATTTAATTAAAATTTTCCTTTTATCATGTACGTGAAAATAAGCAAGTTCGCATTTTCCAATAAATTCGTTTATAATTTCTGGTGTCAGTTCATTATTTCATAAGTTTATAAATAGAATTACTCCGTGCCGGAAAGGATTAAGTGGTCGCAGGACTCTTAAAGCTTCAAAATTTAAGAAATTTTAATTTTTTTAGATGTTAAACTGCTATCTTTTCTGAATATTTCGATATAATTGTTTCCTTGAAATTTCCATTAGAACAGAAGTTTTGGCATTTAGAATTATACCCGCTCAATAGCTGAAGCGGCGTTTCCGAAACTTTAAAGTCATTATTTTCGAAATGGCGTTTTTGTGTATAACGCGCAGGATACCTCCAAAACTTCTGAATATTTTTTCATGAAATTTTCAAAACATATATTCTTCTGCAACGATAAGTATATTCAGCGATGCTCAACAATTTTTCTGAATGACCGTAAATCGAAATTTGTGTATAATAGAAAAATGCAAATTACTCAAAAACTATGTGACCTAGGGTAATCGCTATAATTTTCCTGCAAGGTTTATATTAACGTCTACTACCCCTAATTTTTTTCATAATTTTAGTTTAAGTAGATTCGGAATTAGATGGGAGGGGGGGGGGGTCATATTTTTGCGCTACATTTTCAACAATATCTTTGAATATATAATACCTAAAATTAAAAGGAATGTATTTTTGAGTTCAGCGTTACAAAAGCTTTCACAGGACATGATATACAAAGAAAAGATTTTTTTTTTCAAGTAGCATAATTAGCCCCTCTACTTTTTTTACTAAATATATTTATGATTGTTTATTAATCTGAAAATATGTATGTCAGTGGTCTTTATTACTTTCCCAAATTTGAACTTTCCACGTTCCATAGTTTCCGAGTAAAATGGCTGTGACAGACAGACAGAGGAATGATCTTATAATGGTTCCGTTTTTACTTTTTAAATACGGAACCCTAAAAATGATGATTTTTTTTTTGTATTAAATATGAATTTTATTATATCATGATACATGTTAAACATTAATTGTTACTAAATGTGCATTTTTAAGAAATATAAGGTAATAAATATCCGGATTTTTGAAATGAAATTTTAGATTCTGTTTGTCTGAAAAAAAAAAAAAAATATATATATATATATATTTTAAAAATTACCGCTGCGCAAAAATAAATAAATAAATAATAAAAATTTAAGCGTTTTAAATGGCCAAAATTAAAGTAATTTTTCTTAATTAAATCCATCTGAAAAAAAAGTGTAATAATAAAAATGAAAAATTTAAAAATTTCGCTTGACAAATTCGAACTTACAATCTACTGTGTAGGAGACGTGCGCTTTACCACAGTAATATCAGTTCTCTGCGGTATTTGCTGAATTTAAGATTTTTTTTTTTTTTTTTAAGAAAAAAAAAGAAAAAGAAAAAAAGCTATTTAACAAATTTACAACGACCATTTGAAAATGATTTTTTCAAAGACTAAAATTTAAGACACAAAAAATCGCACGAAGTTGATCCTACATTACGTACGTCCTGAATTAAACATTAATAGTGTTATTACACCTAAAAAATGCAAGAGACAAAAATCGCCTGCGACTTGTCAGATTTCCTGAAACTTACGTATTATCCGAGCGTTCCATTGGCTGTTTGGGAAAAGCCTTTTCCATCGGAGAAATCTGACGACCAATTTTAAATGAAATTTCATTCTTAAACTTCTAAACATCCCACAATGTTACTTTTTACACCGTCGCATAGAGAAAAAATGCGCTTTTAAATGCAATTTGTTTGAAAGCTGTATCTCAATTTGTTTCTAAATTATTACATTTTTTTTTGTATTTTTTATTACTTTTTTGTGATAGTGGCAACATAAGTATCTATCTCTGTTGAAAGTAAAGGGAAATACAGATTACTGTATAGACCAATCGGAAAACGAATAAAATGTGGATTCAACCAATAAAACGCCTCAGATATGCTTTTGATATCCTACCCTGACAGAGAACAGTAACCATTTTTCCAAATGGTTAAAAACGAATTCGCATAATTAAAATAATATAAGATTTTTAAAATGTTTTATGGCTCGCGATATGACAGGGAATATTCAGATCTATGTAAAAAAAAAAAATCCAAGTCTGTAATTCAAATATTTTCTATATACGAGCGCTGCGACGGACAGGCGGACAGACAGAGAAGCATGACTATAAAGATTTCGAAGATGAACAAAATCCTAAAAATGAATTAAATGCAATTTTAAACCGTTGTTAAGTAGTATTATTATAGATAGTCCTTTGAAATAAAAATGGATTTATTTTATAATTTAAATATTTGGTACCTATATTAATTTATATGAAGTTTCGAACTCATTAGTATATAAGAATTTATGAGTAACATTTTTAATTGAGTCATAATGCAGCAAAAAATAAGTTTAATGTTGAAAGAAGAATAATAATATATATTTAGATATAAATTACAAATTACTTATACAAACTTCAAACACATTAATTTTTTATAAAAGAAATATGACCATATAAGCATATTACCCTTTATATATGCAATTGTCTTTTAAAAATGCAGGTTTATAAAATTAATAAACATGTTAACGATTACATGGGAAAATTAAACATGTGATTTCCATAATGAAAAATTCTTATTCACTAATATGTGATTCATAAATATCGAAACAATAGGCTATTTCCTTAAATATTGCTTCTAGACACATACATCCAATTGGAAAGTTTCATAAAAAAAAGTGCAAAATTTAATGACATAAGTTGCAGCTCTATGAGTGGGAAGGGGGTCTATTTGAGAAAATAGATAAACTAATTTTCTATGCAGCCCTCGTAGAATAAAATTCCCAATTAGGATTTTTTTCCTTATCCATTCCTGAATTAAACACAAAAGAATTCATCTCGATATCGTCAAAATTTGCATAGATAATAAAATGCAAATTTCGTGACTTACACCATTTATCTATGCCTCTGAGCGACGAGCTTTTGACTCATTTTGAATGCAATATAGGGATCATCCAAAAATTGTACATTATTAAAAGTCGATTTAAGACTGTGGCTCTCCTTTGGGCATAAAATAGCAGCGTATAGATTTTACGTTAAACCTTGTTTTCAAAATATGCTGGTGGTCTGCACTAGAGGTCTGCATCGTTCGAAATATCGAGTTCCGGTTCCGAACCTACCCATAGGGGAAAAAGTTCGGCCCTACCTGGAAAAAAGTTCAAATCATATCCCAGCCCGGTCTGACTGAATTTCTACCTAGTTTTTTACATCGATATGGTTAAAATGCTTTCGTATGGAGGAGTTCTGACCAAAAAAACTTATTATAGCTTTTCTTTTTTCATGTTTATAATTATTATTTTTTAAAGAAACCCCAAAAGCTGTTATTATTTTTCATTAACCCGGCAGTTGTCGGGTGTTGGTCTTTTTGCCACCCATATAAATTATGTTTCTCTAACTCCTATCTCCTTACAAATACATTGGAGAACAATCATGTAGCTAACTTTACATCATTCTCCATCACATAGTGATGTAACATTACATCTCTATTTTTCCTTCAGATACATTTTTACAAACAAAGTTGAAATAGATGAAAAAGTCCACTCAACGCTCCCTAGTGTCAGTCGATTTTTATTTTCCCCTATTATTCCAAATCTCATGAATAAACTGTACAGTTTAAGTAAACTGAAAATTTATAACTTCATTGAAATGTAATATTCGAATATTAAGTGAAAAATGGTTCTTATTTTACATTTTCAGTTTGCGGGGTGTCGGTGGTAAAAAGACGCGAATAATAAAGTTCTGAAAAAGAGACGCGACTACTCTCGGGTTAATGAATCTCTATTTCTATGTAAATGTTTCACTTGTCCTTTAATATCTTTAATCCATAGTCCATGTGTTGGAGACTTTGAAAAATGCTCTAGAGTAAAATCTTTTAAGACGGAATCACATAAAAACGAAAAAAAAATGCGTTATAGACAAGTTCCCTTCTTAAGAGTTGTGAATGTAGTCTATATTTTTTTCCAGGTATTATTATATTCATTTTCCATGGATCAACAGAATTTTCCTCTTAAGAAAGGATTCCATCATAGGCAGGATTTTTTTCACTAGTTTTACTGTATTTTAATTTTTTTGCCTTAAAATCTTCTATCCTTTAAAAAAAATTATTTTTAAGTTTTATTGTAAAATAATGGCCATTTAAAAATATATGCATTTGTTGTAAAAGTTTTTGGGCTGAGCCAAATTTTACTTATTTTTACATGGATTAGTTCAGTCAGAGACAATGATTTTAATACGGGTTGTGTCGAAACCGGGACTAAACATTTCGCCCCGTGGAGACTTAGGAAGAAGGAAACCAGTGCCGGTTCGGTATAACCAGTAACCAATAGGTTCTGCTCTCAAAGCTGGTAGACGGGAGTTGCTGGGATCGAACCCAATCGGGGCTGTCCGCCTAATCATTCGGAATTCTCCGGGGTTTTCTTCGAACCTTGGCCATCCTAGCGTATGTAAGGGTTAGGTTCCTTTAGAAAGACATACACCGAATGCACTCCCTCCTTTCGGGCCCATATCCCTCGTGTAGATAATTGGCCGTCATTAATCACACCAACACCCGGTACGGTATGAAAAAATAAGTTAGGCCTGGCCTGGCCGAGTCTTTAGAAGAAAGTCCTCGGGCCTAGCCCGTTCTGGCCCAAGAATACAGACTTTTTTAACGGCCTCGCAGGGACGATAAAAAGCCTGAAGTTGTGAGGGCTAAAATTATGAATAAACTCTAAATAAAATACTTAACTCTTAACTAATTATGAAAAAACTCTCATGTTAGAAAAGGCATTATTTTAAGTTACACAGCATTTAACATTTATTAACGGACATTTAAATAGAACAGAAAGGAGGTGGAAACGGCAAAAGTTCAACTGAATTGCAAATTTAAGCTACAGAAAGGAAGTACTTTTTCACGTGCAATTTATTAAAAAGCGTTAAACATTTTATTAGGAGCTAATCTATGTTTAAAACTTTAAATACGTTTTCCTGCATGATGTTTTATTTATTTATTTATTTATTTATTTTTATTTTTATTTTTTGCCATTTCTCATCTTTAAATTTTTATAAGTCAAAAATAGTTAAATAAAAATGGTGCAAAGTTGAAATATATATTTTTTGATTATTTTACACAATTTTTTTCTGCAAATTTGAAAAAAGTTTTACTTTTGAAAATATGATTTTTTAAATAAATATCTTTATTATTATTAAAATTAATATTTAAATATAAATTTATTTTTTAAATTTATATTTAAAAAATTGAAATCCGATGAATAATGTTTCGAGTTATAACGCTTTTAAATTAAACCCACTTAAAAAAAAGTACTAATCATTTAAGATTTTTTTTAAAAAACTTTATGAGAAATTTTAGGATGTGATTCTGTTTGCAAATTATATGGTTAACCATCACAAAAAAAGAACAAAAATCAAAATTCTAACTCAACAAATATATTTTTTACATATTTTCTAGAACTCTTAAAGTAACATTGTTTCTTGAATTGGACGCATTTCAATTTGTGTCTAATCCCTTAAAACATGGTAAATAATGTAAACGGCCATAACTCTGCGAGTTTTGCAGATATGAAGATGCAATTTTTGTGTTCATTGAAGAATTGGATAAGCAAAGTTTTCATAATTGGAATTTTTAGCCTAGGGGGGCCATATAAAAATTTAATTTTCATATTTTTTCAAATAGCCCCCCCCCCCCCCCAATGGAGTTGCAATTTATGTCATCATATTTTGCACTTCTTACGAAACTTTGCATTTGGAAGTATGAGTCTAGGGGCAATATTTAATGAAATAGCCTATTGTTTCGATATTTATGAATCACACTGTATGGATATATTTTATTTCAGTAAGTAATTCACCCTTAAATTCATAGTGTAACTCAGGAGTTACAAGCTTCCTTTTTTGGAATTTCGCTTCCTATTTGTCTTTAACTGAACTATTATGTGTCTTAAGTGTGATAACGTGCATTTAAGATCGTGAAGTCTGTGTTTGTTCGGATTTGTTTTCAAGGGAAAGTTAAACATTTTTGTTGATATTGCTTGCAATGTGCTCGATAGGCGTTTTTTTTTCTTTTTCTTTATAAGGTAGTAATTATTAATTCTGGAAACTGTAAAAACCATTATAAAAAATATTATATAGTTTAATACTTGTTATTGTGTAGTGTATACTGTTTAAATTAAGTATATAATTTAAAACTGTCATATTTTTTGTTATGTAACTCAAGAGTGATATCTTAACATTACTTCCAACAGAAACATAAATAAATTTTTTCACTATGTTTCTAGCAAATAAAAATTTTCTAACAAATAAAAGACCCGAATATAATTTTTTTTTTCCCGAACAAAATAAGAAATCATGCATTAAATGCTTAAACGCAAAAATGTAACATATATTTCTATAGAACTATAAAGCTAAAGCGCAATTATGCATTTAAAAACTTAAAGCTAATATTACTATTTTGTTAGGAATTACTTTATGCCTGAAGTTTAGAAATATATTCCTAAATAGAATAATTATTATAGTGAAAATTTATTAATCTTATTTTAAGATGAAAAAAATGCTAAAAAAAATATGCTGGATAGAAAATAAACTGAGTTCTTCCATGATCTCCAATATTCACATTAACATATCTATTATTTAAAGTTGTAAAATTAGACGGTTTATTTCTGAATAAAAATATTACTTAATGGTAAAAATTTGTATGTTTGTTTCCTTTATACGAATAGTTTAATTTTGAATATGATGGTGGAATAATAGTCTTATTGAAACACCATAACATTTAAAAAAGAAATAAAAAGTTATATTTTTTCTTATTATTACACTTATACACATAATATACTGTTTTTAAATCTGACAATAAATTGCGATATAATTGTCATTATAAAAAAAATAAAATAATGCGATATTCTAATAAGATGGGCTTAGCTTTTAACATTACCAACATTAACTGATTTGAGAACATTAACTGATCTTGACTATACAGGGTCATCGAAAAACGTGTCTCTGATTTCGAAGAAGAAGAACTAAGGTCTTAATAAAGCTAACCATTTACTTTTACACTGTTGATTGGAAAAATCTGTGAAGTTATTTTACATTACTTAGAAAACTTTAATATGTGCTCTCCCTGTTGCATGCCCTGTCAACATTAACTGTTTTCAGTTCTTGATTATACAGGGTCATCAAAAAAGGTATCTCTGATTTCGAATTAGAAGAACTAAGGCATTAATAAAGCTAAACCAGTTACTTTTACACTGTTAGAGTTGAAAAATCTGTGAAGTTTTTTTACATGACTTAGGAAACTTTAATATGTGCTCCCGCTGTTGCTTGCCTGGTCAACATTAACTGTTTTCAGTTCTTGATTATACAGGGTCATCGAAAAAGATATCTCTGATTTCGAATTAGAAGAACTAAGGCCTTAATAAAGCTAAACCATTTACTTTTACACTGCTAGATTGGAAAAATCTGTAAAGTTTTTTTTTTTTTTTTTTTTTTTTTTTTTTTTTTTACATTACTTAGAAAACTTTAATATGTGCTCCCCCTGTTGCATGCCCGGTCAACATTAAATATTTTCAGTTCTTGACTATGCAGGGTCATCGAAAAAGGTATCTCTGATTTCGAATTAGAAGAACTAAGGCCTTAATAAAGCTAAAACATTTACTGTTACACTGTTAGATTGGAAAAATCTGTGAAGTTTTTTTACATTACTTAGAAAACATTAATATGTGCTCCTCCTGTTGCATGCCTGGTCAACATTAACTTTTTTCAGTTCATAATTATACAGGGCCATCGAAAAAGTTATCTCTGATTTCGAATTAGAAGAATTATGACCTTATTGAAGATAAACCATTTATTTTTAAACTGTTAGTTTGGAAAAAATCTGTGAAGGTTTTTTATATTACTTAAAAAAACTTCAATATGTGCTCCCCCTGTTGCATGCCCGACATGGATATTTCTTTATCTTCAGAATTTAGTCCAGCGGAAATGTACATTTTACCTTGAAAAAAGTCGGGTAGTAGATTTTTTTCCTGATTGTTTATAATGATGCCAATATAGAAAAACCAAGTTTTCTAACAAAATTTCTTAAGACTAAATTTTCTGTGGCCAAAAACCAACAAAATTTTCGGACACTTTTTGCGTTTTTGGAACTATCTCGAGACCCGTTGCCATAGCATATTATATCTCAATTACAATGTTAAAGAAGACAAAAGTTTCTACAACTTTCATATTTGCAACATTTTTATACACTCAAAAGCAAGCGCTGTACGCCATTTCAAAAATAAGACACATTTGTCAATTTTCTTGCCGTGAAAAACGCTGTTTTGCCCCGATTATTCAAATGCTTCCAGGGGATTTAATCGTGTATGTCGAAATCTAAAAATTGGTAGCAGTAAATTATCTATCATTTGCACACTCACGTCTTTATTTTCTTCTCAACAGACATTTTTTTATTCAATAAATTTGTGTAATTTTAAAAGCAGGGCAGAGTGTAGATGAATGAGACAGTAATTTAATTATATACAATGTTAACTTCAAAGCAATATTTAAAAGAATACTTCAATGTTTAGCAACTTATTGGCACTATAGTTTCAATTAAGAAAGTATCCTTATTTAATTTTAATAATTTTAATTATTTTTACTATGCATACATATTTTTCCAGGTATCAATGGGATAGGTAGGAAAATTTTCGAAAAACATATTTTATTCCACACTACAATGGTATATTTTATTTACCATTTATTGATAATATGTGTTTTAATGTTTTATTGTTTTAAAGATAGTAAACATTGGATTGTAGTTCCATGTAAAAGGGGGAATTAAAAAAATAAATATATTTTATGTAAGAAATACTTTTACTTTAAAAAATATCTACAATAAAAATGACAACAGATTATTTCACTAATTAATGTTATGCATTTATCTCTTGTAAAATTTAAAAATTCTGTCAATAAAATATTTGAGATCACTAGTTTCATAAAAATATTTAAAAGATTAGTTTTAGAAAATATCGTAAAATATTTTCTCCACTTAATCCTTACTATCAACAAATATAACAAGAGAATATATCATTATAGAGCGTATATGTATCATGAAAAATAGCCTTATTTTTGAAAGGCGGTATTGCACTTAAAGAAAAGTGTGGCCAAATAATACAAAGGGCTGAATTTGGGGGGGGGGGGGGGGTCAGAAGGTGCATGTGGGCCGGGCGCCAGAACGAAAGGCGAAGGGATCGAAAAAAGAAGATTTTATTTGCCGATTAATATATATATATATATATGAAATTTGAATAAAAATGTCTCGCAGCTGGAAAACTATCAAAATTTGTAACTAAAAAAATAATAAAACCATAACCAAATTAGAAAAACAGAACAATCAAAATAGAAAAGGTAAACACTAATCTGGTTAAAATTCAACGCCAGCAATTCTAAGCCAAAAAAAAAAAATCACTTAAAACTATTAAAATGGAAGATTGTAAAAAGAGCGGTTGCATAGCTTTAACATTAGCGTTCCAGTTTCTTCGCGTGACTTGTGTAGACTCACGCTAAAATATTTGCACGCTAATGGTAAACCTATGGGAACATTCTTTTTTGAATTCTTGCTTGAATTTCAATATTTATTTATGTTTTTTTTTTGCATATGATACCTGACGTCGATATCTAACATTATGCGTTTTTAATTTTTCGAATTTGTATCAGGTGTAAATTTCCAACTGGGCGAAAATCGTCCGGACCAGGATTCGAACCAGGGATCTCTTGGATAATGCCGTCAATGTTCCAACATCTAAGCTATCTTATACGAACCTGGTGAAGCTTTTTTACCCAGCTTACCATATTGATCATAACTTCTGGTATGAAATATGGTTTAGCTCAACAGAATAAATCGCAGGTAATGGAACTCCAGAAATCGCTGGAAACGTAATCACACTAGAAATACCATTGGTTCAAATCCAGGTCCGGACGTTTTTCGCCCAGTAGGAAATTTATATATGATATCATTTATTTACCAATTAGAATAATTGTGTTAAAATTATTCTAGTGTAATTTTCGAATTTTGTTGCATTTATTTTTTTATTACTTATTTATTATTATTATTATTTTATGAGAATACTTTAAATTTGAGAACGGGTTCCAAACAGTTTTCCGAAAATGAAAGTGTCCGAATATTTAAAATACAATGCTACCAAACCCGAAAAAGTACAATAACATAACATTAGATATTGATCTGAGGTACCCTATGATTTTTTTTTTAATTTAAAAGTAATAAAATGCAAGCGAGATATTTGTGAAGAACGCTCCCATAGGTTTACTATTACATTGCGAATGTCTTCATGTGACTAATAATATCTCATAATTCATATAGCTGTGACTTTTAACGCCTCAATTCTATAACTACCGTAAAATCTTTAAAAATAAAATCTGTATATACGGAATCCGGTCATTAAAGGAATAATTATATATTTTCAAGAGAAAGAATATCAACAATTATACCTCCTTAGATGGATTTTAAAAATCAGAGACACCTTTTTCGATTACCTTATATATATATATATATATATATATATATATATATATATATATATATATATATATATATATATATACATATATATATATACGTATGCATATCCAAAACAAAAATATATAAAACAACTGAATTTATCCAAAATAACAATAAATAAACTGAACAAAGGGACAACTACTATATTAAAAACAACAACAACAACAAAAAAAACGGCATCCCACGACCACAAACTTGCATACTTGATGAAATAACTTGATGAAACAATATGAAATATCTACACTTAATAAGAACTTAAACCAATGGAAACAGGTAGCATGGCTTGTGACAAGTTCAGCGGGGTTAAACTATTTTTATGTACACAACGCTCCCCAATATGCCTGTCAAATCAAATAGAAAAACAAACTAAACATTTCAGATAACAAAAACCGGTGAAAACAAAATGAACTCTCTCTCTCTCTCTCTTTCTCTCTCTCTCTCTCTCTATATATATATATATTCTTTACACTATACCTAATAGTATACCTAATATACCAATATACAATAATACCAATATACTTATTTCCAACGTTTCTAAAAACTGGCTATTTTAAATTTTATCATTGAATTAAGATGTGTCATGTATAGTATAGATGAACTAATCTATAATAAATATGAACACGGGAAAATATGTTAAAGAATCGAGTTTTCTCAAATTTATTTTAAATGATAAAACAGTATATAAATAATAAAAAATATTAAGAAAATATTTCATAAATTTATATTATGGAAAGAAACTTTAGTTTTTTTATTATTATTATTTCTGTGGTTTACTTGTTATTTAAGTTTTTCACAAAAGAAAATAAATTGTTTTATTTTCATTTCTTATGAACTTGTTTTAAAATAAACCATTAGCTTTTTCCATACTAAAAATCAAACATCCACGTTTACTGCTAGCTTTATCGTCTTCCCGTAAAGATACGAGTATCTAAATGCTTTCTTGTTATTTCTTTCTTTTAAATTCCGGGAATAACAATAAAAAAATGTTATATTTACGTAAAGCAATAATAACGTGCTGTTTTATCTATTATGTGCAGAGTAGGAAAGTGTTGTGGAAAGGAAAAATGTATTTTCCTTTTGAATAAATATATTTTAATTAAATGTTTTGAAGTAAAATTTAATTTTAAAAAAAGATTATTTAAATTTACATTTCATAGATTCATTTCGACAACTGTTTAAAGACAAATTATTCAATATTTTAAATCTTTTCCTCAACAGTACTTTTACAAGTGCACAACAAGTGTATTGTTGATGATGTTTTTAATGATATGTCTTAAGTTAACAATTTGTTAAATCCAAAAAAAAAAAACTTTGACAAATGACAGCAGAAAGTTTAATATCAAGCTGTTCTGCAACAATTTTCTAAACATAAATAAAATATTAATACAAAAATGTTGGAAAATAATCTATTGGTATATGTATAAAAAGATCTTACAAAGGTAAAGCTGAATGAAATAATACATAATATTTTCAAATTTTATGAAATACTGACAAAAAATGAAAAGAAAAAAAAAACAGATTTTGTTTTAGCACCGAATTTAAAAGTACGAAATTGTTACGAAATTCTACTAACGAGAATAATACAAAAAATATTTTTCTGAATTTATGAAAGAAAAAATACAGTAATTCATATTATATCTTAAGGAAATATTTGTTTGTTTTTTTCTAATCCGGTCTGTGTCAAAATAAAGATAAAACGGTTGGTTGTGTTTATGACGGCCAATTGTCAGCACAAGAAATATATGCCCATAGGGGGGGGGGGGGGTGTTCTAAGGTAACCTAACCCATATTTACGCTTGGAAAACCAAGGTTGGAAGAAAACCACGAAAACTCCGAACGATTAGGCCGACAGGCGCACACGCGATTGGGATCGAACACATCACCTCCGGTCTTTCAGCTTCGAGAGCAGAACCTCTCGGCCACTGGCAGGGCTAAAGATGAAACCAGAAAGAAGGAATTGATTTAGTTTTTATACAATGTAATATTGAAACAATTTAATCAATCTAACTGTAAAGTTAAACCGGACGTATTTTCATTATCAAGAATTATTAATATATAATGCATAATGTATTACTATATATAATATTAATTTAGCTTCGGAAATGTTGATTTTATGATATAAATTCGATTTAATTGTATAAAAAATAATCCCCATTATTTTATTTAACACCACTTAAAAATGGATTTTAAAACAAAACCAGGCAATATTATTTTTATACATAATTATGCATTAAAAAATAGAATTGGAGAGATGAAAGTAATATGTAGATTACTGTATGCATAAAACGTAAATTGTAGGTATTTTTACAAAGCGGTTGAGTGATCTACACATTTTTGTCGAAAGGTATTTTTATCTTGATTCTACGTATAAACGAGCATATGCAGATTTAGCCTAATTTAAAAAAAAAAATGACACAGAATGACTACGGATAACCACGTATTTGTACAAACAACATACTTTCATTTATTTCAATAAGTCCAAGGTAGTGAATTTTTATGAGTTTTATTATAAAAAATTTAGAAGGGGCGTGGTTATAAGTTTATAAAAATTTATAAGGAAACTGTCATTGACAGATTTCCATTAACGCGCCTGAGTGTCTAAGGTTAGTGAATACAGTAAGTTCCTGCGTATAAGCCGTGGTTTAAATAATTTTGTTTCCTACAAGAAATTGTATTTAATAAAATGTAACTTATTATCAATTGGTACTTATTTTACGTTATTTATTAAGTACAGTTTCTGGTTTAGAACAGATTTATTTTATACGCAAGTAATAAATATATTTCATTTTTATTTTAAGGGTGCATTTTTCGTAAATGGGACATTTTCACAATCTTTTGACTTTCATGTCCCTGAATAATAATTTTTATTTTAATACACTTTCTTGTGTTTTTTTTTTTTTTAATTTCATATACTGGGCAACAACCCATTGCATGATTTCACAACAATATCAATGTGATAAATAAGTTTTGGACGATGTTGGTGATCCAAACATCTGGAAAACCCCTATACCGTTCCGTGTGCTTGATGCTGATTTTTAAGTTTGGAGCTGTCTGGATAAAAATTTTCAATAAAAATAATTTGATGTAATTTTTTTTCTGAAACTGGAACTATAGTTTTATATAAATATGTAGCCAAAAATTAACCTGCACACATTTGTAGGGTTGTTATTATTTTTCAAATTCTGCCCCTGGGTTTTAGATTCCTTACCATCCCTCTTCTAAAATTATACAGAAAATCATTTCAGTTGCAGCCACAGACTTTTTTTTACGTTTTTCTTATGCAGAAGTATGCTAGAGAAATAATGTCTAAAATTCTTTGGTAGGAAATTTTCTGTAGAATTTAAATCAGCATTTAAATATCAATTTCAAGCATCGTGGTTTTATTGGTAGTCTCACCGTCCCCAAGGTTTATTCCTGAACATTTCGAGGTAAATTAAAAGAAAAATTTAATTTAATCCAATGTTAACAACTGTTTCTAAAAATCAATGAACATTGTGGCAGTCGCTTAGTCTTAACATGATTTTCCTAAAAATAGGTGGTAATTTTCCCTGCAGTTCCCTTTTTTACCATTCCGTCCCTTTTTTCCAATGTCATCTCCTTTTTTTTTTACCTTACCATCTTTTCTTTAACACCCCTTTAATACAATGTTATACAAAAATTCTGTATTAAAAGTACTATATTGTTATTATTTCTTATTTGAATGTCCTGTGGGTACTATGCAAATTCATTATAAGTAAATATTTAGAAGAAAATGAAAAGTTATAGGGGTAAAAGGGTAAGTAAAATTAAACTCGCAAGTTTAACTTAAACCTCAGTTAAATAAAAAAATTCTCGCTGCTGACCATTTTTTTCTTTATCTAGAATCATTAAGGCAGAATGATAAAATTTATAAAACTTACGAGAAAAAAATAATGTATCAATGGAATCTGCAGATGATCCAGATTTTTAGTGTTTTCACAACTTTAAATAGAGAAAATGGTTGATTATGAAAATAATTATAAAAATATCTAATAAGAAACTTTCTGCAATAATGAAATCTGCAGAAGAATCAGACTTTTAATGTTTCTGCACCATCATTTAGAGAAGGATAGTCGTCAAATCAAACTCATTACAAAAAATATATATGAAAAAAAATTTTATCAATGAAATCTGCAGATGAGGCAATTTTTTTGTGTTTATTCAGCGTTACTTAGAGAAGGTAGATTTCTGATTGAAAATAATTATAAAAATATATTACAAAAATGCTGTATCGCTACAATCTGCAGATGAGGCAGTTTTTTTAATTTTCGCCAACATTACATATAGATTATTGGTTCCTAATGAAAACAATTACAATATAATAATATATAATGCATAAGATTTATATTAATAATAATTTATAAATATAATCCCTTATAATTTAAAAATTATAAATATAATTCCTTATATTATCATACAAGTATATTTCTGCAATGATGGAATCTATAGATGAGACAGATTTTTATTGTTTCCCCAGCATTATGTAGAGAAGATGGGTTGATAAATGAAATCATTTGTAAAAAATACCTCAGATAATTTCTGTAATAATGAAATCTGCAAATGAGGCACATTATTAATATTTTCCTAGAATTATGTAGAGAAATTTGGTTGTTGAATGAAATGGATTACAAAAGATAAATAAATAAATAATAAATAAATAAAAGGAAGAAAATTGTTTTATTGACATATTTCATTTTTGCATCGGACTGATAATTAGAAAAGGAAGATAATTCTCCAATTAGCCGACCTCTTCGTAATTAGCCTAAGACATATACATATATTGCATTGACTAAAAGACACATCCATACCTCAGTTATATAAAATTATAGAAGCTCTTCAAAAAATATATTTAACCTAAAAGTTAAGGAAATATAATTTATGATATTCTTTTATGTATTTACAAAATCATAGATATTGCTTTTAATTGTCAAGGCAACATTTGCGATATTCAAATATACATGGGAAATTTTGCATATTATTAACTTTTCAGAAATAATTTCATATCACTTTTTTGTTACGGAGTAGGTAAAATATAAAATTAGTTATACGTAGAGAACGAATTTTGTTTTCATCAAAAACCAAGAAATTTAAATTTCTTGAGATTAGCCTTAATTATAAAAAAGAAGAAAGAATATCATTTTTTTTTTCAATATCAATTTCCATAGTTAAATCTTTAACGAAATTTCTAATTCTCTCAGAAACTCATTCCATCATAATTTAAACTTAAAAATGTTTGAATTTTCAAACAATCTTCATTAATAATTGGATTTTAGTTTTAATTTGTAAAATATTAAATTTCGAAACGAAAAGCACTCAGGCGGATTAAAGTCTTCTAAAACGTTTTATCTGTGAGAAGATGATTAATTTTATACTATATCAAAAGAGCAGAAAAAGAATTTTATAAGATTAACGGTAGAATTCCTTTTTTGTTGTTATCCAACTTTGTAAAAATTCTTTTTCCATTTTTAGATTTTTCAATTTCACAGAAAATTGTTAATTGCTATAAATTTGTCAATGTTCCTCAGTCACATAGGTTTTAGTGAAAATCTTATTTATTAAATATATAAGTTATAAGGTATTTTTAAAGACATATACACACATTGTGATAGGCATACCTAACAAAGTAAATGTATATTTAAATTGTTTTTTTAATATGACACATTTATATTTTAAACAATTAAAAATTTTGATGTCTTTATTTTTTTTTATTTTTAAAAATATTAAAATTTCTGACATAAAATGCTTTCTCATTTTTTACAAATAAAATGAATTGAGAAATGTCACAAATAATGAAAAACAACTTTGCGTTTTCATGCTTGCTTTAATTTAAAACTAATCTTCATTAACAGTTAAAATAACCCTTTGTGAAAAATTGTAATTTACGAGATTCTTTAGTTATTTTATGTTTCTCAGTTGTTTGATGAACATTTTTGCACATTGTAATTTTGTTAGACGCACACATAATAACACTTTGTGAAAAACTGTGATTTACGAGATTCTTAAGTTATGATATGTTTCTCAGTTGTTTAATGAACATTTTTGCACATTGTAATTTTATTGGACGCATGCATTGTTACGCTTTTCTCCAATTCTGTACCATTTTTTCTTCAAGTCATTCCATGTCAGGAAGGTTCTCTCTCATTGACGTTTTTGTATTGTTCGTTTCAAGATTTCACGAGGCATGGGATATTAAGCGGATCCATTTTCTTTCCAATGTTTTATGTTTTTTAAATGTTTGAATACGGAATTCATATTAAAAACAAATTACAAAATTTATTTATGTGTACATCTTCTGACATTATATATATATGGTTGCATATTCTTGATTTTCTTTATAAAAAATTCCATATTTTTACAATCACCTAGTAATTGTTTTTGACATCAATTCTAAATAATGTTTGTACATTTCGTTAAATACACGGTGTAAATAATTAAACGATCTTATTTTTAAATTGTCTACACACGAAACTATAGTTCAAAATGTTATGATATTTTATGGAGTATATAATAAAGGTATGGGAATTTGTTTGAGAGAAAAAAAAAAAACAATTCAAAATTTCTCCGCCATAAAGCGTTTTTTAACGAATGACGCATTTAGTATATTTACGTCAGTTTACAAATTTTATTACAACCAAACAAGTTCCAAATGATGATCATCATTTTCAAATACCATCTATTATCGTAAGAAAGCATGTTAACCGCAATGTGTTATGGGAAATGCTAAGAACATGTCATGAAATGCTCTCTTTAAGATCATGAAAAGTTAATAAATAAAATTTCTAAACTATCGAATATTTGAGCTAAATCTGTAATTCACTAAAAAAAGCCTTCTGGTGGAGTAATTTTGAACTAATTTTTTTTTTCGTTTAAATTAATTCCTACCCTTTTATTATCTCTTTCCCCAAATTTTACAACTTTAAGAGCAATAGTTTTGTCCATAGACAGTTTTAGAGTAAGGTCGTTTAATTATGTACACCCTGTATGTTTATAGGTTCAACAATTTTGTGAGACACGTTATCCATGTGTATAAAAGTTATGAAACACAAACCGGCGTCGTGTACATCGATTCCCCCGTCAATTTCTGCTTGTAATTTGGTGTGACATTTCTGAGATAACTACTTACAGTTAGACAATTTAATCAAGTGCCGGAAATTTATTAAACACGAACGTGCGTTGTTTGAAAGTGCATCAATTCTTCTGCCAGCTTGTGTGTGAAGTTCAATGCGATGTTTGATTTTTAATTTTATACCTTTCGGAGAACTGTGTTGCGTGTGGTTAATCGGATTTTCCTTTTCAAAATTATTCAATATAGTTGCTTATGCGAAAATTCCTTACCTTTCTAAAATTTGTACTTATTTAGTCAAAAAAAAATATTTCACATTTTTTTTTTAAATAGAACCGTTAAAAAAGGTTAAAATGTACAGCTTAATACTATTTTTTAAAATATAATTTTACTTATTTATTTTTTATTACAATAAGTCCTCGTATTTTTTTTTCTTAAAACGTTCGTTCTCATAATAAGTCTAAGGGGTTCTCAGGATTCTTAAAATTGTAAAAAATGAAAAAAAAAAGACCATTTTTAACATTTAATATCTTAAAATGTATTTGATTTTAAGAAACAAGTTTAATTGGGTTTAAAGATATAAGTATGTTCTTTCATTTCATGTATTTTAAAAATTGCAAGGTGCAGAATTAGCATTTACATGGTGGCTCCAAACCGGCAGACATTTCACGAGCAAATAATCGTTATAATAGATTACTAGCAGGCATACAAAATAAATTTTCCAACTAGAAGGGAAATTTTGGTGCCTACGTATCCTTAAGATTGTAATGATTACCCTAAATCTAAATAAATTTGCATTTAAAGCTTTTTTATAATTTTAATAAAAAGTTGTATTTAGGCTAATGCGGAATTTTGAAAATTTTAACAGTATAATCACCTATTAAATTATATATTTAAATTATAAATTAAGTATAATCACCCACAAAAATACTTTTTTTAACAATAAAAAGGAAATTTTAGGTTCAGTTCATACCGACTAACATGAAACATATGTTTTGAAAAGTTCATGAAAATATATGCAGAAGTTTCTGAGAGATCGTGCATGTTATGTCCAAAAACATCATTTGGAAAAAATGACTTCAAAGTTTCGGAAACGGCGGCGGCTTCAACTGTTGAACGGGTATAATTCTAAAATCCATAACGTATGTTCTAATGGGAATTTCATGGAAATAATTATATCAAAATGCTTGAACAAGATAGGAGTTTAACATCTAAACAAATAAATTTTGGAAAATTTTAAATTTTTAAGAGTCCTGAGACACCTTAAAAGATAAAGTTAAAATATTTTTTGTATGTAGTATAACTTTTTAAGCATTTTTAAAATCGCGTTTTTATATCTGAAACGCATTTCAACAAAACTGAATGTTAGCTATCCTAAATTTCGCATCAATTCTTATTAATTTATTAATTTAGGTTTTTATTTTAGCAATATTAAACATATAAAGGCAAAACCTTTTAATTTTTTGCACCCAAGTGCGCCAGCATTTCTTAAAAGATTTTAGATAGATATTACTTCTACTGTATCAAGAAAAAAATGTATTTGATTAAAGATTTCTTTCAATTATAAAAAATAAGTTTTCAAAATTTATATTTTAAATTAAAAAAAAATAATAAATTTTGTTTTTCTATTACACTGTCTTTTGTCTCCGCAAATTAATTTATAAAATTGATTTTTCATTAGGAGCCTTTAAATAGTAGGAATAGTCATACTACACTGTAAAAAAAAATCTGTAGTTCTACAGATGTAAAGTCACATGCTTACTAAACCTTCATCTGTAACTGAACAAAAAAAGCTGCAAATCTACAAAACTAGTTTTTGTAAAGCTACAGAAATCTGTGACTTTACAAATGAATCTGACAAAATTACAGTAATCTTACAAAAATTTTATATGTAACCCTGGTTGCACTTACATGAAAAGTTCTAGGCATCCCAGTTTCCTAAAACATTCTTAGTAACCTTACAGATTTTTGGATTTTCGGCGCAAAAGTGTGTCTGTTACATCAAGTTTTGTTGTTGCCGTTACATAAAAAGTTCTAGGAATCCCAGTTTCCTAGAAAAACTTTAGTAACTTTACAGATTTTTTTTTACAGTGTACGACTTCAAGAAAAAATACAAATTTCTTTAGATTTTTTATTCTAATAATAAATATATATTTATATTCAAATTGAAATAAAATAACCAGTTTAGATTTTCTCTTGCCCGGTTATTTAGTTTCTTCCACAAAATTTTGACTTAATTGATGCATTATAGAGAATCTTTAACCCGTAATTCTCGGTTCCATCAATATCACGTGCTGAGGTGTCGTTTTTTATTTCTCGTGCCCGTCATATATCCGGCATGGTGACTTAATTGCTGACAAAAAGAAATCCTGAAACCAGAATAAATTTATCTGGCATTTCAATGTGAAGTCTTTAAATATAAGAGTTCGGGTTTGGTTTGTGCGATCTGTAATTTGGTAAATTGTGGATTCTGAGGAATGAAGCATTTCTGATGATAACTGGATTATTAGGAAATCCGGTAGTGATTTGGAAGAAGGTATATTTTATGACGGTTCAGGCTCAGATGATGAATTCTATGATACCAGTGATGAAGCGGCACAGTTACCTGGTCATGTATGGCAAGACATTTTGAATGCTGTTATCGAGCGAGTTACCCGACATTTTAGATTTGCTGAAATACCTAAAGTAAAAGTAAATTTTGATCCAAGTTTGATCTTTTGCAGTATTTTGAGTATTTTGTAAATGATGAGTATTAAATAAGAGATAAATGATGAGTAAGATTGTATCAGTAGCATACATATATGACAAACAGCGTCAGGAAGCTCCATGTTTTCGCTTTTATAAAGGTAGAAAAATTTTAAACCAGTAACTAAAAATGAATTGATGGTATTTTTGGGCATTAACCTCATAAAATGCATTACAAAAAAACCGGGAATCCAAAATAAATTGAAGCAAAATGCATTACATTTCAACACAATTTTATTTCTAGCATTATGACATGCAAAAAAGTTTTGCCATAAAAAAAAACTAATTGTATATTTTATTTAGAAACCTTATATTTTACCTTAATCTTACCAATACCTTAACTACTCAATTTCTGTAATAAAAAGTAGGTACTTATTTATGTTTTTTCGAAATATTAAGCGATCCTTAAAGGGGTTAAACAAATCAAATAAAATGTCTGTTCAAGAATAAAGACGGGAAATAGACGTCATTAAAAAAAAATAAGCCTGTACTGGAATTAGTAAGTAAGAAGTCTGCAATTTTTCTTTGTAATGACGTAATGTTAATAGCATCAGTCAAGGACCACGCATAGCACATGCAAATTTTGTCAGAGAAACCTTAACAGTGAAAGTTCTTCTATTTTAGACCTTAAAGTAAAATATACCGAAAAAAGTAATTAAATATTTTCTTCATGCTACCCTTTTCTTCTTTTTTAATTCAGTAATTCCGTATTTCCGTATTTCCGTTTTAATTCCGTAAATATGATATAACTCTTTAATGTTTCTACAAAAATTGTTACACAAAATCATGGATTTTTTAAAAAAAAATCTAACATTGTGAATTGCAAAATTAAAAACAAATTTTAATAATTACATTTTTTTGTTATTATTATAATTATGTGAAACAATTGGTACAATATTAAAGAAGCATAATTTTGAAAATAATAATCATTACAACTCAAATTAAAATAATTTCCAGTTATAACACGTTTCTATTTAAAAGAAAAAATGCATTTTCAATGTAAATAATCAAATATATTTTTCTTTAATATCTCTAACAAAACACTTCTTTTTGCTGTTTTCGACTACGTTCCTTTTTTCCCCCCCATAAACATTTAGCAGTAGTTGGGTGATACAGTAAATAATGTCTTTAGTTTTAAGTAATTTTCTCTTTCAACTCGGTATATCACGTATTTTCACTGAAGATATTTTCTATATCTGCTTCTGCAAAAACAGCATCACATTCGGAATCCCTGGAGCATTTCACACACGCTAAAAATCTTTAAAAACGATCTTTTTAAATGAAATTACAATATTTTTCTATGCATTTCTTATTTGTTTTTTCATAAAGAGAATTTATCTATCATTTGTAGGATACAAGCGTGAAATACCTCATTTTCACTTTACGAAACAATATTAAGGAGAAGCATTAAAATCAATAACTTTATGAAGAACAACTTGTTTTTGTTAATATGCGATTAAAATGTGTGTAATAAGGAAAGGTGTTTAAGCACGACAACTTTTTATAACTAGGACTTCCCTCAGAGGGATTAGTCTGAGCGATATTACTGAGAACATAGATTTAATAATAACTTGTGGAAGCAAAGAAAATGAGATGTTATCTTTAATTGTCCATATACTGCGAAAAATTGAAATGATGAAAATAAACGAATTGTAGAATTACAAAATCTTATATATAAATTCGTATACACTGTTTAAAAAAATGGGAAATGAAACCATTCAAGACAGCCATGCATGGATATAAAATTGAAAGTACGCAATATATTAAAAGTAAAATAGGAAATGTAACACTAATTTACTTATATCGGAATTTTAACTGTATAAAATGATGTCAAGAGCATTATCAGACGCTCCGCACCAATTTGAGTAACTTTAAATGACAAATATATGATGTTTAAAAAGAATGGACTATACTTTATATGGTGTGCGCTCCCCCGGAATTGTTAATATTGTACAATATCTGTTTTCCACGAATGCAATGAGGTTGTCGATAACATTTAAGGAATTCTCGTCTCAAAATCTAATATAGTATCAAAGTGCCGAATACATCAAAAGTGGCATGCAATGCTTCGTTAGAGTGTGTTTTAGATATGCTCGATCGGATTTAAATGATGAGTGTATGCTGGCCACTACATACGCTGTATTGTTTTGTTTTCAAACATATTCTGCACAAGTTGAGCTGCATTTAGCATGTATTGAATAAAAGAAATCGGCAATGATTACAACATAAAGTATGACACAAGATCCGAATATATCGTCTGCATAACTTTTGAGCTGTCAAAGTGTCATTTGAAGTAATTTACAAATCCATACATATTTATTCAGCAAATCAGGCAAGCTAACATACGCCAATATGAAACCGATTACAAAATTTCACCAGAATAAGTTAATATATAAAAAATCTACTAATGATAATTGAGAATATGACCTTATGATAAAATGTCTAGAAAAATGAATCGGATAAAAAATTCAAATCACATTTAAAACGGCACTTCCCTCTGTTAGTGGCCTTCGCGAGAGAGAGAAAACCCTAGAGAAGGAACACTTTAACAAGTACTTTCGGGCAACCTACTCACTGTTTCATACAGGTCTTTATTCAATATTTACACAATTTATTTAATGCTAGGTGGGTATCTATCAGTTTTGTTGCATTTAAATCACATGTTTTGCGGAGGAAATGCAGCATTATGAAATATTTAAAGTTGCTGTACCTAATAATTCCAAATTAATGGTAATTGAGATCGTTTTCCGTTAATTTCATCTTTTTAAATTTTTAATTTTTTAGAAACCATTCATAGAGACAATTGTATATTCTAAAACTAACCCGAAGCAAAATTTCAAGATTTTGGGCTCAGCAGTAACAGAGAAATAGAAAATTTTTGAAAGTTTTTTGTTTCTGCACTGTTTTTTATAGCGAGATTTTTAGAAATTGTTCTATTGCGAGAATTTACGTCATGATAAATACAGCCATGTCAATTTTTATGTTTATATTCCTAACAGTTCCATGTTCTTCGTTACTTAGATCATCTTTAGATCTTTTTCCGCTTTGTTTAGTCTTTCTATTTTTTAGAATTCGTTCTACAACGAGCATTTACATCTTATTAATTAATACCATGCCAAAGTTCTAGTTTCTAACCCCAACAGTATCCCAAAAATTTCAGTATTCTAAATAAATCATAGTTTAGAACCTTTCTAGAAATTTTTACGTTTATCCGTCAAACTGAACATTTTAGAGAGCGTTCATTACGAGTATTTACATCTTAAAAGTAACTACCGCACCAAATTTAAAGTTTCTAACCCAATCAATATCGCAGAAATCACAATTTTAGAACTTTTTTGCTCCTGTAGCGATGCAGGTTCTTGCACTGGCATAAAATAGTCTTTTTTTCGGAGCAGAGATGGCCACCAACATTTTCTTAAGTTGGCTATGTAGTTTCAGAGATAACACCTCACAAACGTACAAGCATTAATAATATTATATACTTTATAATATTATAACGCTTTATAATATTAGCATTAGATGTAGAGATACAAAAGCCATTTATCTGTTACAAGATAAAGTGCCGGCGTTGCCCAGAATTTGATGGATGTTTGTTCTGAAAAATCAATTTCAAAATTTAACATACAACACAAAACAAACATTACAAAAAGCAGTCGAAATGTTGTTGAATGAATCATATAAAAACGCTATATAAAAATGTATAAATGTATATAACAGACGCAAAAGAATACAGCTATAAATGAACTTATTTCAATTTATAATTGGAGCAATAATGTTAAAATACGCCAATATTTCCCTAATCGGGTTTTCATTATGCTTCAATACATTTTTCACACTCATATGACGTTATACTAGATCCACCATGCCCTTTATAATTCCAATATGACGTAATATTTTCCTCTTTAACGTGGGAACCTTGAAGTAGAAAAGTTATGAAGTTATATTCACTTTCATTTAAATTCGTCAAACCATTTATTTCATTTTCATATTTCACGTGAATATTTTGCAATAGAAAAGTTATGACGTAATATTCACCTTTTTTTTTTAAATTCGGCAAACTATTTATTTGATTTTCATTTTTCACGTGGAAATCTTGCAGTAGAAAATTAATTGTTGTAATAATAATTTTATTGTGTTTTTTAATTGTTGGCAACTGCTATAACGAAAAATGTTTAAATTTGATAAGAAATTGCTGTTAAATTGGTGGTTTTTTATTAATTAAAAATTAACTATAAGTTATTTCGATTCCGGATTACTTTAGTTGTCTCGGCCATGTTTTAATACACATGTACGTATCTCTTCACAATTTTGGCTTCCAAATTGTGTTTTTTTTTTATAGAATTACAAACAGTCAGATAGACAAGTTTTCATTTTTATATATCTCTCTATTCTATGAAAAGTAACAAACGCTGTCACCGCCGCCGCCGCCGCCGGTTTTGAATTTTTTGTGACCGGAGGTCTTTCTTCGTTAATATTAAGAAAACTGTTGCATACAAATATATGAAAATCGGTGGTATTATAGCGAAATGTTTGATCAACACACTAATGCATACAGTTTTCAAATCGAAGAATTATTTTAAGAGATATTTAATACTAAAGTTGGACAAAATCGTTCCATTAAAAAATATTTATAAGAGCAAAAGCTATACATGGGAATTTAATCATTTTTAGATCATTTTATTCAATAGAAGATCCCGGTCTGCAGATTTCATTAATTTTTTTTTAATTTGACTCATTTTTTGAGGTTTTATTTCTATTTTAAATTCAAATATTCAGCATTTTGACAGATATTTTTTACATATTTTAGAAAATGGTATTAATTTAAACTGTTGCAAACTGTATAAATAGCGCAAACAATAATGTTTGCTTCAAATAAAAAAAATATTTACACGTTACTATTATAAACAGAAAAAAACCTTCAAATTACAATTAAATAATTAGGTATAGAAAGCAGGCACCTATTGGAAATTACACCATAAAAACTATATTTACATGTGAATTTTAAAAGAGAAAGGATATTGTAAAATAAATTAATTAACATGCGTTAGAAATCTGAAATAGAACAAATTACGTCACATTACACTTATTATGCAAAATGAACAAAAAATAGTATTGCAAAACAGTTTAAATTTAAAAATTGCGCGAGACAAAATATTAGATTTTTTCAAAATTTTATTATTTGTCGTTTGATGTGAGGTGTTCAGCTATAAGTATGAAAATTTTTATGTTTCAACATAATTAGGGGCTGAGTTAGAAAAATTGCTTTAAATACACAAGTTAGAGCCCAGAGGGTTAAATATTAGACTTTTTCAAAATTTTATTATTTGTCGTTTGATGTGAGGTGTTCAGCTATAAGTATGCAAACTTTCAATTCTCCATCTTAGTTAGGGGCTGAGTTAGAAAAATTACTTAAAATACAGAAGTTAGAGACCGGAGGGTTAAATATGACTTTTTCAAAATTTTATGATTTATCGTGTTATCGCAAGTTTTCAGCTATAAGTATGCGAAATTTCATGTCTCCAACTTAATTAGGGGCTGAGTTAGAAAAACTGTTTAAAATACATAAGTTAGAGCCCAGAGGGTTAAATATTAGACTTTTTAAAAATTTTATTATTTGTCGTTAGATGTGAGGTGTTCAGCTATAAGTATGCAAAATGTCATGTCTCCAACTTAATTAGGGGCTGAGTTAGAAAAATTGCTTAAAATACAGAAGTTAGAGACCGGAGGGTTAAATATGACTTTTTCAAAATTTTATGATTTATCGTGTTATCGCAAGTATTCAGCTATAAGTATGCAAACTTTCATGTCTCCAACTTAATTAGGGGCTGAGTTAGAAAAATTGCTTTAAATACACAAGTTAGAGCCCAAAGGGTTAAATATTAAGCCTTTTTCAAAATTTTATTATTTGTCGTTTGATGTGAGATGTTCAGCTATAAGTATGCAAAATTTCATGTCTCCAACTTAATTAAATTAGGGGCTGAGTTAGAAAAATTGCTTAAAATACACAAGTTAGAGCCCAGAGGGTTAAATATTAGACTTTTTCAAAATTTTATTATTTGCCGTTTGATGTGTGGTGTTCAGCTATAAGTATGGAAATTTTCAAGTCTCCGATATATATAGTTTCTGAGAACGGGCTCTGTGACAGACGGACAAACAGACAGACAAAGGAGCGCGACAGGTAGTGTTTCGTTAGATGGACGAAACTCTAAAAACATGCTGCGGATGACTGTAACAACATCCTAAAATTACATTACCATCAGCGATCTACCAATCCCGAATTTAGTTTATATTCGTTTCATATATTCTTATTCTTTTGTGCGGCCCTGTAAAATAATTATCAATATTATATACAGTAAAACCTCTGAATAGCGGACTCCCCGAGAATGCAGAATTTGTCCTCTATTTAGAGGTGTCCGCTACTGAGAGTAAAACATGTACAGTTATTTAAGAGTTGGTAATCGAAAAAAATGTCCACTAAATAGAGGTATCCGCTAATCGGGTGTGTCCGCTATGGAGGTTTTACCAGTAAAACTTCTAAATAGCGAACACCTCGGGAGGGCAGAATTTGTCCTCTATTTGGAGGTGTTCGCTACTGAGAGTAAAAAATGTACAGTTATTTAAGGGTTGGTAATCGAAAAAATGACCGCTAAATAGAGGTTTCCACTAATCGGGTGTGTCGGCTATGGAGGTTTTACTGCATAATAATATCATCCTTTACAAGAAAATTGCATGCTGTATGATAGACAGACAGACATCCAGAGAAAGATAACCTCCGGATCAAAAAATCCGGATCAAACTCCGGATCAATCTTTTGTTTTAATCATCCCCAATTGTGTGTCATACAACATGCCAGATTTTATACAATAGCCTAAAAACGGTCACCGTGGTACGGAATACTGTATTATTATTTGTTTGCCCACCAAAACTGGTTGCCACGGGTTGTTGCAAGGTTTGTGATCACGTGGTTGAAACTGATATATTCAATATTACTGCGTGCGTATTTTTTTTTATTTGCTCCATGTTTTCAAACCAGTTGTCTACGAAAACATCAACCGGTGAAAGTGACGCACACCAAATTTCTGTGACGTATGCAGATAAATTTTTTTTGTTAAGAGTTTTTTCTATATAATTTTTAAACGGTTTGGAACTTATTTTTCATAGTAGGTGCATTCAGTAGGCGACCCTCATAGGTACCTTCTGGTGCAATCAGAAACGAAATCCGACAAATATTTTTTGAGTTATGCTTGACGAAAAGTTTTTATTAGGCTTTTTTTTTTAGTAGGACATGGCGTTAATATCCATCGTAGTAGTAAAGTGTCCGGACAGTAATATTTCGCTGAGTATTAGCCTTCGCTTCGCTCAGACAATAATTTTTTTTGTAAAAGGATAAATGACATATACCTATTTTTTTTTTCTTTTAACGTTTTCAGATACGATATTTGTCTAAAACTTTGGTATAAAATTTCCTGTAGGCGTAAACTATAAAAATGGGATATTTATAGAATTTTATCATAAGTATATCACTAAATTAAAATACTCCTTTATATCATAAAAGGTAATACAGTCGATAAAACACCTTTATTTTTTTAATATGACACCGAATAGATTCATACATTTTCTTACGGTGACATTCTGATGGTCTGCAAATAAAGGCAATGCAGAACTTGAGAATACGAATCTAGCACGATATTATTTGTATTAAACAAGCGAGTTATTTATTTAAAGATTTTAAATATTTTATATGTAGTGTCAATGTAGTGTTTATCATGAAAATGTATATTTAATTTGTAAAGATTTCTCAATGGCGAAATTTAAGGTTTAGAGATTTTTAACGTTTGTGTCGTTTGCTAAAATTCAATGAATATAGGTATTTTCGTTATTTATTTATTAATAATCTTTTAATATAATAACAGATTAAATAAGACATTTTGAAGATGTTCAGGAAATATTGTTTTTCCAGCACTATCAATTAAACTTAATAACATTACATTATTTTCTTCGTCATAAATTACTATTGTAAACAATGTTTCTTTTTTTCTTACTAAACCTTTAGTTCTAGCTGCCTGATACTCTAGATTAGAGATTCCCAATCTTTGCCCCACAGAGCCTTAGGAGCTCCGCGTGCACTTTTCGGAAGCTCCCTCGGGATGAAAGAAATAAAGATAATATAAACGAAATCAACACATTGTATGCAAATGATTATTTAAAATATCTCAAAGATTTTATTGTTACAAAATTTTATTGTTACAAAATTCTCTATAAATAGAAGAGTATTCATAACTAATTTAATCTTGGTAATTAAAATGTTATTTTTCATGGAAATTCACACATTTTGGCTGAAGATATTTCTGCATTTTGTTTGAGATTATTTGTAATACCAAAACATAGCACCGTTTGAAATGTCTGAAGCCTTGGCATTTGAGTCTGAATTTTGAAATATCCCTTGTTATTAAAAGATTTTACACTTTTTTATGCACTATAATCCATTTTATCCCGCAAGTATGTCTTTTTTTTAGCTAATCTTAATGACAAAAATATGTTTTGCAGAAATATAACGTATATTCCGTATAATAAATACACAGAATTCATAATAAAAACTCACAAAAATTAATTTATTTGCGAAATTTATTTTTTCGCCTTTAAAGTATGCACTATAGAACCCAATACAACTAGATAGAGTTGAACAAAATGTTCATACGTTTTTAGTTAAAGATCCCTCAGAGAATTTTCTTGCATGGCCTCAACTGACTCAAAACGCCTTCAGCGAAGTAGTATTTTTTCCCTCGGGAACAGGAAAAAATCAAACGGGGACATATGAGGATAGTACGATGCTTGTACGATGATATCTGTTGCGTTTTGGCAAAAAACTCTTGCACAACGATAAATTTGTGTAAAAGTGAATTATCGTGGTTCAAGCCGACACCCCATTCTGGTGTTCCGGAACCACTCCTTGAATGGGAGTGGAGACATGGAGCCCGATAGAGTACGCAATAGAGACATTAGGGAGGGCAGGATACGGACGAACCAAAGTCTCCAAGTGTGGTTCTCTCAGCCAGGCGGCCGGCGTTAAACGGATGTTGTGTTGCGGTGTATGGTGTCCATAACAGAGAGGGAACTAATATTTGCTCTAGGCACCATTTCCACCTTGTTCTCTGGCAAGCAAAGGGACTTTGGCGGATCTTTCTGTCGTAGGAGACCGGACTGCCAGGTTGCTTGGACTCAGACGGAAAGATGTGCGCTGAGCGTAGCTCGACATTGGACGATTGCTGGGTCATGGGGCATTACATAGTTAAATGCTATTCCCGCTCCGTGTGAGGCCTCGTCCCGCCTGCCCATCCGCGCGTTTCAGGGGTCTTCAGACCCTACATAGTCTAAAGAATGCTCACCGATTTGCGGCGAGAGATATTTTCATCGTGCTGCAAAATCCTAACAAAATTTCATTGATTTTTAAAATGTACTCTGGAAAATTTCATTTAAAACGCAATATTTAAGCAAAGTCTTTATTTAAGTATCTTTTCTATTGTCAAAAATCGCAGAGCACTCAAAGTTAATGATTAAAAAAATAGATTTTGTCAACACACTGCGCCACATATAGTACTTATACTCCCATTTATAACTCGTTATAGTTGTTCCTGCTTACAAAAAATAATTGATGTGGCATATTTAACGACCGTCTTTTAAATGATAATTTACAGATACGTTTCAAACAGAAGGTACAGATGGGTGACAAAATAATACGAACACCAATGAAAAGGCATGGTCCATTTCAAAGAAGCAAAACGCGCATGTCACTTGCACTCAATTCTGCCTTCTAGTGTTTATGAAAGGTAAGGTATCAGTCGCTCAACATCAGTTATAGATGTTCCATGCGCTTACCATACGCTCTGTAAAACTCAACAATGACTGACCTGCCAGGGTTTAAAAAAGAATGATTGTTAGAAAGTGATGCGTTGGTTGCCCCGTGATGGAAACAGCCAATTATTTGGGGCTTCCAAGGAGTACTGTGTGAGCTGTTAAGACAGCATACACGAAATACGGGAAAGTGTCGTCTTCGAAGTATAAGAATAGACGGAAAAAGAAAACTTTCTTAGAGGGATAAAAGAGAGTTGACCCGCATAACGGTCTGAAAGCGCAGGCAATCTTTATCCCAGATAACGTCAAAGATAAATTGTTATCGCCAGAATCCATTTCATCAAGAATTGTCCAAAGATAACTTCGTGCTTCGAACATTTATAGAAGGGTTGCAATTCGTAAGCCATTGGCGTCATAGGTGTTCGTATTATTTTGTCACCCATCTGTATATGTCGTTCCGTGAAATCGAAAGCGTATTGTTCGTTTAATATGTATTACTAGTCTATTAATATGATAATAGTTTAAGTTGTTTTGAAGTTGTTTAGAAAATATCTATTCCAGCAGACTAGAAACAGACGCTGGAACATAAAAGTTTTTCTTTACATTTTCCAACGTGTTTGAAAAGTGTTTATTAATGCGGTTTGTATGACTGTTCTCTTAATCGAGTGAATATATCCGGATTTTAATGTGATTGATGTACAGGGTATCTATAAAATATCTGACGTATTTTAATGTTTAATGACTTATAAAAAAAAATGAAAATATAAACAAACCCATGGTATTTATGCATAGAATAACTGGTATATTCTTTTTTATACTTTCAACGATTATTCCATAGATAATTTTCTTTGCCTGTTTGTATATATATTTTTTGTAAATACAGTCTACGCGTGCTATTAATTGTACGTTTCTCAATTTTATTTTAGCAACGGTTAGAATGCAATATTATTCTTATTTTTGATGTGTTTGTTTCACGTTTCATTCGATGTCATGTTTTATTCGTTCGGTATTGGTATCGTTTAGTGAAGGCCGATTATCTACAATAGGGTTTTAGGCCCGGGCGGAGAATGACCTCTGTGGAAGCATTTTTAAGGGAACCTAACACGTATTTACGCAAGGAAATCTAAGGTTAAAAAATAACAGGAAAATTCCGAACGTTTAGACCGGCGGGCACGATTGGGTTCGAACCCAGCACCTCCCGTCTACCAGCTTCGTGAGCAGAACCTCTCTGTCACTGGTGGGGCTTGTTCGTTCGGATATTGAGCAGATTGGCAATACCACAAGATAAAGCACTCAATTTATAGTTGATCATTGAAACGAAATCAATAACGCAGACACAGAGAAACTGCATAAAAGTATACAAAAAATATTCGCCATTCAAAAACAGTATCTTGCTGTGGGAAAATAAGTTTCTAGAAACTAAAAGTGTCTTAAATTAGAAGGTTCGCTGTGCGTAAAAATACGCCGCAATAGCCGCTGTGGATATAGTCATACTTGCCCGTGTTTGGAGTGAAATCTATTACCGTCTTCATATTCCCTGTGCGAGGAAGTGCTTACGTATGGAAATTCATTGACAAGGGCCATAAAACTTTTTGAATCTACCTAAACATTAATCTTATTAACTTATATCAAATTCATATAATTCATTATTTTATGAATTATTAAACATCAATCAGTGTCAGACATTGAAAATAAAGCGTGTAGCCATTTTAGTTCATTTACAGGTGCCCTCAAAAATATTCCGTTACATTATGCACTGTGGGAAAAAATCATTTTCGGTGTATTTTAAAGACGTTAAAGTATTTCAAATACAGTAAAATACATTCTAGAGCTACAGTACAAGATGGCTAATAAAGCATGTGTTATGTGTATCGTTTATAGATTTTTTACAGATGCCCCAAAATCAATTCCGTTAAATTGATATCTATAATGAATTTTTGAGATGTATTTTAAGGACGTTACACTGTTTTAAACATAATAAAATTGATAGAAATGTCTGAGGTGCACTAAAATATGGTTTCTATAGTCTATGGAGTGCAAAGCATTTACATTTCAATTACAGTGTCACACAAAATAATTTCCTTTTATAATCGTGTACGAGAAAATATCGCTTGCAGCCTATTTTAATTATGTTGCACTAGTTAAGACATGATGCAATTTACATACATTACTAAGAATTACTTCAAGATGCTTAATGTAGAATATAGTAAGTTTGTAATTACCGTTCTTTACAGAGGCGCTCAAAAGAAATTCCTTATACTATTGTCTGTCAGTAAAATTCTCTGTGGTGTATTTTAATCACCAAATATGTCTTTTAATATAATTATAGACATTTCTCTTCTCAGGAAGTTTGTTTTACTGTTTAAAAAAAATCTGGAAAATAAAATTTTCAGAATATAAATTTTAATGCAAGACGTCAAAGTTAAGTTACTATTATCCAATGAACTCATTTCGACATGGTTTAAAATTAGTAGTTGGAACTTCAAACATTACTCATTAAAATTTGGATTTTACTTTTAATTTTAGAAATATTAAACTTTCAATTACAGATTCTTTACACTTGGGCGCTCAAGAGGATAAAAGTTACTTAAAACATTTTATCTCTCTGAAGATAATTAATTTTTCTACTTTTTTCAAAGAAATGTTGAAGACTTTTATAAGTATGTCATTAAAATTTTACTATTACTTTCTAAAGATAAATGGAAAAATATAAGTTTTGCTATAAAATTGATAATTGATGTAGTTTTTCTACGTGAAACCTCAAGAAGATATTTATATAATTTCGTCGACTATGTCAAATTGATTTTTGATTTTTTTAAGACATTAATTATTATTAAGCAGTTTAATTCTGAGCTATTTAAAAAATATTTAAATTACTTTTTTGGAATCTGGTAATATCAATTATTTATACACATGAAAATAAATCTTTGTTTTTTTCTACAACATGTTCAAATAACCGATGATTATGATAATCAAATTTATAAGTATAAAATTGTGTTACGCATTTTCAATAATACTCAACATTCAAATATATTTTTATATAAATTACTAATATCACAATTTATTTAGTATTTTCATAATTAACTAAAATGGAATAACAAATCACAAAATGTTCCAAACTGAGATTTATTTTCACACTAACTGGATAAAAAAATATAAATATATTGAAATATCATACGTAACAAACAGTAATTTGTGAATAATATAAAAGTAATGATTATTTTCAGCACTGTAATTTCCAATGATATAAATTAGTTCACTTGAACCTAAACAGTTTAACATTGTAGTAAAAATTTTACTTTAATTGATCAACCTTTTGAATATCCTAAACTATAACCTAAGAATTATTAAATAATTTTATTTACCTTTAATAAAATAAATATTAATGTATATTAAAACAGAATAAACTTTTGTGTTACTTATACGCATTTAAAAATATAAATATTTTCTAAAAAGCAATATGAGGCACTGATTTAAGAAATTCTGGGGAAAGGTTAAACAAATATCTTATTTTTACAAGTTATCTTTTACTTTTATTATAAATTTGCTGCATGAAATTGATGATTCCTTACGTCAAAAACAAAAATTAGATTTTTATATATCATATATTTTTGTTAGAAAATTATATGCTTTATATGTACATATTTAAAACATATTTTATTAAACTTGTATAATTAATATTTCGTATGAGATGTTTATTAAATGTAATATGTATATATATATATATTATAGAATTTTTGTTCACAATATCAATTAGAAATTTTTGCTGATATGATTTATTCACGCATTGAACAGTTAATAATTACTTATGTAATATTTAAAGATTAATTAATGGTTGTTGAAAATTAATATGGCGCAAAATAAAATATAGCAAAGACAAGATTTTTATTACTTTACTAGTCGTTAAAACTTGTTCTTTTATAGTTTCTCATAATGTCATAAAACAGCATTTAGTTTTTAGAGTTTTATAACGTATAACTTATTAAATAATTTAGCATATTTTAATCTCAAATTTCATGCATCATAATTAAAAAGCGAATATATATTCATTTTTACAGCATTTAATTTTCACAAAAAGTTCAATAAAAAACAGACTTAACTGTAATTGTTAAAAGGAAATCTCTAAATATACATTTTATTTCTAATGTACCAATTCTTAGAATTGTATAAATGTTTCATATTATTCTCATAATATTTTACAATTTCGTAATTTTCTAGAAAAATATTTTCTTCCGCTTTTTATATTAATTTTTTCATTAAATTTTTCATTATTCAAACGGTATAAAGTCTCTTCAAAGAACTTATATTCAAGATTTAAGTGATTTCTGTAATACTTTTATGAATGTTTCACTCGTTTTATTGGGAATAATTTCATCTTATAATTTTTAAGGAGTAGTTTGAAACATTTTATTAACCTTGAGTGAGGTATTTTTTTTTTCTTTAATTGTCTGGCTCAAAAGTTCCTTTAAGTATCTAGTCATTGTAAAAATTAAATTAAATTAAAAAAATATTTACTTTTTAAATAATGTAGAAGTTTAATAGCTTATTTTTATGCCATTTGCATAACTTTTATTAATACTGTCGAGTAAATACAATTAATTATTTAAGATAAAAATTTAGCGCATCGTATATAGATTAATCATAACATAACATGGAATATTATTTTAACACAATCAAACTGATTGGTAAAGTTATCATACGAATTGAATATTTCCAACTGAGCGAAAAAATGCCCAGGCTGGGAATCGAACCCAGATCCTTGGCTTACAAGGACAATGCCTTTCCGTTTAAGCTAACTGGGCCGACAACCAGCCAGCATATTTCGCTCAGAAAAACCTTAATGGCAATAACATCTGGTCTGTCATGTAGACAGCTCAACAGAATAAAGCGCAGGTAAAGGAACTCCATATAAACGATGGATACGTAGATGAACTATTATTTTAACACAATCAAACTGATTGGTAAAGTTATCATACGAATTGAATATTTCCAACTGAGCGAAAAAATGCCCAGGCTGGGAATCGAACCCAGATCCTTGGCTTACAAGGCCAATGCTTTTCCGTTTAAGCTAACTGGGCCGATAACCAGCCAGCATTTCTGAGGTTTTTAAGGTTTTTCTGAGCGAAATATGCTGGCTGGTTGTCGGCCCAGTTAGCTTAAACGGAAAAGCATTGGCCTTGTAAGCCAAGGATCTGGGTTCGATTCCCAGCCTGGGCATTTTTTCGCTCAGTTGGAAATATTCAATTCATAACATGGAATCTTTACGCATACATTTTTAGTTTTTTAGAGTCTATGTGCTTTTAGTTTCAGATAATTTCTATATTGTTTATATTTTGTTACATGTGTTACATCCATTTATAATCTCATTTCAACCTTGAAGAAGGAAGAATAACATTTTCTCTAAAATGTGTTTCATATTCCTGCAGCCAATAAAATTATAGATAGCATACATTTATCCAATCTATGTATATACAATCTCATTCAAACGTTCATTTTGGAAGAATAACTCTGACTATAATGCATGTATATTATTTTTGTGTACCTTAACTTCACTGACAAAATTTTCTATACATTTTATCAATATATAACATTGTTTCACAATTCAATAGGGAAGAATGATGCCGATTGTAAAGCAATTTTCACACACATCTGTTTTATTGGTAATATACTATATATAATTTAAAACATATGTATCCTATTACTAAATTTTCAATGGGGATGAATAACATTAACTGTGATAAATGTTTCATATTATTGCGTCGTACAACATTATTGGTAACATATTATATACAATCTATGTTTATATAAGCTCATTTTGCTAGTCGACGGGGAGGAATAATATTCTTGTGTCCCACAACATTATTGACAGTATATTATATCTATTTCTTCTTCATATAGTCTCGATTCTACGTTCAATGGTGAAGGATGACTTTTTTTTGTAATTCACGTTTTATATTATTGTTTCTAACAAATTATATGGTAATGCATTTTTCACATCCATATATCCGACTATAGGCAATATGTTATGCATGTATACCGGATGACCCAAAAATGACCGATGATTTTAAAATTCAATAACTTGCAAACGGTGACAGATGTTAAAATAAATTCTAGCAGGAGGATTATGTATGATGTCAGGAGTTTTTTTACTGTGATTATTTATTCTAGTTTGAATGTCAAACAATAGGGAAGTCTCCACTAAGAGCAATAGGTGGTCAGTCCAGACCCGATTTTTGGTACTTCATACTCCATTCAATACATATTAATCTCCTTTTTTTCGCATGCAAGAAGAGAGAGGCGGAAAAATAGAGCATGGATTTAGTGGTTATTGCTTGCGGCTCTATAACGACTATCTCGTTATATATGTTTGCATTTTATTCCCCCCCCCCCCCACAGACAGTTTCAATTAAAATTCTGTTTAATAACTTATTTATTTTGTGCACTATAGTCAAACAGTGCAGCCCCTAAATTAAATTCAGCATTTAAAAACTAAATCGATTGTATTAACAGCCCTTCACATTTAAATCAAATTATTCTAAGTACTCGTCTCTTTAATAAAATAAAATCAGTGAATCACTCTCTATTTTCACTTTCTGATTCTTTCACACATACGCTTTAACCTTGTACAAAATTCGTTACGGCTGACTGTTAGTTTCAAACGCATTTTAACTTCGGTCATTTCCTTATTTGGGCATGAATATAACTCATCATTCAAAATCACGTTACATGCAATCTACTTATTAGAATTATTTTCGCTTCACACCCTTTTGTTCAGATGTATGGCATTTCTACATTTTTTGTGGTAAAGCGGTGTATCTTTGATCTAACATCTGGTCTAGAAAAATACAGTCTCATGCTTTTTAGCCTAACGAACTCTGTCTGTTACTATGCCCTTTCCAGATAACATTTTTTATTTTTACATTTAACCGCAGCTGTATCAATGTACAGATGAGGCTCAGTCTATCATGACTCAGGAATGTATGCAGCCCACAATCTGCCCCCCCCCCTACACAATTAATATGGTAGAAGCCTACCGTACATTTTTGGCGAACATACCAGCCAATGTTTCTATTACCCCCTGTGCATGGCGCAAAAATACTTTAAGATTGGCGATATTGTAGACCGCCAAGCAAGAAAGTTGTAACTGTATATTCTTATTTATTCCTGCTTTCTCGCTAGCCTCGTGATGACGTCTTAAAAGAGGCTCCTTATTGCTCTTCCCCTGTACCTCTCCCTTCGACTTTCATCATGAAAATAAAATAAGTCTTCGTTTACCGAATTGGAGTTTTTTTTAATAGGACCTGGTGTTCTTTCTAATTCTCGCAATCTTATAAACGCAAACGGCCATCTCTTCTAGCAAAAAGTCATCATATAAAATTGGTCTCCGTGACCAGCTTTTTTTCTCCATTAACAAAAAAAAAAATGTAAGGGAGAGGTACTTGCTTCCAGCCTTTTTTCTGCATGGATTTCTGGCAGCGATGGATTCCCCCCGGCTGTCACACCGTGCCCGCTACGTGGATTTTATCATGGAGTGAACTTTCGCCCTGGACGACTGCTCTTCGCCGTAAAATATCTGTGCCTGCCTGCTTCTCTGCTTTTCCCCTTTGCCAACCCCCGGAGTTGTGGAATCAGCTGCTCCCTTCCCGTCGCCTAAGAAATCTGCCTGCCTTACATCCTCCCGTGCCGAAGATTTCTGCCCGCGTGCAAACTTATCTCTCGGAACATTCCCCCCTGCCCTTTTTGTTGCATCGACTTTACGTTCGCTTATACACCGGACAGTGCATTAATCGGCTGATAAATCATCCCTACTAAGGAAACAGCTTTCAACTCAATCACATAAAGGTGATTCTTCAAATAATTGTGTGCTCTGTTGTCTACTGAGGTGTGCGCGTGTGTTTTGTGCAATCATTCGACTGTGCCTACAAGTTTCCAACAAAATGATGTGCAATTAGTTTCTTTTTTATAATCTTCTGTTTTCACAAGTCCTACAAATTCTACAAAGAAGAGAAACCCTTCTTGAGAAACCTTTTGAATCTGTGTGAAAAATACTACAAATTATTCAACAGTTAAGTGCAGTGAAACACTAATTTCAAACCAAAAAAAAACCCTGCAAAAACGTGTGCTACCCCCCTCATGTGTAAAGAAAAGGTGATAAGAGAATACTCGCCTTAGCGAGTGCTAAAATTTCCCTTGTTTACTTTCTGTTTACGAAAAACGAAAGGAACGTCCGAGCGAGTCAGCGATTCAATGAATGAATCTCGCTCTCCAACCTCCTCAATATTCTGGAAAAGTGTGTTTTGTTTTTTTACCATACGACACCAACTGTGTGAAATTCAAGTATTCTGAAATGAGTAGTGTGCCTCTGAGTCGTGTGTTCTACAGATCCTGAATCCTATTATTTGACAGCCGTTTTCGGTGATAAAGAAAAAAAAGCTCAAAAAAAGTCTTGTGCTGCCAAAGAATCGTTTTAAAGATTCATTCAAACGCATGCATAGATTTCTAGCAATTTTTTAGCATTTTGACAAAAACGTCATAAATGTGCATAGATAAAAGGCAAGCGTAAAAAAAAATGCACCTAAAAGAAAATTTTTTCACAAAATCAGATACAAAAAAGTGAAAATATATAGTGCTAATTCCCTTAAAATAGCACATTTTTAGAGTACGAAAGCATATTTTAATTCCCCCATTTAATTGCTTTCCTTTCGCCTAATTTTCTTTTCAGTTAATTCTGGAAACCTTGTTTTAAAATTTTTAAAGTTGTTTCATTCCATTTGTATGCTTTCTTACTCCATAAGTACTCACAAGTACTTCTTATTTAATTTTATTAACATTATTGTGTTTTTGTACAGGATACGAAAACACAGTGATATTGCTATTTTTGATATTTTGTGTTGTCTATTATAATATATATAAATATAATATAAGTAGTTTTTTTTTTCTTTCCCATTGCATTGAATGTTCCAATATCTTTAGTTATTAAGATACACATTCACCTTTGCTTAACTTTTAATGCATATTAAAATATATTAATTTTTTTTCTCTCTCAAAAAGAGTTAACGAAGATTATATTTTGTCCCATATATTTTTCTGGTTCGCCTTTTGGCTTGAAAATATTTTAATTTGAGAAATATTTTTAATTTCTGTCCTTTTAGAGAAATAAGGACAGATAGCAAGTTTTTTTTTTCCTCTCTGCTAAAAAGGATAAAATAAGTTTTTAATTCAGTTGCTTGCTCCTACCAGTTTTATTTTGAAAGACTTACATGTTTCATTCATTTAAAAAAAAAAATAAATAAATAAAATAGGAGCTATTGCGAAATATTTGTCTGTTTCTCTTTTGCTTAAAATAAGCAACGGTATTATTTTTACTTTGGGAAACACAATTTTGTCCCTGGATAAGTTTTCTTTCTCTCTATTTTTTTTATATAAGGTTTAAAAAAAAAATAAGACCTTTTGTTTATTTTTAAGTTGTGTATTAGTTTTTTTAATGTGATTATTTATGTGATTATTCTATTTCATTATTTTAGTTGCTTTGCATTTTATCTGTTTATGTGTGTTATATTTAAATATGTATGCAGAATTTCAGTAACAAGTTTTGATTAGAGAATTTGTCTTAGGTAAAACGTTGACCATGTCCGCTAAACAAGTTCAAATCAACATTAACCAATTTGACGGAGATCCGGATTTGCTTAAATTCTTTTTTAACCAAATTAGGTCGGTCGCTGAAATTAACAAATACAGCCCTCAGACTACCATTGCTGTACTTGTAGGCAAGTTAATTGGTCCCGCTCAAAAATTTTATGCTCAGAATCCGGAAATTCAAAAAATTAATGATCTAGATACGCTTGAAAAAGAATTTGCCGCATTTTTCTCACCCCCCAGCAAATGCGTGGCTGGCGTTGAACTTTCGAGCTTATCTCTTCTGCCAGCGGAGTCAATTAAAAACCTGGCACATCGGTTAAACGTGTTAGCCGCAACTGTCTATTCAGATATTAAAGACGAAAATGCCCGTAACACGATTAAACTTATGAAATTTATGGAAGCTGTGCCAGCTAACATACGAATAAAGTTACAAGAAGAAGGCGTGAATGAATATCGTGCTGCTGTTGAAAGAGCACAGATATTACACGAAATTCTGCATAACGAAAAGATTCTACATTCCTTACCCTCTGTCAGTAAATCTCAAAATAACATTGAAGAGCAATTGAAGGAACTCCCGGAAAAAATAAATGCATTAACACTCGCACCGCCTGGACCCAAAACTGAAACTAAAAAAAATGACATGCAAGGTAGCCCAAAGTATAACGCAAATGCGATGCGCTATAGGAAAAATTTCAAAACGCGAAATTTCCCAAAACGTTTTTCCCCTCACAAATTTACACAAAGAAAAGTTGTGACTTGTCAACTCTGTTTCCGTAATGGCCACCAGGCACATCAGTGTTTTAAATGGAAAAGAGTTAATACACAGAGAAGGGAAAATTTTAACAGACGCAACAATTACCAGGTTCAGGAAGACTAGAACAGAGACACAATTTTTATACTGATGATTTTGTGTCTCAACCATGTGACTTAACATCAGCAACATTTCCTATTGACCCTACATTACCAAAGATCTCTAAAGAAAGATTAGTCAAGTCAACCGGGTCACAAACTTCAGATCACATTAAAATTGCAAGAAATATCACTACTCAAACAGAAAATGAAGGCGATAAAATTGTTCACATCATTTGTAGTGTTAATACGCATTCTCCATCACTCCCTCTTGTAAAGGCCACTATTGCAAACCATAAAATCACCTTATTGGCTGACTCTGGAAGTAGCATTTCGTTACTTTCACAAAATTTATTTAATGAACTTAAACCTGTATTAAAATACAAGAGACTATCAACAGCCATAAATATTAAAACCGTCAACTCAGATGTTTCTTTTTCTTCATGTATTAGAGCATCCATTAAATTAGAAAAAAAATCCTTCTCGCACCACTTTTATATAGTGGATATTCCTGAATCCTCCAGTTTTGAAGGCATTCTTGGTTTTGATTTCATTAGTAAATTTAACATTATCATTGATACTTTCAATAAATGCATTCACATTAACAACAACTTGACTATTCCACTAGAAACATCACACACTAAGTCTAAAGTCAGTGAAAGTAATCAATGTAACACCTTATGTGATGTAGTGACAAATCAAAAAGTTTTCTTAACCCGTAAAGTCATTCTAGAACCCCAAGAGCAAACATGGTGCTCAGTTTACACAAACAATAATATCAAACATGACATAAACTATCTATTTGAATATGTGGCAGATAAAAAAGAAGTAATAAGTCATGATGCCATTATTCAAATGAATAAGAAAACTAAACGCAAAAAGAAGCCTGTACAATTAAATCATTTCTTTTCTATTTCACTTAAAAATAATTCTGACACTACCATTCATCTCCCTAAACACACAAAAATTGGACATTTATCTGAAGTTGAGGAAATTCTTGACTACCCCTCTGATAATTTGGACAAGCATCATAACTCAGAACAACACTTCCTAAATTTTATTCAGGCATCTAATGCAACATTAAAAAAGAGGAAAGAGGATTTGGCAGCTACCGATTTTGATCTTACACATTTAAGTTCTAATGAAGCAAATACAATGACTAAATTATTACTTAATTACTACCCGGCCTTTTCAAAATCATTAAATACACTTGGACATACTGATAAGATTGTACCTGAGTTGAAATTTATTAATGATTACCCTATAAAAACTCTTCCATTCCCCCTTCCCCAATCTTTGCAAAAAGGTACTTTAGAACAAATTAAAGATCTGCTTGATGCCAAAATTATTGAACGCCACTGTTCAGAATGGGCTTGCCCCATGCTTTTAGTCAAAAAGAAACCAGACGGAACTGGTAAACAAAAATTTCGTCTCGCCTTAGATCTTCGAATGGTAAATACTGTAATTCAAGGATCATCTTACCCTCTACCTAAAATTCAAACCATCATTTCAAATCTTTCTCAGTATCAATATTTTTCTTCTCTTGACTTTCATCAGGCATATCATCAAATTGATTTGCCAGAAAAATTCCAAAATCAGTTGACATTTACTACTATGTTTGGTTCTTTTAGATACAAGAGATTAGTGTTCGGATTAAAAAACAGTGCTTCTATTTTCCAAGCTTTAATGGACTCTTTGCTTGATGAGTTACAATTAGATGGTGTATATACATATCAGGATGATTTCATTGTAGGTGCAAACTCTTTGGATGAAATGTGTAATAAATTAAAAAAAATTCTCTCTATCCTAACCAAATACAACTTAACCCTGTCTCCTAGCAAGTATACTTTTCATAAATCTAGTATTGACTATTTGGGATTTCATGTAGAAAATCAGTCAGTTTCCCCGATTCAGTCAAATATCATAAAAATAACATCTTTTCCCACACCTACAACTAAACGTCAACTAAAAAGACTCATTGGTGTCATTACATTTTATAAGAGTCTAATTCCATCCTTTTCTGAGTTAGTACAACCACTGATAAACCTAACTACTCCAAAAGTTAAATTTAAATGGACAGTTAAACATCAAGAAATCATGGACACAATACAGAAAATTTTCTTTAATTGTCCCATGGTTAGATTACCTGATTGGAACAAGACATTCTATTTAAATACAGATGCGTCAAATGTTGCTATTTCTGGTGTTTTATTACAAGAACATGATCAACAACTTTTACCAGTTGCATATTTTTCTAAATCTCTTAAGCCATCAGAAAAAAAAATACCCTGCACTTAAATTAGAACTCATGGCAATTTATAAATCTGTAACCGCTTTCAAATATTATTTATATAACAGACAATTTGTAATTCTTTCTGACAGTAAACCCTTAGAAAAATATAACAAGACTACTAATCCAGCTGATATTATCTCTCGTTGGCTCATGGAGCTTTCAGAGTACTCATACACTTTTAAACATATCCCTGGTAAGAAAAATGTTCTTGCTGACTATTTATCTCGCTGTACTTTTGAAAACAATCACCAAACTCTGGATACTAACCCTGAACTGATCCATGACCCTCAACCATTACCTATTGTTGACTATGATACACCAGACAGTAATAATTCATGTTCAAGTGCCACTAAGAAATATGTCAACTATCTTGTATCTGGTAAACAAACAAATCCAGATCCTTTATTGGAAATTTCAAATGAGACTTTCTGCACTGAACAAAAAAATGACACCACCTTGTCCACTGTTTATAAAGATATTCTAAAGAAAGGGCCTTCTCAAAAATATCCTAATTACTTCATACACCCTGATTCGAAAGTTTTAATGTTAAAAAAAGAAAATAATCTTAACAACACTTTTTCATATCACATTGTTGTTCCTAACTCTCTTAAAAGCAAAGTTTTAACAATCTCTCATTTATCTCACTTTGGTTTTAATAAAACTTATGAGTTTCTATCATCAAGATATTTTTGGAAAGGCATGTATGTTGACACTTTAAACTTTGTAGCTTCATGTGTCAAATGTCTTCAATGTAAACATCATCAAACCCCTCCTGCACCCTTACAACCCACCTACACGCCCAGATATCCTGGCCATACTATTAGTACAGATCTCGTTGGACCTTTTTCTAATGGTAAACATATTTTAACTATTACAGATCACTTTTCAAGACATGTTGAACTTTTTCCACTTAATGATACATCTGCAGCTAAAGTCGTTAAATGTTTATTCTCTTACATAACCACCTTTGGGAGACCTTCTGTTGTCTTATCAGACTTAGGACCCCAATATACATCTCAAATATACAACATTTTTAATGATACTCTAGGTATTAAGGTACTTCACAGCTCTGTTTCGAGACCACAAAGCAATGCTCTTTCGGAGAGAATAAATAAATCTATCAAATACTCTGTTAATATACTTTTACAAGAAGGTCACTCATTTGAAAATGCAATATTTATACACAAGTCGCTCTATAATGGTTCAAAACATTCAACTACATTATTCACTCCTAATCTTCTGCACTTTGGACGTGAACTTTCATTAATTTTTGACACTTTTGATCAGAATAGCAATCAACCTTTTCTAGATAAACATACAAAAATACATAAACTACTTGAAGATTTACACAAAATATATGACAAGGCTTACAATAACATTAAAACAGCACAGGATAAAAGATATAAACATTACGGTCAGAAAGCTAAATTAAGAACCATTTGTCTCAAAGATATTGTGTACTTAAAGTCTGTTGATAAATTCAAACCTAAATACACTGGACCATATATTGTAACTTTCAAACATTCACCTGTGTCATTCTCGATCAAGAGATTGTATGCTGCTGATAATACAGCATTTCGGGTGCACATTGATAGGTTACTTCTTGCACCACCTCGATATGGACATTTATTCGATGCTACAAGTCACTTAAACAATCACAACTTCCCTAATGTTTATCAACCACATACATATAATTTAAGAAACAGAAAATAATATACTTCTGTTGACATTTTTTTCTTATGACATGTATTGTGAAGCTAAGTGTACAACCAGAGGCCTAGGTTGTATGTATGTTGCTTACAACAGATCTTTGACAACATTATGGCTGGCCCATGACTGTTTTCTTCGAAGATCTCTTGTGAACAATATTTTGAATCACTTTACACTCATTTCATTTTACTGTACACTTTTTATGTTATTTACATACACTTAACTATTATTTACAGTTTAACATTTATTTTACATTTCATTCTTTTACGATTAAATTTCAGTTAAAACTGATAGCTAACACATTTAATAATTGCAGTTAATAAACAAAAAAAAAAAAAATTTTTTTCACATGTAATTTGATAACATTTTCTTGGCAACCAGTTAGTTACCTTCTAAACATATGACTTGTGCATTATTTAACCTGATTATGACTTTTTCATTTTTTTATGTCTCTCTTCACTCTAGGATTGTCTACCCCTTTTTGATTTGATATATATGTGAAATATATATCTATTTTTTTTATTTTTTAATTCTCCCTTTCGAATGTTTTGTTCCCGTTCAAAATTATTGCCCTTAGGGTCCAAAACTTCATTGTGTTGAGAGACAACCCCTTGGAATTGGTGTTCCAATTCACAAAAAATCAATTTTTGCTTGTAAACCGACGTGTGCTCCTTTTGAGGACCGCTAGAGTCTTCGGAGGAGCAGGGACTCATATAAGCGGGTGCTGTATGAGTCTCAAAACTCCCTCCTCACATAAGGCTGAAGCCCTAAGCTGACGCCATAATACTTGTGGTCTACACAAGATTCAGGGTGACACCTTTTTCATGGGCGTGCTTCAGGCACCTCTTTTTTTTTTTGTCATCCTATGCTGCATGCATGAACATTACATTTTTTTTTTAAAACCATGTCCAATTTCTTTTAAAATCATATTACAATTGATTATTAGTTTACAATTACACATTTCACTTATTATTATTTACTCTTTACTTCTAGTGTTGCATTTGTGTTTATAAATATATATTTATTGTTAGTACTTGTATTTTTCATAAAATGATCCGAATCAGGATCAATATTTTGATGATGTGCAGCCAAGGATCTAGTTACATGCTGCTTAAATATTTGCTGTCAGAGTCGACTCAGTCAAAAAAATATACCATGGTATGCAATTTTCAAGAAAATTTTACTGAAGTGGAGATCCATAAACTTAATTTAGAAAATATTAATTCATAAAATCTCTTAGGACTGTTGAACTATTGATGAAAGAGATTTTTTTTTGTTTTCATGACAGCAACTTGTTTAAAAAAAAAAAAAAAAAACTTTTATGTTTTGAAGATATATTTATATGTGTAACTATTTTTCTTGCTGTTTTGCCCATGCACACGGGTCAACAAAAGTTTTTTTTTTGCGGTGTCCCAGGTGATATATATAACGACTATCTCGTTATATATGTTTGCATTTTATTCCCCCCCCCCCCACAGACAGTTTCAATTAAAATTCTGTTTAATAACTTATTTATTTTGTGCACTATAGTCAAACAGTGCAGCCCCTAAATTAAATTCAGCATTTAAAAACTAAATCGATTGTATTAACAGCCCTTCACATTTAAATCAAATTATTCTAAGTACTCGTCTCTTTAATAAAATAAAATCAGTGAATCACTCTCTATTTTCACTTTCTGATTCTTTCACACATACGCTTTAACCTTGTACAAAATTCGTTACGGCTGACTGTTAGTTTCAAACGCATTTTAACTTCGGTCATTTCCTTATTTGGGCATGAATATAACTCATCATTCAAAATCACGTTACATGCAATCTACTTATTAGAATTATTTTCGCTTCACACCCTTTTGTTCAGATGTATGGCATTTCTACATTTTTTGTGGTAAAGCGGTGTATCTTTGATCTAACATCTGGTCTAGAAAAATACAGTCTCATGCTTTTTAGCCTAACGAACTCTGTCTGTTACTATGCCCTTTCCAGATAACATTTTTTATTTTTACATTTAACCGCAGCTGTATCAATGTACAGATGAGGCTCAGTCTATCATGACTCAGGAATGTATGCAGCCCACAATCTGCCCCCCCCTACACAATTAATATGGTAGAAGCCTACCGTACATTTTTGGCGAACATACCAGCCAATGTTTCTATTACCCCCTGTGCATGGCGCAAAAATACTTTAAGATTGGCGATATTGTAGACCGCCAAGCAAGAAAGTTGTAACTGTATATTCTTATTTATTCCTGCTTTCTCGCTAGCCTCGTGATGACGTCTTAAAAGAGGCTCCTTATTGCTCTTCCCCTGTACCTCTCCCTTCGACTTTCATCATGAAAATAAAATAAGTCTTCGTTTACCGAATTGGAGTTTTTTTTAATAGGACCTGGTGTTCTTTCTAATTCTCGCAATCTTATAAACGCAAACGGCCATCTCTTCTAGCAAAAAGTCATCATAGGCTCCATCAATCGATGCTATTTGTAACTAAAACTCAAAATCGCAACATACAAACTCGTGACAACTTACATAACACTCCTGCAAGAACTTTTTAAATATGTGTCACCGTTTGCAAGTTATTGAATTTTAAAATCATCCACCATTTTCGGGACACTCGGTATATGTATATATATATATATATATATATATATATATGTATATATATATGTTATGTATATATAGTTCTATTTCAATTTTTAGTTGGGTAGAATAACTCTAACTGTTAAAAAACTTTCATATTATTTCGTTCTACACAATAATTGGCAGTATGTTATAAACATTCTACATACGGGTAAACTTATTTTAGAGCTCAATGGGGAGGAGTAAGTCTGACAATAACAAATGTTTCATATTTTTGTTTCCAATGACACTATTCACAGTATATTATATCTATTACATCTTCATATAATTTCGTTTCTACGTTCAGTTGTGAAGAATAACTCTTACTGAAATTCACGTATCATATTATAATTTATGGCAAATTGTATGGGAATGTATTTTTCGAATCCATATATCCAAGAACTTTATTGGCTATGAAATTACTATTAACACAAACACACACACACACACATATATATATATATATACATATATATATATATATATATATATATTGTATATATAATCTTACTTAAATTTAGAAGGGGAAGAATAACCCTAACTGTGATGAATCTTTCATATTCCTGTATTCTAAAATATTATCGGGAGTATATTGTAAACATTCTATGTACGTTTGCAGTCATTTTAGGGCTCAATGGGAAGGAATAACTCTCACTCTAAGGCAAGTTTTATATTCTTGTGTACGTTACATTATTGACAGTATATTATATATATTACATTTTTTATATAATCCCATTTCTACGTTCAATGGTAAAGAATAACGCTGACTGTAATTCACGTTTATTATTATTGTGTTTGACAAATTTATTAGTAATGCATTTTTCACATCCATGTGTTCGTCAGCTTTATAGGTAATAGGCTATATATATATATTATGTAGATATAATCTTATTTTAATTTTCATAGGGGAAAAATAACATTAACTGCGATATATATTTCATATTCGTGCGTCCTACGATATTTTTGGCAGTATGTTATAAACATTCTATGTATGTATAAATTCCTTTTAGTGCTCTATGGGGATGAATAAGTGTGACTGTAATACATGTATTATATTCTTGTGTTCCGCAACATTATTAACAGATCTATTCCTTCTCTATATAATCTCATTTCTATGTTCAATAGTGAAGAATAACACTGACTTTAATTCACGTTTCATATTATTGTGTCTGACAAATTTATTGGAAATACACAAAGACAAGATAATCCATGCACTAAGGATAAGGAAGTTTGTGTTTTTTATTAAAACCCAGTTATTTAATTATTTTAGTAAAATATTTGATTTACTCTCTACAATACAAACAATTTACTAAATTAGCCAGAGTATAGTAAATTTTAATTATATACCTACACTTCATTGGTTCTCTGTCAAAAACGTCAATATGCAAACAAACATTTTGAAACGCCAGCTTCAAAACTCGATGTGACATACACATTTATTCAAAGATAGAAAGATATCAATTTAGATATGTAGGCAATAGCACTATGTAGAACACTGTATTTGTTTTGTTAAATTATAAAATGTGTCAAAACTTTTAGAGTTTGAAAAGATTAATCAATGCAATTGAGCCTATACATAGGACGTCAACTCGAATGTGTTAAATTAAAATAAATGCACAGCATAAAACTACTGAAAAAAGTTCATTTTGAAAAATAATTAAGCAAGTCATACTTATTTGTTTTTAGTTCTAATATAGAATTTAACCAGAAAGTAATTTAAACGACTTAGTATTACTCCGAATATTTTTAGAATATTTCGTATAAAATATTTTTGTGGGAATTATAAATAATGATATTTTTATTAAATAGACTAGTTAAAATTTCGCAGGACATTTTTTTTCATTTAATTCTTTTTTCAGTTTGTAAAAAAAAAACAGGATGTTCGCTATTTTTATAAAAATAAACCTCCTTACACACATATATACATATTTATTTTTATTCACATTCCGAAATAAGAAATACACCTACAGAATTTTTCATAAAATAATTAAAGATTTTGGTTGTTAAAACATAAAACATAGAAGTTAGATAAATTATCCATTTAATCTTCTAAAAATGGAAATAAAGACAAATTGCTTTAATTATTTAGGAACGTAATCAACCGGTTGGTAAATAATCCATACGAGTATTATTTTTTCCACAAGACCGAAGATGTGTCCAGACTGAGACTAAAGATGGTATAAAATATTACTAGCAAATGGTTACCTGGGCAAAAATTATGTTGACTGGATGTCGTCCAGATAACTCAATTAAAAGAGCATTGGCAATTGAAACCAAGGATCCTGGGTCAAACTCCCCCTGGACATATTTTCTCACGGATAGAAAAATTTACTCGTATGATGTAAATAAATGTCGTGAAATGAGTTAGTTTGAATTTAAATAACTTATATCGGCATAGGCTAAAATGAAGTTATATGTAAAGCAATAATCAAAACTTAATAACTAAGAAAAATTACCAATATAAACTAATAAATACAGTATTTTTTAAGAAAATTACGTACACATTTTTAAAAATTATATATTAGAAAAAGAAATAAATAATTTATGAGTCTTATTGTTAATTCTAAAAAAAATATAAAATTATATATCATGAAAATAGTTTATACATTTCGGGTTGTGTGAACTGTGTATCGACTAAAAAAAAATATTTTTTAAATGCTCGCTTTTACAGGGGCAACTATCTATTATTATGGAATTTAACCTATATATATATATATATATATATATATATAATAAACATTATCAAAAATATATTCATTTAAAAATTACATTCAAAATTCATAAAATTTTCTCAAAATTTACATATTTTATATGGCAGTAATATAAGAGAACATGCGTCTTAATTTGTTAAACTTCACAAAATACATTAATCTTCTAAATAATTAGATTATTGCTTTTTTACCCGGCTGCCAAGAAGGGTTATGTGTTTCCTGCGTATCTGGGAATGTGGATTTCTTTATACACTCGAAACAGCCCAGCGGCTGGACGGATTTTAATAAATGGGCTATCTATCAATTCGTCTTAACCGTCCGATGGTTATAGGCTAGGTTTTATTTTTTATAAATTCAAACTGGCGGCCGTAAAATACAAAATGGCGGAAGAGACAAAAAAAATTACGCACTGTATTGTGTAGCATATCAATGGATATGTCTTTCAAAATGAAGACGATGTTTCATTTACTATTTTGCAGTCAGAAGCTCCTTTTAAATACTGCTCAACCTGAAAGTTGTGTAGGTGTAGGCTTTACTGCAACTCGAACCAACATTGACATTGAAAGGCCTCATCAAAACAGTGTTTATAGATAGGAACTAACAATTAAACACAACTTAAAAATCATTAATACAAGTAAACAAAAAAAATAGGTAAGTAATATAAAAAATAGTTTAACATTGATGAGAAATAATTAATTAGTTCGCTTGTTACGTAGTCGGATTTTTTGATTTTCCAAATTATATTTTTATTTGTTTATTATTAATACGTGTATTTAAAACATAATTGAAAACTCTTCCTTGTCTCTAAATCCTTAATGCTTAATTTATTACAATTTGTTACTATAAAATTTTCTCCTTAATAAAGACTTGAGAGTTTTACTGATCTAAATTTTGATACTGATTTTTTTTAATTGATAAAATATCTTACTTTAATGATTAAAACAAATATATTTTACAAAAGTAATTTCGTCATATGTATTTTTCATTAAACCACTTTGGATAATGCAGAAAATTTTGAATTAAGTTATATCAAATAATATTTTTGAACGTTTTAATGTAGTTATTCTCAAAAATCATATTTGCACAATTTGCCAAATTGCTTCTGAGCGGTAATGCTACACTCACGGAAATGTTATAGAAATTGAAATAATCGGTTCAACTGTTAAATTTTCTTTTTTTTTTCGATTTAAATAATTAATTTTTTATTAAAATTTGATATTTAATTTTAGACAAAATATATTTATATATATTTAACTGGATTAAAAATTCAGTTCGTGGTATATATTTACCAATTAGTTTAATAGAGTTTTAAAATTAGAGTGTATATAAGTGTCCATCGTTTAATAGATTTCGATTTCCTGCGGTGTATTCGGTTATGCTGTTTACTTAACACATGCTATTTCCAATAAGGTCAGTTGGGTGGAAGGTGTCCGCTGGTTGTCGCCCCAGGAAGCTCAATAACTAGAGAGTTGGCAACATTGTTCAAAGGTCTTCCGATCAAAACCAACTAAGGCCAATTTATCACACAGTTGGTAAAATTATTTTCGCATGAATAGTAATAGTAGTATACATTAATTATTTGAACATATTATGCAAATATGCTACAGAATATTCTTATGATTGTAGTATATGCTATTTTTCATGATCAGCATTAGTTACTCACTTTGACTGTTACGCATTCTTTGTCGATGTCATGATAAGTACACTGCTCAAAATAATTAGGGGAGCCCATGGTTTAAACAAAATTACGCAAATATTTACACAGTTAAGTAACGTAAAAAAAAAAAAAAAAAAAAAAAAAAAAAATAATAATAATAATAAAATCCATAATTTGAAGTGTAGCAGAAAACAGATGAAGAAAACTTTATATGTAAATCAAAGTTTATGACTCAAAATCCAGAATAGAAAATAAGTGTTTAAATCGGGATTTTGCTGAAACGCCTGCTTCACAGTCTCAGTTAAAAAAAAATCAATTTGTCAGCTTGTGTTTTGAGAAAAGGTAGCTTGAAAATATCACAACAAAGTGATTTACCAGAATCCATGGCTTGCCATGTTATCTGGGCAGTTGAATCTGGGGAAACACAACGAAGTGTAGAGGACGCTGTTGGAATGGCAAAAAGTGTCAATGGAAGGCTTTGTAATCAATTCCAAGACACATGGAATAGTACACATCGACAAGGACAATATAAGCCATGTGCTACCCCAGAAACTGATGACCGATATATCCGATATGTTAATATATCGTCGAGACGGAACGGGCAGTACTACTCAGGTGAAAACACAGTTGTTTTTGGCCACAGGACGAAGGGTGCCCAGCCAAATAGTCCGAAATAGACTGTAACAGGGTGGTTTCAATGCACATAAGCCAATGGTCTGTATTCCGTTAAGTCAAGCTACTGTGCGGCCGGAAGAATGTAGACAACTGAACATCGAATTTAGAGGTAACATTTTTCGGAGCCAAATTCTGTTTAAAGACGAGTTTTAATTCAGTCTGGATGTCATATCAGATGTATTTTGGCATGGATAGAAAGGGGTACTACAAATAATCCCACATTTGTTGGTGAAATATCACATTACAGACGAGGTGGGTGGATACTATGGGCTGGAATAAGTACATGAATACGTACGGGCCTGCATATCATTCGGAATTGCACTTTGGTGGTCCAAAGTTATACAGTAGGGTGGGTCGAAAAAACCGAAATATTTATAATCGAAACGTAATAGCGCGGAAAAGTTGCCTTTTGTAAAAAAGATAAAATACGTAAAATATTACACAGATTGGTTAATATCTTTTACCGCCGCAAGGGGTCCAAATTTCGAAAAAATCGCAAAAAACATACTTTTAGCAATTTTTTTTTTAAATTATCCAAACATACTTATTCAATTTCTAATAGAACGCAATAGCCACGCCAAGATATTAGTAATGTAACATTAGCATTTCATTTTTGTGACATCGTTGCTTTTACCGCCACAACAGGGCCAAAATTTCTAAAAAATGTTAAGAATTAAAGTTTTTCATTTTTTTCAATTTTCATAACTTTTGTAATGTTTTCAGATTTTTTATATTTCTAATAGGCTGGGAAAGGCATTATTTTATGTTGTTAATTTCATGCACATTGTTAACCATGATCACTGTAATTCTATTAAAAAAAAATGCTCAATGATAGAAACATTTGCAGCTGCCTGCACGTAAAATTAATTTCTCGCTGCTAGAGGGCCACGTTTCACTTTGTTCGTTTTTTTTTTTTTTTTTTTTTTTTGTAATGTACTCCTTTTACTCTATACTTTGATGGCCCTAAAGAGAGAAATATCTGCCAGGTTAAAGAAATGGCAAAGTTTCATCTTTGCGAAGTCAAGGAGGAACATATCTCTTTGTACTAGAACCAGGTCTGAATTATTTTCGTCATTTGACCCCATCGTCTGGCAAGGTGACTTCTATATGCAATGACATTATAGATTTTTTGAAGAAAAATGAAATCCCGACTGGAATAATAATTGCAGTTGAATTTCGCGGAACTGTCTTCAAAACAGGATGCAAAGGTGGTGTTGTGGTAGGATTAGTTGAGAACAAATTTTAAAAAACCACTTTATTGGCTTCCTTGACCTCACTTCAATGAGCTTCCACTGAGACATCTTTTCAAACATCTTGTTGACAAAAAACATATTCTCTGTCATATTGTGGCCCAATTGGTTGATCCCTTGCGATTTGCGAATTATTACCAATTGCAAAATTTAAGCCAATTTAATCTGATCACCTAGCTGTTGATAAAGATGATTTGTCAACTGACCAGAAGTATATGTCTGAAATATTGCAAGCTCTTTCAACACGCGTGTATACAATTGACCTTTTTTGCTGAGTCCCTGGACAAATATTTCACGCAAGGTGGATCATTACTGCTATTCGAATTTTGTGACTCTACGTTGGAACAAAGAAACCCTCCTCTTAACTTGTCATACTCTTTGAGTACATCCTGAAAATGTACTGCATCAGTTGGTTCACAATTAAAATGAATCACTCATGTTTTCAGTTTTGGCCTCTCGAGAAATAATGGCTTCATCTGAAAGCAAGTTATATTATAAAATTCATTTACATTAAATTCTTCTTCATTTTAACTTTATTTAACCCGTTTCGGTTAAACATCTCTATATTTTAATTAATAAAATACTAAAACATTTTGCTCATTTTATATAATTTTTGTGGCATGAATTGTCTGTTATGAAGTAAAACATCAGTAGATGAAGCGATCGTCAAGAAAAATGAATGATTAACTTTATTTTCAAGTCTATTACAAATAGTTATAAAAAATTATGATATATTAATAGATATAAGGTAAAATTATTTATTTCTAGACATATAGAAATTATAAAAATGTAGAAAAAAAATGAAAAATTGAAATTTTTGAAATTTTTACAAAAAATATGATCTTTTTGCGGCAAATAAAGATACGATTTCATCATAATGAACATTTACCGGGACATTTCTCATATCTTCATGTAGCTATTGCGTTCTATTAAAAATTGTATTGGTATGTTTGGATAATTAAAAAAAAATGATTAAAAAAAACACGTTTTTTGCGATTTTTTGTAACTTTGGCCCCCTTGCGGCGGTAAAAGATATTAACCGATCGATGTAATATTTTAGAAATTTATTCTGTATTACAAAAGGCAACTTTTCCGCGCTATTACATTTCGATTATAAAAATTTCGGTTTTTTCGACCCACCCTATTATACAGGCGAGGTACTGAGACCTCATGTCGTATTTTATGTTGCAGCTATTAGTGATTCCTTTTTCTCAATGCTTGATAATGCCACACCACATACAGTTCGTCTTGTGGAGAACATTCTTAATGTTGAAACAATACAGAATATGGAATAGCTAATAGGTCCTACTGACCTGAATCTAATCGAGCAGGTTTGGAACACACTCGGATAACGCATTGCAGCGAGACTCAGGCCTATTTTTATTGTCCGGCTATTGTTGGAGTTTACAATTCTAGAGGAGTGAAACAATACTCCTCAAAAACTTATCGATAATGTCATCAAATCCATGGAAATCAGGTATGTGACAGTTTTATCTATTCGAAGGGACAACATGCCATATTAAATATCTTGCATCATTCCTAAACAGTACTTTTTTGTCATTTACATGTAGCAAAATTGTTGCTCTGAACCACCTTCACACGTGCTACCCATCATTTTAGAGAATTAAAGCTCTCTTGCAATTTTTTTTTTGCTTTTTTTCAGTAGTGCACATTGATACACATGCCACTCTCAATTTTATGACCATGCATGGCTGTTACGCACTGTTCCCTTCACATTTTTGCTTGCTCCCCTAATTCTTTTAAGCAGTGTATTTAAGAAATCCTTTTTGACTGTATGATTCATCAAATCATTAAAAAAAGTAAAAGACTTTGTAATGGATGTCCTGATTTATATCAACATTTCCTTTATGCAAATATAAATAGAATTACAAAAATATATACGCACAATTGTATAAATTAAATAAAAAATCAATAGACATTTCTACTGTAACATTTTTTATGATTAAATTTTTTTTTACCTGTATAACTATATTTTTCTTTCTATAAACCAATTCCTACATCATGTGGTTGTAAGACTGTTATAAAAGATATTCTCTAATGTCTTTGAAGTACATTATTTTTTATACTGCAAAATATTCTATCGAGTTCTTCAAAAACAAGTAACATCATGTTTTTTACAGTCTCTCTAATAGTTTCATAGATAAGAAATGTATATTCTTGAGACAAGAATCTGGTACACGATGGACTAAATAATGTGTTCTACGTAGCATGATTTTTTATTAACTTGTCTTTCGCCAAAACTGCTTTTGCAGTATATTAAAATACTGTAAAAACGCATTAATATATCTGATCCTAAAACTCTTATTTTTTTTTTCTATTATTCATTATTATTTTTTTCCATATAATTTAACGTTAGTTTAATGAACAAAAAGTTAAGTTTTGTGTAAAAACTTATACCTTTCTTGAATATTTGTGCAAAAGCTTCATGCATAATAAGATTTCTTTAATCATTCATATAACATTTATAATGTTGTATAATGTTTTCGATTTTATGGAATGGGCTAATAAATGTTCTTACTCTTCTTTGCAATGAACATGCTAAATATGAAAAGATGGAGGGGTATTTTTTCAGTATAGTTTCAGATCTAGTTTTATTTATATTTTGCTTTTGTGTCTGAGAGAGTGTCTATTTTTACTACCATTTTGTACTATTTTCGTACCATCTTCTTGCTATTCATTTCTAATTAGAAATAGCAATATCCCAAATGTTAACAATTCGGTAATTATAACACTGTACGTTCTATAGAAATCCAGTATATAAGATCTTGATCAAAATTTGTTACCAAGTATTAATACAATTAACTTTTTTCCTTGAAAATTTCAGAGAACTTTAGGATTTATGTGAACGTTTTCTTCTTCTTTTATATTATAATGCATAAGAAGATCCTTTGTGGTAATCGCTATAGCATTTTAATGTGTAAATTAACTTGTAAAATATCAGTAATCTTATTTTTACTGCATAATAAAATTTCTGATATTTCACAAGTTAATTTACACATTAAATTGCTATAGCGATTACCACTAAGGATCTTCTCACAAAGGATCATTTCTGTCCCTCTACGTTTGCTGAAAGACATATTTGTTTAAAAATATTATTGTTCATTTAAAGTAATTTAGAATTTTCATGTTGGTTACTACTTCTAAAAATGCCCTTTAAAATATTACAACGTTGGTTAAAAAATGAAAGTCAGTAGATATATTTTAAAAACGTACAAAATTGGCAAGCGTACAGTTTTGGCATTATTTTAAAAGAATTATTCGTATTATTTAATAGCTGAATGATGATACAAATTATACGGTAAAATGAAATGATTGTGAATTGCGCGGTTGAAATATTAAATAAAACATTTTTTTTATCGGAAGAAGTATTACCAGACGTCTTGGAAATTCAAACGAATATACGCATATTATAAAAATATAACATTTTACACTATGTATTCATAAAATACTTAATATAGATTGCTTGAATGTATTCGTGTTTAGAATTCAGAGTGAAACAAATGTCATTAAATATTCTGTGTTTAACGGGTGATTTTTAAGCGTAGACACATAAAAGCCATTTGCGTATATGCATGTGTGTACTAATGTATCTAATACTTATAATGGGATATGGAAAAAAATACTGCGTAAGAAAATAGTAAAAAAAATGTTAAATATTTTAATATTAATATGGTTTATTTATTTATGTTTCATTTATCAAAATTTGTGTTTGTTTTTATTATCTGTAAGTCTTGAATACAAATATTTGCAAGGGAAATAGACAATAATATATATATGGGTGTATATAAGTGTTATTGTTCTTATGTACAACAAATAAATAAATAAGAGGTGAAATCCGTACAATTTTTCTCCAACTAAAAACTGTAGCCGTTTGTTTAAACTCTGAATCTTTCTTCATAATTAAAGATAGGTTACACAGATTACCTGAATTTTTTGTATGAAATATTTAGAATTAAACAAATCTCGATAACTTAGAAATTGAGAAACTCATTAACTATTCTACATGTTTGTACTAGTAGTTATAATACTTAAAATGGGGTATGGAAAAAAACGCGCAAGAAAATAATATACAGCATTGTAAAATATTTAAATAATAACAAACAATATTTATTTATTTATTAAAAATCTAACTGTGTGTGTGTATATTTACTAAATGTAAATTTTCTATTCGTACAAAGAGAACATTCTAACGTACAAAAAATGTAACAATAATAATAATACATAAATAAGAGGGACAATGTCGATCCATTTTCAAAACACCTTCTTCTTGGTAAAAATAGCAGTTTGTTGCTTAATCATGGAAACTTCCTTCATAAGTAAAGATAGTTTTGACATATTACATGAAAAATTTTCTACATGTAATATTAACACTGAAACAAACCTCAGTAAATAATATATGTTCAACGAAGCAAATTTAATATTAGACTCTAAAATCCCATCAGCTTATATATTTCTGTACTTACAGACATAATAATAATAAGCAGACAGATATAATAATAATAGACAGATAATATGCAGACATTTTGATTTTTTGCGAATCGATTTTTTAACTTGTAATTTTGGTATTTTGCTGTATATGTTGTATTTGAATGCATCCAAATGTAACATAGGGTCATATACAGGGGAAATTATATTTCTGATCACTAAATAAGATTATAGTAATAATAAAATAATTTTAAAACGAATTCAATGTATGTATATATATATATTAGGGTGGGCCGAAAAAAACTTTTTCTCTTTTTGATCCGCTATACCGCGGAAGACTTGTGTCTAGGGTAGCTTAGTAAAATGCAATAACAAAATAAATAAATTTTTACGTTTGGCGGTAGCGCATCGGGCTTAAAATTTGAGAAAAAACACGATTTTGATAATTTTTCTAATAAATGGAAATAAATCAAATAACTTATATAACAAGCAGCTATAGACATATTTTAGTAGAAAAGAGTATAGGAATGATAAATAAGTGAAATAAGAAGTACATTTCGCAACACATTGGCAGTGGATTATGTTTTTAAAAAAGGCATTTCTTTTTAAATGACAAATTTTCATTGAAATAAAAACTACTTTTCTGATAGTACTATTACCTGATCTGATTACCTTTAGCTGATTGTACCTGAGTGTAATTTCACTTTGTAATAAAATATAGTCCTTTACATGTCTTTACTATCTTTTGGAAGTTTGAAATAAGATTTGCTTGAAAAACTAGGCACTGAAGATCTCGAGAAAAGTGTCGTTCTTATAAAAACATCTCTGGACCCGAAGACTTTTTATGATGCCTCGGTTACCAGCTTCACGCACAGTTCTACTGTTTATGATTGACATGGAAATTGGTCAAATTTCCACTGGGTCGGTGTTTTACCTGATTCGACCTTAGACCAAACCTCTTCGTTGGTGGCTCTTCTCAGAAAAAGGTGGTGGTGAAAGTGTAGTAGAGTTCCACCTAATCATTTCGATGTAGTTTGTAGCTAGAAAAATGATTGTGGATGTTTGAAAACACCTGATTGACTTTCTTTTAGAAGCTAAGTTTCTAGCCTTTATAATTCTTCTGAAACATAACTCTAGTATATGATCTCCTTTATCTACTATCATACTCAAAAGCAAATTTTCTGGATTGGTAAAAAAATGCGTTTCTCTCAATTACTGGTTCAATGACTTTCAGCAAGTTTCCAGAGAGAAAGTTTGACGAATTTATAACTTTCAATACATGTTCCGGCCCATTTGTGAAGTATTTACTTATTTTTAAATACTTAACCATACAGGTACATAAGACTTTAGGAGAAAAGAAACTATAATCTTGTGTTCATCTGTTGGATTTTCAATACTTAAATACAACTGGAGAATTAGGTTCTCTGTCGTTACCCACCTTGAGTGGAAAGTGTGCCAGGTTCAGAACAGATAAATCTTCAGGACAGCTGCCTGCTTTTATAGTACAAATAATGTCCAGTAGGTACTGCTGATCTTTGTTTAAATTTTGCCGGTCAGTTCTGGAAATTCACACTCAACACTTTTAAATTTACCACTGGGAGTTTCTCACATTTCCTGAGATGCGTGCCAATCGGACTAGTGATTTTGGCCCAGTCGTTTCACCATCTAAAGTTTGAAACAAATAACGGAATGGCAACTCATGGAAATGTAAGAGGCATACACCACCACCTCTCCCCACTGTAGTGGTCTTTTAACTTCTTCTTCAATGTGAATAACACTGGTTTACCACACCGTATTAGTAACAGTGCCATCACGTCCAATCACATTTTTTTGTTTCCTTTACGTCCACACTTCCAATTTTACCAATACTATGCATTGTTTGAAAGTACAAGAATTTTACTTCAATGATGGGTATACTTTTTGCTATTTCACAGTTACAAATAATAGAGACAGGACACTCACTAACCTCATGGACCATTTTACAATATCAGTCTAATGTCATTTTCACTTACACGCAAAGACATCAAACAGTAACAAAGATTTTTTTTTTAAATCTTCAACTCGCTTTTATAACTTTTACTTTCTCTTATCACGCTTAAAGGACTCCATAAGATTACGATAACTGTCATGATATGCATTTGTTAAGGGTCTTGTACCTTTTAAACGCGTCGAACATTAACGAAAAACTTCAAAATTTGAATTAGTCTATCTTCAAAGACTTTTTATGTATAAACATGAAATTTTGGATATTGATTAAACAGATTGTGCTTTGTAATATGCTACCATTAAAAATTTATTAACCCTTTATAGAATTTGTGTATTGTTGAAATCAAAATAGCTCTTTTTTTACCCCATAAGTCCTTGCGCGCATGATATCTTGAGAAATTATGTATGGATTGGCATGAAATTTGGTAAAGATACTAAACATATATGTGTGTTTAAAATGATCTACTCTTAGGCTAAAATTATTCCATTAACTATATAAAACAAAATATTTTCGTAAAAAAAAAATACAAATTTTGTATTTTTAATGAATAAAAATAGTCATAACTAAAACTATTACAATTGTAAATACTTAAAAGTAGATCATTTTAAACACACATATTTGTTTAGTATATTTACCAAATTTCATGACAATCCATACATACTTTCTCAAGATATCATGCGCGCAATGACTTATGGGGTAAAAAAAAAGAGTTATTTTGATTCCAACAATACACAAATTCTGTAAAGGGTTAATAAATTTCTGTTGGTAGTATATTACAAAGCACAATCTGTTTAATCAATATCCAAAATTTTCATGATTATAGATAAAAAGGCTTTCAAGATAGACTAATTCAAACTTTGAAGATTTTCGTTAATTTTCGACGCGTTTAAAAGGTACGCATAAAAGGTTAAAAGGTACAAGACCCCTTAACTGAACAATTCTGTAAGGCGTTACTGTCAGTACTGAAGCTTTATCAAACACAGATTTAACTTCTGGCGTCACAATAATAGAAACGTGAGAAAAATTAACTGGCCTGTTGTTTGATTTCAAGGCTAAGTTGTAATTTTCATGGAAGCAACACTTGAGAATGTCTTCATAAATTGGAAGTTTATTCACCCGTAACTCTTTTGGGTGGCGAAATAACGGGCAGTTAAAGTCACTGCGAGTAATTTCTTTGGAAACAGACATAACACAGCGATCGAATCACTTATTAAGCGGTCATTAATTAAATCAGTCTTTAAGAAAAGCGATTGAAACGCACTAGAAGAAACACACTGCTAATCATTGCCGGCAAAATTCTAGTGATCAACTCACAGGAACCGTTGTGTCATAAAGCACACTCATGCGTATCGCACAGTGCATTGTGAAGCGCCAGTACAAGTGGTATTGACGGGCACCAATTCGCAGCAGGGCTCGTCGCGCTGGACTGCTACCAGAGTAGAAGGACTCATAATACAGCTTGAATGCGTCAATTTAAGGATATTTTAATTGCTTTGCGCTACCCTAAATGAAATAATTTTGTTTCTTTTTTTATTATAATGCGCTTTTTATCTTTCTTTTAAAGACTTATCAACATAGCGGTTTTTTACCTTTTTCGTTTATAGCTTTGAAAAATCGAAAGAAAACTACTGCTTTTTCAATAAATTTCAAATATTCAAGTGCGATGCGCTATCGCAAAACGTAAAAAAATATTTAATTTTTTTTTTTTGCATTTTACTAAGCTACCCTAAAACCAAGTTTTCCGTGGTATAGCGAATCAAAAAACAAAAAAAAAAGTTTTTTCGGCCCACCCTAATATATATATATGTATATATAATCAGCAACAGTAAATCCTCTAAAAGACAATTCCTAACATTAAAGATATTCTGAGTGACATTACTCGAAATATATTACTTAAAATTCCTACATAATATGTTAAATGAAGTTATTCTTCCTGTAAGACTTTAAAAATATTTTTAGGCATAACTTGGATAAAATACTTTCGCATACCTCAGGAGCAATAATGCAACTTCATATGGAGAGTTAATTACAGAAATTGTCTTACCTATATAGGTACATGATTTATACAAAAAAAAAAAATCATGAACAGGGAAAAGGGTAGACGCATAAAATGAAAATCATAATACTGCACAATAAAACTTCCCGAGAGTTATTATAATTAATCCCTTGAAATATGCAAAGTAAATACATTCATTTTTATAATTAAGGTACTCGATTAATCTATTCATCAACATGGATTTCCAAGATAATTATCCGCGGAAATTCATCGATTGGAATATTTTTGAAATAGTTCTAATGCCAGGAGAAATTATTGTACCTTGAGGAAAATATTCTTTCCAAATACATGATTAATTAGTATTTTTACGTTCAAAGCAAATATTTATTTCATATAAATATATTTAAAATAGAAACAGTTAATCACTGTTTTAATTTTCTGATTTTTCGTAATTTTTTTTTATTAGATAGTGCAATTAATGATATTTACGTAAATCATTTACTTGTTTACTTAAATAATTTGAGTAATTATTGCAATTACATTTAAAAAAAAAAAAAAAAAAAAAAAAAAAAAAAAAAAAAAAAGATGAGATTTTGCGTTAAATTCTGAATCACTGAAGGAAATCACAGTTTCTGATTAAATAAACTAAAAAAAATAATAATGGAATTTGATAGACAAATGTTTTTTTTTTTCATATTTTAAAATCACTCTTAATCAAATTGATTAAGAGAAAAGTTATTTTCATGGGTTTTAATAGCACAGGCTGAAAATAAAATGAACAAAACAAAATTGGAGCTTCGAAAGTCCTTCATAATAAGTATTTTGCTTATATCATTTTTTTTTTCATTCCATATAACAATAATAGAACAATGATATTTAATGAAAGTTCTTAAAAAAAGTTTTGTACAAAAAAGGCTGTAACTGTAAATGTTCATTCCACCACAATTTTCGTGATACCATATTGAAAGATAAAGGTTTTTTTTTTTTTTTTTTGATACTCTTAATATAAAGTGAACTCCTTGTGCACTACATTTAAGAAAAGTTAAACATGATACAAAATGCTAATCTATGCATCTATGTATATAGAATAAATGAAAATATTGTTTTAAGTTTCAAATATATTTTTATTATTTATTTTTTCATTGCAATATATATATATATATATATATATATATATATATATATAATCACAATTACTGATGGTGGTCAGTAATGTTTAATTAATGGTTATATATACAGGGTGCAATATGTTATCTATCGCCGACCTTTAATTTCTCAACCGTTGATCGTAGACATATAATTCCATTAACAAAATCTTTTCAAATGAGGTAAATATTCTTGTTGTGGCATTATTTAAAGTGAAAAATCAATTTGATAAAAATTACGAAAACTAACTTTTGATACGGTCCCCCAGTCCCTATAGTTATATTTAGTAAAATTTTATATACATCAAAACAGATATAACACAAAAAGTTTGGCATCTGTACTACAAAAATTGACACAGTTATTAAATTTCAAAGTTTGAGATTTTTGCACATGATTTTGTCTTTCATTGAGGGATCTGTTAAAAGATGAATTAAAGTAATTCGAGATCAAAATGAGGGTGCAATGTCCTTTTTACGACGAAGCCACTTTTAGCCGATATCGTCGGTACTTTTGAATGTTGTTCGACCCATAAAACTTAGCTCAAATTTTTAGATGAAAGAACCCTATTTGGTGATACCCTATTCGGTAAGATACGATACTTGTGTTTTCATTGGAAAATGCGACGATGTAGCAATAAGTTTCTGCTTTCACATAGAAATAATTGAGTGAAATTTCCACATTAGATTAGTCCTTTTCTGTACAATCACCCTGCACAGTAACGTATATCTGCAAACGGTATTTCAAAGAGAGGTGAGAGAATGTATTCCAGGAGGCGCGATAGTAGACCCAAAAGGGGGGGGGGCATTTTTGTAACTTTTGCCGACCCCCACATGTAACATATTGTTGGAAAGGCCTGTGACCACATATTCATGTTATGGACTCCTACACCCCCCCCCCCCAAATTCGACAAAGGGTGCATGAATGATGTCCATAAAATTGCAAATTTGGGGGGAGGGATTCGGGCGGTACATAGCATGAATAAGTTGTCACAGGCAATATGTCAGATGTGGGGGTCGGTATATGTTAGAAAAATGCAACCATTTCGGCGTACCATCGCTCCTCTTGGAATACATCCTACCCCCTCTCTTTGAAATACAGGTTGCACAAGCACATGTGTTACTGTGCGCAGTGACTATATAGAAAAGGACTCATAAAATGTAGCAATTTCATAAATTTCACTTAATTATTCCTATGTGAAAGCAAAAGCTTATTGGTACTCCCTCATAGAAGGAGTAGCCCGTAGATTCACGATAAAAGGCAAAAGACTCATTAGAAGGTTATATCAGAGTTCAGGGTTCTTTGTTATGTTATGTGCGCGCTGTATTTCTCTTTTGAAGTGTACTTACTATGTGCCGCTAGTTCCTTGTGCAATGAAAGTTTTTGATTTACGTATCCTATTACAGTAAAGAGACAGGAATAGTGTGTTTTAGTGATATAAGCTGGTAAGCATATATTATCACAAATCATAATTTCGCGCCGTGCAGATCTGCTATATCCGTGCTTAAAAATGCATGTATAGTGTTATGCTGTAAATATTTGAATGTTCTCTAAATACATCTTTAATTTAATATTTATTTTAAGTATCTCAGTGAACTGGTGCTCAAACTTATATGTATCCGATATCACGAAACTATACCATTTGTGGCAGTATATCATTTCATGAATATAATGTATCTTCACTTGTAATGGACTGAAATCAGAGTATTAATTATCACAATATAAGAATCTTGTATTACACTAGTGTTTTTAATGAGATTTAAAATTTTATAGGATAGAGTGGCTTGTGATTGCACATTTGTCATAATAGCAAACTGGTTAAAAGAACGTTGCTAATTTTAATTATATTTCGAGTGCAATCAAGGCTATTGTTATACCATGAAAAATATGTGATTGAATTAAAAACATACACGGTATAATTATTATATATAATTATTATAACTATTCAACTGTATAATTTATTTCAATTTACTTATTACTGCTAAAAACATCTTTGATTTCTACACATTTCGTAATTGTTTTGAATGACAAAATTACGAAAGTAGGAAAACATTCTCAAGGGTATTAACAGAAATCCAGAAAATCCTAACAAATAAATTTTCTAATTACACATTATTAAGATTTTCATGATATTTTTTTCTGTGAAAGTCTCACTAAAATTTTAACTTTTCTAAAAATTTCAGAAACATTAGAATTTCAAATGCCGACTACATGGTTCTAAAGTAAATTAAAATTCTGCTAAAAGCTTTTATTTAACATTAAATTTTTTTTTCCACAGTTTTAAAGAAAATAATATTGTTTTGATCCGTATTTCACACAAATCTGTTTCTTAGACTTCAAACGGTTAAGGGGTGTTGCACTTATAAACGCGACGAAATTTAATGAAAAAATTCAAAGTTTGAATTAGTGTACCTTCAAAATCTTTTTATCTATAAATATGAAACTTTTGCCATTTATTAAACAGATTGTGCTTTGTAATATGCTGTAATTAGAAATTTATTAGCCTTTTACAGAATTTGTGTATTGTAGAAATCAAAACAGATATATTTTTTTTACCCCATAAGTCATTGCGCGAATGATATCTTAAGAAAATATGTATGAATTGTCATGAAATTTGGTAAAGATACTAAACATATATGTGTGTTTAAAAAGAACTATTCTTAGGCCAAAACTATTTCATTAACCATAGAAAAAAATATTTTTGTAAAAATAATAAAAATATTGTTTTTGTAATGAATAAAAATAGTCATAACTAAAAATATCACCATTGTAAATACTTAAAAGTAGTTCATTTTAAACACACATATTTGCTTAGTATCTTTACCAAATTTCATGACAGTCCATACATACTTTGTCAAGCTATTACGCGCGCAATGTCTTCTGGAGTAAAAAAAGGAGATATTTGGATTTCAACAATATACACATTCTGTAAAAGGCTAATAAATTTCTAATGGTACCATATTACAAATCACAATCTGTTTAATCAATATCCAAAAATTCATGTTTATACATAAAAAGGTTTTGAAGATAGACTAATTAGAACTTTGAAGTTTTTCGTTAATTTTCGACTCGTTTAAAAGGTAGAAGACCCTTAAAAACCAAACTTTTAGCGTTGTTGTAACAATTTTTTACTAAATATACTTTCATTTTAATTTAAATTTCCTTAGAATGCGTGATAAAAATTGGATTTATTATACATGTACAATGTACGTCAGCACATTTGTTTCCATATATTGCAAACCCCACCAGTGGCTGAGAGGTTCTGCTCTCGAAGCTGGTAGACGGGAGGTGCTGGGTTCGAACCCAATCGCGACCGTCGGCCTAACCGTTTCGGAGTTTTCGTGGTTTTCTTCGAAACCGTGGTTTCCCATGCGTAAATACGGGTTAGGTTCCCTTAGAAAGACCCCCACGAAGGGCACTCCCCCCAGGGCCTATATCCCACGTGTTGATAATCTGCCGTCATAAACACAAACCAAACCATATATTGCATGTTTGAATTCAAAAGTCATTCGGAATATTTAAGGAGACAGCGGACTTTCAAAATCACTTACTTAATGAGGATTTTTCAAAATTGATCATTTCGGACATTTTTAACCTTTGTAACGTTCCGTCCGCATTCCTAATTATCGGATTCTTTTTAAATTTATATTGTATATTTTTTGTACAATACTAAATAAAGGTTTGCATGAACACCATCCGAGAAAGAAAACGTTGCTCCTTCAAAGATATAGATTTTCTGCTTATTAATGTCTAGAAGACAGATTTCTTGATCCGGAGAGTTCCGTAATACGTACCTAATTTTTCCTTTCGTTTTAAATGCGCGTAATATAACTTCGTTTACAATTGGTATGAAACTTCAGGATATATAATACGCTGATTAGTATTTTGTTTCATTATACCCAAGCTCAAACATTTTTTCGGATTATCTTACACAGTGTCAAGAAACAAAAAGAGAACAAAAAAAAAAATATTTTATTAAGGTTCGTTCCTAAAATTCAAAAAGTAATTAACTGGAATCATCGCTGCATGACATAGAAGAGAGAAATTAGAAACGTCACATGGAGTCATATAATCTGAGCAAAAGAAAAGTAATCACTAAAAATTTAACGTACGATTTTATTTATTTATTTTTACTCTTTTATAAAACAATGGAAAGAGCTACTCTATTTTATTTATTTTTTAACCCTTTCAGAGGTTAGGTACTTGTATTCGTAAAATATTCAAATAATTTAATGACAACAAGACAATATTAACAAGAGATTTTATTTGTAAACAAGTAAAAGTAAATTTTCGTGTGCTTAATAAAGATAAAATTTTCATTATATAATTCCTGTGCCAATGTGGCAATTTGGGATTTAAATTATGTGATGCCGTGACGGCATCACCGACCTTCAAGGGATTAATTGGGAAATTACGTAATGATTTTTTGGTAGCGCGAATTAAAGACGGCAAGAATGCGACTAGAGCAGGGTAAAAAAGCTATTTCGCAATGAGATTAGATTACAGTTTGATTCTTGTTTATGATTAATACCTATTTCGAGAATTCCCTCAAAAATGAAAACGATTAACTTTCAAGGAAAAATTTGAAATTGTAAGTGTATCTGAGAAAGAGAGATTGAGTTTACAGATATTTGCAGAACGTTTTAAAATAGGCAAAAACAGGTGGGAGAGATTTTATAAAATAAAGAAGAAATAAGAAATTTGTGGATAACTAACTATAACGAGAACACCAAAAATGTGAAATTGAAAAAGAAAAATTCCATTGAAATCGATTCTATACTTCTGAATTGGTTTACTTCACTTCGTTCGAAAAACATTCCTGTCAGTGGATCTTTGATTCACGAAAAGTGTTTAGAAGCAGCTAAGGAACTCGAATCACACGATTTTAAGGCTTCCAGTGATTGGCTGGAAAAGTTCCGATCTCGGCACAACACCTGTTTCAAAACAATACGTGTAGAAGCAAAATGTGTTGTTCTTAAAGAAGTGGAGGATTCGCATGAACGATTGCAATCAATTTGTGTAGGTTATGAGAAGAGAAACATTTCTAATGCCGATGAAACCGGATTCTTTTTTTTTTTATAAAATTTCCGAATTAGACTTATTGTTTTAAAAAGAATGACTGTATGATCGGAAAAAATGCAAAAGAGCGACCCACTATTTTATTATATTGAAAAGTGTTAGGGGAATTTGAAATCCCGCTTATTATTGGAAAATCCCTAAAATCCAGGTGTTTCCGAAAGAACATTCAATTTGGTATTATGTGGAGAGCGAATAAAAAAGAGTGGATGACCAGTCTTTTAATGATCGGATGGTTAACTTTCTTTGTTAATAGGATGAAGAAAAAACAAAGAAAAGTTATTTTGTTTTGGGACAATGCAAGTTATCGTCCAAATCATTTGAATTTCGACAATGTTAAAATTGTATTTATTTCCCTCGAATACAACTCAGTATGCCAGCTACTTAATCAAGGCGTAATACACAATTTTAAAACCTGGTACAAAAAGGTTTTATTAAGCCACATTATTTCAAAGTTAGATTCTATGCATACACTTGAGAACTGCCCAAAATTACTTAATTCCCTCGATGCTATAATTTGGGTTTTCTCAGCTTTAAAAAAACATAAAACCGGAAAGCGTACGACAATGTATCAAAAAAGCAGGCTTTATATTAAAAGAAAATGAAACACACATTTCCGACACAAATAAATAATTATGCAAAATAAATGAATTAATGAAATGTATCAGGAGTGAAGAAACTGCCAAAATTTAATTAATATTGATAATGACTTTACCCACTGAAGAAGAATCAATTGATGTATGCGATTATATTCCTTCAGAATTTTCGACAAAAGCTGGCTCTTTTAGTGGTAATGAAACATATGCTGAAACTGGAGATGCTTCCTGCAATATCGAGAAATTCCAAAATTCGGCAAAATACAGTGAGAAGTTACACAATATTTTTGTAAAAAAGGGTAATTCAGAAAAATTAAACATCTGACAGAGATAAAATTTCACATTGAAAAACAAATCACATATAATCGCAAGCCAAAACAAACTTATGTAACAGATGTTTTTCGTAAGAACAGTGGATACACATATGCACAATTTTATTTCAGTTTTGTTGCTTAAAAAAATCATTTTAATTTCTGATTAATCATATAATAGAGGTTTAAAGACACATAAAAGTCAAAATCTAAAAGTCAAAATAAGTCTTAAAATCAAGACGGCGCAGTGAACTATTTAAAAATAATGCAGTTAGTTATATGTATTAAACATAATACATACGGTAAATGTTTCTAAAATTAAAATAATACGTCTGTAAAGCATAATTCAATTTATTATATTTAAAGGATAAAAAATGATGAATTACACAATAAGTAAAATAAAGGGAACATGCAAAAAGATTTACACGAAATATTTTAAACCTTTAATTTGATAAATATTGTACGATGCAATAAAATTCTTATAACTATGAAATATTATAGAATTACATATACTGAAGGGCTTCGTATGTGTTGAAGACTATATTATGATGAATTTCTAAAATTTCATTGCATAACATCAAACACCGTAATTCTCAAAAATTACATTCATATATATAAACTGTGAGAAAAAACAGCAACACATTCTTCTAACGTCCCATAAATCTACTTTTCTGACATGACTATCGTTTAAACAAATCGTATTTAACTGGAGAAAGATTTCTTAAAACATTCATTTTAGGTGTTGAAAAGTACTTTCATTTACTAGAAAGATATTTTCTAACATCTGAGAAGAAGGTTTTCTTATAGATAAGATATATAAGATAAGTAATCTATCTACCATTTTTTGAAAGAAAGTAAAGCATTTTTTACATTGTGCTTAATAGCTTCTAAGGAAAAAAAGAAGAATGAATATTCATTCTCTAAAGACCTGCAAATGTATATATATATATATATATATATATATATATATATATATATATATATATATATATATTTAAAATCATGCTTTCGGTTTTTTTTCTTTCTTTTATCCTTAAAATTATGTTCGCACATTCCTTATGTATGTTCCCATGAAATACGCCAACTTTTACTTTCGTAAAATATTTTATTTTATTTAGATATTTGATTCGTAAAGATATTGCTTTCATGTACTGAAAGATATTTTCTAATATCTGGGAATAATGTTTTATTATATATAAGATAACTGAATTATCTATTATTTCTTTTAAAGATAACAATATAATTTTTTGTATGTTGCTTATAAGGTTCTAAAAAAAGGAGATCGGATATACTTAATCTAAACATCTGAAACTGTTGGATTGAAAAGTATCTCAAAAACTACTTTTTTCGTGTTTTCTTTTATCAGTAAGAATGTGTGATCGTACATAAACTGTTAAAAATCGGCAGAAAACTGTCTAGAAAGTCTACTTCTTTTATAGAAAACGTTTACATAACCTTAATTTAACATTTTCTGATCCAGATATTGCCAATAATATGGTCAGTTTCGATAAATAATATGGTCAAGTAACCGTTATCTTTAAAAACGGTCGGATTGCTGTTCAGTTTGCAGCAGATTTTTAACAGAGTACTTTAATCATTGTATGTTCCGTAAAATACGCTAACTATGACTTTCTTAAATATATTAGATTTTTAAATATTTCTATTTATAATAATAAAAATAATTTAGTGAACATTTATTCAATGTTTATGCAAAAAAATAATCATATACAAGCTTGTTCTTCATAATATTTCTTAAGCAATTATAATATCTTAATATTCTTTTATACACCTTTTTAATGCATTTTAGTGATGCAAAAAGTGACAAAAATTATATTTATCGATCTCAACTATGTGAATTCTTCTCTTAAGGCATGCATTACTAAATATAAGTACTTCAAGTACCTAATAAATTTGATAGACGTATGAAAAATATCTTTTAAAAATACAATGATTATTTTTAGCTATCAATATAAATACTAATACTAATCGTTTACTTCGTTTTGTATATTATATGGAATAATATTATATATAATATTGTATATTGTATATAATAATATTGTATATTATATGGAACAATACATTTCTAATATTTCTTTTTATGGCATTCGTTTAACAAATTTCATATTGCTACCCATACTCATTGCATGCCATAATCAAATGAGCTTAAATGTCGGTAGTGGGATCTGCTCGATGGTATTCATATGTTACAAATTCTATAACTTATTGTAAATGTAAAATGCAATTGTTATTCATGCGTTAAAGATATTTTTTTTCTATTTTATTACAACAAATCAAATGGTTTTTTTCTCTGGTAAATAGAGGGTATGTTTTTATGCTGATAGTGTCGACTAATTTTGGTATTTGTCATTAGAATATTGTTGTTATGTATCTAAATGCATGTTATTGATTATTAGTTTATCATGTCTGCACACTGCAGCAGACAGGTAAGCGGTATTTACTAAGTCATAAACGATGAAAAGTCAAATTTTAAATTTTTACTAAAAATTGCAATTAACGTAAAAAATATACCTTTTTTTCGGTTTTGGTATTAATCAATACATTGTTTAAAAGTGAAAAAAAAAAAGAAGTCAGATTGATAGTAAAAAACTGTCAATTTACCAGTGGAAAACAGTTTAATTTACAGAAAAAAACAGCAATTTTTCGTTAAAACAGTCTTTTTTGTAAAAAAATACAGATTTGTTCTGTAAAAATTACGAAATGCAGTTTCTTTTACAGAAAATTACAAGAAAAAAAAACTGTTTTTCTTCAAAACAGTTTTTTTTCTGTAAAAATTATAGATTTTCTTTTACAGTGTCGTATTAAATATTTTTTTCTTTAGAAATCGTTTTATGCAGAAAAATGTTGAAAGTCACTGTTTAGAAAAGATATTTATATATATATATATATATTCGCGGTGTGTGGTATATTTTTATAGGGAATATCGATATATTTATATTTACTTAGATTTAAAAAAAATGTTTTATTTAAAGGAAAGTTGAGCTTCTGTTGAGATATTTTCAATTTTCTATGCACAAATAATTAAGAATTGTGGTACATTAGTGGTGGAGTTATAAATACGTACGTTCAAATGGGCGTTAGTAAATATTTTATCTTTCAAAGAGAACTATTATAAACTTTAATTAGACTATAAAAGTGTATACAGGGTGTCTCAAAAGGTCGTTTACAAACTTAACATGCTAGTGTGTCATATCATGATAAACAAGATTTACATAGGAACTTGGGTTCGAAAATGCAATCTGCGACCGCTAGAGAGCGATGAGCACAGGCTTACTGGAGAGTGGGAAGCGTAATAATTTAAGGCGAGGACGTTGCAGGAGAAGGATGAATCGGTTTAGTAACGCAGAATTGGCCGATATGCATTACGTATATGGCACCGCGGATGGAAATATGCGAGCCGCGGTACGGATGTACCTTGAGCGCTTCCCAAGCAGACGTCAACCAAATCATGTTTTGTTTGGACAACTGCACCGCAGATTGTGTGTAGCAGGTGATTTTCAAGTACAGTCGTGGAAAAAAAAAAGTAAACACCTCCAACTAACTTCTCAACAAATTATCGTAGAAGAAAGTTACTGGTACCGAACGATTGAAAATAAAGTCTACTTTTAAATGATGTATATAAAATTTGTTTAAGGGGTAATCTACATATTAAAACGAACCATAACGTTGTTTTTTTTTCAAAAGCAGTACACAATTCTGACAGCATAAATGAAGTCTACACCTTTCAAATAGCCTATAAACAAGTTTTTGTGCAATTCGTGCCATAAGTTTCCGAGAAATTAAATATTTTAAAACGAGCGTATTTTAAGGGCTGTATCCAAATTGAAGTTCCGAACTCGATTCTTAACCGAGGGAGCCGCCTTCTTGATCAAGGCACGTTTAAGCTTCAATGAAACCTGTTTGATTACAGGTTAGCAGAATAAATTTCAAAAATTTACTCACTTCTATCATAGACGGCCCCTTAAACCATCATTTTGCCGTTTTTTAAGCATAGTTTGAAAACTATTTGGAAGAAAAATGTGAAATTTCGGATTTCCATAAAGCAGGACTTAATAAATCTAAATCCATCAAAAAAATTGTATGTTGCAATTCATAATTTTTTCGAATATTAATTTCATAATTCATAATTCTAATCATAAAATTATAAAAATTGCAAATTCAACGTATTTATGTTTGGGTATATTAGTATTATTGCCACACAAAAAATTAGCTCATTAGGAGCATAATTTCAGGGGATATAAATAAAAATATGAAAATGTAATTTAACATTAGAAGTACTAAATTTTGAATGTCTATAATTCAAAAACTTATCATTCGAATGACTTGAAATTTGGTTTCTAGGCATATTTTGAAAAAAAGATTTGAAATATCTCGTTAAATTTGGGTACTGCCATTGAAAAAAATGAAGTTTGGATTCGTTTTAATATGTATATGCCACCCTAACCAAATTTTATACACACCATTTAAAAGTAGACTTTATTTCCAATCGTCCGGTACCAGTAACTTTCGTCTACGATAATTTGTTGAGGAGTTAGTAGGGGGTGTTTACTTTTTTTTTTCCACGACTGTACGTAGCCACATCAGTCGAGAACGCACTACACGCACGACTGTCGTAGAGGAAACCGTGCTACGGGAATTTGACAGGAACCCGCAAACAAGTCTCCGAGCAAACGAACGCGTCTTGAGTGTACATCGTTCCAGCATTATGCGCATACTGCATGAGGACACACAACCCCCCTGCCACTTTCAAAGAGTACAGTATTGTGCGTTAACGATTCTCCTCAACGCGTTGTATTCGCACCACTGGCATTTGCAACAAGGGGGCGAACGGCCGAACAGCGGCGGCACGTGTCCGTGACATACCTGTCCATTTTGAACAGGTCCGTGAATCCATGCGTCGACGTTGTGAAACATGCATTGCGGCAAATGGAACGAATTTTGAACACCTTCTGTAAATTAAACCATGTCCTTTTATAAAAGTCATATTAATACCTCTTTCGATAACATTTTTTTCTTCCCCTCCACACCTGTGCTCATCGTCCTCTAGTGGTCGCAGTTTGCATTTTCGAACACAAGTTCCTATATAAATCTTGTTCCTCATGATATGACAGACCAGCATGTTAAGTTTGTAAACGACCTTTTGAGACACCCTGTATATATGCTCTAATTAATATTATAATAGTTAAAATAAAGAATTAAAAATATCTATACGGATAATTTTAAAACCGCACTTTACTTTTTTTTTAATACTTAGTTATTATACTTTTTCCGATCTGATAAAAACATACTTTAGTAATTACACTGATTATTATGGTAATTTTGTTTATTCTTAAAAAAAATTTTGATACCAAGCAAAATTTTCTTAAACATGTAATTTCAGAATACATATTTTTTAATATTTAGTTACTATAACAGCTAAATTTCTTTCAAATATTAACTGCATATGTTTGCTCATTCTATGTTAATAAAAAAGGTATATATATTTTTCCTGTTTTGGCACCAATCAATATTATTAATTATATTTTTCATTCGAAATTGTTTCATGCAGCAAAATGTTAAATGTAACTACTTGGAAAAAAATTATGTGTCAACAAATTTAATGATAAAGGAATCACAGTGTCTGATATTTCTTAATATGAAATATGAAAATACTTACCTTTATTTAGATGAACAATTATTAAGTATTTGATTTAAAGGAAACTTGAATTGCTGCTGAGATATATTCAATTCTCTATGCACAAATAATTAACAATTGTGGTATATTACTGTTGGAATTAATAAGAACTTTCTAATGGACGTTAGTAAATTTTATGCGTTTCAAGAGAGCTATTCTAAACTTTAATTAGATCCTCAACTTATATATCTTTGCTCTAATGAGTATAATAATACTTAAAATGATGGTCGTAATAGATATCTATAAAGGGAATACTAATACAGCACTTTAAATTATTTAAATACGAATATAGGATTAAGAATTTTTACACTTTTACCGGCATGCTAAAAATTAATTTAGTCATTACAGTGGTCATTATGACAATTTCATTTATTTTTTTAAAAGAATTGAATACAAAGCAAAATTTCTGTTAAATATATAGCTGGAAAAAAATATTTTTAATAATTAGGTTACTTAAACACCAAAACTTCTGTCTGTTATTAACTGCATATTAATAAACATTCGTATGTTGATGAAACAAATACTTCAGAAATTAGATCCACTTTTTCAAGAAGTATTTTGTTTAATAATTTAATAACTATGTATTATTTTGCTCCCATTAATAGCCCGAATGCTACACGACCGAAATATTGTGAAAAATGCTAATCGCGATAAGCATATACCGATTAGTCTGTATGAACTTTATATTAATACTATGCATTTCAGAGGAGGAGGCATCCTGTCAAGTCTCAGGAATTCCAAATGGCAAATGTAATTCAAAATGACGTCGTTTTCTAGAATTCTTGCAATTTTCTTGCGATTCATCGTATAAAAGTGTGCTTCATGTAAATGTTTATACTTTTTTAGGTTAAAAATGTCATTTGTAACACTTTCCAACATTGTTGAAAAATATTATGGATTCAGTTTGTGCGGCCATCTGTCCGCTCTAACCGTCTGTCTAACTCGCGCAAATATAGTCGGATCGCCATAAAATTTATATATGTTATTTATATTCATTATAGAAATTATGTTATTGAAAACGAAGCGTGAAACAGTTATATTTCCATTACAGAAACTTTCGACAGAATTTGGTTATCCTATGACCTATGGTGGAAAGTCTTATGCGATGGTTTCTAATGTTTCACAATATCAAACACATTGGAATTTACATACATCGTTATAGCACACTAAGATAGTTACTATAGAATATGGTATGAATATCATTCATCGGTTATTTGCAGGGGAACTCAATCGAATTTCGTTATATTATATTCAAAATAGGGTGATCTGCGGAGAAAAATTTGAAACATCTTACACTATTTCAAACATATTAAAATGAATGTGTATATATGAGGTGTTCTCCAAGATACTTATTATACAATATTATGTGCATAGTATTCGTCGTTCATATACAGGGACACACAAAATAATTCAGCTACATTATTCTCTATGAACAATAATTCTTGGAAGTGTGTTTTACGTTGTGGTACGCGTTTTTAGTTTTTTTTTTCTTTTTGCACATTACTTAGTCTATATAAGTTCTATCGATCTTATACAGGACTGCATAAAACATCTAAAGTATATTTCCATTTATTGATGGGCATTGCTAAAGGGGAATTTTCAACTGTGCAATGCGTTTTCGAATTGAATTAAATATTAGCATACTATGTGTTAAATGACAAATCTATAGTACATATAAAGGCTGAACAAAAATTATGTTTTATTTTCGATTTGTGATGGAAATAGCTGCAATTGTGCTTTAAAATGTGATATGCATTTTATAAATTGTTTATTTAGACAGCCTTTTTTACCTTTTTAAACTGTGAGATTTTATTAACATATTTCAAATAACATGGAAAGTGTTTAATAATCAATGATTTACGCATGAGTTTACGTTCTACTTTAATATATTAAAGGAATTAAAAAAAACTTGTTTTATACCAGCATGACATGGGTCACTTTTAGAAAACTTTCAGCAGCCCTAGAGGACGCTAATATTAGCGTTGAGAAATTGCATTATTCCACCCGCTTTTTGACATCCAACCTCCTAACGCTTGGAGAAAAAAATTCCTCAGTATGAATCAATATGTAATGCACGAAACATCACCAAAAATTTGGTTTCTCTAAATATTTCTGGATAATTCCACTGTTTCAATTTCGCTAATGAGAATAACGGTTGGTCAACGGCCATAACGGGAATTTGATTTCCATTCAGAATATGAGTAACCTATTTGATTAATCTCATTACGTGTGTAATCATAGCGAATGACTCAATATATCCCTAAAATAGTGTTAAAAGTTCGATATTACTTAAATGAAATTGGTTGAAGCTGTTGGATTACTTGCGTGGAAAGCTGCCCACGAAACATCAAGACCGATTTTACTAGTATTTTGACTCCAGACGTGTTTCAACCAGTCAGTCTCTTGTTTCTTCATGTCTGTAGTTGTTGAAGACAGCATGAGTTTTTACTTAGCTTCAGAGTAATTTAAAGTAGTCGGTTCTTTTGTATGTAGGAATGCTGGTGGCACTACAGGAAATTCTTCTGGCAAAGTGGGTACACTTAGCTTTTTGCGGCCGATTGTGTCATGAGTCAGAGCTTATGAAGTAATCCTTGCGTTTACTATGCAATTAGGTATTATATCTTCAAATAATGATATACTTCTTCTGTGAAAGGTATTTTATGTTGTAGTGTATTTTATTTTGTGGTATTTTATGGATTGTGGTCGAAGTTATCATATGCCGCAATCATGAAAATCCTTTAGGGTAGTTTTGACGGAAACACAACATTTTCTTTTTGGATCTTAACATTGAAGAACCTGGGGAGGCCAGATCTGTCCATCTGCACGCAGGCTATGTTTTCACACATAAAACACTGGGAAATAATTCCTTCCCTTTTTGGAGACCACTACCCATTAGAAACAGAGCTAAATTTCACAACACCCAAACTACCAAGAAGAAGATTCAAAACAAAGGGAATCCCTTTGACACAATTTTCCGAACAACTAACTCGAAAATGCTCACAGATTAACTTTAATGACATAGAAACTATAGACCAGTTTAACGAAGAATACGAAACTTTTAAACAAGAAATATTATTACAAGCCAATAAATCCTTTAAAAAGAAAGCCTTCTTCAAGAAATTTAAAAAAACCCCTTAAAATGCGTACCAATACATAAAACATACTTCCAATAATTATTATTCATAGAAAGCAATGTAGCTGAATTATTTTGCGTGTCCCTGAATAAGAACGAGGAATGCTATGCACACACTATTGTATAATAAGTATCTTGGAGAACTCCGCACATACATACATGCATTTAAATATGTTTGAAATAATGTAACATGGTTCAAATACACCGCAAACCGTAGACAACCCTATTTTCACCACAATGTAAAGAAATTATTTCGAATGTACCTGTAAATAAACGATGGATGCTATTCATACCATATTCTATAGTAAGCATCTTGTAGTGTTCTTAGCGATATATATAAAATTCAATGTTTTTCATAATGTGAAACATTAGAAACCAATTCATACGATTTCTCCACATAGGTCGTAACGGAATTTTGTTGAATGTCTCTGTAAAAGAGCTATAACTGTTGCACACTTCATTTACAATGATATACATGAAATAATGAATATCAATAACATATATAAATTTCATGATGATCCGACTGTATTTAAGCGAATTAGAGCACGGCCGGACAGACGGCCACACAAACTGAATTCATAAATATTTTTCAACAATGTTGGAAAGTGTTACAAAAGATATTTTTAACATAAAAAAACATACAAATTTAAATCAGACATCTTTTTATACGATGAATAGTAATAAAATTGCAAGAATCCTAGGAAATGACGTCATTTTGAATTACAGCTACCATCTTGAACTCCCGTGACTTTACGGGATATCTTACTTCTGAAATGCATTGTATTAATATATAGTACATACTGACCAATCTGTATATTCTTATCACGATTTGTAGTTTTTTTACACAAAGCAGCATAAAATTCTTTATATATTTCTCTTCCGAAACACTAATGATGTAGTTTGATGTTTGACAAAGTTTATTGGCTTAATTTGTTTTATTCATTTTTTTTCTTTCAAAAAGTCATTAAATTTCATACCGAGTTTGTTGTATTATATATGTATAAATTGCGATAAAAGATTCATACTAAGCATGATTTTTTTTTTTTTTTTTTTTTTTTTTTTTTTTGTGTGTGTGTGTGTGTGTGTAATTTGCCTTTTTAAAGAAGCTAATGTAGTTGAAGATATTGTTTTACAAATATATTTTTTTTATATATTAACGCACTAATTCCTATAAAGATGTTCGGGAATCCAAATGATCTACCTTCTGACACATCTCATATTTCTTTTTTGTTCGGAAGCGCATGAAATTGGCATGTTAAAATATTGTTTAAGTGGGCTTCTTGACCGGAATTTCCGTGTGCAGTACCGGTAAAAAGGATACAAATAGGTTGTCACGAGACCACAACAGCATATTACTTATAACTCGAAAAGTAATTTATTTATCAAAAAATGGAAAACGCGTTTCGATCTCAAATAGCTTCAATAGTCAGGTCGGCCATCTTTATGCTTGTTTGTTTAAAAATGAATCGCAAAATGTGCCAGAATTCTTCGTGTAATATCAAAATTCAATTTATACTAATTATTGTTACATAATTAACATAGTCCCAACAAATATATGCATTAAAATTCCTAAAATAATTTAGGTTGAAGCATTTCGTAGGTTCAATACTTTCTAAAAAAATATATACGTACTTCCAAATATGATTAATAGTTTCACATATCACGAGAATCATTAAACATCTTTATACTGAAAAATATTAATAGCGATTTTATTGAAGGAAATAACTATTGCTGCGAAACAGTGAGCGGTAAGAAAATAAAAAGAATAATTATTGGCAGTGAAATTTTGCAGGAATTATTATAATTAATCCTTTAAATTATGTTCTGCAAATGTATTAATTTTTGCAATTAAGATACTCGAATACTTTATTCATCCATCTGTATTTCCAAGATTATTACCCACTTGAAATTTATCGATTGGAATATTTTTAAAGTAATTGTGATACTGGGATAAATTCTTGTATTCTAATTAGATAGTTATTTAAATGTAATGATTAAATAGATTTAGTTTATCTAAACTTTAATATATATTTACATTCTGGAAAAAAAATTGCTTACACAGGAACTTCTAACTATTGTTCCTACTTACCCGATTAGTATCGAAATATTTTTATTTTCTAATATGTTTACATACATTTATTCAAATGAATGGTTTTTTAAGCAAATTATTTTTCACAATTTTTGCAGATTAGTTTAGAAAAAAATGAAATTCATTTTTAAATAGCGCATTGAATTAGAATAGAAATATAAAATTAGCACGTTATGTTTAGTTATAATATTAAAAATAATCTTACTGAATTTTCATAGGAACATTATTTTTTCTCTTTGAGATGTATTCCTGAAACCTAATTTAAAATTAATTTCAAAATCTTAAACTTATTACAAATAAATTAAACTACCTTACCCCTGAATTTCTATAATTTAAAGATATTTCAGATTTTAATACCAATACATTAATTGCTATACATGTTTTGGAATTTCAGACAGAGAGATACAAATAGAATTTTCATTGATTACTGGAAGGCGTTATTGTATAGTTTTGAAGAACACGAAAACTCGTAGAGTTATAAATACTTGGTAAAGAATAAATTGTAATCATCCAATATAAAAAATAAAATAAATACATAAACTAACGTTTATAAAAATGCATTTACAGAACTTTTCTTTAATATAATGACTGATATATCGTCATAAATATTATGTATATATAAAAATATATATATGTAAAAAATATGAGTGAAATATTCTGAAAAGTGTGTGCTTAAAATAATTGCGCATCACCCGGTCCACGTAACATGTTTTTTTTTTGCTATTTACTCCTTTTGAATTATATATAAATATTTATCCGAGTGTACAAGTTGTATAGAATTATATATATATATATATATATACATGGAGCTGGAGGATATTTGTTTTAGTATACATCGAAACACATCATGTTTTGTTTCTTTTGTTGATTCAGATTACTTCAATTATACTAATACTAATCGGTAAATAAATCATATGAGATGCAAATTTCCTACTGGGCGAAAAATGTCTGGACATGGATTTGAACGAGGGATTTCGTAGTTCAAGCAGCTTGACCCAGTTAATTGCAATTATGCAAATTATTTGTGCAAATTATAGCATTGATTATGGTCTGTTATCAAAATCAGCTCAACAGAATAAATCGTAGGTTATGGAACTCCAGATTATTTTAAGATTTATTCTGTTGAGCTGATTTAGATATAAGACCACATTCTATAATCAATAAGTTTAGCAGGGTGAATTAGTTGCACATGATATGTCCGAGATAGCTCAGATGGTACAGCATTGGCGGCTTCAGCAAAGCGGTTCCTGGTCCGGACATTTTTTGCCCAGTTGGAAATTTACATCTCATAAGACTCATGCATCTCATATTTCAATTATGCCGTACATCAACGGTTTCGCCTAATTTATTTCATGATATTTGTCAAAATTTTATTTTTGATTAAATTTTTAGCACATTGTGAAAAAAATCATATCTATTTCAGTTCCTTAGTATATCATCTAATAATAATATAAATGAATAATATATGCCTTGATTAAATGTGAAACACTTGTCTTTATTATTTCCCCTACTACATATATAAATTACCTATTTTTATAATTATGTGATGTTATAGAAATTTTTAATTAAATATTAATACATATTTAATGCATACTTTCTCAACAATCTCAAATATTTATTTTTACTTTAATATTCATCATTTAAATTATATAAATTGAATAAGTCTTTCTAAAGGTTAATCCATATTTATTTATTTATTTTGTATTTTCTTTTCTAAAAATGTCTCTTTGTTTCTGTTCAATTGTCATAACTATTAATAGATGGCAGCATGATATCTTACCGAATTCAAATATCTATGGACAAATAAACAGATTTACACAGTTCTACAAACTCATCGGTTGGTTCAGTAGCTTTATACACATCTTGTACTTTAATAATGCTTCAGGTAACATGTCAAAAACTTCACAATCTCATTATAAAATTTCCCATATTTTAACTTCCTGGTATTGTTATAGTGGAGATTGTTGATTTTTTTCGCCCACTTATTTATAATCTCTTACATTTTAAAATTTCTTTCTTGGTTTTATTATATAAAAGACCGAATCTTGCATTTTTTTCGTGTAATGCAAGGATGAAATCATACATGTTTTTTTCCTTGTGTGGAACTTGATTATTTGGACCTACCTTGATTCAACAAATATTTTAATTGCTTCTTATTTGCAAATATCTCAATAATATTCCATATTTTACTATATTTTCCAATTTGTATATTGCTATTTTTAGATTTTTTTTCAGTGGGATGTTTTTCATAAAAGATAGTACTTTATTTTTTATTTTGATTTTCACATTTGTGAATGACAAACTAATGTTGTTTTACAATGTTTATATGTATATATACATACATATATGTATATGTGCATATAAAAACTAATTTTAGCATATTTCATGAATAACATTTGAAAATGTTAATCATTATAATAAAGATTACAAATAATTACACCTCACTTCGTGATTTGATTTTTTTTTTTTTATGCTTCTCTGTTAATCGGGAGTCACTCATCGCCATATCGCGCAAACCATTTTTTCTTTCCAAATCATTTTTCTGAAGATTTTCAACAAGGAAAATGTCACAAAATTAATGAAACATTTCGAGCCGTAATGTAACAAATTTGTTGAAACTCCGATCTCAAAACCACATATGATCACTACGCCCCCATTAACCAAAAGAAATATACTTTCAGAAACATACCCAATACGTAACATAAAATTCGTTGTGCAGAAGCTCTCAAATGTAATGAACATCGTTAAAACCCCGTTGAGTAACAGATGTATTAGCGCTACGCGCCATTAAACTAAAAGGACAGACATTGCTGGTACATGGAATTCGTATTCCCGAAGTCTCTAAAATGCATGACATTGGTTAAAACAGAGATCACTGTAATATATTTCAATGCATTCCTATATCCGCTGCACTGATGTAAAAGTATCCTAATTGTATAAACCGAACATTTCAACACTGTATTAAAATATCTTAAAACACTTTATTAAAATTACCTAAAATATATTAACATAACTATTTAAATAAAAAAAAGATAAACTAGAAAGAAATTATTCCATAATGAAATCTGAAACAGTAAATGAAACAGTAAATTATTCAAGATCCCAAAATATTTTTATATCATTTAAAATCTATCAAATTGGATCCTCATCTGTTCTTCTCTACGTAAACTCAGCTAAATAAGACTGCGAATACATACTTTAGTCCAAAAAGTAAGAGCATTCCATCTCAAAGAATTACATAATGACATAGAATATTATAACTAAAATACAAATTTGATTCGTGTCAAATCTTACTAAACACCTTATAATGCAAAATACCTTTCTCTTGAAAAGAATTTACTGCTTCTTGCTCTGTTTTAGGTAATTCCCGATTATTCATAATCATAAAACGAATCCAAATAACACAATCTTATTCCAATAAAACAACAATATTTGAACCATGCCGCACAAAATGAGTGCCGCGAAACGTGTGTGAAAGGAATGACTGGAAAAGCTTACAATTGAATAAAGCTAGACGAAACATTATTTGTTGAATTACCATTGGCGCCCAGCTAACATAATCCCCATCTGTCATTTTCTAAGTAAACTCAGCTAAATAAGACTCCGAATACACATTTTAGTCCAAAAAGTAAGAGCATTACATCTTTATAGAATACTATAACTAAAATACAACTTTAATTTGTGTCAAATCTTACAAAACATATTATAATGCAAAATAACTTTCTCTTGAAAAGAATTTACAGCTTCTTGCTCTGTTTTAGGTAATTTCCGATTATTCATAATTATAAAAAGAATCCAAATAACACTTACTTAATCCAGTGAAGCAACAATACTTCAATCATGCCGCGCAAAATGAATGCCGCGAAACGTGCGTGAAAGGAAAGACAGGAAAAGGTTACAATTGAATAAAGCTAAACGAAACAATAGGTGGTGAATTATCACTAGGCGCCCAGATAACGTAGTAGAGAGTAATTTTTATTCTAAAATTATCGAATAATATTTAATACAAATCTTAAATCATAGATTTATTTTTTTTCACAAACATTTAACAATGAAATCATTTATCTTAAGAATATTATAATTAAGTTCGGTGAACTATAAAAAAATACAGAAGTGCAGCTATCAATTTAAGCAGTAAAATCGAAAAACATGAAAAACGTAGCTACCAAGTATTCTCATTTTGGAGTGATACTGTTTCAAAATAGAAATATTATACTTCCTTTATTGCATTAGTTTTGGGTAAAAAAGGCAAAGATATTTGTTCGGAAATATTGGCAGTAAAATTAAAAGGAATTCTAGATATTTAAATGTAATAAACTTTTTGATTACCTCTACCCTGGAAAAATATGTACTTAGAATTTACAATACGACATTTAACAACAAATATACTCATTTTAAATGTTATTCAAAAGCAGTAATCATATATCTTTTTAATGAAAGATCACGAAAGTTAGTAAGAAATAGAAACACAAAACAAAATATAAAATAAACAGGCTATAATGCATTGTATAAAATCTTTTTAACTTGAGCAATAAAAAATATACTAAATAAATACAACCTCTTGCTCATTTGTGTTGTTTTTCATTGTCGGTAACGACTTACTGTTATTGGTAAAGGATCTACATATTTCTGCTTTAGTTTGGAAAAAATGCATTCAACCTTTATTTTTTATTTTGTCGATTTATAACCTGTTTATGAATTGGCATAAGTAATAGTGTTGTACAAGAGACGCCCAATGGCTTATCAAACAAGAGCAATTGCAGAGTTTTGTAATAGGTAGTCTCATGTTCACAATCACTAAAAATACCTGGAAAGTAACGAATTAAATTTAAAAAGTCCTTCCGGCCAGTGCCGGGAGGAAGAGGTAGCTTTCATATTCCTTATTTTTTAAAAAAAAAGCCAACTTATATCATTCAAACACACGAAGCTCAATTTAGTGGAAACCGAATATAGGAGATTCGATACTAATTTTTATCAATATCATGAATGAGAATTTCGCGAAATTAGTCAGCTTTATCCAAGCTGCTTTTCTTTAAAGTAACTTATATTTAATTAAAATAATAAAACTTTGTAAAAAATCACCATAACATTAAAACAAAACACAGGACGCGTTTCGAGCTAAAAACATAACAGCTCGTCATCAGCTAAGCATACACGTGTCCGTAAACGAACAAGTTCAAAAATGAACTGAAGAAAAAGAATGTTGCGAAGAATGCGACAGATGACGCCACCTGATAGAGGGATATGCAAAAGGGAAATGTTTTGAAAAAAGATAGAAGAGAAAATGAAATGGAAAAAATGGAAATAAAAGAAAAAATAAAAATAAAAGAAGTAAATTAAAAATATAAATAAAATTAATAAATAAAGAACTATAAAAGAACAAGAAAAAAAATCCAAATTATTATTATTATTATTATTATTATTATTATTATTATTATTTTTCTTTCTCACAAAATAAAACGAAAAGAAACAAGAGAAAAGGGAAAAGAATTACAAAATTAATTTCCACGCTGGAGATAGGAAAGGAGATGATGGGAGATCATTGACAAGATTAGCAGAATTTTTAGAAATAAAATATGCTTCATGAAAATCCAAGTGAGAGGGAGAGGCAGGGGAAGAAATAATTTTGGCCATGGAGAAATTGAAACAATGACTGGAAGACCAACAGTGAGAAGCAATCGAAGATTTAGAGATTTCTTGATTTGCAATATATCTCTGATGCTCGCCTAATCTGAATTTTAAAGCTCTCTTTGTTTGACCAATATAACCTAAATTGCAAGAGCAAGGAATGAAATAAACACCCCACCGGTTCTCAGTAGGAACAGGATCTTTTAGAGAAGAGAATTTAATTTTATTCATAGTTTTGAAGATAACTTTAAAGTTAAAACGAGAAAGTATTTTAGCAATTTTGAAACACAGAAGAGAATAAAAGGGCAGAACTATTATAGAATTAAAATTAGGGGGATTATTTGAATCAGAAAAAGGACGTTTAGGCTTACTAAATTTACACAAAGATTTATCAATTAAAGAGGGATTATAACCACGAGCAAGGGCAAGAGATTTCAGATAATTAATTTCATTATTCAGAGCAGAAGAGTCAGAACAAATGCGTAACGCCCTAAAAACAAAAGTATAAAAGGACGCCACTTTTTGTTGAGGAGGATGATTTGAAAGGGCATGAGGAGGAAGGGAGACAGCGAAAGGTTTTCTATAAACGGAGGTAGAGAACCGATCTGGGAGTTTTGAAACCAAGACGTCAAGGAAAGGAAGAGAATTGTTCTCTTCGACTTCGAGAGTAAATTGAATACAAGGATCAACAGAATTAACAAGAGAAAGGAGATTAGAAAGATCAAGGTCAGATGGAATTAAAATGAAAGTGTCATCAACATACCTAAACCAGAAAGGAAATTTATATAAACTGAAGAGTTTTTCTTCAACAAAATGCATATAAATATCACATAAAAGAGGAGACAATGGATTACCCATGGCCAGACCCTCAGTTTGAGAATAGAAAGAATTGTTAAACTGAAAAGCAGTTTGCCTGACACAAATACTAACTAAAACTAAAAAATAATAATAATAATAATAATAATAATAATAATAATAATTTGGATTTTTTTTCTTGTTCTTTTATAGTTCTTTATTTATTAATTTTATTTATATTTTTAATTTACTTCTTTTAATTTTATTTTTTCTTTTATTTCCATTTTACGATTTCATTTTCTCTTCTATCTTTTTTCAACACATTTCCCTTTTGCATATCCCTCTATCAGGTAGCGCCATCTGTCGCATTCTTCGCAACATTCTTTTTCTTCAGTTCATTTTTGAACTTGTTCGTTTACGGACACGTGTATGCTTAGCTGATGACGAGCTGTTATGTTTTTAGCTCGAAACGCGTCCTGTGTTTTGTTTTAATTTTATGGTGATTTTTTACAAAGTTTTATTATTTTAATTGCTTCATATTGCCAGTTTTCGGTGCTGTTTCGCTAACTTATATTTGGCTGCCAAATTCGGCGATTTCTTAAAGTGCCTGCATTTTAAGACAACATGGTGGATGAGGCTAACCAGTGAACATGGTCGAGATCTTAGTAATTGCTGTGCACAAGCTCACTCACATCGGAATCGGTTGATATATACGAGAGTGCTGTCGCATGCAAAAAATCAGATTTTTCAAAATGTCACCCACAATAGAAATTGAAACTGTTATATTTGAGCCATTTTTTAAGGTAAAAACAAACAATAAATGCTCCTGAATCCTTATATCAAGGTCAAATACTTAAGAAAGAAACCATTTTTAATTTCTAACTTTTTTGCACCTCACTTTAAATATATATATATATATATATATTATTTAATGGCCGCCATTTTGAAACAAGATGGTTGATGAATCTGGCCAGCGAACTTGGTCGACGTATTGATGTATACTATCCACATGCCTTCTGATATCGAAATAGGCGAATACGTGTGTTATCGCGTGACAAATACAAGATCGTTTCAAAATGTTAGCCATGCTAGAAATTCAAAGTGCTATAATTCAACCATTTTTTAAGATATAAACAAAAGAACAAATTTTCAGAAACAAAAACTGCTCCGGAATCTTTGTATCAAGGCAAACACATAAAAAAAAATCTTTTTCATTTTCCAATTTTTTAATACCTCATTTTAAATTTTAAATTTAATTTTTTTAAATGGCAAACCTTTTGAAACAAGATGGTGAATGAAGCTGGCCAACGAACTCGGTCGAGACATTGGTATGTATTATGTACAGACCAAGTTACATCCAAATCGGTTCATAAATACGCCTGTTATCTCGTGACAAAAATCAGGTCGTTTTAAATTGTCAGCCACAATAGAAATTTAAAATGCTATTACTCAGCCATTTTTTTAGATATAGACGAAACAAAAACTGTTCCGGAATCTTTGTATTAAGGTCAAACACATACGAAAAAAATGTTTTTCATTTTCCAATTTTTTGGTAAATTATTTTAATTTTTTTTTAAATGGCCGCCATTTTGAAACAAGATGGCGGATGAAACTGGCCAACGAACTCGGTCGAGATATTTGTATGTACTATGTACACACCAAGGTACATCCAAATCGGTTCATAAATACGCCTGTTATTACGTGACAAAAATCAGGACGTTTCAAAATGTCAGCCACGCTAGAAATTCAAAATGCTATAACTCAGCCATTTTTTTAAGATACAGACGAAATAAAAACTGCTCCCGAATCTTTGTATGAAGGTCAAACACATAAGAAGAAAATGTTTTATCAATTTTCAATTTTTTGGTACCAGATTTCAAATTAAAATTTCTCTTAAAAATTTAAATGGCCGCCATTTTTAAACAAGATGGCGGATGAAGCTGGCCAACAAACCCAGTCGAGACATTGGTATGTACTATGTATAAACGAAGTTACATCCAAATCGGTTCATAAATACGCTTTTTATCGCGTGACAAAATTCAGGACGTTTTAAAATATCAGCCACGCTAGAAATTCAAAATGCTGCAACTCAGGCATTTTTAAAGATATAGACGAAACAAAAACTGCTCCGAAATCTTTGTATAAAGGTTAAATACATAAGAAAAAAATATTTTCCCATTTTCAATTTCTTGGTACCACATTTCAAATTTTATTATTATTTTTTTAATTTTAAATGGCAGCCATTTTGAAACAAAATGGCGGATGAAGCTGGCCAACGAACTCGGTCGAGACATTGGTATATACTACGTACACACCGAATTACATCGAAATCGGTTCATAAATACGCCTTTTATCGCGTGACAAAATTCAGGACGTTTCAAAATGTCAGCCATGCTAGAAATTCAAAATGCTATAACTCAGCCATTTTTTTAAGATATAGACGAAACAAAAACTGCTCCAGAATCTTTATATAAAGGTCAAATACATAAGAAAAAAATATTTTTCCATTTTTAATTTTTTGGTACCACATTTCAATTTTTTTTTTAAATTTTAAATTGCCGCCATTTTGAAACATAACGGCGGATGAAGCTGGCTAACGAACTCCGTCTAGACATTAGTATGTACTATGTACACTCCGAATTACATGGAAATCGGTTCATAATTACGAGAGTTACAGTGTGAAATAGGTCAGATATATATATATATATATATATATATATATATATATATATATCAATTTTGGACGGAGGGTGGTTTCGGGGTCTGGGGGTCATGATCGATGAAAATATACCAAAATTTTTGAAATCGCTTTCCTCCGAACGGCTGCAATAGGTAGCTTTTTGTAATGAAAGCTACCTAAAAATCAGAAAACCCGGCTGCGTAAAAAGCGAAGTAAATAATTATTTCTCATCAACGTGAAACTATTTTTTTTTTTTTAATATTACTTACCTATTTTTTTATTTACTTGTATTGATGACTTTTAAGTTGTGTTTAGTTGTTAGTTCTTATCTATAAACTCAGTTTTGATGAGGTCTATAGATGTCTATGATGGTTAGAGTTGCAGTAAAGGTAGAGATCCTACATATACAACTTCCAGGTTGTATAATATTTTAACGGAGCTTCTGACTGTAAAATAGTCAATGAAACATCGTCTTCATTTTGAAAGACCTATCCAATGATATATCACTCAATAGGATACGTAATTTTGTTTTTCGTGTCTACCACCATTTTGTATTTTACGGCCGCCATTTTGAAATTATAAAAACAAAACCTATCCTATAATCATTGGCCGATTAAGACGAATCGATATAGACCCCATTCATTAAAATCCATCCAGCCGTTGAGATGTTTCAAGGGTATAAAGAAATCCACCTACCCAGATACGCGTGAAACACATAGCCATGGTTTTTAGTCGGGTTATAAAGAAAACTAGTACCTATTAAAGCTCGTGCTACATGATAAAGTTGGGGACTCTCTTTGGAAATAATTGAGATAGAAAATATCTATCAGCGACAAATACTTAGTCAAATAATGCGTCACACAGCGACAGAAGCTTGCGCAACGTATAGAATGAAGCTTTTTTACTTATTCTAAGATGAGAAGTACGAACAAGCAAGTAATATTAAAATGAGCTAATGAACGCCTGTCGATGGATGTGGTGAAGTAGAATTCAACGGTCAAAAATTTTAATTAGTGCTGTTGATGACACAGAAAAAGTCGTTTGAATTGTGCAAAATGAAAAGCAGATTGACTGTTGTTTTTATAGCTGTCTTAAATTTATGTATTCAATTTCGATTTGAAGTTGCATGTATTATAAGGTTCCTGTGTGACTATGTTCATGGAGCTTAAAACGGAACGAAGAGAAATATGTTTGGATGCTATAGAAAATCCCGATTATTACTCTTAGAGATTAATTTCTATATGAATATGTTATAGTTATGGATGACAATATTTCATTCCATAAATCTCCACAAATGGCAGATAATTCTTGGCAGAAATGTCCTACACTCGATTGCTCTTCTCTCCTGACTATCTTACTCATTAGGGTCGGTAGATAAAACTTTTTTCCTGCCTAGCAAAATGTCTCTCGATCATCGCATCCCGGCTACTATTTAGTCAGTTTTGAAGCTTTTCCTTGTTATTTTTCGAAAGACACTTGGTAATTTTTAATGGTAACATGTTGTAATATAATATGACCTTTTACCGATTAGTTAATGATATCGAATAGAAAAAAATTGTGAGATGCAAAAATAGTATTTATAACATGAGAAAATTCGTTTTAATTTTTAAATAATATTCCTAATTGGAAATATTTTCAACTATAAGATAAAAAATTTCTGCATATAGACGGAGTAACTGTTTAAAATCTAAAAAAAAAAATACTTTGTTCAAGTTGCAGATATTGCTGTTAAAATAGTTTACAATGGAATTAGGATATAATTACAATTAATTTTCTTTGTAGGATGGAAAAAACATTATATTTTAAGTTAAAAATTACGTTTTACTTATTATTTACGTATACTGTAGGTATACAAATATTTTTGCATCTTACAAAAACAATTAATTGTACCTTAAAATTGTAATTTTCATTCTAAAATTTTTTAACAGCAATCTTTAGACTTTAAGTAAAACACAATTTCTTAGTTTTAATTATTTATACATTTGAAATGGAAATTTTTGCATCTTATAGAGAAAAATATAATAAATAGGAAAATATTCCCACTTAACAGTATTTATGATTTAAACGAAAACGAACTTTCATACATTTTAATTATGCACTTTTTTCATCTTACATCACTAAAATATTCTCAATTAACTTTGCACCCTAGCTGTGGCAATTCAAACTTTTAAAACTTTTCATTATACCGTGGTTACGTATGAATAAAATAGCGCTTATAATTTATTTTAATATCTAAAGAATTATTTTAATAAATAATTCTGTAATTTTTCTGTCATTTATTTTATTAAAAAAAAAAAAAAAAAAAAACCATAAAATTAAATTTCTCACTGTGTGAGAAAAAAGAGGGTATATCACTTCCTTACAAGACAATTTACATCATGACATTTAGAAAAATTCTGGAGCACTTATCCAGTCTTTTCTTTCAAATATCATCTTTCATTTATTTGGATTTCTACCAATCTTTTTTCTTAATTTCCAAAAAAAAAAATGATTTTTAAATCTGAAATTTATAATTCCTTATTACCAAAATATACATTTGGAGTAAATAGGTTGTTGTTACAGTAGTCTAAATTTCTGATATTATCATGATATAATCGAAATTTCAAATTTTTAATTATGATATATTTATCTAAATCAACAAAACAGCAATATCTCTAACCACATGTTTCTTATACGTATATTAGATTAATCAATTACTTTCTATTTATCAAAGTATAGTTTTGAATACCAATGTCTATACGTAATCATTAAAAATTAAGAAAAAAAGACACTTTTAGATTGTTAGATTCCTTTAACACTACATGTGAAGATTTATGTGAATTTTATAGATATTTAAGCTTATTGATTTGCGAATAATCATTTATTCTCGACAAATAACACTTCATTGAAAGTATTTTTTCTCTGCACTACTTTGAACGTAAATTTTAAAATCGTGTGAAACTAGAAAAAGTATTTCGGGCGGCATTGAGATAAAATCCTTTAGGGTATTGGTTAGTTTCAACCAGGTGGCACACTGCTTGCCATCACTGCAGAAGAAAAAGTTACTCCGGAAACCACAATAATCTTCCCAGTTACAAGATGTAATTTTCACCAGTTAGGGATTAAAAGCTCATTTAAGACTTGAAATATATCGGCGATTAAATGATTTCCAACATTAATATAATTTTCAGCTGAAGTTTGCCTTTCATATTAACTAGAGAAATCCCTAGTTTTTGTAAAGACGTTACAGTGTGAATAAAAATGAAATTTAGCACAAAACGACGGTATAGGAAATATTATTAAAATAGCAATTATAGCCTTTGTGCAGGAATAATAAAAAGCAGTAAACCAACGTTTAAAATGCAAAAATAATGGATGAAAAGCAGCAAACATCTGTTTCGAATCTACAGCGACATTCTTCTCAGCTCAGCCTTGCTTTTTCTAGCTCGCTGTTCCTTTTTTCTTGCACTGAAGAAGAATCTCGCTGTAGATTCGAAACAGCTGTTTGCTGCTTTTCATCCATTATTTGTGCATTTTAAACGTTGGTTTACTGCTTTTTAGGAAATATCATTTGTACCGAAACCTGAGCAACACAGCTACAAAAACCACCAATATACAATCTTTAAAAATACATCTTAGTTAATTCAGTAATCATTAACAAAGTTCATCAAAAATATTAGATTATTTAACATTGGATATTGGTTATTTTTGTGAGTGTGTGGCTCAGGTTCGGGTACAAAATATACTTGCTTTTTAGATGTGTTCGTAATTATATAAATACGTAGCACCTATAGTCGTCGTTCAGTCCATCAGATAACAGAGCAAAATCTACAAAACCGAATGGTTTGAAATTTTAAATATATGATTTTTGCAAACTTTTCTTGAGCCATTTCAAATTTTATGAAAATCGGATGTATTGTTTAATTACAGGGGCAGTCAAAAGTTTTTCTTTACATTACGGCCACTGTGAAAAAATTATAAGTGCATTTTAATGATGTTACAGTCTTCCGAATTGTCTGAAATTTTAAATGTATAATTCTTGCAAAATTTTGTCGAGCCATTTCAAATTTTATGAAAATCGGATAGACAGTTCAATTACACGGACAGTCACAAGTTTTTCGTTACGTTACGGCGCATGGGGAAAAAATATTGTAAGTGCATTTTAATGATTTTACAAATTTTGCACTTATGAAGTGCAAAAAAATATACATTCACTACAATATGGGGTGCAAAAAATATTTATAAAACTAATTATATTACGAATGCACCTCATTTGCCACGTTTGACGAGCAATTTCCTGCTTGCTTATTCTATATTCTATATTTGTTTTACTCCAGCTGTCCTTCAGATTGAGCCTTACCATATTTATTGTTTCATGGGATCCGCTGGGGAAGTGTTTGTGCGATGCTTTCGAATGCTTTTGTACATTTGATTTATGAATTACGACACTTTGGCGGAATCTTTATTCTGAAACATTGATGTGCTTTTTAAAAATACACACTATCAATGAGGCCACAGCGTTTTTACTTTCTTCTATCTTTAAGAAGAAAGTATTGGAATCGTGGAGATTTTCTATTTCCGGTTTCCGTCGGATTTACAGGTTTTGGGGGTCAGAGATCACGAAAAACATGTTTTTAGAAAATGTCTCTCTGTGATTCTGTCTGTCCGTTTGCATGTGACACAAATTTTGTGGGCGCTCTGTCTCAATAACTAAATAACGGAATGTAATTAAACTTTAGATTCAGTTAGTCTGTGATATAAATTGGAGCTGATTACTTTTTGCTGCAAATCGCCCAACAGGTGGCGCTGTTATGCTGCATTTTTCACGATTTTCGCAATAGCTATATCTCGGGAACTAATGCACGGGTTTTCATAAAATTTCAGATACAATTAGTCCTTTATATAATTCGGTGTTGATTAACTTTTTGGTGTAAATCGCCCAAAAGGTGGTTCTTCTAACATGCATTATTCAAGATTGTCGCAATACCTCTATCTCAAGAACTAATGCGCGGATTTTCATCAAACTTAAGATTCAGTTAGTCCCTAATATATATTGGCCCTGATTGGTTTTTGTTGCAAATTGCCCAATAGGTGTCGCTTCTATACAGATTTTTTTACGATTTTTGCGAATCTCAAAAAGCAATGCTCAGATTTCCTTTAAACTTCAAATTCAGTTAGAAGTTGACATAAGTTGTTCCTGGTTAGATTTTGGTATAAATCACCTAACCGGTGGCGCTGCAATGCTGCATTTTTCCGGAAGTATAAACATGTATGATATAGAACGTTTTCGGATTGCCACTTCCGACTATTTATTTATATTGCATCTGTTACCATTTCCTTAGTGTTTTTCTGTTTATATTCAGTTAAAGTTTAATTATGTTGTGAAATTTGGGATCTACCAAATAATTACTATATTCAATGCACCAAATATAACTCCTGAGCTTTTTCGCAGCTATAGCGATTATCACATAAATGCCATTTTTATTTTTAGTCATTATTTGGCTTATAAACATGTGTATATATATAAATAATGAGCTCTGTAAAAATTTCAAGATAAATGTATCATTTTAAACATAAACTGAAAAATTAAAAATTATACATTTTTACATTAAATCAATAAAAATTTACTTCGAAGTTTCTATTAATTGCAGAATTATTTGTAAATCGTGACGAATTTGAAACAAGCATCCTTGAAGTAAACCTAATGATTGAATCTGATACCAAATAACTTCATTTAAAAAGCAAAATTCAATAACACAGACTAATGTATGTTGTAATGTACGGAATATGTTCTTGTGACGGAAAACTTAATTTTAATACGCTCGGAAGGAATCATGCACAGATGATAGCTAATGTCAAATATACTAACGTTTTAATAGTACAATGAACTATTTATTTTACAAATTTATTTTAATTATATTTCATTTATTGTTTATATAAAATATTGACATATTTTCAAAATCGTAATTACATACTTGTACTTCATAAATTGAATCTCTGAAACTTCAATTTCAAAACATAAGTTGTGAAATACCCGAGCGAAAATCAATAATTAAAGTTCACGGTAACACAAAGATAGAAAACTGCCAATTCAACTGTCAAACAATGTGAATTCCGTTCCGCATCCCACTGCCATGTAAATTTAAGTTTAATCTGAAAGTTTAAAAATTTGATGCATATTAGACGAATGTCTAAATTTAAGTAGACAGTTTAAGAGAGCAGAAAATATATTGCAGTGCTTCTGTTTTGCAAAATAGTAAGCATTATACAATTATTTGTAAATGAGATTTATAAATGAATTAACACAGAAAATACACTTAATAATTTACGATGACCGCGAATATTTTCAGATATTTTATTTTTACATTAAGAAATTTTTTTTAAAGACAATTATAGTCCACGGCTAATGTACCTTATAAATTGAAAAAACGTCGGGTAGAAGATTTTATTTTCTGTCTTGTTTATGATGATGCCAACATGGAAAAACCAAGTTTTCTAACAAAATTTCCTAAGGCTAAATTTTCTGTGACCAAATAACAACAAATTATTGGGACTTTTTTTTATTTGTTTTAAATATCTCCAGACCCGTTGCCGTAGCATATTATTTGTCAAATACAATATTAAAGAGGATAAAATTCTCTACAACTTTCATATTTAAGACTTTTTTATACACTCAATAGCAAGCGCAGTATGCCATTTCCAAAATAGGACATTTTTTTAAATTTTCTTAAAAACAATGAAAAACGTAGTTCTCCCCTGATTATTCAAATGTTTCCCACGGATTTACTCGTGTATGTCAACTTCTATATATTGATAGAAGTAAATTATGTGTTTCAGAACCAAAACTAGCCTTTTTTGCACCCGTGGAAAAGATGGGTTTTGCCTCGACCCCCCCCCCCCCTCAAAAAGGAAATTTACATAAGAATTTTAATAAATCTCTAATGGCCGGATTTTGAAATTTTTATGTGTGTAATCATTAAATACGCAATGCTGAACTACGTAATCAGCTTTTTCCAATATTGATTCATTCAATCCTTGAAAACTAAACCAAAAGGAACCGAAATATATTCCGCTTTAAACAGGTTTCCATCTTAGCAGGTATAATTGTTCATATTATCTGACTTGAAAATATTTATTTTTTTCTTTAAAAACCGGATTCCGTATATGCAGATTTCATTTTTAAAGATTTTTTGGTAATTGTAATATTGAGGCGTTTAAAGTCACAGTTATATGAATTATGAGACTAAATTAGTCACACGAAGACATTCGCAAGGTAACATTAAACCGTGAAAAACGTAGTTTTGCCCCAATTATCCAAATGCTCCCCGCGGATTTAATCTTGTTTGTCAACTTCTAAAAACTGGTAGCAATAAATTATATATTATTTGCACGTCTTTATTTTCATCTCAATAGACATTTTATATTAAATAAATTTACATAATTTTAATAGTAGGGCAGAGTGTAGATGAATGACACAACTTTCATATTTAGACAGTAAATTTAAGTGTAGACAATGTTAATTTCGAAACATTGTTTAAAATAATACTTCAATATTTAGAAACGTATTGGCACGATAGTTTCAATGAGGAAAGAATTCTTGCTTAATTTTAATAATTTTTATAGTTTTATAATTTCAGTAATTTTTATGATGGAAACATATTTTTCCAATTATCAATGGGATAGGTAAAAAAAATTGCGAAAAACATATTTTATTCCACTCTATAATGGTATATTTTATTTACCAATTATTGATAACATATGTTTTACTTTTTTACTGTTTTAATGATAGCAAACATTGCACTGTACTTCCATATCAGAGGGAGAACTCGAAAAATAAATATCTTTTATGTAATAAATACTTTTACCTTATAAAATAGCTACAATAAAAATGACAACAGATTATTTCACTAACTAATGTTATGCATTTATCTGTTGTAAAATTTAAAAATTCTCTCAATAAAATATTTGAGATCACTAGTTTCATAAAATTATTTAAAAGGTTAGTTAAAAAAAATATTGTCAATTTTTTACCCACTTATATCAATAAATATAACAAGAGATTATATCATTTTAGCATGCAAAAATATATAAAACTTTAAGATTATTAATTGCTTTAAAGCTCAAAGAGAAAAAATTTCTGTGGTATGAATTTCAATATTTAATTTATTTTTTATATGATACCTGAGGTCGATATCAAACATTGAGCATTTGTAATTTTTTGAATTTGATTGCATTTTTTTTAGCGAGAATACTTTAAATTTCAGAACGGGGTCCAAACAATTTTCAAAAATGAAAGTGTCAGAATAAAAAAATACAACAACAACAAAAATGCAACCAAACCCGAAAAAGTAAAAAAGCACAACATCAGATATTGAAATCAGGTATCCCATGAAAAAAAAATTATTTAAAAGTAATAAAACGCAAGCTAGATATTTGTCAAGTTCGCTCCGTAAGGTTTAATATTACCTTGCTTTGTCTTCGTTTGATTAATGTAGTCTCATAATTCCTATAACTAGGACTTTAAACGGCTCAATACTACAACTACCAAACAATCTTTGAAAATGAAATCTGTATTTACGGAATCCGGTCTTTAAAGAAAAAAAAATAATATTTTCAAGAGAAAGAATATGAGAAATTATACTTGCTAAGATGAAAACCTATTTAAAGCGGAAAATATTTCGTTTCCTTTCTGTTTGATTTTCAGGGATTGAATGAATCAATATTGAAAAAGCTGATTATGCAGTTCAGCATTGCCTGTTTATTGATTACACACTTAAATTTTTCAAAATTCAGCTATTATAGATTTATTAAAAGTCTCGTAGTAAATTTTCTTTTTGAGGGAGAGGGGGGGGGGGGGGGGGGGGTTGCAAAATCCACCTTTGCCACGGGTGCAAAAAATGCTAGTTTTGCTCCTGAAACACATAATTTACTACTACCGATATACAGAATTTGAAATACACGATTAAATCCGTGGGAAACATTTGAATAATCGTGGCAGAACTACGTTTTTCATGGTTTCTAAGAAAATTAAAAAAAAAAAAGTACTATTTTTGAAATGACATACTATACTTGCTATTGAGTGTATAAAAAAGTTGTAAATATAAAAGTTGTAGAGAATTTTATGCTTTTTAGTATTGTATCTGACAAATAGTATTGTACGGCAACGGGATCGAGATATTTAAAAAACAATAAAATAATACCAATTTTTTTTTCTTTTTTTTTTTTTTTTCTTTTTGGCAAAGAAAATTTAGCCGTAAGAAATTTTGTTAGAAAACTTGTTTTTTCCATGTTAGCATCATTATAAACAAATCAGTAAAAATCTTTTACCCGACCTTTTGCAAGGTAACCCCCTTCTTTTGGTAAATTTCCCCTGGACTAATAATGCATTTTTGAAAATCTTCTTCTTTTCTTTTGTCTGCTTTCTTTATTAATTTTATTTTCAATGCGTACTGGAAATAAAGTTTATGATTTTATTTAACTTAAAAGTAGTATAATACACAATATGAACTTTAAAAAGTTTTATGTTTACTTAAAATGTGACAGATAAAAATACTGCAGATGTTACAAGTTTAAAGGTACACATTTTATTCAAATTTCCTAGTACTTTTGGTCTGCAAAACCCGCAGCCATCGTCAGTGAATATTTCCATTAATTTTTTTGGTTTGTTTGTGATTGAATCAAGGTATTTTGCCTTTTGTATTATGATTTTATTTACAAGGTAATATACTAAATTTGAATTTTAAAATGAATTTTAATAAATGAATAAATTTTAAAATGAAGAAAAAATATACATTTTTCAATATACGATTTTAGTGTGTATAGATTAAGAAAATTAACAGAAATTACATATTGAATCATGAAAGAAAATAAATTAAAACTTTGTATAAATTATGAATGCATTGAATCATACATTAATTAAAGTGACTTATATTTGATCGATGGAATATTCCATAGGTTACAGTGTAAATGTTATTACTTCATTAATTAATAGAATAAATAGAATAATAATAGAATAAAATAACTAAACCAGATAACTAAATAAAACTTCATGCAATGTTTTAACAAATATATTACAATAAATTAATTTGTGAAAGAAACTATTTTATGCCGATTAATCATTAAAAACAAATAGATTCAGTTAAACTTATCATAAATTTTTAATTTAATTGTGCGATATATCTATATATATAAAAGAAAGTCTGGATTTTGTATTAATCAACACGCAACCAAAACTACTGAACCTAAAATTTTGAAAATTGGGGTAAAAATACTTCTTATGAATTAGAGTGCCGCTAAGAAAAAAATTTCTAAAATTCCACCCCTAAACAGGGTAAAAAAGAGAATGATCTTTTAAAAAATTCCTTAAAAATCTCATTTTATCTGTATTTCTCAACTGATAACATATTTTAGTGTATTTTTGCATGCTGAATCGAATGGTATACACCAAAATCTTTTAAGTCCAATAGTTCGTGAGATATTTTATATTTTTCTAATTTGGCAATGTCTTTGGCACCAAAACATCAAATTTTCGAATGATAAATTCTAAAAATACATATCCGTTACTATAGCAACGGAAAATTTTAAATTGAGTAATCTTGTTAATCAATTCTTTTGGTTAAATAATTAAAACAGTTATATGAGTTAGAAAAAAATTACAAACGCCTCAAAAACTAAATTTTTTTAGAATTGGTATGTTTTCGCTATACCAATACCATGCCAAAATGTATGCTATTACTCCATTTATTTCAATCCTATCCGGGCAAAGGATTTTTATTGCAAACGGTGCCACACATTAAGATTTGCTATTTATTGAACGTGAAAATTTTTATAAGCATTATTTAATCTTAATTTTTTATTTTTCGAATAGAAAATATTTATTATTAAATTATAACTTACATTTATTGCTGACACTGATATGGATTTTTTACCATTTAGCAGTTACTTGATGATGAGGAAGCTGTAATAAAATCATCTCATAACTTAGGAAATATACATATAGGAATGTTTTGTTAAAAAAAAAAAAAGAACGTCTTCATTAAAATGATGAAACGTTTCTCTTTATTGCAATGACAGGCATGCGCATTACGTACGCCACGTTGCTCTTTTAAATGTTTCATTACATTTTGCTCTAAATATGCTTGGCGACAACGATGTTGTTATAACGGAAAAATTCCAAAACCGTTACTGATTTTATTTAAAATATAAAGAAAAAAGGTTAATAAGAAATAAATATTATAAACCGGAAATATTTAATTTAAATATGAAAGCAATGTTTCTACTGCTTAAAAAAAGTTTTCATTTTCAAAGGTTTAAATTGAAAAAATATTTTTTAATTTGTTATTTTCTCCTGGATAAAAAGAAAAAATGGGTACTTTTATGTTAGTTGGGCACAAATCTCGCAAATAGAAAATTTTAAATCGCAAATACCAGCACTTACATTTTTACTCATCATCATCTACTATGTATATAAAACGCAAATACTTATTTCCTTCCGATTGGCTATGACTCAGGATCTACTGAACAGAATTTTGTAGAACTTACACTGTTAGTTAGATAATTTGTTTTAGAAGAGTTTTAATGGAAAAAGATAGTTCTACGTTGCTTAGTCATAGCTATGGGGGTTTTAGAACTAGGTGAACCCGATTCTGAAAGTTTACCTTTTATTTAAAGTTCTACTGAATGAATTTTGATGCTATACGAGAAATTTCTCAGTGGTGTTGTAAAAAACTAGACGATGCTGAATAGATTTTGATGGGACTTACATTGTTAGACAATTTTTCAGAAAAGATTTTGGTATATTAAATCGTTCTTATTATTTATGTTATAATTATCTTATAATTATGGGGGAAAATTCAAAATCGGATGAACACGATTATGAAAGATTGGCAAAGTTTTTCAAACGTTCTGCTGAATAAATTTTGATGGGACTTAAACTGTTAATTTGACAATTTTTAGGGAAGCTTTTGGTACATTTGCCACTTTAAAAGATTCTGTTAAGTGGATTTCAATGGAACTTGCTCGGTTAGTTAGTTTTTCGGGGAATTTTTTATTATAAAACACATATCGTTCTAGGTTGCTTGGTTATAGAATTTTGACTGAAAATTCTAGAATCTGGTGAACCCAATTATGGAAGATTAGCCTTTTTATTATGTTCAATTGGATGAATTCTGATGAGAATTGCATTGATAAATTTTCAGAGGAAGGGTTTTAGTATATTACATATTGTTCTATCGTACTTTACCAAACCCTACAGTAAAGGATCAACTAAAGAAGTTGGTCCTTAACAGCTCAAATTTTGTCTGTCTCAATAGAAGATATAATAGCATATTGACGTCCATATCGTTTGTAGCAATTCGGATGGGCATTCCAGGTAAATGTGCATATTGCTTTCAAACGCATGATCAAATTCACAGATATATTTCGTTTGATACAAGGTTTGTTTAGGAAAACCGACCAGCGTAGCGGGCAAAGGCTGCTAGTATGTATATATATAAGGATTTTTTTGAGATATGCTTTCTTTTGTGATTAGCATAAAACGTAACATTTATTCTATTATCGCTCTTATCGTTTTTACTGTTAAACTTCAAGATGTATAGAAATTAAAATATAACTTTAAAATTCTATTACATTGTTATCATAAATTAATTTTCAGATTTTATCATTAAATTACGTCTGCCTTATGACTGGATGAATAATGCTTCTGATAACAAAACAATTTTCCATTTTTATAAACTTTTACGGAAATATTTTACATAACTTATTTTATATGACATTTATTTTGCAAAGTCATAAATTTTCGTAAAAATACTATTTCTTTAGCAAGTTAAAAAGAAAAAAAAATGTGTTTAATTTTGAATAACTTAGATTTTAGTTATTATAAAATTTTATTAATTTATTCTATATTGATTAGATTTATAACATTTTATTTATTTAGACAAATAGTTCAATCATGTCGTTTAGTCTATGAATACTACAAATCTTTAAGATTTTATAATATTTCCAGCAATGTAGTTTTTTAACTCTCAGAAGTCAGTTACGATTTACAGAAACATATTTAAAATCAATCCATAACGTTTAGACAATATTATTCTAAATAAGTAGATATTTTTATTAATTTAACGCCATTTATATATGATTCTAGAAAAAAAAAAGATAGGAAATCGTGTGCGGGAGTTACATTAAAACGTAATTGAAGATAGTTCCAAATTATAAAAAAAACTGTACTTCAATAAAGAAGAACTATCCTTCCTATTTGTTATAAGCATGAAAGATAGTTTACTTTAATGTTTAAAACAAAACAATTTTTACTCATTTTTTTTTCTTTAAAAGCTTTTTTCTTTATATATTTATGGCAATAAAACTTTTGAATTGCTTTCGTGATATTGTAAGTAATCGTTTTAGTTATACCTAATGCTATATTTCAACGTATTAATGCACGTATTTTCTGAAAAGATATTTGAAATATTTACCTCATTGTTTCAAATAGAAAATCATCGCATTCGAAATCTTTTGAGAATTTGAAACACGCAGCAAAAGTGTTAAACTTTATTTTTGTTTCAATAAAAATGCCCATTTTCTTATACCTTCTTGTATTTCTCATAGAAAAAGGAATTCAAACATCATTTACGAAATATAAGCTTGTAATGGCATTTATCACTTCGTCAAACATACATTATCAAGAAGAAGTTTTACAATCCATGACTTTAATGATCACCATTTTATTTCGATGTTTATCGGGGAAAACATTTGTGTAATAATGATTATGGTTTAAATTTGTTTTTACCTTTATCTTTTCACACGAGTAATGATAATAAATAAATTTTATTTTAAACTTTTATACAGTACATTTGAAAATTTGAAATATTATTCATAATTAAATATTATAAACCGTTAATTATATAAATAGTCTAAAGTAATACTGACACTAAAAATGAATATAAATGTAGTGATTTAATAAATGGTTTAATTAAAAATCCAAATGAGTGTATTTTATGTATTAAAAAGATCAATCACCCAAATTAAGACAGTATTGCAATTTACTGGATGAATTCAATTTTTAAATCAATTCATCTCCGATTTCAATATACAGTCCTTAATAGAGGTGGTGAACAATAGGCTGATCGTCAAAAAATAGCCGTACATAAGGATGTTTGTGAGTTAGATTGTAAAGACATTTTCGAAATTTTTCCTTACTATAAAGATGTATACTTCGCCTTTGAATCAAATTAGACAATGTTTATAGAATGCACTGTTAGTCGAAACCATCACATTCATGAAACATAAAAAAATACATTAATTCTGTGTCGCTATGTCTATGGCATAACAAAGGATTTTCTTCAAAAGTTAAATATCTGATAAAAATGGCGAAATTAAAATCTGCAAAGAGTTCAATTGATAGCTTAAAATTATATGGACTCGGCATAGCTGTTTTCGAGTAATTCTAACTGCCAGATAAAGAAAAATGTCCTTACGAAAGAGATGAATTTAAAGTATAAAGATTAGACTAGTGACAATTGGTTACAGCCGCGAATTTGTCGCTGTCAACTTTTCAATAAATTATATTAAAAATAAATTCGTTTTTGGAATATATTTATATATATAAGATATAAAAAATGCAAAACAAAAACAAATCTGAAAAAAAAAATATTTAAAAGATGCTAACTGGAGTCCACCCTTATATTTGCTACTTTCGCATATAAACTAAAGTATAAGTCTTTTTTTTGGATAAAATCAATGATTCAGCTATCTAAATTATTAATCCTGGTAAACGTGCGTCTCTCTGTCTGTGCTTCCGAAGCCATAAAAAAAATAAGTTTTTTCTTAATTTTTTTTTATTATTAGAGATTAGCTTGTGAATTTGATCAACGCAGCGGGCGGACTATTTTGCCCCCAAAAAATTTCGTAAGAGTGAGTAACGGTGATATTTAACAGATGTCAGCGCTTTATCTTCGTTCAAGTTTTATGTTCTGAAAAGTAGCATCGGCAAAGGCTCTACAACATAGTGTAGCAATGTTGTGCACTTTCTTGCTTAAATCGTAGGTTTTTCGTAAGTAAACACCTCATAGACATGAAAGAATTCAGTGAGATTATCGTGATTATAAATGGAATACCTTTATAGAAATATATGTTAAATACAGAAATATCAAATTCTGAAATTAAATATTCTTTAACAGATTGGTTCTTTAACTGTTGGTGGCTTATTTCACATTCATGTCGCTCATTTTCCTGTTCAGAAAATAAGGATTATTTTTCTTTAATGATCTGTACTTGAACAACAACAAAATGTAAGGTTTTGTCATGCCAACTACGTTAATGTTACTAACACTAAAATGGGAAAATGTGCCGTGTATTTGTTGTTGTGTGAGCACATCGTGTCAGCTTAGGAAGAACGTTTAACTATTATCCACCCTGATTTTTGTTCTGGACTAGCCAAAATTCGCAGTTTGAAGCTATCGGACGGACTGTACCGTTGATTCAACTATTGGTTTAGAGGTTAGTGAAACTGAACAAATTAGACTTAAATAATTAGTAGTAATTCTAGTGCAATGAACAATTTTGATATCGAATTAGCTTAGCAAAATCAAACAGTATTTTTTTTTCTACAGAAGAATAAAAACTAAAAAATATTCAAATGACTCTCAGAATAATTAATGTTCTAAAATGTAATATTAATCATTATATATATATTACATAAGTTTCGAATCTAATAGGCGATCGAGAAATTAACTTTTTTTCTTGTCACTGTAACATTTGAAATTTAAGTAAATTGACATATATAGAATTTTTGTTATAAGTATCAAAACCAGCATCCGAATATCAACGATTTAATACAGTCAAACTTCTTTAATTTTGGATAATTAAGGTATATATATATATATTAATTACTAACTGTATTCATTGATATATGCGTGTTAATTTTGTTACTAAAAATTTTTATTGAAACGAAGCTATTCCTTCTCCTGTTTTTCTAGATTTTCTATACAAAAGTAGAAATAAAAATAGTTTTTTCATTTGTTCAGAGTTATATTTCAATTTACGACATATTTCTTTTCCAAAACATTAAACAAAACTGCTTGAAAATTTTATTTTCATTTAAATTATTCATTAAAAGTTTGGGGGGATACTAAATAAAAATCTATAATTATTAAAATAAAACAAGTATGATCGTAACAAGTTGCTACTGCAGACCTGCACAATTCTTCTGCGAAATAATATTTTTGCAAAATCTACGGAACTGGATTATTGAGGAATATTTACTTCTGTCAACAGGAAACGCCAGTATGCTACAGATTATTTTCTATTGAGAAACATTTTTTTCCTCAACGGAAAAATAACGTTTTACTTTATTTTTTCCATTTTTTTTTTTGTCATCATATATTTCATATGTACATATATCATATGTACACATATATTCTTTTTTTTCCTTTGCTGCTAGATTTCATTTTTGCGTCTACGCTTAAAACGTATCGCCGACAACTTTGTTTTCTGCAGGATTTTTTATTTGGAAATGTCATTAATGATATTTACGCGTGCTACTCGCCGGTAATGTGGACAATTTTCCATAAATTGGCCGTGCGTTGCCAGTTTGTATTTTTTCTCTTCCAATGTAACTGTAAGGGAATTTATTTATTTTATTTTATTATTATTTTTTTAATCAATAATTTGTCAGTAATAGTGATTATGAGAAAGAAGCGATGAGAAAGAAGCGATGAGTGAGAGAGAAAACATTTCTGTAATAGAATCTTCATGGATTCAAGAATTGTTAAAGGTTGTTCAAACATAGTACTAATGAAAATGTGATGTAACCAACCAAATTTTCCACGATTTTGCAAAACTGGAAAATGGTGTGTTAAATAAAAATATCATCTTTTCAAATATCGCAAAGAAACGTATTAGATTATTTAGTGTAAAATTATGTAAGTACAGCTATTTCTTTGCATATTTTCTTTGTTCAAATACTGAATAACTTGTTATTTTGTACTAACGACATTTGTTTTCAGTGAAATGTGTAAATTGAAAAAAAAAGGTGATTTCTTTTAGCTGTAAGTTGTTAACCCGTTTAAATACCGTAAAAATTTAATCCAATTTATTAAACACAGTAAATTTTGTACGTCACTATTTTGCTTAGTGCAGACGAAAAATGACCCCCTTTAATGTGAACTAACAGGTGTTCACTGCACACACACACACACACACACACATAAATCTATATATATATCGTGCTTTGAATGTAAAAAGTCATTTATAATCAATAACAGTTATGAAATGTTAAAACAAATATAAAACTAAAAAATATAACCTGTTTATATACTTGTGACTTCGAGTATCTTTAACACTATTGCTTTAATAGATTTAAAGAACAAACTAAAGGTGTTTTATGAGAAATTTAACTTGTACACCACAGACATTGATCATTTAAAATTCTGTCTAATTTTGTCGTTTATGAAAACTATATTTTTGAGGGAAAAAAGTTTATAAACAGAGTAGAGATATACCTTCTATATTGAAGGACATTTATCTGTTTATGAATGAAGAAGGATTAGAATTAAGTAAATATTTATTTTTTTACAAATAGATAGATGATATTTTATACCTTAAAACAAATAATATTCGAAACGAATGTGTTCTGATTTTTATCAAAATTCTTTGATTTTAAAATATACACCTGCTAGTCATCAAAAAGTGGGTTATTTAGACACCTATTTGGAAATTGATAAAGATGGTCTAGTTACAGACGTATATGATAAAAGGAATAGTTTTAGTTTTGAAATTTTCAAAGTAATGTCCACATATCTATTTTTTGGAACATTTTGTAAATGGATTAAATCGTATAGAAAATTTGACTTCAAGTTCAGATGGATTGGTTCGTGAAAGGTTTGAATATTATAATACCTCCAGTTCGCAGTGTTATCCTCTGAGATTAATTAATGATTTAATTTATGATTTTAGTAAAAGTGAAAGTTATCGATTTGAGTTATATTCACTGATCGATTGCAGAGATGTTTAGATTGGACATAATGGGAAATAATTGTTTGGTTTACAATTCTTCACTTTTCTGTTTTTATAGTTGATTTTGGTTTTGAAAGATGGGGGCGGGGGGGGGGGTGCATCGTTCACGTAAATCTAGAATAACCCTGCAGTGTCTGCCGCATGCCAAATAACCTGTCTCCTTTTTTGGTTTAGTTCGTTTTATAAATTTGTCTGTTTATTCATTTGTTAATGTTGTGTTTTTAGTTTAGTTATAATTATTTGTTTGGTTTTTAGTTTAAATTTTTGAATTTGGGGTTGTTTTAGTTTTTATAGTATATTAACCAGTGTAGCTAAGATGGTATTGCTACGGATATTTCTGGTGGATTGAGTTAATTAAATTATCTTACGAGTGGTTTGGATCTATGTTTCGGCGGATTATTGGAATTGTCACGTTCGCTGGGACATTATATACCGGATTTTTTTTTTTTTTTTTGGTTTAATAGAGTTTTTTTTTATTTGCTCTAGTTTGAAGTTTTTAGTTATGGTTTGTTTATACATTTTTGTGCTTTAATGTTCAAATTAATGTCGCTTTTGTTAACATGATTCCGATGTCTCCCGCCTGGGATTTATTAGATTTGACTGTTTTTGTGGTATTGTGTGGGATATATTTGTGGTTTTTGAAGGTAAATTAGGATTGTCTTTAATTGTAGCTGATTATGCTGTATGAAGGTGATTGTATAACTTTTAGCATCGCCATTTATGGAGCATCGAATAAAGCTTGTTCCAGGTTTTCTAAAAAAATATGTAGATTAAAAACTATTATAGAATAGAAAATGACAAGTTATGTTTTTTATATATTACCATAGTGCTCGGTCGACTACCGATAACATGGTAGGAAGAGGGCCGTCAACATATAAGCTGGCGCGTCTCTATCATTTTGCTCAGCCTTGCTCTATCTTGCACTGAAGAAGAATCTCGCTAGTAGATTCTAAACAGCTGTTTGCAGCTTTTTAGGTATAATTTGTGCATTTATAAACGTTGGTTTTCTTTTTTTTTTTTAATATTCATTCACAAAGGCTTTATTGGCTATTTTTAAGTAACCATATATTGAGTTGATGGATGAGAGTTGGAAATCATATTTCCATCCTCAGAAGCCGGATTACAAAACAGTGTATAACTTATTATAGTCGACCGACGCTCCAGAGTGTCTTCGGCATACGAAAAAGTGCCGGTCGGATAAGCTAGCACGTCGCTCGCAGCAAACGTGTTAGCAATTATGATTTGGTGGAGATTTTTGTTTTGGAGTCCCGGGATAATGTTATTTCTTATAAAAATAAAAATGTGGATAAAAAGTATAACATTTGTGAAAAATTAGAAAAATAGTAATTTTGATATTTCTATGCTAAATAAAACATATGATAGGAGTGGTGATGGCGTTATTAAATATAAGAACCGATATTTTTATAATAGATATTTTTTACGTGGCTTGAATAGCAATAAATGTAATGGAAACACTGTTAAAAGTTATAATACAAGATTGTTCTGTAACGGAAATATGAGGAAGTAAGCCCATGTCATTTTGCTTAAACTGAGAACGCGCAGGGGAATCATTGTAAAGTGTGTATCAGTGACGAGGAAGCTTATAATAAAAATAATAATGACATTGTATAGAAATTTTGTAAAGTATACAATTGTGTTTATAGATTAAAACGTAAGTTTGCTTTATGTCCTACATCGAACAAACAACCGGTGTAATCAATAAAAGTTTTAAGAAACATAAGTCAGGTATTCATGCTTTAAAAAGTATTGAGGAGGAATAGAAAATAGAAATTGTCCATTTTGAAAAACATGGGATTAATAATATTTTAATTTCAATATTACAGATTATACTAAATAAAAAAGAGAGACTTATATGTGAAAAAAAATATGATGGTAAAGCTTGATTATGTTCATCCATATGGTTTAAACTTTTTGTTTGATCACCTAATGTGCTTAGAAATATTAGGAATAATTCATTGGAAGATTGAATATACTGAAGAATTTATCACGACTTTTGTAATGAATCTGACAAATAGTAACGAATCGTATAATTTAGTTAAGCGAACTATTATTATAAGTTTCTCGTGTTTTGTTTACAATAACTGATATATTCATAAGATACAAATTAAACAAATGCATTTGGAAATGGTAGCGTTGGTGAATGACTATATATTTTAGAATGATATTTAAAAGTAAATTTATCAAAAGTGGATTTTTTGTTCTCCTCATTTAACAAAATGTAGAAAATACGTTAAATGCATTTCCACAAAACTATTTGTATCTCGTTACTTATTAGTAGATTGTGCAGTTTATTGAATTGATTCACTACGGAATGTCAAGCCATAGTGAACCACATAGCTGCAACAAATATTTATACTTTCAGTGTATTACTTTTATATTTCTGTAAACACTAAATTTTAAGTTTGAAACATATTCTTTTCCTATGATATTATTTTTCACTTTAGGAGTGAAACTGCTAGTTAGTGATATTGTAACAAACGTCAAAGTGATATAAATGAAGACATATGAAAAGCATTTTAAAGCTTTATTAAATAAAATATTATTTTGCATCCATTAATATTATTTCAACAACTTGAACATTTCACCATCAAAAATTGATGTGTTTATATTAACTATAAATTTGTTTCGACAGATTTATCGTGTGTTATTACATAAACAACATATTATCTAGAAAGGAGCATAAATCTATAGAAAGGAAATACAGGAGTATAAAACACACTAACATCCCATAAATTCATTTTTACGATATGACTATATCTCAAAAACATCGCAATCCTCTGTATAAGAACATTTTCTATATCATTCATTTTATGAATTGGATGAAATATATTATTTAGTGTTTGTGTAGCAGGTTTTTCTTATGCAAGAAACGTATTCCGAATAACGTTTTTGGCGATAACATGTAAAATTATGTTCTCACAGCCTCTTTAATAATTTATCATTACTAAGCTAAGAATTTTGTATATTCAAACTGTTTTGCAAAGATCAACTATATACGATTTGACAAACAATAGATTTAATTGAATACAATAAATATTGCAAAGGTCTGCGAAATAGACACAATGAAACATTTTAATGTAAAAAAAAGTACAAAATAAATTATAAATGTAAAATAACTATTTTAATAAAAAATACTTTTTTATCAATTAATAGTTTAATATTCATTAATGTAGGATTATACGTTAAGAAATCAATATAGAAATCTTAAATATGTAGTTTTAATAATATTTCAAATTTTCTTTCTAATTGCCATATTTTTAATATTAAACAGAGCAAATGTCATATATATTTTAAATTAGTTTACTATATTTTACTTTCAATAAAGCGTAAACAGAAACGGTGGACTTTTCATAATGGTTATCTGATGCTAACGACGTATTAAGGTATTATAATAGAGATTTTTAGAAAAAAAAAAACTTATTGCAGCTAAAATATTATTCGTGATTGTGATGATCAACTTATAATAGAAAAATACCCCTCACCAAGTGTCGAAATAATATTGAATGCATTTAAAAAAGCTAGTTTTTCAAAATTATTTTGGCTTGGATATGTCTTTAATTATATATATTTAAAATGCCCTTTCAACTTCAGAAGCAATTTTGAAATATATGTAGAGCACGCATTTTTGTGAATACTATATATATATATATATATATATATATATATATTATATACATATTTCAATTTAAATTCGTAATAAAGTAGCTTATACGTTATTAAAACATTAATTCCCACCGTTACATAGACTTAATTTCAAAATGTTTTTTAAATGTAAATTTAAATATACTTTTTCGATTGTATTTCAACGTAACATGATATAAATCCCGGATGTAATTAATGTGCGACAAATAATATTGCGTTTTCTCGATAATTTACTGGAAAAAGACTTTGAAATTTGAAATTTTAAAAGTTCTTTATATTTAAGATGTAAAATACTGTGCATCACAGGCATTTAACATTTAAAAAAAAATGTTTACGCCGTAATTATTTTTACTGTATTTGTAAATATAAAGTAGAATCACCATTAAATTTTTTTTTTTTTTTTTTTTTTTTTACTTAGTTCAAAATGTAAGTTTCATTCAAGAAGAAAAATTGAAAAAAGAACTTTTATAGAGTTTGACCTAACCATATACACTTAATTAATACAAAATACGTATCTACTAAGGTTTTTTCAAAGAAAATAAATGTTTTGACACATAAATTTTATTTAATAAAGGAAATCGAATAAGTACCTCGTAGAGCAAAGACATACTTAAACTAATAAACAATCTGGTTCCAAGTATATTCATTTGACTTGAAGTTGAAATGAAAGTTTCGATGCTATAGCATATGTGTTATCCCCATTTTTATAAAGTAATATTATCATTTCAGGACACATTTTGTCATATTAGTTTTCATTAGTTTTGTAAATACAAAAGTATCATTATAAAACGCTTAGATGTAGTAAAGAAAAATATTAAAGATAACTAGTAACAAGTAATATAAAAATTTTGTTTTTAAAGTCAATTCCTACTAAGGTCATCAAAGAAAAATTTAACATAATCCCTTAAGCTAATATTAGTATTTGTTGCATTAAAATATCTCAATTTGTTAATATTCTATAAGCAAGTAGGTTTACAATGGAAGTCTATGGAAATTTGGTGAAATATTAGAGATTCGCCAAGTTGGCGTCACTTTTGGCGATTCATTTTGGTCACCAAATTTGGCGATATATCGCCAAGTTCGCGACAAACTTGGTGGTATTTGGCGACAGAACAGGGTCCTTCCCTATGGTAACCCCCATAAGATATATGATATGATGATGCATTAAATGCTTCAATAACCAATGGCCGCCATTTCGTCTCCCACGTAAAACTAAAATTAATTATTTAAAATTTAATTAATGAATTAATATTTGAATAAAACTGCATTAACATTAATTGTCATCCAGTACAAGTTTAAAAAAACTATTTCATTTTGATAGGATGAATAATAAGCATTTTATTAACGATTCAAAATTTGAACAAGATATATAAATAAATAAATAAATAAATATAGGGAGAGTGTGAACTAATAGTAGGAACTGAAAAATAGATTGAGTATTAACTTTACTACAACTAAGCAGCATGTTATACATAGTAAATATATTTTTAGCCTTAAACGTAAATGATATGATAAATTGATCATCTGAGTACCATAGTTGTAAAAAATAGTTTTCTTACTTTATTTAGAAATTTGTGAACACCAAATAAAATACTATCTAAATTAAGCAAAGGTGTATTTTTTTATTCATAATAAGATGCATTTAAAACCTAGTAATTTTCAGCATAGCATGCTCATCATTATGGTTAAGAACCATAAAACCTAGAGGTTGAGTACTTTGTACCAGATCGGATGATCCAAAATTCTAAATGAAAGAAGGGGTTGAGGCTATATTTTTGGCCATATATATTATATATATTGTTCCAAAGTTCTACAGAAGCGAGAAGTGCTCAGGTTATTTTCAGTAACTACACCAAATATATTGAATGATGCGCGTAACATATCTTTATAAGTAAGGTTAGCATGACGTTGAATTTCTATTGACTTCATAATCACTATTTTTTGGTAATTTGAAAATTTCTTTATTATTTTAATTTCTTTAAAATTAATCATAAATTTTTGATCCAGATATAGTTTAGAAATAGATTTTTGACACCGGTTAAGCTAGATATATGAAATATGTTTGTGATCAGTGATAAATATTTCTTCGATTACCGGTGACGAACACCTATTTCTAGTCTAAACCAGGAGAAAATGTTATGATTAATTTTAAAGAAGTCAAAAGGAATTATCAAATTACCAAATATTAGTAATTATGGAGTCAATAGAATTTCTACGCCGTGCTAATTATACATGTAAAATACGATATAATACATCATTCCAAAAATCCTGTATAGTGTACTGAGAAGAACTTGAGCATCCCCACTCCCCACACACACATACACATACACTTCTGTAGAAGTTTGGAACAATCCGACAGAATAGCCTCACTAGGGTGGAGTGAAAAAAACGAAAGTTGGAATTTTGATTTCGGATAGCAGCCAAAATTTGCCTTTTAGTACCTCTAATAAACGTGCAAAATTTCATGAATTTCGAAAAACTCCTTCAGGGCTCTACCATGACTTTTATAGTTTCATTGATTCATACAGTAGGTTCTTCATAAATTTTACATTTACAGTGTTTTTTTTTTGTTTTTTTTTTTTTTTTGGTAATTTCGTTTAACATTCTAAAATTTAAAATGTTTAGTATAACTTCCTTTATAATTTTTAAACTTTATGTCTTTATTTTAAAATATTTGAAACGTTTTATTGAGCTTTACAAATTGTTGTTCTCATTTTTGCGTCAAAATGAGTGCGAGTGGAGTCAAGCCGAAGTTTACCGTTAATAGAAGTGCAGTGGAATGTCCCCAATTTGGGGCTCCTTCAAAACTAAACGAAGTTGTTTTGAGAACAATAGCAGATGTTATAAAATATTACTTACATACAAGACAGTAACTAAAGCACAGCAGGAATTGTAAAGATCCGCCAAAGGAAGAGGTAATTTAACTCCTACGAAAAAAGATGGAAGAAATTTGGAAAAAAGCATCAATTATTATAGTTTTCCCAGAGATGTATTGATCAAGTACTAGACATCAATTTATCTGAATACCAGAATCTTATTCGATTCCCCTAATCCAAAGAAATGATAATTACATGAAGAGGGTTAAGTTTTATGAAGCTGAAGCTGTAAGTAAAGTTCTAGACATTTCGGCATGCAAATGCAGACCAATTCCTAAGTGTTCATGCGGAAAATCAAAGAAGTTGCCTCTAAAAGAACAATAATTTTTACTTCTTGCCAAAGGTCAACAAGAAAGATGGTTATTGGCATGCTCGATAAAGCCAGTAGAAGTAATTTGAAACAAAGAGAAAACATAAAAACAAAGGAATCGATGAGGACTAGAAAGGCAAGTTTAAAGTCTGAAGCTAATCAGGATAGTATAGTTGATTTGTATTGTGACAATGGTGATAAAGAAAAAAGTAGTAGTACATCAGTGTGTGAAGAATTAATATCCGTATCATCAGCATCTACTTCTAAGGAAGATTCCCAAAGACAAATGAGAAGACATCTACTTGGTGCTTCAAGGGTCGCAGATCAGTATGGGGTTTTTGATAGATGCGTGGCAGCAATAATTTCTGCAATTCTGCTCGATGTTGGCATTGTAACAGAAAACGATTCGTCACATATAATGGACAGATACAAAGTACGCAGAGAACGAAAGAAAACTACAGAATGTGAAAAAAAATGTGATCTGAAAGCTTTAGAAGCGGGAATTGAAAGTATGTATTTTGATGAAAGAAAAGATAAAAAAAATCTACACCAAGAGAATTGGATATAGATTACATGGAAGCTGGCATATTAGCCACTGCAACGCGCGATTAATCTTTGTTTCAAGAAATCTAATAGCAGCATTCTTTCTACAGCGTTTACAGTTGTTCCGTCACAACATATGGCCATAAGTGTATCAAGATTTAAGTTGTTTTCAGTGCAGTATTTTAAAATGCTCTCTGCAATATGCTTTTTCTGATCCAGAAGATGGTGTAATGTTTCCCAGATACGGTGAATTTGGCTCTTCAATCAACATGTTCTTCACTTATAGTGCAATCTATCTCTAATTCTCTTGATGTAGTTTTTATCTTTTCTTTCATCATAATATATACTTTTGATTCCTGCTTCTATAGCTTTCAGATCACCTATTTTTTGCACATTCTGTAGTTTTCTTTCGTTCTCTGCGTTCTTTGCATCTGTCCATTATATGTCGTGAATCGCTTTCTGTTACATTGCCAACATCTTGCAGAATTGCAGAAATTATTGCTGCCACGCATTTATCAGAAACCCCATATTGATCTGGGACCCGTGAAACCGTAGGAAGATGTGTTCTCATTTGCCTTTGTGACACTTCCTTAAAAGTAGATTTTTGTGATACGGATATTAGTTCTTCACACCTTGATGAAGTGCTACTACTACTTTCTTCATCATCACTGTCACAATACTTAACAACTGTACTCTTCTGATTAGCTGCAGACATTAAACTTGTCTTTCTAGCCGCCATCGAGTTGTTTTTATGTCGTTTCTTTGTTTCAATTTACTTTTCTTGGCTTTATCGAGCGTGCCAATAACCATTTTTCTTGTTGATCTTTGGTCAAGAAAAAATTCTTGTTCATTTAGAGGCACCTTCTTTGATTTTTCGCAGGTGGTTTGCCTTTGTGTTGGTTTGGTGGTTTGCACGCCGACATGTCTAGAAGTTACTTACTTCTTCAGCTTTGTAAAACTGAACCTTCTTCATGTAATTATCATTTCTTTTGGATTAGGGGAATCGAATAAGTTTCTGGTATTCAGAAAAAATGTTGTCTAGTACTTCATCAATACACCTCTGGGAAACTACAACAGGTAATGTTTTTTTCCAAATTTCTTCGATCTTTTCACTTGGGATTTTAATTTCCTCTGACTTTGGCAGATCTTTACCGTTCATGCTGTGCTTTAATTATCGTCTTGTTTGTAAGTAATATTTTATAATGTCTGCATTTGTTTTCAAAACAACTTCATTTAGTTTTGAAGGAGCACCAAATTAGGGAAACTCCACTGCATTTCTAGTAATGGTAAACTTCGGCTTGCCTCCACTCGTATTCATTTTGACTCAAAAATAAGGACAAACAATTTGTAAAACTCAATAAAATGTTTCAGATATTTTAAAATAAAGACATAAAGTTTAAAAAGTCCTTCCGGCCACTGCCGGGAGGAAGAGGTAGCTTTCATATTCCTCATTTTAAAAAAGCCAGCTTATATTATTCAAACACACGAAGCTCAATTTAGTGAAAACCGAATATTGGCGATTCAATACTAATTTTTATCAATACTAAATCATTATGAATGAGAATTTCGCGAAATTAGTCATCTTTATCCAAGTTGCTTTTATTTAAAGTAACTTATATTTGGCTGCCAAATTCGGCGATTTGACATTTTAAGACAACATGGTGGATGAGGCTAACCAGTGAACTTGGTCGAGACCTTAGTAATTGCTGTGCACATGCTCCCTCACATCGGAATCGATTGATATATACGAGTGCTGTCGCAGGCAAAAAATCAGATTTTTCAAACTGTCACCCACATTAGATATTGAAATTGCTATATCTGAACCATTTTTTAAGATAAAGACAAACAAAAAATGCTCCTGAATCCTTATATCAAGGTCAAATACTTAAGAAAGAAACCTTCTTCAATTTCTAATTTTTTTGCACCTCACTTTAAATATATATATTTTTTTTTAATTTAATGGCCGACATTTTGAAACAAGATGGCTGATGAAGCTGGCCAGCGAACTTGGTCGAGATATCGATGTATACTATTCACATGCCTTCTTACATCGAAATAGGCGAATACGTGTGTTATCGCGTGACAAATACAAGATCGTTTCAAAATGTTAGCCATGCTGGAAATTCAAAGTGCGATAATTCAACCATTTTTTTAAGATATAAACAAAAGAACAAATTTTCAGAAACAAAAACCGCTCCGGAATCTTTGTATCAAGGTCAAACACATACGAAAAAAATCTTTTTAATTTTGCAATTTTTTGGTATCTCATTTTAAATTTAAAATTTTTTTAAATTTTTTAAATGGCCGCCATTTCCAAACAAGATGGCGGATGAAGTTGGACAACGAACTCAGTGGAGATATTTGTATGTACTATGTACACACCAAAGTACAACCAAATCGGTTCATAAACACGCCCGTTAACACGTGACAAAAATCAGGACGTTTCAAAATGTCAGCCACGCTAGAAATTCAAAATGCTATAACTCAGACATTTTTTAAGATATAGACCAAACAAAAACTGCTCCCGAATCTTTTTATCAAGGTCAAACACATAAGAAAAAAAATATTTTTTCAATTTTCAATTTTTTGGTACCACATTTCAAATTTAAATTTTTCTTAAAAATTTAAATGGCCACCATTTTTAAACAAGATGGCGGATGAAGCTGGCCAACGAACTCTGTCGAGACATTCGTATGTACTATGTATAAACGAAGTTACATCCAAATCGGTTCATAAATACGCCTTTCATCGCGTGACAAAATTCAGGACGTTTCAAAATGTCAGCTACGCTAGAAATTAAAAATGCTATAACTCAGCCATATTTTGAAATATAGACGAAACAAAAACTGCACCGGAATCTTTATATAAAGGTCAAATACATAAGACAAAAATATTTTTCCATTTTCAATTTTTTGGTACCACATTTCAAATTTTAAATTTTTTAAAAAATTTTAAATGGCCGCCACTTTGAAACAAAATGGCGGATGAAGCTGGCCAACGAACTCGGTCGAGACATTGGTATGTACTATGTACACACCGAATTACATCCAAATCGGTTCATAAATACGAGAGTTACAGTGTGGCATAGGTCAGATATATATATATATATATATATATATATATATATATATATCAATTTTGAACGGAGTGTGGTTTCGGGGTCTGGGGGTCATGATCGATGAAAATATACCAAAATTTTTTGAAATCGCTTTCCTCCGAACGGCTGCAATAGGTAGCTTTTTGTAATGAAAGCTACCTAAAATTATACAGGAAGTTACACTAAACATTTTGAATTTAAAAATTTTAAACAAGATTACCAAAAACACTGTAAATGTACAATTTATGGTAAGAAGCTATTGTGTGAAACAATGAAATTATAAAGTTCCTGATAGAGCCCTGGAGGAGTTTTTCAAAATTCATGAAATTTTGCACGTTTATTAGAGGTACTAAAAGGCAAATTTTGGCTGCTATCCGAAATCAAAATTCCAAATTTCGTTTTTTTCATTCCACCCTAAGAAGCACTCCCCCTTTTTTTCTTTGAAGTTTGAATCACTCTATCTGATGTAAAGGACTCAACCTCTAGCTTTTATCGCGTTTAATGCTGAACAGGAGCATGATATGCTTGGAGCTACTAGGTTTTAAATGTATATTTTTTAATCAAATACGGCTTTATAAATAGTACCTAATTTAAATAGTATTTTGTGTTTAAAAATTTTTAAACTTGTTATTTTAAGGGAAATTTAAAGATTTCAAGAAGTTGATACGTCATATACTTTTTTAACTTACGTTCTTTATTTCAAAGGAAAATTTGATTAATTCTTTCAAAATGCAGCTGTACGATATTTTTCACTTTCATTTCAAGTTGTTTCTTTTACAGAGTTCATAAATTTCCATTATAACTATTGCAATATTATATTTTTTTTAAATCATATAGATGTATTGTTGTTCCTTTGTTTAAATTATTAATGGCACGAGAAAAAAAAATTACGCATTCAGGAATAGTTTATTTTTATCATTTTAATTAAAATATATTTTTGGAGATATCTCTAAAAAGGGTTAACGCAAACAACTAATGTAATAAAGATTTTCGTTCAATTTTGCGCGCATTTTAAAAATAATCATTACTGAGTATTAAAAAGAATTTTTAATACTCAGTAAATATTCATTTTATATTAAAAATTCTTTTTGATATAACACTCAAAAATAGAAAAATAGTTTAAAAAACGTGTTTTTATTATAAATATTAGTAGTATCTTCATACAAGTACATATATAAGCTTAGATCTTTCAATGCTACTCTGTATACATTACCTTAACGTGATAATTTTAATTTAACTTACATAATTGATGCTATATGAATGATTATATATTAATTTACTGATCAAGCAATCAAATATTTAAATACAAAATTAATATATATATATTTATATCTCAAAAATTAAGGATGCTTACAAAATAAATAATTCTAAAAGTTACAGTACTTTAAAAACAATATCTATTATTATTACTTTATCTTTGATAATATGGATGAAGTGTTATTTAACTAATTCACATCTTTATATATTTAAGTATATAAGCGCGCTGTATTTTATATGTTAATATTATTTTATTCTAGAAAGGAATTATTAGTAAATAAGATTCCTTTAGCTATGGAGAGTTTAAAAAACGAAAATTACTTGAATTAGATATATTTATATATATATTTATGTTAGAGCTATTAAATTAATGTATTTTCTAAATAATTTAAATTCTTAATCTTACAGTTACGACAATAATTAAGTTAGAAATACTTTGGAAGACTAAACTATTTAGAAGAAACATCTTATTATGTCTTATTAAATATTTAACACTGAAGTGATAATGTTTTTTTTTTTTTTTTTTTTTTTTTTTTTTTTCTGGAAATATTTAATGCTTTCATTTTTAAGTAAAACAGTATCAGAAAACTGACTATAAACCACAATTAAATAATAAAACTTTGAATAAATCAGCGTAAAATTATAAAAAAACACACAAGACACATTTCGAGCTGTAAAATTTATCAGCCCGTCACAAGCCGAAGTAAACACGTGTCCACAAATGGGGCAAGGTCAGAAATGAACTAAAAGATGAAGAGCAAAACTTACAAAAATTGCAGCAGGCAACGATAGCTGAAAGGTAAATACGAATCACAGAGGAGCCGATGCTGAAAAGGAAAGCGCTGGCAAAATGACAGGAATAAAAATTTCGATTGTCTCTCACTGTTGGTGACTGGGTCACTGTTTCAATTTCTCCATGACAACAGTTATTTATTCCCCTTTCAATCCCACTCACTTGAATTTTTTCGAAGCATGTTTTATTTTTAAAAAATTCCTTTCGGCTTGGTCTACAGGCGAAGGTAGATTTCGAAGTTAAGTGCTAATTTCAACAACAAAAACTAAATCATGTTTAGAGATAAACTCACTTTAACAATTTTATCTGGCTGCTTTTGACGAGTTTTAATTTCATTTTTATGTAAAAGATGGTCTTATCAGAATCATGATAAGACGGTAGAAAAAAAATACTTCACCATGTTCAAAAACTCAATTTTTTCAGGCACATTTTCAGATTCATTTTTAAAAGAAAAAATATGAAACTTGCTGATGTGATTTTTGAAGGGATTTATAAGCGACCTGTGTTTTTATTTTTCATTCAATTACTTAAAAATGCATTTATAAACAATTATTTTCTAAGTTGGACAATATTTTTCGTTTCCAACACAATCGCTTCGGGAAACGCGGTTTGAAACTGTTTTTGAAATATATTCTGCCTCTATCAAAGAATCGGCCATTACGGTACATTATATAGTTTCTGGATAACATAATCTACTAGTTGGATGCGTTTGAGAGCAAAAATTAATTTACAAATGAGTCACAAAATAAACAGATTGGATTTGAATATACCCTTAATACGTTGATTTTTCCTTCAACCGCTATGTTTATTTAATTTGTTTTTGCTGTAAGAATTGGTCCTATCAAAAACTTGTCAATATAAATGTTGTTGATAATATTCAAAAGATATATAATAAATTCATGCAGATTTTATATCTTGTGAATTGACGAAGTTATGGATTTTTTTCTTCTTCAATCTCTCCTTTTGGTTTTTGTTTTTATTTTATTTATTTTTTTTGCGGTACGAATTAGTCCTATCAAAAACTAGCCGATATAAAAGTTGTAGATAATATTAAGAAGAAGATTAATAAGTTTAATTGGATTTGATATCGTGAGGATTTGACGAAATTATGATTTTTTTTCTCCCCAAAACCCGATTTGTAACGTCCCTTTTGAGTCCAATTTTAATTTTATCAAAAATGTGTGATACAAGAATTGTTGGCCCTATTTTTAAAAGTGATGAAAACATTCCCAGCTAAAAATGGACTGCAGAAATTCTACAAAAAAACCGCAGTTGGAAAACTGCGGTGATTTGGCCGATTCCACTACAGATTTTTTGCGGTCAATACAACTATAAAATTACCGCAGTTTACTAACTGCAGTAATTTAGCAGTTGTATTGACTACAAAAATTCTACAGAAAATTTATAGTTATATCAATATTAAAAATTCTGCAGTAATTTCGCAGTTTTATTGACCGCAAAAATTCTGTAGTGGAATCGGCCAAATCACCGCAGTTCTCCAACTGCAGTTGTTTTGTAGTTATATCGACCTCAAAAATGTAGTTTTTTTACTGAGTATCCACTTTGCCTCCTGAGGAAAGTGCCCTCAGGGGGCAAAGTAGTGCACGGAGCAGTGGAAGTATATAAAATGATTAAGCGGTCACAGGCTTGGGTGTCGGCAAAATGTAGGAAAGTGCCCTCCAAAGGGGGGGGGAAGTAGTGGATGGAGCACCAGAAATGCATAAAATGATTAAGCGGTCACAGGCCTTACCAACGATATGTCACATGACGGGTATCGGAAAAATTTAGTAAAGTGCCCCCCTGAGGGGCAAAGTGGTGGGTGGAGTACCGGAAGTGCATAAAATGATTAAGCGGTCACAGGCCTTTCCAACGATATGTCACATGATGAGTGTCAGAAAATTTTAGGAAAGTGCCCCCCAAGGGGGCAAAGCAGTGGGCAGAGTACCGAAAGTACATAAAATGATTAAGCAGCCAAAGGCCTTTCCAACGATATGTTACATGACAGGTGTCGGGAAAATTTAGTAAAGTGCCCCCCTGGGGGGCAAAGTGGTGGGTGTGGTACCGAAGTGCATAAAATGATTAAGCGGTCACAGGTCTTTCCAACGATATGTTACATGACGGGTATCTGGAAAATTTAGTAAAGTGCCCCCCCAGGGGGGCAAAGCAGTGGGCAGGGTACCGAAAGTACATAAAATGATTAAGCAGCCAAAGGCCTTTCCAACGATATGTTACATGACAGGTGTCTGGAAAATTTAGTAAAGTGCCCCACTGGGGGGCAAAGTGGTGGGTGTGGTACCGAAATGCATAAAATGATTAAGCGGTCACAGGTCTTTCCAACGATATGTTACATGACGGGTATCTGGAAAATTTAGTAAAGTGCCCCACGGGGGGGCAAAGTGGTGGGCGGGGTACTGGAAGTGCATAAAATGATTAAGTGGTCACAGGCCTTTCCAACGATATGTCACATGACAGGTGTCGGAAAAATTTAGGAAAGTGCCCCCCAGGGGGTCAAAGTAGTGGGCGGAGTACCGGAAGTGCATAGAATGATTAAACAGCCAAGGGCCTTTCGAACAATATGTCACATGACGGGTGTCGGGAAAATTTAGTAAGGTACACCCCTGGGGGGGCCAAAGTGGGGGGGGTGGGAGGAGTACCGGAAGTGCATAAAATGATTAAGCGGTTGCAGGCCTTTCCAACGACATGTCACATGACAGGTGTTAGCAAAATTTAGGAAAGTACCCCCCAGGGGGGGGCAAAGTGGTGGGCAGAGCACCAGAAGTGCATAAAATGATTAAGCAGTCACAGGCCTTTTCAATGATATGTCACATGAGGGGCTATGGCAAAATTTAGAAAAATGCCCTCCCACGGGGGAGGGGCAGGCGGAGAGAGGGACACGAAGGTGCTAATACAAATAAGCAGCCACACACCTTTCCAAAGATATGTCACATGATGCATGTCGGCAAAATTTAGAAAAGTACCCCCCCCCCCCCCCTTGGTGTGAATGTAAAGGGAGGGTCATCGTAGGTACATAACATGAATAAGTGGTAAGAAATTTGCATATTACACAATCTTTCGAGGAAATTCACATATTTCGCACGACCTTTTGAAGAAATTCACTTATTTTACGCGATCCTTTGGCAAAAATCGCATTTTTCCACGACCTTTCAAAGAAATTTGCATATTACACGATCTTTCGACAAAATTTGCATATTTTGCACGATCTTTCGAAGAAATTTGCATATTTCACACGATCATTTGACGAAATACACATTTTTTCGCGATTCTTTGACAAAATTCGTGTTTTTTCCGTGACCTTTCAAAGAAATTCGCATATTACATGGTCTTTCGTCAAAATTTGCATATTTTACACAATCCTTTGGCAAAAATCACATTTTTTCACAAGATCCTTCGAAGAAATTCGCATATTTTCCACGATCTTTCAACGACATTTGCATTTTTTCTGCGATCATTTGACAAAAATCATTTTTTTGTGATTCTTTGGCAAAATTCGCATTTTTTCCACGACCTTTCAATGAAATTTGCATATTACACTATCTTTCGACAAAATTTGCATATTACACTATCTTTCGACAAAATTTGCATATTTCGCACGATCTTTCAAAGAAACTTGCATATTTCGCACGATCTTTCAAAGAAACTTGCATATTTCGCACGATCTTTCGAAGAAATTCACATATTTTACACGATCATTTGACGAAATATGCATTTTTTTCGCGATCATTTGACAAAAATCACATTTTTTCGCGATTCTTTGACAAAATTCTTCTTTTTTCCGTGACCTTTCAAAGGAATTCGCAAATTACATGGTCTTTCGACAAAATTCGCATATTTTACACGATCCTTTGGCGAATATCATATTTTTTCGCAAGATCCCTCGAAGAAATTCGCATGTTTTCCACGATCTTTTATCGACATTTACATTTTTTCTGCGATCATTTGACAAAAATCATTTTTTTTTTGTGATTCTTTGGTGAAATTCGCGTTTTTTCCATGACCTCTCAAAGAAATTTGCATATTACCTGATCTTTCGACAAAATTTGCATATTTCGCACGATCTTTCGAAGAAATTCACATATTTTACACGATCATTTGACGAAATACGCATTTTTTGCGATCATTTGACAAAAATCACATTTTTTCGCGATTCTTTGACAAAATTGGTGTTTTTTCTATGACCTTTCAAAGAAATTCGCATATTACATGGTCTTTCGACGAAATTCGTATATTTTACACAATCCTTTGGCGTAAATGACATTTTTTCGCAAGATCTTTCGAAGAAATTCGCATATTTCCCATGATCTTTGAACGACATTTGCATTTTTTCTGCGATCATTTGACAAAAATCATATTCTTTTGTGATTCTTTGGCAAAATTTGCGTTTTTTCCACGACCTTTCAAAGAAATTTGCATATTACACGATCTTTCGACAAAATTTGCATATTTCGCATGATCTTTCGAAGAAATTTGCATATTTCACACGATCTTTCAAAGAAATTCACATTTTACACGATCATTTGACGAAATATGCATTTTTTTCGTGATCATTTGACAAAAATCGCATTTTTTTGCGATTCTTTGACAAAATTCGTGTTTTTCCGTGACCTTTCAAAGAAATTCGCATATTACATGGTCTTTCGATGAAATTTGCATATTTTACACGATCCTTTTTTTCGCAAGATCCTTCGAAGAAATTCGCATATTTTCCACGATCTTTCAATGACATTTGCATTTTTTCTGCGATTATTTGACAAAAATCATATTTTTTTGTGATTCTTTGGCGAAATTCGCGTTTTTCCCACGACCCTTCGAAGAAATTCGCATATTACACGATCTTTCCATGAAATTCGAGCATTTCGCACGACTTTTTGAATAAACTTTCATATTTTACATGATCTATTGGCAAAAATCAAGTTTTTTTGCAATTCTTTGATGGAAATCGTGTCTTTTTCGTGATCCTTTAATGAAAATCTCATTTTTCCAGCAATCCTTTGATGAAAATCGCGTTCCCCAGCGATCCTTTGACGAAAATTGCGTTTCCCAGCGATCCTTTGACGAAAATTGCGTTTCCCAGCGATCCTTTGACGGGAGTCGCATTTTTTCCTGTAATCCTTTGACGAAAATCGCATTTTCCCCATGATCCTTTGACATTAATTGCATTTTTTCCATGATCCTTTGACAATTGTGCTCAATTTGGTGCGGTTCGTAGTCGCGTTTTTGTTATATTTCCTACACTCCCACTACAACCCTTCCCTCATTAAAAATCAGGGTTCGATTTAAGCGGTATCACATCGCAATTTGCGATTCAAATTTAACTAAAATGCGATCCAAGAAATGTATTAAATCGCAATCATTGCGATGCATATTTCCCACACCCTTTGTTATGTCATGTACACTTAAAGTTAAAATTTAAAGGTGTTTTTACACGACATACATTATGTTTTCACCCTCCCCAAGTGTTTATTTACAATGGAAGTACAGCGAGACGCCATTGCTGGGCGCAGTTTTCCCAGTAAACACATGATTTGTTCCCGCTCTGACGCTGTGATTGATTACTGAATCACTGTTACTCGCTAATCACGGCGTTTGCTCATAGAAGTTTGACGTGCGTGTTGTAGTAGTTCTAAAATGAACACTCACTGTTACGCACTGAGATCTACAATAATACGGAGAGCCAACTCACCGATCCACTTTCGGCCGCTACCACATCACACTTTCATTTTTTCAAACTTTTTCGCATACTTTTTATCAATTTTGTTGTTTTCTACATCTTTTTGACATTTTTATGAGCAATACTTAATTTGTTTCAAGATTTAAAAGCTACATTAGCTATTTTTTACTTGCTATACAAAAGTGTCTAACTGCTATTCAAAACTGACTTTGTATAGCAGTTACTGCTATGCAACTTTCTTTTTCTAAATCGACCCCTGTTAAAAATGTTAACAAATTTTAATGCATATTTGCATCGATCCCAAGAATAATAAAATTCAATGCTGAAAAAGCGGAATTCCGCGTTTCTGCAGTAAAGTAAAACATCTGAAAAATCTTTCGATTACATAGTTTCTGAACACAAGCACCTGCTAGTTTCATGCGTTTCCAAACAAAAATAATTTAAAACGTATGTTATAAAGTTGCCTCTTTGGATTTGAGAACACCCATAATGAAAAGCATTCACCATAACAAATGTACAGGGATAAATTCAGTCAGGAGATGCAGCGTTCCCACATCATATATATATATATATATATATATATATATACATACATAGATGTAATGCTAACAATGTATTATACTTAAATTGAAGGATCACATTTATAAAAATATTTTACTCAAATTTTTCCGATAGATTTCAGTACAATTAAAAAAAAAACAAAAAAAAAAAAAAACAGAGCAAACATAAATACGTCAAATTTTTTAAATTGAACAGAACTGAAATTATCAATGCAAGTTTGAAAATATAAATTTCATAAAGTACGATAAATGTCACATATAATTTTTCTTTTAAAAAATCAAAAAAACTTCCTTAAATAAAATTGCACATAACAAAACTTTTTCAAAGAAAATTACGTCATAAGAACAGTTATTACTTTGTTCATTCTGACACTATTTCTAGGTGTGCCCACTTGAATTTTTAGATAATTTCATATATAAACACCAAGCAAACACAATTCTATATTATTAATTGAAAAAATTTTAAAATGCCTATAAATTAGTGATTTGGGGACAAATCTACAACTAATGTCACAAATAATGCTGTTTGTTCATATAAGATGAATCAGAGATTAAGAGGCCACACTAGTCACGCCTTGAAGTTCGAACGCTAATGCTAAGTCTATGGGAGCTTTATTTTCAAATATCTTGCTTGATTTTTAATATTTTTAAATGATTTTTTTTGCACAGGATAGCTGAGGACTATCTGTTTCCGGGATATTTTTTACTTTTCCGATTTTCGTTGTAGTTTAATTCTCAGGATCCTGTCAATTTAGGATCCAGTGAAATTCGAGGTGTTGTGTCCTTTTTAGTCTTATAACATTCACATCAGCAAAATTCAGGAAATTTTTAAAAATAACAACGAAAATATAGAGTTTAAGCTTTCCAATAACATGCTTTCAATAGTTCTACTACAATTAGGCTGAGCAAAATATGCAAAGATTTTGATGAAAAATGTGTCAAAAATGGCCTCGTAATGTTATGCTCTCCGCCTCTACCAAGACGATGAAAACCACGCCTATTAAAAATATGATTGGCTAGTATCCAAACACTTTAGCAAATGGAAACGATTTAATTGTGATTGGATTATTGTATCGTGTTAAAATAGATCACTCCTATTTCAAACCTTGGATTTATTTTTTTCTAAAATTATTGTTTAATTTCAACAAAAGACTCTTGAAAGAATGAAATATTTTAAATTCTATATTTCTATGAATAACGAAGGAAATTATACATTTCGTTTATATAAACAATTTCAGAACCGCACAGAGGGAGTTACAACATATAGCAGTTATTAAGGAATCAAATTTCAGTCCTAGTTTATTAAGTAAAATGGTAAAAAAATAGACGAGTATTTTTTAAATTATTTTTTAAGTTAAAATAGTTAACAAATAATTACGAAGTCATAATTTGTTAGAACATATTTGTGGCCTGGCCAGGAGACTGGTTTTCAAGCCTCCTATTCTTGTATATGTATAAAATATTCGACAATTTAACATTTTACGTTCGAAAAACAGTTTTTTTAATTAAAAATCAGCAGAATTTAAAGTTAATAAGTTTTAAAGATTGTTAACTTTAAAATTGTAAATCAACTTGTTCAAAATTTTAAAGAAATATTTTTATAGTTCATTACTTTAATATTTATTATTTTTAAGGGGACAGTACACCTTTAACAGTCGGAGAACGAAATTTGTCCTGTGTAACAGATATATTTTTTAAAGAGCCCACTTCAGACACGGAGAGAAAGTAAAACGAAGTCTATGGGGGCGTTAATTTAAAATTTCTCGCTTTGTTTTAATATTATTGAATGATGTTTTTTACATAGGATAGTTGAGCACGATCTTCAACCAGGCTAGATTTTACTTTTTAGATTTTTATTATATATATATATATATATATATATATATATATATATATATATATATATATATATATATATATATATATATATGTATATATATATATATATATATGTATATATATGTATATATATGTATATATATATATATATATATATATATATATATATATATATATATATATATATATATATATATATATATGTATATATATATATATATATATATATATGTATATATATATATATATATATATATATATATGTATATATATATATATATATATATATATATAAAGCCCAGTGGTGTAGTGGTCAGGGCATCTGACTGCCGCACCGCAGGTCGAGGGTTCGACTCCCGACTGGGCAAGGTTCACTCAGCCTTTCATCCCTTTGGGGTCGATAAAATGAGTACCAAGAACTAAACACCGAGGGTCTCGCGTTAGGCTGACCACCTGGCCGGGACGCATGCTGTATAGCACCTCGGGCCGAGGGTCAAGAAAACAGAGATGGGCACTGTCGGCCCTGATCCTCATGGATTGTATAGCCGCAGAGTTTAGTTTAGTATATATATATATATATTAGGAAAGTTTCAATTTCAGAAACGATTCACCCCTGTTCCGAAATTAAAAGTAATTTTTTTTTAAATATCTGAAACCAAAATCGAAAGAGTAAAAACTAGCCCGGTTGTAGATCGTCTTCAGCTATCCTATACAAAAAATAAATCATTTTAAAATGTTAAAAAGGAAGTGAGATAAAAAGGAAGTGAGATTTGAAAATAACGCTCCCATATATTTAACGTTAGCGTTTAAATTTTTTTCCCGTAACCCGCGTGGGTTCTCAAATGTAACGCAAAGATATTTTTTTTTGCAACGGTTAGGAAACGCGAAATTTTATCATTAACTTTAATAATGTAAAACTAAAAGTGATGAAACTGTAAGATAAAATATAGCATTTTATAAAAATATACTAGCTAGCAATTTTTTTTTCTAATGCGTATTACCTTTTAATATTTTATACTTCACTTACATGGACATTCAAAAGTATTTTATATTATGGTCTATGTGGGAAAATACATTTGCGTGTATTTTAATGACATAAAACAATTTTAAACATACAATTTATTCGCATTATTGAAGAGCATAGGTACATGTACAGGGGAATAAAAAAGTATATTTCGTTACATTATGGACTATGAAGAAAAAACGTTTGCGGGGTATTTTAATAACGTGTTCTGTTACAACATAATGAAATTGATATGAATTTATGAGGCGCAGTAAAACATGCTTTCTGAAGGGATAGCAAAGCATTTATCATTCATTTACAGGGTCACAGAAAAGGGTTCAGTTTTATTACAGAAAAAACTGCTTGCAAAGTGTGTTTTAGTTATGTTTCACGATTTCAAACAAGATGGAATTCATATACGTTACTGAGGTTTACAATATGATGCTTACATTATAATATGATGTGCATCACATTTTATTTAATTTACAGGGGCACATAAAAGATATTGGATACAATATTGCATATGAAGTATTGTCTATTAGGGATGATTGCTGAAAGTGAGATTTCAGCTATGATATACGTTTTTAACTAAATTTCTGCATACTAGATTATATATATAAATTCGATAGACTACGTATAGGGCTACGCAAAAGAACTAGGAAGAATTGTTGAGAAATTGATTAATTTTATTTTCAAATTCAACTACATTTAGAAAGATATGTTTGGAAAATAAAAATATAATAATATACAAGGCTATTCAAAGAATTGGATGCATGCACACCTATTTCAGACACGGGAAGGAATGAAAACGCTAATTTTAAGTCTATGGGGGGGAGGGGGGTCATTTTCATATTTCTCGCTTTGATATTAATATTTTTGAATGATTTTTTTCTTTTTTTTTTTTTTTTCATAGGATATCTGGTGACTATCGACAGTGAGGCTAGCTTTTACTTTTCGATTTTGGCTATAGTTTTTTTTTTATATATAATAGGATAGTTTAAATTTTAGAGCGGATTCCAACCGGTTATGAAAGTAAAAGTAATTTTAAAGAAAAATATCTGAAACAAAAATCGAAAAAGTAATAACTAGCCCGGTTATAGAGCGTCCTCAGCTATCCTATACAAAAAAATTCATTTTAAAATGTTTAAAAGGAAGTGAGATAATTGAAAATCAGTGGCGTGGCGTCCGATCATCGCTGGATGCGGCGATGACCAAGCAATATTTTAAAACTCTACGATCCAGTTTTAGCAGAACATTTGGAGTTCATGTATAAGTGAAGGTAAGATTTAAAGTTTCTTTTTTGAACATTCAACCATTGAATTTTAGAGTTAATAATTTTTCACCACAAACTTAAATAATTGCGATGACCACCGAAAATTTTCACGCCACGCCACTGTTGAAAATATAATGCTCCCATAGACTTAACATTAGCGCTTTAATTTTTTTTTTCCCGTTACTAGTGTGGGTTCTCAAATGAAACATAAAGATATTATTTGTAACGGTTAGGAAACGCGAAAATTTATCTTTAAATATCTACCCTATATATATAAAATCCTAATGAAACGAATTTATGAAACGATTCTTTGAAACGACTGATTAAATTACTGATTCAGTTTCACGGCTATTTTTCCTAAAATATGGAATACATTGCGATGAAATTAACACCAAAAATCCGTATTGATCTGCGGTTCTCAAAGCTGGTATTAGAACTTTTAAATTCGAATTAGTTTTCGAAATATTAATTTTTTTTTAATTAGGGTTTCGTTCATATGACGAAACCCTATTCGTCTCGCTCCTCTGTCTGTCTGTCTGTCCGTCTGTCCGTCACAGAGCCCGTTCTCAGAAACTATACATGTTAGAGACTTGAAATTTTTGGTACTTATAGCTGAACACCTCACATCAAACAACAAATCATAAAATTTTGAAAAAGTTGGTAATTAACCTAATTACGGGCTAATTAATTTCTAAAATTAACCAATCAACCTTTTGAATGCAGGTGAAAATGCACATTATCGAAATTCTCCCCAGTTTCTCCTAATGGTTGCCAGTAAACTCGGCGGATGCTCCGTCAAATCAGCCGGTGCAGGGTTACCACGGAGTACTTTAAGCAATAAATGAAGTGGACCTTCAAAAAGCAAAATTGGATCTGCCGAAATATCGGTCGTACAAATTCGTAACAGGTGTAGAAATACGCGGAAAAATTCTACTTTATTTTGGTATAAATTTCAAATTTCTGCATAGGATAGAACGCAAAAAATCCACTAAAAATCGATCGATAAAAATTTAATTTCTGTGTTTTTAAAAACAATGAAAACAGATTTCCATTCACCCTAAGGCAACTGTCATCATTTCTCGACATATCGGCGCGGGAGAAATTTAAGGGGAGGATAGTCTAATACGAAATTTAAACTTTTTAAATATTAAATTTTTCGATTAAATTTTTTGACATCCGGGCTGGAAATTTCTCGCACATTCCATACATACCCGGTTCAAAGAGATTGCTTCATTACGAGCTGAGATATTAATTATTATTTTATTCCTTTTATTTCCATCAAATGCCAGATTAAGATGGAGGCACGTGCTTTTTTAACGGAGATTTTATTTAAATTGGGAAATTAACAATTTGCGTGGTGTGTTTCGACGGCGCGCTATGAGATAAGTATTAATTATTCAATATGAAAAAGTTTATAGGTTTATAAGTGTTCATCCCACTATTTCCGAATAGCAATTTCAGGAAATATCTTAAATTATTGTTTAAGACCGCCACTCGATGTCTTCGAAACTTTAAAATACTTTATAACACATAAGAAAAAGTGTAAAAAAGAATGGAGTGTGATATTTCGAGGAGTGGAAGGGGGGGGGGGTACTAGATTTATTTATTTAATCTTAGCGTTTGTTATCGCAGAAAATGTTTTAAATTGTTGGTTAAGACTGCACCGCCACCCTCTCGACCATGTATCTACGGAGAGATTGCGCAAAGGAGTTTCGTTCAGATATGCTTTTGTTAAGAATAGAGTGCGCTCCCTGGTGGTGGAATGCGGAACTAACGTAACGCGATTTTGTTAAAATTAGGAAATATAACAAGGCGATCCGTTTGCAACTTTAAGATACTTCATGACACATAATAAAAAGCTTATAAAATAATGGTGCATGCAATTTCCTGTGAAGGGAGGGCGGGGGAGTGGCGCTGGATTTCTTTTTTAAAAAATAGCGTTTACGACCTTTTTAGTTGTCGTTTTTTGAGCACTATGATATACTCAGACACGTGCTGCTTATGAAATATAAAAATGTCAAAATTTTAGTTACCACTATTTCCGTACTTTCAGCAAATTTCTTAATTTCTCGCTTAAGGCCGCCACCAACTCCAGTAACACATCCACTGATAGGTTGTTTAACAGAGTTTCGATCTGATACACTTTTGTTATGAATAGTGTGCGCTCCCTGGTGGTGGAATTTGCAACTAACATAACGCAATTTTGTTAAAATTATGAAATCTAACAAGCCGATCTGCTGGAAACTTTGACATAGTTCATAGCACATAATAAAAAGCTTATAAAAGAATGTTCCGTGCAATTTCCTGGGGCGCCTACCTATCTCGGGTGCTATAGACCCGATCCCCTCGACTAATATACCTACGCATAGGTTGTAAAACGGAGTTTCCTTTGGATAGAGGTTTGTGTAGAATAGAGTGCGCCCCTGGTTGCGAAATGTGGAACTAACAGATTTCACAAAAGGATAAAGTGTTTTAAAGGAATATTAAACGAAATCCTCTGTGAGATCTGTGATCACACTTACCCATTTGTTTTAAGTACATTTTTCTAATGATGGCAAATGAAATTTTAATCAGAACATATATATTTTTTTTTCTTATTTCAGAAAAGGTTATTTTAAATTAATTTGGCGACCAGTTTGGCCTCCCTTAAATATATGCCAAAAAATGTATCGTGCTACTTTTATTTATAATTCAATTTACTTGAACAATCTTTCGCCAAATCGAAAGATTCTGATTGGCGCCAAAATGGCATTATTTTGATTAACATGGTAACTCGGCTATTGTTGTTTATTTAATAATAAATGTTTATTTACTTTTATTTCTTTTTTAAAATTATATAAATTATTTTGTTCTATAGTTATTAATTATTTTTTTTTTGTTATTTCCTTTTGAAAATAATAGAAAATAATTTAAAAATACGGTACTACTTACGTAAATAAGTGCGAGTAGTAAATCAAAATTACGTCCATTAAGAATCATATCATAATATTAAAATATTTATTTGCTTAAAATACGTTATAAAAACACATTAAAATTAAATTAAAAATCTATATTTTGTAAATATAGATAAAATATATTTATAATATGGATTTTTAATTTACTTTTAATGTGTTTTTATAACGTCTTTTAAGCAAATAAATATTTTAATATTATGATACGGTAGTACTTAGTTATTCCGTCGACCAAATTCGCCAAATTATGTAAATCGCCAAATTATACAAATTGACATAATTTTTATTTTAAATAACGAAAGAACAAATAAATTAGTATAACATTAATAAATATACAAATAAAACGTCGAAATAAAAATCACTTGATGACGTAAACATGTGTAACTTACATAAAGTCAAGTGAATGTGACATTTACGATCAACCATTATTGACATTTAATATTATAGTTTGGCGATAGATTTTTGGTCGACGGGATAACTAAGTAATACACAAAATGCATATGTAACTGCTATTCGAAAACAAGGTTTTCGCCAAATTTTTGTAAAAAAGAAAAAAAAAACACGCCAAATCTGCGGTGCGTATGTGACATCTGGCCAAATGTTAAATAATGCGGGAAGAGTTCCATATTGTGTGCTGGTTTTTTTGGCAAGATTTTTTTTTTGGCGTTAAATGAATCGATGTCGTTGCGATCTTCAGCCTTTGAGGTTGTTTTTTTTTCTGGAATGAACTTTATTCACATGTTTTTTTTTTTTTTTTTTGTTTTTTTTTTTTTTTGCATTTAGCCTATATTTTTTGGAAAAATATATAACTTTGTTTTAATTTGACATGTATAATAAATATAATAAATACATAAAATATAAGTACATAATATTTATTTATAGGTGTATATATACTATATTTGTATAAGGTATATCTCTATACGTGATATATATAAAACTATCTGTGTAAACATCGTACTTTTTTTAACATGTGACATACATAAGATTTATTAAATATATATATATTTACAAATATTTAAAGAACATGTTTTTCCGACATCCTGAAAAAATTTATAAGACGCTAAAAATGGCTTTTTGACGCCATTTTGGATTTATTCGCCAATCGCGCCAACCAGCACACAATATGGAACTCTTCCCAATAATGCAACAAACCATGACATTTAATTTCAACTTCAAATCAATGTTTTAATTTACCGCTCGAAAAAAAAATGCTATCTTGCAATTTAAAAAAAAGCTATTGGCGAGATTTGCACCCGGCTAGCGTAACAGTACCAAGAATTCTTTGTGACCATGACAACTTTTATATAGTTTTATTTGAAAAAAAAATTGATTTTTTAACCAAAATGGAAATCTTTTGTACAGATATTATATACGGACCCATATTGGCGCGATTTTTTTTTCTGACGCCAATTGCATATACGCAACGGGTACTGGCGCCAAAGTATTGTTATTTTGCTTGATATGGCAAGCCGGATGTTGTTGTTTATGCTGTTGATGCTTTTCCCAAATTGGCGTCGGAAAAAAATCGCGCCAATATCCTATATGACATCTGTGCCAAAGTTTCATACGAAAGGCGAAGGGATCAGACCGTATTTGTTTATGACAGTTGTTGACTTGAACTATTATAATATAGATGAAACGATGGCGATAAAATAATATTTGGCGACTTATCACCTGTGCATGGCTAACATTAAAGTACCAAAATGGCACCTAGAGTATAAAAAGCGAAATGGCCCGCCAGAAACTGTTGATGATAGTCACATGACTTAGGCTATTGTTATAGAGATTGTTTTAAAATACCGGGAGACAAAGACTCTGTATACTTAATTGATTTTATTTCAGCTGTTTTTCAAATGTTTAACTGATCCTCTTTAATCAAAAACGAAAATAACCATTCTATGTCTTAACAGCAACTGATTCGGCCTTACATTTTTGCAATCAAATGGAATTGAATGGAAACCCATTTACAGTGAGATCTGCACAGCTTTTTTCAGTATAATTCAATCTTCTCTTATATTTTTTAAACCCATCAGATTAGCGTGTTTTTAGATTCTGCGGTGTCTGAACGGGGGTTGGCGAGCGTAACTTGCAGGGGGCAGAGCCCCCTAGTAATAATGTAAAACTAAAAATAATGAGACTGTAAGGTAAAATATAGCATTTTATAAAAGTCTGTCAGCTGACAAATTTATTTTGCAATACGTAACTGTAACGCAATCCTGGTTTAAATTGAATATTTTCATGGTTCCCCTAAAAATATTTTACAATTGTATCTGCTAAGACGGATACAACCCACCTAAAACGGTATTTCGCACTCATTGTTTTTTTTTCCGTCCTACCAGGTTTTATAGCGTCACGTTTTTAGCATGAGGGGTCGAATTTTAATTACTATCAGATCGCGCGTATTCTTTTATATTTTGGCCTATATGGGAAAAATCATTTGCGGTGTACTTTAATGATGTAAAACAATTTTAACATAAAAATTATGCACCTTATTTAAGTGCACAGCTCCTATGCGGAAAGGTTGGCTGTCCAAGAGTGGGTGATTTCGGTACGTGTACAGGGGAATTAAAAGTATATTTCTTTATATTATGGCCTATTAAGAAAAAACGTTTGCGGCGTATTTTAATAACGTTTCTCTGTTACAACATAATAAAATTGATATGAATTTATGATGCGCAGTAAAACATGCTTTCTGAAGGGGTTGAAAAGCATTTATCATTCATTCACAGGGTCACAGAAATGAGTTCAGTTTTATTACAGAAAATACTGCTTGCAAAGTGTGTTTTAGTTATGTTTCACGATTTCAAGCAAGATGGAATTCATATACGTTACTGAGGTTTACTACAAGATGCTTACATTAGAATATGATGTGAATCACATTTTATTTCATTTACAGGGGCATATAAAAGTTGCTGGACACAATACTGTATACGAAGTATTCTCTATTAGAGTTGATTGCTAAAAATGAGTTTTTACCTATGATATCCGTTTTAATACTTGATTATATATATGATTTCTATAGACCGTGTATAGGGCTACGCAAAAGAACTAGGAAGAATTGCTGAGAATGAGAGTGAATTGCTAATTTTTTTAAATTAAATTCTACATTTTCAAGTTCAACTATAATTAGAAACTGTTTGTAAAATATAAATAAATAATATACAAGGCTATTCAAAGAATTGGATGCATGCGCGCGCCTATGAATGATAATTTCTGGAAGTACGATTTCAGTTTTTTTAAGCATGTTTATACTGCAATAATTTTGATCTTCACATGTTGCGTGTATATAAACTTGTTCGAATGCAAGGGCTGTACAAAATAATGCAAATATAATGCCGGTTATTGGTAGAAATTGCTGAAAGTTTACTTTCATCTGCATTAATCGTTTTCTTATTATATTAAATTTTATCATTTTTTTCATGCCGTTAAAACAAGCCCAAGAATATCCATTGATGACTATCATTGATGACTATCACTACCTATGGATCCTTTTAATTTTTCAATAATTTGAAGAATTTAAATTTACTAAGATTTAACAAAAACTTAAAGCTAGTAAGTATTAAAGAATGTTTACTTTGAAAGTTTTGATCAACTTTAAAGGAATATTGTTAATATTTATTACTTTTAATATTTGTTATTTTTAACGAAAAAGTACAACTTTAACAGCCGCAGAAAATGCGAAATTTGTCCTGTATTACACATCTTTCTTTAAGGGCCCACTTCAGACACGGGAAGAAATAAAAAAGCTAATTTTAAGTCTATGGGGGCGTTAATTTCAAATTTCTCGCTTTATTTTAATAGATTTTGGCATTGGATAGCTGAGGACGATCGACAACCAGGCTAGTTTTTACTTTTTCGATTATAGTTTTAGTTTTTTTAATATTAGGATAGTTTCGACTTCAGAATGGATTCCAACCGGTTCCGAAAGAAAAAACTAAATATAATAATATACAAGGCTATCCAGAGAATTGTATGCATGCACGCCTATGGATCATAATTTCTGGAAGTGCGATTTAAGTAGTTTAAGCATGTTTATACTGGAATAAATTTTATCTTAACATGTGACGTGTATAAAATCTTGTTGCTAATGTAAGGGCTGTACAAAAGAATGCAAATACACTTCCGTTAATTGGCAGAAATTCCTGAAAGTTGATTTTTATCTGTATTATTCATTTTCTTATTATATTAATTTTTAGCATATTTTTCATGCCTTTAAAACATGCCTAAGAACATTATTGATGACTTTATTATTTTAATTTTTCCTAATTTTGAACAATTTAAATTTACTAAGATTTAATAAGAACTTAAAATTTGTAAGTTTTAAAGATTGTTAACTTTAAAAGAGTTGATCAATTTGTTCGAAACTTTAAAAAAATATATTAATATTTATTATTTTTAATATTTGTCATTTTTATGGGTACAGTATACCTTTAAAAGTCTAAGAAAATGCGAAATTTGTCCTGCGTAACATATTTTTTTCCAAGAGCCCACTTCAGACACGGGAAGAAATGAAAATGCTAATTTTAAGACTATGGGGGCGTTATTTTCAATTTTCTGGCTTTGATTTTAATATTTTTGAATGATTTTTTTTTTTTTTGCATAGGATAGCTGGGGGCGATCAACAACCAGGCTAGGTTTTACTTTTTCGATTTTAGTTTCAGTTTTCTTTTATTATGATAGTTTCAATTTCAGAACCGATTCCACCAGTTCCGAAAGTATAAGTATTTTTTTTTTTTTAATATCTCTAACCAAAACCGAAAAAGTAAAAAACAGCCCGGTTGTAGATCGTTCTCAGCTATCCTATGCAAAAAAAAAATCATTTTAAAATATTAAAAAGGACGCGAGATATTTGAAAATAACGCTCCCATAGACTTAACATTAGCGCTTACATTTTTTCCCCGTCACTACACTGTAAAAAAAGGATTAAATTACGGAAATACTACTGGCAATCTAGACGATAGTACTATTTCCGTATTTTAACGGAACTTTTTCCCTTTAAATTACAGAAAAAATCCGTTAAATTCCGGTCTAAGTGCTGGCGTCTAGATTGCCAGTAGTATTTCCGCATTTTGGTCCTTTTTTTTCTACAGTGTTGTATGTGTTCTCAAAGGTAACCTAAAGATATTTTTTGTAACGCAAAGGGAACGCGAAAATTTATCATTAATTATAATAATGTTAAACTGAAAATAAGGAGACTGTATGGTAAAATATTACATTTTATAAATGTCTGCTAGGTAACAAATTTATTTTCTGATACCTAGCTGTAACGAAACCCTGGTTTAAACGGAATTCTCATTTTTCCCCTAAAAATACCCTGCAATTGTATCTGCAAAGACGCAAAAAAACCATCTAAAAAGGTATTTAGCACCTATTGTTTATGTTTCCGTCTTACCAAGTTTTATAGTGTCATGTTCTCAGCATGAGGGGGTCGAATCTTAATTACAACTAGGACCCGCATTTTTCTTGAACTCCGCCTTTTTTTTTTTTTTTTTTTTTTTTTTTTTTTTTTTGAGGGAAAATAAAATTTGATATCGATACGAGTGTGTTTCGAAAGGTTATTAGCCCGACAAAGAAAATGAAAAAAATTTGACAATATTTAATTTTTTTAACGTAGTTCCTTACAACTTAAAAAAATTAAACCAACGAGTTTCCGACTTTTTATTATCTTTAGCATAATATGCCTTATCTAACTTTGGAAATGAAGTGGTGGTCTCTGCTTTAACCCCATATTTTGAAGTGAATTTCCGACTACCGAGCCATTTCTTCAGGCTTGGGAAAAGGAAATAATCGCTGGGAGCAAAATCCGGTGCATGTGGAATCACTACAGAGCGTAGGTCATTGACTTTCGTAGCGAAAACTACAAGCATGTGTGTAAGAGCACTGCTGTGGTGAAAGAACACGTATTTGTTGCTCAGGTATAGACGTTTTGTCGGAATAAGCACTCTTTAATTGGTCCCGTAGAAATGCATAACACTGACCGGTGACAATTCTACTTTTTTGCCGGTGCTCTATGATCACCACACTTTGTGAATTCCCGAAAACCGTATCCATGGCTTTTCCAGCAGATGGAACCGTTTTCACTTTCTTTGGCGCAATTTCAGCTGCTCTTTCACATTGTTTAGATTGCTGTTTCATCTCTGGTGAATAATGACGAATTCATGTTTAATCCACCGTTATAAGACGTTGATGAAAATCAGAAGATTGGTTAAGTTTTGTAACTTAACTTGAAATCGCCATAGTCCACATTACTAAAGGCAGTGGGCCATCCGCACTACCTTCTTTTGAAAAAAAAAATCGAACAGTGAAGATGGAGAAACTCATAAAATGATAAAGAAAGGAGGGGGGGGGGGGGCGTGAAGAAGGAGACCAATTTCACGAGGTTTAATTTGATTATGTTAATAAATGAAGTGTTTTCATGAAGGAATTTTCAGCAGAAAGTCCACCCAAATTAGCATTTCATTGCAAAGTATATATATGTGATAAAATCATAATAAAATCTCCACTTTTGAATTTGCCAAATTCGATCTGTAAGCGATGTTCTAATGGAGGCAAATCAGACAAATTTCTACCACTTATTTTAAAATGTTATTATTGTCTTAATTAACTGAAGTTATTAAATAGGATAAAAAAAAAATAAAAAAATTTGTAATAGAAGTATGCCTACTTCATCCTCGTGAAATCGGAAGCTACGGTTCGATCCAGCACATTTCGGCCTGAAACTTTTTCTATAAGCAAGCCTCTATGATTGAATACAAGTCATAATTGATTGTATCAGTTTATAAGTCTTTGTTGGCTAAATATTTGAAAGTAGAGGTCTCCTCGGAGGGAAATTTCTTGTTCCTGGAACTTGACAGTACAATTAGCAGTAAAAAAAAAAAAAATTACGTTTTATGAAGCTAAAACTTTAGCCTGACTCAGTTTCTACAAAACATGTCGATATTTTTAAAACAACGTTATTCTACATTATTCAAAAACCAGATTTACGCATAGTTTTTATTTTCAGATTATTTTCGAAATTCATGGAATATAAGGAATAGTAGCAATGTTAATAATTATTTAGACTACATTGATGACTACATCGAAGAGGCTTTTTAATCAAAGCAAAAGTCAGTTCCTACCTACAGAAGATTTTTCTTCGCATTCAGTAAGACAAGAGAATTGTTTATTAATAGATGTTACGTAGAAAATGCAGCATTAATTTGCAGAAATACTGTTTATAATTAAGTGAATTAAATCAAGCAATCCGCTAGAAGCAGCTTCAAACAATCAACAATTAGGCATTGTTTTCCAACAAGACTGCTAGACCACATGTATCTAGCCCACTTCAGACACAAACTGTTATAATTGAGATGAAATGCTTCAATCCAAGAACCATTCTCCAAAACTTGCATCGTCGTATGACCGTTTATTTAGATCACTTCAAAACATTTTGAGGATAAGATATTTTATTTTTTGGAAGATTTGAGAAAATACATCGATTCTTTAGCCAGATGAGCGCTAATTATGTAACTGCTAGGAATTGAAATTTACACGAAATACATTTTCTTTAATTTCCATCAACAATATGCGACAAACTTTTGCATCCGTCCCAAAAATTGGAATTTGGTAATAGATTCTTCTCTGGTCTTTTACTATGAATTTTAATAACACTCGATCTTTACTTTCAATTTACATTGCTATCCTGTTAAAGATTGCGTTAGTTAACATTTTTATTTCATGTTGTATTGTAATGGCACATTCTTCCGTTTACTACAATTCATTATTCAATCACACAATTTTAGAAAATGATTAGAGAGGAAATTAAGGCCCACAAAGCAACAGTTAGTAAATTTGTTATTAGCTTTTCAAGAATTATAGTAGAAGGATAATACCGTCATCAACAAGTCTATCACTGTGAAAGTCTGCGTTATATACGTAGAAAATGTCAGTAGGACATTTTTAACAAACTGATAAAAACATTTTCTGGGCACCAATGAATGGCAGCTTACCATTGTCTTGATCGGCAAGTTCAAGCAGAGGCTGCAAAGTAAAACCAGAGATAATTTACCAAGCTAATTTATAAACTAGTAAAAACAGTTTCTTAGCAACAACGAATGATAGCTTAACACTGTCATGATCGGTAAGGTCAAGTAAAGACTATAAACTAAAAGCACTGCTAATTTACCAAATTCCGATATAGGACACAGATTGGTAAAGGATATTACGGCAACTCCTCCTGATTATTAACTGGGAAGTAGAGGAAGAAGATGGAGAATCTCTGGAGATATTTGACTGTGAGCTTTCAACTGACAAGGTAAAAAAAAAATCTCTATCAGCAATGCGGGGAAAATAAAATTGTAACTTAGTCTAAAGATAAAGATGCAGAAAAATAAATTTATTTTCACTGATTTCTGATAAAGAAAAAGAATGCTTTGGTAAAATTGGAAGAAATTCGAAATATTGCTTTGAAATGGAATTCTATGAAATTCATTATCAGAATTGCATATCAATGTAATGAAAAATCCAAGCAGTTTTCAGAGAAAATAAAAACAAAGTCTTTCTCAAACAATTGTAAAAAAAAAAAAAAAAAAAAAAAAAAAAAAAATACAGCTGTATTTGTTACAAAAATATCCAAATTCAGAGTAATGAATTAAAAAAGGTTTTTATACACAATCTAGGTATAAAAACACAGATAGGATGTTTTTGTGCCTGTCCACAGATTCCTAAAGAGTGATACAAGATTTCACAGGAAGGGATTTGTTCGACGGGTGGCAATTGCACAGACCATCAGCTCATCAAGTTGAAGGCTGAAATTTTAGGATTAGATAGAACTCAATTAGCATATTAAAATGCAAATGGTCTGCTAAGTCATATCTTGATAGAAAACACCTGCACACCGGAGTTTAGTTTTTGATCGATTGGTTTATCATTGTATTTTGCAGCACCCAAATGTATGAAAATATTGAAGTTTGGGTGCATGAAAACACAATGGTAAACCTGCGGATCAACCACTAAATTGATGTTCTGCAGATGGTTTCCACCAAGATACGACTTGGCAGACCAATGCATATAGCTTGTATATAAAATAAACGGTCAAGTACGAGTATTACTCGCGCTCAGAGAGTTCCGTACAATAAATATATGAATTATTAACTGTATTATTTAAAAGAATAATGAAACTTTGTAAAAACCTATACAACGTAGAGTTGGGTATAGCTGTATATATTAGAAAAGTATGATTGAGTATACCACAAAGGTTCAAAGAGATATGAAGCCGAAATAAAATTAAATATTGCTATTTTGTATAATTCTTTTTTTAAACGTATCTTAATCTGCATATGGTGAACTTAATTTGGTACTAACAATATAAGTACTGCATATTTAAATTTCATTTGGCATTTCATAAAACTAAATTCAACATAGAAATATTTTTCTTTTTACAGTGTAGATGAAATAAAATCCTTGTTCAAAGTTTAAACTTGGCGTTGTACGACGCGCGCTTCGAAAGGAGGTCGCAAAGATGCAACTCGACTTTGTCCGTGCCGCGTTTTTTCAAATAGGTCTTTAATTATCATTTAAAGACACGGGAGGCGTATTGAGAGATCCACTCAACGCAAACTAGTCGCGAATCCCATAGTATTATTGCGATTAATTATAATTAAATTGGTCTGTTTTTAACAATTTGACGTTTACTGCTTTTATGCTGCTACTGGGTATTGCATCACACAAATATATCATTAAAAGTTGTTATCTAGTATTTAAAAACCGATGGTATATAGAGTACGCCGCCTCTGCCATTATGTATGTCCAAACCAACCGTGTCTTTAAGGGTTAAGGCTCCTGCCCCTGCCAGCGAAGACAATCACGAGCTAATGCTAATCGTATAGGGAAGGATTTTTCTAATATCTATTTTGTATTTCGATATTTTAATTTTTTTTTTTTGGCATTATATAGCCCAGATCCGTCTCTACATCTCACCTTTCTTTACTTTTTCCTCCCCATCGGATTAGCATTAGCTCGTTAGTGTTTTCGCCGGCAGGGACAGGAGTCTTAATATCTCGGCGAATTACCGACGATTTTTTTTCGAAAATCATTATAAACAATGCTTTTATACTTTTGATACGATAGGTACCTTTAGCGCTCTTCGATGCCTTTGCTGAATGCCCGCAAATAGAAATCTGTATGTAACAGAAAAATGCGATTTTATGAAAAACTATGCCACCTAGGGCAATCGCTATAATTTTCCTGCGAGTATTAAATTAACCTCTACTACCTCTAATTCTTTTCATAATTTTAGTTTCAGTAGATTTGAAAATAGATGGGGGGTGGGGACATTTTTGCACTACATTTTCGACGATATCTCTGAAAATATAATATCTAAAATTAAAAGAAATGTATTTTTGAGTTATGCGTTACGGAATCTTTTAACCGATACCCCAAACGATACACAAAGAAAATATATTTCTTCTTTAAATAACCTAATTATCCCCTCTACATTTTTCCCACATATATTTGTGAATGTTTAATAATCTGTAAACATGTGGGTCAATAGTCTTTATTACATCTCCCAATTTGAACTTCCCACGTTCCGTAGTTTACGAGTAAAATGGCTGTGACAGACAGACACAGGAGTGATCTTATAATGATTCCGTTTTTATTTTTTAAGTACGGAACCCTATAAATCATGATTATTGCAACTGAGAAATACAAAAACATAAGAAGATGAATTATTGAAAATAAATAAAACAAGAAAGGAAAACCATGTGTCAAGTATGGATTATGAACCCTTTCCTACATTTTTAGTTCAGTTAGAAAAACACGTAACACATTTGAATATACACATTTATTAATTCCTAACAATAGACGGAAACGTACTTCAATTGTTTTGTGAAGCTCTGTATGTTCCTTATAAATTTTTATACACGCCACATACTGAGCTGAAATTTAATTCAGAAATAAATACGCTGAAAATTACTGATATCACACTTCTAAGGCTAACATTAGCTTAAGAATTGCTATCCATGGACAGCCATGTATCCAGTTTTTTGTCATATCCCTATTTATTTATATGCTACAATGTCACTTAGCCGACGGGACATTTAGCAGACAGCAATTAGACGACAGGATGTTTAGCCGACAGCGACTGTTAGCCGACAAGACAGTTAGCCAACAGAGGACAATTATTCGACATGGACATTCATCCGACAGGATATTCATTCGACTTAACTGTAACGTAACTGTAACCTGATCTTAACCTAATTATAACCTAAGCATAAACTAACTGTAGCGTAACTGTAACATAACCAATACCAAACTGTAACGTAACTATAATCTATCTGTAACCTAAACGTAACCTAAGTGTAAGATAACCGTAACCTAACTGAAACCTAACAGTAACCTAATTGTAGCCTAAATGTAACCTAACTGAAACCTAACAGTAACCTAATTGTAGCCTAAATGTAACCTAACTGGGACGTAACCGTAATCTAACTGTAACTAACGTTTACCTAGTTATAACCTAATCGTATGCTAACTGTAATGTAACTGTAACATAACTTTACCATGACCAAGCTCTAACCTAAGCGTGTTCTAATTATCACCTAAACGTAACCTAACAGTTATTTAACCGTAATCTAAACGTAACCTAACGGTAGCCTAATTATAAAGTAAACGTAACCTAATTGAAACCTAACAGTAACCTAATTGTAGCCTAAATATAATCTAACTGGGACGTAACCGTAATCTAACTGTAACTAACGTTTATCTAATTATAACCTAATCGTATACTAGCAGTAATGTAACTGTAACACAACTTTACCATGACCAAGCTGTAACCTAAGCGTAATCTAATTATCACCTAAACGTAACCTAATTATAACCGAACAGTTACCTAACCATTATCTAAACGTAACCTAAGTGTAACCTAATTATGAAGTAACCGTAACCAAACTAAAACCTAACAGTAACCTAATTGTAGCCTAAATGTAACCTAACTGGGACTTAACCATAATCTAACTGTAAATAACGTTTACCTAGTTATAACCTAATCATATGCTAAATGTTATGTAACTGTAACATAACTTTACCATGACCAAGCTGTAACTTAAGTGTAATCTAATTATCACCTAAACGTAACTTAATTATAACCTAACCGTAATCTAAGAGTAACTAATCGCAATTGTAACCAAACTTCAAATTAACTGTAACCTAGCGGGAGGTGCATAATATGAAAGAGTGATCAAAGGGCTGCCCAGTCCAATGATATATCACTTGAGGGATGTCGGAAAAGTCAGAAAAATGCTCCCGGTGATACAAATTGGGGGAGGGGGAACGGGAGGTACATAATATGAAAGAGTGATCAAAGGGCTCCAATGCGATGTATCTCATGAGGGGTGTCGAAAAATGTTAGAAAAGTACCGGCTAATTATACTATCAGCTAAATGTCCTGTCGGTTAATCGCCTTTTCGGCTAAATGTCCTCCCGGCTAATTGCCACGTTCGGCCAGTTGCCTGTCGGTCAATTGTCTGTATTGCTAAAATTATTACTATATGTCCGTTTCGATCAATTGTCCTGTATGCTGTATGTAAATTTCAGCTAATTGTGTTGTCGGCTATATGTACGTATCGGCTAAATGCACGTCTCAGCTAACTGCAATCTGCTAAATGTCTTGAAGGCTATTTGGTTGTCGGCTAAATGTCTGCGACCGGCTACGGGTCAAACATCTATACTAAAAGTAGTTGAGCTTGAAAATGCATAAATCAAATTAAAAAACATCTTTAAGTAATTCATAGTCATTCTCGGTACTACTGATGAAATCTTTTGTGTAGTGTCTATGCAACGGAATAGCAATAATTTCAGCAATACAGACAATTGGCCGACAGACAACTGGCCGAACGTGGCAATTAGCCGGGAGGACATTTAGCCGAAAAGACGATTAGCCGACAGGACATTTAGCTGATAGTATAATATGCCGGTACTTTTCTAACATTTTTCGACAACCCTCATGAGATACATCGCATTGGAGCCCTTTGATCACTCTTTATATTCTATGCAATTCATATACACCACCTATGTGCCTGTGCAAAAATATTAGTTTAACTTAACTTATACCATAACTTATCATAAATCAAACATATCATAATTTAAAACTCACTATCAGCAATCATCCCTAATGTTTCCCTGTAAATGAACAATAAATTCGATGCACACCATATTCTTATCCAAACATCTTGCACTCTTTGTCTCCCCTTCTTCCGAAATTTCGTTTCCCGTTTTGCTCCCCTTACAGTATCAAGGTTTAAAATCTTTAAAATTCCTTAATATTTTCTTTAATTTTCTGTTTTATTTGTTACTTTAAACTAACAATAAATTGTCAGTCATAAATTTCGTTATCAATTTATTTCACCATATTCATTTCATTAAAAGTTCTTGTAAATTGCCTCGATCGAAAATGTCATTTCTCCCTTTTGCTCCCTCATCCACGGTACCCATATTTTAAAATAAAAACCCTTTAAAATTCTTTAATTTTTTTTAATCTTTTCTGCTCAATTTGCCACTTTATGCTAACAATAAACAAACGATCATAAAAATTTCTCCCCCCCCCCAACCCCAACTGAAATTGGTATTTCCTCCTCGCCTCTCCCTCTTACCAAGCATCTGAAATTTAAAGTCCTTAATTTTTTTTCGTTTATTATTTTTTTTAACTTATTTGTAAATATTTTCTAAGGTAAGTAAATAATAAGTCGCCGATAAACTCCCCCCCCCCCCCCCACGCAAAAAAAGAACTAATTCTGCTTATTCCTCTTTTTTTTCCCTCAGATCACAAAATTTTAACCTTAAAAGTCATTGCTTTTTTTAAAACATTTTGTACTCTATCTGTTAATTTATTGTAATCATAAATAATCATATAACTATACTCCTCCCCCACCAAAATTGACGCTTGCTCTGACTCTACCTTTACCAAGAACACAAAATTTAGTCTTTTTTTGTCCTATTTCTTATTCTTTAGTAAGGCAAGTAAATAAGTCATCAAATAAAATCCCCCCTTTTTTTTTCGTTCCCTTATTTAAGTTTAAAATCTTTGAAAGTCTTTTTTTAATACATTTTCAGCTTTATCTGTTTCATATTGAACAATAAATAATCGATTATATAATTTCTTCCACCCCCATATAAAATTGACGTTTTCTTTTCTCCCCCCATTATTTCCATGCTCATAAAATTTAAAGTCTCTAAAACTCCTAATTTCAATGTTTTTGCACTATTTGCAAATCTTTAATAAGTTACATAATCGGTCATCTATTAAATTCCCTCCCCCCCCCCCCCCAAAAAAAAAAAAAAAAAAATCTGTTTCTTGATTTGTCTTACCCTCAACTCATGAAGCTAAAAAATCTAATTTACAGTCTTTAAAACTTTTTAATTTTTACTTTTTTTTCGTCCTAATTATAAATCTTTATTATCTATAATATTAACTAAATCATTTCAACTATGTACGAAAGTGTTAACAATAAAGCGATAGGTGTACATTTAATTGTGCATAAAAAACTTTTTAACTGTATTTTTCAAAGGAAAATGTCTTTAGAGAGATATTTGTAAGGAAAATATTGTGGTTTCTCGTCAACGTGCAAGTAAATTCTCAAAACCTTTCGAAATCATTTTATTCCGACTAGCTCAGAAAGAACCATCAAACGTAGATACCAAAGGTGCCTGAGTAATCGACTGAACCGAGTATGTCCATAAAGAAAAAAGAAAAATCATGCGTCTACATCGATACATTCCAACACTTACAGAACACTGTAACAAAACTTCGCCGTTTAATAAAGTAAAGAAGATATCTAACTAAACATTTGTAATACCTATGACACGTTTGAAAAGCAGATTTCAACAATTGCACCCATAACCTGGATGGTACTCCAATTCTTTTGTGCAGCTCATATGATATATGCAGCTCATATGAGGCAGTGTATATGATATATTTGTACTGCATATATTTGTACAGATTCTACATACTATGTTAAAATTTAGTTTTGTAAGAAAATACATAAAACAGTTGAAAATTCGCCCTCGGCAATTTCTACTAATAGACGGAAACATACTTGAATTCTTTTGTGCATTTCTGTATATAGAATACAGATTTTTATACACGTCAAACAGTATTAAGCTGAAATCTAATTCAGGCAAAATCATGCTCAAAATTACTGAAATCACACTTGCAGGAATTATTTTCTATCGGCGGCTCATGTATCCAGTTTTTGGAATATCCCTGTATAGGATTTTATTTGTATGATACAAACATCTCTAAGCATATTAAATGTAGTTGAGCTTGACCATTTATAACTAAAAAAACCTAACATCTTTAAGAAATTCATACTCATTCTCAGCAATGGTTACGAATTCTTTTGTGTGGTCCTGTATAGGGTTTGTAAAATATGTGCACACCACGTAGTGCGCAAAAATTTAGTTAAACTTAAAAACGCATTCTGTAATTGAAAATGTACTTTCAGCATTAAATTTTAATAGCTAACACGTCGGATACAGTATTGTATCAAAATATTTTATGTTTCCCTGTAAATGAACGCTAAATGAAATGCAGACCATATTCGAATGTAAGCATCTTGTAGTAAATCAAAGTAATGTGTATCTATTTCGTCATGTTTGAAATAGTGTAACGTGATCAAAATACGCTACAAACAGTTTTTCTCGTAGACCATATTGAACCAAGTTCTTTTGTCTGACCCCGTAAATAATTGTTAAATGCTCATGTTGTACAGAAAGTAGGCTAAGGACACCTCAGAAATTCATATCAATTTCATTATCTTTGTGACAGAGTAATATCAATCAAATACGCCGCAAACGATATTTCTTCACATAACGGAATACTTTTGAGTCCCCTATACTCGTACTTTAAGCATTACACATAACATAGTCTATAGTAACAATTTTAAAGTGTGTCTCAATGTACATAAATTTAACTGTGTTTAACATTGTGTAACACTATTAAAATACATCCTAAATAATCCCCCCCCCACATAGACCATAATGTAGCGAATACTTTTGAGTGCATCTGTAAATGAACCATGAATGGTGCACCGAACATACCATGATGATTTTCAATATCGTATATCAATTACATGGCAATCCGACTATATTTACGCTAGTTAGAGCACGGGTAGACAGACAGACGGACGGACAAACCCAATTCATAAACACTTTTCAACTTTCTTGGAAAGTGTTTAAAATGAAAAAATGTAAATGAAAATAAAAGTATTTTATTGTTATTTAGATTACGAACCGCTACAAAAAACATTCTTAACTGTCTGCATCATTTAAAAAATATTTAGTGTACAGAAATCTCCCCCCCCCCCCCACACACACACCTGAATTTACTCCTATGCACTTAAAATTTCAAATTGTGAAAACTCCTTTATGTTTTATAACTTACTTGTAAAAATAAAATATAATCTAAATTTTCTTCCGCCTGAAACCTTTCTGCTAACATCACACAAAATTTTGAATATTTGGAAAACTTTATTTTTTCTGTCATATATTTTAGTGCTAACAACAATAAATTATGTACTATACCTATAAATGAGGTATACCTATATATGGGATTTAGATGTATAGCCCCCCCCCTTCTCCTCAAAATTAATATTTCCCGTTCTCCCCTCCATCCCTCTACAGTACAAAATATACAGTTTATTTGGTTAACCTTTTCTCTCCTAATTTTATGAACATCTTATTTTTAACCTTCAATGTTGTTTAGCTTTTATATATCTCTTGATAAATTTCATGTTCTAAAAAGAATCCCCACAAAAGATAGTTATTTTAGAATATTTGTATCTGGTATTTCCCCCCTCATTCAATATCTCCCCCCTTGATTTTAAATGTAATTTCGTTATGTGAAATAAAATAGTTTTTATACTGCGCTAATTTCAATTTTATGTTTGTAAAAGCTGTAAAATGAACTTGATGATTAAAAAAAAAGAAATATATCTGAATAAAATAATCATTTATTTTCTGAAAGTCAAATCGCTTTAATTTTTGCACCCTTATTATAAACAGATTAAAATTCTTTTTACGGCTTTCAGCGTTATCCAGATTCTCCACAAAACATACGGCTTTGATCTACGCTGGACGGTTGAAAAAAGAAATCTCTTAGACCACCTGAAACCTATTGGAAATGATCCAAGAATATTCTATTTGCTGATTGGAAGAGCTCGCTTGTCAATCATTTGAATTTAGACCATCCTTTCAATTCAGCTAAAATGCCAGCGGCCATCTTGATTTCTTTTTGTCCGTGACTGCAGTGGGGTCTTAAGGGTAATGTTTACATTAATGTCAAAATTATAAGCAATTTAAGGGGGAACAAATGTCATATCTTTCCGTCGAAAGAAAATTTGCAAAATTTGTCAGTCAGTTGTATGAAAATATCTCAAAATTCATCAATCAGTCGCAGATCAAAAGTTAATTATTTTTTTCAGTCAGACATTGGAAAAAATGCAAGTTTTGTGACTCTGTTACAGAATGAAAATACTAAATTCACAAATCAGTCATAAAAAATATTGCAAAATTTTAACAATTGAAGCGTTAATTAATAAAACAATCACTTACCTGTAGTGTTTTTAGGTATTTTATGAATTGTTATTAATAATAATCTCAACTTTTTGTATTAAATAATAAAGAGCTAAAAATAATATGAAGCAAAGTAATGGCTTGATGAAAAAGAATATGCAAAACAGAAAAGAAAATCTGTGACGACCGCTGCCAGTCTTGAACTTTCTGCAAACTGGCCTCGGAAACCGCCCCCCCCCTCCCGTATATGACATCTGTGCCCATGCAAGTACATGCACTTTCTAATCTTAATCTTTTGGAGATTTTTTTTTTAAATATCTCGTTTGCATTCCCACGTTTTTACATGATTTTGTTTGCATTGGGTAACTAAAGGCAATCTCTAAAATACATTTTTTTTCTTTTTTTTTTTTTTTAATGAGGACATTAATCTTTTTCAAACAAAAATAGCCTCAGAAAAAAAAAACCCTGCAAACAAAATCAAAAAAAAAAAAACGGCTGTTGTAAAGATCGACCTCAGCTGGCATACAGAATAATTTCAAAATATGGAAATGCAAATGAGATACCTTAAAAAAATTTTCTTATAAGATTAATATTACAGGGCAGGCGTTTTCATGTGGGTGAAGTAACCTCTTAAGTTAGTAGTGGAGATTCTTTGCAAAAATCGACTTCATACTGTATAGTACCTGTGTTTACTCTCATAATAGTAACTTTTTTTTGCCAAACTAGGGGGCTCGGCCCCCTACGAGCTACGCTCGCCAACCCCCGTCCAGACACCGCAGGCTCTAAATGCACGCTAATTTGATCGGCTTTAAAAAGATTTCGAAAGATTGAATTATAATTTAAAAAACAGTGGCGATCTCCTTATAAACGAATTTCTATTCATTTCTCTTTGATTGGGGAATTTTAACGCCAAATCCGCTGCGGTACTACTTGATTATCCCGTCGACCAATTTCGCCAAATTATATAAATCGCCAAACCACTCGCCAAATTATACAAATTGACATAATTATTATTTTAAATAACGAAAGAACAAATAAATTCGTACAACATTAATAAAAATACAAATAAAACGTCGAAATAAAAATAACTTGATGACGTAGACACGTGTAACAACATTTCAAAATAAGCTAATATAAAAGGAATTAAGTAAACAGAGTCTTTGTCTCCTGGTATTTTTTAACAAAGCGAAAAGAAAGTTCTTTTAAATGAGACATTTTAAATTAATCGTTTTTAATCTGACGTAATTTTTACCAAGCTATTCTTTCTCTTTTAAATAATCGCGTGAAAGTAGTTTTGTTAGCAATGAAATATTATTTGCGGTTCCCTAACAAATATAGTTAAAAATATTCTCTCAAAATATTAAATAAATGTCTAGCGCAATTTCTAAATTTAAACTTTTTTGCAGTATTATTTTGTGTTCATTTTATGTAATAACTATAATGTGACGTAAATATGACGTAATTTCTCCTACGACTTCTAACGCATGTTAATGAATTTATTATTTTACAATATCCTTTCTCTTTTAAAATTCACGTGTGTACTTTTTATGACGTAATTTTTAATAAGTTCCTGCTTTTTATACATAATTATTTAATTCTAATTTGAAAGTTTTTTTCCTGTTTATAATAGTCACGTGTAAATAAATTTTTAATTTGAAACAAACATTATTGCTTGCGCTTTTTATACAGTTGGCAACAGTTTAAATTAGTACAATTTTCTGAAATCTGTAAAAAATATCTCTAGAAATGCTGAAAATTTGAATTTAAAATAGAAATAAAACCTGAAAAAATGAGTCAAAATAAAAAAATTAATGCAATCTGCACTCCGGCAAATTCTAACGCATAAAATGATCTAAAAATGATTTCACTGCTATGTATAGTTTTTGCTGCTATAAAACTTTTTTAGTAGAACGATTTTGTCCAACTTTAGCATTAAATATCTCTTAAAATAATTCTTCGATTTGAAAACTGTCTGCATCAGCGTGTTTATCAAACATTTCTGTATAAAACCACTGATTTTCATATTTTTGTATGCTTTATTTTTCTCAATATTAACGAAGAAATACCTCTGGTCACAAAAAATTCAAAACCGGCGGCGGCGGCGGTGACAGCGGTAGTTACTTTTTTTTAGAATAGAGAGATTTTTATTGTGAAAGTCTAGGTGCAACTATTATGCGGAGAAATCTACTGCATAATATTGTACACTGAAATGCTGAAACATTACTGGTATAAAAAAAACACACAATAAAATTAGTAACTTACCAAATGTTTCCAGATTATGTGATGTTTATTAAATACCATTTTCTTTTTATGGTAATATTTTTATAGATGTAAAATTTACAAATAATCTTTTTGAAAATTTGAACAAAAGATTATCATAATAAATTTCTTTTACTAAAGGTTTCAGTATCACTATTGTAATGCGAGTCGGTGTCTGAAGAATCTCCGTCATTCCATAAAATGTCATCTTCGCTTCCGTCCAAAGCGTCGAAGATACCCATCTTCTTAAATATTTTTTGAAATTATATCGCTTGTCATTAAAGTCAAGCTTTGTAATGTCCAACTACACATTAGTTCCAGGGATGGGCGCCTTACTTTTCCACTGGGAATTTTCTCGTTGTTCCCATTGATTATCCAATATCCATATACTCGTCTTATATTGTCTTGCAGAATCTCTGCGACTCCCCCGGGAATTATCACAAGATCTGTTTTGCCTTCTGAAAGTTTTTTCTTTACATCAACAAAATGTCTTCGGAAACTATCAAGTACCAGCATGGCTGGTTTTCTGAGCAATGCTCAAGACCTTTTCTTCCAAACGTTGCGAACCCAATCTTTCATAATTTTTTCATACATTCAATTTATGAAAAGAAAATAGTTTGACGATTTTTTCTGCTTCAAATCAGGGGTGAGACTATTACACAAGTAAACACGGCAGTCTATTGAGTGCTGCTTTGCAGAATTGCTGAGCATCGAATACCAAGTACTAGTGTATACTAAGGAAGAAACATGCATGCACACACACTAATCAATACTGACCACTCGACTGGAGGCAAAATTTTTTTAAAAAGAAGTTACCGGACAAATTTAAAAGAAAAATTGCTTAAATTAAAAACATTGAAAAGTGGGAAGGGTTAGTTCCAGGCCATTGGACGACCGCTGTGGCTTCAAGTTTAATCTTCAGCAGCAATTAGGGGTAGGCATATTAAAAAAAAAAAAAAAAAAAAAAAAAAAAAAAAAAAAAAAAAAAAAAAAAATAGATGTAAGATTTTTGCACTGTCTGAAAACATACATTTTCTGTTTACTTTTAAAATTTAATTTTATTCCAAAATTTAATAAGTCATGCACGTTGTTTTAAAATGTTTAAAACCAGCAGCACTACTTGAAAAGTTACATTAAATAACCCGAACAATACACACACAAAAAAAAAACTATTCAATAAAAAACTTAGATTATTGAACTCTTTTCCTCTGTAGTAACAATAAATTACTTAAATTTACACTAACTAGCTTTTAATTAGCTACACCTCTATTATTCTTTAAAGAAAAACCAAAAAATATACATATAAATAGTATCTTGCCCATACAAATCCTCCTCCGAAATATTTTATTGGTGCGACTTTTATTTTCTATTGTTGAATAGTATATCCGAATTTTTTAAAAAGGGCCCACTTTTTTGGAAGTATAATAGTCCTTTCAAAAAGAGAGATCTAGCTCGGTACATAATTTAGCAATCTTACATATCCATTCTAAAAGAATAATCAAAGTATTATACGGACAAATCAGATTTAAAAAATACTATACGAAAACCGAACGGGCATGGTGTCAGTTCTTTAAAAAATTAGTTCGGTACATAATATTCGCAATGTTATGGTTATTGACATTCATTTAAAAAAAATAATAATAATAATTAACGCGAAAGCATAATACGAACATAAGGGGCTATGAAAAAAAGACGAAAGCCGAAGCCGAATCGCGAGTCACATGTATTGTAAATAAAACATTCCGCCTAGATCGAAAGTTGAGTTGTACGAGCACTACTGCTTCACCCGCCAGAATCCAGATAGATTTTTCGCTGTTAGCGAAACGAGATCGACCAATCAGGAAGCTTGCTTCCTTAAAACAGGGAAAAGTTCGCGAAATGTGAGCTTCTGATTGGTCAATCTCGATTCGCTAACAGCGCAAAATGTATCTGCATCTCGGACAGAATTTAGAATTAAAAATATTATTTAAATAATATTAATTATTATTTAAATTATATTATTCATATTATGTAACATATAATTAATATTATATTAAATATCAATAATTACACTGGTCAACAAATTTGAACTTTTGCTCTGTTGTCAAACAGAAATTAGTTGTTTTTTTTGCGGTTTTTTGTGCTGATTCCGAATCTAGTTTTAGATTTACTCCAGCACGTCAAGTTTGAGAGATATTGCATATTTCAATTTATGCAAATTTAGTAAATTTTATACAATTATTTGCAAATTTAAGGTATAAAGCAATATCAAACAGGGTTTTTTGTTTTATGTTATGATTACTACCTAATTTACTTCACAAAAACGTTGTTTCTGAGATTATACTGACATGAGACTGAAATATTGTACCTAATTTGCATATTTTTCATGTTTTTCTAATAATGTTTCTTGACGTTCAAATATTTCTGACGCACGAGTACGTTAATATGTTTCTAAACCAGTATTTTGAGCTGATTTCAAATCTTGTATCTGTTTTCTTCTATCACGTCTAGTTTTTGAAAAAAGTGAAATTTTAGTTTTTGGTCAAAAAAGCTAGAAATAACTTTTTATATTACTTTGTATGATAAACTTCAACTAGTTAGGATAGATTCTGCTACTTATTTTATTTTTTTCAATTATATAATTTTTTGTTTATGTCTCTGATATGAATCTGACCCTTTTCACCTTCTTGTCAATGAATTACACACCCCTAAAAAGCATCTTATATAAAATCTGTGTTCATGCCGTGCAAAAGTAGAAATTTATCTTACTCAAAAACTGGACGTGACATAAGAAAACAGACTGCAGATTTGAAATCAGCATAAAAATCTAGTCTAGAAAAACATAACGTCAATTCTGTGGAACTATTTTAAAGTTGATAATGATGTAAACATTATGCCATTGAAAAATATGCAAATTAGGCTTAATAACTGATAAATAAGTATTAAGAATATGCAAATCGTGACATTTATCTGAAGCAAATAGTCAAGTAGCCATTATCTAGAAAACTTAATTAGATGTGACATATATTGTATCTAAAATTTGCATAAAATAGCACAAAAAAGCTTAAATTTGCATAAATTTAAATATGCAAATTTCTCAAAACCTGGACCACCTACAGATAAACGGAAAGCATATTCGGAATCAGCACCAAAAACTCATCTAAAATCAACTAATTTTAGTTCTACAACAAAACCACTGTTGACCAGTGTTATTAATTAGAACAGTCATTTGTTCCTCACCGGATTTTAAAGTAAAAGTAACTATTTTTTTTTTCACCGATTTTGAAATAGTGAAATTTATTTAATTCGAGTAACTTAAATTAAAAGAGGAACTAAAAAGTTTCAGCTGAGGGAGCGGTATAGGAGGCCCATTGCCCTTCCCTGGATTTTGAAATTGTACAAACTAAATTTTCTTTTTTTTCTATTTTGGAAACATAGTAGAATTTATTTTTTTTCGAGTAACTTAAAAAAAAGGAACCAAGAAATTTCTGTTTAGGGGAAGGTGGCATAGGAGACCTACTACCCCTCCCTAGTCCCTAGGTATTTCAATTTAAGTAACACAATTTTTTTTTCTCCTGCTTTGAAAAACACAGTAAAATTTATTCTTTGCAAGTAACTTAAAAATTAAGGTAACCAAAAATTTTCCATTAAAAGAGGGGAGCCTAGGGGAGTGTCATTGCCGCTGGATTTTGAAACATATATATGTAACTGAGTTTTCTTTTTCTCCGATTTTGTATATAGTAAATTTTATTTATACCCAGAAACTTAAAATAAAAGACGGAGAGTATAGCAGATATATCAGTTGCGCGCGGCGGGAGGGGGAGGGGAAAAAACCCATTTCCCTTCCCTGGATTTTGAAATTTAAGTAATTAAATTTTCTTTTTTTCTTTCTTTTTTTATGAAATGCATAGTAAAAATTCATTCTTTTTCAACATTTTAAAATAAAAGAAATAAAAAAAAAATGCGTTAAGGAGGGGGGGGGGGGTGGAAGGCCCATTGCCAATTCATGAAGTATGAAATTTAATTAACGGAATTATATTACTTTCTCCGATTTTGACAAATATGATAAAATTTATTTATTCCGTAATAGCTTAAAATTAAACAGAAACTAAGAATTTTCTGTTGGTGGAGAGATTCACCCCACCCCTCATATCTCACTCTTAGTAGTTAATTTCGGTCGAGTTTTTTTTATGTTTATGTATTTAAACTTTATCGTAAAATCAGGTTCAAAACAGTGTTCTTTTTGTGTGTGTGTGGGGGGGGGGGGAGGGCGCTGTAGCCTGAGGACGGCATTCCCCTCCCGGATTTTGAAATTTAATTTTAACTAAATTTTCTTTTTCTCCGATTAAACAATAAAATTTATTCCTTCGGCCAACTAAAATAATTAAACACTAAGAGAAAGACGAGAAACTGGTAAAATTAAAGAGATAAAATTACTTCTATACTGCTTTATTACTACAGACGCAAAATCTCATTATTTTAAAAGTTTATGATGACTTCACTTAAACTATAGTATTTTTGAGGTTAATAGCACAGAGAATTTTTGAAAAAAAGGACCACAAAATTACGCCACATTAGCCGCAGAATTTCTAAAGTATTTTTATAGTCGAGATTGCACTACAGAAAATCTATAGTTGACTATAGAAAAACATCAAAAATACTCCACTTCTGTAGAAAAACTGCAGTTCATTTTTAGCTGGGATTAAACTGATTTGATATGTATCAAAATTAAGAAGTTATGGGGGGTTTTCTGTTTTCACAAAACCTCTACCTATTTCCATGCCCTTGGTCCGATTTTGCCCATTAACGAAGTTGACCGAGATTTTATGCCCCTTGATTTTATGTATCAGTTTGGAAGAGGTTCGTGCAGAATTACGGAAGTTATCGTGTCCATAAATAGTGATATACAGTCAGACCTCGTTATTCCGACACCCGGTTTTCACGTCACTCCGTTTATCACGTCAATTTTCAAAGTCCCAATGTTATGTATATGATTTTAGTGCAAATAAACTCCGGATTTTACGTCGTTAAATAATTTTCAACTCCGGATATCCCGACGGTTTAAGAAAATTGTCTATTTTTCATGGTCCATCTTATAAGCACAGAATTTAAGTGGTAAGAAATGTCTTAGCCATACTTTTCACAAAATTGTCTAAAATACCCATTGGCATAAATAAGAATTTTTTCTTCAATTCTTTTTATAAATAAACAAACTCACACACTATGAATGGCGCACTTAAGTTCTAGATAGAAGTATCAGTCTACTCGCAGTCTTTTTCTTCTGGCCAGGCTTCGCTTTCTTGTGGTTACACGGAGATTTCCCTCCGACTAAAACCGATGCATTACGTTGCATTGAAACGATCAGATATTATCTAACATCCATTTCTGAAACACCGAGTGTTGATTACAATTCATTGTATAATATTGAAAAAAAATTGTAGGAAGCACATCTAGGGATAAGCAAACCTTAATTCATAGATATTCCATGTAACAATAAAAAAACAAGTCATCATAAATCTGATTTTTATTCTTTTCAATTTTGTTTTAGTGTTTATTTTGTTTAATAATAATTCTTTATTGCTTAAAACTTCAAGAACAGTTATGAATTTAAAATTGTCTTAAATTAATTAAAATACATCTTTTTATAAACATATTTCCTCCAACTCCGGCCGGTTACCGCGACACTCCACTTATGGCGACACTTTTTTCTGGTCATTAGAGTGCCGGGATAACGAGGTTTGACTGTATAAATATACATATATATATAGAGAGAGATAGATAGATAGATAGATAAATATATAGAGAGATAGAGTTTTTTATTCAGGGTGGTTTTGGGTTCTTGGGGTCATGATCGGTGTACATCTGCAAAAAAAAATCAGAAATTCCAACATAGGAAAGAATGTAATAGGTAGTATTTCATACGAAATCTGTCTAAAAACTCTGATAAACTCTGATCTCTCATTATTTCCTTTTCTCTGTTCAGCTTGAAAATTGCTTTTGTAATTCTTTCACCTCTACTTTTGTCTCTTTTCTTATTATTATGTTTAAAAATATTTATTTCTTTTATGTTTTAATTTACTTGTTTTATTTTATTTTAACTTGTTTATTTCTCTCATATTTCTCTATCGTTTTTGAGACGAATTTTTCTTCTTCATGTGCTGCTGTGTGATTGGCGTTTTCCTTTCAGCTAGCGCCACCGCCTGTTGTATTCTTTGTAAACTCTACTCTCTAAAATTTAGTTCATTTGTGAACTTTTCCCCTTACGGACACGTATTTACTTTGGCTGTTGACGATTGTTAAAATTTCCAACTCGAAACGCGTCCTGTATGTTTTTATATTTTTGTGGTGCTTTATGCAAAGTTTTGTTATTTAATTATTTTGATTTTTAACTACTTTTACTTTCCCTTTTAATGTTATATTAGTTATATTATCCAAAATATTTTTTGAATGAATCGTCCAAAACCGCATACTTACTAAGATTGGTTTTTAAGTAAATATTACATGTGAAATGATTAAAATAAACAATTTGAAGACTTCCTCGAATAGAAAATGTGAAATAAAAAACCTGAAGCTTCCGTTCATTTGTTTCAAAATTATAAATTATAATTCTGATATATTTAAAGAATTGTATTTCAAGTGTATTTTAATGACACTTTTGACTTCAATTCTCTGTTTTGGAACTCTCCCGTGATGGAATTCTCTGACACTTTTATTTAGTTTGCTTTATAAATAAACAAATTAAACTGATTTTTATTACGCAGTAAAAAATAAAATAGAATAAATAAATAAATAAAAAAACCCTTCCACTCAACATTTTATTTTCATTTCATATTGAAGGCTGATTATTTCTTTTATGGAGTTTTATCACAAACTTTGAACATTTTATAACAATGAGTTTAAAAATTAACTGATACCAGCCATAATATCACTGCTTTTTCAACGTTTATTGATTTCGCTTGACAATAATACATAATATGCATGATTGCCAATATCCCTCTTTCTATCAAGAGCTTATTCTACCTATCTACGTGTCAGAGCTGAATCTCCGCATTGTAGGATTGACCAATCGGTTCATTTTCCGAAAATCACACTCTTCTTACATTGATATCCCACCGATATTATATTTTTTAATTACTCCTTATAACAGGAAATTTTGATGGAAATGTTGTATTTTGATTGACGTAAATATTCAAGCCTTTATATATATGGCATACGAAATGCAAAGTTATTAAACTTACCCATTTGCGTTCTTTAGGGTAATTAATTAAAGTATTGCTTGTAATTTGAGTTCTGTGCTCTTATAACTAGAAAAGTAACGCAATTGATATATTAAACAAATATTCTTCAATGCACATGGAGGGACAAATATAAAGGTGGGTAAAATACTATTATTATATTATTCAAACGTTGCAATATTTTTAACTTTTAAAAACTATTATTTATTACTCCTCGAATATGTATGATGTTATAATGGGAAAACTACTAAACAAAAGGAGTGAGCCTATGTGAGTTATTAAATGATTAAAACTAGAATTCGTAATATCTTTTAAAAGGCAGCTACAGCATGAAATTTCTAAGAATTATAAATATATTTTTATGACCTTCAAGGGAAAAAAATGTGAAAAGAAATTGTCACCAGTCTATCGCATAAGAAAAAATATATATATTCTATTCTAATGAAAATGATTTTGCGAACAGTTCAATTTTGAACATGGATGACATATGTCAAAATTATTAAAGCGTTTGATTTTGTTCCGTGAGATTCCGTAAACCGAACTATAATGATAACAGGGCTAAGTAATTGTTCTAAAAATCTATAAAAATAAAAATAAATAAATAAAAGTGGGCTGTATTAAATGTAAAAGAAGCTGTAAAAATATTTGAAATTATTCGATTTTTTATCGCTTTTATAATTTTAGGACATCAATGTTTCAATGTGATTTTTCTCTTATGCCTGGAAGTTCTCTAAATTCAAGACCTGTAATCATTCAGACAATGCAAAACAATGAATTCCGTAAAAAACAAATTTTTCCGAAATATTTTCTTGTTAAAAAAACAAATTTAATAAATTTTTGATTATTATGTAAAATAATAGAATGGTGAATGATCAATGTTTTATATTGATTACGTCACTTCCATTTCATGAATTATCATCATGATTTTCTGAAATGTTCGAATATAAATATAAATATCATACATTTTTTTCTGAAAAAGTAAATATACATTTATACAGCATCTGTTAAAACATATTATAACAGCGTCACAAATATAATTTTATTATTTGGCCATAACTCAAATGAACCGTCTTTACTCTCTGTGTAAACATTTCTTACGGCATTCAATGTAAAGAACCGGATGAAAGATGTTTTCTAATATTTGACAACCACTATATTTTTCTAAATAAAGTATAAAACCTTTTATGCTTTTGAGAAATATCTGCCATCATGTTATACAGTTTTTCAAATGGCTTCTAGAATAGAAAATGGTTATTTTTATTGTGTGAATCTGGTATATATAATACTAAAATAATTTGAAATGCCTGTTATTTCCGCTTTTGTCGAAAACTATGTTGCTGCCGCATTAAGTATTAAAAAAATCATTAAAAATGAAAGCTTACGCTTTTGCAGAGAAATATATAATTTAATTCAGATTTTTTTTCCAGTTATAAGAGGAAATTCCTTGTCGTTCGTTTACATAACGTAAGTAATGAAAAACGTTATTTTTTTTCTCATAAAGGGATTGAATATTTGAGTAAGAAGTAATTTGCTATATTTTTGTGAACCCTTTTTAGTTGTACTAAATATTTTCGCTTTAAAATAACGTGCGTAAAGGTATTTCTATCAGCTTATAAACTTTTCAATGGTAATTAAGGGGACAGTTCTTCTTCAAACGGTCAAAAATGCTAGAAAATTGATTTGATTTCCATACCTTTCACAAACTAACTAATAAAGCAAATTCAATGATTTTTTTTTTTTTTTTTTTTTTTTTTTTTTTTGTATTTTTAAGTAAAGAATAGCATTACTTTGTTACAAGAAAGATAACAGATTGATAAAAAATATTTAAATTCTTTAGGAAAACTTAACTAAGTAATCTACTTTTTTTTTTTTTTCGTAATTACTATCTATCACTGCGAGCATGATTTCTTAAAAACTATTAAAGATAATGGGTTGAAATTTTCTGATTGCATTAATATTATACTTCTACATAAAATGAACTAAAATCTTAGAATTATGTTTAAATATATATATATATATATGCGAGAATTTTTTCAGATTTTCTTTTTTAAAATTTTAATATTAATTATAAATATTATAAATGAAGATAATTAAAATGTATTAGTTGATTATGTTAAACGAAGTGTTATCTTTAAATTAAAATCTATTTTAAAGTTGATAAATTAAAATGAACCCGAGATATCATGCGCGTAGTAATATATAGTAATTTCAAAAACAAAAAAACAGTAGGTTTCTTAATTATGTATTCTTAATTAATTTAAATAATTTTGATCAATCTATTTTGTATATCGTAACAAGTAATTCAATACTTAACAATCCAAAAAATTACATTGAATTTGCATTGTTAGTTATTTTGTGAAAAAAGTATAAAAATTCAATCAATTTTCTAGCATTTTTGACTGGTTGAAGGGGACATGTCCCCTTAAAGAAAACTCATTCAAGAAGAATTGTTGCGTATTTCTGTGTCTCATTTATAATTTAACGATCTTTATGGATTTTTTAATGTTAATTTTTAAATAGGATTTATACAGTTGAATTAAAATGAGATTGATAATATAGTAAATGCGCAAACACTAAATAAACTCGAAAACCAAAATACTAAAAAAACATTGAAATTCTTATTTATCTTTTAATAATATACTCTTTCTTTGAGGCTAACACAGTTTGTTTTAAAAATTGGAAGTTATGTGTAATCAAAAAATGTAGATGGAAGATTTTTTTAAAATCTTAATGTAGAGGATGAAACAACAATTCATAATTATAATTTATATTAATTTGGTTAATGATGGATACGAAAAAAATACGTAAGGTAGGTGAGGCAAATCTGATGATAGTTGAGATTTGAGGATATTTTATAATTTTCTGGTTATGTGTATGTTTCTGATATATATTTTTTTAATTTTACACTTATGTCTAATAAATATCAAGTGTACTTTTCTTTGTAGAATAAAATTTTATTATTTTTATAATTAAATTTCAAATTTGTAATTTGTAGGTACCTTTGGCGAATAGCATTTCATTGATGGTCCGTACTTTAGAATAACTTTTAAAATGTGAAAAATATTCAGGAAACTTATGTAATTTCTAAAAGAGTATAACAATTTTCAATTAAAATTAATAATTTAATTATAAGAAAAAATCACAAAAGTCCTTCCGGCCAGTGCCGGGAGGAAGAGGTAGCTTTCATAATCCTTATTTAAAAAAAGCCAACTTATATCATGCAAACACACGAAGCTCAATTTAGTGGAAACCGAATATAGGAGATTCAATAATAATTTTTATCAATATAATGAATGAGAATTTCGCGAAATTAGTCAGCTTTATCCAAGCTGCTTTTCTTTAAAGTAATATATATTTGGCTGCCAAATTCGGCAATTTCTTAAAGTGCCGGTCATTTTAAGACAACATGGTGGATGAGGCTAAGCAGTGAACTTGGTCGAGACCTTAGTAATTGCTGTGCACATGCTCACTCACATCGGAATCGGTTAATATATAGGAGTGCTGTCGCACGCAAAAAATCAGATTTTTCAAAATGTCACCCACAATAGAAATTGAAACTGCTATATCTGAGCCATTTTTTAAGGTAAAGACAAACAAAAAATGCTCCTGAATCCTTATATCAAGATCAAATACTTAAGAAAGAAACCTTTTTCAATTTCTAATTTTTTTGCACCTGACTTTAAATATATATATATTTTTTAATTTAATAGCCGCCATTTTGAAACAAGATGGCTGATGAATCTGGTCAGCGAACTTGGTCGAGGTGTTGATGTATACTATCCACATGCCTTCTTACATCGAAATAGGCGAATACGTGTGTTATCGCGTGACAAATACAAGATAGTTTCAAAATGTTAGCCATGATAGAAATTCAAAGTGCTATAAATCAACCATTTTTTAAGATATCAACAAAAGAACAAATTTTCAGAAACAAAAACTGCTCCGGAATCTTTGTATCAAGGCCAAACACATACAAAAAAAATCTTTTTCATTTTCCAATTTTTTAATACCTCATTTTGAATTTTAAATTTAATTTTTTTTAAATGGCAACCCTTTTGAAACAAGATGGCGAATGAAGCTGGCCAACGAGCTCGGTCGAGATATTTGTATGTACTATGTACACACCAAGTTACATCCAAATAGGTTCATAAATACGCCTGTTATCGCGTGACAAAATCAGGTCGTTTTAAAATGTCAGCCACAAGAGAAATTCAAAATGCTATTACTCAGCCATTTTTTTTAGATATAGACGAAAGAAAAACTGTTCCGGAATCTTTGCATTAAGGTCAAACACATACAAAAAAATCTTTTTCATTTTCCAATTTTTAGGTATCTCATTTAATTTTTTTTATTTTTTAATTTATTTAAATGGCCGCCATTTTGAAACAAGATGGCGGATGAAGCTGGCCAACGAACTCGGTCGAGATATTTGTATGTACTATGTACACACCAAGGTACATCCAAGTCGGTTCATAAATACGCCTGTTATTACGTGAGAAAAATCAGGACGTTTCAAAATGTCAGCCACGCTAGAAATTCAAAATGCTATAACTCAGCCATTTCTTAAGATATAGACGAAACAAAAACTGCTCCCGAATCTTTTTATCAAGGTCAAACACATAAGAAGAAAATATTTTTTCATTTTTCAATTTTTGGTACCACATTTCAAATTTAAATTTTTCTTAAAATTTTAAATGGCCGCCATTTTTAAACAAGATGGCGGGTGAAGCTGGCCAACGAACCCGGTCGAGACATTGGTATGTACTATGTATAAACGAAGTAACATCCAAATCGGTTCATAAATACGCCTTTTATCGCGTTACAAAATTCAGGACGTTTCAAAATGTCAGCCACGCTAGAAATTCAAAATGCTATAACTCAGCCATTTTTTGAGATATAGACGAAACAAAAACTGCTCCGAAATCTTTGTATAAAGGTCAAATACATAAGAAAAAAATATTTTTCCATTTTCAATTTTTTGGTACCACATTTCAAATTTTAAATTTTTTAAAAATTTTTAAATGGCCGCCATTTTGAAACAAAATGGCGGATGAAGCTGGCCAACGAACTCGGTCGAGATATTTGTATGTACTATGTACACACCAAGGTACATCCAAGTCGGTTCATAAATACGCCTGTTATTACGTGAGAAAAATCAGGACGTTTCAAAATGTCAGCCACGCTAGAAATTCAAAATGCTATAACTCAGCCATTTCTTAAGATATAGACGAAACAAAAACTGCTCCCGAATCTTTTTATCAAGGTCAAACACATAAGAAGAAAATATTTTTTCATTTTTCAATTTTTGGTACCACATTTCAAATTTAAATTTTTCTTAAAATTTTAAATGGCCGCCATTTTTAAACAAGATGGCGGGTGAAGCTGGCCAACGAACCCGGTCGAGACATTGGTATGTACTATGTATAAACGAAGTAACATCCAAATCGGTTCATAAATACGCCTTTTATCGCGTTACAAAATTCAGGACGTTTCAAAATGTCAGCCACGCTAGAAATTCAAAATGCTATAACTCAGCCATTTTTTGAGATATAGACGAAACAAAAACTGCTCCGAAATCTTTGTATAAAGGTCAAATACATAAGAAAAAAATATTTTTCCATTTTCAATTTTTTGGTACCACATTTCAAATTTTAAATTTTTTAAAAAAATTTAAATGGCCGCCATTTTGAAACAAAATGGCGGATGAAGCTGGCCAACGAACTCGGTCGAGAGATTGGTATGTACTATGTACACACCGAATTACATCTAAATCGGTTCATAAATACGCCTTTTATCGCGTGACAAAATTCAGGACGTTTCAAAATGTCAGCCACGCTAGAAATTCAAAATGCTATAACTCAGCCATTTTTTAAGATATAGACGAAACAAAAACTGCTCCGGAATCTTTGTATAAAGGTCAAATACATAAGAAAAAAATATTTTTCCATTTTTAATATTTTGGTACCACATTTCAAGTTTAAAATGTTTTTAAAAATTTTAAATAGCCGCCATTTTGAAACAAAATGGCGGATGAAGCTGGCCAACGAACTCGGTCGAGACATTGGTATGTACTATGTACACACCGAATTACATCGAAATCGGTTCATAATTAAGGGAGTTACAGTGTGACATAGGTCAGATATATATATATATATATATATATATCAATTTTGAACGGAGGGTGGTTTCGGGGTCTGGGGGTCATGATCGATGAAAATATACCAAAATTTTTTGAAATCGCTTTCCTCCGAACGGCTGCAATATGTAGCTTTTTTGTAAAGAAAGCTACCTAATAAACATTTTCAAAATGTACCTTTGTAATCGGATTCCATTTAGAAAATCTAGATGAAATTTTCGATTTTGCCTTCTTTAGTAGTCCCTGGAACTGTCATTTCACATACTGCAAGAATTGGTAAAAACCGCAATTTATTATTTTGTCTGTTTTACATAAATCAGTAAACCAGCTTACTTTTGCTTGAAACACTTGTGCGGTATGTAAGTAAAAGTTTATTTGAGAGTTTCTTTTGGCAGTGTACCGGATTGGTTTAAGATTTTCCTATTATATTGCTTACTATTTTGTTCTAATGATCCTTTCTTTTTATATATTTCGGGTTTTTCTTAGTTATTTTATGACACAAAAATACTTTTTTTCCGCTTTTGTGATGGAAGTATATGGTTTTTCTTCAGGGAGTTATTGACTTCTTCTTTTGGGGAATTTCTGGTATCCTCAATAGTGTGAAATTTGTTGGAGAAGTCTGATAAAAGTGGTAATACATGAATTTTGAAAATAACCTTTATTAAATTGATTTCAATATTTGTTTGGAACGTGCATATGGTCGCCAATTGCACGAATAAAAACTATTAATCTTATACATTATTTACAATTGTAGTTATTGTTGTTAACCCATTTATGCCTAGTGTCCCATTTTTGGGACGTTTCGAATTTTAACAGATTTGTTATAACTTTCTTCTTCTTTACAACATGAAAACTATATGAAGTTATTGTCTATAAATGTCTTTATCTAATACCGAGAGATGACAGCATAAGATGGATATTTATTTGCTTAAAGGCTTTTTTACAGTGTTTACAGGTTTTTCATTTTTTAAGATAGCAAAATGAAAAAGTAAGCTTATTTGCATTTTTTGTATCAAGGATCCAAGTAAACAAGTCATAATCTCAGCTTGTAGACTTCTTTGAAATACGCATTTTTTTAAATTGCGAAATTATAGGTTCGAGCCTATTTTTCATGCATGTTTTTAACATACAAAATATAGGGCGCTAGGCGCAAATGGATACATATTTCTATTAGCCAGTTATGTGAGAGTTGTTTATGTAAAGTTCTTTTCAAGATGATTTTGAAAAAATAGTTTTCTAGCCTCAAATGCGATTTTTCTTAATTTATTATTAATAATACTTATAATGTTATTAGTCTCTGTAAATAAATAAATATATATATTTTTAATAGTTCATAAAAATACTAATTATAGTATATGGTATACAATTAAAAAGCTTAATTTTTATAAATTTATACAAAACATATAATTATGCATTTTTCACATGTGGATATTCCCATATTTAGTAAGTTTACATTTTATCAAATAAATACAAAAATATTTTAGTGTAATTTATTTTAGTATTTTTCCAGTTCACTTTGCAGCATTTTAAAGTGATTTTATCAAGAAATTTTGGAAATAAAAAATTCAGGCATAAAAGGGTTAAAGAGAAAAAAAATAAGCTTTCAGAAAACGTATCATGATTCAAAGTTCTAAAAATTTAAGCGTATGTAAATTAAAATATCTTCTTATATAGAAATCAGGTCATTTTATTTTAATTACAAATTAAAAAATTAATCCTGCTCATGGGTGGGGTCTTACCTTAGGAACACTGGCCTTTGACTCAACTACCTTATTTGCATGATGCATTTTAGAAACAACCATTTTTATATAGGGAATATATCGTAACATTATATAGATAAAGAACAGAGTAAATTGTATCTTAAATGATTTGATGTAAAGAGTTTTCAATTTTCAAAGGCCATCTAGATGTTTAAAATATCACATTTTGTTTTATTCGCCCAAATGATTTAACTCCGCAAAAAAATATGAAAAAAAAATATTTACACATAAGTTATAAAAACAATACACCGCTTTTCTATTTAGTATTCTTGAATGGGTTTTAATTACATTTGCGTATCATATTGCAAACAGAACATTGTTAAAAATATCCTCCAAACACGTATTAACAGATTTTCAAAATACATCATTTTAATTCAGCATAATAATAAAATAAGTTTCCAGTGCTAAAATATTTAAATGATTATGGGAGTTTCTTGGTTACAAAAAAAAAAAAAAGCAGATTTTATTATGTTGTTTTCATGTTAAGGTTTTGTAAGAACAAACATGTTGGTTGATGGATACAAAACATATAATCTCAAATTATATATATATATATATATATATATATATATATATATATATATATATATATATATATATATATATATATATATATATTAAGACGTGAATTTCAAAACTCGCCTTATAAAAAATTTTTTAAATCGTCTTTTTTGTATCAATCTATTCTACGGTTTAATCTGCATCGATAAAACACTAAAATCTGCAAAAAACGAGTTTTATCGTGTATTTATGACACTGTAAAATCTGGATTTACAATGAAAACCAATGGACGCAGCCAGAGGTTTTTCGAAATTTCCTAAAATTTGATTTTCTGGATAAGGCGAGTTTTGAATCTCACGTCCTCATATATACACTATATGGCAAAAAGTGACTGGCCACTTGCAATTTTAGACGTTTTGTTAAATATCTAGAAAACTACAGGAGTTTAAACACAACAGCTCAGCTCATACATTTCCGCAAAGATTTTTTCTCGAAACTCAATAGGAGGCCGTCAACAAATTGAAAACTAGCGAATATCTTTTGGATAACCCTGTAAGAACTAATGTAGAAAAAACGTCCAAACTGTAGATTATGATTAATTGCCTTATTGTAATAAACTGTGTTCATTTTTATGAGGATAGCATCTATATTGACGATATATTGACGAGAAAAAATTCAGAAAAAATGTAAATGTATACTTGGTTATAGTTGTTGTGATATCGTTTGATATCCCATACATTTGTCTTTAGAGTGTTTTTTGTGATATCGTTTATATCATACATATATATATATCTTTATAGGCGGTTTATATTGTCCCTGTCTAGTTCAAAATTTTATATTAACTATCTAGAAAAATCTACTACGTTCTAATTCTTTTTCTGTAGCTAAGTGTTAAATTAATCTATTTCCCTCTTATGTATTACTTAAATGTTTCCTAATAACTTACTCCGCTCTTGAAAGATATAAGACATTATGGAAAGAAAATATTAAAAAGGTATTATTCACTGCCAATTTATTCAAAATGGGTTTTTCGCGTTGTATTTGCCAATGAATTTAATCTCAGTCAGAATTTTTAATTCGAAGCTTTGCTAAAATATTTTCAAATTTTTGGTTAAACGATCGGTCATTTACTAACATCCAAATGTACTTGCCTTTAATTTACCTTAAATGTCTTTAATGCTAATGTTAACTTAATGTCTTAAATGTCGCCTTTAATTTACCGCTCAAAAGCTATCGGCAGCCGTCAAATTATTTCTTACTTTCTCACGTACTAATGCTTGGCTCATTATCGTCTATGAGTTATTTTCATGTAAATATCAACTTCTGCATGTATTCCAATGCAACGGTTAGCCGTTGGCAAGGTGTGTGTCTTAGTTAATATCTATCTTTCACAAAAAAACATCATGATTTAAAGTAGTCGTTGGGGGCAACCGTAATACTTACTCATCATGAATATACATAATATAAAATATGAAAACAAAACATGTGATACATACTAAGCATTGTATCATGTTACTTTTATTCATAATTTAATTTACTTTGACTTCATTAATCTTTTCACCGTCCGAGGATTTTCCTGTATTTTTATATAAATATGTGTAAATTCCAGCATATATATATATTTATTAAGCGCAGTTCGATGCTATAATACCTTTAATATCACTTCTTTATATATATATATGGTTCAAAATAAATTATGTTTAAAATATTTTTTGTCTACAACATGATTCCTAGAAGCGGTAAAATGCTGGCCAGCCCGTTAAAGGGTTAAATATAATTAATATAATCCCTTAAGATAATATTACTTTTTGTTGTATTACAATTTCTCAATTTGTTGATTTTCTGTAAGCAAATAAACACTATTTATTTACAATGGAAGTCTTTGGGTATTTGGCGAAATATTAGAGTTACCGCGAATTCGGTGTCACTTTTGGGGACACATTTTGGTCCCAACTTTAGCGGCATTTTGCGACAGAACAATCCCTCCTATGGTAACCCCCCTTATAGGTATGGAGATGCATTAAATGCTTGACATTTACGATAAGCGTTATTGGCATTTAATCTTATACTTTGGCGATAGTTGTTTGGTCGGCGGGATAATCGAGTAGTACCGAATTGCGTAAAAGAAACATCCTTGTAACTCAAACAATTATAATCATAAAAACTAACAGTTTACTGCGTCGGATTAAACGTCTCATTTCCAATTAAAATGTATCTTTGAATTGAAATATGAATTAAATACAGGGTGATGAAATATCGAAGAGTGTGAAAAATATTATGACAAATATCTCGGCAACTAATTATCATTCCCTTCATTAGACGTCATTCTTTATGCAAAATTTATGTTTTTTATTGTATTTTATATTCACTCCTTAAAATAAACAATTTCGAAAATTTTTGCATACCTTTTATCAGAATGAATATTTCGAGAGTCCGAAATAATTTGTTGCCGATAACCGAAGTTACTGATGTTCAATAGGCTTCTTCCAATTATTACTTTCTAAGTACACACCAAATATCAAGTCTCTATCTCAATTTGTTCGGGAGATAGGGCGATTGCACAGAGACACACACCCAGATATACGGCAACTTTTTTTCTTCTAAAAATATGTTTTTCGGAATCTCCAGTGTCTGAAACGTGTAAATCCGCCAAAAAAAAAAAAAAAAAATTCGACTTTTAAAACGATTACAAGACTTATATGATGCAAGACTTATATGATTACAAGATACTATATATGATGGGTAAGGAAAATGTGAAATCATTCACTCTTTGCCTGCACTTCATGATGCACAGTTACAATTATATATTTTGTGTGTCAGCGGGGTCACTTGCAAGACACCTGTGTGCCATTTCTTGTCTCCATTAAAATCTACTTTTTGAGCTGCAAGTATTTTTTTTTACTTATCTGAATACGTGTTATTATGTATGCGCTTTTTTACACCATCACGGAAAATCCACAGTATTTTTTAAGAAAGCGAGAAGTATTTTTTCAGCTCCTTTTTACTCGAAGTTCCAAAAAAATGTTATTCAACTACCTCTATTACAGTTTACTCTGGTATGGATTTTTGTTATTAAAAGCACACTTTAAAGCATGTGTATATGTATACTTTATTATTTTTTTATAAATATTATAAGTATTCGAGAATATTAAAACATAAATTTAGGAAAATTAAATTAAGTGTACCAAAACGATGTCGCAATACCAAAAAAATGTATATGAATTTTAATACCATGTCATAGAATAAGTGTTTGCTGAAATTCTGCAGATTTTATACTTTACCAGATTATCCAATTAACTAACTTATATTTTATATTTAAAACATGTATATAACAATTGATGACGTGTTAAAACGAAACTACACAAAACTGATATGCCATGCTATATCACACGATTACCCATTAATGCCGACTTCAAAATACTCGATCAATTTTGATTTTTTTTTATATTAGTTCATTCTGTGTCTATTAAGTACATCGTACTTAAATTTTACTTTTCCCGTTGTATTTACTAAGTTTTTTTTAATGGTAGATTTTTGTACCAACCGGCGTTTGCCTAGTATGAAATTACTTTTTTAAGCAAATTTTGTATTTATTGTTTGGTTGCAATAATAATAATAATAATAATAATAATAATAATAACAGAATCTAGATTTATATACTAGTAAAATATTACTTATATTTGTATAATAAAGGTTTTTTTTAATTAAAATTATATTTAAAAATTTAATTGCAATTCAATTTGCAAAAGAAAATTTTGTAAAATATATGATTTACAAATTCTAAAACATAGAAAAAAGATTTAAAAATTATAATTACCTTTAAAAAATAGTAACGTATTTTTATTAAACTGAATATTTATGCATTAGAATCAACATGATAACTTTTATGGCATTCGGGATGAAGGGGTTGATTACACTTTTCGAACTTATAACCACTTGGTTTCTTTGGTCAAATATTTGTTCATTTTTAGCATTGTGCCTTATTGTAAGAGGTTTACTGGGTCCACTGGGTAGTATACTGTAGCTTGGTAATAGTCCTTGTGTGCATTGTCGGATGAAATCATATAGTGAAACATCCTTGCTGAGAATTCTGTACACTCGCCATCCATTTACAACGCCGGAATTAAGTATCCATGAAAAAAGTGACCACCACCATTTTTTTCAATGAATTCTGATACGGTAATTCGCAACAGATTGATCAAAAAGATCCACACCTCCCATGTGTTTTTTTTATAAGTTTTCAATTGCTGTAGCATTGGAACAAATAATTTCTTTTTTTCAGAAGCACTGCATCTACTAGCTGGTTCACATGGTTTTGTACGTTATTTTATTGCTCGCAATCGCTACTACTGTACTGTGTCCTTCACAATATATATATTCACAATAACAATATATGTATTTCACAATAACAATATATGTCTTGCAAGCATGTTTATATGTTCTTGTTGGGGTTTTTTTCATTATATTTCTGGTATACAATGGAACATTCAATTGTGTATTCTCTCTCAATGTACCTGTTGCCGCAATAACCCTTTTAGACAGTTCCTTTAGTCTCATTTTGTTCGTTATAATGAGAGAACAGAAGTTGCACAAACGAAGATTTTTGCGGCAGAAACCAGCACAAACGAATGGTGTTGATTAATTTCCAAAATCAGTATGGGTTGGGTCTAGTGAAATGAACGTCTATTTTTTTTTCTCGTCAGCCTAAGTAAGATTGAGACTACATATATGCCGGTTGGTACAATTTTCAAACATTAAAAGTAAAAGTGTATGTACGAAACGAAACAAAAGTAAAACTATCTTTAAATAGCATAATTGCATAAAGTGCACTATTACAATTGTGATTCCATTTTAAAACATTATAAAAATTTAAAAAAAAATGCATAACCTACCTTTTTCTTTTTGAAGGAATAGATACGCTGATTGATTTCGTATTCACTCAGTTTTTACACCTACTACTACGCTGATTTCTACACAAAAATGTGGGAATTCTATTTTTATAATTGTTTTTGATTATTTAAGATGTTAAATGAATCATTGTTTGAGAGATAGTGTCATCTAGTGATTAATAATAAGATTAATTCGGTTTGGAAGATTTTTTTACCAACCGGCATTAATGGGTTAAATAAGCCCAAAAAAATGAATAATTCGAAATATTGATCATTAATGTTTGATGTAAATTATACAGAGTATTTCATTCTCTTAATTAAATTTTATTTTTGTCTATTTTTTAACAACTAAGGAATTTTAAAAAATATAGTGAAAATATAAATGTTTTGCCATAAGTCGACGTTAAAATACAACTAAAAATAGACATTTTTAAAACTTTGTCATGCGGTAAATTTGCTACTATCAGTTGTACATATCTTCTATTATACCATATTATATTATCATCTAAATTACATTTACTAAACATAATATAAAAATCTAATTTAATTTCTTTCTCAACGGTACTTTACGTAGAAGAATGAATATCCCTCATGAGAATGACGGAATTCTAATAAAAAGTACAAATTCCAAAAAATATGCAGAACAAAAATGTAGTGTGAACAAAAATGAAATTGTACAGAATGTCTTACACAGATATGCTTTACTTCTAAAAACGAAAGAAAGTGACATCAGCAAAAGAGCGATTTTTCTTTTACATCAAATATTCAATTTCAGCAGATGATTTGTTATTTTTCAATCGAATAAAATGCTCTCAGTTCAAAGGAAATAAAATTTCCATTTTTGAAATCAGAGGGTGTCTTTATAACAACATAATATTAGTTTCATATTACTTCTTTTCATAACCAGTTGAAAACAGATTATTTTCTATTTACATTTTATGCCGAAAAATATTTGAAAAACCTTTCTCTGTTATGCAATCCAAATAAGGCTTCTGGTGTATTCAATATAGAATTCATATTAAAATAAGATGCTTATGATTTTAAATTTGCTATGGAAATGTTGTTTATATTGCTATATTATATATTTGTAAAATAGCTCATTTATGAAGGCGAATAAGACGTATTTTCATATAATTTTTACTAATTTGGAAATCTTTGCAGCTTTTGAAGAAAAAAAAATAAGTAAAAAAATAAAATGCTTTATAGATAAGATAAACTGTAGATACAGGAGTGCTTAATATATATTAACGTATAATGCTTTTATATGGTGTATTATAATTTTCAGTTGTTTAAGTTTTTCTATTTAATTTTGTTACACTAATGGAGTATGCGGGTTGGCCTTACCTTGCAAAATCTGTGAGAATTCAATTTTTGTTTGGTACCTCCTTATTGACTCCACCTACCTTCCGAAGAGATATTTGTATTTATTGTTCTTGTTTCAATTGTTTAAAAGTTTTATTGTTATAATATTTTGCACCCCCTTTTCATAATTTTCTTTATTCTCATACTTTTCAGCTAAAAATTATATATATATATATATATATATATATATATATATATATAACAAGAAAAGGGCGAAATTAAAGTGTAAAAAAATTAATGAGCTATTATTTTTTTTAATTCTCAAAAAAATTTATAAAATTCTCAAAAAAAAAAAGATATTTTTATTTATGATTTTTTTTTCTTTTCTTTACAGTCCCACCAGGTATCACCCCATTTAGTTTTCCTAAAAATCCTCAGGAAGGGATGCGAGCTAGTGTTACTTGCAGCATACCATCGGGCGACCCTCCCATACGAATATCCTGGCTAAAAGATGACATGCCATTGTCTTTAGACTCTGGGGTTTCTCTTGAAATGATTGATGACTTCATTTCCACTCTCATTTTTAAGTCATTACGACAGGAACATAGTGGCATATACACGTGTGTGGCTTACAATGACGCCTCAAGTGTAAACTATTCTGTTCCTCTATCTGTCAGTGGTGAGTGATTAATGTGCACAACTTTCTGTTTACATTATTTAAGTAGCCTGCCATTGTGTAAATAAATTGATATTTTATTATGCATGAATTATGTAATGAGTATGTATTCACTTTATAAAGTATTATAATTCTTTATCAAACATAATCTTTTGTTAATTTGTATAAAGACCGTAAATCGTTTCAATTGCACATTTAGGTAAAGGATTACAGGATCCGCATAACAAAATATTTAAGTAAGAGAAGTGAAAAAAACTCCTTTTAAATTATTTGTAAATTTATACTCGTATTTATGTTTATTACACAGAGTGAAGTAGGGTAAATCTACGTATCTTATAATTAGCTGATTCATGAAACCTAAATTTCCAAAAGAATTTAATAGAACGTGTTGTGTATACACTGAACTTACCCTTATCATGCAGGCTTTCTAATAAAAGGAGTTAAAACATTACAAAGGAGTTTCATTTTACAACTTCAACTAAAGTAGTAATGTAATAATATTAAATATTATAAGTATAGTAATATATTATTGAAAGAAAAATTATTACTGATAACATGATGAAAGTAACTTCAACTCATTGTATTGTAAAATCATTCGTGAATATTATTATTATTTTATTTATTTATTTATTTATTTATATAATTATCAATTTTTAAATTTGTATTTTATATTTATTATTAGTATTTTTTATTCATTTATTATTTATATATTATTTAATTTATATTTTATATTTATTATTACTATTTTATTATTTTTAATCGATTATTATTTATAGAATATTAATCATTTTGTTCATGTAACTATACTGCATTTCTTACAAACTAGAGGTCACTAATTATTGTTTTCAGATATCCTTTTATATGCCGCAATTTTACTGCAAGAGAACATGTATAACAAAGTAAACAATAAAAATTGCATTTTAAACTCTTAACAACAGTTTAATTACAGGATGAACTGTATAATATTACAGTATTATTTCGTTAACATAAAATTGCGAATGGAATTTTTACAAAAAGTAAAAATATTACTATATATGAAATTGAATTTATAATGTTGACAAATAACTTTTTTAAAAATTCTTATTTAAGCCTACAAATATATTTTACAATTGGATATATATTCATTCATTTGTCATATTACGAAGTTCCCTTATCTTTATAATATTTTTTTTTTTTTTTTTGTCGCCTAGATTTATGTATGTCAAATCGAGATTTAAAAATATTTAGTAGAAAAAAAGACAGAATAATTCAATGTACAACCTAGATGAAAATGATTCTGATCTCCTCCAAAAGATTTCTGATTTAAATTTAAATTTACAATTTAAATAATATTTTGTATCAACAATTCTTACTAAGAATGTAAGACCGTTTAGTTACCTATTAACATAATCAGATGTTGAACTGTGCTAAAATTTGAAAATTAACATAATATTGCATAAACGTTTAAAATATGAAATGTAATATTTTTATTACAGAACAAAATAGTTGTTGATATCCAACGTACTATTTATTCACAAATTAAAAGATGTAAAATAAACATATGAATAAATTAAATCTCTGCGTTTCGGTTTAATCTTTAAAAGCTTCTTCAGGAGTAAAATTTTCTAAAATATAAATCGACAAAAACAATTTATATGCTACATCTTAAAAATCTAATTCAATTGATAAAGAGTTCAACGAAAACTTCTAAAATCCAAAAACAGCTCAGTGGCGCCATCTGTTATCCAAGGTAAACAATGAAGAAGGAAGTGCTGTAAAAATAATGCAATTTTGGCAAGTTTTAACATTGTGTCATTGTTTCCCTCCAATGATGTGGAAGAAGTTATTCATTCCATAGGATTATCCATTGATCAGTTACCTCATTTAAGTGATAGTATGAAATTTCCAATTATGTCTGGTTGAAACTTAATTAAAGAAAGTAATGTATTTATTTTAAAAGATAAATATTTTAAACAGCAGAAAGATCTCGTATGGATTCGCCTAGTTCTAGTATTCCGGCAGAATTCAAATTGCATCCATTGGAAGGACATATTTTTAAGAAGCATTTCCCTAAACCCACTTCATGGTTACGATATGTCGATGACATTTTTATTATCCGGGAAGGTGGGAAACAATCCTCAGAGAATTGTTTTGAAGAAATTAAACTAACTTAATAGCAATTAAATGTACACGATGAAGTTATAAAACAATAACTCGCTTCTTTTTCTTGACGTTTTCCTTGTTAAAAAAAACAATCCTTTAAAACGGAAAGTTTTCCGGAAAACAATGAAATTAGACAGTGTTATCCCGGTTACAGCATCTGCCCCATGGAATTAAAAGATGGCAGCATTTAGGTCATTTATTCAACGTGCCTATCTTGTTTGCTCCGAAGAGTTTTTGGATGATAAACTCAATTCCATCCTTAATATTGTTTTACGTCATGGATATAATTCAAGTCTTATCCATAAATTAATTAATAAATGTAAAGTTTCCGTTAATTACTCCCCAAATTAAATCACGTTTACCGAAAGATTCTATTTGTTCCCGTCTTATTTTAAAGGTTAAAAAATTTATTCATGAAATACAACGTTCAAATTGTAGCCTCTAATTCTATGACATTATTTAATTTAATGAGTAAAAAATAGATCCCATTCTTTACTCATCTTTCTCTGGGGTGTATGAAATCCCCTTTAAATTTACAGATGGAACAATGTCATCCTATATTGGTATGACTAAACGTCAATTTTTTGAAAGATTGAAAGAACACATAAATGATTTGAAGTTTAATAAATTTTCTACAGCACTCTCAAGAAGTTCCCTTACAGGACTTATTTCATTTATTGACTTCGACCATGCTAAAGTTATTTCCAAGCAAGTTGTTCCGTTTAATGCTATTATTCGTGAATCCTTAGAAATTCTTTTAAGGAAACATGAAATCTGTAACAGTATTTTTTCCTTTCACATTCCTGAAATTTTGCTTTCTATTTTGAAAGTCCTATGAAAATTCCCATGATGTTTTTTAGCCTTTTTTCTTCGTTGTTTACTTTGGATAACAGATGACACCAGTGAGCTGTTTTGGGGGGATTTAAGAAGTTTCCGTTGAACTCTTTACCAATTTGAATTAGATTTTTAAGATGTAGCATATAAAGTGTTTTTGTCGATTTATGTTTTAGAGAATTTTACTCCTGAAGAAGGTTTTAAAGATTAAACCGAAACGTAGAGATTTATTTTATTCATATGTTTATTTTACATCTTTTAATTTGTGAATAAATGGTACGTAGGATAGCAACACCTATTTTGTTAAGTATTAGATATTACAACGTAAAGTCCTTAATTATTATGTAATATTTTTCATCTTTCATTATGAAAACAAAATGCAATACCATTATACATTATTTGTAGATTGGTCAATCGGGTACATTAAATAGTGATATTTTTGTTGTTTTGATGGTTCCAAACACCCTTCTGTATTAAATTTCGAAGAAGACATTTCTTTTAATTTTACAAACATTCATGTTTCTGTGATGTCTAATTCTTTTTTCTCCAAAAATTGTCTAAAAACAAAGGAATAACTATATTCTAAATTAGTACATTTTAAAGCTTACATAAAAGCTAAATTACACTAAATATTTATACATTTTTTCCCATTTAAAGATATATCTCATCAGAATTTACAGTATATTAATTTATGAATTTGAATTCCCCGCAGCACCACCGAGATGGAAAGTTGAGCCAACAGATCAATTTGTACCAGTAGGAGGACACGTCGTCTTAGATTGCATGGCTGAGGGAAGACCAGAACCTAGAGTTATCTGGAAAAAAGGTATAAAAGAAAATTGTTAATAAAGAAGTAATATAAAAATTTTGTTTTTAAAGTCAGTTCCTACTTAGGTTATCAAAGAAAAATTTAATATAATCCCTTAAGCTAACATTAGTTTTTGTTGCATTAAAATATCTCAATATGTTGATTTTCTATAAGCAAGTAGGTTTACAATGGAACTCTATGGGAATTTGGCGAAATATTAGAGATATCGCCAAGTTGGCGTCACTTATGGCGACTCATTTAAGCCGCCAAATTTGGTGATATATCGCCAATTTGGCAACAAACTTGGCGGTATTTGGCGACAGAACAGGGTCCCCCTATGGTAACCCCTTATTGAAAATACTTTCATTGATCTTCAATAACCAATGGCCGCCATTTTGTTTCCCATGCAAAACTAAAATTAATTAATTAATTAATATTTGAAAAAACTGTATTAACATCAATTGCCATCCAGTAAATGTTTAAAAATTTTTATTTCAACTTGATAGGATGAATAATGAGTATTTTATTAACAATTGAAATTTCAACAAGATATATAAATATATATATATATATATATATATAAATGTAGGGAGAGTGTGAACTAATAGTAGGAATTGAAAAATACTGTCAAACTGAACATTTGATGAAAATTACAAGGGGGAAATAATATTTTTTTCTTCAGAAAATGCAAAAATCACAGAAACGAAATAATTTCGTATATTTTGTTGAATTTAAATATATATATTACATGTTAATATTTTGGTATATGAATATTGCAAATTGAACTCGAATTTTTATGTTAAAAATATGTTTGTTAGAGACGAATCTGGTTGCACAAATGTCACAGAAATTTGCAAATCCGTAAAATATTTTCTTATACTAATTTTAAATCTCTGGTAAATATATGTATATATGAAACATACATACTTTTTTAGGTGAAAATAAGTATGTTTCTAAAGCTAAAATATTACATTTGTGTAAAAGTATCCTATAGAAGCAAAAACATAAATATCATCCAATTTGATTTCATTTATGATGAATTAAAAATCACATTCCGTGATATGGCTATGGCATTTCCTTAAATTTCAGCACTTCAAACTCAGTGTATATATTATAAATTATATACGTATGGGCAAATAAGGTAATTAAAATCACAAATATTCTCATTAAAAAAATATATTCCATTTGAAATAATCTCCAAGTGCTTATTTACGTATATTTTATTAAAGTTAGCCAAAAATTAAAAGAGAATATTCCATACTTTTTAATCTCCAAATTATCAGAGGAAAAAACAAAAGAAGTAACCAATTGTCAGAACACTAATTCATCTTTTTATTTATGTTAAATAAATAAAAAAAAAAGCTTATGATGCATTATTCATGACAAAATCGTACCGCACTTAGACACTCACTCATTATTATGAACATCTAAATTAGGCATCATATTGATTATATTTATTTACGTTTTGGTACATTTTACCTTGATATACAAAACAGGAAGTTTTTCGGTTAAGTAGTTTAACAATTATGAAAGCTTAAATTTTGGCATTCCAAATGGTAATGATTGGTTTAAAAAATCACAGGTTACATTTTAAAATTTATATAGCTATTTAAAAAAATAATCCAGTAGCACCCCGACTTACGTCTCTCGGCATTTACGTCGTCTTGTCTGCAAAAAATCCATAATTAAGACGCATTTTGAACTTCTTTGAAGACTTTTGGTACTTTTAAGGGAAAGTTTCTCGCGACAGTCAAGTGATAAAGACAAAAAAAAAAAAAAAAAAAAAAAAAAAGTCACTAGAAAAAGCTTAGAAAACTCACCGTGCTTACAAAGAGCTTCTAAAAAAAAAAAAAAAAAAAAAAAAAAAGATTGTCGGATCAAATTTCATTTCACGATTTTTTCGCATCATTAAAGACACGAACGGTACAGCTAGAATAACAATAAATTGTAGGTTAACAACTTATTGATTTGTTTCAAATTCTTGTATTGCAAATGCATTTTTTGCTAATGTTAAATGTGTGAAACGTAATCCCTAAATACAATAGAATATGTTTATCAGATTTCGTAGAATTTTTATTACTGATCATTTTTGCTTATCTAAATGTACCTCGACTTACTTCGTTTTCGCCATACGTCGATAATATTAGAACAAATTGCTCACGTAAGTCGAGGTATTACTGCACATATATATATTTTTTTTTTCGAAATAAATTTTCTAAAAAAATATTGATTATATCGTATGAATTCGTTTAAGGGGACCGTGAAAGCCCTATCTACGCCATGTTAAATTCACCAAATTTATGTACCTATTTCTCAAAAAAGGTGAAGGATAGAGATCTAGATTTTTAGAGTAGTTAGAATAACATGATTTACGTATTTCAACGGACCAGTTTCTTTCTAAGTGAAACTCAAAATCAATTATTAATTATTTATTGAAAGTCATTTTTAAATTAGCATTTTTGGTAAGATTTCACTGCCTAAAATAAATAATTCTCAAGAAATCATTAAATCCCTGTGTTAAAGTATACAATATAGCATAATATAAGTATTTAAAAAAATCTGAGTTCTTACGTTTAATAGATATTGAAAAAAATGAATATAAACATGAAAAATCCAAGTTTTGAGAAAATGTGAATTAAGCATTTAAATGGCCATTAAGCTGTGAAGTACTCTTAGAAAGAATGAATAATTTCAAAACTTATTATATATATATATATAAACATGTGTAATATATCGTTGGAAAGATAAAAGTATAAACTATTTAATGATTTAAAAAAGCAAAAATCGATTTTTTGGTTGAATTTTGCTTTCCCGGTCTCCTTAAAAGAAATCGATTCGTAGAAGCTTCAAATGTGCAAATAAAAAAAAAATATATATATATAGGTCATTCTCCGTAGTACTTTTCCAATTAACCCTTGAAACCCAGACCGGTTTAGTCAGGTACAGACGTTTATCCCAGCGTTTAGTAGTGGCCAAGAGGTTCTGCTCTCGAAGCTGGTAGACGGGAGGTGCTGGGTTCGATCCCAATCGCGCCCGTCGGTCTAATCGTTCGGAGTTTTCGTGGTTTTCTTCGAGCCGCGGATCTTCCATGCGTTAATACGGATTAGGTTCCCTTAGAAAGACCCCCACGGAGGGCACTCCCCCCGGGCCTATATTCCTCGTGTAGATAATTGGCCGTCAAAAATCAGCCCAACCCAACCCAGCGTTTAGTATAAATATGTACTTTCATATTTCACATGGACAGAAGCGCTGTACGACTGATAGTCGTCTACGATAAAAGGAAATTTTATTCATCGTACATTCAGGATGTCAAGGGGTTAAGCTTAAATAACTGTCCTCATTGCACAATGTGTTTTGCAATGATCACAAAGAAATTTAACATGTAAATTTTCAAACTCTGAATTTCTATATTACATAACAAAATTATTGCTCTTTTCGTAACCTGGTGTAAAATTTATTGTAAAGGAAAAATATAATGTTAAAAATATGTAATGAAATTTATACGTACTGAAAATTTTAGAGTTTGATATATTATATGAACTCTAAACGCTTCCTTTTTTAGATTAATCGACGAAACACATAATTTGCAGTCGAATGGTTATTATTTTTTTTTGTTTATGTAACTATTTGGGGATTAAAATATATCAGTTGGTGTTCTCCATCTCTCTCTCTTTTTTTTTTGTCCTATTGTACATGCTTCTATCTAATATTTATGTAATTATTAGTATAATAATATACGGAATGTTTATTTTTTACCATATTTTTGTTCTTATAATATTTAAATTCATCACAGGAATTATAAGTTCTGTTTATAAAATAATTTTTGTTGTTTAAGTTTGCTTTAATATTCTACGTATTTTTATAACATCAGAAAAGGCTGCAGGCATTTATAGTAATATCTTACTTATCACTCGATAATATTAATGTTACAGTGTAGGTTAGATACAATCATCAATGTAAAATATTTATACAGCCAAATATATAATTAAACACCCGACAGCCACTTTTTTCAGAATGGGCATAAAATTATAACCCATACGTATATAGCTAACTTGGGTCGTATATTAGTAAAAATAAATTGAATCTTTACCAACATAAGCATTTGGTTAGAACAAGCATACATAATACAATAAAAAACTATAAATATTTTGTCGTTTTTGTTTTATGGTGTACCTTTTTTAATCTCTGTTTCTAAATCAAAGTAAATTCTTTTACAGGAAACTGAAGCATTTCGCCAAGTTGCCAAAATTCAATTTTCGAAACAAACAATTTCAAAAATACAGTAAATAAAAAAAATCAATATTATTCTGAATTGTGGAAAAGTCCAATTTGTCTTTTACGAAACTACATAAGTAAATGAAAAAAAAATCTTTGTATTAAATTTTATAAAACCCTAGCTTTTAGAATTGTTTCGTTGAATTTTATTTCTTATACGATTTTCTTTTTTTTTTACTGAAATAATTCTTTATTTTTCCTAAACTTTTTCAACGATTTTTCATATTTACTTTTAAAAATGATCACTTTTAAATTCTGTAATAAAAAACTTAGAACGGAAGTGCAATATTTTTGTATTTTTATGTATGTTCATTTTCTTCAAATCATCTACGGATTTACAAATGTGTTTATTGAAAAGTTTGATATGTAATCCAATATATAATCCAATATGTAAATGTTCTCGTTTAAATATAATTGAGAAATAAAAATGATAACTTCATTCTGATATTTGCTGTTATGCGACTTTATTTTTATTTTTATTTATTTATTTATTTTTTTTTTATAAAAATCATTTACTTTTGTAAAATGGAACTACACTGGTTTCCAAAAATTAAGGAAATACAACAAAAGTAGCGATTACTCAAAATGTTACAAGTAGATTTTAATAAAACTGAGACACAATTTACAACACATAGTAAGGTATAAAATAACATTAAAAGAAATTACCAGACGATTGTAGTGTTTCAGAAATTAATACAATTATAAAATAAACAAAATAAATGTCTCAGTTTGGTATAGGAAAAGTACCTTTAATATGGAGTATGATTACCCCTAGAAGCAATACAGTACATACAGCGAAGTGTGAGAATGTCAATTATGCGATCGGTAAGTTTGCTGGGAAGTGCGAGCCATTTCTCTTGTATAGCAGTTGTAAGCGTGGCAAGGGTCTGAGTAGGGGGATTGAGAGCAGAGACTCATATTCCTAGAGCATCCCAAACAGGCTCAATGGGATTCAAGTTAAGTGATCGTTCTGGTTATTCCATGCGCTGAATTGTTTAGTGCTGAAGATAATCTTCTACGACGTGAACCCTGTGCGGTCTAGCGTTATCGTCCTGTAACAGGAAATCTGTACCTATTGCACCGGCATAAGGGTGTACATAAGCATGAAGAAAGTCTTCTCTTTAGACGTTTTCATTCACACTTCCACGTGGAAAGACATGGGGGTCTGTACGTCTGCCCAAAGAGATACCATCCCAAACACAGACACTGCTTCCTCCATACGAATCTCTTTTACGAATGTTTGATGGATGACAGCGTGTTTCCTGTTCTCTCCAAATCAAACAATGGCTACTACTGCTTTGGAGGCTAAACTGGACCTCATTTGTGACGAGAACACGCCTCCATTGATCAGCCGTCCAGTGAACATGTTGCCGTGCCCAACTTAAACGTTCCCTCCGGAGACATGAGCTGAGCGGCACAAAAATATCTGGTCGCATCGCGTACAGACTATTTTCATGAATCTTTCTACGCACAGTAGACGTTGATACCAACCTTCCACTGACTGCAGCAAGGACGGATTTAAGATCAGAGGGTGTCGCTGTTTTATCCCTTCGTACACATAACCACAAATATCGGTCATCGGTGCTTGTCGTAGCTCTTGCTCGTCCTTTGCTGAACCTTCTGGAGGTCGAACTAGTGGTTCGAAAGTATTACCAAAGCCTTTGAGCAACAGAAGGACTCACATTTAGCCATCTGGCCACCACTGTCTGACTTTGGCCTACATCCAATCTTCCAATAACTCTATATCGCAGTTATGCTGACAAATGATACCTCGAGGTCATACTAATGAATTGGCTATCTCAGTTTTCTTATCTCATAATCACAGCGACACCAGCAGCCGTATTCTCTAGCATGCATTTTTATGCTCCGCACAGATGACGCAATACGATTGCTGCGCCACTAATTTACATATTGTAATTTAAATCAGCATCTTTTAGTCAACAACGTATCCAAATTTCATATGAATAGGATAATTTTTGAACGAGTTATCGCTCTTTTTGTGATTTTTCCTTACTTTTTGGAAACCAGTGTATGATCAAAGTAATTTAATATGGTGTTAAAGTACATAGCACTAATTTACGTTTTGCAATACTCGTATGATCGTGCATAGTTATTTTAAAGAACACGTAAAATATTTCATTGTCTACTTGCATATCTAAATAATAGGCAAAATGCCACATTTGTTCTGGAGTTATAATCATTTATCAATTAGTAAGTATTACTGAAAGTAAGAGAATATTAAAAAAATAAGATGATTTTTTTCAGTTTAGTAATTTTTGTGTTTGCGCGCATTGTTACTAGATCAGCTACAGTTCTAAAACTGTTACGACATTTCAGTTTCTTCATGGTATACATATCCTTTTCTTTTGTAAATAATGAAAATTATGAAAATTTTGTTTAACGCTCCTCGTGTATATTTCTGCTCTATGTTAGTGGTAAAATATTATAATTCACATTTGGTCAACAATTATTTTTTATATGTCTGATTTCCAGTTTATCATGCACGGAACACTCCATACATCAATTCACGTTTTAGTGATATGATTATTTTAAAATAAAATTAAAATATTATTTTTCGACATACAGCATTTATTTTTCTGCATAATAAAGATATACTTTAAAGAAAAAAAAATCTTCATTACATATTATTTGAGATTTGGACATTGAAATTGGCGATGTTTATGATCGTGTCGACAAACTCAAACGTCTTTAAGTGACCTTTAAATCAGATATATTTTCCGTCAAAAACAAAATTGCTTCCTCTACGATTTTTGGAAAATATTCAAAATGTCTATATAAAATAGTATCTTAATAAATGAATGAATGTGAATCGTTAGATTATTTAAGTGGATAAAAATGTTTGTAGCACATTTTTTGCACATTTTGTAGCACAAAACTTTATAGCACATTTTTTTTTTAGAAAACAATGGAGATTATCGCACTGTTATTAGCGGATCACATATTCAGACTTTAGTTAATGGCTCATTAGTCATAAGAGATGTAGAACAAGAAGATGATGGTCGTTATATGTGTGAAGCAAGTAATGGCGTTGGTTCTCCCCTCAGCACAGTTGTAAAGTTAACTGTACATGGTAAGTTCTCAAACATTTCATTCTCTTTTCTCTTTAGATACACACATGTGTACATGCGCTACCTACGCGGAGAAAGTATTGATAGTAAAATCAATCTCTACTACAACGCAATAGATGCAATTATTTCAATAATTTTTATTGAGCAAGTTTAGCAAAAAAGCAAAAATTGATATTCTATCATTCTTCTTCGATTCGGTCTCCTTTTGTCTTGATACACTCGCGGAGACGGCGCGCAAGGCATTCAAAGCCCACCAGTTGTAGTCCGCGTCGCCACCGTTCCATTCACGAGTCAAAGCAACTTTTAAAGAAGCGATATTCTTGTAAGTTTTAGCACAGGCTCTTTCCTGCAGATTTGAGTAATCAAGTGGATTCAAATCCGGACTATTCGGTGGCCTGTCTTGAGAATAAATGAAATCACGAAGATTTGATTGGCAGACTTACGGACTGGTGCTGAGTCTTGTTGGAACACATATGGATTTTTTTCCAAAATGCGAATTTAGTCATGAAGGGCCCCCTTTATCAGAATATCGTTAAGAAAAATGTTCTGATTAATCTTGACACCAGCATGACCAAAGGGGATGTCCCATTGCTTGTGATGCAGCCGCAAATCATCACGCTGGTTGATTGAGCATTTCTGGCTACTATTTCACCACTTGAATCTTTTTAACCATTTGGAAAAATTGTTATTCTCCTCATCATGGTAGGAAATCAAAAGCATATCTAAAGCTTTTGATTGGTTTAATCTGCATTTTATTTGTTTTCTGATTGGTCTATACAGTAATCTGTATTTCCTTTTAATTTCAACAGAGATAGATACCTTCTGTTGCCACTATAACAAAAAAGTAATAAAAACTACACAAACATTAATAACTCAGAAACAAATTGGGATACAGCTTTCAAGCAAATTGCATTTAAAAGCACCTTTTTTTTCTATACGACGGTATAAAAAGTAATAGTGTGGGATGTTTAGAAGTTTAAGAATGAAATTTCATTTAAAATTGGTCGTCAGATTGCCGAACAGCCCATGAAATGCTTGGATAATACGTAAGATTCAGGTGGATAATACGTACGAGTCGCAGGCGATTTTTCTCGCTTGGGATTTTTACGTTTAATAACACTATTAATGTTTAATTCATAGCGTACGTAATGTATGATCAACTCCGTGCGATATTTTATGTCTTAAATTTTAGTCTTCGAAAAAATCATTTTCCAAAATGGTCGTTGTAATTTGTTAAATTGCTTTTTTTATATTTTTTTTTTATTGGCTTCCATCAATCCTGGAGACTTGTAAATTTTGTAGTTCTTAATGTCCAGCTTCTCATGGACGATAGTTCGAACTGATCGTTCAGAAATGCCTATTTACTTAGTCATCTGTCTCATTGACCACTGCAGGTTCCTTTGAATGTGTTTGCGGATGTCTTCGGTGAGTCCTCTCGTAACAGCTGTACGAGGGCGTACAGAACGAGCACGAACAACTGTGTCTCCAGTAGTTTTGAAAAGTTTGATTGATCGATAGACTGTTAGAAGTGTTCGGGCAATATTCTTAGGCTTCAATCCGGCTTGATGAAGGTCCACAATAACGAAGGACCTTTGACGAAGGGCGGATTAGCAGCAATCATTATTACCTGTAACCCAGAAATACTTACTTATAATGTAACATTTCGATTATATGAGCAAATATACACACAAAAAATAATTCTATATCATATAAATAATGTACAAAGCCATTGAAAAAATTATCAATACTTTTCCCCCCCATACATAAATACTTTATATAAATACTATAAATATAAATACTTTATACATTATATATAAATACTTTATATATATACTTAGAACGAGAACTAAACAAGTAATTGTAAAACTAAAAATTAATAAAAATAAGCATTAAACCACACAGTAGAGTTGGGCAAATTTGTAATTGCAATTGTCTGCAATGAGATTACAATTTAATTGTATGTAATTAATTATGTTAAAATTGCATGCCTTAAAAAATCATACAGTACAGTAGCCGGAATTGCTCCCATCCCATTATTTTACGACATTTCTGCGTTTGGATGTGTGTAACTATAATCAATTACATGAATTAACTTGTAGTTACACTACAGATAATTTAGATTACGAATTTTTCCAATTTTGCCACACAGGTAAATTGTCTGCTTTTTCTTGTCAGTTCGTGAAAATGAACAAAAATCTCCACTCACACTATGAATTCTTGCAGTATTCGAAATGCGAGCTAGTATTACGTTCAAAAACCATCTAGGAAAGCCTTAAATTAACGTATAAATTCTGCAACTTAAACTAATTCAAATATTGACAAACATTCAAACAATAAAATAAAACTATTGCAGGAATTAAAATAAAATTAATCGATTTTCAATTCTAAATAAGAAAGCAAGGTAGGTTCGCATCCATACATACTTACAAGAAAAGAATATATATGTATATATATATATATATATATATATATATATAGCCATCTTTCATAACTTGAGTTACTGCAATAGTCCACAACCTAGTTGTAACAATAAATGAATATCATCCCGTCTTTGAAATTTTGTTTTTCACATTTTTGAATTTCAAATAAAGAATGGGATTTCCCACCTCCCCATAAGACGTGTAAAATATTTCATGAGGGGGGAAATCCCATTCTTTATTCGAAATTCACAAATGTCAAACAAAATTTGAATTCAAATTAACCATTCTCACAATACATCAGCGTTTGGTGAAACATAAAAAGTATCGTTAAAAGTACGTCATCATAAAATGCACGTTGGATCAGATACTTTGATGATATATTTATCATATGGAAACATACGGACACCTTAATCAATAGCTTCTTAACGCAGATAAATAGCCTTGACTCTAAAATTAAATTTACATTTGAAATGGAACACAATAACACACTACATTATTTAAATATATTATTAATCAGATCGAACCAAGGAATGGAACATGCTGTTTACAGAAAACCCATAGCCAATCAATAAACTGTACTTCACGACGCTCAAGCACCGTTTTCCTACAAATTTCTGCATTAAGCATTCTATCAAAAGGGCTTTCATAGTCTGTATTCCGGAGCAATTAAACAACGAAATTAATAAAATATGTAACATCGCAAGAAACAATGTCTATAAAAAAAAGCATAATAGATAAATTAATTAAGAGCATAATAAATAAGAAAAAAAATGTAATTTCAATGTACACAATTTCAGAGTATCCTCTTTACAATATTTTCCTGGTCTCTATATTGAAATAAAAACTCAATAAATACAATATCTCTATAGTTGGAAAAACTTCCGTGATGTTAAAAAACATAGTATGTAAGAAAATTAACCCAATAGAACCAAATCAGTTGTCAGGGGTATATGAAATATCTTTCATAAAAGAAGATGGAACTATGTAATTATATATAGGAATGACAAACTGAAAGCTTAAAACTAGGATAAAAAAACACACATCAGACATCAAATACAGCAAGAAAATTACAACTTTAGCTAGACTGTATGATAAGCAGCTTTTACCTATTAATTTTAAAAATAGTAGAATAATTTATCCATCAAGATTTTACTTGCCATCCATTGTCCGTGAATCAAAAGAAATATTTTTACGCATTGAGAATGTATGCAATGATTCAGCCTCCATCGAACTTCCTAAAATTCGGGAAGAGATACTCTAATGAAAAATGAAGCGATAGTATTAAATAATCACGTTCACAAATATCCATTTTTAAGACTACAGTTAATTTCATTATGCTTGAGTTCACAGGATTTTTGTTTACTGTTTTAAATTAAAATAATTTTTGCGAAAATATTTGTATCACATTTATCATATTTGTCATGTTTAGAATGTTGTCGTTGGAGCAGTGGAACTTATGTTCTAATATGAATGAATAAAGGTAATTGTTTGCCTTGTTAAAAGTGTTTTATCAATTTAAGTAAATATTAATTTAGTTTGATAAAACGATTCTTCAGAAATATTGGAAATGATATTGAGGAAAACATTTTTTTTTACGTTTTTCTAGTATTTATACTTCTTTGGGTAGCTTATAATTGACACATCTTCAATATAGATAGTGACGATGCACTATATTCTTAACACGTTCAATACCACGTCAGTCACGGGTGGGGGTCTGACACTGGACATCACGTATAGGCCGTTTCAGTAATCGGTGACTGATACTTATAGATTGTGTAACGGGAATTTTATTCCATGGCCCAAACGGAAAGACAGAAAAAATAGACTTGGCATTCAACGTGTTAAAAGCACATTTATTAATTTGTGTGTATGTAATAATATTTATATCGTTTTTATAAACGATATGCATTTGCAAAAAATAATAATAATAAAATAAAAATAAATGAAAATTTAAAAATAATGGTATCAAACTAATAATTATTTCTAAGAAATTATAAGAAATTAAGGATTTGAAATCGACAACCTTTAATCGTATCTGTCCGGGATAAACAATCATGAAAAATATTATAATTTAATTTTTCTGAGTGAAAACATATCTATTCTCAATTAAAATTAACAATTAAAGACTGGCTTTGCATTTCGCAACATTATATTTGTGATTTTTTTAATTTTGTTTTATACCAGAAAAAGAGAAAAACAAAATATGCCTTATTTAATTAGCAAATTCTGTGATTCATAAACTAAAACTAAGTGATTAACAAAAAATGGTGTGAACTGAATGAAATACCTGCAAAACATGCTGGTCCTTAATGGGTTAATGATGTAAATACAACTGATTTACAGACTGTTATTTTAATGCTATATTAACATTTTTGTACAAAATTGTTGTATACTTATAATTGCCTAATAACTACATTAATAGTACATAATAACTACTTTTATATTTTATAAATAAAATGAATATTTAAACATACATGTTTCATCTGACTAGCAATATTTTATGTGAATAATATTTTATTTTAAGAATATAATTCTGTAAGCGAAAATAAACGTACATATGCATATGTTTAAATAATGATATCTCTGTTACCTCTTACAGTTAAATACAGACAATAGATACTATTAAAAATAGAAGATATCCTGCAAATATACAGTAAACTATAAATTTTAAAAAATGCTACAATAGTTTGGATGAGAAAATTTTACGTTGTTTATATACTTGTTTTCTGAACGATAGAATGACTTAATAAACCTTTCCAATTTAGAAACACAATTTTTTTGAAAGAACGTTGCATTGTTTTGAAAGTTACAATTATTGAAATTATTCATTATTGAAAGTTACAGTTTTTAAATACATTTAAAATACAACTTTTTATTTGTAATAAATATTTTAAATACACTTAAAAGTATTCATTTTACAAGGACTGTGTGTAATAACATATGGATATATATAATTTGCAGATGAGATTGATTTGCTTTCAATTATACATTCTTGTATGATCGCTTTTCTTATTATTTACCATATATCTTGATTATTTAGTTCTATATTTCTTTTTACAATGTGAATTTAGGTAAATCTACCTATAAATCGGTATTCTTCGCCTATAAATATGTGTACCTGCTTACATGAAATCACTACGTATGAGTAGCTAGTATTTCTTCTCTTCTACTTTGGGAAAAATAAACTGTACGAAAAGAGGAAATTAAGCTTATACCTAAGCCTTGATGTTTAAAAAATTTAGAAACATCAAAGTGCATCTTTTTTCAAAATGCATCTCTTATATGGAACACATAGGGTGACCAGCCAGTAGTTGATTAAATATGGTCAGTGGTAAGGGATTTTTATTATATTACTTCCTTTTAAGTTTTAGAAGTAATCTAACATGATTGCTACAACCCTCAATGAATATCCTGTAGTATTCAAATATGAATTCTGCTGAAATTAAATAGCAACAAAATTGTAATAAAATAGTTTCTTTAATTGAATTTTCCCAGTAGTTGATGAATAACAAAAATCAGTCAAAAATTCAAAAATGAATCTTTAAATTATTATGATTGGGCTGCAATTAAAAATAATTTATATAAAACTATTATTTGAAATAAGCAAGATGGAAGTGAATTATTTTGACTTACCGGTATTGTCTCCAACTAATCAAAAAGTAATGTTTAATATTTTCTAATTTAAAAAAAATCATAAAATCGGTTCTCTTACAGTAGGCAGCTGACAACAATGTGACAACAAGTGCTGCGACATTCAGATAAAAATATTATGTCTAGTGCCATGTGTAAAATTCATGTTCGCCTGAAATTGTGCAATAGTTCAAAAAAATTGATCAACTACCGGAAGGTTATCAACTACAGGCGGGATCACCCTATATGCTGTTTAGAACAAAAGATGTTTATTTAGAAAAAAATATGTAAATGATTTAATTATGTTATTTTCCAGTACCGGCTCATTTCAAGCAGAAGTTTGTTGCTCAGTCTGTACGAACAGGAGAATCTGTGACTTTGAAATGTGAAGCTTTCGGCGAAAAGCCAATGACGTACATGTGGCTGAAGGATAAAAAACCATTTGCTGGTCTAAGTCATCCAAGGTAAAGCATTAATTATAAATAATGTATTAATATTGATGTATCAATTGGTGAATTAACACAAATGATGATAAAAACCATTTGCTGGTCTGGGTCATCCAATGAAATGTATTAATTATAAATTAAGTATTATACACGTGTAGCAAATTGTGAATTAAAGCAACTGAAGGATAAAAAAAAGCAATTTGCCGGTCACAGCCATTCTAGTTAAAACATTATTTATAAATTAAATATAAATACACGTATAGCAATTTATGAATTAATATATGCATTTTATTTTTGTTATTGATGTAATCTGATTTTATTGTGTATACTGCAAAGACGTGTGGAATAAATTTATGTTTATATTATATTATTTTGGATGTTTCAATGAATATAAATATTAAATTATGTGAACTCCATAAAATAATGTTTAGCGAAATAAAACTAGAAAATATTATTTTTTTAAGGGTACTTATAAAGTATAGTGTATGAAGTTTATCTATCCAAGATTACGTGACAAAGTTACAATGAATGAAGAACAAAGATATTATTTATGAATTTCTATTTGACATGGTTTATCTTCTTTAAAGAATATTGCGCAATCGAGTTTCAAAAGGAAATAGACAATTAATATTTTAATAAATATGAATTGCATTATAATATGAATGACACAAGTTGGATTTAAATTTCGTGAATTTCATAGTTTCAGATTTCCCCTCGATTAGACTGTTAAGTACATTCAAAAGATTCATATATTGTAGCGTTATTGAAATAACCATATAAATTTGAGCCGTATTAGACAATTATTTAAATGAAGTTGTTAATTTAATTATATAATCTATATTAAATTCACTTTAAATGCAATATGCTCAAAGATTTTATTCAACAATTCATTCAATGTACAATCCGAAGTTTTAAGTATTATAAATAAATCCGCTATAACTATTGTGCAAATAAATATTTGTGTTAATGTACTGAAATGTATAATATCCGGATGCGATTGATTTGTTTGAAATTATATGTTTTTATATATTTAGTTTAATTTTTCTTTTCTTTTGTATCTTGTTTCTATATTTATTTTTTACACTTATAACGATTCAAATCTACTAGTAAATTTGCATACATGCTGCTATATAATTACTAGAAGTAATGCATATGAGTATATAATATTTCATCTATTCGACGTTTGAAATGTATGAAAGAAGTAATATACACTTCTAGATTAATGTTTTCAAAACTTACGTTTCAAATGCCAACATTTATTATCTGACAATGAAATCTACAAACTTTCTTTTTTCGTTTGTTTAAATTAAAGTTGAAACAATACAACTGAACATTACTAAATAAATACTTTAATGGATAATGTATAAGTTTTTCTGAATTTGCAATTTATTAGTCATTATTATGTAATGATAAATAATGCTCTAAACAAATACCAATTCGTGAATTAAAAATAGGCACCATTTCAAATAGTATAAATTGCACTGTTTGTAAATGCGTAATGAAAAACATTATATTCAATTTTCTTATTCAATGTTTTATTTATAATTTGCTACAATTAACAAATTAGATAACGTTGATAATTGATATAAGAGCATGATATCAACATTACAATTATCATTATAATAAAGTGTATTTAAAATTTATTTTGCATACTTCCATTTCTACCAAAGCATTCTGCTCTTAAATGTGGTAGGCGGGAGATACTGGGTTTAAACGCCATCCCGCCAGTCAATGTAATGTTTCGGTCTTTTACTTCTTACTATTTTCTCCGAAATTTCAGCAACTTTCAGTACATACCCGTTAGGAACCTTTTGATAATTTCCCTGGGTAGTCACCAATCCACCTAGGCATATAACCGTCGCGAAGATATTCTGTCGTTATAAACAAAACCTCACATTTTCCCCATAGTTCTCTCTCATCATAATATTTAACTAAACTATACAAATATTTCAAAACATTATAAATAAAACTAGAATATTTTTACTTTATTATAAATTTTTTGAAGTGAAGGAAAAGCAAATAACAATTTATAAATGTTTACAGTTATTTTTTACATAACTTTTATGGAAATACTCTAATCATAAGCTAACATTTTTTAATTATTTCGTACTAATAAATAAAAAAGAAATATTTCGTAGTTTTTACCAAGTACAGAAATATTATTGTACTTCAATATTTTTAATATAATAATTTTTAATTACACATATGAAGTCTAAGTTAAAATCGAAATTTAACGTTTGGTAGATAAAAATTTGTAAAGTAATGTAGCTAAGGAACTCAAAAGATATTACAGAATTTGTTAAAAAACTTAGACAATCCATTAACTTTTCAGTGTTTTCTAAATAACACACACACAAAAAAACATCTCTCTTCTTTCATGACTTTAAAAATAACTTTCTTCTCAGATGCTAATATTGAAAACAAGAAAAAACTCAATCAAAAATTTCTTAATTATGGCTTCTGGCAGTTTTACCAGCATAATAGTTTGTGTTTCAAAGTATAGATGGGTTTGATTAACAAGTGGAAAAATAGAAAACTGCTACGCTCTTAGTGAGAATTTACTATACAAGTCCGTTAAATGTTTAATCAATATAAATAAATTCATGAAACCAAATATTTCTGTATATAGTGACATTAATAATAATAATTATAAAGTTTCACAGCAACTGTTCAAGGCGCTAAATTGTTTTATATTTTATTCGTATGAATAATATAATTCTTTCTAAAATATAGCCAAAATAATATGGAACATAACAGCATAATTATTTTATTTATATATCTCAAGTAAATATCTATGTAACTGTTTTTGTTATAAGTATATATATATAATATTTTGAAGATACTATACACTGTTAAAACACTATTCTTAAAAATAAGTAAATTGTACTAATTATTGAGCACTTCCCGATCTTAAAATAGGTCCGAGTACTTAACTCTTAAATTTGAAAAATACATGTACTCATTTTTTTGAGTACATACAGGGACTCGAAAATAAGTATGTATAGAAACACACATACACTATAAAGGAAAAAAAAGCGAAATTACAGAGAACCGACAAATTACCATTTTTAATTACGAAGAACTACAATTTTTAGAGTAAAGAACAACGAATTTACTATTTTAAATCTTGTGTATGAGCCGCCCCACTATTTGAACTCGAATCCTCGAGGTGGGAGATCAGTATTGTACTGACTGTGCTATAAGAGTAGACCAGCTTTATCCAAATGACACCTTTTATGAATCAACGACGGAAGATCGCTAACAGCAGAGATGAATTTTCCCTTTCTTAAATATTCTAATTTCTAAAAAAACAATTTTTAAACTAAATTTTCTTCTTTAACAATTCTAATGAAATTGTAAATAAACTTGAAAAGTGTGTACTTTATATTAAAAATTATAACAAAGATAGACATATCTTTAAATAAAAGCTTTTGCCCTACTGTCAATTCGGTATAAGAAAAGGGTTTATCAGAAAACTCATATTTTTGAGCACATGGGATTTAAACATGATTATTAAGCCTTTAAAATACAAAATATAAAATACAAAAATAAAATAAAATACAAAATTTCTGCATACATTTATAAATCAAGTATAAGTATACACAACTTCAAAATATCATGTAGTCGTTTCTGAATTAATTGTACTTAAAAAAATCGAGTACAAAGAAATTTTCATTTTTAAGTAGATTAATGCTCCTTTTTGAAGCAATTGTACCTAAAATATATGAGTACATAGAAATGCTCATTTTTAAGTAGATTATTTTTAACAATGTACTTCTTTTTGAAACAATTGTACTTAAAAAGTACGAGTACATGGAAGTTCTCATTTTTAAGTAAATTATTTTTGAGAGTGTATTGTCTCACAAATAAAATTAATTTTTAAAATAAATATTTCTTTTCCCAAATATTTTTTCGCATAAATATGAATTTTTATTTGACTTCCAATACAAAGTTCAATTTTATTTACTATAGTATGGCAAGGATATTTTAAGTGCATATTTAAAATCTGCTTACGAAATATTTCATAAGCTATTGTATTATCTTACAAATAAGATTCAGTTTTAAATTTATTTATTTTTTAAATTTATATTATTGTATTCATTAAAACACGTTTTCAAATTTTATAGTTTTGTATTTTAAAAATATTTTAATTTATAGAATTAATTTTTGCGTACCAAAATTTAAAAATATCTCGTTTCTAATTAAAATTGGTACATAGTTGTTTTAGTGGGCCCCGATAACAAATCGCCAAGTGACCGATATGTACTTCCAAGTTATATGACATGCATGAATTTACAGTATTATATGGCATTTTGTGACTTATAAAGTTATAATCACATTTGGAGGATACATATTGCTCACACGCAAGGAAAGTAATACAACTTAAAAAGAAGAAAAAAATGCATTTTATCCCATCGATAAGTTTTACACCATTAATCGATACGTTTTTCAATAGGTAAAGTTTTATAAGCGAAGATATTCGAAAAACCACTAAATTACTCAATGTGTCACTTTACAATCACGAAAAGTGCGAAGTGATGGAAAAGTACCAACTCATCTCATAAGAAATATCTGTATAATGAACAAATTTTAAAAAAATGTTAAGATGCTCTTCATGTGAATATACATTTTTTTATCATTATTTGACAGAAACTCATTGTTACATTAGTTTAAAAATTATTCAAATCATTAAAGATTCGAGTGTTGTTTGTATATGTATAAAAAAGTACACTCGTGTTCAAATTTATATTTACAGTTATTCTTTTTTTTCTAAACTCTGCTTGTCACATATTATTCCACTCTTTTAATGTCTTATGCAGTAGCTTTATATAAAATGCAGTTATCGTAATTTTAAAATTTGTTTTTATGTAGTTCAGTCGCAGCGTTTTCATAAATAGTTTCGGAATGTAACAAACTGACGCTATTTTTCAATTGCTTATCTGTATTACAATATACACATCTAGAGTTGTTCCTTGCGAATAGGAAAATAAAATAACATATTATTAATTCAGATCGAAAGTAAAGTGTTTGAAAGTCATCTTAAGATTCTCTTACTTTTATTATTTAAACGTGCATAATATCTATTGTTATATTTTAATTCAAAGAATTAAAAAAAAATTAAAGCAGTGTCAAAATCTTTACAATAACAAACATTTTCTCAAATTCTGGCTTTTAAACTGCGCTTACATGACATAATGCTCGCGAGATTGTTAAAAGTATTGTCTTTTGCGATAAATTATAAAAATAAAAAGAATTATACTGAGAAATCTGGCGACATTCCGTCGTTAAATTTGATTGACCTAAACGCACATAAATTCTCCGATATATATATTTTTTATATTTGCTTACAAGTGGCAGTCCTTGTTACCTTCTGCTGACCACAGAAAATTTAGTCTTAAAATTTTCCTAGCATACAAAGCTTTACACAACTAACGAAAATGAGGCGTAATTTTCGAAAAACATCTAACCACACCTAAGAATTTTACAACCTCCTTTATAATTTTGAAAAGGTGGGTGGGTGGGGTGCTCTAAGAAAGTAATAGCGTCGATTTCCCCCCACATTCATTTACATACTAGAGAATTTTCAAAGTTTATTTCGAGTCCTTTTTAAATGTTGTTCCTGCCTCAAATAAACCAAAACTGGTCCGTTTAAAAGTGAAAGAAACTTCTTCAGAAATAAAATCTCTTTTAGCTATATCATCATCTAACATGTTGTTAGATTGATAAACTATGTTATCTGTTTACTCTGGTAAATTATAAAATACTTTTGGAAATGTTTATTTTAAATCCCTACAAACCCCGTTATGAACCTATGGTTCATACTTATTTTGATGCAAACTACTATTTTTTTATGGTTTGCAGTGTACAAAAATTAAAACATTATGATTAAGATAAAACCATATTTCTGCTTGTGGTATTTTGAGAAGCGTCATATTTGAGAAGCGTCAGAAGCGTTGTTCTGACATTTTGGATCGTCTGCCAAACTTTGTCACAGGATCATAACTGAAAAGTCGTTTATATTTATGAGGGTAAGGGGAATACATTTACTAAATCCTTCCTAAGTCTTCTACGGTTTTTTTCTTAAGGATTTTGCGTTTTTATGTAGACCTTTACAAATGAATGCATAAGTAATCACTACAGTTTCATGTTACTATAAGAAAAAACATCGAATCTTGTTTCTCCTGCGAAATTCTGTATTTTGGGTTTGTGACACTTTTCGTGCTTGTGAGCTGTATGGCGGGTGAATAAGAGGTAAATATAAGGTGTTGATGCGCTAAAAATGACATATATTATGTAGAGTATTTTTCGTATCACTATATGTACTTTATGACGTATATAAGTTGTATATGAAAACTTGCAGACGATTTCGGAGAAATCATAAATACAACATTTGGTGTATTCATAGTTGCGGGTAGTGCTTTAACAAAAAGTGCAATAATCTTAGATATATAATAACTTGCAAATTATGATGACATATTTTCTCCCCTAATCAGGGAGCATAGAATTAAAATGTATATAAATCTATATTTAGAACTAAACTTTATGTTTAAACTGAAAAATGAACAATAATACTAAATAATTTCTATTTTCGCTTTATCACAAAATGGATACAAAAAAAAAAAAAAAAAAAAAAAAAAAAAAAAAAAAAATCTACTTATGTCAAATAAACACTAAAAAACTTTGTACTACTCCCTGGAAAACATAAAGAAAAGAGAATAATGAATATGCAGCTGGCAAATACATCAGTTATTGTTATGTGAAAAGAAATTTATAATAAATCTTGAAATTTTAAATTATAGTTTTTACTTTCTTCTATCTTTACAAGAAGAAAGCATTGGTTTCATGAAAATTTTCGAATTCCAGTTTTCGACGGATTTACACATTTTATGGGTCAGAGATTACAAAAAACATGTTTTTACAAAATGTCGTTCTGTGAGTCTGTCCGTCTGTCTGTCTGCCTGTATGTGACACACATTTTGTGGGCGCTGTATCTCAAGAACTACTGCACAGAATTTAATAAAAATTTATATTCAGGTAGTACTTGATATAGATTGGTGCTGATTAGTTTTTGGTGTAAATCGCCCAACAGGTAGCGCTGTTATGCAGCATTTTGCAGGATTCCCGCAAAAGCTCTATCTCAAGAACTATTGCAGGGATTTTTATAAAACTTCAGATTCCGTTAGTACTTGACATGAATGGATGCTATTTACGTTTTGGTGTAACTCGCCCAACAGGTGGCGCTGCTATGCTGTATTTTGCAGGATTTACACTTTTTTCGCAGTAGCTCTATCTCATGAACTAATGCACACATTTTCATAAAACTTCGGATTTAGTTATTCCTTCATATGAAATGATGCTGACTACGTGTTTGTGTAAATTGCCCAATAGGTGGCGCCGCTGTGCTGCATTTTGAACTATTTCCTCAATAGCTCTAATGGACGAATAATGGACGAATTTTCATCAAACTTCAGATTTAAGTATAACTTGATTAATATTGCTGCTGATTATGTGCTGTTGCAAATCGCTCAACAGGTGGCGCTTCTATGCTGCATTTGTCATAATTTGCGCAATACCTCTATCTCAAGAACTAATGCACGATTTTTTCTCAAACTTCATACTCAGTTAGACGTTGACATAAGTTGGTGATAATTAGGTTCTGGTGTAAATAGCCCAATAGGTGGCGCTGCTATGCTGCATTTTGCTGGTTTTACACGATTTCAGAGACAGTCATACCTCGAGAACGGTCTCGTACGGAATTTCATATTTTTAGAATTCTCATGATGAACACAGATTGCCATTTAATTTGGCACTGAGATAGTGAATTTTGAAGTATTGACATGTATGAGATAGAAGAAAGTTTTGAGATGGCCACAACGTACTAGTTTCTATAAGAAATTGTTTTTTTAAATTTGAAATGAATAAATTAAAATGATTGAAAATTTTCAATTTCACTGTTCTGAGAAAAAAAAAAAAAAAACTAAATACCGATTATTGTATAGTTTTCAATGTCATTTTCTAATTAAAATTTTCGTGTAAAGATATTTTAATTTGAATATGCGTATTTATGTGAAATACTTTCGCTGCTAAGAAAAAAAAAATATATTTTTTAAAAATAGGACGCTCTTTTTTTACTCCTAAAACTTTTTTATTCCCTTTTTTATTCCTATTTTTTTCTGTGATATAGTGAAACATGGCAAAGGATTAGTACTCCAGACTTTTCAGAGGATTGTTAACTTCGAAATAAATTCCGAAATTAAAAAAAAAAAAATGATCTTCTTTCTGAAAATAACGCATTCCAAAAAGTGCGTAATTATATATTTACTTATGAAAATCAGATAATCACATTTTACTCTATATTTGAAACTTATGTTTTCTTTTATTCTAAATAAATCATTGAAATAAATTTTGAAGATTCTTTAAGATTTCTGTAAGATTAAACTAAATTATACTTTTACTTTATTGAAAAACTTTATGCAAACCATGTACAATAAATTGAGTTGTCTCTAAGCTAGGTAAAGTTAATTAAATGAAACAACAAGAAGAACATAAAGCAATAATGCAATTGTCTGATGACAAAATAAGTTACAAACCTCTACACAAAAGTAATTTTATTTCGGAAAAAGTAACAACAAACGAAATGTTTGCTCTTATTTTCCCGGAGAATGAAGTAAATAGGAAATCAAACTAAAAGAAGCAAAATAAAACCCCAAGAAAATAATTTCCTCTCTGTTCTGCTTGCGCTTCAAATGATGCACTATTTCTATCGGTGATTTCCTATTCTTAAGTTTAGAGAAGTTTCCTTTTGATGCAATTCATGGAGACTGACTTGCTCTTCTATATCGACACTAAACAGGAATCTAAAGTATATCATTATACCGCGTTAAGGCAACATGCTTTTACGTTTAGATACATTTTATTCTCTATTTTTATTTAAATATATTTCTTATCTACATTTTTTCAGTTTAAGCACACTTATTGTTGTTTTTAGCATTGTGTTTTTTACATGTTTGTTTCCTTATTCTAAAGCAGTTAGGCGCAAAATGAATAGCTGTTTATACAATTAATTTTAAATTCCTCAAGACTAATAAATATTTGTATCCCATAAGGAAAGGATGATTTTATAGTTTCAGGAGATTTACCTTCTGATACATGTAAAATGTTTTAAAATATATGTTTTATATTTAACATAGTTTCATTCTTTACAATTCGTTAATCTGTATAGCAATTACTATGTGAAAATATTTGGTTAAGTAATCAGATTTCATTTTAGATCCGTAACAGTCTAATCAATTATTTTAAAGAAAATAATTTCAAATTTAGTAAAAATAATGATTTCATTATTTGAATTTATTAACAATATTTTTTTTTCATATTATTTTTTAATTTTTTTTAAATAGGTACGTATATAGATAACTATAGTCAATGTTTAATAAATCATTACAAAAAAATATTCCTAATATTGACAGTGTGAAATACAGACTTTTATTAATTCTCACTTATTTAAATATATTCCTTATGTATATTTTTTCAGTTTAAGCACACTTATTGTTGTTCTTAACATTGTGTTTTTTACATGTTTGTTTCCTTATTCTAAAGCAGTTAGGCGCAAAATTAATAGCTGTTTATACAATTACTTTTAAATTCCTCAAGACTAATAAATATTTGTATCCCATAAGGAAAGGATGATTTAATAGTTTCAGGAGATTTACCTTCTGATACATGTAAAATGTTTTAAAATATATGTTTTGTATTTAATATAGTTTCATTCTTTTCCATTCGTTAATCTGTATAGCAATTAATATGTGAAAATATTTGGTTAAGTAATCAGATTTCATTTTAGATCCGTAACAGTCTAATCAACTATTTTAAAGAAAATAATTTCAAATTTAGTAAAAATAATGATTTCATTGTTTGAATTTACTAAAAATATTATTTTTTCTTTCATATTATTTTTTAATTTTTTTAAATAGGTACGTATATAGATAACTATAGTCAGTGTTTAATAAATCCTTACAAAAAAAAAAAAAAAAAAAAAAAAAAAAAAACATTCCTAATATTGACAGTGTGAAATACAGAATTTTATTAATTCTCACTTATTTAAATATATTCCTTATGTATATTTTTTCAGTTTAAGCACACTTATTATTGTTCTTAACATTGTGTTTTTTATGTGTTTGTTTTTTTATTCTAAAGCAGTTAGGCGCAAAATGAATAGCTGTTTATACAGTTACTTTTAAATCCCTCAAGACTAATAAATATTTGTATCCCATAAGGAAAGTATGATTTAATAGTTTGAGGAGATTTTCCTTCTGATACATGTAAAATGTTTTAAAATATATGTTTTATATTTAATATATTTTCATTCTTTACCATTCGTTAATCTGTATAGTAATTACTATGTGAAAATATTTGGTTAAGTAATCAGATTTCATTTTAGATCCGTAACAGTATAATCAATTATTTTAAAGAAAATAATTTCAAATTTAGTAAAAATGATGATTTCATTATTTGCATTTACTAAAAAAATTATTTTTTCTTTCATATTATTTTTTAATTTTTTAAAATAGGTACGTATATAGATAACTATAATCAGTGTTTAATAAATCCTTACAAGCAAAATATTCCTAATATTGACAGTGTGAAATACAAATTTTTATCTCTTCTCAAAAAAATATAATAATAATATATATATATATATATATATATATATATGTATATACCATTAAGTTAAATAATCCAATAAAAATTATTTCACCCAGGAAATTCATTTTGGTCGGTATACTATCACACTGAAAATTCAATTGTATAACAATTAAAGAAATTATATTCTGAAGTGAAATGTTCATTCGACCTTTTTCTGACTTTTATAATGATTTAAAAAAACAAAAACATTCCAAATCCTGAATTCTTTATGCTTTTCAATACTTTTCAGGAAATAATAAAACATATTTCTCAGATTTGTAAACTTAGTTTGGCTTGCAAATTAAATCATCATTACTTCATGATATTTATCTTGCTCAATACTATGGAAAGATGCAAAGTACTGAACAATCCATATTTTCGCTAACAGTATTTATATAGCGTGCCGCAAATTCTATCAAAACATAATTTAAAACATCCCACAATCACACATTCTGCATTCAAAAACAGATATAAATTAAAACTTTAAAAATAGAAATCATATCGCCTGGCTTGTTTTACATACCTACCAGAACAAACAGCATCAGCTTAAGACTTGCACATGAAGCATTGGAACAAATGTTCGCCGTCGCCTTGTTCCCTCACAGATTATGCGGTCTTTATTAACTTTATTGCCATACCATTGCTATCCCGGACATCTTACCAAAATAGTGTCATATTAGTTTGAACTAGGCTTATAAGGACATCCTACATTGTAAGGGAGATCTATTGATATTTTGTCAAACATATATATTGACACAAATAAGGTATAAAAAATATCTTATTCTACCGCGTTAAAGCAACATGATTTAACATTTGATATATATATTTATTTAATTATATTCCTTATCTATAGTTCTTTATATGTTCCTTATCTAAATTGGTATTAAAACAGAAATGGAAAATACTAAAACATACGCAATATGCTACAAAACAAATGATCTTGAGAGCATCAAGTACAAATTATACAAGTTGTGACTTTAAGTGGTACTTGACGGTAAAGGCAAAAATTAGATAAAATTAAAAATATAGTAAATTCGTATGGTTTAGCTGTACATAAATGGCATGCATATTTTATGTATCAAAATATTTAAAAAGATAAGAAAAATATATGAATTTTTCGATTTGAAAAGATATGAATTTTACGACTTAATTAGTATTTTGAGAATATTTTAGCCTGTCATTGTTGTAATATATCGCCAATAAGTAATTCATTTGCGCTGTAAGTTTTAAAACGTATCACATACTCTAAGATCGAACTTCGGCCAAAGATTATTTACAAATTTCTCTAGAGTGAATTGTTTATAGGGATTTATATGAATCCAAAGCAAGGGTTTCTTGATCACCTGACCAGTTGCTCCTACGAAATAAACTCAATTCGTCCTGTTTCCGAAATCGTTACCGTACTCTTCATTAATCTAAATAGAATCGCTAATTTATTCGTATTACAGATCAATATGGAATAAGAATTTTACTGAAGATATTAGGCCCACTAAAAACCTACATATTATTTTGAAAGGAATTTTACTGAAGATATTAGGGTCATTAAAATCCTACATATTTTTTTGAAAGACCTTGAAAAATCAGAGAAATTGGCATCTAAGCAGTAATGAATAAGGCTGAAATATGCGCAAAATGCTACAAAACAAATATTTTATGTAGCATCAAATAGACAAATATAAAGATTGACTTATAATGTGAATTCAACATTTTTAAATAAAACGCAAAAATTACATAATAAAAATCTAATAACTCTAAGTTTTGGGTGTACACAAATATCATGACTAGCAGTTAAAATTAAACAAGGTATAAAATTTTCAAAACAATGCTGAGTACTCAGGAGGAAGTGCACATGATTCATTTATCGGCGACATTTGCTTACGAGTGAACACACTGGAAGCTGTTTTAATATTAAGATAAAATAATTATATATATAATCAATATTAAGCAGAAATATATTTTCTGGGAGGTGTTTTCACTCGTAAGCAAATGTCGCGGATAAATGAATCATGTGCACTTCCTCCTGAATACTCAGCATTGTTTTGAAATTTTTATACTTTATTTAATTTTAACTGCTAGTAATTTTTAACTGTAAACGTGATATATAGTTTTCTGTCATTTGAATGTCATTTATTGCACTGATGAGAGCCTAAAATGTAGCCCGAAACATTTGCTTTTTAATTGTATTAAATGTATTTATGTAATTTTTACTTGTATGTCTGATTAATTGTAATATATATTTTTTAAATTATATGTCTGTTTATTCATGTTAAATATCCACTAGAAATATAGTGCTAAAATATATTGATGTTTCTGTTTTACATAATGTCATAATATCACCCTTGAGTTACACAACAAAAATTGCTCAATTAATGATAATTTTAAATTATATACTTCCTTTAAAGTGTTTACACTGCACAATAACAACTGTTCAACGATATATTATTTTTATAGTGTTATTAATAGTTTGCAGAATTAAGAATTACTACCTTATAACGATTGAGAAATAACGCCAGTCGAGCAGATTACAAGCAATATGAACAAAAGATGTTATAACCGCCCCCGTCATAAAAACTCAGAACAAAAACAGACTTCACGAGATTAACCCTTTATGTACTGAAAAATGAATTCATGAAAATTTTATCTTCTAAAGCATTTTTCGTGAATTATTTAAACTACATTAAAAGATTTACATAATCATTTAATAAATTTTAATAGGATTTTAGAAGGATTGAAGGATTTAGAAGAATTAATTAAATTTGAATTTATAGGGATTTTGTGCAACATTTATAACCCCGCTCAAATCTTTTATTTTAAAGATTTTTCTTAGTATTTTGTAGAATTAGGAAATGTACAAATATAATGTTCTTAAAATAGAAATATAGAAATATTTTCGAATTGAAAATCCAACCACCCTCCCTCAAAGCCAAAGATGCTGAAAAGAAGCAAAGGCAAAAGAAATCATCCTTTTAAAAATATTTTTGTTTTGTGTAACCCATAATGTTTTTGGAAAAAAATAAAGTAAAGTATCTATGACTCATTTTAAACTGTATTACAACTAATTGATGTATTAAATGAATTTTATAATAAGTTATTTTAATGGTACTTATAAGTACCGCCAGTAGATAAAGGGTTAAATGCATGTTATCACACGTAAGTAACACATAATAGTTCATCACAAGACCAATAGACAGCGGCAAATGGCAAATAAAGATCATGTAACTAATGAGTTACAATCTGTATTTAAGGGATATGAAGTTGGGGAAAATTAAATAAAAAAACATATTAAAATGTTTTTGCATATTATAAAACCTGAAATTTTGGATACAAGTCATTGTGAATTTTTCTTTTCAGCGTTTAGTTATATTGCAATATGTAAAGTAAGGGCTCCCTGACGATTTCTGAACTATCATAAAATCGTTGGACTACTTTAATTTTCAATTATTCTAATAATCTGAGAGGCACAATCACATTTTTGCGATGAATAATGGCATACATTATTTTTGAGTAAATGATAGATAGGTACATACACGAAAACTAGAAATACGTCCGGAATAATATCGCACACACCACTCCAATGTGAAATGTATTGCAATCCGATTATTTATTATGTTCTTGAGTAGGGGTTACGTCACTAAGTGGATTACCATTCTTGGCACATTACAATGTACCGTGGGATGTTCTTATGGCATCCCCTGGTGCTCGAGGTCAAGCTCGTTATCAGCCCTATCTAATGTTTTATATTTAAAAACTTCATCGACGGTAATATTGGTTTAAAAATCGCGACACTGTCTCTTGGATTATATGAACGACAAGATCCTTTGGCGAATTTTCCTTCATGTAAATGGAATGATATAGATATGAATCCAGTAATTTAATATGATCCTTTATAAGCATGTTTATACATTTATTTGTGTCATTACATAATTTTAAATATCAAATGATGAATAGAAATAAAAAAGTATTATACTAATTCATCTTTTAATTAAATATTATTAAGCGATATCCTATTTAAATAAACAATTTCTACCATATTATAAAATTAGTTTATTCAAAGTAGTAACTAAATGCAGTTTATTTTTATATTAATGTAAACGGAATTCATGCAGTTAAAGTAAACAATGTTTGTTGCGTAAATTTTAATGCTCAACTCTTAAAATGTAAAAGATATTAAGTATAAATATGCATTTTTAAAATATAATTTTGCATCTGCAAATACAGTCAAATTTACAATTAATAAATTTTGTTTCCTTTTATTAAAAATTTAGCATAGCTTATTCATTTTTAGTAAATAAATTTGGCAGATTAAGTTTCATTTCTGTATTTTAAAATGTAAAATCTTAAAAGAAGCCTGTAATAATTATAATTATTGTTCTAAACAGCATTTTAAAATCACCGTGTAAAATCAAACTTATAAAAATAAAAATTTCATGTAATTTTATTTGCGTAAATGTAATTGTTACTGCAAACATATGAAATTAGATTTCTAAAAAGCTTCATTTAAGTAATTTCATTTAAATTATTTAGAATGTGTTTTATTTATTAGATTTTGCGTGTAACAATATCAATTTCCTATTGTGGAGATATTTTTATTAGGTAATGGAACTAAAATTAACTTTGATAAAACAAATATAAATCTTGTAAATGGTTTTATAAATTCATGTACTTCATTGATTTTCATTTTTTATAAATTATTTTCATTATATTCGTTGTACTACGCAAAACATTAGTTGAATAAATCTTCTGTAGTAGTAATTTGCTTTTGATGAACTTCCGTTTCAGTGTATTTCAAAAGCACAATCTTACTGAACAAATTTTTGCCAAAACGGTTGAGAAACATTTACTATGTTTAAATTCTCAACGACTAAGGATAAAAACGAAATAAGTTTTTAATCTTCAATTTTTTATAACTTACTCATTTCATTTATCATATTAGGAATAAAACAGCTTGTAAATATTATGAAATAGTAAATTGTTGCAATGTTTTTAATGGGCTTGAATTCTAGATTTTACAAAATATCCATCATATGTTAAATATTTAATATCAACATCGCATAAAAAACACTTATTCTCAAAAAAAAAAAAAAAATACATGAACTATGGGTAATAGGGTGGAGCGAAATTTTTTTTCCCTTCAAATCAAAATTGGCCGGGGTGGGAAAGTTGCTCTATCAGATCCTCATTCTGAATATAAAATATTTTTGAAAAATATTAATATTAAATACTGCCCCAAGGTCATTGAATATTGAGAAAAAACGTAAAAGCACTCGCCTGTGGAAAAAAAAAAAATCTTTTCCTAATCAAAATGGGGCGGTGTGGGAAAGTTGCTCTATCATATCCTCATTCTGAATAAAAAATATCTTTGAAAAATATTAATATTAAATACTGCCCGAAGGTCATTGAATATTGAGAAAAAACGTAAAAGTTGTGCATTTTCCCATTTTTTTCCCCTCAAATATACAAAATATTTTATTAATTTAGTTTAAAAGGATGATCATCGAATTATTATTATTATTATCTATCTATAGTAAAAATATGTAATATTTATATCAAATTTGCTTTTATTATGCTAACTCAACGACTATACTTCTTTTAAATATATGAAATTTGGGTAATTGTAATTTTTTTACAAATTTTACTTAACCTGTGTAAGAAAATATAATTTGAAATTATCCTTAAAGAACTATAGTAATAAGGTAAAAATAATTTACTATTTAATTTACAAGCAGTGAATTTACCATTTTATGGTAGTGCATACTGTTTTTTGGTTTCAAAAACTGGCATTTTTTTCCGAGACTCCAGACGTTTTAATGTATCCATGGCGTCTCAAAGGACCACAAACAGCAGAAGAAGACTCTGTAACAAGTCTCACACATCTTTCAGTGGCTTGATTGTGACAAGGTAATAGTTTAATCTTAGGTAAGATGTCTTCATCTATTGCCTTTGGATTTAGGATACACTTTGTAAGAATGTTATGATCTAAGAACTTAGTTAATGTTGGTTCTGTCACGGTCACTTCAGCCTAATTTATGAAATTGATATAGTCTTTGGTCTCTCAGGTAACTTGATCGTTTATTTTCGTGAAACTTTTATTATTCTGCATAGTGCCAACACTCATACATACTATATAAGAGTGGCACTGCGCAGAATAATGAAATCTCGAAAGTCAAAAAATTCTTTACGTACATGATCTCAGGTAACTTGAAAGTACGTAAAGAATGTCTTCACTTTCAAGATTTTATTATTATGCGTAGTGCCAGCACTCTTACATACTGTGTAAGAGCTTTGGCACTTCGCAGAACAATAAAATCTTTAAAGTCAAGAAATTCTTTACATACGGATAAATTTTGATGCCAAAGTCTATATAGATTCTATAAATTGGGCTGAAGTGACCGTGATACAACTACCATTAACTTAGTTCTTTGATCATAACATTCTTACAAAGTGTATCCTAAATCCAAAGGCAATAGATGAAGACATCTTACCTAAGATTAAACTATTTACCTTGTCACAATCAAGCCACTGAAAGATGTGTGAAACTTGTTACGGAGGCTTCTTCTGCTGTTTGTGGCCCTTTGAGACGCATTGAGTTCATTAAAACTTGTCTGGAGTCTCGGAAAAAAAGGCAGTTTTTGAAACCAAAAAACGGTATGAACTACTATAAAATGGTAACTTCATTACTTGTAAATTGCAATAGTAAATTATTTTTATCTTATTACTATAGTTCTTTAAGAATAATTTCAAATTATATTTTTTTACACAGGTTAAGTAAAAAATATAAAACAATTACAATTACCCAAATTTCATATATTAAAAAATATATAGTCGTTGAGTAAGCATAATAAAAGCGAATATGATAAAAATATTACATAATTTTACTATAAATTTATAATAACAATAATAATAATTCGATGATCATCCTTTTAAATTAAATTAATAAAATAGTTTGTATATTTGAGAAAAAAATGGGAAATTGCACAAATTTTACGTTTTTTCTCAATATTCAATGACCTTGGGGCAGTATTTAATATTAATATTTTTCAAAGATATTTTTTATTCAGAATGAGGATATGATACAGCAACTTTCCCACACCGCCTCATTTTGATTTGAAAAAAAAAATATTTTTTCCATAGCCGGGCGCTTTTACGTTTTTTCTCAATATTCAATGACCTTGGGGCAGTATTTTATATTAATATTTTTTAAAGATATTTTATATTCAGAATGAGGATCGGATAGAGCAACTTTCCCACCCCGGCCAATATTGATTTGAAGAATTTTTTTTTTCCCATAGGCGAGCGCTCCACCCTAATGGGTAACACAACGCATGGATAACTAGTTATTTCTATAATTTGGTTTCTTAGTTTAGTTCATATGTTGAGGTTATGAATGCAAAGAATGAAATATTAACAGTACACAAAATAACAATATCTCATGATGGCTGAAAAAAAAACAACAACAACAAAAAAACATGTCTGGGACTATATAAGCAGAGCAGTTGTAAATATTGAAATCTTCGGAAAATTAAATAATATACAGAATATTTATAATGACGATATTTTATTAATAAACTACCACCTTCAAATGTCACCTAGAATGTAAGTTTCTGGAAATTTACCCGTATGAAGGCACCTATTTCCAGCATTAATCGTCACAGGCACGAAGCACAGCAAAATGTCTGTTACAAAATACTTCACTTCAAGACTGAGGCATTGTTGAAAATTAGAGACACAAAAATAGCCAAACAAGCGAGAAAATGGTTTGAGGCAAGGCAGATTGCATGAAACATTAATGTTCAATCTATGTATGTATGAAACAGCCAATGAACTCAGAATAATTGTTATTAACAATTAGAAAGCGGGTGATTTCTAAAATAACTGCTACAAAGGGCACAATGTGAAAAGCGGAACAGCATAGGTAAAAGTACAACAAGCGGATGCCAAAGAGCTGCATATAGGATAAATAAAAATCCGTGTGTATAAGCAAACAGTGAAATAATTTAACTTTGCAAAAATATGGCAGATATGACTGCTAACTGTCAAAAGCACGTCATGTGTATATTATGTGTATAAATAGTGTGTATTACGATTCTCAACAGAAAAGAAATCTGTTAACGAAGATTTTTGTCTGTTACAAGAAGGCAAAAAACCTTCCTTTCTTTAACTTTTCTTTTTATTATTCAGAGCAAAAAGCTGTTAGAGAAAATGTTTAAATGAAGAATTTATTTAAACAGACAGATTGATTTCAGAAAAAAATGGGAAGGACGTGGAATAAATACGTATATATTTATTTATTTATAATTGGACAATAAATTACTATTTAAAATAAAAATGTATTAACAATATTATTTTAAGGTAGAGAGAAAAGATTAAACAATTAAATTAAAATGAAATATGGGAATTTAAATTTACACCACAATCTGATTCACGGAATGCAAAAATATTGTTGACTTTAAAACTTTTCCATAAATAATTTCTCTAGGAAATGGCAATTTAAAAAATTCTTTATGATAAAATTGGTGGAAACAAGTGCGTGCAAAAAATATTTTAATAACAAGGGAATTTTTCAATTAACTTTCAAAATTTTAACCCTTTGCTTATTCTAACAAATTATTTTTGAACATAAATTTTCCACAGATTTTAACAAATATATTTTTTTGTAAATAAACTTTAGGAAGTTTACTTCTTTTGAGCTAGAATTGGTGTGGGAAAAAATGTTTTTGTTTTTCAATATTGTTTTTTATAATCAAGTACATGCATAATTATTTTCAAATTTACCTTTAAATTATAGTAACCACAGAGAAAAAGCATGATTTGCCATAATAAAAGATTCTGAATGCTATGTCAATGAAATTTTAAAGAATGAAGTTATTTTCAGTTTTTTATTATATGCGATATTGCAAAATTTTCGCATGGATACAAAAAAATTAAATTATTTATATTTCAGAATATATATTTATACAATCTTTCTAGTACATTTGAAAATATTTTGCACAAAAAAGAGCAGAATTATCTAAATAAAATAAGTGAAATAAGAAAGAAACTAATAAGTAGCATAAAATAATTGTCCGTTTAACTTAAAATAATAAAAACTTCACTATATTATTTTTAGTTTAAGAAAAACATTCTTTCAAAGATTTACACAATAGTGCATTGATATAGAAACGCTAAGAAATTCTAAGTAAAATTTTGTTGTCTTGCAAATGAAGTCAGATATGAAGTAAATTTAATTCTAGAGAAAATCTGAATAAGAAAATCGTAAATAATTGTAAATCATGTATACATTTTATAAAATATATACATAGGAAGTGGATTTTTTCAGTTAATAATTCCTTATTCAAATTGAGAAGATTTTGACTCTGAATAACAAATAATATTTTTATAGATAATACATATAAACTATTTTATAATTAATTGCTCTGCACTTTTCAAAGTTCAAACTAAGTTAAAATAAATAAAAAAATGCAATTTAACATATTACAACGACCATTTGGAAAATGATTCTTTCAAGGACTAAATTTTAAGACATAAAAAATCGCACGGAGTTCATCATACATTACGTAAGCCATGAATTAAACATTATTAGTGTTATTACACGTAAAAATTGAAAGTGACAAAAACAGCATGCGACTCCTCAGATTTCCTGAACCTTACGTATTATCCAAGCATTTCATTGGCTGTTCGGGAAAAGGCATTTCCATCGTCAGATTTTCAAGAAATCTGACGACTCATTTTAAATTAAATTTCACACTTAAACTTCTAAACATCTCACAATATTACTTTTTACACCGTCGTATAGTGAAAAAAATGTACTTTTAAATGCAATTTGCTCTAAAGCTGTATCTCAATTTGTTTCTGAGTTATTAATTTTTTTGTAGTTTTTATTACTTTTTTGTCATAGTGGCAACAGAAGTATCCATATCTGTTGAAAGTAAAGGGAAACACAGGTTACTGTATAGACTAATCAGAAAACGAATAAAATGCGGATTAAAACAATAAAAATCTTCAGATATGCTTTTAATTTCCTATCCTGACGAGGACAATAAACAATTTTCCATAGTTTAAAAAAAAAAAAAAAAAGGAAAGTACGAGGTCGTCGAAAAATTTTGCATTCATTTAAAAAAATTGAAACTCAAATAGTAACTGCCTAAATAATAATAAATAAATAGCGACCGTCTTAATTATTTGATATTTGTTATGTGTGCAGCCGAGGCTATCATCCGATACTTCAAAGCGATGGTTGAAAGATGATGATATCAATGAATATGATAAAAATAGTTTAAAAATTCAAAAGTAATGTTTTAAATTTTTAGTTCAAGAAACCGGGGGAAATTTACAAACTTCAAAAATTCTTCTAAATATGAAAATGTTTGCCACATTTCACAAAATCATATTGATTGTCCCTGTGTCCCTTCGTCTTCTTTTCTGAAAGTAATGCATGTAAAATAAAAAAGAAATCTAAGAAGTCTCAGAGAATTGTCAAAAGTATTCCAATTAAATTTATTGTGTTTCCTCAAAAAGCTTTGAGTTAAAAGTTTATAATATGTTCTACTTTTTACGAGAAATCTCAAGTAGCTTAATTTGATTTTTTTAGATTTTTAAAACATTAAAAGGAGATTGCTTGAAAAAGGAAAGAATTTTGTTTTTTTAATAATTGAATCCGAAATATAAAAATCAATTTCTAAAAATATCTGCTTAAATAAAATAGAAAATCAATGCAATTAAAATTTTCGAATACACAACTTCAAAGAACTACCTTTTACACATGAAGAAATGAAGCGACTTACAGACTTATTGATTGCTATTGAAAAGTCATGCATAAAAATTCCGAAATATGTGGAGGCGATAAAATCTCATAGAATATATTTTCTTGGTTTACGCCATAATATTCTTGAAAAAATTAAAATTTTATCGTCTTCATTCACATTTTTTGAAAAACAAATATTTAGAAATAATGGAAGTGATAGTACACTGATATTCTTGATTTTCAGTGTTAAATTTAAAAACTCAGCCACATATGATGAAATCAAATAACAGATAAAAATAAGGTATCTTTAATTATTGGTAGGAAAATAAAGCACCGAAGATAAATTAAAATAAGCTTTAAAACTGTCTTTCACAAAACATGAAGTTATATATTTAGTTTTAATATTTTTAAAAGGTTCTTTTCCACATAGTTTTTGGTTAAAGAAATTGACATCAACTGTAATTTATTGAAACGTAAGAAATGTTTCTTGAAAGAGAAAAAAATACGTCATTATTTTCTCATTTTCAAAAAATACATCATCTGCTATAATGGCTGGTGGTCTCGTTACTTTGAAAAATTACTGGATTCGAATATCAGTTTTTGCCTTGAGAAAATATGATGATTGATGTCTATTTTCACCTGAGGTTCCATTCTTCAAAATTCACGTATAAAATAAACTAATGAACAATAAATATATATATACAATAAATAATTGATTTTACGACTATAATATCAATAATTTTTTTTATTATTATTATTAAAGGAATAAACGGCCAAGTGCCAGTGTTACTCCCACTCAGAGGCTTCCGTACAATAAATATATGATTCATTATCTGTATTATTAAAAAAATTGCTGTTAAAAATAATAAGAGTTTGCAAAAAAACTGTACAACGTAGGGTTGGGTATAGCTCTATATACTAGATATACTAGAAATCTATGAACAGGTATGCAATAAAAATTCATAGAGATATGAAGCCTAAATAATATCAAATATTGTTATTCTGTATAACTATTTTTTAATCTTATCCTAATCTGTCTATGATGAACTTACTTCGGTGCTGACAATAATGTAGTGCATATTTAAACTTCATTTGCCATTTCATAAAACTAAACTCAGCGAACTAATAATCTTTTCTTCTTACAGTGTAGTTAAAACAAAAGACTTTTTCAAAGTTTAAGCACGGCGTTGTGCTAAGCGCGCTTCGAAAGGAGGCCGTAAAATTTCAACGCCGCATTGGACCGTGCCGCGTTTTGCCAGATCGGTTTTTAATTAACATTTAAAGACACGAGAGGCGTATTGAGATACTCACTCAATGGAAACTAGTTGAGAATCCTATAGCATTTATGTGTTTAATTCTAATAAAATTAGTCTGTTTTTAACGATTTGACCTTTATTGATTTTACACTGCTACTGGGCATTGTATTACACAAATATATCAGTAAAAGGTGTTATCTAGGCTTTAAAAGCCGGCGGCATATAGAGTACGCCGCCCTGTAATTTTGTATGTCAAAACCATCCGTGATTTTAAGTGTTAATATCTCGGCTAATTACCGACGATTTTCTTAGAAAATCATTATCAACAATGCGATTATATTTCTTCTACGATATATACCTCCTGATTTCATCAACACCTTTACTGAATGCCCGCAAAATGTGTGTGTATTGGAGAACTGCGATGTTCTCAAAAGTGTGTGCATAGGGTAATCGCTATATTTTTCCTGCAAGGTTTAAATTAACATCTACTACCTCTATTTTTTTCATAATTTTAGTTTTGGTAGATTCGGAAATAGAAAGGGGGGGGGCATGTTTTTGCACTACATTATCAAAGATATCTCTGAAAATATAATACCTAAAATTAAAAGAATTGTTAAGTTAAATAATGCTATAAAAAGTGATAGAATATCTTTATTAAGACTTACGATCATTTCATCGCACAATCGGCGACATTTTCAAAATCAATCATAATAGAAAATATTTTCACATAATTTAAAAACAATAATACAGTAAACAATGTCACGAGACATGAAGCATAATGAAAATATTGCAACCATAAAATAAAATAAAAATTAAATTAGTTATTTGCGAGCGTGGATTAATTTTCACATAATTTAAAAACAACATGGTAAACAATGTCACGAGACATCAAGCATACTGAAAAACATTGCAAAACATAAAATAAAATAAAATTAACTTTGCTATTTGCGAGTGTGGATTAATTTGTACTATTGTTTCTACAATTACTTAGTATCTCTTTCCGAATTCTAGGTAAATCAAGGGACACATAATCATTGCAAATATTGTCGTTGCGTAAAAATATTTCTATTGATTCTCGGACTATGGATGGTAAATAAAAGCTTGATGGATAAATTAACTTGCTATTTTTAAATTCAATCTGTAAAGGTTCTTCGCTGCATAATCTGGCCAAAGCTGTGGTTCTTCTATTGTATTTGATGTCTGCTATATGTTCTTTGATTCTAGTTTTAAGTTTTCTGCTTGTCATACCTATATAAAACTGCTTCGTTCCATCTTCTTTGGTGAAAGGTATTTCGTATACTCCTGCTAATTGGTTGGACTCAATTTGATCTATTTTCTTGCATACTATATTTTTTATTTTCATGGATGGTTTTGCGACTAGGAAGATATTGAATTTATTGAGTTTATATTTTAAACGTTCGAAGAAAACAGGAAAATATTGTAAAGTGGATAACGTGGAATTTTGTAGCTTGAAATTTCTTTTCTTTTTGTTCTTCAACCTCTTAATTAATTTTTCTATTGTGCTTTCTTTGTATCCATTGTTTCTTGCAATATCATATATTTTATTTATTTCGTTATTTAAATGTTCAGGGGTACAAACTGTGAAAGCTCTCTGAATAGAATGTCTAAATGCAGAAACTTTGTATGAAAAAGGTGCTTGCGCATTATTAGGGATAATGGATTGACTGGCTATGGGCTTTCTGTACACAGTGCGCTTTATTCCTTGGTGCGTCTTGATTAATAATACATCTAAATACGGTAGCGTACCATTTTCTTCTATTTCCAATGTAAATTTAATTTAAGAATCAAGATTATTAATCTGGTTCAGAAAGTTATTGAGCAAGGTTTCTTCATGTTGCCATACGATGACTATGGCACCGTATACCTACGCTACCGTATTTAGATGTATTATTAATCATGACGCACCAAGGAATAAAGCGCACTGTGTACAGAAAGCCCACAGCCAGTCTTTATACCCTCGAAACATCCCAAAGGATGGATGGATTTTAATGAATGAGGTCTCTATCGATTCGTCTTAACTGTCCGATGGTTATAGGCTAGTTTTTTTTTATAAATTTAAAATGACGACCGTAAAATACAAAAAGTAAGTAAAGTAAGTAAAATAAGTGATTATTATGCATGTTTTTATAAAAGAAATGTATTTTTGAGTTCAGCCTTACGAAACCTTTCATAGGATGCCCCACACGTCATACAAAGAAAATATATTATTTTCTTTAATATGACAAGGATAATTCTTCGTAAATAATATAGTAAAGAGGAATATTTATAGACTGAGGCATATGCATTGTAAAAATAATATCACATTAATTTATTTTCGATCAAATCATTTTTAAACAATTAAAATAAAAATGAAATTCAATTTTCGAAATTTTTGAAATTAAATTTCGTTTACGATTAAATATGCCGATAGAACGATCATTTTTCAGTAGTTCTTATTACTGACAAGAAGGGTTATGTGTTTCACGCGTATCTGGGTATGTGGATTTCTTTATATCCTCGAAACATCCCAAAGGATGGATGGATTTTAATGAATGAGGTCTCTATCGATTCGTCTTAACTGTCCGATGGTTATAGGCCAGTTTTTTTATAAATTTAAAATGACGACCGTAAAATACAAAAAGGCAGTAGAGACGAAAAATTTTTTTCACGCACTCTATTGAGTGGCATATCATTGGACAGGTCTTTCAAAATGAAGAAGATGTTTCATTTGGCATATCATTGGATAGGTCTTTCAAAATGAAGACGATGTTTCATTGAATATTTTACAGTCAGAAGCTCCGTTTAAATATTACACAACCTGGAAGTTGTGTAGGTAGGATCTCTAGCTTTACTGCAACTACAACCTTCATAGACATCTATAGGGCTGGTCAAAACCGTGTTAATAGATAGGAACTAACAACTGAACACATCTTAAAAGACATCAATACAAGTAAATAAAAAAATAAGTAAGTAATATAAAAAAAATGTTTGACATTGATGAGTAATAATTAGCTAGTTCGTTTTTTACTCAGGCGGGTTTTTTGATTTTTTTAATTTAATTTTTCAAATATTAGTCCAGTGTTAGGGGAGCACAAATAGGCTGAATTCGGAATTAATTAGGGGAAAGCTGGAAATTGTTTTAATCCCTTCAGATTAGGTCTAGAATGAATATACTATGTTTTCCCCCTCGTACTAGGTGAGCGTTAGGAAATACGTATAGATTTAAGTCAAAAAGCACGTTTTTTTGCATACCATAACAGTATCTCCAAACAGCTAACTCTGTCAAAAACATTGTCAATACATACCGGGTGTCCTAAAAAGGACTGACTGATTTTAAAATTCAATAACTTGTAAACGGTGAAAGTATTTAAAAAATTGTTGCAGGAGGGTTATGCATAAGGTCAAAAGTATTTTTACAGTGATTTTCGATTTTAGTTCGAATTACAAACAATAGATGGCGCTGCGATCAATAGACGCTAAATTCAGGCTCGATTTTTGGTACTTCGTGGCCCGCTTAATACATTTCCATCTCCTTTTTCCGCATGGAACAAGAGAAAGGACCAAGAATCGAGCCTGTATTTAGCGACTATTGCTTACAGTGCCATCTATTGTTTGTAATTCGAACTAAAATCGAAAATCACTGTAATAAAACTTTTGACTTTATGTATAACCCTCCTGCAAGAAATTTTTAAATATCTGTCACCGTTTGCAAGTTATTGAATTTAAAAATCAGTCAGTCCTTTTTAGGACACCCTGTATGTTGTAGAGCTTAAAATTCTGAGTAAAATGAGTACCTACACTTAATATTTTTATTGAACATTAAGGTCACAATTCCAGTTTAAAGTTTTATACCCGTGGTCAGGGGGTTGAACTCAGAATTAATTAAGAGAAAACTGGAAATTGTTTAAATCCCTTCAGTTTAGGTCTAAAATGAACGTACTATGTTTTCTTCCTCGTACTTGGGAGAATGTTAGAAAATATGTACATTTTTATTTTCGAAAATCACGTTTTTTTTTTTTTTTTTTTAATTACCTTAACAATATCTCAAAACAGCTAACTCTATAAAAAGCATCGTGAATACAAATGCTGTAGAGCTTAAAATTCTAAATAAAATTAGTACCATCATTAATATTTTTGCTCAATATTAAGGTCGCAATTCTATTTCAAAATTTTGCCTTAATCGCTAATCAAGAGCTTGAAGCCAGTAGAGACCAAGTTAACTTAACAATATCTCAAAACAGCTAACTCTATCAAAAACGTTGTCAGTACAAAAGTTGTAGAGCCTAAATTTCTGAGTAAAATGAGTACCTACACTTAATATTTTTGTTTAATATTAAGACCGCAGATTTGAGATAATTTTAAGTTAACTTGGTCTCTCCTGGCTTCAAGCTCTTGATTTGAAACATTTTGAAGTAGAATTGCGACCTTAAGATTGAACAAAAATATTATTTATGGTACTCATTATATTTAGAATTTTAAGCTCTACAACATTTCTAGTGACAATGTTTTTTATAGAGTTAGCTGTTTTGAGATATTGTTAAGGTAATTAAAAAAAAGTGTTTTTCGAAAATAAATATGTACATAATTTCTAACATTCCCCCAAGTACCAGGAAGAAAACATCGTACATTCATTTTAGACCTAAACTGAAGGGATTAAAACAATTTCCAGTTTTCTACTAATTAATTCTGAGTTCAAACCCCTGACCACGGGTCTAAATCTTTAAACTGGAATTGTGATCTTAATGTTCAGCAAAAATATTAAGTGTAGGTACTCACTTTACTCAGAATTTTAAGCTCTAAAACTTTTGTACTGGCAACGTTTTTGATAGAGTTAGCAGTTTGGAGATACTGTTATGGTATGCAAAAAAACGTGCTTCTTGACTATAAATCTATACGTATATCCTAACGCTCACCTAGTACGAGGGGGAAAACATAGTATATACATTCTGGACCTAAACTGAAGGGATTAAAATATTTTCCAGCTTTCCCCTAATTAATTCCGAATTCGGCCTATTTGTGCTCCCCTACCACTGGGCTAATATTTGAAAAATTAAATTTAAAAAATCAAAAAACCCGCCTGCGTAAAAAACGAATTAGCTAATTATTACTCATCAATGTGAAACATTTTTTTTATTACTTACTTTTTTTTATTATTATTTAGTTGTATTGATGGCTTTTAAGTTGTGTTCAGTTGTTAGTTCCTAACGCTCACCTAGTACGAGGGGAAAAACATAGCATATTCATTCTAGACCTAAACTGAAGGGATTAAAACAATTTCTAGCTTTCCCGAATTCAATTGTCTAACCACTGGGCTATATATCCTTTGTAAATGAAAATTATTTTTGCATACAAATCATTTCAACAGTAACATTAAATAGACAGAAATATTAACAATAAATATTAAATTTTAATTAAGAAGCTTAAAAAAATAGTATTGTCATCAAAAGTATGCAAAAATTCTAAAATTTAATTGACTGCTAAAATTTTAATCTCTTTTAGTTTCAAGAATGATCTAAATTGTTGATATTACCTAAAGTCATAACGTTATTTCCCAGAAATTACAAAGTTTGGACGTAGAGTTTCCATTTCTTTCAAATGTTGAAATATGTTAAATGTTTATTAAAAAAATGGATAAACTCAATAAAGGTATTTTTTTAATTAAATGATATGAATTTCTGCAAGTATAATATTTAACTGCATTTCTACATGATAAATATATTGAAGCGTTCAAAGTATATTTTATTTATTATAAAATTCCATATATCTTCGTTTGATAATTAAAGTTCTGTATTTGAAATTATCAAACAATTAAATGATGAAGTGACGTCTTATTTATTTTTCAGATTTAGTGCATATAAATAATTTTAGATTTAATATTGAATATATATATATATATTATATTAGAACCATTAAATGTTGAAAGTTTATGCAGTCATTAAAACACTGTTTTTTATTTAGAGGAAAGTAACACTAATGCAGAATTAATTTAAATTAACTATATGATGCTTGATAAAAATATGATACTTTGATGCTAATCCATCAGTCAACAATAAAAAAAAAAATCAAATAAAACATTTTTTGATAAAATATTTACTTTAAAAATACTAGAGGATCGAACCCGAGCTCCTCGGGTTACAGAATATAGGTTAAAACCATTTTTTTTTAAATCTAATTATTTTTTTACATGTAATATATATATTAGATTGCCCACTAACATCAAAAAGAATTTTTATATGAAAAATATCAATTATGCAATCAAATAAAGTTTTGAAATTTATTAAAAGCGATACTTTCACATGTCACCACAAGCCAGGAATTATTAACCCAAGATTTTTCCACATACGTCAGTTTTTCTGATCGTTTCGGTGCATGAGCGAGTGGTTCAATCACATGTCTGTTAAATTTGTTTCTTATTTACATTAATTTATTTATTTTTCTATAGAGGAAGTTTTAACTTTGTTATGGAACATTAGACGGAAACATATGCTGAACTTTTTACATTGTTTTAAGAGCAAGCGGATTAACCTTCCGTAATCGAGCTACACGTGATAGAGATAAATTAAAAAATAATTTATGCTTGAATATATATATATATATATATATTACGCTATCGTACGTGACACAGAAATCGCGATTAATTGTTGGTTAATTGTAAACAATTGGCGGTTAATTGTTTAATGGCAATACCCGGATGAAACGCATCTCATTGGTTATTGCGGAATATTTTAAAAAAGTGAATAACAATAAATAAATAAAAAGATTAATTAATAACTATAGAACAAAACTATTTTTATAATTTTAAAAAATAAAATAAAAGTAAATAAACAATATATTAATAAATAAACAACAGCATCCGGGTTACCATATTAAGCAAAATAACGACACTTCGTCGCCAGTTAAGTACCTCGGTGCGTATATGACTTTGGCTTCAGAAAAAAGTCGTGCCAACGTAGTGCGTATATGACACGTGTGCCGTCTTTTATTCATCTAATTTAAAATACAATAAATAAAAAAATAAATGAAGGTGCTTTTCCATGGCGAGAAAAGAAATTTTTTTCTGGCAACCGATTTAATCAAAATATATATATATTTTTTTTCGAATAAAACTATATAAAAGTATCCATAATCGCGAAGAGTTCGTACTTTTATGGTAGCTGTGTGCAATTCTCGCAAATAGCATTTTTTGACTCACCAGCAGCATTTTTTATTTTTCGAGGGGTAAATTAAAACAATGCTTTGATGTTAACATTAAATGGTTTATGGCATTATTTATTCTTTTTCTTTTCTTTTTTTAAAGATTTTTTTTTAAGTGAAAGTCGTGAATTTTAAAGGTTTTATTATTAAATTAAAGTCATCAATTCTAAATAAAATGAGTGAAAGAATTATATTTTAATCTGAATTAACGAAAAAAAAAATGCGACGGGTACTACAGTGTTTGGCGATTTATCACCTGTACCCAACTAACATAACTATACGGAGTTCTCGATTTCCCTATCAGAATCTTCAAATTTGGCGAAGGATTGAGCAAGTAAATTAAATTATGAATAAAAGTAACATGATACAATGCCTAGCATACATTTAAGGGAGGCCAAATTGGTCGCCACGTGTGGCTAGTTATTTTAAAAACCATAATAACTCAGTCAATTAAGATACAATTTTCAAACAAATTGCATTTGAAAGTAGATTTTTTTCACTATCTGACGGTTTAAAAATTGAAAATGTGCGATATTTAGAAATTTAAAAAATCGCTGAAATAGCACGTATTTTAATTTCAATTTATTTTTTCAGTTTTTATGGTAAAATGGCAACAAAAAGTACAGTAATATATTATTTTCTTTCTTCCGTGATTAGTTTCCCTTTACTTTCAACCCTCCACGACTTTCAACAGAAATAGAGTTCTTCTGTTGCCATAATTACAAAAGATGTATTAAAAAGTACAAAAAAATTAATATCTCAAAATTAAATTGAGATACAGCTTTCAAACAAATTGCATTTAAAAGAAAATTATTTTCGTTACACAACGGTGTAAAATTTTTAAATGTGCGATGTTTAGAAGTTTAAAAGTTTGCAGTAGAGAAAATTGCAAAACCGAAATTTCATTTCAAATTTCAAAGTGATGCCATTCGCAGAATGACGTATGCGTTACGCACAGATATGTTTGTCATTTATAATATAGATATACAGTTTTGTGTACATATTTTAACAAACATTTCAATATGTATCATTATATTATTATTTCAAATATTTATTAAAAGTTTTATATTTATTTATTTAAAATCTGCCGTCGTGTCATAACTGACCAAATACGCTATGCTGCTTTCTCTAAACTTATTACTTTTGAAATGAAGAAAAGGTACTGGGTCTCGCTCAGTTTGTACAATGTATATATATATATCTACATATGTTTTTATTTTATTCAATGAAATTTATTAAGTTGTAATCGATGATCATTAAGGAAAGGTTATTTTTTTCTTTTCTAGGTTAAACATTTTTTATAGAAATATTAAGGCATAAGATTAACACTACTTAAAATTTTAATTGTGTAATAAATAGTGATGGCCAATTTTGTGGACACTTTTAGGTAGATTTCATTACAAAAAGTAAAAAAAAAACTACCTAATAACAGCCGTCCAAAGGAAAACACTTTGGGAAATTTTGCAATAATTTCACATTACCCGCAGATACCAAACCCAACCTCCGTTGAAATACTGATATATATATATATATATATATATATATATATATACACTGGTGTCCAAAATTAAAGACCAATCACAAAATGCTCATTTTCAAGTACGCGAATACTCAAAAGGAAATAATATAATTCGAATAATTACTATCTCTACAGAACAGCTTCTCCATATAACATCTCATTCATGTTACACAAGTGTCACAATCACTACGGTTAAGAAAAAAAAAAGGAAATTCCATACATCTCATTATGAGCCTCAAATGATCACTATATGTAACTCCACTGAGTCGTCACTGTGACTGCTACTTTGTGATGAGTCACCATGTGATTTTACAATGTAGTTACATTATGACTCTCATGTGACTGTCATCTGTAGACTAAATTTCAAAGTCATCGTGAAAGCTGCATTGTGATAAGTTGCCAAATAATGTCACATTAAAGTCACATGATGACTTTTAGGTAACAGGTCTACTACTGTGAAGTCATCATTGTACTTTTTTGTGAAAAGACACCATGTGACTATAATGTCATATTATTTGGTGACTTTCATAATGCAACGTTCATGATTACTTTGAAATTGAGTCTAAAAATGACAGTCACATGAGAGTCACAATGTAACTACATTGTAAAGTTCCCTGGTGACTCGTCACAAAGCAGCAGTCACGCTGACGTCTCAATGGAGTCACATATAGTGATCATTTGAGACTCATAATGAGACGTGTGGAATTTCCTATTGTTTGTTTCACTATAGTGACTGTGACACTTGTGACCATGTGTTACATGAATGAAATGCTATATGGACTAGCTATGCAGTAGGGATAGTAATTATTTGAATTATATTATTTCCTTTTAAGTAATCGCTTACTTAAAAATTAGCATTTTGTTACTGGTCCTTAATTTTGGACACCTGTGTATATATATATATATATATATATATATATATATTTATATATATCCATGTATATATATATATATATATTTACATCTGAATTTTGTCATGCTGTAATTCTCAAAATTTTTAACCGATTTGAATGAAGTTTCTCATGTGCATAGTACATTCTAATGTCTCGACCGAGTTCGTTGGTCAATTTCATCCGCCATCTTGTTTCAAAATTTCGGCCATTTGAATTTTTGAATTTTTTTTATGTTTTCTAATATTGAATACTTATAGAAAATGTTATGTTTCACAAAATGCAAACTCTTATGTATCATTTTAAACTGAAATATCAAAACATTAAAATATATTTTGAAGAGTCACACTGTGTAAGTTAACGACATAGGTCAATTTAAAGAGAAAGTTAAGAAACCTAAAAATTTTCAAAAGTGTTCACAAAATTCAAAATGACCGCCATTTTGAAACAAGTTGGCGAATGAAGCTGGCCAACAAATTCGGTTGAGACATTGGTATGCACTATGCATACAAAAAAAAATCATCCAAATCGGTTTAAAAATTTAAGAGTTACAGCATGACAAAAGTCAGAAATAGGATAAAGTGGGGACAGATGCCGAGGTGAGACAGATGCCGCATAGATTATGTGGGTGACACTAGCGTTCCCTAGACCAACTTAAGAAATTCGCAGTGTTCCTCTGTGCTATGTGCTGTGTTGCATGAGTTTCCATGGCTTAATTGTCAGTATTTACATTTTTATGACAGATTTTATGGCTCAAACCTGCGTGGTAAGTTGTTAAAATTTTTCTAATATAATTTTATTACATATTTTAAATTAAATAGATAGAGATTTCAACCCAAAACTGTATGCAACTGTAGACTAGATCCTCGCAGAATACAGACATCTGCTCATCTTCCTCTCGCATTGCTCACATGACACAAAATGGCGGCGCGGCATCTTACACGCCACTATGGGTCGGTTGCCGCACCGACGTTGAAGAACAAATGCCGCAAAAAATATATTTTTTGTTTTTCGGTTGTATAAATTCATCACTACGGTTTAAAAAGAACTTACATTTAAAAGAACGTATATTAGAGTATTCTGCTACTTATCAAAATATTCTCAGGAACAATGTTGGTTCACCATGTGTGAATAAGAAAAACGTAGGCCGTTTACAGTTCTCACCATCTAAAATGTTAAATAAAATATCTACCATCCCAATGGTCAAAAGATCTATACAGCCAAGTAAGAGAAAGCAAAAAGATACAAATATTAAAAGCACAGAGTTTAAAAGCAAGAAAAAAGAATAAGGAAATAAAAAGCATAAGAAACTAGAAAGCGTCAAGGAACGGCATCTTGGCGGAAAGTGTAAAAAAAGGAAGGTAAAGATCAACTTGAAAACACCTTACTTGATGAAAAAACTAAAATATGAGTGATCTTCCGACAATGAGTAAATTGTTCCTCTTATGGATTCTGATAGTAGTATTGGATTGGAATTTGATGACAGTGAATGCGCTGAGTGTCTGGAGTGTTATCAAGAATCAAAGTCAAAATCGGATAGGATTCAGTGCATCAAATCCAATCGATAGCTGCATGAAACATGTTCTTGTTCACCTTACTTTTGCAGAGGAAAATGTGGTGTGATTGTGGAGGAATGGATATACAAAATCATAGAAAGAGAAGAAAGGCAAAAATAAAGAGACCAAAACTTAAATAGAATAGAACTAGTAATACTTACATTAAGAGCAAACTGCAATGTTAGCCTGGATGTAAACTAGTAATTTATATTAAAGCACACAAATTAACGTCTGAATTCCAGTTAGTAATTTAGTATTTATATATTATATAGAATTTAGTAATTTATATCTCTTTTGTATTTATGCTATCTGTTGTTTCCAGTAATTATGCTATCCATTCATGATATTTAAATGTTTTTCGTTTCATTTTCATTTTTGTCTTAAGTTCTATTTATAGAGCTTACACTTTTGCATTTTCGATTCACTTGTCACAATTTAGTGATATATATATATATATATATATATATATATATTTAAATTTACTGTTATTTGTTTTCATTTTAAGTAGTTTAAGAAAATGAAATTTTGATTTGCTTGAAAATAAATAAACAGTCAAACTTTTTTCTGTATGCGGCATCTGCCCCACACGCCATGCGGCATCTTACCCAACATATAAAAATAATGTTAAAAAAGGACGTTTGGAAAATAATTATATATACTGTATTAAGAGGGTTTTAACTTGTTTAAGATATAAATTAGATTCTAAAGGGTTTGATTAATGGTTTCTGGTACTTAGTTTGTTGTTTTTTGTTTATTGCACATTTTACAAGAAGAAAAGTAAAACTGTGGCATCTGTCCTCACTTTACCCTATATATATATATATATATATGTGTGTGTGTGTGTGTGTGTGTGTATATATATATTTATATATATAAGTCGACTTTACAACGTATGGTGGATCTGGTATCTATGGGTCATGATCGGCGAAAAATGTAGTAAAATTTCCGAAGTGTTTTTCTTCGGACAGCTGCAATAGGTAGCTTTTGGTATCTTGTAATGAAAGCTACCAAAAAGTGTCCACAATTTTGGCCACTACTGTATATAGATTGTGAATTTATAACACATAAAAAATCATATGAAAGAATTGCCACTATTATAGAATGAGTAAAAAATTTAATTGATATTGTATATATGTTATATAGGGTAAGATGCCCTATTATCGTCCCACAGTCAGTTTTAGACCCTTGGAAGTTGTAATTTTCAGTGAAAATCTACTAAATTTGGATTTTAAATAGACTAACTACCCACTCACATAGAAACATAGGCAAATATCGTTAAAAAAAAATTTAACAATGCGAAAAAATGTTTTTAGGTGGCAAAATAAAGGAAATGGACCCAATTTCGTTTCCCTCAAATAATCCAATACGCCGAGGCTTAACTTATAACTAAATCGTAATTTATTTCTAAATGAGTAAGTAACTTAATTTACATTAAAGTAAGGCAGAAAGAAATGTACTAATTATCAGTGGAAGAATAACAAAACGAAACATTAGCATAGTTTCCAACCTCCCGATTTTTTTCATACCAATATTTTTATGCAGAAATACTTGCTTTATGCAATCGCAGTTTTAACGAAATTAAATAAAGAAAACATTTTTGTAAGATTTTATCCAAAAAATCGGGAGATTGGAAACTAGTCATTAGCCATCAAAATATGAAGAAAAAATTGAAAAAAAATGTCATGAAAAGCTTTCCTAATTTCGTCCCCGGGACGAAAATAAAAGCTGCAATGTGGACGAAATTGGGTCCACGCTACTTCCCAATATTACGGATCTTCAGTTCCCGTAAGATGAACTGAGCGTCATAAAACTCACTGTATGCTATGGTCAGCATCTTACCAACGTAAATTACACGCAATGAATAAGAAATAAACACTTACAGTACAGTAAATAACGTTCTACAAACGACGTAATAAGAACTCAGGTCTTCTAAAAATAGGAAATTCGCCGTCTTTAATTTATGTATGCGTCTTGGTAAACGAAACTGTCAACACTGACCCCTTTTATCTTCCGTCCCCTGTGCCTTGCGTCATAAGGTTTGGCTTCATGGATTTTTTGTACGGGGTATGACTGAAATCTCTGCTGCCAGCCTCTGTTCATAATTTTACAGGGATATTTTTAGATACTTAGAAAATTAAGGGCAATCCACATATTTTTGCAGTTCTAGCCCATCTGTTAGCAAAAATACGGTACGACCCCATACATTTTCCTCTACTGGGGTGTACACGTTGACACAAAATGATGGGCATGGATCTTTTCTTTTTTACGAGGTATGACTGGAATCTCTGCTGCCGTAATTTTACAGGGATATTTTTAACAGTGGAGTTGTAAATAAATTAAAAATAAAATAAGTTAATGTTATTGCGATTATGTTTAATTATACTTTCGAATGGAACAACAAAAATATTCATCCAAAGTAACTTAAATGCGGAAGTTTAATAACTATTCCAATTTAGAATTCACAGATTATGTTTTTAAACATCTATTTTGTACAATTAACACAATTAGGAGTAAAATCCGCTATAGGATTTGAAGTATCAGACGGTTCCTTGACTAATTTTTCTGAGAAAGAATATTATAAAACCTTATGAACATTTAAATTTTGAAAAAAATATGCATATTCTTGCAATAAAAATTATTATTTTGATACACAATATCAAACGCTTAAAATAGTTTTAGCATTTTTCTTTATCTCATTTCGTTTTAAAGGTCTATCAGATAACAAATCTTTTTATTGGCTGTTTCATTTTAAATACTATGTTTTAAAATATATAATTTATTATTAAACATTACAATCTTTTATTATTAAGAATAGCTTTAATGACATTTTGTTGCTATCAAATTACGGTATGGTTCAGCATCGACAGATCTTTCTTCCATAAGAAAATGTTATGATGACAAATAATGGTTTTTAATTTGCAAAAAAGTGCCTTAAAGTAAAGAATTAGTTTAATCAGGATGGAAATTTTAAAAAATATATTTTTTTTTCTTGAATTAAGATACAATTTCTAATAAGGATTTAATAACCCTAAATGTGGAAAATTATAAATTTGACAGAAATTTAGGAAGTTCGGTTTTCTGTACTATATGAAAACACATTTAAATACACATAGAAATTTCCAGAAACACTTCGACTTATGTCAGGCATGTCATTCTGTACGTTGAATATATACACACATATATATATATATATATATATTTAGATTTACTGAAACTTTATTTGTATAAAACTTTTAATCTGGATTAAATAATTCAACTTTCACATATTAGATAGTACTTTAGAGTTTTGTACTTTACGACCTCACAATGCTAATAATAACAAAAATATAGTTTTGATATGATGAAAACATAATTGCAGTTTGTGGTCAAACAAACTTTTTTATATGTAGTTATATAATCTAATCTATATATATTTCTGAATTTCTGCATAAATAATTTTATTATTAAGTGTAATTTAATCTTAAATATCAAAAAGTATATGTGCTTTTTTTCTGAACTTAAATTGGATTACTATTGGAAGCTTAATATTTACACCCTCAAATATTTTCGAAATGTAATTTGTACCTCATTTTATATTTTTCATCTGCGTTCCATACCCTACGTGTAAACGTTCTGTGTATTTTATTTTGTGCCTGTCCGGATAAATTTTTGTGTTCAAAATATCTCATTGTCTGTAGCTCTTGATTCGTTTCAATTTACAACCTATGCAATATTTCTCGTTCATTCCGGAGGAATTTTCATATAATGTCAAAAATAAGATTGGTTGCCATTATCAATATTTTACTAGACTCGCTGAGATATTTTCCATTGCATTTTTTTTTTTGTCTTTATGAGTACTATCATTCTTCTATGTTTGTTGAAGCTTTTCAGATAGACCATGTATATTACAATTATTTATTCCTTAATGATGTGCATCGTTCATTGGCCAATTACCACGTAATATGCGAGCGATTGACGACCTATTAAAACGACTTATATTTACTACTGTAATATGATTTCACATACTTAAAAATGATCTCATGTATATAGCCTTCAGGAGATAGACTCTGTGTGCTGAAGCCAAATGTCCCTGGTTTTAATCCTCACCTAGACACTTTTTCACTCACATTTTAGAAAATTACAACTCTGATGATTTCTTTCCCAATTAGAATACTTGTGTTAAAATTAATGAAGTGGAATTACGTGAAGCGAAATTCTTGAACTTTAATTACATTCGATTTATTACGGTTAAGTGTTCAAAATAGCAGACCTGGTGTCATTATCAGAAGGTTGCTGAGTGAATTGCATCCTGAAGATTTGTTGAGGGTAGCTCAGCTGACTGAGCATTTGCAGCTGCCATCAAACGTCTCTCTTATAAACCGTGGCCTGCATTCTTGTTTAATCGGTTGGAAAATGACTAGTATTAACTCTGATAACGGATATCGTAAACATATCTTTTATCGGAAAGTTTAATATATAAACAACATAATTTATCCTAAAACTTGTTTTCTCCTTTTGAATTTAATGTGTCTTTATCTATATTATTAAATTTAAAATGCACGGTAGTTACTTTATCTTTTCCTATACAGAACCTAAATAAGCCGCCTAAAAATAATCGGGAATAGTTAGTAAGAAGCTCGTGTTTCCAGCGTTGATTAATTCGTCAGTAGTCACGTACCGTTGTCTTTTTGCCGCCCATATCAATTAACATTCTCTAAGCCATCTCCCTTTATAAATACAATAGAGAGATTCCACGTAGCTCATCTTACATATTTTTTCTCTACCATAGTAAAAGTACACGACATTCGAGTTTTTTCCCAAGTATTATATATTGGCAATAAAAGTAGAATTTCGTCAAAAAGACCACGACTTAAACACTTGTGAGAGTTCATTTTCACTATTTCCAAATAATTCATAGCTCGCGTGAAAAGTATTAATTTCACTAAAGTACACATGTATAACTCCACTTGAAAGTATAAGTTGAATAAATTATGAAAACTGTTTGTTATTTTATTTTTAACGGCGGCATTAAAAAAAAAAAAAAAAAAAAAAAAAAAAAAAAAAAAAAAAAACGCGACAAATAACGTTTTGAGAAAAAAATGCGAGAATTCTCGGGTTAATAATGAATATGACCTTTTCCTCCTAAAATCTCAATTCCCACATTGTTTGCCACCTTTTAAAGCGCAAATACTCAGGGTATCTGAGAAAAGCTTTAATCTAAATACGACTCTCTTGCTTCAAAAGGAGTTCATGCACGACTTGTTACCTGACATTTTTTCTCACTATAAATATTAAAATATTGTGCTTCACATAGCTGACCAATAGCTTAATAGTGATATCTGTAGACTTGTTGTCCGCCATAAAGTTTAAAGTTACATTTGATTCCTTTGTACATTTAACCTTTGGTAAATTTGTATGCGGCACTTATTAATACGTCATCATTTCATTTCTCCATTTCGTTCATTTGCATAGGATCAATAAACAATTTTTGTTGAAATTTTAAGTCTGCATTTTTGCCTGCTTACACGTCTAGAATGACACGTATATCTGTTATTTAAGCATATCACGTGTGGTCCATCTCTTGGTTCTTTTTTCATTATGAAAAAATGCACTTTTTATGAGTGAAAATCGAAATTTTTTATTGAACATGGAGTATCGCACATGGAGTATCGCGGCTCCGCTTACATGCCATTATCCGAACATGAAAATTTTCGATGACTTTTCCCAGAATTATCGGGTCCATGTCCAAAATTTCAACACGGATGTCATGTTGGAGGTCCTGGATTGTGCTAGGACATTAGCGTCAACTTTCAGAAACCCTATAAAGAAAATAATCCTTTGCGGTTCATTCGCACGATCTTGGCGGCCAATTTGCATCAGCATTTCTTTAAATTACGCGATCTGAAAATATCTCGTTAAATAAGTTGATGGTTTGGTGAGCAGTGTTTTCCGTTGCACCGTCTTGTCCAAAATGCTTTTGACAACTTACCTTGGGACGCAACAATCCAAGAACTGGAATTTTTGGGGTTGGAGGAGCCATATGTTAATATCCTGAAATCCTTTTTATCTCACAGAGGAGCGAAACCAAATTGGCTAGCACAAGAAATTCATTGGTTTAGGAAGGGGTGCCCACAAGGTTCATGCTTTGGGCCCTTCCTATGGAGAATCTTCCTAAACGCTCTCTTACGCCATTTAAAATCGTTAGGTTACATAATAATAGCTTATGCAGATGGCATTTTAATTATATTAAATGGTAAAACAAGGCGAGAATTAGAAAAATTAGGAAAGGACATCTTAGATTATATTAGTAGGTGGATGTCAAATCACAACATGAAAATATCTTACAATAAATGTAAAGTTCTCCACCTTAGAAGACCAAAATTTTTGAAAAGAGCTCCAACACTCAAAATTTACAACCATTCATTAAAAAGTGAGCCAACTTTAGAATACTTAGGTATCGTTCTGGATAGTACGTTGTCGTTTCTCCCCCATTTACGAAAGAAAAGGCAGGAAATTACACAACTTTCGCAAGACCTATTGAAGTTTGCCTCAGCTTACGGAGGGTAAACAAATTAATTCTGAAGATTTGGTACAATAGTATCTTGGAGAAGAAAATCACGTATGCTGCAGCAACTTGGTTTCACCGGATAAGCAAAGCCCATGGGCTTCGTCTGATCTCATCAATACAATACCGATGCCTGTTATTAGTTTCACGTGCCTACAGAAAAACTTCGGCGGATGCACTTTGTGTTTTAACAGGTATTCCGCCCTTGGCACTTCAACTTGAATATATAGCAACAACAGGAAGAGTCTTACGTCTTGGAATCCCGACAGGAAATCAAGAACCAATATTTTACCAACCAAAAATGAAGTCAGATCAAGTTGAACCATTTAAAGAATATTTCTTTCAAATAGATCCAGAAAATACTCCACATGTAGAAATGAACATTTATACGGATGGTTCCAAGATGGAAGATGAAACGGCATATGCCTTCTGTGTGTATCAGAGAGGAGAGTTAATCCACGAGGATCAAACTATGTTAAGTAAAGAAAATACTGTTTTTCAGGCAGAACTCCTGGCCATAGAAGAGTCTGTTCTGTGGATTAGGAACTCCCCTCATAAAGAAGTATTAATACACTCGGACAGTCTCTCAAGTCTCTTAGCAATAGAAGATGTTTTTTCAAAAAATCTCATCGCAGTACAAATTATCAAACTACTCCAAGAAACAAGAAAAAAGATCTTCTTTAAATGGGTCCGTGGACATGTGGGTAATGTGGGGAATGAGCATGCAGATTATTTGGCAAAAGAAGCAACCAAAGCCACATCACATGCCAAATACAAATTCTTTCCCAACCCTCCTTCTTACTTGAAGAAGCTTCTAAAATCATCTCTACACGAACAATGGCAGACTCGCTGGGACTATGGTACCACAGGACGGTACACATACGCTTTAGCCCCAAAAGTCTCGGAAAAGAGAATCCTGCTGCATAGAAATCATTTTCTGTTTGCCACTAACCACGGCCCATTTTCATCATATCTTTATAAATTTGACAGGGTTCCTTCTCCATTATGTGTATGCGGTCAGCGAGCTACATCATTGCATTATATCATTAACTGTACCCTTACATCATATTACCATATAAGAAAATCTCCAAAAATTTCTTTGTCTCAGTGGTTCTCAGTGGTTTTGTCAAATCCATCATTTTGTCAAAAGATAATTGAATGTATGAAAGTTTTAGAAAACAACCATTATTTGTTTCAAACTGTTTTGCCATTTATAGATGATGATGAGAACGTATCTTAACAAATAGGCAGATACCACCAATTCAAAATAAACTCTTAGCCACAAACAACACGATTGAACTATAATTGAACTGTTGCAAGAACGATAGACTTTTGAACTTTTGTGTGTGTATATAATTATATAATATTCATCATAATTATTCACAATTTTACCTATTTTGTATATTCTACATTATTTTTAAAATTATGAATCTCTTTCTAATTTAGTATACATATACGTAGCTTTTATTGTATTTTTGCAGAACGCCCAGCTTTGCAGAGTAATTGAGCTTTTGCCGCTCCAACAAGTTTAAAAATCCTATTATCTATTATCTCATGATCTTATTAATTACAAATATCTAAATTTCTCTCGTAAACGCCCAGAAAGAATTGGGCTTTCCATCGTGTATATATTGTACTTATATTATATTTAATCTTAATATTCTCAATTGGCTTTCCTGTAGGTCCCTTCGGGCCTTTTATTTATTATTATTATTATTATTATTATTATTTTTTTTTTTTTTTTTTTTTTTTGTGTGTGTGTGTGTGGTGACGGCGGTAGTAGATGGAAACCGCTGGGTGGGGCTTGTGAGTGCTTAAGCCATTTGGTAGGCCTCCCCACCTAGCTGACCCTTGCACCGTCTTGTCATACAAAATTACAAATGACACAAGACAGATGATACAAATAACATGCATAGTTCAAAAAAGAACCAACAGATGGACCAACCTGGAGAAGAATTGTCTGCATCACAGTTTTGTCTTGCGCCAATATATTGTTTCATTCGAGACGCATAAACATCTGTTCTGCTTTAGTGAGAAAATGCGTTCTAAATATATCAAACATACCGCTATTCATAGTAGAATTGCGATCATGCGTATATAACGTTAGAATATAGTCTGTATGTGACGAGTGTAAGAATGATGGCCTGCATTTCAATAGGTTTAATTAAAGGAACTCTTGAAATGGAATATAGGTCGACATTTAAGATTCGTTCTCTATGTTTTAAAACATGGCATAATTTTCATTTTGAACACACACTATATATTTCGTGGTACACCGATCAATTAATCTCATTAAATGGCAACATATTCGGTTTTTTGTTCATCAAAGGAAACCAAAAATTGCCCTAGCTTTGTGCTGTGATACCCAGTCTTTGTTTATTCTGAACCTTAAATGGAAGCCATTTCCCGCGTCTGCTAATTTGCATTATCTATACTCCTATTATAAAGAAAAAAAAATTGTTTATTTGTCGGAGGTAAGCTCTGGAACTACCGAACCGATTCCAAAAGTAATGGTATCAAAATGATGGTGTTCGTCCAACTTAGAACATAGGCTATATCTTATGTCGATGCCACTACCCCAAAGGAGGTGTAGGAGCAAAAAACGTTCTAAAAATGCGATTTTAGCGTTACTGAAGGGCCTAGAAATATGAAATTTTGAATATTAGTTACTTATAAGATATAAATTATGTCTAAGAACAGTTCTTAAACAATTCGAAATTTAAAAGGGGTGAAAATGCACAAAAAGCGTTCTAAAAAACATTCTAAATGGTAGTTTCTACACAATCTCGGGAAATACCAAACTGATTTAAAAAAATATTGGTGTCAAAAGGATGGTGATAACGCTTGCTCCAAGATAGGCTATGTTTTATGCCAGTGCCACTGCCCCAAAGGTGGTGTAGGAGCAAAAAACGTTCTAAAAATGCAATTTTAGCGTTACTGAAGGGCCTACAAATATGAAATTTTGAATATAAGCTACTAATAAGATATAAATGATGTCTAAGAACAGTCCTTAGACAATTCCAAATTTAAAAGGGGTGAAAATGCGCGAAAAGCGTTTTTAAAAACGTTCTAAATGGTAGTTTCTATACAATCTCAGGAAATACCAAACCGATTTAAAAAATATTGGTGTCAAAATGACGGTGACAACGCTTGCTCCAAGATAGGCTATGTTTTATGTCGGTGCCACTACCCAAAGGGGGTGCAGGAGCAAAACGTTCTAAAAATGCGATTTTAGCGTTACTGAAGGGCCTAGAAATATGAAATTTGCAATATTAGTTGCTCATAAGATATAAATGATGTCTAAGAACAGTTTTTAAACAATTCGAAATTTAAAAGGGGTGAAAATGCGCAAAAAGCGTTCTAAAAAACGTTCTAAATGGTAGTTTCTACACATATCAGAAAATACCAAACCGATTTAAAAAAATATTGGCGTGAAAATGATGGTGATAACGCTTGCTCCAAGTTAGGCTATGTTTTATGTCGGTGCCACTGCCACAAATGGGTGTAGTAGCAAAAAACGTTCTAAAAATGCGATTTTAGCGTTACTGAAGGGCCGAGAAATAATTTAGAATACTAGCTACTAATAAGATATAAATGATGTCTAAGAACAGTTCTTAAACAATTCGAAATTTAAAAGGGGTGAAAAGGCGCGAAAAGCGTTCTAAAAAACGTTCTAAATGGTAGTTTCTACACAATCTCAGGAAATAGCAAACCGATTAAAAACATATTGGTGTAAAATGATGTTGACAACGCTTGCTCCAAGATAGGCTATGTTTTATGTCGATGTCACTACCCCAAAGGGGGTGCAGGAGCTAAAAACGTTCTAAATATGCGATTTGTGTGTTACTGAAGGGCCTAGAAATATGAAATTTGAAATATTAGCTTCTTATCAGATATAAAGGATTTATAAGAACAGTTCTTAAACAATTCGAAATTTGAAAGGGGTGAAAATGCGCGAAAATCGTTCTAAAAACGTTCTAAATGGTGGTTTCTACACAATCTCAGGAAATACCAAACCGATTTAAAAAATAATGGTATCAAAATAAGGGTGTCAAAATGACGGTGACAACCCTTGCTAAAAAGGCCTTTAAAAGCTTTTTAAATTACGTTTCTGCGGAATATTAGAAAATAACAAACCGATTTCAAAATTAATGTTGGCAAATTAATCGCGACAGTTCCTATTTCAACATAGCCCTTTATGTTGAGAGAGGTGGTAGGTCTTGGAATTTGACATGATGGTTAATTTTAAGATGTAAGAAGATGGTTTCTAAAAAAATTCAAAACTTCAAATGAATACTGAAATGAGCGTATTAATTCAGCATAAAAGTTTCAAAATATTTTCTAAATTGTCATTTATTTAGTTTTATTTCGTTTTATTAATTTAAGTCTCATTTCTGCCTAATGCAATGTAATAATGATGTTTAATCAAACTGTGTTTTAAATAGTAATTTTTGAATTATTCCTAAAAGTAATATGTACCTTTTAATAATAATAATAAAAAAAAACCTTTTAATAAAATAAAATATTACCTTTTAATAAAATAAAATATTACCTTTTAATAAAATAAAAATTTAGTTAGTACCTTTTAATAAAAATTAGACATATAAATATCACTTGGCATATTTCAAATATTACGCGAGCAAAGCCGCGGTGTTTGATAGTCAACTATAACAGGAGAATGTTACAGGATGTTACAATAGCATTGGGCTTTCTGTTTTTGATGTCATTTATGAAATACTTACTTTTTCACTTATCTAATATTTACTATATAAAAGTTTTCCACCAAATCGAAAATTAATCATTATTCTTCCATCATATCGAAATTCAAATGGAATATTACAACATTAATTAAAAAAATGGCATTTTATATAATTACAACGAATAATCTTATAAATGAAAGCTGGAAACAATTAGATGACAAAAGTTAGTCCAAAAGTTATAAACAAAGCAGAATTAAGATTTGAAAATTATCTGAAAAAGTTTTACAAATATCATCTTTTTGGAGATATATATTTTTATTTAAATAATACTTTTTGAAGTTAATTAAATTTATTCATTAAAATTATTCACACAGCTTCAAAAAAGAAAAACCAAAATTCATATTAACTAATAAAAATACAAAATGCAATGTTTATATTATCTAAGACAAACAGTAATTTTAATGCCTTTGAAATAATACTCTGTGATCTACGGTGAAGAATTTAAAATTGTTTACAATCTCTTGGGTTATAATATTCCACAATTATAAAAAATGTAAATTTATGTACTCTTTATAATTCAAATAATTCCACAAGAGCTATCCTTATCCCATCTTGCGCAAACAAACGCATAAGAAAACTCATATTTTCTATTAAATTGTATAATAATACGGAGTTACGTTTTTGAATTGCATATCTCTAGGTACATATTAATAAAATTTTATGATTTCTTTTTTAATAAATTATTATGCATTGATCTATTTTACTTTCCAGTTTAAAATTCTACATTTAAATTTAAATGAGTTTCAAATAGTGTAGTACCATGGGAGTTTTCCGAATTTGTAATTTATTAATAATTTTAGAATTTGGAAGTATTAACTGAATTACCTTTAATGAAAATAATTTTAAAAAATTTCTGATGACTCAAAACATTTGTTTTATAAAAGAGCAAATTAACGCTAATGAAGTGTCATTTATGTAAACTAAACCGTATTCGATATAATTATTTTAAAGAGTCTCAGGACTCTCAGATTTTAAAAAAAAAGAAAAAAAAAGACAATTTCAATATTTAATATCTTAAAATGCATTGGATTTTAAGACAAATTTTTATTGTAATTGAACGATATGAGTATGTTCTTTCATTTCATGTATTTAAAAAAAAATAAAAATGCAGAATTACCATTTACATGGGCAATTACCAAAATTCCAGATATTCGTCAAGCAGAATATTTGCATAACAGATTACGCGCAGGACAACAAAATAAATTTTGCAACTAGATTGAAAATTTTGGTGCTTACTTAAACTTCTGGCTGTAATAATAACCATGAAACTAAAAGCATATTTAAAGCATTTTTATATTTTTATGTCAAAATTGTATTTACCTAATGCAAAATTTAGAAAATTTCATTAGTATAACCACCTTTTTTTTTTTTTTTTTTTTTTTTTTTTTAACAATAAAAAGGAAATGTTAGGTTCAGTTTATACAGATTAATATGAAGCATGTGTTTCTAAAATTTCATGAAAAAATATTCAGAAGTTTTTCATATATCGTACACGCTATGACCAAAAACTTTATTTGGAGAAAATTGACTTCAAAGTTACGGAAACGCCGCTTTAGCTATTGAACGCGTATAATTCTAAAAGCCATAACTTCTGTTCTAATGGGAATTCCAAGAAAACAACTACATCAAAATGTTCAGAAAAGATAAGAGTTTAACATCTAAAAAATAAATTCTTGAACATTTTAAAGCTTTTAGAGCCCTGAGATCCTTTAATTTTATGCTAATCTATCAGCCATAGTTGAAAAAAGCTGGACTGAGTAAGATTCTGCATCGGAAAAATACAACTAACATTTGAAAGTGTTTCTAAAGATACGTGCAATATGCCATTATTTGACATTTATAAGTTTGATAAATAAGGAAGACACATTCTTTATACATTTTTTCTGGTCCGAAACCAGTTTAATGCCAAAGAAAAAATTGTACAGCTTTGCAAAGTGACTGGAATGTTTGAACATTTGATACCTGATCAAGATCAAATTGCTGGCCAAAAAAAGGTCGTAAATTAACCTTTACGCATGTGTTAATTTCGGTTTATAGCAAATATACACTGGTGTCCAAAATTAAGGACCAATCACAAAATGCTAATTTTCAAGTACGGGAATACTCAAAAGGAAATAATATAATTCAAATAATTACTATCCCTACAACACAGCTAGTCCATATAACATATCATTCATGTCACACATGGTCACAAGTGTCACAGTAACTACGGTGAAGCAAAAAATAGGAAATTACATAATCTCATTATGAGTCTCAAATGATCACTATATGTGACTCCACTCTCCACTGAGACGTCATTGTGACTGCTGTTTTGTGACGAGTCACCATGTGACTTTACAATGTAGTTAAATTGTGACTCTCGTGTGACTGTCATCTGCAGACTCAATTTCAAAATCATAGTCAATGTCAAAGTCATAGCTGCATTGTGATAAGTTACCAAATAATGTCACATTAAAGTCACATGATGACTTTCAAGTAAGAGAGACTACTGTGAAGTCACCATTGTGCTCTTTTGTGAAAATTCACCATGTGACTATAATGTGATATTATTTGGTGAGTTATCATAATGCAAAGTTCATGATGACTTTGAAATTGGCTCTAAAATTGACAGTCACATGTGAGTCACAAAGTAGCTACATTGTAAATCACTTGGTGACTTGTCCCAAAGCAGCAGTCACATTGACAACTCATTGGAGTCACATATAGTGATCATTTGAGACTCATAATGAAATGTGTGGAATTTCCTATTTTTTGTTTCACCGTAGTGACTGTGACACTTGTGACCATGTATGACAGGAATGAGATGCTATATGGACTAGCTGTGCTGTAGGGATAGTAATTATTTAAATTATATTATTTCCTTTTGAGTATTCGCTTACTTAAAAAGTAGCATTTTGTGACTGGTCCTTAAGTTTGGACACTAGTGTATATAGCTTTAAAAATAGGAGTGTCATATCTTAGTAATTTAAACTAACATTAAAAATTTTATTTATTTATGCTGTTTAAAATTCACGTGTGGTAATGTTATTTAGGGGTAATTTGAGGGAAACAATAAATCTACTTTCATCGTATAGAGGCTGTTTCCGAGAAAGAGAAGAGGGCCTTAATGAGAGAAGAAAATATTTTCCGGATCCTTTTCACTGTTTAATAAACATTATAATTTTTTCAATATTTATACAATTTTTTTAATAAAAAAATACTTTAATATATATTTTATATACACACTCTTGTAATCTGTATGAAAAAAAATATAATATGTTTATCTATCTATCTATATATATATAAATCAATATCTATAGCTATTTATCTATCTCTCTCTCTCTATATATATATATATATATAAATATATATATATAGTTAAAAAATTCAAATGGTAATTTCAAACATTACCACAAACTTAAAGTTTAATTGAAGCACAAAATTAACTGAACCATACCAAATAAGAACTATATTTTAATTTAATAAATAATCTCAAAGAAACACAACATAACCAACTTTAACTTAAACAAAATCAACCATAAGAAACAAGACAAATAACTAACTAAACATGTAGACTGGTTGCGTTGCTTATGACACGCTAATGCAGGGTTAAAACTGTTTTTAAGCATGCAACATTCCCCAGATTTACCTGTCGAGACCATACTGAAAAAACTAAAGAAACAAGAATAAAACTAAATGAAACCGACCGACTGAAATCAATCAACATCAAAAGCGATCTGTTTCCACTACATTCCGTAAACTACACGCTTTGAGTAAAGGCATCAATTCACTTCTGTTCTTGCAAGTTCTTACATAATTATACGTCATATTTTTAACCAGACTCACAGGATAACCCTATTTTACAGCAATGACGTACTATTTAAGCATATCCTCTTATAAAATGTCTCTATCTAATGTCAATCGGTTTAATCTGTTTAAACCGTTAATATAAATGTTTCTAAATACCGATATATGGACATTTGATTTGAAATTCAATATTGCAATTGTGTTAAAGTCCTATCTTTTATCATAAACCGATGTAATTAAATTTCTGTTTTCTAATTTTAGATTTACATGTAAATAATTTGTATTATAACTATTTTGACTACCGGAAAGTTTTATTTCTAATTTTTTTTGTAAAAAAGTTAAATTCATGGTTAGTCTTCATTCCATTCAGCTCGACAATCAAAACGTCGTCTATATATCTGAAACTGATTATGTCTTTATGTAATTCACTTTTATTTTCATATATATCTTGATACATGTCGGCCAAAATTGAACTGCAAATCCCCCCATGGGTATACCTTTGATCTGCTTATATACCTTATTGCCCTCATATAAAAAATTCTCTTGAACCACCAATTGAAACAAATTTTGAAATTCACTGAAATCTATGTATGAATCACCATACCTATTATACACCTCCAATATCTTCTCCCTAAATCCTCAATCTCTATGTTGTTAAACATATCTGCAAAATCATTTGCATACAATCCTGTAATCAGTTTTTTATACCTTTTTACTTTTTCCAACAGTTTATAACTATTACTTATTATAAAAGTTGAATTCTCACTTTTAATTTTTAAAATCATTCTCTTCAATGCTTTTAATAATTTTTTATTCGCACATTCTATATAGGAATTATAACCGCAAGTAACGGTTCTAAATTTCACAGGGCATTTATGGAACTTGGGTATTGATACCAAATAAGGAAAATTCATATTATCTTGTATTGTTTTAATTTTTTATACATTGTCCTTATATATATCATCTAGTATATATATATATATATACTAGAGGGCTCTGGCTGCTATGAGCTACGCTCGCCAACCCCCGTCTAGACACCACATATTCTAAATTCACGCTAATTTGATTTTTTTTTAAAGAATATAGAAGATTGAATTATAATTAAAAACCAGTGATGATCTACCTTTAACACAGGTTTCCATTCTATTAATTCAAGACATTCAATTCATACTTCCATATGGGCATTTCATTGTATTAATTCAAGACAAGGAAATATTTACCTTTGATTGTGAAATTTTAAAGCCGAATCAGCTGCTGTTAAGACATTCAATGCCAGTTTTTGTGTTTGAATAAATAAGATAAGTTAAACGTTTGGAAATAAGCTAATGTAAAATGAATTAAGAATATCACCTATTTGCTTCCCGGTATTTTTCAACAACGTTCTAAAATTACAATTTGAAATAAGGTATTTTAAGTGTATCTTTTTTTATCTGACCAAATTTTTATCAAAGTTTTCTTTCTCGGTTTAACATTCACCGAAAAATACTTCTATTTTTAAAGAGAAAATATTATTATTGGCAACACTATTTTAAAAGATTATCCTGAAATATGAAATAAATGTATCGCATAGATGTATTGCTAATTTTTAACTGCTTGATAATATTATTATCTGTCCGTTTTAAATAGGACGTAACTAGGAATAATAGGAACGGAAAAAAAACTTTACCGTTGTGTTTTACCTGCATCCTTACTTATAGATCGGAAACATAGACTCTTACAATGCGGATGGTACAAAAATTACAAACAACACACCGAAGTACATGAAGGTTAATGCTAAGCGTATCTAAAAAAGACCTAAACGGAATAAACTGGATAAGAAATATGAAATTTTTAACATTTTCCCGAGTCTTAAACGGTTAATATGCAAATTGGCTAGAAAAATTACAAGAAGGTAGCTAGAGTGAATGGATGTGCAAAGTAGAGTGCTGGAAAGTAGATGGAGTAGAAACAACCTACAGTAGTACATAGATGTGAAACGACTCAGAAGAAAAATTCGTGTAGGATGGAGCGAAAGTATAAAAATATAGCTGGAATTAATTGGATGGCCAAATCACTAAACAGGAAACAATAGAAAAATCTGGAGGAGACCTACATACAGCAGTGGATTGCAAATATCTCGTCTTGTTGATTATGATTTCTTTCCCTTTCTCATCCTGTGCATATCTATATATATGTTGTATTTAGTGTGAAGATATTCCATATATTTAATAATAGGCTTAAATGCATCATCAACTGCATCTGAAGTAGAGTATTAGAAGATATATGTGCATTTATTACTTACAGATGTACGAATGTCACAATTTATTTTAGTGAGAAAATCAAATTAAGTATGATCAACGTGTTCACCATTTTATAACTATTCTCATACATACACCTGAATTAGTGAGGGATACTCTTTGATAGTACGGAGAAATATCTTTTATTATATAGAAAATAACATGAACTCAGTAAAAACACAATAACCCCAACAAAATAAATATTTAAATTAAATTAAAACACACCGTTTATTTGCTAATTACATTTAATGATAGGTTAGAAAATTATATTTTTGCGAAAAAAGCGTAAAAGTTGATATTTTAAAAGTTTATATGTCTTAAATGTAGCTGGGGTCAAATAGCGAATTTATATAAGAATTTGTGAAAAACTTTCATCAAATGTGCTTTGAAAATTCCTTTTTTAATTGTTATAATAATGAGTAAGTTGTTTAGACGTATTTTCCTCTTTAATACAAGGTTAAACATTTTGTTTAAAAATTGAGACGAGAACAGCACTCTAAAGTACAAAATTTCAAGTAATTTAAATTAAAATATTGCATTTCATTAAGAACAATTTATCGTATTACATCCGGGAAATGTCAAGTACCTAATTTGTTGACAGAAAACGGTAAGAACATAAGGAACTATGTAATTTATTTTCGAATCAAATTTGAAATGTAGCGAACGCTGTGATTCAAAATTTTTAGTACTTAATCATGTTTTCGTTTTGATAAATCTGCTTCATGTAGCATCAATTTGAGTTACATTAAATTTAAGTGTAATATGGGACGATTGAAATTTAAAAGAAACACATAATTTCATTAATTATTATTTTATTCGTTAATTAATCCGGTAAATATTATTTTATATAAAATTTTTAGTATTAATATGGTGAAAACAATGCCATTAATTAATTATTCTTACACTTCGTACATCAAAAATTTTATACGTACAATCTTTCTTCACTAACAAGGAGAGGGCCAACCTTGTTAATCAGTGATTTTGATTATTTCAATATTTGTTGTAGGGTAGAGACCCCTTAGTGTCAGATTTAACGGATTTTATCCAACGCTCCTTAGTTCTTGAGAAACCGGAGGGTCTAATATTAGTACACAAATTAAATACTTAGTTTGCAGTCGAAATGCCAGGTTAGTCGTTGCTCAGTTGGTATGGCGTTTACCGGCTGATCCGTGGGCTCGGGTTCGATACCTGAATGCGTTACATTTGTTTTGTTTTGTTTTATAAATATACTTGTAAGCGTAACTTAATAATCTCATTGTCAACTAAAATTTTTAATATTGTATATCAATTATAATTTTAAACCTATTTAATTTTTTACTTTTAACTAAATAATTGTAATAAAACATCATAAAACTGTTAATTTTTTTTAAATCACTTTTAAAATGTATTTCATATATTCTTTATCGATGCAATGATATTGAGCAATTGTGCCAATTCGTGATTTTAAAGAAACATCATTTACGCATTGCTTTAACAAAGAAAGTCAATGCGATAATACTATTATTCTGTTTTCAAAGTAACAAGCATAAATATATTAAAAATTAGCATCAGGATTAAATTAAAACCGATTTTTTCATATTAAAGATTTTAAAATTTGTAATAAGTATGCTTGCGCTTTCAATTATTTTTCTTTCCCCTTTTTCTTTTTTCTGCTTTTATTTTTATTTTATTTGAATATTCTTTTATTTTATCAAAACTAGATGCTTTGAGTGTCAACTAGATGGTGACACAACAGATTTTGTCACGATTTTGGAAATTGTATCATTCAATAATAGATCCAATTTCTTTTTAAACCCCTTTAAAGGATGAGAAATAATAGTTTACAAATAATAAATGATAAATTTAAGTTTGTTAACATTATAATATTAAAATTTTTAATTTAAATTATAAATTATAATTACAAGTATATTTATAAAACAAAAAATGAGATAAACAAATGTAGCGCATCCAGGTATCGAACCAGGGCCCGCGGATTTCCCGGCAAACGCCATACCAACTGAGATACGACTAACTTATCATTTTGGTTGCAAAATAAGTATTTCAGTTGTGTACTAATATTAGACCCCCCCCCCCGGTTTCTCAAGAACTAAGGAGCGTTGGATAAAATCCGTTGAACCTGACACTAAGGGGTCTCTATCCTACAACATATATTAAAATAATCAAAATCTGTGATTAACAAGGTTGGCCCTCTCTTTGTAAGACTTTTGTCGTCTCCATAAATTCATCGCGCGGATTTGACAAGGTACTGCTATTGCTTGAAATATGATTGTCCTGTATCTGGTGGCAACAACCTTTGCATTTATTTTAATTTTCTTGCTCTTAAACGGCTGCTAAATACCGCATACATCGCAACTTTTGAATGTAATTCGCTTGAAAATTCTACCTCGGTTTAATGACTTTTTAAATAAATTTCAATCATATTTCTTTTTATAATATATCACAGAAGTGAATATTTATAGCAAATTTTCTACGTTTGACATTTGATTGACATCAGCATAAAGCTGTTTTGACATAAAGCTGTTTTAACATAAAATTAGATAAAGCATCGGATACCGCACTTTGACACTAAATTGAAATTCGTCAAAAAAAATCAGACTTCTGTTTTATGTTTAAAGTAAAATTAATTTTTTTTTTTTTTTAAGAGGCTGAATATACTCGTATACTTTTTTTTATGAACAATAATTTCTAGAGAGATATTCAAATATTTGAACTTATTTCAAATTGACTTTTAGTTAAGGACTTCGTTAAGGATTCGTATAAAATAATACCTGTTAACTGACACAAATATAAATAATTTAAGAAATGAAGCAAACTAAAACAAAATCAGTATCAACAAAATAAAATTTTTACCAACACATTAATGAATACAATATTTAAATACCACTTTTTATTATTTCCTGATATAAAAATAGATAAAGAAATCATTACCAAAGATGTTAATATCTATTTTTTATTTTTTATTTAGTCCGATATATCGTATTATATTTTTTTAATGATAAAAATATTTCTATAAAATATACTACTAAAAACTATTATAAATTAATTATGAAATTTGATAAAATTAAATACAGTATTAAAATGTCATCAATTAAAATGTTGAAAGTGTGGATGCACCCCGTTCAAACATCCCAGAAATTCACCAGGTGGAACAAACCGCATCTCTAATTTTGATAAAAATATATAAATCTATGTGGAAAGATCTTTAGCATTTTTTATTAAGTTCATTATATTTTACATCATTAGGAAAAGTACACATCAACGTAACATTATTTTCATTGTTATTGTTTTACTATTTAAGTATTGCGTGGCAGCGCAATACTTATTTATTTACAGTGTCACTTCTGAATGTTAATTTAACTTAGAAAAGCCTATGGAGCTCGTAACTTTTTCAGTTTTTTCTTCCCACCTTTTTATTCCTGATGGCATTTTTTTTTCTTTACGAATTCTAATGGTATTATAAATTTAAGTGTAAAAAATGTTTGCCTGATGACAGGGTCAAAACGGATGATAAAATGCCTTTATATATGGGTGAATGTGAACCCAGAGAGTATATATTTCTTAATAATTCTAAAGTTCCATTTTTTCATTGAGAATTAACGGACATTTTCCCTGTAAAATTTGAAATTTTTCCTAAATTGTTGCAAATGATTCAAAAGCCGTAATAATAATTTATCTAATTTCAGTTGAAATATTTCTAGGTGAAAACATAAACTGAAATAGTTTTTGTTTTAAGAATTAAAAAGATCAGCATGGTGTCATAGTGGAAATAAAAAGGTCATTTTCAGAATAAATTTTTGCTTTGGCCAAGTTTATGTTTCAGTAAAATGTTTCAAAAGGGTAGCTATTTTTAAGCAGGCAGCGATCTTAGTGAGGAATTACATAACTTTAATTTTAAAATGTATTTTTTTTTCAAGATGGGAACTATTTATATCCCAAGTTAAACTTAGGTAATAATTTTCTCTTGTGCTCACATCACCCCTTGGCAGTGAATAAGGAAAAATAAATTTAAGTAAAACATATTTTTAAATGTATCATAACTATAATATTGTTAAATATTAGCAGAAGGATTCCACACATTTTTTTTTTTGCATTTATAGCGTTCCTGAGTGCGAAATGGGTTAGCTAAATTTAGGCGAAATTATGTTTTGATTATAGGTTTATTACTTTCGGATTGAAATTTTTTGTCCAAACTACAGCAACTTGTGCAGTGGTGAAATATTTTGAATTATATATTGGTAAACTTCATCATACATTGTGATACAATACCGCATACATCAAAGCCTGATGATGATACCCTCCATTAATTTTGAAATGAGTTTGTGTGAATGCAGTAGTTATTGAAAAACTTGGCATATTAAACAACAACATAATTGGAAAAACAAATTAATATATATATATATATATATTTCTTACATCGTTTAAGCCCGATAAGGGACAGATATTAGGATATTTCATTCAATTAGTTCTACATTTAATGTTAAATTTATGTAACAAATAAATTAACCCAATTAAAGATTAAAAAATAAAAATAAAATTCATACAATAGGATACTTAAAACACCCTAAAAAATTAGATTCCGTTCAAATGAAATCGAAATAAATCATAGACCTCTTTTAAAATTTTGTATTTTGCATGTATCTTATCATTTTATGTACAATCGGCATAAACATAAAACAAAATCTGCAATACAAATATTTTCAATTAAACATGGTAGAAGACTAAGATTTATTTAGATTTCATTTTCATGGAATCTAATTTTTTTGGGTGTTTTATGTTGGCAAGAAAAACCCACCTCTGCTTTGCACAGTAGTAACGCGTGCTAATATTTAGATAAATAAATGAGTATGACACTGGCCTTTTATAATAAAGCAATTAAATATAATGATATAGGTACATTTCTTACCTTTATGTAGTCGCTCAGCAATTCCTTGATATGAAGTATTGGCCGCTCTTATCCAAAGTTTTAAATTTATTCAAAAGTGATTAATAGCTTCCAAGCTGTGGAGAAAATATTTTTTGTTTAATTAAATTCAACAACACATGAAGAATTGTAACTGATGAGGCTTCTGTGATTATTAAACTATGTTTAAATTATATTTTAACATAATAGTGATTGTATTTAATGGTACAAATTTTACTGCATCTTACGGCATCTTTTTCTTATATTTCTTACATGTTTTACTTACAAAAGCTAAGAGCACAACTAAATTAATAATAATAAAGTTTTTCAGTCATTTTGAGTTCTATTTTGATGATGACGTGAAACTCTTGCTTCATGCGTAGGATAATATAAACATATTTTATTGATGGCTGTAATTGTTCATTTCAATGAGCATAATTTTGGAAATGTAGAAAGTTTGCTGATTACACAATGATTGATTGCTGTAAAATCTATTTTTATAAGTGTTAATGAGTTTGCGTCCTTGAAGATTACGACTTTTATTTCCTGTTTCGAAATCAATTATTACTTATCTGACAATGATTATAAATCCATCATTTTAAGTATCCTATTGTAGGAATTTTATTTTTATTTTTTAATCTATAATTGGCATAACTTATTTGTTACAAAAATTTAACATTAAATGTAGAACTAATTGAATAAAATATCTTAATATCTATCCCTTCTCGGGCTTAAACAATGTAACAAATATATATATATATATATATATATATATATTTATTTATTTATTTATTTAAGTTTTTTTTTTCAAATTAAGCTTTTGTTTAATTATTATTGTTGTTATTATTATTGTATAGTAAAAAATATGAATTACGTGATGATTTTTTTTCAGGCGAAAAACCCCAAAACTGAAAAAAATGGGAAACGCATCCTAAAAAAGGAAAAATTCCTTATTTCACATTTGCTTTTTAAAGTTGATTTTTTATTAGTTTTTTAAGTATGACTAAAATATTATTTTTTTATTTACAAAATTTACAAAGAATTTAGTCATTGTCAGTTAAACTAACGTTTCAAAAACTTTTATTATTATACAAGAAAAAAAACAGAATTAAAACAAATAAAAGTAATAAAACATTTTCTTGCATTAATTTGATTATTTAGGAATAGTTTATATATCAATAAACGCATATGCTATAGTCTAAAATATTTTACATCAAATATAGATTTGAACGCTACGGATTTAACATATCTTCTATATTAAAACAATAGTATTCAATCTGGGATGAGAAAGTTATTGCCTATGTTGCTATGCAACAGTCCTTTGTTACGATAATGTTACACGTGTAAAATACAAACATATAGAATAAATGCATAGTATTTTATTATCTCCTTAGTTTGTCACATCTAGCATTTAATTTCTATGATAAAATATCTTTGAGTATGGAAAATTTACATTCTATAAAGCTAATTTTCCTGTTTGACATAATAAATAGCACTAAAGTTTCAATTTTCATAAACTGAAACAACTTTATGCAACTTTATTGCACAACTTTAAATGCACTTATCCCTATGGGCCCTGGCGGCCACAGATCCCTTACACACAGATTTCTTACAGATGTTCCTTACTTTTAAAATGCTTTAAACTGTAAATAACGCCTTGCAGATACGTAAAAATTCTCATAATCACATTATGTGCATTTTATATTTTGACTTTTTAGTGAACAAGCTAGCTTTGAAATAAATAGTAAAATAAACAAAAAAAAATGTGACAAAAGCTTTAAACTTTTTAGACTTTAAGAAAATAGTCAGGTCCTAAATGGTTTTAACTTAAATTAGGGACTATTTTTCCGAATGAATAATTTGTGATAAACAATAAAAAATACTAGCATGTTTTTATGGAATTTAAATCCTGTTCTAATACGAGATTTTCTGAACGTCTTCGAAAATTCTTTCTTCGTCTATTGTGATATGAAAAGAATGCCAAAAAACTACATTCGTTAGCTTTCAGAAACTAACATATTCGTTAAATTTCAGTAAAACCTAACTTCTGTGATTTGTTAGGTTACCTTTAATTTATTAGCGTAAAAGGAATTTTTACCCCAAACTCGAAAAAAAATCAAGGCCGAAAGAGCAAAATATTAAAATTGTTTGTTTAAAAAAGAGAACCGTGAATGAACTCTTTCTACTTACCGGTAATCTGAAAATGACCACACAAGCGCTTACATTTCTGTTCAGCAATTATTTGAATCACTCTCACTGGAGTATTTCAAACAATATCATGAAAATGTAAAATGGGTACTTGCAAAAAATGACGTTAAAAATAAATTTAAATGTTGAGTAAATTTTGTATATCTAAACAGTTTCTTTTATTTTATACAGAAGAAAAAGCTTCTTTATCGCGACATCCATAATGAAAGAAAAATTTAAATTCTTTACAACCTTTATAAAAGTATGGATACTTTCTCATAGAAGATTTTTTTTTTTTTATTCTTACCATCTTCTAATGCTCCGAATTGAAAAAAGTAACCAAACGGACTTTTAAAGAATATTTCATTCACTAATATTAAAATGCACAATTTGTTTTCGAATTAAATAAACATTTTATCGATATTTTTTTATTATTATTTTAACATAATATTTTGGAACTAATCCTAGTAGCCAATATAAAAGTTTTAACCCTTTAGACTCCTGCGTCTCTAACACAAATTTATTCAGTCGGTACAACTTTTTTTTTAAATTATTTTCCTTTATTACTGTTGCAGAAAACAAATTTTGTAAAGAAAGATTATGTCGCGTCAGACGCGACAAAGGAGTGCAAAGGGTTGAAAGTTCGAAGTATTTCAAACTGGATGTAAAGTATTGACAGATAATCATATGCACAACAACCGTAAAAATAATTCTGTAACATGAAATACATTTTATGCTTTAGTGCAAACATGGGTGTATTTAGCAATACGTTCACAACCACAAATATGTTGAATATGGATATCATTAAAATTATATCAAATTATTATCAACAAACTAGTCTAATAATTCCAAACTTTCGCCAAAAAATCAGCTATGGTACAATCTTTATTTCTATTTATTATATTCACAAATGTGTGATTTTCACTGATACATTTATTCAAGAAATTTTGTTCTATTTGTAGACAATTAATAGGTACATAATAATTAAGGACTTTACGTTGTAACATCGATACAAAACAAAAAAGGTGTTGCTATCCAACGTACCATTTATTCTCGAATTAAAAGGTGTAAAATAAACATTTGCCTAAAATAAAACTTTTACGTTTCTGTTTAATCTTTAAAACCTTCGTCAGAAGAAAACATTTTCTAAAATATAAATCGACTAAAACACTTAATATGCTACATTTTAAAATCAATTCAAAATAATAAACAGACCAACGGAAACTTCTTAAATTCCCCAAAAACAGCTCAGTGGCGTCAACTTTTATCCAAAGCAACAAAGAAACAAGCGCTGAAAAAAAATGGAAATTTTCAAAGACTTTTCAAAATAGAAAGTCAGATTTCAGGAATAGGTAAGGAAACAACCATTACAAACCATTACAAACTTCTTGGTTCCTTAAACGAATTTCTAAAGATTCACGAATAATAGCATTAAACGGAACAACTTGTCCGTTTAATTGAATTGTTTAACTTGAAATTCCCTTTAAATTTACAGATGGGACAATCTCCTCCTATATAGGTATGACTAAACGTCGATTTTTTGAAAGATTGAAAGAACACAGAAATGATTTGAAGTTTCGTAACATTTCTACAGAACTCTCAAGAAGTTTCCCTAAAGGACTTATTTCGTTTACAGCCTTTGACCATGCTAAAGTTATTTCCAAGCAAGTTGTTCCGTTTAATGCTATTATTCGTGAATCTTTAGAAACTCGTTTAAGGAACCAAGAAGTTTGTAATGATAATGTTGCCTTTCGCATTCCTGAAATCTGACTTTCTATTTTAAAAAGTCTTTGAAATTTTCCATTTTTTTTCTTTTTTTTTTTTCTTTTCTTTTCTTTCCTTTTTTTTACAGCCATTCTTTTAAAGTTAATTTGGAAAAAAGATGGCGCCACTGCGCTGTTTTTTGGGATTTAAAAAGTTTTCGTTTTACTGTTTATTATTTTGAATTTATTTTAAAATGTAGCATATTAAGTGTTGTTGTCGATTTATAGTATTTTAGAAATTTTTTTTCTCTTGACGAAGGTTTTAAAGATTAAACCGAAATGTAGAGTTTTATTTTATTCATATGTTTATTTTACATCTTTTAATTTGTGAATAAATGGTACGTTGGATAGCAACACCTTTTTTGTTTTGTATTAATAGATACATTCAAAACTAAATTATATCCGTATTAAAACCATTCCTGAAACTTAGATATTGATAGGAATCCTTGATAGGAATATGAATTAACCATATCAATATAATTTTAGTGTAATGTAATAGATTTATAAAAGACATTTAAATGCAACCATGAAGAAAATGTTGTAGCATTCATTACACAGCTACATAGAAAGATCAAATAATTAAACTTATATATTATACGCGAAAGAGTGCCCCTGTTTCAGTAACCGCAAAAAAAGCAAACATCACTAAGAGATTCTTCGTGAAAGAAGAAATAAATGTGTTATACGTGTAGTAATATTCTAAGTATTGTACGCATTTCATGAATGGCAATACAAGTTTGATTAATAACAAGCCTTTCATTTAACGGTATTGATTTTAATGTGATTTTAAATTCTGTATATTCTTTATGCTACTTCTTGTATTAAGAATTTTTTGAAACTATGATATTCTCATCAAAAATTTTACAAATTCATTTTTCAGTGTTTCACTTTTGATTAAAGAACGGTTGTACCTGCAAATAAATTCAATGCACGGAAAAATGTATTTTTTCAAAGATTAATTTTAAAAAGATTATTTTTTAAATGTGCGAGAATGTGTTTAAAATATTTTCTACATTTCTGGCACTGGAATACATTAGATTTAAGATAGAAGCTAACAATATATATAACATATTATAACATATATTAAGCACTAACTTAGAAACTTCACATTATGTGAGACTAAGTTTTATACACTAAAGACTGCCATAAAGAAAAGTTACCCTTACAACGAATTTGTTAAAAAATAAATTAATATGTAGTCTCCAAACAATAATATATATATACTAATCTATACAAATATTATAAAGAGGTAAAAATTGCTTATTTGTAGGAGGTAAGCTCTGGAACTACCGAACCGATTCCAAAAGTAATGGTATCCAAATGATGGTTGTTAGTCCAACTTAGAACATAGACTATATCTTATGTCCGTGCCAATGGCCAAAAGGGGGTGCAGGAGCAAAAAACGTTCTAAAAATGCTATTTTTTATTACTGAAGGGCCTAGAAAAATGAAAGTTGGAATGGTACTTACTTATATGATACTAATGACCTCTAAGTACATTTCTTAAAAAAATTAAAAAGTGGTGAAAGTGCGCGAAAAGCGTTCTAAAAAACGTTCTAAATTGCGATTTTTACGCAATTTCAGGAAGTACCAAACCGATTTCAAAAATAATGTCAAAATGGTGGTCACAACCCTTGCTCCAACATAGGCTACATTTTATGTCGGTACAACTACCCTTAAAGGGGGTGCAGGAGCAAACAAATCTTCGAAATTGCGATTTTTGTGTTACTGAAGAGTACAGATACATGTAATTTGGCATGGTAGTTCTTATTAGGGGTAAATGATCTCTAAGAACATTTCTTCAAAAATTCGAAATTAAAAAGGGGTGGAAATGTGCAAAAAGCGTTCTAAAAAACGTTCTAAATTGCAATTTTTACGCAATTTCAAGAACTACAAAACCGATTTAAAAAATAATGGTGTCAAAATGATGATGACAACACTTGCTCCAACTTAGGCTACATTTTTTTTATGTCGGTGCCACTACCCCTAAAGGGGGTGCAGGAGCATAAATACGTTCGAAATTGTGGTTTTTTGGTGTTACCGAAGATCCCAGATACATAGAATTTGGCATGGAAGTTACTTATTAGATATAAATGATCTATAAGAATATTTCTTAAAAAAATCGAAATTTAAAAGGGGTGGAAATGCTCAAAAGCGTTCTAAAAACGTTCTAAATGACGATTTTTTGGCAATCTCAAGAAGTACCAAACCTATTTAAAAAATAACGGTGTCAAAATGATGGTGACAACCCTTGTCCAACATAGGCTACATTTTATGTCGGTGCCATTAACCCTAAATGGGATGCAGGAGCAAAAAAAATGTTCAAAATTGCGATTTTTGTGTTACTGAAGGGCCCAGATACATGGAATTTGGCATGATAGTTACTTATTATATATGTTACGGCCAAAACCCGAAATTGGCCAATTCCCGAACTGGCCGGCCAATTCGCGAACTGGCCAACAACGTTTTAAACTGACTGGCCAATTCGGGAATTGGCCGGCCAAAACCCGAACTGGCCAGATGCAATCGGCCAGTTTGCGAAGTGGCCATACACTATCGGCCAATTCGCGAAATTGGTATATAGAAACCGATTTTTACGTTTTATCATTTTCTAACATAGTTGAAAGTGTTTATGAATTCAATTTGTCTGGTCGTATGCATGCCCGTGCTCTAACTCGGGTAAAGTCTCGGATTGACTTGTAATTGTTATAATATTTAGGTTTATAAATACATTTTGGTATTACTAGTGAAGTTGTACTATTTTTGGTTAATTTGCAGGAACACACAAAAGTATTTCATTACAATATCATCAATGGTTTTTTTCAGTGCATTTTAATGTTGTTACATTATCTCAATTATAATAAAATAGGTATGCTTCATTAAGATGGACGACAAATTGCTATCTAAAGGGTATGAAATAAGTAGCAATTATAATTTGTCTACAGAAACACTCAAAAGTATTTCGTTACATTGCAGTGAATGGTGAAAGATCATTTCTAGTGCACTTAATTGATATTACAATATTTCAAATATTTACATGCCTAACTCATGTAGTGAGCAATATGGTTTTTATAGAGTATTGATTAAGTAGCCATTATAGTTCGTTTATAGGACTCCCAAAAGAATTCAGATAAAGAATTATTATATATGTGAAAAAATCGTTTATAAGGTATTTTAATTATGTTACACTACTTCAAATGTAATGAAACTCTTATATATAACTAATATGCTCTACAACATTTTTCTATAGTTTATTGCTTAGGTAAAATTTGTCGTTTATTTACAGAGTCCCTCAAATAATTTGTTTATTGGATTGGACAATGAATCCGATGCATCGATATTTGTCACAGAGGACAGAAATCTTCAGCAGATTAGAATATAATGCTCACAATAAACCCAATTTATCGAAATATATCAAACAGGCGGGAAATTGTCCAACATATCAGAATATAATCGTCACAGCATAGAACGTTCTTTCCTATCAACTGTGCACGTCATTGCCACCTACCGGGTAGCCTTGAATCCCCACTTCGTATATTGTCCAAGGCTTCCCGGCCAGTTCGCGAATTGGCCAGCCAAAACCCGAAATACGCTGTTCATTTCACGTATTTCGGGTTTTGGCCTGGAATCTCGGCCAGTTCCCGAATTGGCCGGTCAATTCGCGAACTGGCCAAGCTCCGGGTTTTGGCCGTGACATATATAAATGATCTCTAAGAACATTTCTTAAAAAATTCGAAATTAAAAAGGGGTGGAAATGCGCAAAAAGTGTTCTAAAAACTTTCTAAATGGCGATTTTTACGCAATCTCAAGAAGTACCAAACCGATTTCAAAAGTAATCGTGTCGAAATGATGGTGACAACCCTTGCTCTAACATAGGCTACATTTTATCTCGGTGCCATTACCTACAAACGGGGTGCAGGAGAAAAAAAACGTTCAAAAATGCGATTTTTGTGTTACTGAAGGGCCTAGAAACATGAAATTTGGAATTGTAGTTACTTATAAGATATAAATGATCTCTAAGAACATTTCTTCAGAAATTCGAAATTTAAAAAGAGTGAAAATGCGCGAAAACAGGTCTGAAAATCGTTCTAAATGGCGTTCTAAACAGATTTCAAAAGCAATGGTTGGAAATTGATGATGACAGCCCTTGCTCCAATATAGGATCTATTTCATATTGGCGTCACTACCACCTTTGGGTTGCATTTTAAAAAAAAGTTATAAATTTTGATAATTAAGGAGCTAGCAACTTGAAATTTGGCATGGTAATTACTTATGAGATGTAAATTCTCTCTGAGACGAGTTCCTTAAAATTTTTAAATTTAAATGGTGTGAAAATAAACTAAAAACGTTCTAAATTACGATTTTTACGCAATCTCAGGAAATATAAACCGTTTTCAGAAGTAATGGTTTCAAATTGATGGGGACATTCCACGCTCCAACATAGCCTATATTTTACTTTGTTGTCACTACCACCTGGCGGTTACAGGAGAAAAAAATGTTCTAAATTGCATTTTTTGTGTTAAGGAAGGGTCTAACATTTTAAATTTGGAATGGTAATTACTTCAAAGATGCAAATGCTATTTAAGAATTATCGAAAAAATATTCCAAATTTAAAAGAATGAATTTAGCGAAAAGCGTTCTATATTACGATTTTTAAGCTATCGCATGAAATACAAAACCGAATTCAAACATAATAGTTGCAAATTGATGGTGATAGAACCTGCTCAAATATAAGCTATATTTTATGTCGGTGTCAAAACCCCTAGAGTGTTGCAGGAGCAAAAAACTTTCTAAATTGCGATTTCTGCGGTACTGAAGAGGATAGAAACTTTAAATATAGAACGGTAGTTACTCATAAAATATAGTCCTCTAAGAACAGTCGAAAATAAATTCGAAATTAAAAAGTGATGAAGCGAAGGGAAGGAGCGAAAAGCATTCTTAAGGAGTCTTAAATTAAGATTTCTATGGAATCTCAGGAAATAATAAACCGATTACAGAAGTTATTGGTCGCGAATCAAGTGCGATACTTCCTGATCCTATACGGGCTATACTTTATGCCGGTGTCACTACCACCTGTTTGGCAGGAACTCCAAGAAAGCCTTAGAATATTAGGAAATACTAACCGATTTAAAGGTTAATGTTGGCAAATTAATAGTGACAGTCTCTGTTTCAACATTTTTCGGGGAATTCTATTTCAACTCTGTTTCGGCATTTTATGTTGGTGCCACTAACACCAGAGAGGTTGTAGACTGTTAGACAAGAAACTTGGAATTTGACATGATAGTTAATTTCAAGATGTAAATGTGTTAAGATGGCTTCTAAAAAATTCAAAAACTTCGAATGAATACTGAAATGAACGTATAAAATGAGCATAACAGTCTCAAAATACTTTCTATATTATCAATTATTTGGAATTAGTTTTAGTTTTTCTTCATAATTAAAATCTCATTTCTGTCTATTACACTTTTATAATGAAGTTTAGTCAAACTGTGGCTTAATTATTTTTTAAATTATTTTAAAAAGTGTTCTTCTAATAAAAAATAGTCATGCAAATATCACTTGGTATATTTCAACTATTACTCGAGCAAAGCAGCGGGGTTTTCTAGTATATTATACTTATTCAATAAATCTCAATCTAAATTTCATAATTTATTAGCTTTTCATTTATATACATTGCTCTTTATTTTAATGAAACTGATTCTAATAAAATCAGTTTTCCATTCGCTTTAAGCAACTTATATTTCAGATATTCACATCTATAGATTTTCTTGTAAGATATTTTACAAATTCGATTTTAGTGTTATAAATCCTTTGCTCAAAAAGGCATATCCGTGTAACGAGAAATAATACATAAAAAATGTAAATAAAAAATATATATTACCATTGTATTTTTTAAATGTGTGGTAAGACATTTTTCTTTAGTGAAATGGTAAGGCATTTTTTATGCATTATTTTATATAAGAGACAAGAGCTACAGCTTTTGATACATGAGGCATTCTTAATTTTTTTTTTTTTTTATTTCAGGTATAAAAATCTGGTGAAGTTAAACTTAATAAAATAACATTTAAACTTATAGTCGAATGACTTAATGATTCAAAATAAAGAAAAAATGGTCAGCAGAGACGATTTTCTTGTTTAACTGAGTTTTAAGTTAAACTTGCGAGCTTAATTTTCCTCTCTAACTTTTTATATTCATCTAAATTTTTACCTATAAAGAAATTGCACCCACTGAACATTCAAATAAGAAATAATAACAATGTAATATTTTTATTACAAAATTTTGATATACCATTGTCTTAAAAAGATGTTAAGGAAGTGGCGTTAAGGAAAAAAGGGGCATGGTAAGAGGAAAAATGGATGGTAAGTAAAAAAGGACGGTAAGGAAAATTACCATCTATTTTTAGACAAATCATGTTAAGACAAAGTGATAGCCACAATGTTCATTTATTTTTAGCAAAATTTTTTACATTGAAATAAATAAATAATAATAATAATTTACCTCGAAAATTGTAGGAATAAAACTTGCGGACGGTAATACTACCAATAAACATCACGATGCTTGAAATTGATATTTAAATGCTGATTTAAATTCTACAGTAAATTTTCTGCCAAAGAATTTTAGCCATTCTATCTCTAGCATACCTCTACAGGAGAAAAAAAATGGAACAAATTTCTGTGGCTGCATCTGAAGTGATATTCTATATAATTATAGCAAGAGGGACGGTAAGGAATCTAAAATCCAAGGACAGAGTTAAAAAAATAATAACAATCGTAAAAGTGTGTGCTGTTTAATTTATTTGCTACATATTTATATAAAACAACATTCACATTTTCGGGAAAAAACTACATTGAATTACTTTTATTGAAACAATTTTATACAGACAGCTCCAAACTTTAAAATCAGGGACACGGAACGGAATGGAATTTCGTGGTACGTTTGGATCCCGAACATCGTCCAAAATTTATTTATCGGGTTAATATTGTAATACAGTGAAGTGGTTGGACGTTTCTTAGCATAAGAAATAAAAAAAACCCCAAAGAATATGTAATAAAATAAAAGTTATTATTCAGGGACTTAAAAGTCAAAATTATGTGAGCATGCCGCACATGCGAAATCATTTTAATATATGTTTTACGCATTCATTATATTTTAATTTACAATAGTGATTTTGAAGATTTTAAATTATCTGCTTTAAATTATTACTATTTTGATTTCATAAAAATAATTTTTGAATTCTACTTTTCTGTCGTTCTAATACTTTCGTTATAAAAACGAAGCTTTTTAAATTTGAAAATTTTCAACATTAAAAACCACATGTTTACGATAACAGTTCATTCTGCTACCAATGAAATATTTCTTTCCCATTTCTACTTTTACAGATTTTGTTTGAATGGTTAAGGTTATATCACTCCTTTTCAAACAGACAAAAATATTTTAGTGTGATAAAAATAGTTGTTATTCGCATCCACAGAATTGAATTTGGCATGACAAAGAAATTGCTGACAAAGGAATTGTAGACAAAGGAGTTGCTTATCTGGTTCATGCAATAGTCCATCCCCAAGGAAATGATTAAAAGTAACATGGGAATATATAAAATAAACACATTGTATTTTCTATTTAATTTATTTTATTCGAGATTTGTTTTTCTTCCCAGTGATCAATCAGCACTCGAGATGAATTAGATAGCTGCATTCATTTTACTATAAGCTGCACGTATTCATTATATTTTAATTTATTATGCTGATTTTCAAGATTATTTATACGCCTTATACTATTATTATTTTGTTTTCATAAAAATATTTTTTTTATTAGAAATTCTTCATTTCTGTCGTTCAAATACGTTCTTTATAAAATAGAAGCTTTTATATTTGAAAAATTTCAAGATTAAACACCGCATGTTTACGATAAAAATGCATACGCCTGCCATTGAAATATGTTCTTCCTTTTTTCCTTTTATAGATCTTTTACAATGATTATATCACTTCTTTTCAGACAGACACATACATCTTACTGTGATAAAAATAGCTATTCTTCGCATCAGTGGAATTGAATCTGGGATGACAAAGGAATTGCTTATCTGGTTCATGCAACAACCTATTCCCTCGAAAATGTTTAAATATAACATTGGGTATATAAAACAAACATATTGTATTTTCTATTTAATCTATTTTATTCCATTTTTTTTCATCCCAGTGATCCATCAACAATAGAGATGAAAAGGAGAGCTGCATTCATTTTACTATGTGCTGTACTATGTTTACTATGTGTATGTAACCATTATATTTTAATTTACAATACTCATTTTAAAGATAATTTATGCACCTGGTATTATTACAATTTAGTTTTAATAAATGATTATTTGGTAGAAATTCTACATTTTTGTCGTTTAAATACTTTCTTTATCAAATAGAAGCTTTATATTTGTAAACATTCAAGATTAAACGCCACATGTTTTCGATAAGAGTGCTACCTCCTACCAATGAAATATTTCTTTCACATTTTTACTTTTTCAGATCTTTTTCAGTGATTATATCACTTCTTTTCAAACAGGCACAAATATATCTCTGTAATAAAAATAGCTGTTTGTCGCATGAAAGCAATTGAATCCGGGATGACAAAGGAATTGCTTATCTGGTTCATGCAACAACCTATCCCCCAGAAAATGTTTAAATGTAACATTGGGATATATAAAATGAACAGAATGTATTTTCTATGTAATCTATTTTATTCCATTTTTTTCATCCCAGTGATCAATCAACACGCGAGATGAAAAGGAGAGCTGCACTCATTTTACTATGTGCTGTATGTAACCATTATATTTTAATTTACAATACTCATTTTAAAGCTAATTTATGCACCTGGTATTATTACAATTTAGTTTTAATAAAAGGTTTTTTTGGTAGAAATTCTACATTTCTCTCGATTAAATACGTTATTTATAAAATAGAAGATTTTATATTTGTAAACTTTCAAGATTGAATGCCACATGTTTTCGATAAGAGTGCTTACTCCTACCAATGAAATATTTCTTTCACATTTGTACTTTTTCAGATCTTTTTCAATGATTATATCACTTCTTTTCAAACAGGCACAAATATATCACTGTAATAAAAATAGCTGTCTGTCGCATGAAAGAAGTTGAATTCGGGATCACAAAGGAATTGCTTATCTGGTTTATGCAACAGTCTATCCCCTAGAAAATGTTTAAATATAACATGGGAATATATAAATAAACATATTGCATTTTCTATTTAATCTATTTTATTCCAGATGTATTTTTTCTTCCGAGTATTTTTTCTTCAATCATCACTTGAGATGAAAAGGATGTGATGCACGTGATATTTTTTTAACGGAATATTTAAGTCTGCCTAAAAATGGTACAAATAACAATTAACCACAGCTTCTTTATTATTTACTAATTAATATAAATTAAAAAAAAACTTAAGGTGAAATTAAATACAAATTTTGATTATAAATGCATAAAACGGAACATGTTTGACGCAAAACTAGAACTACGCACTAGAAATTAAAAATTCATATTTAAGATTTTGCATTAACAGCTGCCGAATTTTAAATTATGAAAGTGGAATAATTGCTTAGTTGGATTATGCAACAGTCTAATCCCAGAGTTCGTACACATCAGGGGATTCTGGGGATTTTATGTGTTTAGGTACCAGAAAATTTCTAAAGTACTGATCGCAATATCTGAAGATAGAATTATCTTTCACTAAATACACGAAATATTATTTTACGAAAATCCTGGTAAAAGCTGCTTGAAAGTCCTTGAAACTTACGAACCCTGAATCCACGATAAATTATTTAAATGTAACATGGGAATATATAAAATAAACAGATTGTATTTTCTATTTCATTCCAGATATTTTCTTCCCACGGATCAATTAGCATTCGAGATGAAAGGGGCAGCTATATGTAATTTTTTACGGAATATTTAAGGCTGGCAGAAAATGGTACAAATAATAATTAACTAAACAATGCTCATTTCGTAATTACTTACCAATATGAATCATAAAAAAACCTTAGGTGAAATCAAATACAAATTTTATTAAATAGGCTAAAAACAAAATTTTATTGAAATAAAACCAATAACACACACTTGAAATTAAAAATTCGTATTAAAACTGTTGAATTTTAAATTTGAAATTCTAATCGAACTGTTCTAGAACTTCTAGAATATAAAGAACATGTTTGACTTCATATTTCTTAGTGAAGATTTAGTCAGGAGGGCAATTAGGGGCTAATAATAAATTAAAAATAACATAATGTTTTCGATCAGGTATGTAACAGAAAGTACTGAAAATGGTTTGTCACTGTGTTAAACGACTATTTGGGTCCAGTTCAACGTTTGTGTGCATTTGTGTAAGCATGGCACTCATATTATGAATATGTTAAACTGTCTGTGAAAAATTGAAAAGTTTTATCTTTTTAGCATGCAGAATTTTGAACCAAATTTAACACCATTTTCTGAAAATCTGGCAAAGAACTGTAGAAACAGTATACTGCAATTAGAACATGAGCATATTAAATATTTGATGCAATATGAGCATTTGTATGAAATGTTTTTAAACTGCACATGCGTGTAAGATTTCAATTTTTTATTGCATAATTTGGTAGTCAGCTATTTGGGGTAACGTATATAAAAAGTTCAGTCAAATATCGCTAAAATTCAGAAAGATAGGGGCGATATAGTTAGTTGCTTTCTAAAGTAGCTTTATTATAAGGGATTTTCCACAATTTCCCAATCGCTCACTGCACCTTTCTGATTTTTACAATACGTGACTCGAATTTTATAGAAGTTACCCTAAATAGCTGGCTACCAAATTATGAAACAATTACTTTTTAATCTTCTACGCATGCACAGTTAAAAAACTATTTCATATAAATGCCCACATCTCATCAAATATTCAATATATGAATGTTTTAATTGCAGTATACTGTTACTACTGTTCTTTGTCAGGTTTTCGGAAAGTTGTGTTAAATTTGGTTGAAAAATCTGTATCCTATATACAAAACATTTTTGAATCTTGCACAGAAACGTTAACATCTTCAAGAATATCAGTGCTATGCGTATACAAATGCTCACAAACGTTGAAAACGGTCCAGACAGTCATTTAACACAGTGACAAATCATTTTCAGCATTTTCTGTTACATAACTGACCGAAAATATTATTTTATTACTAAATTTCTTATTATCCACCTAATTGTCCTCCCGACTAAATCTTCACTGAGGAATATGAAGTCAAACATGTTCTTTACATTGTAGAAGTTCAAGAACTATTCGACAGGAATTTCAGTATGTATTCGACAAAAAGTGTAAAATCGAAAGTTCCCGGTCACTTTTCCTTAATTTTTAGACATGCATACAATTCGGCTGCTTATCATTGTATAAAAATATGACTTATATTAATCAATTAGTAGCAATATTTACAAATTATAAAAAAGTTTGGACCATCATAAAATTTAAATAATTCAGATGTGAAGTAATAACAAATCCTTTGCTATATTGGTGTATAAATTAAAACATTATAAATGCATTAAAAAATTAAAATATTCCTTCTACAGTTTCATCACACCTCCTTGGCCTTCCTCAGGAATGTAAATGAACTAAGCTGGATCAACAATATCAAAACTCTACCCTACAGAAAATCATACACATGGGGAAAAATAACCAATTCGACACTGCTGATCCATCTTAGTTCATTTACATTTCTATCTTTTTAATGTGTTCTTAATGTTTTAATTTTCATTAAATATTTATACACCAATAAATAGCAATGGATTTGTGGTTTGTTCCCATCTCACTTATTTAAATTTTATTTACAAATTAATGCTATATTTAAATTCTGCTTAGGGAACGTCTAAACATACATAGCAAAATTTCAAATCTTTTTTATTAACACTTATTTTTTTTACACCAAATTAGATTTTTTTTTTTTTATAAATTGTATATTAGAATACCAAACTGAGAGTTATTCTCAAAGTCATTCTGGAAGATATTCGAAGTTAGTTTTGCATTTATGAAAGTTCTAAATTTAGGCTCGATAATTCGCAACGTTAAACTTGTTTTTAATAGTTGCAATACGTATTGCAATGCTGATCGATAAAGTATGACACAAACACTACTTGTAGAAATGAAATATAATATACTCGTGATTAGTCTTTCTGTATTACTGGGTGAATTGTTGTTTTAGTTTGTATTGTAAATTTTTCATAATTTTTATAAGTTTAGAGAGGAAAAAAAGTGATATTTTAAAAATGAATTAAGAAATACTCACAAACAGTTAGAGTAGTCCAATTATGCGATCAGCTATGATATGCAAGTAGCTACTATACGGATTGTTAACTTACCCTCAGAAATGTTGTACAAGAATGTTTATTTTTTTTATTTGACTTATGCTTTATTTTATTGAAAATCATTGTTTAAGTATAATTGAGATTAAACAATATATGTCTCACACATTTTTTCAAATTTCACAAAAATGTTTTTTTCATCTAAATTCCAATACTTAAAAAAAAATAAATTATTGTTATTTTACCGCCATATTTCACAGAAATGCGCCTTTATCCTCTTTTCAGGGTTAATCATTATTTTTTAACGTTACATAAAAATAGAAGAACATTCGTAAACAATTATGTATTCGGTAATTACTTGCTCACAGATTACATCATTTATATGAAGTCTTCAGTTTTCAATAGGAGAGTCACGGCGAGTTAAATAAATTTGTGTTGCCTGGATAATGACATTTATTTATTGTTATTGTTTTTTTAAATGGAGCAAGTATATAAAAAGCTATAATTGTTGAATATTTTCATATATGCAATTCTTTAAGTTAAATGTATTTTTTATATTATGTTTTTTTTTATAAATATTTGCCTATTATTACTTATTTATTTTATTGAAAAAAAAATTCAAATATACTGATAGATTAGCGTAAAATAGTGTTTTTATCGTTAAATATGAAACTCGAGTTTACTCCAGAAATCAATTAGTTCATTTAAATTTCTTTTAGTGAAATTGTTCACAACATATACGATAACGATTTCCGTCTCCTTATAATTGTTTCATAAAGTAACATTTTAAAAGGATTATAATTATTTTTGTAGAATTAACTCAAATTTGAATCAGAAAAACCCGGTGAACCCATTAATGCCGATTTCAAAATACTTGATCAATTTTGAAATTTTTGTTCATATTTGTTCATTCTGTGTCTATTAAGGCACAGGTCTAGAATGACACTTTCATTTTCAGAATCGGTTTTGAAAGTGAAAGCAACTTTATTAAAAATATCTGCGACCAAAATCGAAAAAGTAAAAAGGACGCGATGTAGAGACGGGCCTCGGCTATCCAATGCAAATAAAAATAAAAATAAAAATAAAAATAAAAATATTATAAAATGTCGAAATGCAAACGAGACATTAGAAAAATCCCTCCCCATAGGATTAGCATTACCTCGTGATTGTCTTCACAGTCAGGGGCAGGATTCTTAAGTACATCGTACAGAAATTTTGTTTTTCCCGTTGTATCTACTAAGTTTTATTTAATGCCTCATTTTTGTACCAACCGGCGTTTGTATAGTATAGGATTACTTTTTTATGCAAATTTTGAATTTATTGTTTGATCTGAATAATAATAATAATATTTATAATAATAGATTGTAGATTTATTTACCAGTAAAATATTACTTATACTTGTATAAAAAGGGTTTTTTAATTAAAATTATACTTAAAAAATTTAATTGGAAATCAATTTTCAAAAGAAAATTTTGTAAAATATATAATATACAAATTCTAAAACTTAGAAAAAAAGATTTAAAAATTAAACTTACCTTTGAAAAATAGTAACATATTTTTGTTAAACTGCATATTTATGCATTAGAATCCACATGATAACTTTTATGGCATTCGGGATGAAGGGGTAGATTACATTTTTCGCACTTATAACCATTTCTTCCGCCACACTCTTTACATCGGGCATGTTTCTGCTCTGATTTGACTATTCAATCGTTTCTTTTATCAAATCTTTGTTCATTTTTAGCTTTATGCCTTATTGTAAGAGGCTTACCGGGACCACTGCGTGTACCGTAGCTTCTTAATAGTTCTTTTGTGCATATTTGTGTGAAATCAAGTAGTGGAATATCGTTGCCGAGATTTCTGTACACTCGCCATCTATTTACAACGCTTGATATAAATATCCATGAAAAAAGTGACCACCATCATTTTTTAAATGAATTCTGATATGGTAATTCGAAACGGATTGATCAAAAATATCCACACCTTGCATGTGTTTGTTATAAGTTTTCAATTGCTGTGGAATTGGAAATAATAATTTTTTTTTCAGAAGCACCGCATCTACTAGCTGATTTACGTTGTTTTGTGCGTACTTTATTGCTCGCAACCGCTACTACTGTATTGTCATTCAATTTCACAATAACAATATACTTACTGCAAGCATGTTCATATGTTCTTGTTAATTTTTTTTATTATATTTCTGGGATTCAATGGTACATTCAATTGTTTATTCTCTCTCAATGTACCAGTTGCTGCAATACCCCTGTTAGACAGTTCTCTTAGTAAGGGAATATCAGAACACAATTGTTCATGACGACATGTTCCGTCTGGTGTTTTGCATTTTTCTAATAATCCAAGAACACATCATATCCTTGGCCTAAACTAGTATCGGGAAGTTCTAAGATAAACCAAACGAGGTCATGCGTGAAGAGGAGTAAGTCCATCTGTCCATATGCGAGAAGTCCATCTGAGGAGGATAATACCCAAAGTTAGCAACCAAATCGAATCGGCTTTCCTGTTAAAAACTAAGTCTATAATGAGGGACGATGGACTCATCTACACTGAGATATTATGGGATGTCTAAATCTTTTCATGCTCTATTGAATTGCTCAAAAAGGGGGTGGACTTTATATAAACTATCATCGATCATTTCCATGTTATTTGCAAAATGTACTGATCTCAAAATCTCATCAAAGGTATTACTTCTCAACGACTGTGAAATTAAATTGTTGTGCTCGTCAGTTGAAAGAGCCCAATATAGTCTCATGTTATATTTTATTATATTTACACACTAATAAAATGCCAATGAAGGTAAAAAATGTTTTCCTTTGTGAGAATATTGTTGGTCCAAACCGACATCTACCTAGCACTAAAGAATTACACATCTCATTTCGTGACACATATATATTCATAGGCGACTTTCTTTGTGTGCCCTTGAATTAAAAAAAATCGTTATAACGAGAGAATGGAAGTGGCACAACCGAAACATTTTGCGACAAGAACCAGCACAAACAAATGCCGTAATACAATTTAGATTTCTTTGATTGGGCGGTCCCACCGAAATTGGCGCTCTGTGCTGAAATAGATGAATATCTTTATATCAAGGGAACCAGAATTGCACAAATGAAATATTTTACGGCACAAACCGACATTTACATAGCACTAAAGAATTACGTATTTCATTTTGTGACACGTATTTATTTACGATTTTCATAAGAAGTTTGCTGTAAGTGACCTTGATTATAAAAATTCTTTATAACGAGATAGTACGGTAGTGGCACAAACGAAACTTTTTGCAGCACAAACATAGTATAAACGATTGCGGTTGCAAAATTATAATTTCGTTGATGGGGCGCCGCTGTGGTTACACTGGCCCCGCCCCATTTTGTTCGTTATAACTAGAAAACAGAAGTGGCGCAAACGGAAATTTTTGCGGTAGAAACCAGCACAAATGATTGCTGTTGATTAATTTTCAAAATCAGTGTGGGGCAGGGCCAGTGAAATGGATATCTATTTTTTTTTTCGGTCGCCCTAAATCAGGATGAGACTAGATATATGCCAGTCGGTACAATTTTTTACTATTAAAAGTAAAAGTGAATATATGAAACGAAACAAAAGTAAAACTAGCTTAAAATAGCATAATTGTATAAAGTACATTATTACAATTGTGATTCCATTTAAAAAGATTATTAAAGTTTCAAAAAAATATGGGTAACTTACCTTTTTCTTTTTGAAAAAGAGATATGCTGATTGATTTCGTATTCACTCAGTTTTTACACCTACTACTACGCTCATTTTCCACAAAAATGCAGGAATTCTATTTTTATACTTATTTGTGATTGTTTAAGATGTCAAATGCATTATTGTTTGACAGATAGTGCCATCTAGTGATTAATAAAAAAAATAATTCGATTTGGTAGATTTTTCTACCAACCGGCATTAATGGGTTAATGCAATTTCTCCACGTTAGAAGATCAATATAAAAATTCAAATTTTACTGTTTATTACTAAAGTACAGAAATTTCACTGAATCGCCTTTTCTGATTTAAGGCACCTTTTCAAAAGATAATATTGATTTCAGAAATTTAAATTTCAGTATTAGAAAAAAACGAATATAATTTTATTTTTTACAACATTTCCATTGTCATATTTTATTGTTTTAATTTACAGAATGTTTTAGTACTATTATTCGAATGCAATTTTGACAATTAGTCAGGTAGTACAGAAATTTTACAGACGTAAAATGTGGAAATTTTAATCTCGACTTCATTTTTTTACAGTCTTCTATCTTTACAAGAAGAAATTTTTGGATTCGTGATAATTTTCTAATTCCGGTTTTCGACGGATTTACACGCTTTACGGGTCAGAGGTCCCGAAAACATGTTTTGAAACAGATGTCATAAATTCCCGGGACCACCATCTTGGTATTTTTCTTGGCGTGAAAATCCCTTTTCCGTCAAGTAGTAAATGTCGCCAAACACCGGTTAGGCTTAACGAAAATAAAACGTAAATAATAAACAAAACTCGCTAAAGTGGCAATCAGTAATCGTTGTATGAGGGCTAAGCGCTCATTAACCGAAAAGAAAAAAGTCCTTCCGGCCAGTGCCGGGAGGAAGAGGTAGCTTTCATATTCCTTATTTTTTAAAAGCCAGCTTATATTATTAAAACACACAAAGCTCAATTTAGTGGAAACCGAGTATAGGAGATTCAATAAAATTTTTTAGTAATACTAAATCATTATGAATGAGAATTTTGCGAAATTACTCAGATTTATCCTAGCTGTTTTTATTTAAAGTAACTTATATTTGGTTGCCAAATTCGGTGATAACTTGAAGTGCCTGCCATTTTAAGACAACATGGTGGATGAGGCTAACCAGTGAACTTGGTCGAGACCTTAGTAATTCCAGTGCACATGCTCACTCACATCGGAATCGGTTGATGCATACGAGTGTTGTCGCAGGCAAAAAATCAGATTTTTCAAAATGTCACCCAAAAAAGAAACCTTTTTCAATTTCTAATTTTTTAGCACCTTACATTAAATATAATTTTTTTTATTTACTGGCCGCCATTTTGAAACAAGATTGCTGAAAAAGCTGGCCAGCGAACTGGGACAAGACCTTGCTATATACTATCCACATGCCTTCTTACATCGAAATAGGTTAATAAATACACGTGTTATCGCGTGAAAAATATCAGATCGTTTCAAAATGTCAGCCATGCTAGAAATTCAAAGTGCTATAATTCAACCATTTTTTAAGATATAGACGAAACAAAAACTGCTCCCGAATCTTTGTATCAAGGTCAAACACATAAAAAAATCTTTTTCATTTTCCAACTTTTTGATACCTCATTTTAAATTTTAATTTAATTTTTTTTTCTTAAATGACAGCCCTTTTGAAACAAGATGGCGAATGAATCTGGCCAACGAAGTCAGTCGAGACATTGGTATGTACTATGTATACACCAAGGTACAGTCGTGGAAAAAAAAGTAAACACCCCTACTAATTTCTCAACAAATTATCGTAGAAGAAAGTTACTGGTACCGAACGATTGGAAATAAAGTCTACTTTAAATGATGTATATAAAATTTGTTTAAGGGGTCATCTACATATTAAAACGAACCATAACTTTGTTTTTTTCAATAGCAGTTCACAATTCTGAGAGCATAAATGAACTCTACACCTTTAAATTAGCCTATAAACAAATTTTTATGCAATTCATGCCATAAGTTTCCGAGAAATTAATTATTTTAAAACGAGCGTATTTTAAGGGCTGTATCCAAATTGAAGTTCTGAACTCGATTGTTAACCGAGAGAGCTGCCTTCTTGATCAAGGCACTTTTAAGCCTCAATGAAAACTGTTTGATTACAGGATAGCAAAATAAATTTCAAAAATTTACACAATTCTATCATAGTCACTTCTATCATAGACTTAAACCGTCATTTTGCCGTTTTTTAAGTATAATTTGAAAACTGTTTGGAAGACAAATGTGAAATTTTGGATTTCCATAAAGCAGAACTTAATAAATCTAAATCCATAAAAAAAATGTATGTTGCAATTCATAATTTTTTCGAATGTTAATTTCATAATTCATAATTCATATCATAAAAGTATAAAAATTGCAAATTCAACGTATCTATGTTTGGGTATATCAGTATTATTGCTACACAAAAAATTAGCTCATTAGGAGCATAATTTCAGGAGATATAAATAAAAATATGAAAATGTAATTTAACATTAGAAGTACTAAATTTTGAATGTCTATAATTCAAAAACTTATCATTCGAATGACTTGAAATTTCGTTTCTAGGCATATTTTGAAACGAAGATTTGAAATATCTCGTTAAATTTGGGTACTGCCATTGAAAAAAATGAAGTTAGGATTCGTTTTAATATGTATATGGACCCCTAAGTAAATTTTATACACACCATTTAAAAGTAGACTTTCCAATCAACCGGTACCAGTAACTTTCGTCTACGATAATTTGTTGAGGCGTTAGTAGGGGGTGTTTACTTTTAGGTAGCTTTCTTTACAAAAAAGCTACCTATTGCAGCCGTTCGGAGGAAAGCGATTTCAAAAAATTTTGGTATATTTTCATCGATCATGACCCCCAGACCCCGAAACCACCCTCCGTTCAAAATTGATATATATATATATATATATATATATATATATATGACCTATGTCACACTGTAACTCTCGTATTTATAAACCGATTTGGATGTAATTCGGTGTGTACATAGTACATACCAATGTCTCGACCGAGTTCGTTGGCCAGCTTCATCCGCCATTTTGTTTAATAATGGCGGCCATTTAAAAATTTAAAAAAAATTTAAAATTTGAAATGTGGTACCAAAAAATTGAAAATGGAAAAATATTTTTTCCTATGTATTTGACCTTTATACAAAGACTCCGTAGCAGTTTTTGTTTCGTCTATATCTTAAAAAATGGCTGAGTTATAGCATTTTGAATTTCTAGCGAAACTGACATTTTGAAACGTCCTGAATTTTGTCACGTGATAGACGTATTTATGAACCGATTTGGATGTACCTTGGTGTGTACATAGTACACACAAATAACTCAACCGAATTTGTTGGCCAGCTTCATCCGCCATCTTGTTTAAAAATGGCGGCCATATAAAAAAATTTAAAAAAAATTAAATTTAAAATGAGATACCAAAAAATTGGAAAATGAAAAAGAGTTTTTTCATATGTGTTTGACCTTAATACAAAGATTCGGGAACAGGTTTTGTTTTGTCTATATCTAAAAAAATGGCTGAGTTATAACATTTTGAATTTCTATTGTGGCTGACATTTTAAAACGACCTGATTTTTGTCACGCGATAACAGGCGTATTTATGAACCGATTTGAATGTAACTTGGTCTGTACATAGTACATACCAATGTCTCGACCGAGTTCGTTGGCCAGCTTCATTCACCCTCTTGTTTCAAAAGGGTTGCCATTTAAAAAAAAAGTAATTTAAAATTTAAAATGAGGTATTAAAAAATTGGAAAATGAAGACATTTTTTTTATGTGTTTGGCCTTGATACAAAGATTCTGGATCAGTTTTTGTTTCTGAAAATTTGTTCTTTTGTTTATATCTTAAAAAGTGGTTGAATTATAGTACTTTGAATTTCTATCATAGCTAACACTTTGAAACGATCTTGTATTTGTCTCGCGATACCACACGTATTCGCCTATTTCGATGGAAGAAGGCATGTGGATAGTATACATCAATATCTCGACCAAGTTCGCTGGCCAGCTTCATCAGCCATCTTGTTTCAAAATGGCGGCCATTAATTTAATATATATATATATATTTAAAGTGAGGTGCAAAAAAATTAGAAATTGAAAAAGGTTTCTTTCTTAGGTATTTGACCTTGATATAAGGATTCAGGAGCATTTTTTGTTTGTCTTTATCTTAAAAAATGGCTCAGATATAGCAGTTTCAATTTCTAACGTGGGTGACATTTTGAAAAATCTGATTTTTTGCCTGCGACAGCACTCGTATATATCAACCGATTCCGATGTGAGTGAGCATGTGCACAGCAATTACTAAGGTCTCGACCAAGTTTACTGGTTAGCCTCATCCACCATGTTGTCTTAAAATGGCAGGCACTTTAAGAAACCAAATATAAGTTACTTTAAATAAAAGCAGCTTGGATAAAGCTGACTAATTTCGCGAAATTCTCAGTCATAATGATTTAGTATTGATAAAAATTAGTACTGAATCTCCTACATTCGGTTTCCACTTAATTGAGCTTCGTGTGTTTGAATAATATAAGTTGGCTTTTTTAAAATAAGGAATATGAAAGCTACCTCTTCCTCCCGGCACTGGCCGGAAGGACTTTTTTTTTCCACGACTGTACATCCAAATCGGTTCATAAATACATCTGTTATCGCGTGACAAAAATCAGGTCGTTTCAAAATGTCAGCTACGGTAGAAATTCAAAGTTATATAACTCAGCCATTTTTTAAGATATAAACAAAACAAAAACTGCTCCGGAATCTTCGTATCAAGGTCAAACACATAAGAAAAAATGTTGGTACCACATTTCAAATTAAATATTTTTTTAAACATTTAAATGCCCGTCATTTTGAAACAAGATGAAGCTGACCAACGAACTCGGTCGAGACATTGATATGAACTATGTATACACGAAATTTCATCCAAATCGGTTCATAAATACGAGAGTTACAGTGTGACAAAGATCAGATCTATATATGGATATATTATATATGTATATATATATATATATATATATATATATATATATATATATATATATATATATATATCAACTATTGGACGGAAGGTGGTTTGGGGGTCTGGGGGTCATGATCGATGAAAATATACCAAAATGTTTTGAAATCGCTTTCCTCCGAACGGCTGCAATAGGTAGCTTTTTATAATGAAAGGTACCTAAAATCACTGGATTCAGCAGTTCTCGCTGTGTAGCCATCTCAAAATGTAAAAAACTCGAAAGGCAAACAAATGTACATACAATTATAAACATACCTTAACAGACACTCGGTAAAGTGGCAACCAGTAATCGTTGTATGAGCGCTACGCGCTCATTAACCGTAAAAAACATTACTGGATTCAGCCGTTCTCACTGTGTAGCATGCACAAAATTCAGCAGTTCTCGCTGCGTAGCCATCTCAAAATGTAAAAAACTCGAAAGACAAACAAATATACGTAAAATTATCAACATACCTTAACAGACATCTGCTTTCTTCAAAGCTCAAGCACGAAATGCAGTCATACCATCACCGTCATTTTCAAAAATAGGCTTATGAATACGCATTGACACACTGTATATAAACCTTCTTTTTTCGTCAAAATTTCCTCAAATTTCTTAATTACTTCAGCAAGAGCGTTTAAACGGACTACAGAAACCATAGTCAATCTAATAAATCCAATAAATTTAACATAAAAACAAAAAGACAGAACAATACAACACGAAATCAAACCACATCCACAATATCCTAGTCGAAAATGACCTTTTCAGGGGTTGCCAGAATACGACACGCCAAACACACACGTCGCACGGGGTTCCACATATCGATAAAAATCGCCAACATAAAATGGCCAAAAAATCTCGAAACATCTAAGATGGCGGCCATCCGGGAATATAACGCATCTAAGCCCATGTTTTTACAAAATGTCATTCTGTGAGTATGTCGTCTGTGTTCATGTGTGTGACACAGATTTTGTAGGCGCTCTATCTTAAGAACTAATGCACGGAATTAAATAAAACTTTATAATCTGTTAGTTCCTGATATAAATTGGTGCTGATTAAATTTTTGTGTAAATCGCTTAACATGTGGCTCTGCTATGCTGCATTTTTTACGATTTCCCCAATGGCTCTATCTCAAGAACTAATGCACGGATTTTCATGAAACTTCAGATTCAGTTGGGAATATGAGTTGATGTTTATAATGTTTTTGTGTAAACCGCTCAGCAGGTGGCGCTGCTATACATATTTTATCCTGATTTCCGCAATGGCTCTATCTCAAGACCTCATCCGTGGATTTTTATTAAACTTCAGATTCAGTTAGACCTTGATATGAGTTGGCCCTGACCACGTTTTGGTGTAAATCGCCCAACAGGTGGAGCTGCAATGCTACATTTTTCCTGATTCCCGCAATAATGTTATCTCAAGAAGGGGTGCAAAGATTTCAATCAAACTTCAGATCCGGTTATCAAATTGAATTAAGTTGTTGCTTATTAGGTTTTGGTATATATCGCACAACAGGTGGTGCTGCTAGGCAGATTCTTTTACGATTTCCGCCCTAGCTCTACTCAAAAACTAATGCAGGGATTTTCACGAAACTTCAGATTCAGTTAGAAGTTCACATAAGTTGTTGCTGATTAGATTTTGGTGTAAATCATCTAATCGGGTGCATTTTTCAGGAAGTATTGACATGCATGAGATAGAAGAAAGTTTTGGGATTGCCACATCCGACTAGTTTATTATTGAAAAACCGTAGTTTTTTAAGCATAACTGAAACAAAAGTGAGCTGAACTTTTGGGCTTCTGGAAATTAAGTCTTATGAATATTGGTTGATGGTTACAATACGTTAGGGGGAAAATATGTATTGTAAGCTATACATTTTTATTCTAAATATTAAGACAATTAGAAATAAGTTTAAATTTCTTAAACCAAATCAAACAGTTAATACTCTGTAATATACATACGTTTTTACAAATCTAAAACTTGCTCATTTAAATGAAAAACTTCTAAAAATCCATGTCTGTAAAAATGTATAGCTTATAATACATATTAATTCCCCTAACTTATTGTAATCATCAACCAATTTTCACGTTCCAGGAGTCAGCTCAATCGGCAAAGTAGTTTTTTTTTCTCAGTTATGCTTAAAAAACTACAATTCTTATTATAAAAAAATAAAGTTGACATTAAAATTTCCACAATATACATCTACAAAATTTTTATACTTCCTGGCTAATTGTTAAAATTTCAATAGAATAATAGTACTAAAACATCCTGTAAATTAAAACCAAAAAATATGAGAAATTAGAGTCTGTTTTTGTTGTTAGTTACTTCAATAAAATATATTCCTACCCATACTTGTTTGATAAATATTATTTTTCTTTTGGAATATAAAAAAAAAATTGTACTACTAAATAAATTAAAAATATCCTTTAAAGTCTAACTAACGCTTTATAATGATAATGCTTATTGTGTCTATTTTATAGTTATTAGTCTGTTTTCTTACTCTTTAACAAGACAGAAAAAAAAAATTCTTTAAAAAAAAGGATTTTTTTTTTAAGTTTTAAAAAGTTTTCTTATTTTAATGAATTAGTTTTTTTTTTTTTTTTGTAAAAACAGTGATACTTACAAGTAGAAGTTTTTTTTTTCTCTAAAAAAATCTTTTTAATTTATGTTTAACTTAAATGCAAAGATATCTTTTAGTGAAGCACTAATCTTTAAAAGTTTTATTGAAGTGGGGCTAAAAAAGATTCTCAAAAACATCCACGCTTACTTAAATAATAAAAAATAGTATAAGATTACTCTTTTCTCAAAGATTCACTTACGTTTCTGTTAATGCACACCACTCATTCGAATGAATATATTAATTTATTGGAAGAAATAAATGTCGATTTTAAATAGAAATATAAGGTGGAAGAAACTAAGAAACGTTTTATTTTTGAATAAATTTTAATCGAAGGAATGAGCATAATTTTACCCGACATCAATAATCATTACATTAATTCTTTAGTGGTTTCGTTTTCTAATTTAAGCTCATTTCTCATTTTATCTCTGGACCTATAATCGTTTTATGTCATATATTATGACGGAGTATCAATTAGCTTCAAGAGCAAAATGTAATGTTCTTTGTGATGCTCTCGATTTAGCGAAAGAAATTCACGCTTATACGTGAAATGTCTGATTAGTAAAAAGGAAAATTGCTCCTATTGACATTGATTCTGTTGAAGTATGTTGTGAAAAGAAAAAATAATGTACTATAAAGGTTATAGCGAAAGTTGTGTGGTTGATTTTAAATATATCAACCATCTTGCTGGGTGTGCATTTTTTAACTCATTTTTTTTGTTGTTGTTGTTGGAATAGCTAAACTTTAAAGTTTTCTGTAAAATGCTAATATTTATTTGCACATAAAAATGTGTTTTATTCACGAATAACTTAAAAAAGGGGAATGTAAAATAATAATAATAACATTTGAGTTAAAATTTAAAAAAAAATATATGTAGTAATTATAATTTTGAAATTTGAAGAGGATATTTTTCAAGAACAATATTTTTTTGTCTTAACTAAGAAAATATAGAAAATCCAATCATTTTTCTAAAAAAATTAACTGAAACCTTTTGACGAGAAGGAACATTCAACGATGTAAAAAAACAGGAGCTGAAATTTCTCACATATGTAAAAAGAATCTTCTTCAAGAATGAAAAGTTTCTAATGCTATTAAATTTCACTGAGCTTCGATAAGCAGTAAAAAAAAAATCAAAACCTAATGAAGAACAAATTCTCATAAGATTTAATTATTAAATAATTAAACGCCATAAGAGCAGCTGGCTTACTGTCTAAAATTGTGCTAAGTAAATGCAATTGCAATTGCATTTGCACTGACCAAATGAAACTTGGTATTTGTAAGCAAATAAAATTTTAATGTATTAGCAATAGCACTAAACAAATAAAAAATTGTCTCATTTATGAATTTCTGCTGATAACAGCTAAATTTAATACTTTTCAACTAAAAAAAAAATAATAATAATAAGCAAAGAACAAAAACGAAAAAGACGGGGCCGTTTTGTCTTGTGCAAGTTGAACAGAACGGGCCATAGTGTTAAATAATATGTTTTCTTTTGATTTCAAATAGCCAACTTTTCGAAAAAATAAAAGACACTCTGTATATAATCAAGTAAACGTCTTAAAACCAAGAAGGTTGGAAGATTGTTTTTAGACAGCAATTTTGTTTTTTAATAGGATTACACAAAGGCCATTATTAAGTGTCTTATATATAAATAAAATAACTTTCTACATCTTAATGAATGGTTACCTATCTCTCCTGTTGTTATACCATACGAATAACTTATATTGGATATTTAAAATATCATTTGTATATGCGTAAAGTACAAACATTCATATAGTCTTTAAAGGGAAGTTTAAAAAGTGTCGCAGAAAATTACTGGTAGAGTTTAAGTCAATTTTCAATTATGTACAGTCGTGGGAAAAAAAATGAACAGCCCCCACTAACTCCTCAACAAATTATCGTAGAAGAAAGTTACTGGGATCGAACGATTGGAAATAAAATCTACTTTTAAATGAAATAGATAAAATTTTCTTAGGGTACCATCTACATATTAAAACGAACCATAACTTTGATTTTTTCAATAGCAGTATGCAATTCTGACAGCATAAATGAACTTTACATCCTTCAATTAGCCTAAAAACAATTTTTTATGCAATTCATACCATAAGTTTCTGAGAAATTAATTATTTTAAAACGAGCGTATTTTAAGGCCTGTATCCAAATTGAAGTTCGGAAATCGATTGTTAACCGAGAGAGCCTCCACCTTGATCAAGGTACCTTAGGAAGTCCATGAAAGATGCTAGATTACAAGACAGCAGAAGACATTTCAAAATATCTAGTCACTTCTATTATAGACGGCTCCTTAAACCGTCATTTTGCCGTTTCTTAAGCATAATTTGAAAACTACTTGGAAGAAAAATGGGAAATTTTGGATTTACATAAAGCAGGACTTAAGAAATCTAAATCCATCAAAAAAAATTGTAGGTTGTAATTCATATTTTTTTCGAATATTAATTTCATAATTCATAATTCATATCATAAAATTATAAAAATTGCAACTTCAGCGTATCTATGTTTGGGTATACTAATATTATTGCTACAAAAAAAATAGCACATTAGGAGCATAATTTCTGGAGATATAAATAAAAATATGAAAATGTAATTTAGCATTAGAAGTACAAAATTTTGAATGTTTATAATTCAAAAACTTGCCATTCCAATGACTTGAAATTCGGTGCCTAGGCATAATTTGAACCAAAGATTTGAAATGTTTTTTCAAAATTGGTTATTGTCATTGAAAAAAATGAAGTTTGGATTCGTTTTAATAGGTAGATGGCCCCCTAAGCAAATTTTATATACATCATTTAAAAGTAGACTTTATTTCCAATCGTTCGGTACCAGTAACTTTATTCTGCGATAATTTGTTAAGGAGTTAGTAGGGGGGGTGTTTACTTAATATACAATGTCAAGACTAGGCATATTTATACTTGCATGTAACTACCACAACTAAATAAAACATTTTTTGTTGTAAACTTTAACTGTTTCAGTTTGGTCAGACAACTTTTGCATCCACCTATATCAAATTCTTTATCAATATCTTTAATAAAATATTCCAAAATGGATTCCGACTAAGAATTACTGAATGTAATCATTAAATCACGCAATAGCGCAATGAAATTGCTCAGAATTTAAATGGATAACTAAATGCCTTAAAAAATATATTTTTTCGTAAAACGTATAAATTATTTTTCTATATTTATTTAGCATAACTGTCATTCTACATTTTCTACGTACATTTAAAATGCATTCAGGTATAACTGATTGTATGAAGATTGTATCTGTATAAACAAATAGATAATTTGTTAAAAGCTTTGAAAATCCATTGCATTTTAAGAGTCCATTTTTATTAATAGGGCAATGATAGAAGCGTCCGATTTTTTTCTATGATATGCTTTCGAAAATGTATGTTAATAGCAGTGGTGAACTATAAAAATATTTTTAAATTAATAATAATAAAATGTTAAAATAAATAGGGTAAATATTTCATATTTAAAGAAATAAACTACATATCTTATAAAAATATGCAAATACAGACTACCACTACAACTCTAATTGCTGGAAGTGAATGTACTTTTTTCGCATATGGAAGATTACTTATAAATGCTTATGTTTTGTTTTTATATTTATGTCATATACATATTGAAATTAAAATTACTTTTTCCTATAATCTCGTTATGAAAAACAATAGTTTTATATATAAAATTTAGCACGTGAAGGAACATTAAAATAAAAGAAAATACATCTCTTTTAAAACATATATTTTAAATATAATTAATATACTATACAAAAAAAAAAGAAAGAAATTATATAGGTGTTAGAATGAATTGATTTTATTTTTATTTATTGCTTTTACAGGATAAGTTGAAAATTTTAACATTCCATCTTACGTATAATTTGGACAATTCAATTTTTGAATTATAAATAATTAAGTAGTTAAAATATATAAAAATTTCAGTTGAAACACATGCTTCCTTCACTTATATTAGCGTCAATATAGTCGCAAAATTTGCAAAATTGCTGTCCTTCGTATTACACTGGCCTCCAAAAGTTAAGGTACAGGGACTAGATGCTTTCGATTGCTCACGTTTTGTCTAATATCTACAAAAAATATTGGCGAATTGTTCTCAAACTTCTGGGATGAAAAGAACATGTTTGATTTCATATTTCTTGGTGAAGATTTAGTCAGGAGAACAATTAAGGGGATAATAATAAATTTAAAAATAAAAAAAATATTTACGATCACGTATGTATCAGTAAATGCTGGAAATGGTTTGTCACTATGTTAAATGACTACTTGGGTCTTGTCCAACGTTTGTGTGCATTTGTGTAAGCATAGCACTCATATTCGCGAAGTTGTTATTGTGTCTGTGAAAAATTCAAAAATTTTTTGCTTATATCACACAGAGTTTTCAACCAAATTCAACACACCTTTCCGAAAACTTGCCAAAGAATAGTAGCAGCAGTACACTGCAATTAAAACTTAGAGAGATATAGTGAGCTGATTGAAAAGTTGTGGAAAATCCCTTATAATAAAGCTATTTTTAGGACGCAACTCACTATATCGACCCTATCTTTGTGAATTTTTGCGATATTTGACTGAACTTCTTATATAAGTTGCCCTAAATAGCTGACTACCAAATTATATAATAAAAATTTTAGGATCATTCCCGCATGCGCAGTTAAAAATTATTACATACAAATGCCCATATCTCATCAAATATTCAATATATTCATGTTTTAATTGCAGTATACTGTTGATACTGTTCTTTGTCAGGTTTCCGGAAAGTTATGTTATATTAGATTGAAAACTCAGAATGTTATAAACAAAATCGTTTTAATTTTTCACACACAATAACATCTTCACGAATTTGAGTGCTATGCTTACACAAATGCACTGACACGTTGAACAGGACCCAAATAGTTATTTAACACAGTGACAAACCATTCCCAACATTTTCCGTTACATAGGTGATCGGAAATATTATTTTATTATTAAATTTATTATTAGCCTCCTAATTTTCCTTCCGACTAAATCTTCACCGAGAAATATGAAATCAAACATGGTCTTTACATCCCAGAAGTTCAAGAACAATTCGCCAATAATTTTGGTAGATATTCGACAAAACGTGTGCAATCGAAAGCATCCAGTCCCTGTACCTTAACTTTCGGAGGCCAGTGTATTATTTTGTGATACTTTTAATTGTTAAAGAGTCATTAAGCTGTATTGATATGAATCACTTTATTAATGCAGTGTAAATGTTTCAGTTTTTTTTTTTTTTTTTTTTTTTCATGTAAAATATTAATTTAAATGTTTTCCTTATTTTAATTCATTGTTGAACCTTTTTAATTATACCATGTGCAGTGATTTTAATCATATAAATATTTTTTGTTATTTCTTTTTGAGTCATTGATAATTTTAATTTTTCCATTTAAATATTTTTATGAAGTAATATGTATTTTAATTTTAAATATCTATATTACAAAAGTTATAAATTTTGACACGGAAAAATGGGATTTCTTTAGAAGACTAGTAGATTAGTAGTCAGTGCGTCGGGATACAACGCTACATAATCAAAGTTGGACCCCAGTCTCTGCAATGTATACTCAACGTTTTATATCTTCGGGGTCTATAAAATGTGTATCGAACTTGCTTGGGAATTAAATATTGAGAGTCCCGCGTTAGGCTCACCACTTGACCGGAACACATGCTGTGTAACACTTCTTTGCTTATGGTCATCAAAATACTTTAAGCCCTGATCGTTAATGGATTGCTGCCTGGCATTTTAGTTTAGTTTTTATTTTTTCGTTTTGGAAATCATTTACATTTATTGGTACTTTTATGATACCCGACGAAAGTGATAAATCGTAAAATAATGTTCCCATCGTTTTCATTGGAATTACATTCATTTTAATTTCAATTTAAATCCATCAATCATTTCATTTAGAATACATAAATTTTTAAAAAAATATACGCAACATACTTTTAAAATAAATTTATATAAAAACATGTATTACATTTCATACATTTCACTCCTTTCATTAAGAAAAAAATAAATAAATTATAAGCAAAAATATCATAAACCTAAACGTTTTATAACAGTATAAAAGCTATACTTCTAACATACACACGTGAAAAATAAAAGCTGTTTCTTTCGAGAGAAAAAATTATATATATATATATATATAATCCTAATGAAACGAATTTATGAAACGGATATAAGAATCGACTGATTAAACAACTGATTATTTTTCAAGCGATTTCTCCTAAAATATGGAATATTTTGCGATAAAATTAACACCAGAAATCAGCATTGATCCGCAGATCTCAAAACTGGTATTAGAATTTTTAAATTAGAATTAGTTTTCGAAATATAATTTCTTTTTCTAATTTTATATACATTTTTCTAATGATGGCAACTCAAATTTTAATCAAACAGATACATTTTTTTTCATATTTCAGAAAAGGTTGACATGGAAACCCGGCATGTTGTTTATTTGATAATAAATGTTTATTTACTTTTATTTCTTTTTATAAATTATATAAATTATTTTGTTCTATAATTATTAATTTTTTTTATATTTCCTTTAGAAAATAATAGAAAATAATTAAAAAATACGGTACTACTTAGTTATTCCGTCGGCCAATTTCGCGAAATTATATAAATCGCCAAAACACTCACCAAACTATACAAATTGACATAATTTTTATTTTTAATAACGAAAGAACAAATAAATTAGAATAACATTAATTAATATACAAATAAAAAGTCGAAATAAAAATGACTTGATGACGTAAACGCCTGTAAATTGCTTAAAGTCAAGTGAATGTGAATTTGCGACCAACCATTATTGGCATTTAATCTTATAGTTTGGCAATAGATTTTTGGTCGAAGGGATAACTAAGTAATACCAAAAATACATATTAAACTGGTATTTGAAAACAAGTTTTTCGCCAAATTTTCGTAAAAAAAAAAAAAAAAAAAAAAAAAAAAAAAAATCACGCCAAACCTGCTGTGTGTATATGACATCTGGCTAAATATTACCACTCTGAAAAAAAAAAAAAAAATGCAGACTGGCGAGTTGAAAAAAAGCTATTGGCAAGATTTGCATCCGGCCAGCGTAACAGTACCAAGAATTCTTCGAAATCATAGCAAATTTTATGCAGTTTTATATTTTTTGATTTTTTAATCAAAATGGAAAACTTACGGTCCCATATTGGCGCGATTTTTTTCTGACGACAATGTCATGTATGGAATGGGCACTTAACTGGCGCCAAATTGTAGTTATTTTGCTTGATATGGTAAGCAGGATGTTGTTGTTTATGCTGTTGATGCGTTCTCCAATTTGGCGTCTTTAAAAAAGCGCGCCAATATGGGGCGTGACATCTGTGCTAAACTTTCATATGAACGGCGAAGGGATCTGGCCGTTTATGGCAGTTGATGACTTGAACTATTATAATATAGATGAAATGATGGCGATAGAATAATATTTTGCGACTTATCACCTGTGCCTGGCTAACATTAAAGTACCAAAATGGCACCTAAAGTATAAAAAGCGAAGTGGTCCGTACGGAACTGTTGATGATAGTCACATGACTTAGGCTATTGTTACAGAGATTGTTTTAAAATACCGGGAGACAAAGACTCTGTATATTTAATTTATTTTATTTTAACTTCTTTTCAAATGTTTAACTGATCCTCTTTAATCAAAAACAAAAACCATTTGGACCAACCATTTGGAAACAACCATTATCTTAACAGAAACTGATTCGCCCTTAAATTTTTGCAATCAAAGGGAATTTAATGGAAACCCGTTTACAGGGAGATCTGCACAGCTTTTTTTCAGTATAATTCAATCATCTCTAATATTTTTAAAACCCATCAGATTAGCATGTTTTTAGATTCTGCGGTGTCTGAACGGGGGTTGGCGAGCGTAGCTTGCAGGGGGCAGAGACCCGTAGTATATATGTATATGTTGGCGATGTTTTTCATTCGGGTAACATAAAAGCACCCATTTTTGGAAATTAATAGTAGCAATTGGAGATTATAATTCATATGTGCTTCTATTAAAAAAAAAAAAAAAAAAAAAAAAAAAAAAAAAAAAAAAAAACGTTTTTATGTAGCAATCATGTAGGACAACCCTCATTCTATGCTAAACAAATATTTGATGTGTCATTTAGACTAACTTTACACTGCAGATCAATTGTTTAAATCTGTATATTATTAAAAAAAAAAAAAAAAAAAAAAAAAAAAACATAATTGTTTCTTATTGGAAAATATACATCTTGAAAATCAATTTAAATATATAATTTAAATAAAAAAAAGGATTACAGATATATATATATATATATATTAAATACGCACAGTTATTTCAGTAGAAGAACGTTATTCATTATGCAAATGAAATTTGTCTTTCATGTCATAAAAGTAATTTCGTTTTCAAGAGAATATTATGTTCTTGAAAGTGACTATAATCTTATTAAATTTCAGAATAAATTAAATATGAAAGAAACTTTTTTTATACGGATAAGTTTTAATTCTTAAATTATTATAAATTTTTATCTTTGATCATAGGGTGAAAAGTTTTCTGACTTTTTTTTAATGAAATTATAAAAAAAAGAAATGAAATTACGATTTAAAATATGGTACATGTACATTGATTTTCTTCGTATAAATGTTGTTTTATTTTCTTTTTGTTTTAGTATTAATTAAACATTTACCTTATAGATTAAATATATATGTAAATATTTTAGCGTTAGAAAATCATTTACAGTTATTAAATGAATATATACAGATTATAAAATTTTTATTCCTGTTTAGATTTCTCTAAATAACTTTCTATATCAGACGTAAACTATTAATTACATAAATAGAATTTTATTTGCATTATACGACTTACTCAGCTTTACTTTGAAAATAAATTGCCTATATAGGGCTGTTAATGAGAATAAAAAAAATGCTTTCAAGAGAAAATAATGTTTCCCGTTGAGTGAAATATACAATCAAAAGGTTTTTTGAGAAGTTAAAAATAAATTACATTAAGGTATATCTAAAAATAAAATTAATAAATAAATGTCTAAGGTATATCTAAAAATAAAATTAATAAATAAATGTCTAAGGTATATCTAAAAATAAAATTAATAAATAAATGTCTAAGGTATATCTAAAAATAAAATAATATAAATAAATAAATGAATGAAAGTAATACGCTTTACAATTATATATTTTAAGTACTAAAAGCTTGTTACAATTTTAAAGTTTATTAAATATTAGTTGCATTAAAAAAGTTGTAATGAGAAAAAAAAAACTCCGTTATTTTGTATTTTTTCTCAAAATTTTCTAATGTTTCTAATTTAAGAAGATAAAAAATTCAGTTTTATTCCTCACGCATATGTGCATTAATGACAGATAAACAGATGCAATACAAGAAAAAAAATTAAAAGAAGCAATGATCTTTACACGGGAGAGTTATAAATCTGACTAAAGTTATTTTATTTTATAATACCTATGTTGTATAACAATTCAGTAAAACTTTAATTTATTTATTACAGCACAATAAAATTTTAATTATTCTTTCTATTTTTTAAATGTATATATCTATGCATCTTATGCATCATATAAGATAAATAATAACTTTCTTTTTATTTTTCATTTAGCACAATTTATATTGCTGCTCAATTCTTTAAATATGTATGTGATTGAGAAAAAAGGAATTGCTTCGTGAAATAAATTTTAAGAAAATCAATTCTGAATTAAATCTACAATTTAATTTCTAAAAGAGTGACAGAGGTACTTTTAAAATGGACGCACAGATATCTCAGTAGCAGAAAGTTACTTTTGTTGTAAATGAAAATTATCTGTCATGTCATAAATGTAATATCAATTCGAAGAAAGAGTTATATTCTAAGTAAATATAAATTCATTAAAGTTTAGAATAAATTATTTCGAAAGATAAGTATATTATGGGGAATTGTTTAATCTTAGAAACTGTCATACCATTTAAAATTAATATTTAACTTTGATGATTGGATTACAATTTTCTTTTATTCATTTGTTGAAAATTTCACTGAAAAATGAAATGAAAATATAATTTATATTATGATAAATATGCATGCATTTTCGTTGTTTAATTATAATAAAAGTTCTTTTTTAATTATTATTAATTAAACATTTACATTACCGATTAATTATAAATATAAATATTTTCTCTTAAGAAGATCAAGTACTTTCATTAAATGAACATAAATATATTATAAAAGTTTTATTCATAAGTGTTTGTGATTTTTCTAAATAACTTTTTGAAGCAGTTGTAACTTCCACCTCATGCATAAATGTCTTTTTTTTCATTATATAATTTAATCACCTTTACTTTGAAAATAAATATTCTATATCTGCTTATTATCAAGAACAAAATATTTGCTTCAAATGCAAGAAAAAAGTTACAGTTTGAGTGAAATGTGCAATCAAAGTATTATTGTGACATTAAAAATATTTCAGATTAAAGATATTTCAAAAAAAAAATTATGTAAATAAATTAATAAATGAAAATAATCTGCTTTACTATAAACGCATTTTTAGTAGTAAAATCGTGATGGAATTTTAAAGTTTCTTAGATATTAACTTTATTTAAATAATTAATAATAATCAGCAAAAGTAAAAGTAGTCAGAAAACAAAACGTCGTTATTTTGAGATATTTCTGTAAAACATGTCTCATATATTTCTATTTTACTAATTGAATGAAGTTTTTAGTTTATTTCCATGACACATGAGTACATAAACGATTGAAAAACATAATTATAAAAACAAAATCCGCAATGATATGTTCTTGCGAGAAATATAAGGCTAAGTTTCGCTCACCCCCGCCCCCCCCCCCCCCCCAAAAAAAAAAAAAAAAAAAAAAAAAAAAAAAAAAAAAAAAAGCCTTGGGGGACTTAAGGTAATGAAGTATAAATATTTACATAAAACAAAACAAAAAAAAAAAAAGTACAAAAGTTACATTTTTACTCGTATTTAATTTTTATAGCAATTAACTAAAACTTATAAATTATTTATTACAGAAAAATAAAATTATGATTATTAGCTTTTTCCACGTAAAACGATGTAAATATTTTTTCGAGGTTGGCAGTTTAGCCCCATAATATAAGCACATTTTTGTAATTATATTTAATTAACATAACATTTTCTTAGATATGTATTGTAGTAAGTATTTTCACATATCTAAACATACCGTTCTGGTAGTCTTAAGTAGTTTTATTTCGTAAGTTTAAGAATTGTTATTTTGATACAACCACGAAATATATTCAGTAATATTTAAATACAAAAAATATCTTCCGCATGTTAATGGTTCCTTTCTGAAAAACATAATTTTACCAAAACAAACGTTTCTTTTATTTTAGTTTTTATAAATGGCATCTTTCATTTTCAAATCGGGATATTTATTTTATATAATATATAACAAGAATTAAAATGCACAGGAAAATCATAAATACGTATATTAAATGAATAAATAAAATTTTGTTCAGATTATATCGGTCATTCCTCAAAAATAAAATGTTGGCCTTATATAATGATGTAGGTATTTTTCAACAGAAAATTGAATCTAAGACGGCGTGTCATTTTATGCCAGCTGTATAAGTAACGAGAGCAATTATAAAATATCGTGTTCTGCTATTTTTCAGAAAACATTTTATTTTAAATTCTTGAAGCTTCAGATTTGCTTTATAACAATATATTTCATTGATTAAATCGTTACTTATTAGAAAATAAAATTTAAGATTAAATTTATGCAATTAAAAAACCGATTTTAACCTTAACCCCCCCCCCATAATTATTTGAGAGCATTGAAAACAAAAGTGCATCTAAATAAATAAATAAGTTATAACTAATATAAGTGATATTTCGTAAGAATCACTTTTTATTTCATTTTTTTAACTATTTGAATATATCTTTTGATGAAATTTTATGAGGAGCAACATATATAAATTCATCTTGTTTATAAATAAATATTTTACACATTTTCTATTATTACTGACATTATATTATTTTTAGATAGTGAAATTTTAAATATCATTTAAAGTACTTTATTTTTAGATAGTAAAATTATTTTTAATATAAATATAAAATGCCGGAAAGATTCAGTATATTTAACATCAGCACAACTACAATTGTAAAATTACTCTAATGTGATTTTTGTATTGTTATTTCAGAATTTTTTATATATTTATATTATATTCTTATACCTTTATATTTTTATATTATATTATTATGTATTTATATTATATTTATATTATGTTATATTACATGATTTTTCATAATACTTCCATATAACCTTCATTTTCTGCATAAAGTAAAACGAAATGGTATAGATTTATATTTCCCTTATTTTTTGTATTCCTTTTTCAATAAAATGAAAGCATCCCCCCCCCCCACCTTAATCACATGTAATCTCAATATATATATATATATATATATATTTCAAAGGTTACAAAAAAAAAAAAAATGACAATCCTTTTACAAGACTGTAACGACATTTCAAAAAAGTGTTCATAGGTTATAAAAAAAAAAATGAGAATGCTTTTACAAGACTGTAACGGTATTTCATCACTTTAAATAATGAATACAACGTATAAGAAGATATATAAACAAACAATTAAAATAAAACACTGTCCATTTAAACAGCAATTAGTACACGCATTTACCTAAAATTTTATTCAGCTAAATAACGCATTATGTTTTTGAAAATTCGATTTCAGCTTTTTACGCACATGGTTGATAACGGTAATTTTTATGCTGCTCTCTGTATAACCCAAAGAATGTATAGACAGGGCATATTAAGTTAAACTTCAATTTAGCTAGGAACACATAATACACTTAAATTTCATAAACATGAAATAAAATCTATGGAAGGAAATATGTCAGTTTTTGTTTAACCCTGTAAAATAGTTTTTTTTTTTTTTTTGTTTTCGGCAAATAATATATTTGTATACTAAATATAGCTAAATTGATAAATGAACTATAACTCTAATAATTCTACACCTATATCTACAAATGCTAACGAATTATTTTATGTAGTCCTGCATATGAGATACAGAACTAATTCATAATACACAACCCCTGAAGCATGAAAGTTTTATTAAGTATAAAAACTTATACGAGTGATTCTCTACATATGTTGTATTGTTACCGAAATCGATTTTGTGTCTGTGTAATCATATAATATAATATGAGCAAATCTTTTGCGTGTGTGTGAAAATTTTTCGATATTCTACTAAATTTTGATGAAATGTGGCGAAAAATGACTGTCAGAATCTGAAGGATTTTTCTAGAAATTCCCAATATTAGCAGAAATAAGTGATGTAAGCAATCACAGACATTTAAATTCAATCAATCAGGGTAAACAGAACTTTCTCAAAATGCGCTTGAGACCAAAGGAAATAATTTAAAAATACATACATAATTACGTCTGGATAACTTAATAATTAGCTGAGTTTACATAACTACAGATATACACACATACAATTTTAATTGAAACAATTAGAATATAATTAAATATGTATAAACATATTGGCTATTTCCATAACACTCATCAGTAAACGAACAGAGTCACAAAACAGGAAGAGCCACAATATGACGATGGGAATTCAAGAAAAGAATTTAATATATTATATTTATCATTTAAATTGCATTTTATTAAAAATGAGCATAACAATGTTGCATCTTATAAATCACAATTTAAATATCTTTGTTTATTCCAAATATTCATTCACACTTTTTATTTTAAATTTGTTGGGTGTTGCCAAATTTTAATCGGAATATTCAGAGGAATAATAGCAGGCATCAGGAGGATGAAAAATTACCGTAGAACATGGTGTCCCAAACCACCTTTTTAATCAAAAGTACCGGGTGACTACCCTAACTAGACTTGGATTGATGGTAATAACGTTCCAAAAACTGAAGTACAGTAGAGCGCTGATTAATGATTTCCCGGACCAGTTGGGACAGGAGCCGATCCGATTAATGAAAAATCCGGATAATTGGACAACTTTAAAAAAAACGGCTATGGCAATTTTTTTTAAAGTAACTTCCATTCGATTTTGTACCAGGCTTAGGACTGGCAATTGTAGTTGCGCACATTTTAGTATGATATAAATGTCCCGTTTAGAAGTTATTTTCTAACCTTTTTTTATTTTATTTTCTACAAAATTGGCACAAAGTTATATGCAGATCAGTGGCGTGGCGTCCGGTCATCGCTGGATGCGGCGATGACCAAGCAATATTTTAAAACTCTTAATAAGCTTTTAAAACTCTACGATCCAGTTTTAGCAGAACATTTGGAGTTCATGTATAAGTGAAGGTAAAATTTAAAGTTTCTTTTTTGAACATTCAACCATTGAATTTTAGAGTTAATAATTTTTCACCACAAACTTAAATAATTGCGATGACCACCGAAAATTTTCACGCCACGCCACTGATGCAGATAGCGTATAGAAATTATTACATGTATACATACATACACCATACGAACAAACGTGAGCGGAGAGAGGGGGTTGGGTGCAAGAAATTTTCCGACCCCCTTCAGAGAATCTGAAGACTGATTTTCGTGGAAAAAATAAAAATGCGTGGCACTCTCGCGCATTAGATGTGAAACGTGTTAGGTTATAGAAACAGTTCATTTCCAGCTGAAATTACCCTACCGTGCCTAAAAATGTTTCACTTCAAGAATTTTAGAGAAGGCGGGAAAACAAGTATGGCCCTTGATCAATCCGTTTAATTGGACAATAAGATTAATCTGTGTTCGGATAATCAACTTCTACTGCATATTATAATGAAACATTTATTAGACATGTTCACTTTTGTTGTAAATGTTATAACATAAAAAGAAGAATGGTAGAAGTTGTCATTATTCCCAGCAATATGAACTTCACTCTTTACATTTTGGGCTGCTATTAGCAGTTCACATGGTGTCACCGATTACGTGAGACCCGTCGTTTTCCAGAAATTTCCGTGATATTATCACATTTCATACAAAACAAGGTACATATAGTTACATAGGAATCCACTTGTCTCACCACATTTTGGACTGCGATTACAAGTTAATACTGAACCACCGATTATTTGAGTACACTGTTTTCCGAGAACTTTTCGTGTATTATCACACTTCATAATAAATAATTAAATTTTAAAAATAAAAAAAAACAACTGCGTTAAAAGCGAACTAATTAATTATTTCTCACCAATGTGAAACTATTTTTTTTTAATTCATGCTATTAGCTCACACTCTCGCTATATATATCTTTTTCAAATTTTCAATCGTTAATGAAATACTTATTATTCATCCAATCAAGCTCAAATATTTTATTTAACTTGTAGTGGGCGACACTTGATGTTAATCCAGTTTTTTTTTCAAAAATTAATTCATTAATTAAATTTAATTAATTAATTTTCAATCATCGAGAGAGCCTTCTTCTTGATCAAGGTATTTAAAGACGGAGAGAGCCCTCTTCTTGATCAAGTCATATTAAGCGCCAATCAAGAGAAAAGAAGAATGGGAGAAAAAAAGTTCTCTTATTCACCCAAGTAGGAATTGACTTAAAATATTTTTTTATATTACTTGTTTATATTACTTACCTATTTTTTTTATTTACTTGTATTGATGACTTTTAAGTTGTGTTTAATTGTTAGTTCTTATCTATAAACTCAGTTTTGATGAGGTCTATAGATGTCTATGATGGTTAGAGTTGCAATAAAGCTAGAGATCCTACATATACAACTTCCAGGTTGTATAATATTTTAACGGAGCTTCTGACTGTAAAATAGTCAATGAAACATCGTATTAATTTTGAAAGACATATCCAATGATATGCCACTCAATAGGGTGCGTAATTCTTTTTCGTCTCTACCGCCATTTTGTATTTTACGGCCGCCATTTTGAATTTATAAAAACAAAACCCAGCCTATAACCATCCGGCCGTTATGACAAATTGATAGAGATCTCATTCATTAAAATCCATCCAGCCTTTGTGATGTTTCGAGGGTATAAATAAATCCATAGAAACAGATACGCGTGAAACACATAACCCTTCTTTTCAGTCGGGTAAAAAGCAAGGTAAATATAGTTACATATTCAAAGCAATATTTTTATTTTTCTCAAAATTAATACCGTCAACCAGATTTAAGTTTAGATTAAACGCCCTGTTTTTGTGACTAAAAAAGTGATTTGTGACCTCACGTTCTACGGCAATTATCCATCGTCTTGATGCCTACTATCATCCCTCTGAATGTGTCTGTCGATTTCGGCGCCAAGCTTTATATCAACGGTATATATAAAGAGAAAAATCAATTCTGATAAAAAAATGTTACAGTTTTATTTTCCCAAGGGAAAAATTGTTTGCGTCTCATTAAAGCGATCCTTTCTGGATGAACTTCACTTTTAAGATAGCAGTAGTGAATATTTTCCGATCTAAGAAAATAAAATCGGAACAACAAAAGATACTTTTGTTCCTTTGTTGTACTCAGTGCAGGAAAAGATTACAGAGACAAATAGATTTTTCTAAATTGAGATTTAGTTCTTATTCTCTAATTCTTTATCCTTTAACCAATGTCCTGTTTGTCCCTATCTTTATCGCTATATATTTTTTATATGGTTTTCAGAAATCAGGTTATTTGTTTTTTGGTACACGGAAATTTGTAACATAATTTACATACTTTAAACCGTTTTTCGCAATACAATTAAAAATTTATATTTAATTTAACCTCTTAAACTAACTTATTTTACATAAATAAGGTGCTATAAAGGAAACGTGTATGTAATGGATCACCTAAAAACAACCTTTAAACACAAAATAAAATACATAACGTTTGAACATTTTTTTTTTTTTTTTTTTTTTTTTTTTTTTTGACGCATACGTTTTGTGAGTTCCAGGACTCACATCATGAGTGTATAAAATCTATAAAAACAGTACCACCCCAACTACATGTACGGTGAAAACCCAAATGCCAAAACCCAATACCAAAAGACCATCAAGTTCCAACAGCCAATGAAACTGAAGAGGAAGTGAAGTGCCGTGACATAACAAATCAACGCAGAAATTTGAGATGTATGGTACACTAGACATATCATTAATCAAGGAGTTTTTAAATTTATGGATAGGTACAGCTTCAAAAAAGTCAAAATCTAGAGGAGTAATGCATTTCTTGATAATGGTAGCTGAGTCAAATTTGAAATTATTTCCCTCACCCCAGCAACATTTGTTCAAACCTTATTTTATTGTGTGTTTAAACGTTGTTTTTAGTTGATTTATATTTCCACGCAAGTTCTGTATTTAGTGTATGTAATGGGCTAAAGCAAAAAGCATATTATTTATAAAAATGCCTGTCTGCCAATGTAGCTCAAAATGCCAAATTCAATTTTGAACACTTAAGGAACATTTGATTAAAAAAAAATGCCCTTTTTATGTCATACTAAGAAAGTCAGCATTTTTTCAATTTTTTTATTTATTTTTTTTTTTTGTCTTTTCATTATTATTTTCTTATTTAACGTATCACTCACTTTTGAAGATAACATTTTTGGTTAATTTTATAGATATTTTGGACCACAATATTAAAAAAAAAAATAAAAATAAAGTAAATGTTATATATTATTAACCACTGCTCATATTTATATGGGTTGTTGTTGTTTATGACGACAGATATAGGCACGTATCTAGTGTACCTTCCTGGGATGTGTTTCTAAGGGAACCTAATCAATATTTGCGCAAGGTTCGAAGTAATCACGGAAAACTCCGAAAGATTTAGCCGACGGTCGAGATTGTGTTCAAACCCAGTACCTCCCGTCTATAATCTGATACAGCAGAGCCTCTCTACTACAGATGGACCTTATATTTACAGGAATGAAACTTTGTGTTCTCTTTTAGAACATATTTTAGTACAAAATAATTTTCACCTTATCCAGGCAAATTACACAAAAATATCTATTTTTTAATTGTTCTAAAAAAAAATATTAGAATACAAATTATTCTGCATATTCCAAGGATATGGATAATTTAAAGAAATTTAAAATGTGTGTTTCAATAAAAAATAGACAATTCACGGCAAATTTGAAATGTGAAAAGAAATAAATAACGTTTGTGTTTGTAATGTAGAATAGACGTCATTTTTATATGAACCTCATATATTTATTAAATGATCATGTCAATACTGAATAAATAAACACAATTTAATAATTGAATTCCCAATATGAAATGCGAAAAGAAATAAATAACGTTTGTGATTGTAATGTAGAATAGACGTCATTTTTATATGAACCTCATATATTTATTAAATGAACCTGTCAATATTGAATAAATAAACACATTTTAATAAATGAATTTCCAGTATGAAATGTGTATGGAATGTGCTGCAAAAGCACGTTTATTAGTCAAATACCTTCGTTTTTATTTTACCATGAAAATTTAAAAATAAACATAATTAAAATCGAAAAATTATCATATTTGCCGCCGTTATGCATGGGAACTTAGAAAGTGTTCATTAAATTACTAATGAACCCTAGTCTCTGAATCCATATAGTTTTCACTTCGTGCCTTTTAAATAAACTGTTCATAAAGGTATATATATATAAATATTATACAGACATACATACAATAAATACAATAAACCAACTGGAGTGAAAAATTAGTCAGAGACAGGAATCGAACCCGGTACCACAGTATACAAAACTGCTGCTCTAACCACTGAGCAACTACGCCAGTCTTGTATACTGTGGTCCCGGATTCGATTCTGGCTCTGGCTATTTTTTCACTCCAGTTGGGTTTATTGTAAGTATGTCTGTATAATATTTGCATATATACCTTTAACTGTTGAATGCAGACGTTATTTATGTGTGTATGTGTGTTTTAATATATATTGTAGTATGTGTGTTTTATTAAACTGTTCATAATATTGGTATTTTTGTAATACCTAAATTGCTGTTTAACTCTGTATATACATTGTTGACGGCTACAATATTGGAATCAGACTTTGAAAATGAGAGTAAGGTAGGTTTTAAATTTCTGGCTTCGTTGGAAAGTAGATCAGAGTGTTCATTCCCTCAATATCAACATGAGATGAAAATAATTGAATAGTTCAATATTTCATTTTCTCTAGGAATATGTGCAGAAGTGTAATTATTTCCTAGATTAATTTTTTGCGCCATTTATTATATCCTCTGGTTTAGATTTCGAGCCTGAGTTAATTATGACACCATTAAAAGTCTATACAGTTGGTGGATTTATCGAAATGTTTAAGGCATTCTACTTTTCAAAGGGATCGCTGATGAAGATGGATGTATTTTTGCCACTAAATCATAATTTTTGAGCTCCTGTAATCTGTGAGGATAACGAAAATGCAAGTCCTATTTCATTGAAATCCTAGTCTAAAGAGAAAGAATATTAGAGAAAGAATATTTATAATTCGTGACTTGTGCAATATTTTCCGGACCATTTCTTTGGACGATATTTTGCAGTTCCATATTTGTGCGTGATTCTAGCATATGCAAATTGACTTTAGAAATAAAGTGTGGTTTAAAGGCAAAAGAAATGATATTTTAGAAAGTGAGATTCACGTTCTAGGTTAATTTCTTGTATGATTTCTGTATGTTGTCTTAATTTAGGGCAAATGATCTATGTATCTGTATCATGCGCGTTTTAGTCCAAGCCATAATGAAGATGTTTTGAATATGTTCTCCATCACAGCTTTTTATTTTGTTATGAAATTTCACCGTGAAATATCCCATCCAGTTTATCAATAAGGTAAGACGACATTCTTTCTCAGTCTTCATTATATTTCTTGACGATGCAAAAAATTATACACATAACATTTTTAAGTTAGGAATATCTACACTTCACATATGTAAATGGTTCAAAAAGAAATCACTACAAGGAAGAACCTATTTTCGAGTATTCCGGTGTTCGTTCTGAATGTGATAGCGCAATGTATTTTGTATGAAAATTAAAATATAATTTTATTAATAGGCGGAATTAATAAATTTAATATCAGATTTTCTTCAGTGGTACTCAAAGGTCCCGCCACAGTTTAAAGGGTTAAAGAAATCTCATTTTTAATATACAGGGTGTCCCAAAAGTCCCTGACAGATTTTTAAATTCAATAAAAAATCAAGTAATTGTCGAATAGGAGTTCGGTTTGGAGGAAAATGCTTCTAACGATGAAATGTTTTCTTCAAGCGAATGAAGATAATTAGTTACAAACTTCGATCATAGATGCTGCCACTTGTCCGTATGTTTGGTTTCAAACGTGCGTTTTTTTTTCTAATTTTCAGATCAGTTGTGACGCTGTGACACAGAAACGACGACTCCTAGCGAAAAAACCTGATTGCGTAGATTGGTACTTCGAAACCAAATCGGAACTAATCTGAAAATCAGAAAAAAAAAAAAAAAAAAACATGCTTGAAACCAAACATCGTGATAAGTGCTTCCAAAAGAAAAAAAAAAAGATTTTTTTTTTTTTTTAAGCAAAGCGTTTTTAATGAGTTTTTAATTATCAGAACGCGATTAATTATCAAAAAATTAAAAACCTGAGCATCAGGTGCATCAGGACCTTCCTTGAAGTACCTCTCAAAATTTTAAGATGGGGCCCGGCGGTAGATTTTGCCAGCCGTCGCCTGCAAACACACAAAGAGGCAGTTTCAGGGTAGACTGTCTCGGGAACTAAGCTTTCGCTAGAGTTTCAGTGCAATCTTCATTGCAGAAGATAGAGTGAATCATACATAGACAGAAGGAAAATTTCTTTAATTAGCATATATAATCATTTAAATTCATTTTTCGCAATATTAGTATATTTCACCAGTCCTTTTCGCAAACAAATGGAGAGACACACAGACAGACCGGATGAAACTTTCTTTAATTAGCATAAATAATCATTTTACTTCCTTTTTCGAAATATTAGTAGATTTTACAAGTCACTGCCCACAGACAAATAGAGAGACACACAAACAGACAGGACGAAACTTTCTTTTATTAGCATAGATAATGATTTTAATTTCTTTTTCGAAATATTGAATCCATAAAAACGATATCTATATATATAAATATAAGATCTTTTAAAAGTTTTGTCTTCCTAAAGCGTATTTTTGTTCTCTCCTTTAACGAATCTTTTCTCGATGAAGCTACTTTTAAGGTAGCAATAAAATTAAATGTTTTCCCATATATCCAAATGAATGCGGAACTATAAACGATATTCTTCTTTTCTTCTGTCAGTTTACGAAGTAGATTACAGAGACAAAGAGGTTCTTCTAAAGGGGATTTTTTGTACTTATACTATTAATCTTTGTCTTTTTATTACTGTCCATTTTATCTGTTTCTTCGTCTTAATGGTAATAAATGTTTGTGTTCCTTTTATCAGAAATTAGTAAAGAAATTTCAGTTTTGTCAGTTTTTAAAGACAATTAAAAGATTTATTAGAAAATTTATAAGTTAAATTTAAAGTTAATATGTTAATCTGTTACAACTGAATCACGCATTGAAAAATTCAACAGCTACATAGCTCGATAAAAAAAAAATAATATCGTATCATCGGGTGATACACTAAATGCTAAATACATCAAGATGCTTAACTGTGTACAAGGAATTATTCAACAAAGAATCCGTGAAATATTTTTAACATTCTTTCTTAAATTATTTATGTTATGAAAATGTTATAATTAAGTAATGGAAGTTTTGAATTTTTTTTTAAATTATGCCACCAACATTTCCAGAAATGTTATGTGGTATGTTTGGAATCCTAAATGATGTGAAATAAAAACTGAAAAAATAGATTTCAGATAACAACTGTTTTGATAAAAAAAAGAAATTAAAACATTGATCTAATCTGCAAAATGCTCTATTCAGGAATAGTTAGAGTGCCCAAGATCCATCTCATTACGTTGTTTATATATCTATATTATAAAGGACAAAGATATCTGTGCGTAACGCATACGTCATTCTGCTAATGGCAACACTTTGAAATTTGAAATAAAATTTTGGTTTTGCAATTTTCTCTATTGCAAATTTTTAAACTTCTAAACATCGCACATTTAAAATTTTTACACCGTTGTGTAACGAAAAGAATGTTCTTTTAAATGCGATTTGTTTGAAAGCTGTATCTCTATTTAATTTTGAGATATTAATTTTTTTGTAGTTTTTAATACATTTTTTGTAATTGTGGCAACTGAAGAACTCCACTTCTGTTGAAAGTCCTGGAAGATTGAAAGTAAAGGGAAAATAATCACGGAGGAAAGAAAATAATATATTACTGCACCTTTTCGTTGCCATTTTCTCACAAAAATTAAAAAAAAAAAAACTGAAATTAAAATACGTGCTATGTCAACGATTTTTTAAATTTCTAAATAACGCACATTTTCAATTTTTAAACCGTCAAATAGAGAAAAAAATCTACATTCAAATGCAATGTTTTTGAAAATTGTATCTTAATTGAATGGGATATTAGGGTTTTAAAATAACTAGTCGCCCGTGGCGACCAGTTTGGTCTCCCTTAAATGTATGCTAGGCATTGTATCATGTTACTTTTATTCATAATTTAATTTACTTGCTCAAACCTTCACCAAACAAGGAAGATTCTGATTGAGAAATCGAGAACTCCCTACATTTATGTTAGTCGGGCACAGGTGATAAATCGCCAAATATTGTACCCGTCGCATTTTTTTTTTCATATTTCGTTAATTGAGATTAAAATATAATCCTTTCACTCATTTTATTTAGAATGGATAACTTTAATTTAAAAATGAAACCTTTAAAATTCATGACTTTCACAAAAAAAAAAAAAAAAAAAAAAAAAAATCTGTAAAAGAAGAAAAAGAAAAGAAAAAGAAAAGAAAAAAAAAGAAATATAAAAGAAAAAGAAAAGAAAAGAAAAGAAAAAGAAAAGAAAAAGAAAAAGAAAAAGAAAAAAAAAAGAAAAAATAATACCACAAACCATTTAATTTCAACATCAAAGCATTGTTTTAATTTACCCCTCGAAAAAAACAAATGCTGCTGGCGAGTTAAAAAATGCTATTGGCGAGAATTGCGCCCAGCTAACATAAAAGTACAAACTCTTTGTGATCATGGCAACTTTTATGTAGTTTTATTTGAAAAAAATATTTTGATTAAATCGTTTGCCAGAGAAAAATTTCTTTTATCGTCATGGACCTTTTTTGTATTTCGCCAATTACCTATACTGGAAAAGTACCTTCATTTATTTATTGTATTTTAAATTAAATGAATAAAAGACGGCACAGGTTTCATATACGCACTACGTTGGCGCAACTTTTTTTTGACACCATTGTCATATACGCACCGGGGTACTTTAATGGCGCCAAAGTGTCGTTATTTTGCTCGATATAGTAACTCGGATGTTGTTGTTTATTTATTAATAAATTGTTTATTTACTTTTATTTTATTATTTAAAATTATATAAATTGTTTTGTTCTATAGTTATTAATTAAACTTTTTATTTATTTATTGTTATTCCCTTTTTAAAAAATATTACACATTAACCAATGAGATGCGTTTCATTCGGGCGTTGCCATTAAACAATTAACAAATAATCGCGATTTCTGTTCCACGTACGGTAGCGTAATATATTTAGATTTTCAAGCATAAATTATGTTTTAATTTATCTCTATCACGAGTAGCTCTATTACGAAAGATTAATCCGCTTGCACTTAAAACAGTATAAAAAGTTCAGCATTTGTTTCTGTCTAATGTTCCACAACAAAATTAAAACTTCCTCTATAGAAAAATAAATTAATTAATGTAAATAAGAATCAAATTTAACAGACATGTGATTGAACAAACGCGCTTATGCACCGAAATGATCGGAAAGACTGACGTAAGTCGGAAAATCTTGGGTTAATAACTCCTGGAATGCGGTTATATGTGAAAGTATCGCTTTTAATAAATTTCAAAACTTTATTTGATTGAATAATTGATATTTTTCATACAAAAATTCTTTTTGATGTTAGTGGGGAATCTAAAATATATATTACATGTAAAAAAATAATTAGAGTTTAAAAAAAAAGGGTTTTCACCTATATTCTGTAACCCGAGGAGCTCGGCTTCGATCCCCTAGTTTTTTTAATTTCAAAAAAGTAACTCAGAATTTCTATTATTTCTAATACTACACAAGTACAGAAAATACTACTCAATCCTAAATCTTTTGTACGCGGGACAAAATAATCAGGTGAGATTTAAGATAGAAATAACATTGGTAAATGTATATTATTATTATTTTGTATTTCGCAAAAATTTTATTGGGGGAATCAAATAACTTTATTACGTAAAAAGCAAAAAAAAAAAAAAATCATTTTTAATAAATAAACACTTTAATAATAGACAATTCTTAAAATAATTCAATAGTAATTTTCAACAAAAATTTGCTTTAAGAATTAATATATTAAAAATAACTGGATAGTTTACCCTATCAAATACTAATCTTTATTCAAACAACAGCATAAAAAATAACCAATATATATATATATATATATATATATATATATATTATGAAATCTTTCAGTAGAAAACTCTCACTTAGTCAAGATGAAGAAATCGAAAATATTCGAATCTCAATGTGTTTTTTAATAAGAATATTGCTTCTCGAAATTTAGAAAGTTTATTTCTTCTAAATAATAGAAATGATAAACAATCATTTGGATATTTATTTGAAAAATTAACAATTTTTTTAAAAAAAGTCAGAAATGGCACACCTAAAAATTAAAAAAAAGGTTCACCAATTTCTTTAACAAGTTTTTCTTATATTTTATGCAAGAGATTTTTTTTTCTAAACGATAGTTTTGTTTCAGAAGATGACATTAATTCACTAATCAAATGTATACACTTTTCCATTGACACCTTTTCTTCCATCGACTGAGCTGCGACTAGCGTTATCTGTGGTTCAATTTAGCACAGCGTCTGCGATTTCTCTGCCCGCTAAATATTATTTTTAATACGTAAACAGTTGTTATTTTTCTTTGTGTCACAAGTTGGAAGCATAATAATTAATAAGGAGGGATAGATGATTTGATGCCGAATTTTTGAAGTTGCCCGACTTGTTATTTCCTTTAAACGCTTCAATTATATGAAACCAATATATATGTAAAACAAAAACAATCGTTCATCATCCAACAGTGCCTGTGTGTGTGTGTGTGTGTTTATAAGTGTATTATATTATAACAGAGATATACCGATCTCTCAAATAAATATATATTTTAACAATTGTACGCATATGTCTTTGAAAACTATTCTAAACACAATAGAAAACTAAAATGTTGAAAAAAAAAATATTCCTTCCCCCCATTTCCCCTTCTCAAAAACTAAAATCTCGTACTAATATAGGTTTAAGGCAATTTCATATTTATTGGATTTACCTTTCTCGGATGAAGACTTTGCAAATAAAATTTGCAATTCTAAGACAGAATTTTCCTCTTCGTTTATTCGGAAACTAATTTTCGAGTTTCCGTTCTTCTGAAACGTACAGTAAAAGAAAAAAAAACCCGTATGTCTATATATTTCAATGAATATGATAAATATTTACTTGCTTGTCAAAATAGATTAGAAGTAAGTTTCCCTGTCTAAATTTTTCAAAAGTATAAAAGAACTTTTTCTCTATATGTATTGAGTTTGAAAAATTGCATTTTCAAAATAAACAGACATGAAAGAAGGTTAAATTTTTATCTTTTTAAGCAGTTCGAAGAAAACGAATAAAATTACCAAACATATATATTGAATTTTACATTTCCTTTCATGTGTATAATTTTTAGAACTAGGTATTTGGCACTAGTGAAAAGAATTGATATTCCGACATTTTTTTTTTTTTTTTTGTAACAAATATACTCTCTCATAAGTGGAGTTCAGTTATGGAAAAAAACAATGTCTAATTGTATGGATGACAATTAGCTTTTTGTAAATTATGTACTATACATTTAGGTTTTCATTAGTATGAAATGCTTGCTTTCTACCATAAACAATCACGATATGAATAGTTTTTGGGAGACAATTAAACGATAAAGCTTTGTATAAATCATCATAAAAGTATTAATAACCGCAAGCTGCGGTTCCAGCTGGAACAGTAACAGCCCGCCATAAACTAATGTAAATGCCTGTCGGTAAGTGGGGAATGTTTCCGGTATTGTTTCATCTAATTTTTAATGAGATTTTCATGAAATTTAGTTTTTATTTTCTAATTTTGGGTGATCATTTTCATCTTGAGTATATTATTCTATTTTGATGTATTATACTTCGCAAAAATAAACTAAAATTGGAGTAAGAAGATATAATACATGAAACATGTTACTATTCTGTGTGTTCTTATTTATTTATTTTAATTTTAATTTAAATTTTTTTTTTTTTTTTTTGTGTGTGTGTGTGTGTGTGTGTTATTTCTCAGAAATGGAAAAAAAGTACGTTGAATGAGACGTTGAATGTATACGTTGAATGAAACTTTGTTGTATAAATAAATTTTATAGGGTTTACAAGTAGTTTAACAAATATAGTTTTAAACAAAACAGTCATTATCGTCAATCGCAATTTTCTGATTATTTACTACTATTATTTTCTGAAAAGATTTTGTGTTAAATTAACTTATGAATATAATGCAAACTTTACGTTTTAGTACTTTCTTCACAGATATATGGTGTAATCAGAAACAATTTTTGTTTTTGTATCAAAATGTTCATTTTCACATGAACTACAATAATGCATAACAAGTTTAGTTAAAACATATAAAAGTGTTTTTACAGTAGTTTACATAATGCGGAGTCAAAACAACAACATTTCTAATTGTAGCAATGTAATCAATAATTAAATTTGTTTTAGTATATTTACCCCATTGTTTAAAAAAAAAATTATGAGAGGTTTTTTTTTTTTTGTTTTTTTTTTCTTGTTTTGAATGAATTGAATCGGATGATAAATTCTATTAAATATAGCTTCGTCCTCTGACGTTTCTATTTGAAGACCTATGTCTATTTTATTAGTTATTATTTTTTTCTGGCTCGAAAATTCTAAAACTTCAAAGTATAAAACTAATGCGCTGATGACGTCTCAAATGGCACTAGTGAGATTTAAGTAAGTTACGTGTTTAATAAGACAATACTAATTTAACATTATAAGTGAGAAGGAAAACTTTTATCTACAAGTTTAATTTTTCCCTAAATCTATATAAAGGGTGGGCCAAAAGCCCCGCATCTTAGGAAAAACATCTATTGTTACAATATGTTTTCAATATGGTTGCCTCCGTTGTCAAGACACTGCTGCAGGCGATCGTTCATGTTCCTCATAATGTTGGCCAGTAAGATTGGCGTTATGCATGGCACACAGTAGCACTCAAATAAAAAAAATAAAAAAACGCGTATGATGCGGGACTCTTGGCCCACCCTGCATTATATGAAACATTAACAATCGTCTATCAACTACGTTCATATCGTCAAAATAATTTGTGTTTTATTGTTAACTGCAAAAAATAAAATATGAATTACTGTATTCGCAATATTCGCTAATTGCAGAAACAGTTGTTTAAACTTTCACGAATGTGGTGACGTAAGTTTTTCAACCAATATGATTTTTCTGATATTTTATTCTCTTACATGTGGATAAAATTTAATTATAATTTTTACTACTTACGTTTCGAAATGTTAGTCAATGTTATATCTTATTTCAATATGGATTATCATGAGTTTGTAAAAGCAATTATACTGTCTAGAAAATAAAGAAAACGCGCTTATTAGTAAAATAAATACATCGCGAATCCTGGAAATTTAATGTTTCATCTGATTTTCCATTAAAATTCTTTTTCATATATTTGTATATATCGCAATAATATAAAAACATCAAACTATCGCTCGATAAAAAAATCATAACAACAAGATAATGACTTCTTGAAATAAATAAAAAGAAGTATATAAAAAAAACATCCATTGTTATTTATTATACTATTAATATGTCTTAGATTTCTTAAAAAAATAATGGAATGGAGTTGGTAGCTTTCCTTATTTTAATTACAATTTTTTTTAAAAGTAGCTTTCACTTCTAAAATAATAAGTACACAAAGCATATTAAGATATGTAAATTAAAGTACCTGCCTACTATCGGAGCGTTTTTTATGCAAAATATTGAATTAATACAGGTATTTTTAGTTCAATTGTAATACAGAATTTAAAAAAAAAATCTAAAATCGTAGCAATATCTTCAAAATCTTTTAAAAATTTTGGGGGAGGGGCGTTGACATTTTTTGAGAAATTCCGTGATTACACCCTACAGTGTACACTCAATTCAAATAAATATATTTAAATTACTTTCTACTACATGCTACTATTACACTTACCTCTGCGCTGAACTAGGAGTTTTTCAATATCTTCAAAATAAAATGAAATATTTCAAAATATGTCAATAAATACAAATTATTTATTTATTAAAAATCAACATAAAAAAAAAAATTAGTACCTATAAAATAATTACATTATAAGATAGAGCTTAGATCCTAGTTTAGATCATAGTACGTAATATGGAAATCATTCTAAGAAAATTTCACGGAAATATGAAAAAAAAAATTATATAGTGAAGTTTAACGGTCCAACCGGAACTGTGAGGGACACACAGAGACTTGGATTTTATATAAATAGATTATTTTATTAAAGGCTGAAGAGAAACTTTTTCTCTGCTCTCCATGGCAACGAAGGACGCGCGATGCGCGCATCCTACCTTAGAATGCGACTTCGGTATTATTGCTGGAACGATAGGAAGAGATGTTTTGATTTCAAAAAGCATGATCTCTGTAATTTTTTTGCAGTTTGTTGATGAGGCTAAGCCTCCCTTTTTCAAAAAAACAGATTAAGTATGTGATAATACTTATTGTAAATATGTATAGAATCATGTATCTGTAAATATTCATTAAATATTTCAAGAAAAGAATTGAGAAAGCACCTCCTTCATTGATTTTATGTTCGAATGATTTGAAATTTCCCACATGGTGCATCAAGCCGAAAAAGAAACAAAAAAAAAGTATTTGTTTCCTTTTTAATGTCTTCAAAACACAATTAAGGAAATAGAGGCTAGTAAGTAATAAGAAGACGGCAAAGGTAAGATAAGTCTTTCATATTTTATTTCGAAATGTCTGATTTAGAAAAGTTGAAAAAGAACCGAACAGTTTTGAGAACAGCAGTAACAAAGCTGATTAATAATATAGAAAATGTTATGAAGGATAGTCCAATAGATTTTGATAATTTAGAAGAATTATTTATTCAGTTAGATACTAAAGCAGAATTATTGAAGTCAGTTGACGAGAAAATTGAGCCCCTTTTAGTGTTAGACGACTATGAAACTGAAATCAATTCTGTTTATAATTACGCGGATAAAATATCAGTTGCAAAATTCCGGGTGAAAAAAAAATAACCGAAAACAAAAAAATTGTTAATATTGATTTAAATAACAGTCAAGATTTAAAATCAAATGTGATTAATAATGAAAACTCAGTTGTTAAATTGCCAAAACTCAATATACAAAAATTCTATGGCGACTGTACGCAATTTATTTCATTTTTTAATACCTTTAAAAATACAATTCACGAAAATAAATCGCTTTCGAAAATTGAAAATTTTCATTAGGGGAGATATGGGAGGCTTGACATACCCATCAGTTTTCATATTTAAAACAATTTCAGAGTTTTACCAATAGGTGTCAACCAAAGCTATTGGAATGCTCAAACAACAGTCTTTGTTTCATACAGCTAATCGAAATAGGTGTGGAAAAATCAAATGGGGAGCGTCTTCAATCTAAAAAGAGCGTTTTTTAGAAATAATTTGTAAGCTTTTTTCAGATAAAATATATCATACAAATTTAAGTAAGTAAGTTTAAAGTAATGCAGGAATAACGAGCTTTCATTCCAGGCATAAAGATTGTACCGTAAGTTAGGCTTAACATAACAATATGCTATTATTTAGAAAAGTGGTATGTGGGAGGTTTGACCCAGTCAATGTGAGGGTGGGTTGACCAGATGCTCAAGGCTCCCTTAATTAAGTGGTTTTGGCAAACTGTTTATTAGACACTGTGCATAATGAAAAGGGTTATATATAAAAAAGTATATATATATATATATATCCTGTAAAGCTACTGTAAAATGGGGAGATGGAAAAGAAAGTGTTTGAAACTGCTTAAAGAAAGATGTAAAAAATTGCTGTAGTATCCACTGCAAGAAAATACTTAATGAAATATAAATGGGAAAGTTGATAGAAACTTTTCTCCATCTAAATATTACTTAAAATAGGTAAATAGAAACAGTGGAAAAGAATAGAAAGTATGAAAACAGCAGTCTTAACCATTTCAGGGACAGTGGCATGTTTATGAAACCATTTAATTTTAATTCCCAAGCGCCAGAATGACACCAGAATTTTACTAAAATGTTTTCAATTTAATATGTATGTGAAATATATCCTTTTTCTTATTTCCAAATAAATTTGTTCGTAAATTCCGGTGCCAGTAATTTATTTCAACATTTTAGTACTAAAAGTACTATGCTCCCGAAAGGCCTAAACGATGTTAATAATAAGTTAAGTGCCCACTGCGGCTGCAAAAGAAAATAGCATTGATCGAAAAACTTCAGGAAGGCATGTAGACAAATTTCACCAGGATGAATAAAGTTAGATGAAGCCAAACTATGTGACAAGTTTGTTGTTAGGTCGAGTGTCACAAAAAGTAGGACAAGGAGACAAAAAAAAGGTGGGACAGTGTTTCCTAAATCCACACATATTCATACATGAAACCCTATGAAAACGGAACCTGTCTCTACCGGAATATTGTCTTAAATGTTAAAATTTCATTTTTCCTGCTGTACAATTATATATGCTCAGACAAAATCATGTTTAAAACAAATGTTTTCTCCTATGACTTGCGATTGCGTCAAAAAGGGTTTTTTTTAAGCGTCATGTTTTCGATTTTTTTTTTTTTTTTTTTCTGAACAGATTGAAAAATTCTGGAATATCGAATCATCTGGCCCTTTTAATACTAAACAGGATTCAGATTTTTCAGAAAACAACGTTATGAAGCAGTTTGAGTCAGAAATTAAATACAATGATAAGCGATATACAGTTCGATTTCCGTGGAAGCTTAAAAGGGAATGTTTAAATGACAATCGGAAAATCGCAGAATATAGATTTTTTAAACTCAAACAAAGATTGATTAAAAACCCTGAATTATTTTTTGAGTATAAGGAGGTGTTAGCAGATTATTTGAAACAAGGTATTATTGAATTAGTTACAGATCCCGAAGAAAAACAAAATGTAACTTTTTATTTACCTCATCGAGAAATAATTAGAACCGATAGGACAACGAGCAGATTACGCATAGTTTTCGATGCCTCTGTTCATGACACAGGCTCACTGTCTTTGAATAATTTCCTGCATGTAGGTTCAAATTTGTATCCTGAAATATTTGATGTTTTGTTACGATTTAGATTTAGTCTCATAGCTTTTACAACTGATATAAAACAAGCATTTCTACAAATAATTATAGAAGAAAACGATCGTGATGTAACAAGATTTTTATTTTCACAAGATTTGTTTGATAATTCTAAACCTTTTGAAATTTATAGATTCACCAGAGTGTTATTTGGAATTAGTAGCAGTCCCTTTTTATTAGCTGCAACAATTAAACACCACTTGAAAAAATACTTCGAAAAATATCCAAACACAATACAATTTTTAAATGAAAATATCTATGTTGATGACGTTATAGGAAGTCATGAAAATATTGATCAAGCCCTATCCACGAGTTTACAATGTATTGATATATTTGAAAATACAAGTATGCATTTACACAAATGGCATACGAACTCTTTACCACTTAGTGAACTATGGAAAGAAAATGGCGTCAATTCTGAAGCTTTTGGAGAACAAAATCTCCCTTATAAAATTTTAGGAATCGCTTGGAATAATTCCAATGATTTACGTTATTCTGATGTTAGAGGTTTAGTTGATTTCGTTTCAAAAAGAATAGACACCAAAAGATTTATTCTACAAGTTTTAGGCAGGATTTTTGATCCACTTGGAATTCATAGTACCATTTATATTAAGACTAAAATGTATAATTCAACAAATTTGCAATTTGGGTCTAGATTGGGATGACACCTTACCCGAAGATTTACGTATACTTTGGAGTAGCTGGTGTAAAGAACTCCCTCATTTGAAAAACTTTTCAGTACCCAGATACTATTTTTCTGACATCACCAATTGGCACGATTATAACCTACAATTGCATATTTTGGCCGATTCGAGCATGAAGGCTTATGGTACGATTGCTTATTTACGTGTAGCAACAACCACCAAAAATGTTCGAACAGTTTTTGTTGCTTCGAAAAACAGGGTTGCTGCACTGAAAGCGCTTACCTTACCAAGGCTTGAATTGATGGCCGCATTGTTGTCGGCCAAGCTAAACATTTTGAAAGCTCTAAAATTGAATGTAACGACTTATTACTGGACGGATTCAAAAATATCCTATTTTGGGATAAAAGGATCCCCTAAAAAGTTTAAGCCTTTTGTCAGAAACAGAATTGAAGAGATCCATAAATTGACCTCACCTGATAACGGGTATCATTGTCCTGGTACTGCCAATCCAGCTGATATAGTTTCTCGAGGATCAAAAATCTCTAGGATAATCAATGATACAACTTGGTTACAGGGACCAGAATGGCTAAGTTTACCTCCTGAGTGTTGGCCAATATCAGAAAACAAAGAAATCGCTTACTCAGATGAATTAGAATACAAAAAAAAATCCTAACGATGTTTTTCAGTGCGAGTGCTTAGTCAAAAAACTCGAAAATCCCATAAACATTTCAAAATATAGTAATTTAGAGAAACTTTTGAGAATTACCGTTTGGGTAAAGAAATTCATTATGAAGCTGAAAAAATCAACTCAAGTGCAAGACGTAGTAACAACCGAAGAATTACTCGAAGCTGAAAATTTTTTGATACAATCTGAACAAAAACAATTTTATAAGGAATAAACAGAATCTCTAAAAAATAGTAAATCAGTGGATAAGACGCCATCCTTATCAAATTTCATGCCCTTTATTGAAAAAAACGGATTGATGAGGTTGGGCGGAAGGCTCGAATTTTCTAACCTGTCCGCAGAAGAGAAAAACCCAATAATTCTCCCCAAACATTCTTGGTTAACTACTCTAATAGTTCGTCAAGAACACTAGAAAATTATGCATGGAGGGGCAGCCAGTACTTTGGCAAAATTTAGATCTCGTTTTTGGCTACCTAAAGGTCGTCAGTTGGTTAAGAGTGTTATCAGGAATTGTATAATATGTAAATAATATTTCTCCAAACCAGCAGACCAGATCACCGCATCATTACCAAAAGACAGAGCTAGTGAAGCACCGCTATTCGCAATCTGCGGTTTAGACTTCGCCGGTCCGATCTATATCAGAAATTTTAAAGAAACGCAAAACTCTTACATTGTCCTGTTTACTTGTAGTGTGACTAGAGCCATTCACCTGGAACTCGTGTCTGATATGACAACAAATTCTTTTTTGATGGCATTCAGAAGATTCACAGCTAGACAAGGAAATCCCAAAATTATTTATTCTGACAACGCAAAAACCTGCAAAAAGGCCAAAGGTGAACTCGAAATTTTATGCAACATACTGACAGACAAAGTATTTTTAAATTCTATTGCAAAAGAGAGAATTATATGGAAATATATTATAGAAAGAGCTGCATGGTGGGGAGGCTTCTATGAGCGACTAGTAAAGTCAGTCAAAGACTGTTTGAGAAAAGTAATTGGTAGAGCACTCTTAAGTTATGATGAATTAGTGAATCTGTTGACAGAAGTGGAAGCAGTTTTGAATACGCGACCACTGACGTATGTATATAGCGACAGCGATGAACCAGAACCTCTTACTCCAATGCACTTTTTAAGTTCTGGAAAAGAACTTTCATTTCCTATTATTTTTTTTTGATATAATTGAGGATTGTTCAAAGAGATCAACACTCCTGAAAAGAAAAAAAATATCAATCTTTACTATTGAAACAATAGTGGACCAAATGAAAAAAACAATATTTGATGGATTTGAAAACAGCCCATTCCTTGAAAAATCCTAATGCCCATACGCCACTGGAAGTGGGCGATGTTGTTTTGATTCAAGATGACGCAAAAAATAAGTTTCTTTGGAAACTTGGTAAGATTCAGACTGCCATTCCTGGAAGAGATGGCAATATTCGTTCATACGAAATAAAAACAGCGAGTGGAATCTTAAAAAGATCCATCCGGCACTTGTATCCCTTTGAAATACACAATTACTGACAAATGACTTTTTGCAGACTTTTTATAAACATTCATAAACTTTTATAGACATTTATTTAGTTCGTTTTTTCTGCATTTAGGACTCATTTTCTTTCTCTTTTTTTAATTTTTAGTCTTATTTATATATAGAATCTTTTTGAATTTTGGTATAAGTAAGTATATGATTTGACTGAAGAAAAAAAAATGTGTGTGTTATTTGTCATTATTTTTACTTTGTTTGAATTTAAAGTGTTTTATTTAGAATTTATTGATATTTTTAATTTGACTAATTAAGTGATTAATTAGATATTGTTTGAATTCTTATATTTAGTATTTTGTATTCGAATTTTAAAAATTGTATTAGATTACTGAACCACTGATACATAAAATTGAATTTTTATGATTTTATGATGGAATTTTGATTTGTGAACTCTTTAAGAGTTCAGGTGGGGAGTGTGAAGAGAAACTTTTTCTCTGCTCCCCATGGCAACGAAGGACGCGTTTTGATTTCAAAAAGCATGATCGCTGTAATTTTTTTACAGTTTGTTGATGAGGCTAAGCCTCGCTTTTTTGAAAAAACAGATTAAGTATTTGATAATACTTATTGTAAATATGTATAGAATCATGTATCTGTAAATATTCATTAAATATTTCAAGAAAAGAATTCAGAAAGCACCTCCTTCATTGATTTTATGTTCGAATGATTTGAAATTTCCCACAAGGCTATCTAAAGCTTACTTTTACATCTTTCAGACACATACAAAATTAATTCAGAAGTATCAGTTATGGTTTATAAGTGTTTTGTATATAAAATAAAAATAAGAAAAAGATGCATAGAAAAGTTGTTTACATTTCCCCTGGCCTTACAACATCCACTTCCGTTATTTGACTTAGTATTTCCTGTTCATTTAATTGGCCATACCTCCTCTTCTAGTAATCATAGGAATAAAATTAAAACATATTTGTAATCATAAAATATTACTCTTAGAAATGAAATAAGAAAATAGATTCTATGATTTTCACAAAAATGGCTATTTTGATGTAGGTGGTAAAATAGTAAAATATTTCAGGGAGATTTAATTAGCATTTTCTTTTACTAATATTCTTCAACAAAAGACTTTTTGAAACATTCTTTTGTTCACTGTAAAAGTAAAAACTAAAGAAAAACATTTTTAATCTCTTCCCTTTAAAATGACATTCTCCTTCGAAAATTCCAACGTGCCTCGAAAATCAAATGCTGTAATTGTTAAACAAAAATAAATTTAATTTTAAAAGGTAAGACAGGGCCTTTTTTGTGTAATTAAATTTACTTTATCTAAGAAAGTTTTTATAGAGCTAGTAATTTGCTTTAACTTTGTTTTTTGGGATGGGTGGTGGGGAGAATTCAATGTTTTATTTTTCCTGTAAAGAGCAAATATTTTCTAAGAACTTAATATTTTATCACAGTTTTTGAACAGTTTTTTTGTAAAATATTCGAACATAAATTAAGCTGTTCCTCTTCATAACTCCGTTTATATATACATTAAATAGCTTTCAATACAGTATTAGCTTTTTATAATGAAAATAAAAAAAGAGTAAAAACTAAAATGGAAAGTTGACGACAACATACATAATCCTTATCGGAAGCAAAATCTATGCTTTAACATGTAAATATGAATTATGACTTTGTAAAAGAAATTCCTTTTTTTCTATTATGTGCATACATGATTCGATGATACCAGGGCCATCTAAAATGTAAATCAACTAACATTGGAGATACATTTGTTCTTTAATGTTTTAAAATGGTAATTAGAAGCCAATATGTATTGTAGCTCATAATGTATGGAGCTAAAAAGTTTCTAGCAGTCACACAATACTAAAGTTATTTTCCCAAATATGTACAAGTATGATAATAATAGTTATCACTATGGATGATGGAGTAGAATAATAATGGTGTACTTTCTCAGGAATAAAATTAGAAGCCTATTGTAAATATGTATATTTGTTGAAACTATTGGAAAAGAGTTATAAGTGTACAGATTCCTATCTGCTTTATCACATTGTAATTGCTACTTTAAAATATAACTTTGCTTTAACTGTGCTTTTAAATAGACTGTTGGGAAAGCGACCAGTTTTGCAAGTATACCTGTTAATTCGATTCAAAGAATTCTTGAGTGGCATCTGACTCGATTGAAATAGATGAACTGCATGACATCGGATAATAATGCTACAATTTCTAAGATCACATGATCTCTGGAATCTACATTCGGCTATGGAAAAGGACGAGATAGTCTGTCGAAGGATATAAAATATACCTTTCTGTCAGATGGATTTGTTTATAAATCTGTTTGATGAATGTCTTGAAAAACCGAGTTTTCATGTGCCAGACTAGTCTTCTAGGAGTAGATATGTGTATTGTTTTCATATACACAGTGGGCTGAGACTGTACATCTGTCGCTATAATAATCGTCGGTCAAACGGATGAAATTATTGGATAAATGTTGAAACTTTCATTCCATGAAGGATCCGACAAATACTTTGAACTCGTAGACATCTACTGTAGTAAATGATTTGATGTTCAAATGTTCAATCGCGTTGCTAGGAGTATTATGCTTCTTGTACTATTTTCAGATCTAGTGGCATGGGAACTGTAAATATTCTGAGTAGTGCTGTAAAAATTATTTTATAAGTTCTTTTATTAAGGCTACTTTCAGAACGTTGTGCCTGTAACAGATGTCTAGTAACATTCGAGAGTCGCATAACAGGGAAGCAAATTGAGTATCCTTAGAATAACATTTTTTTCGAGCAAGGGCCTATACAATATAATTAAAATGTTCGGATGCAGTCTTCCTAAAATAGTTTTGAATGTGTTGAGTCTTTCTGTGAATTTAAGTATTTGTCGTCTCTTTTTATGCGCAAGAAAAGACAACGGTATGTCTAGAGTTACGCGTACGTATGAGAGTTTTTTCACATTTTTTTCCCATTTTCTTTAATGTTCTTAAAAATTATAGATCATTTAAGAATTTCTTAATTGACATAAGTTAGAACTGAGCTTTTATCAATGGAAAAGCTAAGTATGCTGTCCCGAGCTCATTGTTCTTCGCAAACATAACGATTTTCTTCTTGCCATTACTTCAAGGGACGACTCTTGACGATCATTTACTAGCTGAAAATGTCATGCGCATAGGCTATTGAAAACTAGGCTATTAACTTGAAACATAGGCTATTAACTTGAAATTATCATATGCTATACATATTCTTAAAAGAAATTTCAAAAGTGTCAGACATAGAAAAGATATTATTATCGCTATTTAGTAGCTCTATTTGTTAAAATGAGCCCTGAAGAACTGCATGGAATTAAATACTATGTGGTAATCAACCTAATTCGTGTCCACCAGTCTATAGGTTTCAAGATACCTTGATACGAATTTTATTAGCCTAAAAGCTTTCCCAAATTCGTGACCAAACTTAGTTTCTAAGACAATCAGCGCAAAGCGCTGACCACTGAACTACCAATATTTCATGTTAATGTTTTAATACAAATACAACTTTTTATACTTCTATCGCACTATGTTCCAACAAAAATAGTTTAAAAATCAGTACTTATTATTTAATTAATTTTGATTTCTTTTTATATCGTTATCACATCACATATCCCAGCAAAGAGGAAATTGCTGGCCAGCAGCAAGATAGGTGCTGGCAATGATGGAGAAGTCCTGGCTAATGGTCTACCACTGCATGACCGCTGCTGGTCAGCTTCAGTCAACTTTGCTGTTGGAAATCATCAGATAAAATTCTGGTGGGCTTCCGTTTTATCTCATGCGCTGGTCCACCACTGCATGGAAGTGCACAAACTTTTGCAGTATTATTTCTGGGAACCCTTACGCTAGGTGGCGTTGCTAATATCGAAGACATTGAGTATTTAAACACAAATCTGAAATGAATATCTTAACACAATTTAAGCTGTGAAGTTATTTTTTTTAAACTGTAAATAATATAGCACCACTGCCACCAACAAAATAAATAAGTAAATTGATAAATAAATAAATTCTTTATTTCAACGCACTTTTTTTTCTCCATAAAACTGGTTTTACTAAGTTACAAATGATTTCGGTTTTCATAATTTACACAGTTCAGAATCAATAATTGAAAAAAAAGCGTATAAAATATATAGGATTTCTATACAATACAATAATTTCTATAATAGTTTAATGATTTGGAACGTAAATCACAAAAGAAACAAACTTGAAATAGTATAATGAGAGCTCGAAAACTACGAGCGGTCGTAGCATACGCTGAGAGTACTTGTTCATGTCCGATCACAAAAACCAAACAGCGTCGAGCGCGGTTAGTACTTGGGAGGGTGGCCACGTGGAAATCGCTGGAAGTTCAAATATTTCAATAGACATTTTTATTATAGACAGACACTTCTATATGCTCTTGGTGAAACTAGCTTATATAAAAAAGAGCCATAATACTTTGTTCTTTTATAGAATTCTATAAAAAATTTTTGTAAGGGAAAGTGCTGGGCCAGCAAAGGAATAGCAGTGTGATAGGCACTAGCACTGCAGGAAAAGTGTCGGATAGAAGTAATGCGATGGCATACCAATGCTGGCCTGCTGTTGGCCATCACTGATGGGCCAGTTGCATTCCACACGGACAATTTTTTACAGGTTTAAGTAATGGCGCCATTGCACTTTACCGCTGATGGCAGTGCTGGCTGCTATCTTTTTTCTAGCTGATGGCCCACTGTTTCTTTCTTTGCTGGAATTTATCTCAAAATCAAAAATAATCAAATAAAAAAAAATTCAATCAATTTAAAAAACCAATTCATCAATTAAAAAAAAAAGTTTCGTATTGAAAAAAAGATAAGTTTATAAAAGATAAAAGTCTCAGTAATTTTCGAGGCGATAAATGCAATTACTAAGGTATACGTGATCTTCCGACGTAAATATTTCATACATATAGTATATAAATTTTTATGTTTATTTTAGCAATATGCATTTGCCTTGCATTATTTTAGCAGTATGCAGAATTTATGCCATGATATATATGCATTATTATTTACCGGTTATTGGTAGAACATTAAAAGCTAGTTAATGTTGTCTAAACCTCCATTTAATACAATTGCATTTATGTTATATTTCGATCTTTCCGTTCATTGTGAACATTTCCTAAAATATTTAAATGAATAATTTTAATAATGATAAACTTTTAAGAGACTTTATATATTTCTTTTATAAAACATGCTAATATTTTTAAAACAGATTTATAAAGAAAAAACTGACATTTGGAACTGAAATTTTAACATTTGTCTGTTTCTTTGTGTGCTTGTCTTATTGAACACGTACATGAGACTTGTGTGCTTGACACCAGGGCCCGCTTTTAAGTCATCGTCGATATACAGGGACGAGATAGCACAAGGAAATTTACAACACCTGAGAATTACATCCTGGGGGGGGGGGGGGGGGGCTCCACAAAGAGTGTGCATCGGAACCGGCGGGATTCGAACACGTCCCCATCTACGTTCTCAAGCGATTAGCGGCGTGGCGTCTTATCCACTCAACCACGTTGGGCTCATTTTAACCATTTGTTCCTTGCTATGAAAAAACTAAACAAACACTACAAAATTAAAAAATGTGTTTATAGCATATATTTTTAGTGTATTTGTAACATTTTATTTATTTTTAAAGGTTTAATATCACGCATAATATAAATATAGTGATATATATATATATCTATTGAAAATTCCGTTCCTTACTCTGATATAATTTTTAAAATTAATTTTACGATACTGTAACAGTATAAAATCAGCAAAGCATTCACTTGCGACATTTTCGGTGTGTCTTAAAAACCAAAAGCATTAATTCTTAAGAAAGGTGAATTTCATTTTAGGAAAAAGGATGCGCTTCTGCGATGTTATTAGATTAACTTTCATCAAGGGAGCTTTTATGAGATAAGTAGTTCCTTAAAAAATGGTATGCTTAAGAATAAAACTAATGTATTTCTTCTCTAAGCAGACAAAAACAAAAACAGCTTTCTGAATAAAATTTCACTTCATAATTGTAATTGGCATTAGTAAAACCTTGTTAAATTTCCTAAACTTTCAACCATAGCTCCGCTATCATACACACATTAAAATTTGCGTTTATTATAAATTAAATCTTTTTTTAGTAAATTGATTAAAGGCAAAAAATTTCTTTAAAATTTAAATTACGTAGCTTAGTATTTTATATAAAAAAATAAATAACAGTAGTCTCTTAAATTTGATTTTGCAAACTACAAAAACCTTCAACAAATAAATAAATAGAAATGCTTAATTAATATTTATAAAGCTAAACTTAAAATTACACTATGTCCAAACTACTTAAAAGATGGGACAGTATTTAAGAAGATGTTAAATTACTTTAATATCCTAAGTACTTTCAACTAAAAACATAGACTTCGTCAGAGAAATACAAAATACTACTGTTATTAAAGCATTATTTTCAAAATTCACGTAGATGGTGTCGAAAGGAGTGAAAGTGGAAGTCAATTTTTAGATCCCGAAAACATTGGGAATATAAAACATGGATATAGAGGGGAGTGTAATATTACTCGTTTTATGATTCTTTAAGCAAACTGATACAAATTATGGGTATGTTGTAGGATAAAACGTCATTACAAACAGTATTTTCTTTAGTAATAATTTCTATTGATTCACGGATAATTAAATCATGATAATCATCGTAATCATCCCTTAAATAATTATCATGATTTAATTATCCGTGAATCAATAGAAATTATTACAAAGAAAAATAGTGTTTGTAATGACGTTTTATCCTACAACATATCCAGAAATTGGCTCAGCTTGCTTGGAGAATCGTAAAACGAGCAATATTACACTTCTCTCTATAATCATGTTTTATTTTCCCAATGTTTTCCGGATCTAAATATTGACATCCACTTTCAAGCCTTTCGACACCATCTACGTGAATTTTGAAAACAAGACGTTAATAAAAGTAGTATTTTGTATTTCTCTGACGAAGACTATATTTTATAGTTTACTAAGTATATTAAAGTAATTTAACATCTTTTTAAATATTGTGTCATCTTTTAAGTAGTTTGCACATAATATAATTTTAAGTTTACAAAATCTTTTTTAAATTTTGTAATTTTTGAGAGCATTTGTTATTAAACAACTTTCTCTGAAAATAAATAAATAATATAACAGTTCTTAGTCATTATTCTTTTCTTAATATAATAATCTTAAATATAGTACTGAAAGCCAATATCATAATGAAACATGCAAATCATTTTGAAAAGTAAATGCGAAATAAGTAAGATTCAAAAAAGAAATATCTTCTGTCCATATATTATCTCCCTTTTACTTTTAAAATTATATTTGATCTAGATAAAAAGAAATTTTGAAAATAATTTTCAAAGAGTACTGTTGATCTTAGGTTTAAAATATTTCAATTTTATTTTATATATATAACTCTTGAAACTACATTTACAATTCAAAAACAAGCGTTGTTTTCTCCTTGAAAAAACATTTTCAGAAACATACTAAATTTTAAAATGCTTTAACCAGAATTTCCATGTCTTATACGAATAATTCACAAGAAATAGAATCTAATAATATTCGTTTGATTAGTGATATAGATAAGAAACCATATGTTGCGTATATTTCTGTCAAGGTAAAAAAAAAAAAAAAAAAAAAAAAAAAAAACTATTTTTCCTTAAATCAGTTAACTCACACTTAAAATAAATTAATTTAAACTTAAAATGTATAGTTTATTTTTTTAAATAAATTTAAACTTAAATATTTAATATGACGACACGATTTTTTAATGTATAGCAGAAGTGAATGCTACATTTCTTATTTAAAAAAAACCCATATTAAACAAGTTCTTTTAAAGCTTGGCGTATTTTGGCTTCAGAAAGTGATAATTGTTGCCAAATCTTATAAACAGTTATAAAAATAAAACTAATGAACATTTATGTTTATTTATATATCTATTTATACATAAGCATATAATAATTTTATTTATGTAATATTATTATAGTTCCTAAATGCAATTAGTTTTTATTTGCAATATGAAAGAGGGATCAGTTTGCCAGAATTTTTTTTGTCCCATTTCAATCTCTCCAACGCTATATTCTCAATGTTGCTAGTAGACTTTGACTGGAAAAATACCTTCAGGGTAAGAGCTTTTCATCTAAAAGGCAAAACATATCTAGTAGTACGATCGTTTATCAAATGTAGGCATTTCTTTTTTGAATTATAATATATAAATCCACCAATGTTGTCAATAGAAAGACTTACTAAAGGTTCATCTGCGGCTAGCATTGTTTAAAACAAGCAAAAATGTTTGTTTAGATTTTTATTCTTATTTTGACAAATATCACTGTGCTCAACACATACAGTTATATACTGAGTCATAAGTTCAATAATTATTAAAAGAAATAACATTTAGCAATAGTGACACGGGAAAAGTCTGCAATGTGATTCTGATGAGTATTCTAAGATTAAAATAGTCAAACTGATCTGCTCACGTTGTTAAATTTTACATAGGTGATTGAAACAGTATTAAAACACAGACGTGGGTGGGCTTTATTCTCCATATTCTTTTCCTTCTGGAAAGATCGTTGCAGTAGAAAGCGTCAATCACGCTTTTCTAATGAAACAGTTTTCATTAATATAGTTGATTTGTGAAATTCATTGAACCATTTTGAGATCACTAACGGATAAATACCTGTTTACGAACCGGAGCTAGGTACCGATATATTTAAAAAATATATTTTAAAAATAACGACCGTCACAGGGATTATAAAGAACCGTAATACAAAATGTAAAAAAAAAAACATCATAGGAAGGTAATTTTGCAAAGTGGCTCGTGGCCACTAAACTGAAGAATCTATGACATAAGGTGTCATAAGGATTTTTCCTAAGCAGAAGGAATATAGTTCTTCGAAATAGCAAAACACATGTTGCTGTAACCTTGGGTGTGCTTTATTGTTGAGGAAAATTATAAAGATTTCTGAATAATTTTAGAGACACGTCAGCTAAAAAGTGATTTCCATTGAGCAAGAAATTATGCATACCTTTGAAACTTTGCTTTGTTAACAAGTTGATCGTCCTTGAATGTTCGGTGTCAAAATAAACGCAATATTATATGTTCTAGGTATTTTTTCACTTATATCCATCTCATAGGTTCTTAAAGTACCTTACAAGATCTTATTACCAAAAATTGAAATATTTTCCTTTCAACAACCGTGGGTTTCATGTATACTCATAGAAATTTTTCCCCATGTCCAAATGAAAATCGGCCAATTTGTGAAGTTTCCCAGTAATGTAAAATACGAGGTAAATTGCCTGCATCTTTTTTGTTTTCTTCTTTACAAGAAGAAAGTATAGGATTCGTAAGGATTTTCGACTTCCGGTTTCCGACGGATTTAGAGAAGATAGCCGCCATTATAGTGATAATATCATTCAATCTTTCGTAACCTGGTAATATTTTTTAAAAAGGGACCATAATTATATTTTTAGAGGATGCGAAGCCTAAACGAGTGTTGACAGGCGTTTCGTAGGCGGCTGGCCTCCTAGTTTTAATTATATTAATTATGTTTCTTTTTTTAAACCTGCGAAAACAAATTTCCAATAACCATTCAAAAGTAGTTTTCTAAATCACTTGTCCTAGAAATTATATCTTACTAACTAATATTTTCACATTTTCAAGAAGAAAACAAAATTAGCACATTTTGTAAAACAAATATGTTTAGTTACTCTATCGCCATAGAATCGGAACAGTTTGAGAATCACATTTATTTAAATTTTAATTAAATGCATACACAAAATAATATACTAATTCTAAAAGTGTAAATCATTTTAAAATACTTTCACAGAATCTCTAGACAAATTAAAATTTCAATTACTATAACAATTCTGCTTTTCACAGAGAACAAACTATTGTGTACAAAAATAGTATTTGCCTATTAAATTTTCAATAGTGATGAACTCAAAACTATTTCGTAGTAATTTTAGAAATGTTTAATAATCGTTTGAAAGTTTTGAGATATTTTCTGCTATATTTAGATTTATCATGAAATATGAATTCGTTATGTAATAAAGCAGAAACAATATCTGGTAGGCTGTACTTGCATTTATGTTTAATTATTTTTATTAAAACGTCCGTAAGATATGGTTTTTCTTAGTTACCATAGAAATCAATATGGACTTTTCAATGCTCAAATTAGGAAATTTCATAATAATGCAATTATTGTTTATTTATTTAATTCCTATTATTTTGTATTTTCTTCAAAAATATCCTTTTATTTCTCTCTTCGATGTCCCTTGAAATTTTATTTCTCATACAAAACTGGCTATATGATACTTTTCCCCTGATAAATACTTAACACGAGATATTAGAATTTATCTTTTATTATATATGTAAAATAAAAATCAATTTTTATTTATACAGAAAAATCCTCAATATGAACTAATATTAGATGATCCAAAATCATGTTTTCTTGCAAAAATATTTGATATTATGTTCACTACTAACTATTAAAGTATACATTTTTAGTATACATGAAGTCCTGAAAAGATTTAAGCGCATTTTCGATCACAATATGAAGGAGATATACAGACTGTAAACCGTATAGTATTAAATTAAAGGCATGAAATAAGATAAGGTTGATTAACAAAGCTTCAAACATTTGTCAAACATTGACACATTTTTTATTTTTATATGGTCCATTGGTCATATAACTTATATTTGGTAAACTTTTCTCCAATGTCTAAAAATTATAACATTTGTAGCTGATTTTTAACCCAACAACCATTATTCATACAGTGATGATATTTCTAAATTTATAAAATTTTGGTCCGGTCACTTTTTTTTGGCGCCTGGAAACTCCTAAATTTATTAAATTTCAAAATATCATAACCCGGTGTCTTTTAATCGTGATAAAATTGAATTAGTACTATTTGTACTTTTCGTATCATGTAGGATTTTGTTTTAAATGCAAGAATAAGAGACAGTATAAAAAGTGCAACTTCTTGAACTATAATTTCATTCTACCATATATTGATGTTTTTTTGCAATTTTCATTGCTTACGTGTCTCGGTTAGGTAAAAGAAAAAAAAAACATAAAGAGTATTTCATTCTTCTTTGAACACGCTGTATAGCAAAACCAACCATTCATACACTCATGTCCAAAATTATATTTACATGCATAAAATCACAGATTTCTCAAAAACTGTTAACTACAATTTTATGAATTTGTGTGGAATCATAGATAACATCATAAAACACAAAAACAAATTTAAAAATTACGTTAACTGCATTTTATATAAAGCTGTTGCATGAAACATTAAAAAAGTGCAATAATATATGACAAGCAGAGTTTAGAAAAAAAAAGAATAACTGTAATTATAAATTTGGAGTTGAGTGTATATCTTCGTCATCTAGAATGTGACAGACTCCTTTGTTTAAAAAAGTCAATTTCAATGTGGATTTCTACATGCATACGCAAAAATAAATATGTCCTAAATTTAAAGAAAATCTTTATTATACAAACCAATAATAATAATAATAAATTAACGCTAAAATAACTTTACTAGATAGTTTTTAATTGAAATAAAAAATAACATATCAGGAAAAGAAAAACAGTGTTTGGTCGTTTTGAAAATTTGTTTTAAAAAATAGAAGCTCTTGAACTATTTTATCACCAAACCGACACAAAGCAGTAGAAAAATTTCAATTCGATATAGGAAAATGCCCTCTTCAAATACATCTTTAAACAAAAACTTAGGAGTTCGTCTTCATACTGATATAAATACGGACTTTGAATGTTTCAATATATCCACACTGTAAAGAAAAATTGGACCAGATTTCCTGTAGGAATCGAAAAAATAGTTGCCCTTATTGTACCGGAAAATTTTCCGACCCAGCTCAGAATAAAATCAGTAAAATCGGAATAAAATCCTTAAACTTGGAATAAAATCCGTAAAGTACCGATTTAATGAATGTTTCCTACTTTTTAAGGATTTTATTCCGAGCTGGGTCGGAAAATTTTCCGGTACAATAAGGGCAACTATTTTTTCTGATTCCTACAGGAATACTGTTCGGATTTTTTTACAGTACACCTCGGTTCGAAAGTATCACGGGTGGTAGTTCCGAACCGAAGATGAGTTAAACTAAATTACTTGATTATTTACACTTTTTTATTTTACTTTTATATAGCTGAATGTCTTTGGTTTTGTATCAAAAACAATTAAAGACAGCACTGATGCTTATTCATCATAAAATAAGTGTTATTTTTATCTAAGTTTAAATAAAAATGCATTTCATACAAGATAGTAAGAAATTTACATAATTATTTAATTCACGCAATTTACAAAAAAAAGAGGATTTTTAAATCATCCAATTAATTAAACACCTTAAATCTGTTACTGCATGAATTTAGGATACTGATAATTAAATTGATACTTTAAGAATGTCAGTGATTTTAGATCTGTATTTCTGAACTTATTTTACCAGACCCCCTAAGGTATCAATTTCAGAAAAAGGGCTCCTTCTGTTATCTATGATATCTTTGGTTTGTGAAAAATCAATGAATGTGTATTATTAGTATTTTTTTACTCTCTGAAGTGGAGATGATATATACCTAATTTTGATACCATATTAGGATTCATCGGTAACTTGTACCTTAGGAAATTAAACGGAAAGTAACGCGGATAAGCATTTTCAGAATTATAGAGATAAAAAATTTCGAACTACTGCAGTGAAATTTCATTTTAATAGTTTCAAAACAGACTATAATGCGAGTCTTTTTTTAACCATAAGTCAAAAAGGTCTTGGAAAAATGAGCAATAATTTTGAACTGTCATATTTAAAAAAAAAAAAAAAATCGATTTCTGGTAAATTTTCTATAAGTTACAAAACAAATATTTTTTAATATGTAAATTACAAAATTAAACTTCTAAAACATATTACGAAATTTTAAATATATGTTTTGAAATTTACCGCTCATTCTCCCAAATTTGTTTATAATTTTGTTTTAAATACCACTTGCATTGAAATTCCATTCCCAACTACCTAAAGGTAATTTGACTTTGAAAGAAACTACTTCAAGGGTTAACTTCCTGCTTGGTATTTTAAACTACAAGAAATCTCCGCTAAAATATCCTTGCAAATTTTATTGCAATTTCTATATAAAGACGGACAACTACCGGGTCCTTATTGTTATAAATTGAAACTAAAGAAGATGACGGTCTATTTTTGTTTTTCACTGTTAAAAATTAGCGTTACAACTGCATAGAAATTCATTCTTTTCTTTTGACCGACTGTATTCTCTTCAGATGAATAAACTTACAATCTAAAGATTCTTAAATTAAAAATAGATTTGTATTGATATTTTAAAATTTCAAGAGAAGCGGTATACTCCTTCATTATAATTTGACATAGTCCGAGTGCTACACGACCAAAATAAGGTGAAAAATGCAAATCGTGATAAGAATATACGGATTGGTCAGTATCTACTCTGTATTAATACAATGCATTTCAGAGGCGGAGGCACCGCGTAAAGTCGTGGGTATTCAAGATGGCAGCTGTTATTCAAAATGGTGTCATTTTTTTTTTTTTTTCTTAGTATCCATCATATAAATGTGTGTTTCAGGTGGATTTCGATGTTTTTAACGTCAAAAAATTCACTTTTAATACTTTCCGTCATAGTTGAATGAGTTTATGAATTCAGTTTGTCTGTTTGTTTGTCTCTCTGCCATTTTGCCATCCCATGCTCTAATTCACTTAAATAACGATACTCGCTTAAATTTACTCGAATTGTCATGTAATTTATACATGTTATTGAAGTTTACAATAACACGTTCAGAAAATTAAAATGAAGTGTATAGGTTTTATAGTCCGTTTACAGGCCCTCAAAAGAATTCCATTACATTATTGACTATTAATCCGAATGCTACGGTTGAGAAAACTGCAAATCGTGAGAAGAATATACCAATTGGTGAGTATCTACTTTATATTAATAAAATCCATATGAGAGGGGGAGGCATCACGTAAAGTCCTAGGAATTCAAGATGGCGGCTCTTATTCAAAATGGCGTCATTTTCTGAATTTTCTTACTATCCATCATATAAATGTGTGCTTCAGGTCGATTTCGATATTTTTAACGTCATAAATTTCGTTTTTAATACTTTCTGCCATAGTTGAACGAGTTTATGAATTCAGTTTGTCTGTTTGTTTGTCTGTCTGTCTGCTTACCATTCCGTGCTCTAACGCGCTTAAATTCACTCAGATTGTCATGTAGTTTATATATGATATTGAAGTTTACAATAACATGTTCCGAATAAAAATTGAAGTGTATAACTTTTATAGTCCATTTACAGGACCCTCAAAAGGTTTCCATTACGTTATTGTCTATTAGTGCGGGTTCTACGGTTGAGGAAACTGCAAATCGTGAGAATAATTGGTGAGTATCTACTTTGTATTAATAGAATCCATATAAGAGGGGGAGGCATCGCGACAAGTCGTAGGAATTCAAGATTGCGGCTGTTATTCAAAATGGCGTCATTTTCTGGAATTCTTGTAATTATCCTACTATTCATCGTATAAAAGTGTGTTTGATGTAAAATGTATGTGCAAAATCTGTAAAAATAAGTGCGGCTATAGAAAGGTTACAGTTTCCTGCACATTATTGTGCAACTTCAAAAACGAATGAGACAAATATAACGATACAAAGTGAAGTTTTTATATTCTATAACTTTAAATGTAACATGCAATATTTTTAATATCTTGTATAATTAAGGTATTAATAAAAATGCATTTTTTAAAATTTATTTATTCCTTTCATTTTCCTCAATATAAAATACAAGAACACTTTAATAATTGTCCTATTTCCATTTTAAGCGTATTTCTGATGTTAAAAAGGGAATTTTTGCGGATAAAATATCGAAATTGACATTATAGACACTTTTATGTGATGTATAGGAATAAAAATACAAGCAATTTTGAATAACAGCCGCCATCTTGAATTCCTATAAATTTGCAAGATGCCTCAACTTCCTATATGCATTGTATTAATATGAAGTAGATACTGATCATTCGGGATATCTTTCACAAAATGCAGTTTTTTCATACCTAGCAGCTCCACTAATAATAGTTGATTTAACTGATGATCTTTATAGAATTTATACACGAGTTACACACGCACGTATTCTTTTTTTGGTGTGTCACTGTAAATAAACGATAAATACTATGCACACCATATTCTATTGTAAGTATCGCGTAGTGCACCTCACGGATGTGTGCGAATTTGAATGTGTTTCAGAGAGTATAACATGATTAAAACACATTGCAAACGATTCCCCCCCCCCCCCCCATAGACAATAACATAATGGAATTCTTTTGAGGGCCCTGTAAACGGACTATAAAACCTATATTTTGAATTTTTTTCAGAACATTCTATTGTAAGCTTCAGTAACATATATAAATTACATGGCAATCTGAGTGAATTTAAACGAGTAGCGATATTTAAGCAAGTTAGAGCATTGAATGGCAAGCAGACAGACAGACAAACAAACAGAAAAACTGAATTCATAAACTCATTAAACTATGGCGGAAAGTATTAAAAAAGTCATTTTTGACGTTAAAAACATTGAAATCGACCTGAAACACACATTTACATGATAGATAGTAAGACAATTAAGAAAATGACGCCATTTTGAATAACAGCCGCCATTTTGAATTCCTACGACTTTACGTGATGCCTCCCCCTCTCATATGGATTGTATCAGTAGAAAGTAGATATTCACAAATCGATATATTCTGCTCACGGTTTGCAGTTTTCTCAACCGTAGCACACGAATTAATAGACAATAACGTAATGGAATTCTTTTGAGGGCCCCTGTAAACGGACTATAAAACCTATACTCTTCATTTTTATTTATTGAACATGTTTTTGTAAACTTCAATAACATATATAAATTACATGGCAATCCGAGTGAATTTAAGCGAGTAGCGATATTTAAGCGAGTTAGACCATGGAATGGCAAGCAGAGAGACAGACAAAGAAACAGACAAACTGAATTCATAAACTCATTCAACTATGGCTGAAAGTATTAAAAATGAAATTTTTTTGACGTTAAAAACAACGAAATTGATCTGTAACACATATTTATATGATGGGAAGTAAGAAAAATTAGAAAATGACGGCATTTTGAATAACAGCCGCCATCTTGAATTCCCACGACTTTACGCGATGCCTCCCCCTCTGAAATACATTGTATTAGAGTGAAGTAGATACTCACCAATCGGTATATTCTTATCATGATTTGCAGTTTTCTCAACCGTAGCACCCGGACTATATATAAAGTTCATCTTATAAAAAATGAATATATCTCCATTAAAGAAAAAAGGTATGACAAAAAGACGAACTGAAGTAAATCTTCAGTTCGTCTTTTCCTGTTCATACTAAAACTGCTGAAATAAATATATTTATAAAACAACATCTTTAATAAAAATCGATAATGGAAATCTTTTTGAAACTATCTTTGAAGTTAAAATAGTTTTTCAAATATTTTTCCGGAAATTACCGTCTACACAAACAAATATGATAAATTCGAACAACATTAAACTTTTTATAAAAGGATTTCAATATGGAAACAGAAATAAGCGTAGTTTTAATTCAATCCTCTTTGACATTTTCTAGTGAAGGATATTGAAAAAAAAATCATCTGTCTTCGAGATTTTATTTGATTTCTTAAGAAATGTGTCTAAATATTTTCAGTAACACATTAAATAAAAAGAATTAAAATTCACCTTTAACAAACTTTTTTCAAAAATAGTTTAAAAATATACTCAATTCTGACAATGCTATTAGACATGCACATATAGAATTATTTGTGCAATATATAGCTTATTATTTTCAGTTACAAAATATCTACATACATAATATTTATAGTCGAAACGTTTAAAATCTACATATACTGCAAAATATTCCTAGATGACTGAAATGATACATGAGTGATTAACACTTTGAATGCATTTCGACGCGGGTCCGTACTTAGTCGTTCATTAGCGGGGTGCATTGAACGTAGATTTTCGTCTGTCCAGATTTGCATACAATGCATTAGTTAAGCTACAGCATTCACATTGAGGAATTTTGTCAGCATATAAATAAAGACCACGATTGCCGTGTTTGTCGCAGCATTTCTTTTTGTGTTTGTGTGATGCGAAATTGTTACGATCCTGAACCAAGTGGAATTTCCCAAACATTTGGTTCTTTATCTTTATCAGTAGGTTTTATTTTATAGATCAACGCATATATAATATGGTACAATATTTGAAATAAAAAACGTTTTACCGAATAGAAGGTTGAAAAAAAATGAAATTTGCATCGTTTATTATCTGAACTAGCGTACGCGGATCCACGTCTGTTGTACTGAAAATGAAAATTTCAACTATCGTGCCAAAGACGCAGATCCGCGTCCAAGACGTAAGGCACATCAAAATGAGTTAACTAACGATCTAAACGACAACAATAAAACTTTTATTTCCGTACAGACTTGCCTTGAAAACTATACTGCGTCTAGCCCACGCTTACAGATGCTATAATCAACGTGTTAAAATCTTTCACAGAAAATTTAAATGCGGCTGAGAAATGTACTGTTATTTATGGACAATGCTGCCTATCACCTGAACATTAGTTTAAAAGAAAAGATGTAAAATAAATTTAACAGTTAGCAATTAGCTGTAATCAGAAATACTGGAATAACATAAGATATCTAGAATTTTCATGTTTAAATTCTAAAACAGATATATTTTGTCTGTATTGGTCTGGAGTTCCGTTTCTACACAGCACTACGTGCATTTTTGACGTGCATTTTCTACGTGCATTTTTGAATAAGTGTCAGTTATAAAGATTATTTTTAATTTTATTTGTTTATTTATTTTTAATCCTGTGTATCATTTGTCGACACTGGTGAGTAAGTTTCTCTTTGTATTATATCTATTTCACTATTATAATGTAAAAGTGTTACTCAAATTTATACTAATACAGAATATAAATATTATTCCATTTCCATAAATAAAGATGGTAAATTATTTTATAAAATATTTAAATGTAGAGAATTTTGAATTTTTTATAATATATTTTTCATATATGTAACATATTAAAAATAACAATATTATAATATTATACACATTTACTGCAATTCGATAAATGTTTATAAATTTTTATTTATCAATTTTGTAAAGTACTGCTTTAAATTTTTTTTGCTATTTTATAAAGAAAACATTCCATTAAATTGGCAGGAAACAGAATGAAGGAGTAACGTTATACTTTCAATGATCTGTTCCAGTTTTATTTTCCCTTAGAGAAAAATCTTTGTTCTGAAGAAACCAATCCTTTCTCTATAAAGCTACTTTGTTACGCTGTGTTAAAGGAAGATATTTGTTATAAGAAGATATTGATTCCGAAACAATAAAGGATCCGTTTCATGTTGATGTACAAATCTGTCTAGGAAAAAGAAAAGATAAATTAGAGGTTTTTAAATGATTAAAAAAAAATGTTTTACATATATATTTCTTTAAAATGAACTTCTAAAAAATACAACAGGCAAAAAAAAAAAAAAAATCTAATGTTTTTATGAAGCTAGCACGATGAAATGAATTTAAAAAGAGTACAAGAGGGGAGAAAAATCATTTAATGTGTTTACATTTCTAACGCAATGAAATGAACTTCAGTGATCTAATAGGAATACGTAAAACTACTTAGCTGCAAATTTTATAGACTTTTAGCATTTTATTAATACATTTTTATAAAAGACTTTTATCTGCAAATGTATGATGCTTTGGATCATCTTGTACATTGGAAACATCAACTATGATGTAATAACCGTAGAACCACAATGAAAATAATTTAAAAAGTACAGCAATTAAAAATCATTTAATGTTTTTATGTTTCTAACACGATGAAAAAAATTTCAATGATCTAAAACTAATAGTATGTAAAACTATTTAGTGCAATTTGATAGAATCATAGCGATATTATTAATACACTTTTATAAATTACTTTTAAACAAATGTATGGTGTATTATATCATCTTGTACATTGGTAAGTTAAAATATGATGTAGTAACCATAGAACCACAATGAAAAGAATTTAAAAATACAACATGTAAAAAATCCTTTATTTTTTTTTATGTCTCCAGCACAATGAAAAGAAATTCAATGATCTAAAAGACATATATAAAGCTATTTACTGCAATTTGATACATTTAGCAATTTCATTACTACACTTTTATAAAAATGTATGGTGTTTTAAATCATCTTGCACATTGGTAACATTAACTATATAAAAAGAACAATTATATAAAAAGAATTCAAAATTACAACAGGTAATAAAAATCATTCAATGCTTTTTTATGTTTCTAGAACAATGAAAATTATTTCAATGATGTAAATTGGTGTAAAATTATTAACTTCAATTTCATAGAATTTTAGCAATATCATTAATACACTTTTATAAAAGATGTTTAAAGAAATGTATGGTGTTTTTAAACATCTTGTACATTGGTAAGATAAAATATCACGTAGCAACCGTAGAACCACATGAAAAGAATTTAAAATATACAACAGGTAAAAGTCACTTAATATTTTTATGTTTCTTTCAAAATGGAAAGAATTTGAATGATCTAAAAAAAGTATGTAAAACTATTTACTGCAATTTGATAGAATTTTAGCAATATTATTAATACACTTTTATAAAAGACTTTGAAAAAATGTATGGTGTTTTAAATAATCTTGTACATTGGTAAGAAAAAATATAATGTAGAACCACAATGAAAAGAATTGATAAATACAGTAAGTAAAAAATCATTTAATTTTTATATGTTTCTAGCACAATAAAAAGAAGTTCATTGATCTAAAAGAAGTATGTAAAGCTCATTACTGTAATTTGATAGAATTATAGCAATGTTATTAATACGCTTTTATAAAATACTTTTATGTGAAAGTATTGTGTTTTAAGCGTTTCCCTTACCAATTAAAAAAAAAAAAAAAAAAAAAAAAAAAAAACATCAAAAAACCATCGCATTTTTTGCAATCGCATGATTGCATTTCATCACTTCCATTTCATATGGCAAAATTTGGAAAACTGTCAATCAAATATTATATGTAATTTAATTATATAAAATTTATTGTATTATATAAGAATATTTTCTTCCTTTTCAAGCTTCAGGATGTGTAAAAGCGTGATAAAACAAATTGTAGTGACAAATTATGCCACTCCCGAGTTTTCTCGGGATAATAATTAATTGTAATATATACGAATCGGAGATAACTTGGTATAATCAGAGAAGCTGTTAAATCATCTTCTACATTGGTTGCATAATTTATGATGGAGTTACCATCATTCTTTCAATGATCTCATTCAGTTTTATTTTTCATTAGATAAAAATATTTCCTCTGATTAAATCAATCATTCCTCTACTCGTATTAAGCTACTTTGTTAGGGCCTCCTTAACGCAAGATATCTCTTTCCACAAAGGAGTTGATTCCCAAACAAAAAACAATTTTTGATGTCCCTGTAGAAATATGTTCTCTAAAATGAAATAAAGAAAAAAGAGTTTTCGAATTAATGAAAGCAATGGAATGAAGACATATTTTTAAAAATATATAGATTTAAAAAATAACAGGAAAAATAATTAAATTAATAACTTTATATTTATAGAAAAAAGAGAAAAAAATATTTAATATTTAAGGAGAATTATGTAAACATATTTACTGCAGTGTGAGCGGTATAAAGCAATATTATTTATACAATTTTATGAAAGACTGTTTTAAAAATTGATGATGTTTTTAAAAAGAAAACTTTGTAGTATATTGGTAACACCAATTATGAGGGAGTAACGTTATTCTATCAATGCATCTCTTTCAGTTTTGTTTTTTCTTAGAGAAAAGTGATTGCTCTGATTATATAAATCCTTCCTCTATGAAGCTATTTTGTTACGCCACCGTTAAGGAAGATATATCTTTCCACAAAAGATTTGATTCCCAAACAAAAAAAGATCCTTTCATGATGGTGTACAGTTCTGTCCAGTAAAAAAAAAAAAAAAAAAAAAAAAAAAAAAAAAAAAAAAAAAGAGGTTTCGAATTAATGAAAGCAATAGATTACAGATATGCTTCTTAATAGACTTTTTAAAAATTTAACAGGAAGAAAACTCAAATAAGGCTTTTATGGTTCTAGCGGGGAAAAAAAGGAAATTTACTGATATAGAATAAACTGTCAAGTGCGAGTATTATTCGCGCTCAGAGGGTTCCTTACAATAAATATGTGAATTATTAACTATATTTCTCCAATCTAAAAAAAAGTAACAAATGCTGTCACCGCCACTGTTTTTGAATTTTTTGTGATCAAGGGTCTTTCTTCGCTAATATTAAGAAAACTACTGCATACGAAAATAAGAAAATCGGTGTTATTATAGAGAAATATTTGATAAACTCACTGATGGAGACAGTTTTCAAACCGAATAAGATATATTTAATGTTAAAATTTGTCAAAATCGGGTTTGGTATAGGACACTGAAACAGTCATTTATTATATAGGAATGTATGGTAGCAAGTGACGAATGAGGCAAAATAACACAGGAAATAGAAATGGAAGGAATGTTTATTGACAGCGTCTCTGGAAAGTGTTATATTTTGAATAAATGTTTAAAATTGCATCAACGCAGAGTAATACATGACTGGCAGCATCGAAGGATCTATTGACATGTAGCTTTAACACCTTCAAGGACACTTGTTCATTTTTGGACTATTTAATTTCAATCCTTAAGATCACATTGACATCAGAACACTCCATATATAAATTTTCATTTTATTAAGTACGTAAAAAGAAGCTTTTGCTTATTTTGAAATAAATTTGATTGTAAATTGTGGTGTGATTCACTCATTTCACCCTTTTGCGAATAGAGGTACCTTGCCCATGCTCACGAAAGTGTTAAAGATGCAGGTATTTCACGCACACGTGAGCAACAACGGATATTACAGTTACGAGATCCTCCTAGAATCGCATAAACGAGCACCACTAATCTCTTTCCTTACAAAAATGAGATCCAGGCAATTGCTAACAACAGTGCTGCAATTAGCTGGCGCACCATCATGCTGAAATAATAGTTGTTTAAGGATATCGTTCGGAACATTTTGAAGTAGATCTGGTAATACCTCTTCCAAAAAAATAGGATAACAACTCCTGCCTTGCATGCTGGACTAGTCTCTTGGCCACCCTGATTTCCTGATCTATCGATCCTCGATTATCTCTTACGGGAACATATAAAGTGGGTTGTTTATGCGATTTCGTTGATGTTCTCAGCTGTTGAATATCCGTTGAATTTGCATGAAATACCTGGCATCTTGAAACTGTACGTCGATCGCTCCATTTACGCTGCCAAGCATGTATTATTGTTGGATGCAATTTTGAACACGTACTGTAAACATATCCATTGTCAATGACGTTGTCAATAAACATTCCTTCCATGCCAGTTCCCTGTATTTGTACCTCAACGAGTCACTTGCGCCCATACATTCAAATACAATAAATGATTGCTAAAGTGTCCTGTAGTAACCATTAAAGTTTGTACCATGAATTAGGGATCACCATGCATAAAATAGGCTTTATAAAATACTGTCTATTAAGTTAACACATTTAAAGTAAAAACATATTCCTTAAGACTAGAACCGTGGTAACTTTTATAAAAGTTTTATAAAAATATTTTACATCAGAATTTTTATTTCGAATTATTTAAATATTTATTTAAAATATTTTTCTGCAGAATATATGTAACTTATTTCACAAAAAAAAATTCTTGTTCAGATCGACATCTATTTATGTAATACGGGTCAAATTGATCCTTTACTCCTGTTCTAGTGCTAAATTTTTCTTTTGCATTAGTATTTGCAATGAGAGTGCACAAATGCATTTTTCTTTTCAGACAAAAAAATTGACAGACAAAAACTTGACAGAACTTGAAAAAAAATTGACAGAAAAAGACAAACAAAACCACAAGTAGATCTACAATGGTGTTCAACTAATTCAGTTTATTTTATTCAAACTTTTACAAGCAAATTTAATTTTTTAAATCAGGTTACCGTATCTTTCACAAGGAAGATATTTAAGTTTCCAATGTGTTTCCAAAATACACCTAAAAGGTGTATTTTGTTTTTTAGAAAATCTGAAATACATATATGTGATTCAATAAAAACTGCATAGAATTAAATTATGTATTTTATTTTTTTGAATTTCTTAAAAACTAAACAGTTTTGTCACAGTTTGTTTGTTTTTCTTAAAGTAAAAACCCTGTAGTTCTAAAAAGTTAAAAAAAAAAACTATATAATATATGGATAGTTAAAAGAAAGATATTTAAACAATTATTTTAATTAAAAAATATATAAATAGCATATTGACTAGATATAGTTATTTGCTTAAGAATTTTCTTAAATTTAACTATAGGGTCATTTTATATACATTTTGTAACAATTCTGTGAAATTATCACTTCACAACAAATCCTACAGTAAAAAATCACTAAGTAAAACAATTATAATTTTTGGCATTAAAATGTGCAGATTTCTTTTTTTCTCTTTCTTTTTTATTTCCTTATTCTAATTTTATTTTTTTCATTCTTTGAAATACGAGGGCTTATTAGCTAAATATACCTGTGAATATAAAATATTAACTTTTGAAAATACGATATAAATAAATTTCAATTTTGATTATCAGGGAAGAAATCATTTAAATGTAAAAAAAAGTAACTCTAGTTATATCACACTATTGTATTAGGTAGCTTGCATTACAAAAAGTAAAGAGCTACCTATTGCAGCGTTCCGGAGGAAAGCACTTCCGATAAATTTTGGTATATTTTCACCGATCATGATCCCCAGACCACAAAACCACCCTCCGATGAAATGTCACTTATATACAGGGTTTCCCAGCTAAGATGTTACAAACTTCGAAGGGAGGTAGGGTACTCCTAGACGCCTCAGAATCACATTGGAATGCAGGGTCTAAAACGCTTTCCTGATGCGGTAGAGGGCATTGAATCAGTGTTGCTAGCGGGCTACTTTTTCTTAATTCCGATTTCTTGATCAGCACCAATTTTTTGAAATGGCAAAATTCCTTTTGTTTTCAACTTAATTAATATGTCATTACACAAGGGGGATTTTATAATTTCAAAATAGTGGTGCCAATCAAGAAATCTCAATTAAAAAAGGTAGCCCACTGGCACGATCAGCATTGTGTGATCCAGCCTTTTCTATGACTAGTGTTGCCAGTAGGCTACTTTTTTTTTAATTCAGATTTCTTGATTGGCACCAGTTTTTTGAAATAGTAAAATTCGCTTTTCCAATGACTTATTAATTAAGGCGAAAATAATGGGAATTCAACCATTTCAGAAAAGTGGTGCCAATCAAGAAATATTAATTTAAAAAAAAGTAGCCCACTGGCAACACTGTCAATGCCCTTACTTGGCAGGAAGGCGTTTCCGACCAGATATTCCTATGTGATTCTCAGTCGTCTAGGTGTATCCTACCTCCCGTCGAAGTTTGTAGCATCTTACGTGGCACACCCTGTATATATATATCTGATTTTTGTAATGCGACAACTCTCTTAATTATTAACCGATTTGGATGAAATTAAGTGTGTGCATAGTACATATCAATATCTCGACCGAGTTTGTTGGTCAGCTTCATTCGCCATCTTGTTTAAAAATGGCAGCCATTTAAAAAATTTAAAAAAAATAAATTCAAAAAGCGGCAAAAAAATTAAAAACTGAAAAACATTTTTTTTCATAAGCATTTTATCTTAAAACAAGGATACCGGAGCATATTTTATTTTATTTTTATCTTAAAAAATTGCTGAGATATAGCAGTTTGACTTTCTAGGGTGGCTGACATTTTGTAACAATCCGAATTCTCGTATTTATTAACCCATTTGGATGAAATTAAGTATGTTTATAGTAAATATCAATGTCTTGACCGAGTTCGTTGGCCAGCTTCATCCGCCATCTTGTTTCAAAATGGCGGGCATTTAAATATTTCAAAATTAGATATTATAATATATATAAAATTAGATATTTTTAATTTTTTTAATTCAAAAAACGGTGCAAATAAATTAAAAACTGAGAAATTTTTAAAAAGCATTTCACCTTAAAACAAGGATTCCGGAGCATATTTTGTTTTGTTTTTATTTTAAAAAATGGCTGACATATAGCAGATTGAATTTCTAGGTTGGCTGACATTTTCAAACAATCCTATTTTAGTCGTGTTGCAGCTCTCGTATTTATTAGCCGATTTGGAAGTAATTAAGTGTTTGTTTAGTACATACGAATGTCTCGATGGAATTCGTGGGCCAGCTTCATCAGCAAACTTGTTTCAAAATAGGAGCCCTTTTTTTTTTTTTTTTTTTTTTTTTTTTTTTAAGTATAAAAATTAAAAAAGCAGTGAAAATAAATTTTAAAAAAATTAAAAATGTTTTTTCTTAAGCGTTTGACCTTAAAACAAGAATTAAGGTGCATATTTTACTTTGTTTTTATATTAACAAACGGCTGAGATACAGCAGTTTGAATTTCCAGGGTGGCTGTTATTTTGTAACAATCCAATATTTGTTATGCTGTAACTCTCGTATTTAGAAACCGATTTGGATAAAATTAAGTATGTGCATAGTACATATGAATATCCCGAACGAATTCGTTCATCCGCCATCTTGTTTCAAAATGGCGGCCATTAAATTTTTTTTAATTTAAAATTTTAAAAAGCGGTGCAAATAAATTAAAAATTGAAAAAGTTTTTTTCCTGAAGCATTTGACCTTAAAACAAGGATTATGGAGGATTTTTTGTTTGGTCTTTATCTTTAATAATGACTCAGATATAGCAGTTTGAATTTATAAGTTGGCTGACATTTTGGAACACTCTAATTTTTGTCATGCTGTAATTCTCGTATTTGTGCACCGCTTTGGATGAAATTTAGTATGTGCGTAGTAAATACCAATGTCTCAACCAAGTTCGTTGGATAGCTTCATACGCCATCATGTTTGAAATTGTGGCAATTTGACATGAATAACGTGTTTTTCACGTGATTAAAATCGCTTCTAACTGAATAGGTAATTTATTTATAAAAAAAATGGAAAACCCAGTTAGATTCCAAATCGCTTCAATTTTATATGGTCGGGCTTTAAATTTTTATATCTTTCCACTAAAAAATGAATTTGTAAATGTGTCAATACGTTCCGCGCTTGTTGAGCAGAGTAGTTGAGATCACCCTTAAGCGGTTGATCTTCTTACAAGGATTCCAAAGCATCGCATTTAACTTAAAAAATAGCGGTGATAAATCTGTTTTAATTTTTAGGCTGGCTGATATGCGAAACAATCTGATTTCTGTCATACGATAGTATGCGTATTTTTTAACTTATTTGGATGTGACTAAGCATGTGTACAGAAAATACCAAGGTCTCGACCAGATTCATTGGTTAGCTTCATCCAACTTGATGTTTTAAAAAAACTGGCACATCAAAATATCGCGAAATTTGGCGGCGTAACATAAATCACTCTAAATGAAGCCAACTTGACTAATTTGGCGAAATTCTTATTCATATTGAGAATTAAAGATTTTTTTTTAATCATCTGTAAACGAGTTCCAGAATTTTTAGCTTCTTGCGTTTGAGTAGAATGGGCTATATTTAAAAAAAAAATCCCTGCCGGCTCTCTACAGGCAAAAGTAGAATCCGAAGTTAAGTATACTAATTTCACCGCAAAGGCTAAATCATAATTAGAGAGAAACCCACTTTAACAAATTTATCTGGCCACTTTAGACGAGTTTTTATTTCATTTTTATATAATAGCTAATTTTATCAGAATCATGTTAAAACGGTATTCAAAAAATACTTTTCCATGTTCACCAACTCGAAATTTTCTGTCACATTTTCAGGTTCATTTTTAACAGAAAAAATATGAAACTTGCTGACGTGATATTTGAAGAGATTTATTAGCGAACTGTGTTTTTATTTTCAATTTATTCAATTAATTGAAACTTGATTTATAAACAATTATTTTCTCAGTAGGACAATATTTTTCATATCTAACACAATCGCTTCGGAAAATTCTGTTCAAAATGTCCACTTTGACATAATTTTTTGGGAGATATTCTGCCTCTATCAAAAACTCGATCATTACGGTAATTACATAGTTTCTGAATAAGAAAATCTACCAACTGGATGCGTTTCAGAGCAAATATGAATTTAAAAACCAGTAAGAAAATAAGCAGTTTGGATTTGAATACACCCTCAATAAGATGATTTTTTCTTCAAACGCAATGTATTTTTCATTTGTTTTTGCTGTAAGAATTGGTCCTATCAAAACTTGTCTACATAAATGTTGTAGACAATAGTAAGAAGATGTATGATAAATTCCTGGGGATTTTACATCTTGTGAATTGACGGAGTTATGGATTTTTTTCTTCTACAACTCCCCATTTTTGTTTTTGTTTTCGTTTTTAATTTTTTTTTTCGGTACGAATTGGACCTATCAAAAACATGTAAATATAAAAGTTGTAGATAATATTAGTGATATTTATAATAAAATTAATTGGATTTCATATTTTGAGAATTTACGAAGTTATGAATTTTTTTCTCCCAAAAACCCTATCTTTTGCTCACTTTGAGCCCATTTTAAATTTTATCAAAAATCTGTGGTACATAAATTTTTGACTCTATTTTTAGAAGTAATAAAAACTTTGAACTGATTTGATATGTACAAAACTTAAGAAGTTATGGGGTTTTTTCGGTTTTCACAAAACCCCTTCCTATTTCCATCCACTTGATCTGTTTTTGCCCATTAACGAACTTGACCGAGATTTTATGCCCCTTGATTTTATGTATCAGTTTGGAAAAGATTTCTGCAGAATTGTGGAAGTATATATATATATATATATATATATATATATGTTACAATGTTATATATATATATATAACATTGCAAAAATTGTTCAGAAATTCCAACATAGGGGAGAATGTAATAGGTAGTATTTCATACGAAATCTACCTAAAAACAAGGAATATGCAAGCTACCTCTTCCGCCCCGCAAATGCCGGAGGGACCTTTTTTCTTCTATTACCGTTAAAAAAAATGTTCTAAGACGAAAATCATATAAAAACGGGACATTTTTCCGTCATTCATGAAATATAATTAGAGCAATATATACATACACATATACATATACCGGGTGTCCCAAAAATGACTTATGGATTTTAAAATTCAATAACTTTCAAACGGTGACAGATATTTAAAAAATATATATATTGCAGGAGTGTTATGTATTATGTCCGGAGTTTTTAAGCTGCTATTCTTAGTTTTAATTAGAAATAGCACCGATAGATGGCGCTGCAAGCAATAAACGCTAAATACAGGCTCAATTTTTGGACTCCCTTTTCTTCCATGCGAAAAAAAGGAGATTAAAATGTATTAAATGGATTCCGAAGTACCAAAATCGTCTCTGGACTGACCACCTATTGCTCTCAGCGCCACCTATTGTTTGAAATTCGAACTAAAATCAAGAATCACAGTAAAAAAAAGAATTTTTTTAATGTCTGTCACCGTTTGCAAGTTACTGAATTTGAAAATCCATCACTCATTTTTGGGACACTCGACATATATATATATATATATATATTGTGATATTAACTTATAATGAATTATTTCACTAAATATGTAACTCTTAATGTTTTTTAAATTTTTATGTGTCAAAGTGATAAGTAGTATAAAATAGTTTTTACATAAGTTAAGTAAATTTCTAAAGAAAACTTTTGTGTCTTCCTTCTATTTTTTTTTTTTTTTTTTTTTTTATGAATTAGTAAACATTTTTGATCTTAGTCGAGTTGAAATCAATAAGAAAAGCATTTTGTTGTTACAATATTTTAACAGATAGTGATACTTGAAACAGATTAATAAAACAAAGAAAAATATTATATTACATTACTGTAATTTTCTTATATCATGTTTTAAAAAGTTACTTCACGTTTTCAGCTAGTTAAAAAGATTTCACTAAATGAAATATAAGTGTAAAAATATTTTCAGTGTTACTTAGAAATACAATTTGATTAAAAAAAAAAAAAAAATCATTTTGTGGAAGTAAAATGTCTACAATTAACGACTTTTTGGGGAATATTGGAGCCAAATTTCCTCTCTCTCTCTCTCAAAAAGAAAAAAAAAAAGAGAGAGATTTTGCGCTATACACAATTACAAATCAACCTTTCAAAAATAAAAAGTTTGTTACAAAACTGTTTCATGCGGGCACTAAGAAGTCTTTCACTCCATTTATTCAAAATGATGAAAGACAAAAAATCAATGTATTTTTAAAAAATAAAGAATATTCAGGAATATAATGCTATTTCAATTAGCGATAAAATGTGTTTAAAAAACTAAATTTTATAAGAATGAAATATAATAAAGTTGTTATAACATAAACTAAAAAAACTAAAAGAAAAACTGCATAGACGTCATTTACGCACCACGCTGGCGCGATTTTTTTCTGACGTCAATTTGAATACCCGCTTACATAGGTATATATTCCTTAAAAGGGAATAACAATAAATAAATAAAAGTTTCATTCATAGCTATAGATAAAAACAACTTATGTAACTTTAAAAAAGAAAATAAAAGTAAATAAACAACTTTTTAATAGACACACAACAACATCCGCGTTACCATATCAAGCAAAATACCCACATTTTGGCGCCAGTTAAGTACGCGGGTGCGTATATGGCGTGGAGCGTCAGAAAAAAATCGCGCCGACGTGGTGCGTATATCACATCTGTGCCAAATATATATATATATAATAAAATGCATAAAAAGGTGTAAGAAATAGTTTAAAGGATCCATCTGATACATGTATTTTGTTACTTCGTAAATAACGGAATACTGCAATTACACCTTTTTACGATCAGATTTATAAAATATCTGAAATAGAAAAATAATAACATTTTAAAAATTTAAAAATTAGAGAAATATGTTACCACGATTCCACCGCAGTTTTTTTTAACTACAAAAACATGATGTTTAGTTATATAAATTAATAAATATAAAACATGTAGAATAAAAACTTTCGCTTTCAAAAATGCGCATTAAAACTGATAATGTTATCTAGATTCTAAAACTTCCGCTATTTTACATTTTTAATCAAGGAAGAAACAACGATGCATCTTTAATTTTTTTTTTTTTTTTTTTTTTTTTTTTTTTTTTTTTTTTTTTTTTTAAACGGTGGCTTATTTATAAAGTTTATATTTTCTCTGCAAGTAGCATTAGTCCGCGAAAAGCTTATTCTTTTAGCATGTATTTCGCTAATATCATGCTATTTCAATTTTTACTTCGCACTGTAAAAAAAATCTGTAGTTCTACAGATGTAAAGTTACATGCTTACTAAACTTTCATCTGTAACTGTACAAAAAAAGCTGCAAATCTACAAAACTAGTTTTGTAAAGCTACAGAAATCCGTAGCTTTACAATTGAATCAGCTAAAATTACAGTAATATTACTAAAATTCTATCTGTAATCCTGGTCACCGTTATATGAAAAGTTCTAGGCATCCCAGTTTCCTAGAAAAACTTTAGTAACTTTACAGATTTTTTTTTTTTACAGTGCAGTTTTTAAAATGTTATTGGTAAAATGGAATATGATATTGTAATTTTCAAGGGACACTGTTTATCAGCCTAACAATAATTTTATTTCTCAAATAATTAATTCTATAAAAAAATGTTTTTCTCCAACTTTACCTGTCACTATTTCACCCTTAAATTAGATACACTTGATATGCATGTAATTCATTTCAGTTTTAGTTACACATTTACGCCATCGAAAACTATTTCAAATTTAAACAATGAACTCTTTTATGAGTGCTGAAAGACAAATATATCTGCTGATATAAATATAGCATTGATTGTGCAACGGAAAGTTTACACTGAACTACAAAATATCTAATTAGAGTTTTATTAACATAAAATCAATGATACTTTTAAAACTGCATCTATTGAATTTATCAAAGTTGTATAGCATCAGTTTGCTGGTTGTTTTATTTGTTAGGGGATTTTGAAATAGTTTATCAGCGAATAATATAATTGCAATTTTTCGTATGTTAGGTGTATTAATTTTATTCTTTTGGTAACAAATATAATTATATTTAATTACGAGCACCGTATTCTAATTGTAACAAGCATGTTTTTAAACTACTGATGAAATATTTTATACTAATTGCCAAAATCCTTCAAGAAAAATATCTTTCTTCAAAGCAATTTTCGTAAAATCAATTGTAATTTAATACAAAAAAAAAATGTATATTTAATTTGTGCAAAATACTAACTTATTATTATTTTATTTTATTGTGATCAAAAGGATTTTTTTAGTGCTAAAAGTAATTCTCTGTAGAAAAAGCATAAGAAAATATTAAAACTACATAGAACCATTTAATTCTCCAATATAAAACTATTATTTTCACATATGAATTTTGTTTTCAATTTATCATAATAAGCATTTGAATTATTAGAAATGGGTTTTTTAAATAATGCTTTAAAATTAAAATATCTTAGAACTTATAAAAATGTTCAAAGGAAAATATAATCATTTATTATCAAGCAATCTGTATTAAATACTGCCATAATTTGTAAGAAAACTTTTTTTATTATCTTATGATTACTATAATTATGATATGAATTTAATTTGAAGAAAAAAAAATTAAACATTCTATTCAAAATTAAAGTGTTTCAGAAAACCGTTTCAGTAAATCACTGCAGAATTAATAAAATATTTACTTTTAAAGGCAAATATCTGATGCAGGTATCAGACTGCGTTCTGAGAAACTTCTTTTAAAAAACTATTTAATCATACAGTAAGTTTTTTTAGTAATATTGGGATTTAAAACCATAAAGAAAATGAATAAAAAACAAAAACAGTTTATATATTGATAGCTGTTTAGTAAATTGGGGAATTTATGATATTTTCTTTTCTGAAGTTTAGCCCAATACGCAAAACGCTGTGCAGGTATTTTTACCAAATATGTATGTTTTTATGTCTATTTGTATGACAATGGTGAAAGCGGCAATAAACTAAAATCTTAGAGACATTGTAAAGGTTTAACAAGTTATGCCATATCGAATCAGTTTACATGCCAATTTTTTGGAAAATCATAATTATTATTCCACGGAAACATCTATAAAACAAAACAGTATTTATTATGAAATCAAATGTTCAGATCAGTTCCTTCACAATAGTGACATTCCCTTGCAGTTTGAATTTCACAGCGATATTTTAATAATTTTTTTTTAATATTGCTTAACTAATAATTTTCTCTAAATAGTACATTTTCTATAAAACGCCTTTAAATTTTACTAAAATGTTGAATAGACGCGATTGATTAATGTTTTACTAAAATTATTTACAGTTAAGTGCATCTGAAGTTCACCGAATTTATAAATCGTGGTATTATCTTAAGACTCGAGCGTTCTTTTATTTCTAGAAGCTCTTTTTGAGGGGGAAGAGGGAGATAGGACTGGTTGTTTTTGTATGAAGCAAAATAGCAAAAAACTTTATGCTCTGAACATGTGTTCAACATTGAAAGTACCACATTATTGTGTCATAAACGACCACAGTGATCTTTGAATAACTCTGTAACTTTTTATAACATATATAATCCCATTTTATATTATTTTACTGCTAAATAAACCGAAAAAGAGGATATTTAATAAAAAGATGATATTTAAAGCAACTTATGAAAAACTTTTTATAAATGCACTCAAATATTCACTGAACATTAAACAATTAATATTTACATTTTATAGTACAGAAAATTCTTGCAAACAATTCTTGCTTCGGAAATTCTACTCACTTCTGGTTATTTAAATGACCTTTATAGTTTTATTCACAACTGTCACGTTTTTGTTGAATCACTATAACTCATATTTTATTTGTAGTTCTATAAAAATAAACAAATATTTGAAAAAGTAAGAAATATGGCTTTAGGAAAATGAAATAAAAAGAAAATGCAAATTATGGTCGAAAATCGATTTGAAACTAAGTTTTAAAATTAGTTTATAAAATATTGAATACAAAAAAGCTAAATATTAGATTGTTTTAGTATTTAAAGGAATTCAATTTAATTTGTATATATATAGAAAAAATAGGTAGATGACAGATATTAACTTGCCGACTCTGCGTTACCCAGGACCGTATGGTAACCTTAAATATACACCAAACAAATTGTGGAATTCGTACTTTTTACTCCGAGAGGGAATTAAGGGCCTCAACACCACCGGCATAGTAAAAACTAGGTTTTGCATGACATTAAATTTTAAATTGAAATTTACCCAAGTAAATCAAGAGTCGGAAGTTTCACTCATGCATCCGGGAGTGTGATACACGCTTGTGTCTGTTATTGCAAACAACTCACGAATTTGTATCATTTTACCTTTTTTTTTAAACAAAAATCTATTTAAAAAATCCTTATATTGGGTCGTCACTGTACTCGGCACCGTACGCCCTCAAATTTGTACAAGTTTTTTTGTAGTGGTTGTTTTGGATGATATGCAATGAACATATAAATATAAAAAATTACAAGAAATTAAATTATGATGTTTGTTTATTAAAAATAACCCAAGTGTGATAATACAACTTTTTTTCTCGTTATATGTTTTAGGATACTATCTTCCTGTGTCTTATAACATAATTTTACGGAAGAAGCAATTACAAAAACGTATAAAATGTTATAGCAACTAACTAAATAAATCAATGTAATTTCCTAGTTTTGAATTTAACTGTTTATATAATCTGTGTTATTTAAAGTATAATCCTTAGCTAATTTGATACTTTGTGTAATAAAAATTAAGACACGGATAGTTTAAAAACTAAGTATACAATTCGTAAAGCATTAATTTTGAAGAAAAAATTATTATCAAAGTTTCCAGCTGTGCTTCGAGATGCTTTCAGATTTTCTGGATACAAATAAATTGCTTATAAAAATAAAACCAAATTTATTGAAATAACAGTTATTTCCCATCCAATCCAATTTAATCTATTGATATATTGAAATGGAAAGAAATATTTTTTAAACACTTTTACTTTTAAGGGATAACGTGACTAATTGAAAATAAAATTAAATCTGAGAATGAGCTCACAAGTCACCCAATATAATATGAAACAGTTTCTAAATTTTATTGAAATAACTGAAAATTTTATTTTTAATAAATTGTCTTTTGTTTTAATTGTCTTTTGTTGATTTAGCAAAAGGTGCTTTTAAAGAAGAAGAATGATTAACGTACATTTAGACACTATTCATGATTGTTTACAGAAAAAAATACAGTTATTAAAGACAAATATTAATAACAAAATTTCTTAATACTCCAAACAAAATAATTTGGATAATACAATTTTTATGTATTTATCTTTAAATTCTATAGACAATTAACACATATAAAAAAGTCGGTAAAATATATATTTTTTAATTATTACACTGTTTTAGTTTAATTCAAAAGTAATTTAGTTAGGATTACATAATTTATAAGAAATCCGTGATATTTCCAAACTTTAATTTCAACTATTTTCTCGTAGTCTAATTTTTTATTTAAGAAAGATATTTAAACTTTGTAAATAAAAGTTAAATATTGAGCTTTAAAACTGACTCATGTTCTTCAATGATTAAACATTACTTTCGAAGATTATATACATTACATAACATGATATCAGTTGCACCAACTTTTCAAAAATATTGTTTGAGCTCAAAAATGTTTGAGTAAAATAACATATATGGGTAATTCTCACAAACTTTTAACTTTTATGTCCCTAAATAATAATTTTTATTTTAGTACATGTTCTTGTGTTTTTTTTTTATTTCATATACTGGGGAGCATCCCATTGCATGATTCCATAACAATATTAACTAGATAAATAAGTTTTCGTTGGTGGTCCAAATACAAGAAAAACTCCTATACCGTCCCGTGTTCCTGATGCTGATGTTTAAGTTTGGAGCTGTCTGTATAAAATTGTTTCAATAAAAATTATTCGAAGTAATTTTTATCCGAAAATGGAACTATTGTTTTATATAAATATGTAGCAAAAAATTAACCTGCACACATTTTTAGGATTGTTATTATTTTTTAAACTCTGTCCCTGTTGCTAACTGTTAAAAAGGCAAAAAACTAAATTTCAAGATAAGCATACATTTTAGTCACCTAAGTGCTTTATCAGTTCAAGACATCAAATTATATGGCAAAATATGCTGGAAATTTGCTTTCGTGAGAAATTTAACTGTACATCCGCTGAAGAGGTTTTCAGTGCTCCTGTTATTCTAATTAATGTCCTTACTATTTTTCAAACAAAATTATTCTAAGAACGTTAATAAAATCAAATTTCATTTCAGAGATTAAATAAATAAAACAAGTTGGAAATTGCTCGTCAAAAGTGGCAAATGAGATACTATAACTAGTTTTATAAACATTTTTGGCACCGCATATTGTACTGAATGTATATCTTAGTGCACTTCATAAGTGCGTATCAATTGCATTCTGTTCGAAAAGCTGTAACATCATTAAAATGCACTTGAAATAATTTTTTACCATTGGCGACATATAAAGGAAAACTTTTCATTCTCCCTGTATCTAAACTATAAAACCGATTATAATACAATTTGTAATGACTGGACAAAATTTTGCAACAATTATATATTTAAAATTTCAGACCATTCGGTTGGGTAGTTTTTGCTCTGTTATATGCGGACAGACAGAGAGACGGACAGACAGACGAATTGAACGACGACTATAGATGCTACGTATTTATATAATTACGAACGCATCTAAAAATAACTTTCGAATTAAATCAATTGAAATTGGGTAGAATAAGAGATCAAATTATTGGGTGCGCTCGCGCCCCAAGAGCTCATATAAGTTGGCACCACTGCAATCATAAGTATTTAAAAAATAACTCTGGTAAAGATTTAAGTTCACACTATTTATATGAATATTTATTAAGGTATCTTCCTACGATCAAACGCCTTTTTATATGTACAATACTAAATAAATACATTGTAAAAAAATCTGTAAAGTTACTAAAGTTTTTCTAGGAAACTAGGATTCCTAGAACTTTTTATGTAACGGCAACAACAAAAATTCACGTAACAGAGACACTTTTGCATCGAAAATAAAAAAAATCTGTAAGGTTACTAAGACTTGTTTTGAAACTGGGATGCCTAAAACTTTTCATGTAACTGCAACCAGGGTTACAGATAAAATTTTAGTAAGATTACTGTAATTTTAGCAGATTCATTTGTAAAGTTACAGATTTCTGTAGCTTCACAAAATCTAATTTTGTAGATTAGCAGCTTTTTGTTTTGCACAGTTACGATGAAAGTTTAGTAAGTATGTAACTTAACATCTGTAGAACTAAAGATTTTCTTTTTTTTTACAGTGTACACATATTTTAAAGAATTGGAGGGTTTAGTCCTTTCTTTTTCCAAGAAACTTATCCGGTTAAGGCAAGCAGCGTACACTCAATTCAACTAAACAGTTTCCTTACTTCAACATACTACTATTACACTTACCACTGGAATATTTCAAAATATGTCAAAACTACATATTATTTATTGAAAATTACATATTTTGTTTTTATTCGAATACCTATAAAATAACTACATTATAACTCAGAGCTTAGATTCATGTTTAAATAAATGTAATTAACATTGAAAGCATTCTCACAAATTATCAGTGAAATACTTTTAAAACACTTTATGTTATAGCGTGTCTTTGACGTCTTCAGCAGAATACGCACTCAAATTTGTACATGATTTTTTTTTTCTTCTTTGTTTTTTTTTTTTCTCTATATACACATTTGAAATGCAAGTATACTAAGCAGATTACAATAAATTAAATTTTAATAATTATTTATGCAAAAGAATTCATGTGTGAAAATACAAAATTTTAATTTAGTTGTTTTGTTTAAAATGTTTTCCAATCTGCATTATTTAAAGTATAAACCTTAGCTAATGTGATACATTTTATAATAAAATTAAGTCTATTTTTCATACAAATAACACATGGAGACATTAAAAACAAAGTAGGAAATCCTCAAAGTACCAATTTTGAAGAAAAATTACGTATCAAATTTTCCAGCTGTGTCTCAAGATGCTTTCAGATATATTGGATATAAATATATTGCGTATAAAAATAAGGCCATATTTATTGATATGACAGTTATTTCCTAAAGAAATCTATTGATACAATGAAATTGAAGGAAATAAAACATTTAAACACTTTTAAGGAATAACGCTAATTTTAGAAAATAAAATAAAATCTGTTTAATCTGTCATCCAAAACGATATGATAAAATTTCATAATTTAATTGAAATAAATAAAAAATTTAATTTTTAATAAATATTCATTTGTTTAACGTTGTTTAGAACTGAAGTTAAAAGAAGGGCATTTTACAGAGAAAAAAGTGTACAGAAAAATGTTAATAACGAATATTCTCATTACTATAAACAATATAATTTGGTAATACAAATTAAGTCTCATTTTTTTTTTTATTTAATGCACAATGAATACAGTTATAAACGTCTGTATATACATATATATATATATATACATATTATACAGGGTAATTTAAAAAAAAAGTTTACAAATTGACATGGCAAATCATGCATACAACAAGGATAAAAAAATCACATAGGAACATAGGTTCACAAACCAGTTATTTAGTCACAAATACCGGGTGTTTCATTCATACTGAACCCGGGTTGACGGTAATATGTTCGAGAAAAATAAAAACATTGTAATGAAAATATAACATCACGATATTTATAACATCACGTTATACGTTATAAAATCACAAAAAGATCTGGAAAAACATGTTGCTCAAGCAATCGATGATACCATTTAAATTGATAATCACAGTTCAAAAATTTGGCGTCAAGTGCATACTGCTGGCGCGTATAATGCAAATTTTCACCGCTTTTCTTTGGTGTTATCACATTTAAAACAAAAGTGAGAATGTCTGTTAAATGTTTTATTATAATATACTTCAGTTTTCTGAAGGTTTTTACCGTCAATCCAAATTGAGTTAGGATGAAATGTATTTGTGTCTAAAGAAGTAGTTTTCGAACCTATGCTCCTATGTGATATTACATCCTAGTTGTATGCATGATTTGCCATGTCATTTTGTAAATATTTTTTTGTTTCACTCTGCATATTAAATTATTGTACAGTCGGACCTCTATTTAACGAACCTCTATTTTGCAAACTTCTCTATCTTGCGAACTTTTCCTCGGAACCAACAACATTTTGTAAATTTCTTCGTAAAATAACCTCCAAATAGCGAAGTGTATTCTCTATTTAACGAGCTTTTTCTTATGATACAATTTTTTCTCCGTATTTCTCAAAACATTTCCGGACACTTCAAACTTATTCTTTCTTTTAAACATTTTATAATGCTGAATAACCCTGAATTAGTTTTACCAGGTGCCTAACTCAACGAGAGCAGTAAAATCCCTGTCATTCTTTGCATTTCATCCAGGAAATGCAAACTTTCAATATCCCACTTTCACACTTAAAAAGGCTGTTCTATAGTAAATAAGTTTCAGTAATTAAATTTAAGGACGCAACTAATCAAAAACTAATTTTTTACATTTTCTAATCTTTTTTAAAAAAATCATAAAATACATTCTCTTTCAACCAAATATATTCTGTCTTGTGAAACGTGTAAAACGCACTTCCGCCTGAAATGGAGCAATATTTGAAAAATTTGACCAACTACATCAAGGGTATCATCAACTGGCAGGGTCACACTATATGCATTGCGTAACATGCTAACCATGTGTCTTATAAAGTTTCCACCGGTAAAAGCTTACCTCCGCACTATTTAAATTATACATATTTTGTATCTGCCTACGTTCGGAGAACTTTTTTTATGCAAGATATTAAATAAATTCACATATTTCTACATCAAATGCGACACAGAATAATGAAAAACCTTAAATCTCAGTGTGATGATGAAATTAACATATCATCACATATAATTATTTATCCCCTTTTAAAATTAAATTCTCCTTTTAACAATTTAAAATCTAATCGATACTTATTTTCCTTTTCAAAAAAGTATATCTATTTCTTCTCTTTTGCGCTTAATCAATTACTGTCGCTTTATATCCCAGGCTTACTCAAAACCGCTAATAAAATAAATCAAAAACAAATCTTTTTCTCATCCTAAAATCATTAACTGTTCGAGTATACTTTCCTTCGGTTAACGTATAGATATAAAAAAATCATCTTTGACCATATGCATCTTGTGCAGCAGTAACTTAAACACCCATTGTAATTTTCCTTTTGATAGTTAATACAATGCCTTTTCGGCCTGAGATATATCCTGTTAATATTAAAATCTGCGCCTGGATGTGCATTCCTTCTTCTAAATATAACTTTCCCATTGCGCACCCTTGGCATATCATACTGTTCGTTAGCATTTCAGTTACTCAAACTAATGAATCATTGGGCTGATTTTGAATTCAAAAGGTCCTTTAGGTTATAATTGTGCGAAGTTCAAAGATTTGCGACTCGATGCACTTACAATCAAGGCTGTTGGACGGCATTCTATCTCTGGCCGGCCGCGTCACTGTTAATATGTAGCAGCAATTTTATCTCCTGTATTCCGGGGTCACCCCGCGAGAATGTTATATTGCTAGCTTGTATTTATTAAAATGGCACATACGTATCTTGGATCTTTTAACTGAATCTCTCATAGTACCTGAGTTTTTGCATCCGCGCAAAGTGTACTTTAAACTGATACGGCTAATTGGATACAGATAAAATAACTATTTAAAGTTTTAATTAATTTAGATTTAGAAGGATGAACGAAACCAATAGTATACTCAGCAATATATCATAATATTTAGAAAAAATGTAGTTGGGGCGGTTGCCATTTTTTGCCAGTTTTATGTTTGCGACAGACAACGTACACCCAATTCAACTAAATATATTTCAATTTTCTTTATACTACATACTACTGTTACACTTACATGTGATCTAAGCCAGAATTTTTAAAACATCTTAAACTTAACTGAAATATTTCAAAATATGTCAAATAATACATAATTTTAATTAAAAATTATTTTTTTTTTTTTTTTTTGTATTCGAGTCCCTATAAAATAACTACATTATCACATAAAACTTAGACTCTTGTTCAGAACAAAGTGGGTAATATGTACAGCATCCTGACAAATTTTCATTGAAACATTCTCTAAACATTTCATGTTATGAACTTTGCTATACTTGAAAATAACAGATAAATTATTTTTTCCAGAAATCGCATGTAAAGATTTCTTAAATATATTTTTTCTTATGTATAAAATTCATCTAGAAATGTCAATTAAGATTTATTAGTGTTTTTATGTAAAAAAGTAAGAAAACCATGCATAGAAAAATTATTTGCATTTCTCTTGGACTTCCTGCTCACTTCCCGATTTTTAGTCATTGGTCATTGGTTTTTAGTCATTGGTCATTAAATTGGCCCATAACATAAATTGGCCAAATAAAATTAAAACAGATTTTGAATCGCAAAAGATATGTCCTTTAAATAACATAATAATAAAATAATACGAAATTTTTCACCAAATCTGCTATTTTAATGCAGGAAAATACCTTATGTACTTTAACACGTTCACGCCGGCGCGGTGGGTCACACTCGACTCTCTCGGAGCTGCCAAGTCTCCGGCTTTTTGGATACCAGTATTACAGAAAATGTTGTTTTATTTAATTAGAACAATTGGGCGATTTAAAGGAACAGCATTTTCTCTAAAATAATAGTGGTGTACAAAAAGCCGGAGACTTGACAACTCTGAGACAGTCGAGTGTGACCCACCGCGCCGGCGTGAACGTGTTAAAGGTATTATCCCAGTCTTAAAAATTAGCGTATGACGCACTAGTAGATCCTAATACATAGGAAAAAAATACAGAATGATATAAAATGGGTTGAAATTTTCTAAAAATATGAAAGGAGTAAATGAGTACAGCTACTGAAATGTTTCATGCATGATTGTAATCTGAGGATTGAGGATTCTTTTATTCCCCCTTATGCTTCCATATATCAGATATATGCGGCGTAGTTGAGTTTGAAACTATAATGTTGCTAATTTAATCAGAGATAGCTTCCAAAATTTCCAATTTTATGTCACAACTATTTTTAATTTTTAATAATATTTATCTTTGGCTTCTATGATCGGAGAAATTTTCAGTTGCTCACAGCTATGAGTTAAATAAGTTACAGGAGATTATTTATTAATTTTTTCTTGGATCAAGTATTAAATATATATATATATATATATATATATATCAAGTTTATAGTATATAGAAATATGTAAAAAAACTATATTTACACATAAATCCTTTTATTTTTATTTTCGTCATTGCGACTAAAATCAGTAAGCTAAGTATAAAACCTTGAAATGCATTTTGTGATGAATGATCTATCATTCCAAATGCATATTTAATGTCCCAACATTACGATTTTTTGTAAGAAAAAGAGGGCGTACTGTATTTCTTATATGAATTAAAGGAATAACTTATTTAATATTACTAAAACTTAACGTATTAAATAAAACTGACTTTAAAATTTATTCAAGATGGATATTTAGAATGATTTGCGTGTAGTTAATTTTTAACACTTTCCAACAAAGTCCGAAAACTTTAATTATTTGGGATTCGCTGTATGACTGTCTGTCCTTGCTCTAACTCGCGTAAATGTATCCTGATTATCATGCGATTGATTTATGTTATTAAGATTTACTATGTCATATACGGTACTTAAACTGAAGTGTATAGTATAATATTTCGTTTACAGGGACACTAAAACGAATACCGTTACAATATATTTCATATGGAATATTCGTTTGCTGTGTATTTAAGTTGTGTTACACTATTTCAAACATATTGAAATTGATATATATCACTGATGTCCACTGCAAGTTGCTTACGATCTGTACATGAACAATATTTGTGGGAAGTGTGTTTTCTGTGGTGGTACATGTTTATAATTTTAACTAAATTTGTGCCCATTACTTTGCGTTTATAAAACATATAGGGGACTGCACAAAAGATCGCGAGAAAATTTACGTTTTCTGACTGAAATTGGTAAAGTGGAATTCTCAACAGGGTTAATGAGTTTCCTAACTGAACTAAAGATCAGCATACTATGTAGTATATATATTAATCTATAGATTATATACACTTCTATACAAAATAAGTCTCTTATTTTTCTCGAATACTGATGGTAATTCACAAAATTAAGTCTTAAAATGTGTTATGTGATTTTCAAATTGTTTTCTTAGACAGCATTGTTCACTTTATGAAATGCTGAATTTTTGTTGCATTATTCCGAATGTGTTGGAAAGTGTTTTATAATCTATGCTTGAAAGCTTATTTTTTTCTGTGTTAATGATTTTATTTTTTTTATAAAGTTTAAAATAAGATATAAATTATCGAGAATACGTTTATAATTTTCAAAGAATGGTTGTATAGACATTCATGTTTGTAATTAAGAACACCGTCAAAATAGAAATCAATTTGATTCGAAAAATAGAATGATGTTTGTGATATTTTTTATTTTGAAATCGTAAGCAATTTCTCTGCACTGTAGCTTTAACAACAATGTATATCTACTGATATTGAAAATATGTTCGATTCAAAACTTTCAAATTTAAAACTTATTAAAATGTTAAAACTAATTGAAGAAACACTCTTCTTATCTGCTAATAATTTTATATTTGTTTAAATAAGAACTGTTTCTATTTTAAGAAATTCAAAAACCGTTTTGACTAAAAAACGTAGGCAGCAATGTGTCAGTAATATCGATGTACCAATGTATCGATTCTAAAATGAAGGAAATGCTAAAATTGAAATTATTTCAAGAGGATATATATTAGTAAAATGTAGTTTTTAGGATGTAGATCGCAAAAAATAATTTCGATATTAATAAATCAAATGTATTTTAGGCTTTTTTATCGTTCGAGCTTCTGTCTATAATTCTTAAATATATGAGTTTTTACTTTTCGTATAAAGCTACATCACCTGCTCAGTACAAGATTTGTTAAATGTTATGTTTGATTATTAATATATTGAAACTGTTTTATCCTCTTATTGATGACTCTTAGTTTATGCTTTAACATTGCTTTAATTCACTTTGGTTTCAAATTTAATAAAAAACATTAAGTATAAATTTAACATAAAATAAGATTAATGTATTATTAATATAAAATAGAACGTGAAACTGCTCGTTACAGAATAAATACAGAATAAATAAATCAATACAGAATAAATTCATATCTAACGAGTGGACATTTTATGCATTTTTTCATTAATTTCATTTTTACAGATGAAAAAGTTAATCTGTTCAGCATACAAATGAAGCAGTCACTTGTTTGGAATAACTTTTTAAAAAATATATAATTATATTTTCTTTTATAAATTGTAAATTGAAACGTAAACATGTATACATATATTTCATTATAAGGCTTTAAAAAATATATTTAATCTCCTTATTACAATTAACTCTTAATGGTCTTAAATTTAGATGATAATATATATTTTTTTTTATTCTTTTTTTTTTTATTACTTCTAGGCGATCTTTCATAAAATCTTCATTGCAATCCTCCGAAATTTTAATCAAATTTATTAGGAAAGATGCTGTCAACATTTTCGGTGGTTCAATCCCGCATTCCTCGCAGAGATATATTAGATCAATTCCTTTAGCTCTCTTATTCAAGGATCCCATGTTTTTCAAAGTTGTACATGGATAAACATGATCCCGGTTTTTACACATGCCTTGCTATTTCACAATCCATCTTTTGACACTGGAGATTTACAACAGATTCTCTTCAATTAATATTTGACTATTTATTCCACTACTACTTATTTTTCCTTTTAAGATCCCGGCTCCGAGCCCCCAAATTTGTTGGATGGTGATATGCAAAAGGTAAATTTATTGAATAATTCAAATTACTAGACGTTCATATAACAACAAATGAACTTTAATATAATTCTATAAAAATAATTTCACAAAACTTCGTTGGAGCTTCTTCAAATATATTACTCTTCTCACTGAAAACATAGAATACCCTTTCTTTCGAACAGTCCGATTAGGCCTAAAACCTTCATTGACATTTCAAATGCCGATGTTATGCTTCACTGATGATAGAAATTAATAGACTGACTCTTACCTGATTTTGAATATCTCCAAAACTTGTGCCCGTGTTCGTGAATTTTTATAGCTGAGGCTTTCAAATAATGGATAATAAAAATACCAGAGGGTCAGTTATGTTTTAAAGATGGCGCAAGTCATAAAAAAAATAAACGGTGTATAAATTCAAATCCTACATATATACATATATATACCGTGTGTTCCAAAAATGATTGATGTATTTTAAAATTCAATAACTTGAAAACGGTGTCGGATATTTAAAAAATTCTTGCAGGAGGGTTATGCATGACGCCAGGAGATTTTTACTGTGATTCTTGATTTTAGTTCGAATTTCCAACAATAGATGACGCTGAGAGAAATATGTGCTAATTCCAGACCCGATTTTTGGTACTTTGGGATCTATTCAAAGTATTTTAATCTCCTTTTTTCGCATGGAAAAAGAGAGAAGCCGAAAAACCGAGCCTGGATTTAGCACCTATTGCTTGCAGCGTCATCTATCGCTTCTATTTGTAACCAAAACTGGGAATCGCAGCTAAAAAACTCCTGACATCTTACATAACTGTCCTGCAATATATATTTTTTAAATATCTGTCACCGTTTGCAAGTTATTGAATTTTAAAATCCATCAGTCATTTTTGGGATACCCGGTATATATATATATATATATATATATATGCGTGTGTGTGTGTGTGTGTGTGAGTGAGTGTGTGTATGTATGTGTTTTAACACTAAAATTGTCAATTTCAACTGCTAATCGTAGCATTATTATTTTTCTACGTAAACTGAATTATTCTTTGTTAAAGATTTGCCGGGAATCGATATGGAACATAAGATCTTCTTAGATTTGATTGGTAATATTAATCTATTTTTTTATGTTTACATTTTTTTCAGCTAATCACTTTCATGATTAATTTTATTTCCGTTATATTTGTTTTGTTTATATCTTAATCTTCTGGAAACAGTTGATATGGCAATAGAGAATTATCCTTCAAAGTTAGGCTTCCTATTTTCAATCATAAATCAATTGTGTTTTACTTATATGTGAAATATTTCCCTTGGAGAACGTTTCACAGTATAATTTTTAATTTTAATTTTTGATTTTTGCATTCCTTTTGTTTATTTCCCCTGTTACATTTTTAATTATTTCAATTCAATATACAGCATTTTTGCTAATCAGTTGTATGGTATCATAAATAATTTGATTTTTCTGTTTAATTTTTCATTTGTTAAAATGGTTAAAAATTACAAAATGTTTGCTATATGCAGTGAAACTTCCATTTAACAAAGTCTCACACTTACACTTAAACACTTCTTTATGAATAAAATTCGTTAAACAGAAATCAACTCAAAATCATGAAATTTGTATAATAAAATACGCATGCATAAAATAAAAAATACACATAAAATGGAAATATTTGGAAAATGTACTTTAATTCGGGCAGTAACTTTTTTTACGTAATGTAGACATATGAGTAAAATTTAATTAGAATAATGTATTTAAAAGCCATAATAAATAGAGGAAACAAAAAAGAAGCGTAGCGTAACTCTTCTCTTTTTCCCCACTTTTAAAAGTCTTTAATATTACTTTGTGCTTTTTATTTTTTTTAAACATTTGGAAAAATGGTTACTGTCCTCGTTAGGGTAAAAAATCAAAAGCATATCTGACGCTTTTTATTGGTTGAATCCGCATTTTATTCGTTTTCTGATTGGTCTATACAGTAATCTGTATTTCCTTTTACTTTCAATAGAGATGGATACTTCTGTTGCCACTATGGCAAAAAAGTAATAAAAACTACAAAAAAAGTTTAATAACTCAGAAACAAATTGAGATACAGCTTTCAAACAAATTGCATTTAAAAGTACATTTTTTCTCTATACGACGGTGTAAAAAGTAATATTGCGGAATGTTTAGAAGTTTAAGAATGAAATTTCATTTAAAATTGGTAGTCAGATTTCCAAGAAATCTGACGATGAAAAAGCCTTTTCCCGAACAGCCAATGAAATGCTTGGATAATACGCAAGTTTCAGGTAGATAATACGTAAGCTTCAAGAAATCTGACGATTCGCAGGCGATTTTTGTCGCTTGCAATTTTTATGTGTAATAACACTATATTAATGTTCAATTCATGGCGTACGTAATGTATGATCAACTCCGTGCGATTTTTTATGTCTTAAATTTTAGTCTTCGAGAAAATTATTTTCCAAATGGTCGTTGTAATTTGTAAAATTGCTTTTTTTTTCCTCTTTTTTTTTTTTTTTTTTTTTTTTTTTTTTTTTTTTTTTGTAAAAAAATATATTGTTCAGAAAAAAAAAAATTGCATTTTAGTGAGTGCCCGAACAAATCATCTGAAATATTTTCGTGAAACTGGAATCCTCTTCTTATTATATCTAATGTTTTAGCATTTGTTCTTTTGAATGGAAAATATTAAATAAATAGAAAAAAAATCATTTTTATATCATCCGTGGAAATAAATATTCGTACATCCATCGCAAATGCAACATCTCCGTTTGAATGTTGTACACGCAGGAAAGTGGAATAAAATCCGCTATAAAGAATATATTTTTCGTAATATGAAGTTTCATTCGCAAGGTAATGTTATTCAAACTCAAAGTTCAGATGAAGATTTCGGTAAGTAGAAAACTTCGTTAAATATGTACTTCTTTAAAAGGACGTTCAACTATATATAATACATCCAGGCGAATTTTTATGATTTCGCATAATAGTTTTATCCAAAAGAATTAAAAAAAATTTAATTTTCAAAGTGATGAAAATATTTAAATTAACTTCCGTTCTTTCTTACCAAAAACAAATATATTCTAAATAAATATCTAATAATTAAGTTCTATTTGTATACCTAAATGTATTCAGTGAAAAAATTGGATTGTTGTATTTACCTGTGTATAGTGCGCATCTAGAATTTTTATTGGTTGAAACGAAAGGAATCTATAACTAGATCAAAACAGGAAACATGCAGTTTAACGGTAGACATTTTGGAATAAAAAAAAAAATAAATAAATAACTGAAATCGGAGTGATTTTTCAGCACGTATTCACAATCACATAATATTTATTTCCCTGTATACAATATCTTAAAATGTAGGTTTCTAAAATATGCACATTTCTGTCATTGGAAACGTAATTCAAATAATAACAAAACATCCATTTCTTATGCTCACAATCCGCAAAAGACAGCACACACAGCTGCATTTTTCCTTCAGTTTTTAAAAGTTTATATTCGTAAAATATTATCACATTATATATGTGTTGTTTCAGTATGTTATACATATCATATACATATCATAGGCTCTTTCATGTAATTGTCAAAAATATTTCGTGTGCAGTGTGAAACATCCATTTTTACATACTATTTTGGTGGCAAATGTGTACATTACACGTAATTATTATATTTAGAAATCTATTTCGACTATTTTAATTTGAGAAAAAAAAAGTATAAATTATCTTTAAGTTTTAAATATGATATTTTATCTGAATTATTTGAGAATATACACGTAATGCATTACCGCCTTCGCGATTAAGACAGTTGAGCCAGGACCAGGTCTTTGACAATACTACGGACATAACATTAACACAATCATTGTTTATTTTGTATATGTATTATTCATACATGATTCTATATACATAATAGTAAAGTATTCGAATTATAAAAAAAATTCGATTTGCGTTTTTTCATAGGTTTATATGATTTGGGTTTGATAAGTTTGGAAAACGTCTGTAAATATATCAGTACTTCTGTGGCACATATTTTGTGGCGTTTTCAATCGCAAGAACTAACGCACATAATTTAAACAAATTTCATAACAGTATTTAGTATAAATCAGAAAAAAAATATTCTAATGCATAATTTAAATTTTAATACATCTTTTTGAAATGTTATATAACTAAATCAGATTAAAAACATCAATTAGGATAATTTCTTTCTAGTTCTATTTGATTGTGTTATTTCTGACCAGATAAGATAAAAATGTTTTAACATAAATTTAAACACATAAAATAGAAATTATTTTCATTTGTCCATTGACAAATCGTCCAACTGTTGTTCCAATCTTATTTTCAAATAAAAATTTAAAGAAAAGAAAAACTAAGCTTATTACGTATTTTTGAAAGACAATGGTGCGACTCAAAATGATGTCGTGACAGAAAATTAACTCTCAATACCATTTCTGACGGAATTCATCCCGGGGATACAGCAGACAAGCAATTGTGAATAATGTTTACATTTATCTTCTAAGGTTAAATCACCATTTTAAGGCTATGCGGACATTCAATTTTATATTCTTTTTATTACTTTCTTTTCTTCATTCAACTTTACAATTTCTGTAGAAACTTTCACAATATTATTCTAAATTTTGTTTACTTTTTTTCTCAAATGCGAAATTTCAAATAAATTTCAGTTTGAAATTTTCGCATTTGGGATGCAAGTAGCCATAATTTCTAATATTAATTTATTTTCACGTTGTAATATTTTATACAAGGAGTTACGTTTTTTTTTTCAAGCTGTATTTTTTAAAATTGTGTATTAATATTTTATTACACAAAGACAATTATTTCTAAGTAGTCTAATTTTCTATCGTGATAGAAAATATATGAAATGTTTTTTACAATATACCAAGATCAGTGATCAGTTCCATTTCTGTCCAATTCTAAAAAAAATGGATTCCCTCTTTGCGTTTAAATCAGTTCAATGAAACAACTGTAGTTTCAATGCGATGAAAATCTGTCCCTTTTTCTTCACAATCTGTAAATCTGAATCTCAAATAATCGTTTATGGGATATAATGCAAAACGCTATTATATTTACAATAATGCAGATAACTAACATAAATTCTTGAAAGAATCGGATGTTAAAAGGGGTTTTTTTTCTTTGATTCATATTTCTTTAGAAATTTAAAGATATTTTATTTAAAAAATGTATATATTCACTAAATTTTAATGTAATGGAAAATAAAAATAATTTGAACAATAAACCATCTCTTGTTCCAAGTGTTTTGCAATGAAATACATAATAAAACTGTTTTAAACCACAATTTATGTAACTGGAAAGATAAAGTTAAAAGACTGAAACTTGAAATTAAAAATTTTGTATTATTCATATTTTAATTATACAGATATTACTAGCTGTGGAAAAATACGTTTTATTCACTTAAAAAAATAAAACAGTTAATTAATCGTGCTCTGTCAGATTGCTCTAATTTATTCATATATTTCATTTCAAGTAAGTATTCCATTACCAACATTGCACAAAATCAACATAATCTATGAATCTATAACACTATCTAATCAATACATGTAACTTACTGATCATAAAATGTCTAAAATAAATTTGAATTCTGTTGAAATGGCTATATATAATGTTTATAAAATAGTAAGTTCATAGAAACTAAATTAAGTTCATTAGAATCCGGAGATTTTGTTAAAAAAATATATTTATAATCCCTTGACTAAAACAGTTAATACTTTTAAGCAAGAAAAACCTACAAAGGAATGTTAAAATTCTAGTAATAACTTCACCTTGAGTATATAATTAAAATTCAAATAATGCACAAATAAAGTATACTAAAATACATAAAATATGAAATTATTTAAATACATTAAAGTACCTTAAAAATCCATTAAAACATTACAGCCAAATTCACACGGCCATCTGAAGTGGTTATATTAAAAATCCATTAAAATTCCAAAACTTTTTTAGCCAAATTCAAAGTGTCATCTTCAGTGGTTATATGATAACCAGTGAATATTGCCCTGTGAATTTGTGATAACTACTGAAGATGGCCCTGTGAATTTTGCTGAAAACGTTTTGGGATTTTAATGGATTTTCAATGTATTTTTATAACATTTTAATATAATTTAAATAGTTTTAAGTTATACACCAGAACCTACAAGAAATTTTAGTACATTGTGCGCTTTGTTTGAATTTTAATTAAGGAAAATCTAATTAATTAGTAAAACAAAATATGAAAAACTAAAAATAGGTTGATATTAATAAGAACAGAGAATTTTCTTCCGAAATTTGCTTTGTAATCTTGCGAATCTTGCTTTGTAAACTAATAAATTTATTTTTAGAATACCTAGTGTTGTCGTTTGTTATAAAAATACATCATGTGGATTCATTTTTAGAAACAAATTAATTCTAAATTGTAAAGGTAATTTACACGTGTTTTTAAGTACACGTAATCAAAGATTTAAGAACTAACAATGAAAGTTTGATCATTTTATATATTGTCTCTTTATGCCTTCTCTGTTTCAAGTATTTAAAAGGAAATAAAACACTATTTAAAATATTCAATCTTATGAAATTCTGCATTTCTTTTAGATTTATAAACAACCATTTTGTAGTGAATTTCGTTTTCCCTAAAACAAACTAACAACAACAACAACAAAAAAATAGATCTCTGTTAAATACATATTAAAAAGTATAATGTGCGATGCTTTCGTACAGCTATCTCCGAGATCAGAAATTATATAAACGATTTAAATGTTCTTTTAAAGCTCATACTTTCAGCTTATATTTAAGAAATAAAATATGAATTACAGTTTAAAACTAGAAGAAAAAATATTAATACAATTTATTTCAGAACTGTCACACGTTTGAAATCTCAGGGGAAATTAATGTCTCCAAAAAACTCGTAACTAAAAGATGACTTATGATTCCATTTCAGATTGATATGATGTATTTCAATATCTGAGATTTTCTAAATTAAAATGTCAAATACGCAGATAAAACTAAATGAGAAATGTGATGTTACAGAAGTCATGTTGAAAAAAAATTATCTGGATTTTTTTGTTTAAATCTTTCACGCCATTTTTATGTTTTTTGGAACATAATTTGTATCGGAATGGAATTATTAAAATGGTCATTTAATAGTGTGGTTTAGTCTTTCCGAAAAAAGAAAAACACAGAAAAAATAGATTATACTCGTACGCTTTAATGTTTAAATTAGATAAATGTCTAAATGTTGCGCGCAGTGAGATTTAGTTTCAAAGGCGTCATAAGGAATACAGAAAGAAATCTATTTTTGTCCTACAACAAAGAAGAAAAGTCGGTCCAGAGAGTCCACTATAGTCGGTCCCGGGCGGCAATCTCGCCAATAGCAACAATAGCAACAATTTTTTGAGCGTGTGAATTAGAAATAATGTTTTAATGTTAAAATAATTGTTTAGACAGTCTTAATATATCTTCTTCTGATTATTATTATTTTTAATAAAACACATGAACGACATAAATTGCACACAATTAAGTATTTTCTATGTATGTTTTTTTAATGTATGTATTGTAAATGAAAGTTATCTATGGGTCATTCCACACAAAATGAGCAAAAATTGTTAAAAAGTCGTGGCTGCATAGTAACCGATTTTAATAAAATTTGATACAAAGATACAATTCATATTCAAATAGATCCACCATTGCAAAATATTTTGACAAAAAAAAGAAGTTCTGGACATTTAAAAAACTTGTGACATAGAATGACATGTGCACAATCGTTCAAAGTTGCAAATTTGAAGTTCCCCGTATCTTGAAAACCATTTAACATAAATTAAATCTTTTTATAATGTTATAATCTGTGGAAAATTATCTTCATATTTATTTCGTAATAATAATTTGGTAACGTCATGATTAATTTTAAATTTGTTGTAAAAATTGAAAATTTGTCAATTTTGAGAAAATTAAAAACGTTATAAAAATTAAAGGAATTCAAAAACATCTGCGACATTGATGCCTGATGTAGTGTTATATATTAAGATCGAATTACTAAAGGTTTTAAGTTGCCATGTATTTCCTTCACCTTAAAAAAAAATTAGAAACTTTAAAAAAATGCCAAAATTGTAATTTTTCCTCTTATTGATAGGCAAAAAAAAAAAAAAAAAAAAAAAAATGATGGAATGGTCATACATTACAGTTATTGCACAGACATAAAGACCAATAAGTCCATGATATGCTTAAAAAAATTCAAGATTGCCTTTTGATTCCTAACGTCACAAAATTGGGTTAGAAAAGTAATATTTGTTGCATTCCAAGAGCATTTCGCGCGCGTTTTTTTTTTTTTTTTTTTTTTTTTTTTTTTTTTTTACAATATTGCACGATTTCAAAGTGGAAAGAAATGTAGTGCTGCCATCTATGGATTTTGAGGATAAATATATAATTTTTGTTTAGCGTAATAATTTTTTTCTACTGCAGTTTAAAATAAATATATTAATAGCCAAAAATAAACTGAAAGGAAGACAAAGAATTTCTATATTTAACATATACACTTTTATCTATAATATCAAATAATATAAAAGTTTAATAAAGCTTTCCTTGACTTAAGAAGTGATAGAAATATTGCATTTTACCCTCAACATTTTTTACTATTTATTTTTTTTCTCATTGAAGAATAAAAAGGCAAGAATGAAACTTTCGATATTTAAAATATATACTTTTAGCTATAAGATCAAGCAATTTTAAACTTGTAAGTGCTGTTCTTGATGTGTAAAGGAGCAATAGAAATATTGCATTTTTACCTCAAAAATTTTGAAAAATATTTTTTTTTCAATACGGAATAAAAATACAATTACTAAATTACGCCAATCTGTTACTTATTATTCATTCCTAATTATAAGTAAATTTTAATATAGTCTTTCCATTCCTAAGGCTAATAATCTGAATTGAAATTTTAAGCATGTAGACAATACTTCGAGTTTACATTCATTTTAAATATATATTTTAATACTTAAATGAACAATCCTGAAGTCTATTATTTTACATTTACTCATAAATAGATATGATCTACATATAGACTGATTTTCATTAAAATCTGTGACATGTCTGACACAGCTTATTTGCTCATTTTGCATAGAATGACCCCTATTTTAAATTAAATCAGATAAAAACTAATGATGGCGATCGGAACATAAAAGTACCGAAAATTCAATAATATCCGTATATGATAAATTACAGGATTATGAATGTAGTTTCTGCCTATTGTAATAATTTCCAATGTCAATCGAGGATATGACTATTGTTCATATTGTATTGGAAGTTTTTCCATTGTATGATATATTGACAAACTATTGGACTCAATAGTGTAAATAACATAACTAATATTGGAAGTATCGAATTTTGATTTCTATTTCTTTTAAATAGCGGCATAATTCTATCTAATGTAGGAGAAAAAAAAATAGCCAGAAAAGATTTTTTTTGCTGTTTTTTAGGTAGATTTCGTATGAAATACTACCAATTGGCGTCGTTCCTATGTTGGAATTTCTGAAAAAATTTTGCAGATCTACACCGATCATGACCCCTAGAACCCAGGAACACCCTCAGTAAAAAACTTTATCTATCTATCTATGTATCTATCTATCTATATATCACTTTCTTCTGGACACGATAACTTCCACAATTCTACGCAAATCTCTTCCAAACTGATACATTAAATCAAGGGGCATAAAATCTCGGTCAAGATCGTTAATGGGCAAAATCGGGCCAAGGGGCTGGAAATAGGGATGGGTTTTGAGAAAATAGAAGAAACCCCATAACTTCTTAAATTTTGTACATATCAAATCAGTTTAAAGTTTTTATTACTCCTAAAAATAGGGCCAAAAATTTATGCATCACAGATTTTTGATAAAATTAAAAATAAGCTCAAGGGGCTCAAAAATAGGGTTTTTGGGAGAAAAAAATTCGTAAGTTCGTCAATTCTCAAGATATCAAATTCATTTAATTTTATTATACATCTCCTCAATATTATCTACAACTTTTATATTCACAAGTTTTTGATAGGACCAATTCGTACCGCAAAAATATTAAAAACGAAAACAAAAAAAGGGGGCGAATAAGAACAAATTCCATAACTCCGTCAATTCACAAGATATAAAATCCCCATGTATTTATCAATTATCTTCTTAATATTGTCTTCAACATTTATATAGATAAGTTTTTGATAGGACCAATTCTTACAGCAAAAACATATTAAAAATACATAGCGGTTAAAGAAAAAAATTATCTTATTAAGGGTGTATACAAATCCAAACTGCTTATTTTATTTTCTGACACATTTTTAAATTCATTTTTGCTCTGAAACGCATCCAATTGATAGATTATCTTCTTCAGAAACTATATAATGTACCGTAATGATCGATTTTTTTTTTTTTTTTTTTTTTTTTTTTTTTTTTTTTTTTTTTTTTAGAGGCAGAATATATTTTGAAAAATGATGTCAAAGTGGGCATTTTGAACAGAAATTCCCGAAGAGCTTGTGTTAGAAAGGAAAAATATTGCCCTACTGAGAAAATAATTGTTTATTAATCAAGTTTCAATTAATTAAAGGAAAAATAAGAACACATGCCGCTTATAAATCTTTTCAAAAATCATGTCAGCAAGTTTCGTATTAGGAAGATTTCGTATGAAATACGACCTATTGGGATCGTTCATATATTGGAATTTCTGAAAAATTTTTTGCAGATCTACACCGATAATGACCCCTAGAACCCAAAACCACCCCCAGTAAAAAACTTTATATCTATCTATCAATCTATCTATCTATCTATCTCTATATATCTATCACTTTCTTCTGGACGCGATAACTTTCGTAATTCGCACTAATCTCTTCCAAACTGAAACATAAAATCAATGTGCATAAAATCTTGGTCAAGTTCGTTAATGGGCAAAATCGGTCCAAGGGGATGGAAATAGGAAGGGGTTTTGTGAAAACCGAAAACCCTCCATAACTTCTTAATTTTTGTACATATCATATCGGTTTAAAGTTTTTATTACTTGGAAAAATAGGGCCAAAATTTTATGTATCACAAATTTTTGATAAAGTTAAAAATGGGCTCAAGGGGCGCAAAAAATAGGGTTTTTGGGAGAAAAAATTCATAACTTCGTCAATTCTCAAGATATCAATTCCAATTAATTTTTTTATAAATCTCCTTAATATTATCTACAACTTTTATATTCACAAGAAAAAAAAATACGAAAACAAAAAAAGGGTTTGAAGAAGTAAAAAATCAATAACTCCGTCAATTCAAAAGTTATAAAATCCCCATGAGCTTATCATATATCATCTTAATATTGTGTACAACATCTATATAGACAAGTTTTGGATAAGACCAATTCTTACGCAAAAACAAATTAAAAATACATAGCGGTTGAAGACAAAAATCATCTAACTAAGGGTGTATTCAAATCCAAACTGCTTATTTTCTGACTCATTTTACAATTCATTTTTGCTCAAAGGCTTCCAATTAGTACGTTTTCTTACTCAGAAACTATATAATGTAACGTAACGGTCGATTTTTTGATAGAGGCAGAATATATTTTTTTAAATGCTGTTAAAGTGGGTATTTTGAACCGAATTTTCCGAAGCGGATTGTGTTGGAAAATCATTGCATTAAGGATGCACTCAAATCCAAACTGCTTATTTTCTGACTCATTTTTAAATTAATTTTTGCTCTCAGACGCATTTAATTGGTATATTCGCTTATTCAGAAACTATATAATGTACCGCAATGATCAATTTTTCGATCTAGGCATAATATATTTCAAAAAATGATGTCAAAGTGGGCATTTTGAACGGAATTTCCCGAAGCAATTGTGTTAGAAACGAATAATAATGTCCTTCTGAGAAAATAATTGTTTATATATCAAGTTTTAATTAATTGAACGAAAAATAAAAACACAGGTCGGTTATAAATATCTTCAAAAATCACGTCAGCAAGTCTCATATTATTTTTAGGTAGATTTCGTATGAAATACTACCTATTAGGACTTTCCTATCTTGGAATTTCTGAAAAAAATTTGCAGATCTACACCGATCATGACCCCTTGAACCCAAAACCACCCTCAGTAAAAAACTTTATATATGTATATATATATATATATATATATATATATGTATATATATATATATATATATATATATATATATATATATATATATATATCACTTTCTTCTGAACACGATAACTTCCGCAATTCTGAACAAATCTCTTCCAAACTGATACATAAAATCAAGGGACATAAAATCTCGGTTAAGTTCGTTAATGGGCAAAATCGGACAAAGGGGATGGAAATAGGGAGGGGTTTTGAGAAAAACGAAAAACCCCCATAACTTCTTAATTTTTGTACATATCAAATCAGTTTAAAATTTTTATTACTTCTAAAAATAGCGCCAAAAATTCATGCATCATAGATTTTTGATAAAATTAAAAATAGGCTCAAGGAGCGCAAAAATAGGGATTTTGGAAGAAAAAATTCCTTACTTCGTCAATTCTTCAGATATCAAATCCAATTAATTTTATTATAAATCTCCTTAATATTATCTACAACTTTTAAATTTACAAGATTTTGATAGGACCAATCCGTACCGCCAAAAAATAAATAAATAAAAAAAAAAAATAAAATAAAAACGAAAACAAAAAGGGGGTTTGAAGAAGTAAAAAATCCATAACTCCGTCAATTCAAAAGATATAAAATCCCCATGAATTTATCATATATCTTCTTAATATTGTCTTCAACATTTATACAGACAAGTTTTTGATAGGGCCAATTCTTACAGCAAAAACAAATTAAAAATACATAGCGGTTGAAGAAAAAAATCATCTTATTAAGAGTGCATTGAAATCCAAACTGCTTATTTTCTTACTCATTTTTAAATTCATTTTTGCTCTCAAACGCATCCAAAAGCTAGATTCTCTTATTCAGAAACTATATAATGTACAGTAATGATTAATTTTTTGATAGAGGCAGAATATATTTCATAAAATTATGTCAAACTGGGCATTTTGAACCGAATTTCCGGAAGCGATTGTGTTAGAAACGAAAAATATTGACCTACTGAGAAAATAATTGTTTATTAGTCAAGTTTTAATTAATTGAAAGAAAAATAAAAACACAGATCGCTTATAAATCTTTTCAAAAATCACGTCAGCATGTTTCATATTTTTTTTTTAATTAAAAATAAATCTGAAAATGTGCCAGAAAATTTCGAGTTGTTGAGCATGGAAATTTTTTTTTCTTTTAATAATGCCTTAACATGATTCTGATAAAACCAGCTATTTTATAAAAATGAAATAAAAACTCGTCAAAAGCAGACAGATAAAACTGTTAAAGTGGATTTATATCTAATAATGGTTTAGTTTTTGTTGGTGAAATTTGTATACTTAACTTTGAAATCTGCCTTTGTCTGTAGGCCGGGCCGGCAGGGATTTTTTACTTTCATATCGTTAAGCAATCTCTGTAACACATAACTTGGGTCATGCATTATAAGTGCAACTATTAAGAATATTTTTTGTATGTTTCTTCATTTCTTTCTTTTTAGCGGCATAATTGTATCTAGTGTAGGAGATGAAAAAATAGCCAGATTTTTTTGCTGGTTTTTTACCTTCATATCGAAGCAATCTTTCTAACACGTAAATTGGGACATACAGTTTAAGTGCAAATATTAAGAATACTTTTCGTATGTTTCTTCATTTCTTTCTTTTTTTTTCTTTTTGCTTTTCCATTTTGTGTTTTACTATTCCACATACTTTAAATTAAAATAAAATTATGTATATCATTGTCGCTTCTCACTAGATTGAAATATATTTCTAGGTTTTCCAAATGCATTTATGAGTTTGTTACATTTCATTTCAAAATTTTTATTGTTTATTTTTTTCCTTAATGTTAAATGCTTCTTTAAAAAATATTTCGATACATCTTTTAGCTTTAAAATTCACCGTATTATTTCAATTTTCCCATATTTAATATAGATTACTATCGTTCTTTTAATTTTAAGAAATTTAAAACCAGTATATTGATACATTAATTTTAAAATGTCTTGAGATTTATTTGTTCTTCAATAATATGACTTTATTTATATAAGGCTCATTATTTTTCTTATAATCCCAAATATTGTGTGTGCTCATGTGCCTTTCATAGTATTGTGTTTAAAATTTAAATATGGAGAAAAAAATATCCATCAAATAATTTACTACTTGGTGTGATTAAATATGTAAACACTTTTATACAGTGTATTCGGAAAATAACTGGTCAAATTTTAAAGGGTTGTAGAGGGAACCTAAGTAAAAATTTTTCGTCTGAGAATTTATGTTCGGAAATGGCGTGTTTATGTTCTGGTGGCGAAAGGAATATGAAAAGCGCACGGAAAGCAACATATAGATGGTGCTTATGTTCTTCATTTCCGGATACACATTCCATGATTTAAAAAAAAAATGCTTCTTTTGGTCCCTCTACCACCCGTTAAAATTTCGCCTGATATTTTCCGATCACCTCGTATAAATAAAAATAAACTTATAGATCTTATGATGTTAAACACAACATTAGATAAAAAACTTTAGAATTGATCATATGTATTTCAGAACTGATGAGATATGTAAGTTAAAGATAATTATGATTATCTAAAGTGAACATGTCTATATTTCATGTTAATAAGGCTCCACAAGTGGCTGAGAGGCTCTGCTCCCGAAGCTGGTAGACGAAATGTGCTGGGCCTAATAGTTCTGAGTTTTCGAGCTTTTTTTCGAACCTTGGATTTCCATGCGTAAATATGGATTAGGTTCCTTCAGAAAGACCCCCCACGGAGGGCACTCCCCCTCAGGCCTATATCCCTCGAGTAGATAATCGGCCGTCAAAAATCAACCCAACCCAATCCATGTTAATAAGATTATGAAACGCACTTGAATAAAACTCACATATCTAAAATTATGTAGAACATAATTTAACTTATTTCCATGTTTTTAAATAAACATTTCAAGGAAATTTTAATTTTGATTTTTGCTTCTGTTTCAGGTAAGAAACATTTTGAATATTTCGTCGTGAAGTCAGGTCAGTTATTTTAATATTTGCTGTTTTTCTTATTCTTTAATGCAAAATTTTTAAAAATGGTTTTTGTACGGAAATTGCCTAGAATCTTAAGCAGTCTTTCAAATGTTAGATATATTTTTCATATTAATCACAGAATGATGATTATGTAGAACTGTAGAATATCACACTATTGCTTCAAAAGTGACAGAAATCAAAAACTTGAAGTATTTGCATATTTTGATATATGTGTTTTTTATAAACTATATATAGTTTACGATATATTTTTTTTCTTAAAGGATGTGAGATATTTTGGTATATGCTTATTTTCATACTTTTATATATCTAGAGTATCTACTGCAACCCATATCGCCATGATGAAGATGTCTTAAATATTTTATTATTAATGAATTATAAGCTTTCAATAAGAGAAATAAAAGAAAATATTCATTTAGCACTGTTTGCTTCAAAAGCAAAAAAATATAAATAAATTGTTGTATTCAGCGTTTTGGTATAGGCCACATTTTTTGAGTAAATCAAGCTCTTTTTTTTGTTTTAGTAGTAGTTGCTCTCTTTCTTTGTTTATTGCATATGGAATATTGCAAAAATTACAATTATTTAAATTGAAATGCCGATGTACTTAAGTTTTTATGTGTTACGTATTGTTGTTGCTGTTGTTTTATTTTAATATGTCAGTTTTGGATTCAGCTATCCATCTTAATAATACCCTTCTGAATAAAAAAAAAGTGATATAAATCCAAAATTTGAAGTTTTAAAAGAACAATAAAATTTCTGAAGAATAATGTATTTTGAAGATTTATTTATTTTTATTGTGACAGTTCTTTAGAAAGATACTATCTGAAAAAAAGCACTGATATTTCCAAAGTGACATAAATCAAAATTTGAAGTTTTTTAAAAGTAATAAAGAAATAAATAAAACTGCAAAAGGCATGTTCTTCAAGAATAAATACCATCCCATCTTGTAAAAAAAAGTTATTTTGATGAAGGAAAATAATTTCTTATGAAACGGATTTTTTTCTTATAAACAGTTGATTAAATATTATTTTCTATGTGTATCATCAAACAGTTTTTTTTCTATAAACATTAATTAGACATAGAATGTAGTTTTTGATAAAGAAAGTGAAATATATTCTTATAAAGAGAATATACTTATTCTCTGTTTTTAAATTCCAGTATGAAATACCATTTTTTTTATAACAAGAAATATAGCATATATGTTCATACGAACATGTATCCAAAATAAACATGCCACATACAAGTTCATTTTGGTTGTTTATAGATAATACTGGTGTGCCCTCCAACGTGATTAATTTCAAAATCAGTTTAACATATCAGTTATTTCAAGATACATAAATACCCTTTCAATAAGAGTAAGAGAAATACCATATTCAATGAAAAAAAAAATATTATGGTTTATCAACTATCGTATGCAATGTATTCTCTTTTTTGTTTCGTAACAAGGATTACAAATGAAGGTTTTTAAATATTTGGTGCGTCCCGATATAGGAGAATGTATGAGCTGTGCATAGTACAGTATTTCTTAATGTTTCAATTGGCTTTCTAACCAATCATGTAATACAGACATCGAAACTACGCTTTTATTCTCAAATGCGGCTGGGCTTTTTTTTTTAAATATTTTTCTTAAACGAACAGTTTAATAAATAAATCAGTTGTAACGTTAAAAAAATATGGATTATATCATTCCTTTAATTTTGCAAAAATCATTCTTTTTATGTAAATAAAACCCCACACATTTTCACCTCCTACCATCTTTGAATGTACTGCCACTGTGAAAAAACGACAAATAAAAACTGGATTTGTCAATAATTTTCATTAAAACTGTTTTACCAGTACAATTTTGTAAAACCTTCATAGTATAAATATTGTAGACTATACAAATTGCAACAAATGTCATATAAAAAAATTCCGTTGCGCATAAATAATGAATATGAGAGCTGAGTGGAGGAATATGTTATGGACATTTTCTGAAAAAAAAAGTTTATCTTTTGAATAAATCCGCTATGAGATATTTTATCACATGGTAAACTAATATGCTAGGATTATATTTAGACTTGACGATCTAAAACATTGTTCATTAATATTTAATATTTTAATATTTAACATGTTTAATATTTGAAAATTAAATATGAATAAATTTTATAAGAGATTTCAGTACCAAACCTGTTAATATTTTAAACACGTGGTATCAAACAGACATTAAGTCCTTAAAGTTTACAACAAAACTTTCACTTCAAATTTCTACAAATGTAATTTTTGTTACTTAACATGTTCTTCCACTATGCTCTTCAATTACCATGTTCCAAAGTTTAGTTAAAATGCTTTCAGATAATTACAAGTTTTATTCTTCTATAAAAAGCTATACACTTTTCATATCTTTCAAATTAAATATTTGTTTTGAAATAAAGAAACTGTCCCCAACTCTATAATTTATTTCTCCTAAAATTAGCGAATTTAAGTCAACTTAACAACTGATATGCTGTAGAGAGGAACATTACAGGAGCATCTCGATTTCCGTAAACAGTTGGTGTACAGAGAGTTCATACGTAGTATATTACACAAAATTTTTCTTATCTAAATTAAACTTTAAGGCAGATGTAATTATAAGTTTTCCTGTATTAACATTAATGAATAAACTATCACCTTAGTCCAATCTTAGAGAACAAAAAATATGTAAGGGCTGACTTATAAATTGTTACGTAACGTTGTTTTCAAGAATTTAAATTTTAATCTAAATTTCTAGGGAAAATGTAAGTATAAATGATAGTTTCGCTATAAATGATGCTGGAGAGAGTAAATATGCATGCAGAACCAAAAGTTGTTACATTTAGGCGTTAATTTTTAGATAATCAAATTACTTGTTTCATTGTAAGATTCACGAAACAGAAGGTTTGCAATTATGTCAAATGTATGCTATCATTATCTTAAGTTTTAGTTAGCTATATAGGTTTGACAAATTCTAAATTTAAATCCCTTTAAAATGTATTTATGTATTGAAAGCTATACAAAAGATGACTACATTTAAAGTACAAGTATTCATTTTTTATATCATTCAATCTAATTATCCTGTGTCCATTAAGATATAATAAATCTTTAATTCAAATACTCAGACTTTGCAGCAAAAATTATTTACTGTGGAATGAAAACTTCATTTGGGGTAAAAATAATTCTACAAAAAGTGATCAGCTGTTTGATAGCCGAAGTATTTTACTGCGAGATATGCCTTGAAATTGAGTCGAAGTGATTTTTATATATCTGAAATTTATGTATTACTAATGTATGCCTTATTATTATTATTTATTGTTATTCTCTATGGATGGTTCAAGATTATTGCAATTCTTAATTTGACAGAGCTAGAAGTTTTTTTTGCGAATAGAAACAGAGAATATCAGGAAAATAACTGTCGCATATTACCAATAATAAAGTATTTTATTCATAATATTAAATGAAATACACAAAACAATATGCACTTTATATATTTTGCAAGTAAAATATATAATTTTGCAAGTAAAATTTTATATTTTGCAAGTAGAGTACAAAAACAATGTCCAGCGTATTTGTGACATTTTTGAATTAATAATGCACGATATAACTTTTTACAATGGTAAAATTGTTTTCGAATAATTCCAAACATTTTATATAGTTAGAATTTTGTGGTTAAATATATCAAATGAAAAAAAAAATTAATAGTATTAATATATCAATCTCATTTTACTTTCAAAGTCTTATTTGTTTTATTAAATTATATGCATAAATATACATAAAATGCATTTAATTAAAACTAAACTATTATAGCTTTCAGAATTACTTTTAACTTTTATTAGTTATCAATAAATTTATAATGAATACGAAATAAGTCGTGCTGTGATGACAATGTAGATACTGAATACTTAAACGTATGATTATTATTCAGTTATTCAATATGTAAATTACGCAGCTTAATTTATTTTTTTACGCATCACCAACCATTTATTCTTTTCATCAGAAAGACATATTTCGAAATATACTAATATATGTAATCGGTATAAGTATGCTAATTTTAATTGCTATGGGGTAAAAGGTGCGGAGTAATTAAATACATTAACAGAAATAATGTAGATGTTACCTTACGGTGTGATTAAAATGTTCTTTGACTTATTTTAAAAGGAATTACAGAACATTACAAACAATGTCTAATTTAAACTAGTAATCGTTTATCTAAAGACTAAAAAAACAGGACAGTCTATTTTGACAAAAGGACAGGGTATATCACTTTAATAGGAACATATTCATGACTTCATGAACAATGCATATATTTTATTGAAACTGGAGAGACTGCAAATTGATCCTTCTTTGTGTGAAATGATACGATACCACAAGAAATTTTAGATGTATCTACATATAAATAGCACTGAACTATCAAAAATCACTCTATCTTCGAAGATATTGCATAATATATCACGACTGAAAGGCTACATATTCCCGGTATTTTTCATGATGTCAATGCATTAAAAAAAAATGTATTTTTAATGAAAGCGTTATTAAAATATACATATTTTTTAAAGTAAGTTATAAATCTATATATTTAAAACGCTAAGCGGTGTTTTTTTCTACCGTTCGTGTGAAAAAAAATTACTTTAGCAGATGACATGATTCTTATTTTAAATGAAACATATTTGGCCGCAGATTTGTTATCGTGCATTTGTTTGTTCATAACTTTTATTAATTATCAGGAATTTTCAGTTGAGATGTTACTTGTGAGCATGCTCAAATTGTATGTATAAATCTGTTCCTTTGGGCAGATACAATGCACATGCACATAGGACATTTCTTGGATCTAGTATTACAGGTGGGTATGTGTGTGCTTTTTATTGACTAAATATAATATGGATGTAGGTACTTCCTGTTTGTATGATATTTCATAAGTTCATTAAATTTGTTTTCATGCAAGGAAGAATATGGCGGTAGTGTTGAGTTGACGTGCATTACACAGTTGTTTCCGAATTGTTTGTTTTGAGTTTGCATAGAAAATAGCGCTGTATTTCACTTGGAGGAAAAACTTTTAAAATAAATTATTTGAAATACTTTTTCATACTCTCACCCACCTCTCCAAAACTTAAACAGTAAAGAAGCTTATTTTATTAATTTTGTTATAGTATTTTTGCAGAAAGTTTAGGCGAATTCTATTTTTTATACCGGGAAGCCAAAAATAAAACCCCTACTCTGATCTCCCTATCAAACTACTCTGTGTAATGGCTTAAAATTTGTATACATACTATTCAAGACAAGGGAAAATGGATTACACAAAAACAAAGTTACAGGAACACCGACCGAGGGCGCTGTACGATAGAAAATTAGAAAAAAGACAAAATACAAAAAAAAAAAAAAAAATTAAAAATAAAACACATGAAAAATAAACTTCTTCAGTTTTAATTTCTGTTTCATTAATGGAAAGGAAAAGTAAATAAGCTTAAACTGTAATTGCAATGACAATGTTACTTTATAAGCACAAAACTTTCTAAAAACCCATGGTTTGCAGCCAGGCTCTGTGCATAAATTAGGATAACAACTGTGGAGAATGTAATTTCTTCTGCAACATTTCAATAATGTCAAAGCAACCAGTCGTGCGTTTCTGACAGCCTGGCCATTTTGTTCTCCGAATCTTATTCCGTGTGATTTTTTGCTCTTGGGACACTTAAAAGATCTTGTTTATCGAGGACTCATGTTAACCTTTGCATAGCTGAAAGAAATTAACACTGTACTTGTGAGAAACATCTCACAAGTAGAGTGTAGTAGTTAATATCTGCAGTTGAAAATATCTGTCCAGAGACTGGAGATTTCACATTTTCATGGAGGAAGCCATATTGAGAAACATTCAATGCGTAGATAAGACCCTTCTCAGCTGAAAATTTGGCACGTTTAAAAAGGGTTTGTTGAGATGCATGTTTTCATCGAATGACCACTTGCATAGCACAATCTATCGGTGGTTTCTGAAACAATATTTTTCGAGTAATTCGTTTCACCATGTCTTGAATAGCATGTGCACAAAATATGAAGGTCATGCATGCACTGAATAGTTCAATATATTGAGAAGTCAAAATAGTAGTGTTTAAATTTTGGCCACCCTCTATTAAGACAGCAATATTTTTAAATAAAGGGATTACTACCTTGATTTTTATTAACATTTTCTTTGTTGAATTATGCTTTAATTTTCCCATGTATATGAACTTTTTGAACAACTGTTGTAAGATTTTGGTACTTGTGACAACGGAGATAAACCGGCAAACGCTTAAAATATTAAAGATTTTTAATCTGAAATCGAAATTATTACTGAAAGGGAAATGTTACTGCTCGATAATCTTCCGTTAAGTGTTTAGAATTCAAATCCAAATTAATCATTTCCCTACGATTAAAATCCAAAATCTATAAAATAATTTTGAAAATTGGAAGTAATTAACATTTATCCTCAGATAATCTGAATTCAGTCATTGTTTTTCTTGCAAATTGGGAAATATCTAAGTTCTCTTAAGTTAGATGTTTCCATAACTTTGCATGAGATATATTTTCAAGAATTATATATTTGTAAACAAAAAAAAAAATCCTTCTGCGTTATTCAGGTTTGGTAGACGGAATTAAGTACAAATTAACATCTTTGTTTTGGACAAAGAGAATTTGTATAAATATTTTGTTGTGTGATAATCTTATTTTTTAAATTCATTTAAATTTTGTAAATTAGCTTAGAAAAGCAATTTTCAAAATTCTGTTTTACGTATATATTTAAAACCGAAAGCTTATTTTTGAAATTCTCAAAGAAACTTTTTACCTTAAAATTGTGAAAGGGACGAGAAAATTTCTCTTATTCTCTTTGAAGGTTTATGAAATTCGGATTGTGTTACTTTTAAAATTTTAAGCTTGTATCAGATCAAAGAGATAAAAGAGAATTTTTCTTAACAAAAGATAAATATAAAAAATAAAGCGTCATTTCGACATAATTCAATTTATTTATTTGTTCTTAAGATTCTTTTAAATATAAACCTTTTAATTCTAAAGTAATTATCTTGGGTTATTTTTTATAGAAATTTTTATGATTTAATTTTAGACAGCATAGTAATCTACAAAATATAGAAAGAGACATTAAAGTGACTATGAAGTTAAGATAAAAGATGAACAGGCTGAAATGAACATAAAAAAATAGTTATGAGAAGGTGTGTATCATGGGAAAATGGTTAAATATTTAATTCAAAATTTCTGTGCTAACTTTAATATATTTTTTTTCTGCAATAACAACAACTCAGTTAAGATCTCAAAAGCCAAATAAAGAAAAAAATACCTTTAAATAATGCTGTACATTTTGGTTGATTATATTTATGCTTTCTGTTCTAGACAATGTCTTTTATCGTCTACGTTCTGTTTAGAAGTTGATGGAATGTTTTGTTTTTCGAGAGGTTTCCATGAAAGGCATAATTTGTTATACTGTGAAAAAATACCACTGCACTGGAGTATGTTATTGAATTTTTATTGAGTATTAGTGAATTTTATATGAGTATTCAACACATTTAATAAGGTGGATGGGTATCTGAAATTAAAAATAAAAGTCTTCAGTAGTTACTATTTTGACCCAACGTTGCTGAATAATTAAAAAATACTAAATCCTTCTATTGTATTATAACCATTTAATAATTGGGGATTCTAAATCTCAGTTTTATTATTTAATGAATTGATTATTAATGATCCGTCACGTTATGCAATTTTTTTAATGTTAAATCTTGGCGATAAATTTAGGTTCACGTTGGTACGATTAATTTTTGATTACTAAACAAAGTATGTTTCATACTACTTTTCTTTTAATATAAATGCAAATTAATTAAAAAATAAATAAATAAAATCGTATGATTCTTTTAAAATTATCTAAGTATTGAAAGAATTTAATCATTTAAATTTACAATTTCAACATTCCTAAACAATTTAAAATTTCAATAATTTCAAGAATGTACTATTTGTCACTGAACAATGTGTCTTTACCAAAGTAAGCCTGTTTAACTGCAATTTACGCAGAGATGAAATGTTTGACTATTCTGGAGAAGTCTCAATATAAATCCTCGATATAAATGCATTGAAAATAACGAATTTCTCACATACTGATCCTAAAAATGTGCATTTTATTTCTAAAAATATATTTATCAGATTGTATGTAAATACTAATTGGTAATTGGTAATATCGAAGTAAGTTCTAATTTAGGAACATTTTAAATATAACAATTTATATATGCTCTTAGGCAAATGTATCTAATCTTGTTAAAGTCAATACCAAACACATTTTCCAACAAATTAATAATATTTAAAAAGACTATGTAATCACCTATATTGACAAATCCCCAAATAATAATGCAATCATATGCACATCTTATTATCACCATCTTCTTACATCTTGTATTTCATCAAATAAGTCTTTCCAAAAAAACTAATGATTATATTATAGTTAACAATCATAAAATTATTGCTTATTATAAACTACTAAATATTATTCCTACTAACGAATTCCACAAGACGGATCTGGGACATTCTCACAATCTTTTGACTTTTGGGAAAAAAAAATCTGGCGAAACTTAAACTTACTAAAATAACATTTTAATCTGATAGACGAACGCCTTAATGATTAAAAAAAAATGGTCAGAAGCGAATTTTTTTTTATTTAACTGAGGTTTATGTTAAATTTATGTTATGGGAAATTAAACTTTTCGAGTTCGATTTTCCTTACCATCTTACCACTTAATCTTTTTATTTGCTTCGAAATTTTTACTTATAATGAATTTGCATAGTACCCACAGGACATTCAAATAACAAATAATAACAATGTAGTATTTTTAGTACAGAATTTTGGTGTAAAATTGTCTTAAAGGGGTATTAAAGAAGGGACGGTAAGGTAAAAAAAGGGGACGGTATAGGAAAAAAAGGAACGGTAAGGATCGAAAGGTAAGGAAAATTACCGCCTATTTTAGGCAAATCATGTTAAGACTAAGTGATAACCACAATGTTAATTGATTTTTAGAAACAGTTGTTAACATTGGATTTTTTTTTTCTCGAAAAGTGCAGGAATAAATCTTGGGGACGGTAAGACTACCAATAAAGCCACGATCTTGAAATTGATAATTAAATTCTGCAGTAAATTTCCTGTCAAAGAATTTTGGACATTCTTTCTCTAGCGCACTTCTGCATGAGAAAAAACTTTAAAAAAATTCTGAGGCTGCATATGAAGGAATTTTCTGAGTAAGTTTAGCAAGATGGCTGGTAAGGATGAAAAACCAAGGGACAGAGTTAAAAAATAATATCAACCGTAAAAATGTGTGCAGGTTAATTCTTTGCTACATATTTATATAAACAACTGCCCCAGTTTCGGAAAAAAGTACATCGAATTATTTTTATTGAAACAATTTTAAACAGACAGCTCCAAACTTAAAAATCAACACCAGGGTCACGGGACGGTATAGGTTATTTCCTGGTATTTGGGCCCCAACATCGTCCAAAACATATTTACCTCGTTAATATTGTTATGCAATCATACAATGGGATGTTCCATTGTATATGAAATTTAAAAAAATGTATTACAATAAAAATTATTATTCAGGGACATGAAAGTCAAAAGATTGTGAGAATGCCCCATCTACATCCAGTTTGATGTCTGATTTATATTTATATCAATATGAACGTAATTTCTGTAATGATAATATACTATTGTATCGTTGCATTTATGACATGCTTTTAACTGACACTAAACAATCAAATATTTTTCAATATCCAGTTGATTATCCTACGAATTTAGAATAATACTATTAACTTTTTAGATCTAAAAATTATAAGCGCGAGAAAAGAAAAAAAAAACCAATTACTGATCTTTATGACAAACGTAAAGACTTTCAATTCAAAGTTAATACATTTACTAATTTTAAATCCTGTCTACATATTTCAGTTTACTCTAGTATACTACTTAACCATTTGTATAGAATCAAGAGTTTATGTTCCTCACATCTTATCAATAAAAACATTAAACAATTAATTCTTGATGCATTAAATCATGGTTTCCTATGAAATTCATATATTCCTTAATCTACAATTAATTAATGATCTAAACAATGGGTAGTATCGAGGTTTTTAGAAATATACTATTAACACTTTGCGTATTAAAAAAATATAGATAAAAATTTAAAAAACAAAAATAATTAAAAAAATTAAAAATACAAGATATATTTTTAATATTTTTTTTAATAAGTTGGCTGGGTGGGTAGATGTTAAATTATGGAGGAGGGAGTTGTTGTCTGGGTAATTTATATGCAAATATTGATTTAATAAATATATAAAAAAAGGATTGGTAAGTTGAATTTATGAGTTTCTATGCTTATTTTAATCCTTATAAACTTGCTGTCCTTAGTACTGTATAAAAATATATATACTATATTTATTTACATCAATTTACATCACTTTTATAGATTTACTTCAAAATATTATAATTTATAATAGTGGACTCTAATACAGCATATGATACATGTATTTATCAGCATGTAGAATTATTGTAATTTTTTTGTATACATAAACCCTCCACTCCCACCCCGCCATCTGCAAAGAAACAATTTAAAATTCATAACATTAAATTTAATAAGTGAGTAATATAATCATACTTTTATATTATTATATTTATAATTTATTTGTAATTAATATTAATTTACTTAATTTTTACTAAAATATAATTAAAAATAATTATAAACATTATTTTAAAGATGCTAAATGACTATTATCGCTATTTTGTTGGGATGATTTAGAATTATAATTGTTGTGCTATTTTAATGTGAATTAATGTGGATATAATATTTGTAATAGGCAACTTTTATACACAGTTATTTTTGTTAATCTCCGATAGATGGAACTACTACAAATTAATTCTACTTATATTAGCTGTGATTGTGAATTCGGATAGATTTTTAACTTTTTTAATTTTTTGTAGTTTCAGTAGATGGCAGCATTAAATAATTATTTATTCAGTTCTATAATAATTAGTTTGCCGTATTTTATCATATTATTTACCTTATTTATTACCGGTTTATTTTAAACATCTACTTGTTTTTGTACTTTTTAGTAATAATTTTATCCAGGATCCTTAGGTAGCAAATAAAACAATGTTTAATATTTAGACTATTTAAGCTAATTATAAGTATTATATTTATAATAAAGTTAATATTATCTGCATGGTGTGATGATTTGAAACCATAAGGATTCTCTGTTAACTGTGATCATTTAATTAGGCGAGATTTTCACTGTGTTAAAAAGGGATACATGTTTGCGATTATGATATGGTCAAAGCAATTCTCTTGCTGGGTAAGTCTTTAATTTAGATGTTCCAATTTTGTCCATGCTGTTCATTTTATGGAGCATTGATTAATTTTTATTTCATTCAATTTCTATGGCATGGTAACTTTATACTTTTTGGAGTATAGTCGATCGGGAACATAAGGAATTCAATTTTTAGCTTATAGCTGGATTCTTTTACAGAAATCGACTATGTTTTTGCTTATATTTGAATGTTATGTACCCCTGATGAAGTGAAATGCTATATAAGCTTCCTGATACATCCATCCAATTGACCTATTACTTGTTTATGATACGTCTTTTAATGGTTCAATATTATTTTGCTGGTTTGTATCTGTCGTCTTTAATAGCTTATTGTTTCAAAATTTGGTTTTTTTAATTAGTTAATTGGTTAGTGCTATTGTGCTTGATTTTTTGTTACAAGTCAGAGGTTTCATTTTTATTTTGTATAATGTTAGTTTTATATATTTAAGCTAAATTTATTAAGTTAATTTTAGCAATTGGAAATAGATGATGAATTGTAATTATAGAATGATTTTATATATATATATATATATATATATATATATATATATATATACTTATTAAAAAAGCATGTTAGTTTTATATATTTAAGCTAAATTTATTAAGTTAATTTTAGCAATTGGAAATAGATGATGAATTGTAATTATATAATGATTATATATATATATATATATTTATATATATACTTATTAAAAAAGCTACTTCTTTTATTAATTTTCGCAACATCGTTTTCTGAATTTTTATTTTTAATTTTCGATCAAAATCATTTACTAACAATGAGTCAAAAGTAAACTTTTCTCTAACTCCAATTATAATTAATCGCAGAACAGCTCTTATTAGCTGATGAAGAAATCATTAAAAATGCGACTGTACTGCGGTTAAAAGGGAGACGGTCACAATACATTCTTGAAATTTACTTTAATTTTATTTTTATTATTGCTTTATTTGTCTAAATGCTTTTATCATTAAAATTATATATTGAATTATTTGAAAAGTAAATAATTAACGAATGATCAAAATTATTCATTTCAAGAATATATAGCAGATGTCATCAACGTCGAGTTCGTGTTTGGGTTTGTTCAATTGATGCTTTTTCTTGAGCATATGAATCCTCTAAAATTTTACGTACATAAATGAAAATTTTGAGCTATGGTTAGTATACTGTACTACATGAAAAAAGATGCTGCGTTTTTTTTTCTCCAAACATAATGTTGAAATACACATTTGCTCTAAAAAAGGACCTTCTTTTTTTAGGGACGGGGGTGGAGGGATAATATCTATTTTTTATACTCCTTAGGAAACTTTTTAAATGCTTATAACATCACATTTTCTGCAAATATACAGTATTGAAAACGCACCTTTAAGTCTAACAACGTTAAGCATTGTATTAAGACTTTATAAAAGTTCCAATGAAATGGTAATCAACTTATTAACCTTCTGACCGCCGCGAAAAAGTGCAAAATTGTAATGTTGTTTTCTCTATTTTTATTAATTTTAGATCTCTATTTTTATTAAAAAACCTTTTTTTTTATATATATGCTAAAAAATCACGATTTTTCCAACATGATTTTAAAAACTTAATTGCGTATTTAAGTATAATCCTTGAGATTATTATAATTATTAAAAGTTTTAAAACAGCATTTCAGTGGAAGAATTACATTAATTTAAATATTGCTTCTATTACTGTGAAACTTACAGATTAGTGAACTGATATATCAATTCACAGAGCTAAGGAGATTTGAATCAATTATGATTTGATTTTAATAAATATTAAAGCTTTGCACAAAAGTTGTAATATGATCGATGATAGGAAATACTACATTTCCCTCCCCCCACGCTCAGTTTGCTTAAAAATGTGTTATTGAAGATTCTCACATATGTAGATACATGCAAGTTAAATTTTTGACTGTCAGTAAACCTCTTCTTCATAAGATGTGTGTGTGTGTGGAAGGGGGGGGGGCGAAGTACATCGTCGTTAACTTTTATCATAGAAAGCAATAGAAAGTTTTCATGCAAACGGTATATGATATCACATTTTGTGGTTTTATGCACTATAAAATCTCATATTATGAACAATTTTTTTTTAATTTTAGAAGAAAAAGATGTAGATTATGAACGAAAATAGGTATGGGAGACCGGGGCACATTTTCCATATGGGCACGTTTTCCAACTCGCTTTACTTTTTAAATGAGCCGCTAGGTGACGCTAGCGAGTGAACTGGCTGAAGTGGCAACATTTTACACACTATCTCCAAATATTATAGCTTATTTGCTGCTGTCACTTCGTCAGGAGAGTTGTTTTTTTCCTTTTTCCAACAGTGAGTAAAGTTTTAGTTCTTTATTAAAGCGTAAAAAATCGTACTAGCGTTAAACTTACTGTTTTGCATTGCAAGCACTAAAAAAAGCGTACTATGCGTTTGTTTCGCGAATAACTTACACTACTAGTCGTCCAGGTAGTGTAAAAGTTCAAATATCGTGACGGGGCAGGTTTTTCAACATGTTTCTCGTTTAAAAAATTACCCCGCCCTAAATCAGCTAGTCTTATCGTATCAAAAATGTATTTACTGTGTGGTAAAATAGGTCAAATAACCATATATACAACGAACCCGTTATATCACTTAGTCATTTCAGTAAAACTATGAATATAAAAATAAGGTAAATTCAAAAATATAATAAAATGTCATTTTTTTCTAAAATGGGTTCATTTAATAAATCCATTTTCTGTTAATTACGCCCTTATATTCATAAGCTATAACACTGAGATCGCAGTGTGTATGGATTCCGCAAAAAGCAAATTAACCGTGCGTAGAGCTGCTCCGCTGTCGTTAATCCACGTCAATATTATGGCGGGATTTAAACGTTAAAGGATTTGTCCACTGAATCCTGAAATATTTACAGACTCTGCTTTTATGCCATCCTACTTTTTTGACAGGCCAGCTCCTGCCGCTCCAAATCTTGAAAGCACTAACAATCCTGAAAAGATTTCAAACTTACCTTAATAATCGATTGCATCCCCCCCCCCCAAAAAAAAAAAAAAAAAAAAAAAAAAAAAAACTAGTCGTTGGGGCCCACCGCAATACTTAAACATCTTGGATATAGATAATATAAAATATGAAAATAAAACATGTGATATTTGCTAAGCATTGCATCATGTTACTTTTATTCATAATTTAATTTATTTGGACTCCCTTAAATATAATTAAAGCACAGATGCCCCATATTGGCGCGATTTTTTTATGACGCCAATGTCATATATGCAACGGGTACTTAACTGACGCCAAAGTGTAGTTATTTTGCTTGATATGGTAACCCGGATGATGTTGTTTATGCTTTTGAAGTTTTCGCCACATTGGCAATCCCGCCAATATGTAGCATATATGACATCTGTGCCATAATTAATACGACCCCTTCAGCTAATATTACTTTTTGTTGCGTTAAAATATCTCAATTTGTTGATGTTCTGTAAGCAAGTATTAATTTAGTATGGAAGTCTATGGTAATTTGGCGAAATATTAGAGATACCGCCAATTTGGCGTAAGATTTGGCCGCAAAAATTTGGCGATATACCGCCAAGATGGCGACAAACTTGGCGGTATTTGGCGATAGAACAGGTTTCCCCATATGGTAAACCCCTTATAGGTATCGAGATGCATTAAATGCTTGACATTTACGATAAGCCATTATTGGCATTTAATCTTATAGTTTGGCGATAGTTTTTCGGTCGGCGGGATAATCGAGTAGTACAGAATTGCGTAAAAGAAACATCCTTATAACTAAAAGAATTATAATCGTATTAACTAACAGTTTACTGCATCAAATTAATCGTCTCATTTCCAATTAAAATGTATCTTTGAATTAAAATTTCAATGAAATACAGGGTCATGAAAAATCGAAGAGTTTGAAAAATAGAATTACAAATATCTCGGAAATTAATTATCCGATCGAGTTCATTCATGATGCAAAATTTATGTTTTTTATTGTATTTTATACTCACTCCTTTAAATAAACAATTTCGAAAATTTTTGTATACCTTTTATCAGAACGAATATTTCAAGAGTCCGAAAAAAAATGTTTCGCTTAATCGAGGTTACTGATATTCAATAGGCTTCTTCCCAGTATTACTCCCTAAGAACAAACCGATTTCCAAGTCTCTATCTCAATTTGTTCGGGAGATAAAGCGATTACAGACACACAGACATACAGACGGACGAACATTTTTCTTTCTTTTCTAAAAATATGTTTTTCGGAATCTTCAGTGTCTGAAACGTGTAAATCCGTCAATTTTTTTTTTTCGATTTTCAAAACGATTACAAGACTTACCCTATACTATTTATGATGGGTAAGAAGAAACACCGAAGGCATCTAATCCTTCTACACAAAGGCAGGCTAGCAATTACAAAGAAAATGTTCCTTAAGTTCTACTCAAAATTTCCCCATTGCTTATGAAAAAGGCGTTCCTTCGACATCCAAACAAACTTTTTGCATACACCAGACAACGTTAGGACTTTTGCGAAGTTTGCACTAAGGATGCAAATAGGGCGGGAAAAGAAAAATAGGAAGTATATACTGACTGATTCTCCTGTTAAAAACCAACTGAAAATGGAAAAAAAAGATTTATCCTTCTATATATATAAAAAAAAGCTTTGATTTGGAAATGGACCAATGAAAATCTGCGTAGATATTCCCGGCAGATCGGCATCCAATTTGAATGCTTAAGCATGGCCTTTCTTTGTTAGTATTAAAAAACTGTTGCATACACAAATATGAAAATCGGTAGTATTATAGAGAAATGTTTGATAAACACGCTGATGCAGACAGTTTTCAAATCGAAGAATTATTTTAAGAGATATTTAATGCCAAAGTTGGACAAAATCGTTCCATTAAAAAAGTTTTATTGGAGCAAAAGCTGTTCATAGGAATTTAATCATTTTTAGATCATTTTATGCGCCAGAATTTCCCGGTGTGCAGACTGCATTTAGTTTTTTAATTTAAATCATTCTTTGAAGTTTTATTTCTATTTTAAATTCAAATTTTCAGCCTTTCGAGAGATATTTTTACAGTATTTTAGAAAATTGTATTAATTTAAACTGTTGCCAACTGTATAAACAGCGCAAACAATAATGTTTCCTTCAAATTAAAAATTTATTTTACACGTGACTATTATAAACAGAAACTATAAAAAGCAGGAACTCATTGAAAATTACGTCATAAAAACTATATTTACGCGTGAATGTTAAAAGAGAAAGAATATTGTAAAATAATAAATTCATTAACATGCGTTAGAAGTCTTAAATACGGGAATTTACGTCACATTTACGTCACATTACACTTATTACGTAAAATGAACAAAAAATAATATTGCAAAACAGTTTAAATTTTAAAATTGCGCGAGACATTTATTTGATATTTTAAGATGATCATAATATTTCATTTCTAACAAAAGTATTTTTACGTGAATATTAAAAAGAGAAAGAAAAGTTTGTTGAAATTTACGTCAGATTATAATTGTCACATTCAAATTATAATTCAATCTTCCGATGTATGTTTTTATACCGGATGACTAAAATAAAAATTCAATATCTCCGATTAAATTTTCGTATCTATCTATATTATAAAGGACAAACATATCTGTGCGTAACGCATACGTCATTTTGCGAATGGCAACACTTTGAAATTTGAAATAAAATTTTGGTTTTGTAATTTTCTCTACTGCAAGTTTTTATACTTCTAAACATCGCACATTTTAAATTTTTACACCGCCGTATAAGGAAAAAATGCTCTTTTAAATGCAATTTATTTGAAATCTGTATCTCAATTTAATTTTAAGATATTAATTATTTTGTAGTTTTTATTACTTTTTTTGTAATTGTGGCAGCTGAAGTACTCCATTTCTGTTGAAAGTCATGTTGAAACTAAAGGGGAGGAAATGAAAATAGTAGATTGCTGTATATTTTTGTTGCCATTTTCTCATAAAAACCGAAACAAATTGAAATTAAAATACCTGCTATGTCAATAATATCGTCTGTTATAAAACCCAGTGAGTTTTGGCTTTATTTCGCTTTCATTTATCAATTAAATGATTTTGCCGTACCAGCTCCATTGCGAAATATTAATAAACAATTTGCACATAAAAAAAGTTCAGAATTTCTCTCCCGCTAATTTTCTACAATGAAATTAAAGCTTCATCAATCAATAAATAAAAGAATAATGTATAAAAAAGCACGTATTTAACATATATGTAATCGAACAATTTAAATTTTTAGAGCCGAATTGGGAAAAATATGTGCTTTTAAATATAATTTGTATGAAATAGAGTTGCTAGGCAACTGTTAAAGTAAAAGAGAAAAAATAATCTATACATTGAAAACACAAGATAGCTTTTTCAGACATCTTCCCTGAACTTTCTACTGTACCAATTTTGCTATTGTTTTTTTTTTTTTTTTTTTTTAATGAAAGCTGTTCATTTGTAGATGTCCTCGCATTAGCTATTTTTCTAAATCTTTCCACTTTTATATTTCTAATTTAATTTGAAAAGTTTTTTTTGAAATTTCATCAAAATGGTAGCAATCATATTATTTCCACTGCTGCAGAAAAAAAAGAAATATTGGGGTTTATTTATCCTTAATGATACCATTTGCTCATTACAATTAAAAATAACTATTTTAAGTTTGAACAGAAAATGACGTCAGTATTTAAAAAAACATTTTCGCTCATAAAGCTAATGTTACAATATATTTTCATTCGGCTGATACCGAATTTGAGACACTTGGCGTAATGCTTCAGTAAGTGCCATATTTAAAAGAAACAATCCTTTCCTTTGATAAAACTATATATTTTTACACGAATACATCTAAAAGACATCAGTTTCTGGAATTTGTACTTCGCGGTACTGAAATTAGAACCTCAAGCCAAAAGAATACATTTTCACATGCAAAGTTTTAGCTGACAAACTGAATACTTCACGTTTGAAAATCTATCTATATTATAAAGGAAAAATATGTCTGTGCGTAAGGCTGACGTCATTTTGAGAACGGTAACGCTTGACGATTAAATGTCGGTTTTGCAATCTTTACTACTGCATTTTTTTGAATTTCTAAACATCGCGCATCTTCAATTTCTACACCCGTTATATAGGGAAAAAAATCTACTTTCAAATGCAATTTGCTTGAAAAGTTTATCTTAATTTATTTATTTATTATGTCTTTTTAAATAATTTTTAAGCATAATGTGTTTTAATTTATATCCATTGCGTACAGGCTCCATTACAAAATAAGCCATTTGCAGTTAAAATAATATAAATAATTTAGCATTTGTCCCTGACTAATTTTCATAGCGAAATTAAAACTTCATCAATCTATTGTATTAACAGGTGACTATCCGTTTGTATTTCACAGCTGTTCCTCCTAGAATATGGAATGTTGGGTGATAAAATTAAGGCCAGGTATCCACATGGGTAAGAGGATGTGAAAAGTGGTCGTAGAATTTTAAAATTTGATTAGTTTTCGAGATAAAAATTTTTACGTTATTTTTAATGACATTTCTGTAATGATGGAAAATGAAATTGGTCCTTTTTTGTGGATAAAAGAAAGAAAAGGGAAAATGACAAGGATTATTAGGTATCATTGTTTGAAATCATTTTTAAATTGAAATTAACGGTTATTTGACTAAATAGTGAAAACATTATCGCAGTTTTCAAGAAAATTTCACGAAATACAAACTGACACATATTCAAGCTTCGGCAATCCGTTTATTTTAGAAATACAAATTCGACTCTCGACTGGAATATTGAGATAAATTCTGTTGACGTCAAAAGAAAAAAAAAACATCGTACGTTATTTTCATTTAATTTAAAGTCAAAAAGTAGATTTTCAACTATTCCCTTAAGATGGCTAATAAAACATTTCAGAAGCGGACATTAAAAATGAAATGTTTTAGCGAGAAAAAAAAATTATTCTCTAAATATTTATTTTAATTCATAAATGTAAAATGCTTCTGAATAAATTCGTCCAAATAAATTCATTTTTGTATAAGATGACCCAAATAACATCATTTCTACCAACTCCTAAATTCGAAGCAAAATCTTGGAAGAGCGAAAAGCTCTAGATAAATAAAGTTATAATATATGTTCATTTTTATTGGGAAAGCTTTTGACTTAAATTGTAAATATAACTTATTATTTGAAATATTGTGTTTAATAAAATTAATATTGTAATGGCTTTCTAAATTTACAATAAAGTTAAGATTTCATTTTTCGCAAAAATATCGATTGTCTCATGCAATTCAAAAGCAACACAACGGGTTGCTACGCAACTAGTTTATATAAAATCCAAGTCTCTGTGTGTCCCTCACTATTCCGGTAGGACCGCCTCATTGAAATGAGTAATTGTTGAAAAATATTAATGCAGGGTTACCACAGTAGCGCCAAATGTTAGCCAACTTGGCGATAGCTGGCTAATTTGGCGAAATTCCCATTTAAAACCATTAATCTTTCATAATGGAGGTCACTGAAATTTAATTTAAACTCCACTCTTTTAAGATATTTTTTCGAAATCTATGGGTGAGTACATCTTTACATCTTCCTCCCGATGCTACGAATAAAATAACCGCCAATAGACAACGGTGTACTGTGTGAACTCCTAACTGCGCGATTTTAATGTGCTTTAAGTACTTTTCCAGTATAGGTGAATTGGCGAAAAAGGAAATTTGGTAACATATTTTCCGGGAACCTATTCACTGTTTCATTTTATGTACACACGCATTTTTTTCGATATTTATACGATTTATTTAACATAAAAAAGCCATTTCTCTAATTTTATACAGAAACAGATGCAATTTGTACATAAAAACATCAATAATATACATATAAAACAAATAAAAACGCTCATTAAATTTGTTTTCATAGCTGTTTATATGATTTGACAACAAATCTCGATATTTTTCCGTTATACGGACACCATGCCAAAATGTATGCTAATGCGCCAATTATTTCAAAATGCTAAAAGATATTTGTAATTTTATGCCAGCAGTTTAATATGAGTTTTATTTTATTGCTTTATTTTATAGCAGTTATTTGTTCACTTATTTTAAGTATATATTTGTGATTTGATGAAATAGTTCGTAAAATTCTGGAATTTTCAAATGTTATATTTTTTAAATGCTCACTTTAGTATCGACAATGGTTTTTCTTTTATTTTTCAAATGCTTCAATTCACGATTTTGCTCCAACTATTACGCTTGGCGACAATGGTGTCCGCATAACGGAAAAGTACCCAAATCTCACCTTCTGATGCCCAAATTACACCAAGCTTTTTTCTTAAATGCCAAAGCCCCTACAGTGGAAAAGTACCAAACTGTCTATTATTTTGCGCTATCCGTGTTATAGTTTGTACTATATGCAAGGGGAGTGAAGCGAAGAGTTTAAACATTAGATATTAAAGTTTCGGCACAGATGTCATATACGCACCATATTGGAGCGATTTTTTTTCTGACGCCAATGTCATATACACAACGGGTACTTAACTGGCGCAAAAGTGTTTTAATTTTGCATGATATGGTAATCCGGATGTTGTTGTTTATGCTGTTGATGTTTTCGCCAAATTGGCGTCGGAAAAAAATCGCGCCAATATATGATAACGTATATGACAACTGTGCCAAAGTTTCTATAAGGTTTCTATAAGTTTCTATAAAGCAGTATAAGCAATATAATTAAGAATAAAATAAACGCAAAATAAGACTAAAGAAGAAAGAAAAACCATGCGTTAAGCATAGAATATGAAACACTTCCCAACACATCCTGAATGCTTTAACAAAACTTCGCTATTTAGGGAAATAAGGTAAATAAGATAGCGTTACTTCTTAGATATCCCGTCGACCAATTTCGCCAAATTATATAAATCGCCAAATCAATAGTAAAACATTAATAAAAATACAAATAAAACGTCGAATTAATGGTTTTATTGGCCATTATTGGCATTTAATTAATTAATAGCAACCATTATTGGCAATTAATCTTACAATTTGGCGACAGTAATTTGGTCGACGGGATAACTAAGAACTACCAAGATAACTAAGTAAACATTTTAGAAAACGCATAAAAAAAATTAAAAATTGATTTCAGCAGTTAACGTCCATAGCCAATAGTACCGTTATTACATGCCACAATTAAGCTAAAATTTAATTTAAACTACTCTTAAAACTACTGAAATCACATTTCCAGATATTATCATCCATAGACAATGTATCCAATTCTTTGCATGACCATGTATATCATTTTATCTATATTCCACAAACATTTCTTAGGAAACTAAATGCAGTTCAGCGTAAAAATGCATACCTCCTTTAAAAACCATCTTTAAGCAATTTACTCTCATACTCAGTAACCCTTACGAATTCTTTTGTGTAGCCCTGCATATGAACTGTAGCATTTATACACACAGTATAATATGCATAAATGCAGTGAAACATAAAAGCGCATATCATAATTAAAAATGCATTATAGCAATCATTGCTTATGTACAATACTTCGGATAAAAGTTTCTTGGCGAGAAAGAAGTTTGCCAACGTATTTTCTGACAACCTATTTACTGCTTCATACTCACAAACAATTTTTCCCATATGTATACAATTTGGCACAGATGTCCTATAAGCCCCATATTGGCGCGATTTTTTTTCCGACGCCAATTTGGCGAAAACATCAACAGCATAAAGAACATTCGGGTTAGCATTATAAGCAAAATAACGACACTTTGGCGCCAGTTAAGTACCCGGTGCGTATATGACATCGGCGTCAAAAAAAAAAAATCGCGCCAATATGGGCGTATATGACATCTGTGCCGACAATTTAATATAAAAGAAGGGTACTTTTCGGTTAGCCGGACGCCAGTGTTATATATACATGCCTATGTATATATACATGTATATACATATACATATAAATATACATATATATATGTGCGTATGTATACAATATATGTATATATAAATATATGAACATATACACATATGTTTGTAAATATAAAAGTATGTATAACACTGGCGCCCGGCTAACCGAAAAGTACCAAAAAAAGCTATTTACCCATTTTTATAAAGAAACAGAAGTAATTTTTGCACAGATGTCATATACTCATGGGGGTTGGTGTGATTTTTCTATGACGCCAATTTGGCAGAAATCTCGCTTTCGAATACCAGTTACTTATATATTTTTCAATTATTTGCTATCATTTTGAAAAGGGTTGGGTTGGGTTGTTTTTTGATGGCCAATTATCTACACGAGGGATATAGGCCCGGGGAGAGTGCCCTCCGTGGTGGTCTTTCTAAGGGAACCTAATCCGTATTAACGCATGGAAGATCCACGGCTCGAAGAAAACCACGAAAACTCCGAACGATTAGGCCGACGGGCGCGATTGGGATCGAACCCAGGGTACAGATGTCATATTCGCCCCATATTGGCGCGATTTTTTTCGGTTGCCAATTTGGCGAAAACATCAACAGCATAAACAACATAATCCGGGTTACCACATCAAGCAAAATAACGACACTTTGGCGCAAGTTAAGTACCCTTTGCCTGTATCATTTGGCGTCAGAAAAAAAATCGCTCCAATATGGGGCGAATATGACATCTGTTCCGAACCCAGCACCTCCCGTCTACCAGCTTCGAGAGCAGAACCTCTCGGCCACTGGTGGGGCTCATTTTGAAAAGGAAATAACTATAAATAAATAAAAGTTTGAATAATAACTATAGAACAAAGCAGTTTATATAATTAAAAAACAGAAAATAAAAGTAAATAAACAATTTATTAATAAATAAAAAACAATAGCCGGGTTACCATAGCAGGCAAAATAACACCATTTTGGCGCCCGTTAGGTATCCCGGTTCATATCTGAAATCTGTGCCGTAATTTGTATATAAATATATATCTATATATTTAGAAACGACTTTTTTATGCATATAAGTGCATATATAAACAAAGGTAAAAGTTCATTAGATTTGTTTTCATAGCTATTTATATATTTTCGCAACATATCTCACTATCTGATGCCCGAATCGCGCCAAGCTTTTTTTAAAAATGCGCTATAATGGAAAAGTACTTAAATAAATAATTAACAGAAATAACAAATTATACAAACTAAAACTTTTTATTTCGAGATCAATGCATTGTTTTTAATTTCGATTAAAAATACATATATCCTTGGATAACTTCATTTGAAGTTAGTTTCACAGCTTAATATCGCATTCCATATACCTAAACAAACACAAGTGATTCATTCATCGTGAAACGTCAAAAATATTAAATCATTGAGGTAATCATTCACAAAGTAAGTTCTCCAACAATCAATAGGCAATATTCTAATGACGTCATAGTAGGTAAAGTGTATCGTTTGTTTATGGTTTGTAATCACAAAGATTTAATTTTGCGATGTCTCTTAGTTACATTATTTTATTGTCATATTTATGAGCTCAGAACAAAAGCCTATTTTTTCATTATTTAGTTATTAAAGACGGAAAAAAATCATAGATGCATGATTTGAAAATTTTAAATAATTTTCTTTCTTAATACTAAAAAATAACATCGGGAAGTAACAGCGGGTTTAAGTTAAATAAGTTTAACTGTTTAATTCTGTTGTAATATTCAAAATAACCGTATTTATTGGATTTCAGTACTCAACATCAGGGCCCGATTAAACTTTGAAGTTAGAGGAATTACAATGTCATTTCAGGACCTTTCTTTTGGAGAAGCTTTTCTAAATTCCATATATACATGGAAAATCTTCAGTGTTAGAAATATTATTCCTAGGACTGACATAACACGAGAACGGCCTGCAATTTTACACAAGTTTTTGAAAGCTACTTTATATCAGAAATTTTACTAAAACCTGGTTACTTTTTTGTTATAGCGGACCACACTATTAGAATTATGACAAGCTGCAGCCAATTTCGCCAACGTCGTAACCAAGATCGTGAAGCCCACACATATAATACTATATAATACCATTTCATGAAATCGTATACGATAATTTAATAGTTTTTAACCTTACTTCAAATGTGTTATTTATTTATTTTTAAGGCTTAATAATCTAAATTGTCCAATATATGAATTTAAAAAAATGTAAACAAAGATTGAATAGACATCACCGCAAAAAGCCTCAAATCTGCATAACACTTGGAACCAAACTGTGCAGATTACTGTACACAGATTTTCATAAATGTGTTTCGTTCTTAAAATGTGTTATTTTCATCTATCACTGCGGAGCAAGCGAGAAAACTTATATCCTTGCACATGAGTTGTATATATCTTTATATCTAAATTTCCGTCATTTTTGACGGGCTACCTTTCTAGTTACTATATAATGTTAAATGCAAACATAAATACCTTTTTATATTTTTTAGTAATTTATAATGTGATTTATATATTATATTAATATTTGAAAACAATACGAATAAAAAAAAAAACATTTCCGTACCATTGATAAATGCTCGTGTAACGCAGTGCATTAAGTTTTAACTTTTTCTGTACATTTAATTTTTCGTATAATTCAAATCCATCATAATAGAGACTTAAGTTACGATGCATTATATAATGCGATATACTTGTTTCTTGATATCAGTACTGGACATTAATTTCCCGATAAAAGTCTGAAGTTTTTTAAAATTAATTAACAGTTTGAAACTATCATATAAGTAAACTGAATGAAGCGTATTGAGAGATCCACCCAATGCAAACTTGTCGCGAATCCCATAGTATTTATGTTATTAATTATAACTAAATTAGTCTGTTTTTAACAATTTGACGTTTATGGCTTTTATACTGCTACTGGACATTGCATAACAAAAATGTATCATTAAAAGTTGTTATCTATGCTTGAAAAGTCGATGGCACATAGAGTACGCCGCCCCTGTCATTATGTATCTCCAAACCGTCCGTGTCTTTAAGAGTTAATATCTCGGCTAATTACCGATGATTTTTTCGAAAATCATTATCAACAATGCTGTTATAATTTTGCTACGAAAGCTAACACCAGCTCTCCTCAACATCTTTTCTGAATGCCCGCAAATCGAAATTCGTGTGTATCAGTAAAATGCACTTTTCTCAAAAACTATGTGACCTAGGGTAATCACTATAATTTTCCTGTAAGGTTTACGTTAACATCTAGTACCTCTAATTTTATCATAATTTTAGTTTGAGTAGATTCTGAAATAGGTTGTGGGGGGGTGGATATATTTTTGCACTACATTTTCGACGATATCTGTACAACTATAATACCTAAAATTTTAAAAAATATATTTTTGAGTTCAGCGTTACGAAAGCTTTCACACATTTATACAAATAAAATATTTTTTTAAGTAACTCAATAAGCCTCTCTACATTTTCCATAATATATTTGTGAATGCTTAATAATTTATAAATATGTAGGACAATTGTCTTTATTACTTCTCACAATTTGAACATCCTACGTTCCATAGTTAGAGATAAAATGACTGTGACAGACAGACAGACACAGGAGTGATCTTAAAATGGTTTTTTTTTTGGCATTATAAGTACGAAATCCTAAAATGGTGAAGCTCGTGTAGTTTTTTTCTACGTTAAATTAGGAAATGTAACTCAAAGTTGTTTTGATGCAATTCATTTAGGTATTATCTAGACAGATATTTGCAAAATAAAAACGTATAAATACGTCAAACAGTTTGTATAACTTCTTGAAAAATATTTTTAGAGTTTTTTATCATTTACAAGATATTTTTTTCGTCTATTTAAACAAAAATATTCAAAACTAATTTTAAAGAGCCTTTTAAAAATTTAATTATTTAACCAAATAAAGTTTGGAAATAAATAAAATTATCCACGTACTAATAAATATAAAGACTACTTCTTTCACTACTTGTGTATCCTAGTCTATGTATTTAAATAAACAATTAAAGGTCGATTCTTTTCATTAATGTTCCGGAAGAAGTTTATTAAAATATTAATATATTTAATTAAATGTGTATTATACACGTAAACAAACTTTTGTTATCTTCTGCAGAATATTTCGCAGAATATTTCGCAGAATAATTCACTAATTTCAACTTCTTCATTTTCTTTCCAGATTCACTACAGGATTTGTGGGATTGTTTTTTCTTTGGTGTATAATTAATATGTGATTACTACTATCTTGATATTGCATTGAAAACCGTTCCCTAATTCTTGAACTATATATTAATAATAATTAAGTTCTCTAAAAAAAGCCGTAATGTGACCGTGATGTGAGCGTAATTGAGGCATTGCAGATTATAGATGGCGAGTTTGCGAAACACTTTTCGTAAATCAGCTGTTTAAAATGGACATTTATCATCATCATCAGTTTATAACCTTGCGTATATTAATAGCAAGCTCTATATTCAGCATATAGAATAAATGTAAATGCCTGAAAATAACATAAAAATATGATAAACTTCCTGCAGTTCACTCTTAACATCCGCTGCTCTTCAATATTCATTTTATTCCACTTTCAAAAAAATGTTTTATATAACTTCATCTTGCAATATTGTAACATGACGTTTCTTCCTGTAATCCTTATGTATCCTTATTCCTTTTACTATCTTAAGCAATCATATGCTACGAAACCAATCTTGATATCCAAACTAGTGATCAATTTCGTTTTCTTTCCTTTCTTATAAAGCGTCTCTCTTTCTGATAACGTGAATTCTCTTTCTATGTAGCAAATAGCATCCAAAGCACAACAATCGATTTCTTTTTCATCAAGGCAATCAAATGGGAATCTAAAAGGAATCTTCTACAAAGCTTAACGCAAAAATCCCTTGCATTTAATATGTTACGAATTTATAATAGAAATAACTATAAGAATTGGAAGTTTAAAACATTTTATTTCGGAATATTTTTCTAAAAATTGAATAGCTAATGAAATAATACCAATAAAATATTTTCAATGTATTTTCCTTTAGTAAATCAGAGAAAAATGAAATGATGTTATAACTAAAGAATGTAAACAATTACAATTTTCCTATATAATTCGAAAATTAAAATTTTATATAACGTATGATTTCCTTTAGTGATGCAGTTATACTTTTATTTTAACAATCCCTAAAGGAATTTGATAAAAAAAGATAGACAACTTGCCATACATACATAGATTTATTGTTTCATCTATAGAGATGTTTTACCTATTAACTGAAATTTAAAGGAACATTCCATAGATGACCGCATATAGTGTTGTACCGTGTCAGTTTCCCAGGTTTGGGTTTCATTATTCCTGGGTATCAACAATTATCTTCTTCTGTCCATTAACATAAAAACTTTCTATATAATTAAAATTTCTAGTATTTTTTCTTTGTCAATATATCTGTTATCAGTGAGCGTATTCGTTTTAATGATATAAGTGTCATTGCATCCAGTTCAAATTATAATTTTATGTTTGCTGTTAATTTATAAAGTTTTTTTGCTACTTTTCGGTTAGCCGGGCGCCAGTGTTATATTTACATTCATATATATATATATATATATATATATATATATATATATATATATGCACATATATGTAAATATATATATGTACACACACACACATAAATATATACATACATATATATATATATATATATATATATATGTATATATGTATGTAAATAAAAGACTGGCGCCCGGCTAACCGAAAAGTACCGATTTTTTTTTTTCTTTTCATTAACTTCTCGTTTACAAACATTAAATATACTTATGCATCTCATCTGCAGGTTTTATTTTGCAACAGTGTGACAAATAATTATTTTTTAAAGTGTGTGCTTTCATTTCTTTCTAAGTTGAAAATTTTACTTTTGTTGTATATTTAAGATATTATAAATGAAGTAAAAAATCATCATATTTAATAGTTTAAATTTCGTGCCATAGTTGGTGAGTCTGTAAGAAGCAGTAAAAGTAAACATTTTTTAAATTTTAGTATATGGGACATTCTCCCAATCTTTAGACTTTCGGGAATAAAAATCTGGTGAAATTAAACTTGGTAAAATTACATTTTAATCTGATAGACAAATGCCTTAATGATTTAAAATAAAGAAAAAATGCTCAGCAGCGAAAATTTTTTTATTTAACTGAGGTTTAGGTTAAACTTGCGAGTTTAATTTTCCTTACTATTTTACCACTATAACTTTTATTTTCTTCTAAATTTTTACTTGTAATGAATTTTCATAGCACCCATAGGACATTAAAATAAGAAATAATAACAATGTAGCATTTTTAGTACAAATTTTTCGTACAACATTGTCTTAACGAAGTGCAAAAGAAGGGACGGAAGGGAAAAAAAAGGAGGGTGGTATAGGAAAAAGGGGATGTTAATGAAAAAAAGGGGGGGATCGTAAGGATGGGACGGTAAAGGGAATTACCACTTTTAGTTAAATCATGTTAAAACTAAGTGATAGACACAACATTTATTGATTTTTAGAAACAGTTATTTGCATTGAATTAAATTTTTTTAAGTTAATTTCCTTCGAAAATTGCAGGAATAAACCTTGGGGACGGTAAGACTACCAATAAAGCCACGATGTTTGAAACTGATATTTAAATGCTGATTTAAATCCGGCAGTAAATTTCCTGTCAAAGAATTTTAGACATTCTTTTTCTAGCATACTTCTGCATGAGAAAAAATCTTGAAAAAAATTCTCTGGCTGCATCTGAAGTGATTTTCTCTGTAAGTTTAGCAAGAGGGATGGTAAGGAATCTAAAATCCAGGGACAAAAAGTTAAAAAAATAATATCAACCGTAAAAATGTGTGCAGTGTGAAGGAGGTTGTTCTTCTAGCCGTGACTGATCGTAAAAACAAAACACGCAATAACCAGGGTCGTGCAAAATATAAAGATACTCCAATATGATGTAGGAAGATGAATTTATTGCGTCATAATAAACACCGGGGAGAGATACAAACAGGAGGCGAAAAACAGCAGCCTCTTTTTAGCAAAACATTCAGAGGTGAGGGCGAGAGCAGAAGTGACGTGACTATGCAGCTAAAATCCATATTCTTGGCGTGATACATTATCGCCAATATACAAGTATTTTGCGCCATGCACAAGGGAAAAACAAAACATTGGCTGGTAAGGATTAGCCAAATACAACCGGTGACATTATACATATTTGAATTGCGCAAGGTACCATATTTTGAGGTTACTAGATTCTTGTGGTGTGGGAAATGAAAAAAAGAAGACATTGCGCTTCGGATATAATGCGTTTTAAGTCATAACGGAAAATGTTTTCGAATAGAGACAAAGGCTGTAGAAATTAAAAAATCGTTAGGCGAAAGGCGTGTGAATGCGATTGGTGAGACAAATGTGAATACGAAGTTCAGTCTGAAGTGCAGATTGCAGCTGTTAGAAAAATATGCAGGATTCTAATACATATGAATTTAACGGTCTGGATTTTTTGTGCAGTGAGAGAATAAATGTAATGAATAGACTGCAAGTTAAATACTTTTGATGATGCGCCAGACACATTGCCAGATATGGATAGCTCAGAAACTAAAATGTTTTTGTATTAACTGACAGTCGTACCGTTTTTTCTACAGGCTAAATATTTGTGAGAAAATATTTCAAAGTAGAATGGGAAGACTGAATTACAGATTTAATTTAGGAACCGCACTGGGAGAAAATAGTACCTTAAAATAAATAAAGTATTAAATTGAATTTTGAAGTGAAGAACTGCGAAAGGGGGGGGGGGGGGGTAGAACGAAAACCTATATAACATGATAATCGTTTCGGAAAAAAAAATTACATCGAATTACTTTTATTGAAACATTTTTATACAGACAGCTCCAAACTTAAAAATCAGAATCAAGGACACGGGGCGGTATAGGAGTTTTCCTGGAATTTGGACCTCCAACATCTTCCAAAACTTATTTATCTCGTTAATATTGTTATTCAATCATGCAATGGGATGTCGCCCAGTATATGAAATTAAAAAAAACACAAGTATATGTCCTAAAATAAAAATTATTATTCAGGGACATAAAAGTCAAAAGATTCTGAGAATACCCCATATCTGGCCCGTAAATAAAAATTGACAGTCAGGGAAATAATTTATTTGTTTATTTATTTTTACAGATTTTATTTCAGTCTTGTTACAAATATTTTTTCACTGCACTGTTCATTAAAAACTTTTCATCTAAAGATCCTTAATATAAAGAATATATATAACTGATATCGATTATTTTGTATTCAATTAACTTTTATAATGATTTCGCATTTTAAACCCAAAACATAAATGTATTGATATACTTAAATCAAAAATGTTTGTTCGGTAAAAGAATGAAACTAAACTTCATTCATTTGAAATTTTAAAAATCATTATTAATTCAAATATATTAATTAAAAAATTAAAATATTGCTTGAAGTACTTATGATTTTATATTAAATATTTATAACTTATTATCAATGCAATTGACAAGACATCATCTATTCAGATATAGATATATACTTAATATATATAATTTTAAATTAAAATATTTACAGTTTACACGTACAGATTATGGGCAATATAAAGAAATAAATATATAGTACAAAGTAACATTTTATAAATATACCATGTGTACTTACGCGAATATATTGTTAATTCTTTACTGGCACAAATGGTAAAATATATCACAGTCACTTAACTGAATGGAAATATAACTTTCATTATGCTCAATTTTACTCTCAAGTGATCGGAACTTGATCACTCGAATGAGAACTCACCTTCAATTCTCTTTCCTGTTGCGTGACCAAGTAACTTTGTAATGGAGTTTCACTGATTAAAGCCCCTATGATAGTTGTTTTTTGGCGTGTCTCCAAGACACAGATCATCTGTTGATGTGTCAGAAATATATAAAAATTATGATTTCTCAATTGAATGACTAAATGACGGTCGCATAAGAGTCACCTACTCACATTTTGAAATGTCGACTGGTTACCTGTCATAAACGCAACAGTCACAATGGAGTTACCAAATAGAGATAACTTGAAATAAATTATGAGACGAATGGAAATAGTTTCAAAATTTTTGGTTGGCCGTAGTAACTGTGACAATTGTGACACGTCATTTTGTAACCTCAAATTGGTGATTGTCTGAGCTGTAGAGATTGTAGCTATTTCCATCACCTGATGTTAGATGAATTTATCTTTATTTACCGCAATAACTTTATTTTTCGAAAATTATAATTTTGGGAATCCTGCTGAATTTTTGGATACCAGTCTCCATGTTCAAGTTTTAAAAAATCAGGAATTGAAAAAAAAATTGTTCATTGCATTTAATGTATCTCAATTTCAATATTCATATAATGTTTTGAAAACAATTTGTTTAACAATAACTAATATAATACTGACTCCCTACAACATTATATGCAGAACACGTTTGCGAGTAATTGAAGTTTACCACAAATCTGATTCTCTCATATTCCTTTTTAACAAAGTACATACATTTCATCTTCCAAAATTAATCTTGGAAAATAATATTTAAGAGTAATAGTATAAATGAAAAAAAAAAAGTTTTAAAATACATGATTTATTAAAATTCCCTAAATTGTATAAATATTATATATTTTTGTAAGTGTGCTTCAAAATTTGGAGATATCTCGCCAAGTTGGCCAAAATTTGCGCTATTGCGGTAATCCTGCAATTAGTATTTTTCAACAAATTCTCATTGTTGAAGCTGATACTGATTTCTCCCTAAGAAATCAGTAACCATTACGTTTAAGTAGTGTTAGTTTAAACATAAGTATGTTTTTGCAATCTCTTTCGAAAACTGAGTGAGCAGTCAACCCCCCCCCCCCCCCGCCTCTTAGTGATCAATATTTGAAAAATTCCGAAAAAAGTGTTTACTAATTTTAGTTATTCTATAGGCATGACAAGTTTCAAGATGTCATTTCCATTCATTTATCCGAAAGGTGATTTTATTATTATTATTATTTTATTTTTGAAAAAAAAAATATTTTTATAAATTTACTTCAAAATTTTGAAATATCCCGCGAAGTTGGCAAAAAGTTTTCGCTATTGTGGTAATCCAGCCATTAGTACTTTTCAACAAATTCTCATTGTTGAAGCTGGTACTGATTTCTCTATAGGAAATCAAGCTATAAATCAGTAACCATTACGTTTAATTAGTGTTAACCTTAGTAGTGTTAGTTTAACCATAAGTATGTTTTTGCAATCCCTTTCGAAAACTGAGGGCGTTTGAGGGCTGTCAAATCCCTTTCCAGCCTTAGGGGTCAATATTAAAAAAATTCCGTAAAACGTTTTAATAATTTTAATTATACTATAGCATTGTGAAGTTTCAATTTTTATTACCATTCATTTATGAGATTAGCGATTTTTTATATTTTTTGTATTTGCCTCCCATTGTCCCGCAAAGTGACAGAATTATTAGAAATCAATGTACAAATCATCTATTTCACTTAGGAATACATTAATATATATTAAAATTTCAAAGCTCTCCTGTCAACAGGATATGGGTGAAAATTGAGTACCGAGATTCGACTGGCACAATTCGATAAGCAGAATTGTGAAAATAAAGCATGTAAAAATCTCTCTTTTCTAAAAAAAAAAAAAAAAGTATCTAACGCTGTCACCGACGCCGGTATTGAATTTTTTGTGACCGGAGGTCTTTCTTCGTTAATGATAAGAAAACTATTGCATAAAATATCGCATACAAAAACATGGAATTCGGTTGTATTATACAGAAATGTTTGATAAATACGCTGATGCAGACAGTTTTCAAATCGAAGAATTATTTTAAGAGATATTTAATGCTAAAGTTGAACAAAATCGTTCAATTTAAAACTTTCATAGGAGCAAAAACTATACATCTGAATTTAATCATCTTTAGATAATTTTATTCGTTAAAATTCCCGGTGTGCAGACTGCATTTAATTTTTTTTTTAAATTAGACTCATCTTTTGAGAATTTATTTCTATTTTAAATTCAAATTTTCAGCATTTGGAAAGATATTTTTTACATATTTTAGAAAATGGTATTAATTTAAACTGTTGCCAACTGTATAAACAGAGAAAACAATAATTTTTGCTTCAAATAATAAAAAAAAAAGTTACACGTGACTATTATAAATAGAAAAAACCCTTCCAATTTGAATTAAATAATTAGGTATAAAAAGCAGGAACTTATTGAAAATTACGTCATAAAAAGTATATTTGCACGAGAAATTTAAAAGAGAGAGAGGGTATTGTAAAATAATAAATTCATTAGCATGCGTTAGAAGTCTTAAATATGAGACATTACGTTACATTACACTTAAAATAACATTGCAAATGAACAAAAAATAAGATTGCAAAACAGTTTAAATTTAAAAATTGAGCGAGGCATTTATTTGATTGATCTTTTCAACTATTTCAGCGCACATAATATTTCATTTTTAACAAAAGTATTTTCACGTGAATATTAAAAAAAGAAAGAAAAGTTTGGTGAAAATTAAGTCAGATTAAAAATGTTACATTTAAAATGTCTTATATTAAAGGACTTTCTTTTCACTTTGTTAAAAAATACCGGGAGACAAAGACTCTGTTTACTTAATTCATTTTATATTAGCTTATTTTGAAATGTTTAACTGATTTTATTTAATCAAAGACGAAAACATCCATTGTATCTTTTAACAGCAGCTGACTTGTTCTTAAAATTCCGCAATCAAAGAAAAATGAATAGGAACCCGTTTATAGGTTGATCGCCACTGTTTTTTAAATTATAAATCAATGTTTCGAAATCTTCTTAAAGCGTATGAAATTAGCGTGCTCTTAGCGTCTGCGGTGTCTGAACGGGGGTTGGGGAACGTAGCCCGTAAGGGGAAGAGCCCCGTAGTATTAAAAAAAAAAAAAACATTTTTTCATATTTTCTAAAAGTTGTCACGTAACAAAAATATCAAGATGAATAAAAATACATTTAAATACAGAATTTACCTTGCAATTATTGACATAAATATTTTTTTAACTTTCATGAAAATATTTCATTTACTTATTTTCTCGAAATAAAATACTGTAACGAATTTAATTTCTCAACTAACATTTGGAACTTAAAAAGCAATACGTGAAAAAAATTATGCTGCAGTTTTTTTTTTTTTTCTTTCTTTGAGACATATGTTTGCAAACAAAAATTTCCAATTCTAATAAAGTTATATTTTCTGAATTTTATTTCTGATGCTAAGAAAAAGTTTCAAAGTTTTCTTTCATACGGAGATCTTTTATTTATAAGCAAAGAAGCATGTTTCTTTCTTTCTTAGTTCTGAACAACGCAAAAAATAATCAAATTTATAAAGCATTGCAAATAAATTAACCTTCATTCTTTGTGTGTCTAAAAATATAGAAAAAATTTTTCAAGGAGTTTTAATGAATTATTTTTATTTAGTTTTGTTTAAAGAGTTAGAAATTTGTATTTTCTTTATTTTTATAATAAGTAGCGATGTCCTATAATGAAAAGTGTTGGATAAGTTATACATGTAATTCAATGAAATTGCTACAGATGCTAAATTTTCTTAGACAGTAATTTAAGTATTATCTAAAGTATAATCAAAGATATATCTACAATTGAACGTGAACTTCAATTAAATTTGAATATGTCTGCAACAAGTGAAAACACACCAGTAAATAAATGGAATCCTATATTAAAAAGACAATATTCATGATTCCGTTTGAAGAAATACCATAAAAGTTTAACTATCTTGTTTAATTGCTTATTTTATGTAGCAATTATGCAAAATTCAATTCCGTCTTAGCAGATTGCACTGTATATATATTTAAATAAAAATGAACAATTTTGTAACAAATTTTACTTGTGCTGCAGTGTGAAAAGCTGAATAACGCGTTCCTACAAAAGAACTATCTTCTGAATCATAGATTTTAAAATTTAAATAATTGCCTCTAAAGCATGAAATGAGGTATTTGCATTTGCATTTATTTCCTATATTTTAATAATTCAACTATCTTTCTTAATATTTATTAAATTATTAATTCAATCTCAAACCATAAAATAATGATAAAATTTCTAATATTACACTGTAAAAAAAAAAAAAAAAAAAAATCTGTAAAGTTACTAAAATTTTTCTAGGGAACTGGGATTCCGAGAACATTTTATGTAACGACAACAAGAAAAATTCCTGTAACAGATGCTGTTACAAGAGTTTTTGTTGTTGCCGTTACATAAAAATTTCTAAGAATCCCAGTTTCCTAGAAAAACATTAGTAACTTTACAGATTTTTTTTTTACAGTGCATGGGTAGGAATATATTCCGCATTTTCATATTTTTTAATATTAAGTATTCAGCTATAAACTAAAAAATTGTAAATTTATGAATTTTAAGATATTATTATTTTCAGATTCAAACACTTGGATTTTAGTGACGGACATGTTACATGGAAACTAATTATTTCATCTGTTTAAAACACTAGGGGTTCTGCCCACTACGAGCTACGCTCGTCAACCCCCGTTCAGACACCGCAGACTCTAAAAGTACGCTAATTTGATCGGCTTTAAAAAGATTTCGGAAGATTGAGTTATAATTTAAAAAACAGTGGCGATCTCCCTATAAACGGATTTCTATTCATTTCTCTATGACTGTGGGATTTTAATGCCAAATCCGCTGCGGTACTACTTGATTAACCCGTCGACCAATTTCGCCAAATTATATAAATCGCCAAAGCACTTTCCAAATTATACAAATTGACATCATTTTTATTTTAAATAACGAAAGAACAAATAAATTAGTGCAACATTAATAAAAATACAAATAAAACGTCGAAAAAAAAATAACTTGATGACGTAGACACGTGTAACTTGCTTAAAGTCAAGTTAATGTGACATTTACGATCAACCATTATTGGCATTTAATCTTATAGTTTGGCGAATGATAGATTTTTGGTCGACGGGATAACTAAGTAGTACCAAAAATACATATGTCAATCGCTGTTTTCGTCTTTGATTAAATAAAATAAGTTAAACATTTCAAAATAAGCTAATGTAAAAGGAATTAATTAAACAGAATCTTTGTCTCTCAGTATTTTTTAACAAAGCAAAAAGAAAGTTCTTTTAAATAAGGCATTTTAAATTAATCGTTTTTAATCTGACGTAATTTTGACTAAACTATTCTTTCCCTTTTTAATAATCGCGTGAAAATACTTGTGTTAGAAATGAAATATTATTTGCGCTTTCAGAAATAGTTGAAAAATATCCTCTCAAAATATCAAATAAATGTCTAGCACAATTTCTAAATTTAAACCGTTTTGCAATATTATTTTGTGTTCATTTTATGTAGTAACTGTAATGTGACGTAAATATGACGTAATTTCTCCTATTTAAGACTTCTAACGCATGTTAATAAATTTATTATTTTACAAGTTCCTTTCTCTCTTAAAATTCACGTGTAATTATAGTTTTATGGCGTAATTTTTAATAAGTTCCTCCTTTTTCTACATAATTATTTAATTCTAATGCCAAATGTTTTTTTGTTTTTTTTTTATGTTTATAATAGTCACGTGTAAATAAATTTTTAATTTATTTACACGTATAAATATATATATATATATTTTAAGCAAACATTATTGTTTCCGCTGTTTATACAGTTGGCAACAGTTTAAATTAATATCACTTTCTAAAATCTGTAAAAAATATCTCTAGAAATGCTGAAAATTTGAATTTAAAATAGAAATAAAACCTCAAAAAATTAGTCAAATTAAAAAAATAACTGCAATCTGCACACCGGGAAATTATAACGTATAAAATGATCTAAAATAGATTAAAATCTCATGAATAGTTTTTGCTCCAATAAAACTTTTTTAATCGAACGATTTTGTCCAACTTTAGCATTAAATATCTCTTTAAATAATTCTTCGATTTGAAAACTGTCTGCATCAGCGTGTTTATCAAACATTTCTGTATAAAACCACCGATTTTCATATTTTTGTATGCATTATTTTTCTTAATATTAACGAAGAAAGACCTCCGGTCACAAAAAATTCAAAATCGGCGGCGGTGACAGCGGTAGTTACTTTTTTTTTTAGAATAGAGAGAAATTAATTCAATATTTGATAATTATGTTTTATTTATTATGTAACTAAAGATTGTCGCATGAGAACGAGCGATATTTACACTTTTCCTAACCACCTGGAGAGATGCTGGGCAACATATAACAATATGTTCCCGCACCATGTTGGTTAAATCAAAGTAAAATTGCGTAATTTGTTATTTCTGTTTGTATAAATATTTTTTTATAAAATATAATTATGAGTGTAAAAATATAATGTTTATATAATTAAGTAAAGTAGGAGTGTAAGTTCATACAAAAATTTTTAAGTTGATTTTAAATATTAAATATATATTTTTAAAAAAAATTGTATTGTAAAATGAATGTATAATGTTGAATAGAGTTCGGATCTCAGATAACAACAATAGCCAGACGCCATGGTGTCGTTTTATGACAAGCCAGTGGAAAGTGGTGTATAATTAAAAATCGTAAAATAATAAAAATGTTGGAATAAATTTATGGCCTTAATAAAAGGGTTGGGATAAATTTATGGCTTTTCAGACCACCCAAACTTTAAGGCATATAATAATATTAAAGTATATGTAAGGGGCCATTTGCAGACTGTTAGCTAATAGGTCTATCTAGGGATAATGCAATATCTTCTCATATCCAATAAGGGAGGACTAGACAAATAGTTCCACCCACTGCAAGAGTTGGTGTGCCAGAAGAAAAAGGTTTGAAAAATGGAGTCTAAAAAAAGATGTCGAAGACGCAGGAGCTCTCCTGAAAGACCGTGCAATGAATCCAGAAAGCCCTAGTAATGCCCAGGCGAGATGGACATATCGGAGTGAGCCTAAGCAAGCCTAATTGAGGATGTCTTCCTGATGTTGAAATAAAAATTGATTGTTCTACTGCGGTCCGTAGCTATGCACCCTGCCATCCCGACATCGCCGCTCTGATAAGAAGCTGATTCCAGATGATATATGGATATGATCCTTAGCAACGCGACAACTCTGAATTTGATGAATAAAGGCCACCATCCCGTATATGATATAAGGTATTACCTTAATCTTTTTCTTTTACCACTTTAAATTATATGAGAAATTATAAATATCCTTTTATGATATATTATGGTAGAGAGCAATCTGAGATCCAACAAAACCAATAATTAAATATAATTAAGGTAATTTAAAAATGAAAGAGAATTATTCTTTTTTGCAAAAAGAAAAATATATAATAATAAGAGTAAATGAAAACATTGTCTTTTATTTTAAAGATTAAATATACATGAAATAATGAGAAGCAAACAAAAGTGTTGCTTTCTTTTTTTTGAATTAATATTATGTGTTTCTGTATATAGTTGTGTTCAATGTAAATAAAATATTTAATCAAGTTTTAAAAAGTTTCTGTAATTATTTAATTGATAATGTTTAAGGTGTATCAACTTATTTTTACAGCTTAAATTTTAGTTTAATTCATAAGTGGAAGAGTTCATCTAAATAATTCACAACGCAAACTCTTAATTTTATTCGTAATTAATTACATTTAATAATTACAGTTTTACGCGGATTATAATGTAACTTTATTAATTATACGCGTTGCTCTTCTACTAGAATTACGTAATTACGATCACTTATGTTATTTGAATTTATCTAAGGTATATAAAATTATATACCGATTTACTATGAGGTTGCTTGGATGATTTGGACAAATTAACAATTTTGAGTGTAAATTAAATAGGAAATAAACAAGTGTAATTATCTGTCCAGCACCTACATTATGTTGCACTATTTTGGACAGTGAAGCAAAAAATTTTAAACATGTTTAATGATTTTAATTATTTCTATTCATTCTTTAGTTTTATCGTCTAATTTGATGGGACTACGTAAATGATGTAACAAAAGATTCCTTTCAGATCAAATTATGTTATTCAGTTTAAATTGAAATAGCTTATTTATTGCTATACATTTTAATAAATCTAGGAATCTTCCTCTCTATTCTAAAAAAAAGTAACTAACGTTGTCACCGCCGCAGCCGGTTTTGCATTTTTTATGACCGGAGGTGTTTCTTCCTTAATATTAAGAAAAATATTGCATACAAAAATATGAAAATCAGAGCTGTTATAGAGAAATGTTTGATAAATACGCTGAAGTAGACAGTTTTTAAATCGAAGAATTATTTTAAGAGATATTTAATGTTAAATTTGGTCAAAATCGTTCCATTAAAAAAGTTTTATAGGAGCAAAAACTATACATAGTAATTTAATAATTTTTAGATCATTCTATACATTAGAAGTTACCGGTGTGCAGTCTGTATTTATTTCTTTAAATTTGACTCATTTTTTGAGGTTTTGTTTCTATTTTAAATTCAAATTTTCAGCATTTCAAAAGATATTTTTTACAACTCTTAGAAAAGGGTATTATTTTAAATTGTTGCCAAATTTAAAATAAGCGCAAAGAATAGTATTTTCTTCAAATTAAAAATTCATTTACACGTGCCTTATTATAAACAGAAAAAAAATTTCAAATCAGAATTAAATGATTACGTATTAAAAGCAGGAAAATATTGATAATTACATCATAAAAACTTTATTTAAACGTGAATTTTAAAGGAGATAGAAAATTGTAAAATAATAAATTCATTAATATGCCTTAAAAGTCACAAATGAAGGAAATTATGTCATATTTAAAATTGCGAACAGTTTAAATTAAAAAATATATTTGCGCGAGACATTTATTTCATATTTTGAGATTATCTTTTTAAACTATTTTTGAGAATTCTAAGACAGCGCAAATAATATTTCCTTTGTAACAGCAAAAGTATTTTCACGTGAATATTAAAAAGAGAAAAAAAACTTTGGAGAAAATTACGTCAGATTTAAAACGATACATTAAAAATGTCTTATTTAAAAAAAAAAAAGTTCCTTGTTAAAAAATACCGGGAAGCAAAGACTCTGCTTACTTAATTAATTTTATATTAGTTTATTTTAACATGTTTCTTTGATCTGATTTAATGAAAGACGAAAACAGCCCGTTAACAGGGAGATCGCCACTGTTTTATTATTATTATTATTATTATTATTACTATTATTATTATTATTATTATTATTATTATTATAAATCATTCTTATGATTTTTTTTTAAGCTGATCAAATTAGCATGATTTTAGAGTCTGCGGTATCTGAATGGGGGTTGGCGAGCATAGCTCGTAGGGGGCAGAACTCCATAGTATATTTTAAAAAAAAAAGGAAAAAAATATTTTTTAATTCATTTATCGAATAGACATGACTCATAAGAATTCTTAATTGCAATTTCCAAACATTAGGTAAATTAATCAATTAATCAATGTATACTATTAATTTAATGTTAAAAGTTTTATTCAACACGGTCCAAAATTTATCGCATACATTCATGCGTTACATGTTACAAAAGAAGGTAAGAATACGATATCTACTTTGGTAGTGCCATACTTTCATAATAGGATCTTTCTACAGAAAACGTAACTTTCTGAGTTTAAATTTTTCTAAGATCATCTTTCAATTATTTTAAGATTTATGTAGTTGACGTATGAGCTTCTAATTGTTTCATTCTTAGTTTATTTTCTAATTATTTAGGATGCGATTCATATTATAGTTTGATGAAATTGTATAAGGCGGAGAATTCTATTAAAAATATTGATACACCTGTACGTATCCTGGTAGTTTTCTCTTAAATTGCAACATAAGATATATGCACACAATGTTTTATTTTGAGCATCGAGCATATTTAGGTTAATAAATGGAAACTTATTTAAATATTTCAAAATATTTTCGTGTATATCTTAACTAAATTATGCTTACGTGTTAAATCAAAGACGGGGATGCATAAATTTGCAAACATTTCTATTTCATTGAGAATTTTTTTTAATTTAACCCATTAACCGCCAAAACTATAAGGGTTTAAATTTTTTTTTATACAAATGATATTGGTTATTCATTTGAACATATATAACATTAATTTATAGTGGAAATAACAAAATTTGTGTTAGCTTACGAAAAATGGAGTGTTGCGTTCACGCAACGTCAGCGGAATAAGAGTACTTATGTTTATTGAGCTCAATTGAGCATCAGCAGGATTTTCTTGCATATATGGGCACTGTAAGATTTTTTTTTTTTTTACCTTTGTTACAATTTAGACAGCAAGCAATCACTTTAATGTAATTAATTTATTATTAAAATATTTTTTTTTTAATTACGGATCATATTCAGAAAACAGTTTCAAGTATCAAAATATTCGCTACACTTATGATGTAAATGAACATCACAAATGTACTGAAGCGATAAATATTCTGGCTATGGCATTGTTTACAATGCAGTCTTCCGCTGTCATCGGAATGACAATTAACACTTTCAGGGGCAGTAGTATGTTTATGAAGCCAATTAATTTTATTTCCCAAATGCCACAATGGCACCAGAATTGTGGTAAAGTTATTGTCTTTTATTACGTAATTGTTCGTAAATACCGGTGTCATTCATTCATTTCAACATTTTAGAAATATAATTGCATTGCCCCGGAAAGGGTTAAATTTCCGCGTTCTGTCTGTAATGGCTTTTGCATGGAGAACTTACTATGCCTTCTTTTGGCTGATTTGTTTATGGCTAACTCTTTACTTTCAAAGGGTGTTTGCAAAAGGTACAATGCAACTTCATGTCTGAAATCTAAGTGACAGTATTTATTTTCGAACATAAACTTTATACCTTCTCGCATTGGTCAAGGTTTTATTTTTTCTTCATTTTTTGGCTGAGTTATAATCAATTTTTCTACCTTTATCCTCTCCAAATCTCCAGTTTTTTTTTTTTTGTTGTTGTTTTTTTTTTTTTTTTTTTGTATGTGTGATTTGCACTACTTTTAGAGGGTACAAACTTCTATTTCACGCACATTTCAATTTCGCCAGCAGTATCGAAAGGTAAAATATCATTATCACTATTTGATATATTATTATTTCCTTCTTCATCAGTAATTTCTGCTATTTCTGGTGAAATAACGATAATATTTGTTTCGTTCCCGTCATAATTATATGAATCTTTATTAAAAATTCTTTGAAGACCTTCGAAGTATGTAAGATATGTATTTGAAGCATTTCTGTAAGCACAGAATAAGAAAAAAATCCACAGAGTCGAACGATACGAGTAATTACTGGAAATACCTCTTTTCCGCTGACGTTGCGTAAACGCAACACCTATTGTCTCTTCCTCCCCCTTTAAAACGAAAGCAACTGATTCGTTGAATGTTCTGATGTACTTTGACCTTGTCTAAAAATAGATTTACTCTAAAGCTTACGTTTGTCTACCTATATTTCTTCTGCGAAAAAGACAACGTGAAAGTTTTCGTTTAAAAATGCTTTAAGTTTCGAACTTGTTATTAAATAGAAGAAAAAAATGTTGAAAGAAAATATTTTTCTATTGAATTAGTAACCATAATATACCCTACTCAAAAATTACTATAAATATAAAATTCATTTCATAGCTAATTTTTTATACGCATTTATTTTGACTGTTGCGTGAACGCAACACTAGCGGTTAATGGGTTAATGGCAAATGACATACACCATATTCATACCTTAAAAATAAAACTTGAAAAGGGCAATTTTTGTTTTATCTCATTATTGTTATTTGATGAGTCATGATATTGCATTTTTTGAGTTATTGCGTTGAATATTATTACAATGCACTGTTAAAAATTTAAAGGAAACTGTCAAATTATTTGACCGTTTTTATAGATAATGGTCACGTAACCGTAATTTTAATTAATCCTAACAAATGATAACGCTTGAAAATACGGTCACGTAACCATTATTTACAAAAATGTTTAAATGTCTGGTCAGTTTGTTGATGATTTTTAACAGTTTGGAGGATACAGAAAATCTTGTAAAAAGCATTCAAACATATTTTTTTAAATAAATATTTTCTACAAGAAATTTTATTTACATATATAGGAAATTTTAGAAAAATAAAATAAACTATTGAATAAATGTTTTATTCATCATATTAGTAAAATAAATGACGATGCCAAGAATGACAGTCAGGTGTTACACATCACGGCGGTTTACAGGTATATCTCAATTTAAAAAAGCAAATTATAGAAATGTAAATAATTGGGAGATATCCGTAAAAACTAGAGATTTCATACATGTTATGTTTTGTAAAACTTTAGAAATATTTTTTTTAACTATTAAGTCAAAATATTATACCATGAACTAAAAAAATAAAAAAACGAAATCATTAAGACTAAAATACCTTTTTAAAAAATTGCTTAACTGCATTCATGAAAATAGAATAATTTTAGCTAAATACATTTGAACATATTTTATATTTAAAAATATACATTAATATATTTAGCATATCGCGTATATAATCGAAAAAATAATTCGAAAAAAAAAGCATAGAAATCAACGTTATAAAAATATATATACGTAAATATAAATTAATAGTGCATTTGCGATATTAGTGTTCGTACATTTGTATGTACATTTATGAAAAAACATTTGAAATGTTATTGAGGAATTCTAATGTGTTGACAAAATTAATTATCATGAGATGCGCATTTAATAGCATTTCAGCTTTATTGCACCTTGGAGGGACATTCTTTTCCACATTAGATCAATTTATTTCCCGTGAAACTACAATCTTACTTTCCTATAAATTAACATGTCTTTTACATAGCAGAAAATAAATTCCAAGCTACAAATGTAGTTCTCTAAAAGACCTGTGTTTATTTCGAACATAAAAAAATACAAATAATAGAAAACTGTGTAAAATAAAAAAAAATACTCAATATACTTTTTTAAATAATAAATGTATAAACATGTTCTTGTTTATTTTATTGGTTAATCCGTGAACACTCCAGTATAAATTATCTATTTATGATATAGTTAAATCCACTACTGAAAAATTGAAATTCGAAATCCATTTTATTGTTTAACTATATTCTATAAGACATAACATTGGTACATTGCAAGCGTAAAATAACTTTTGTTGTTTAAGTCAAATATGTGTATAGTATTTAAAGATTCACAAAACGGAAATAAGAAACTGTGAAAAATACAAGATTTAAAACCTAGTATATTTTATTTTTTGGTGAACTAAGGGTTGCGCGTGTAATGTATAAACAACAAATAAGATAAATAATGTATTGTTCAGCAAATATGTAATTGTTACTTATGTTGCCATGTTATATGTCTACTTTTTGTGATATTAATTTCCCATTTAATACTTCTGTTAATCAAATTGTATCTCAAGAAGATGTTTTAAAAGATTGTTATATATATTAGTGTGCCATATATAGTATTATAAATTTAAACAGCTGTTTTTTTAATCTCTCAAATACGTTACTGCAATCTATAAGTTAATATTACGAAATGTTTCCAGCTTAATAAAATTTTGTATCACGTATAACGGAACACTATTTCTCTTTATGGAAAAAAAAATCAATACTATGTTTTTTTTTAATGCAATCAATTTTACTAACTTAAATTCCTTTTTTAATATCATTAGAGAACTAAACGAAATAATTCACTGTAAATAAGAACGGTGCTAAATCGAATTATACTTAATGATCTAAACTTACCAATAAAAAACTACAGAAGAACTATAATAAATAACTTCAAATTACTTAAAACAATAAAAAATAAAATATATTGAAAATGAAGATAAAATTTAAAGATAGATCCAGAAATCATAAAATCGATTCAATAAAAATAATTCTATAAGTAAGAAAGAGGAATGCATTTAATTTTTGAAAAACATTTAGATATAATACGTGATTCGCGGTAAGTATCACAGTTTTCTGTTTAATTTTATCCAAACACTTGTTTACAAACAAAAATTTCCAATTCAAAAACAGTTGTATTTTATATTTCCTTTTCTGTTCACTATGTTCAAGAAAAAATTTTCCAAATCGTTACTTATAAAGAGATCTTTTATTTATAAGGGAAGGAACATAATACTGAGGACTCAATGAGTATCAGATGCATTTTTGTTTTTAAAAATGAATTGCAAATAAATAAAATTTTCAATTTAGTGTTTATAAAAATAAGAAAAGGGGGGATTTATAAAATATTTTCAAGCAAATTTTGTTTTTATTCTATCTCAGATGTAATAACACATTTTTTTAATCTGATTAATTAGCATATAATGAACAATGATATACGATAAACAAAGTATGGATGATATATATTCATTTAATAAACTAGCCCACCGTTATACTAACACACTCATTATATTTAATAAAAAAGTTATTTCTGTCCTATCTGATGCATTATTTTAGTTACATTATTAAATATAATTTGAAATGTTAAAAAACTAAAAACATTTAAGTTATCTCCGTACGTTAGTATCAATTTATTGAAAAACTTTGCAAAGAAACTTTGTATTTATATTTTTTGATTTGGTTTTATTAAAATCCAATAATTTGACTTTAAAATTATTTATATAACCCTATAAATTTTACAAAAATGATAAATATGTATGGCAATTCGAAGAAAGTTTTCAAACACTTGAAAAATGCTACATTAAAAACAAATAAACGTTAGTAAAAAATTTTAAGTAAACTACAAGACTTTATCTAGTGCACCTACAACAAGTTAAACGATATTTTAGTAACTAAATATTTTAGAAACAATCGAAGAGTCAATTATGAGATTCTAAACAGTTTAACTATATTTTTGTTCAAATAACAAGCCATAATTTCGAAAATATTCACGCAATTAAAATTGTTTAAGTTGATCCACTAGACAATGGTTTATAGACAGAGCTCGAGGAGATTTGTTAAAGAATGACAATAATATTTTTGGTTATCATTTTTAGAATGAGTTTTTTGTGTAAAAATCAATTTTAAGAAGAATACATTTAAACGTTAATATAGAATATTCTCACTATAAAGAATGGATCGACATCTGTTCTAAACATATGGAATGAACGCAGCTTTAGAACAGAAGCTTTAGAATGCATAAAAAGATGTAATTTCGGATAAAATAATAAAAACAAAATCTATAATTTCCACGAATTCGCTCATTTCAACGAAAGCAGATACCTTAACAAGGCACTAATCAGTTAAAAAGAAAAAAATTTTTATATGTGCTTTATGTTATAATAATAACAAGAAAACAAAGAATAAAATAGGCATTTAAAATATGTACCTTTATAATTCCACATTCATCGTGGATTACTTATATTTAAAGGTTTAAATCATTTCCACGTACATTTCCTTAATATTTTAATTATATTTACAAAGTGCTGTCCCAGCTAACGAACACAATGCCTTTATGATTGACATACGTTAGTCGAAATGTTTCATTAACAAAATATATCTAAATATTCGTTAGCAGAAAAGTTTGATTCCCGATATCGCCATAATCGCACTCAAGTACGCTCTTTGCAGACTTATTTAATATCAAACGTATTCAAATTTTAATTCAGTGAAATGTTTTAAAGCTAAATTTTCATTCATTGCACGTTTTCTTTTCTTTTTTCCTAATAAAGCAATAAATCTTTGAAAACCTGTCTATGGAAACCTCACATGGCATCAGTGGAAGGAATACCATACAATTTACTAAGAAGGAAATTAGTCTAAAACGGAATTAATTTCCGATTTTTAGTCATTTCTTTACATGCAATTATCCACGTATCATGCACTTTATTACAACTTTTAAAATTAAACTATTCATCTATAAATCAATAAAATTATTGGGCGTATTTACTTTAAAAGAGCACCAACTTTTAGAAAGAACCTCTTGAAATTTACTAATAAACATGTTAAAAGGGGGACTATTAAATTAATTTTCTTTTAAAATATCAAGTTTGAAATTTAGTTTAAAATTAATCGTCAATTATATCGCTTAATAATTACAGTATAATACGAATTAATTCATAATTTTTCGTGTGATTAATTCTTTTTTTAATACTTATCCAGCTATTGAGTGTAATAAGATTTTGAAATACTTTCCGTTTTGCTTATTTGATTATTATTACAACTGACTTAATACTTACTAAGTTTTACACTTCCTTATTTAGCAAAGGTAAACTTATTCATTGAAAAATATAGCAGATCACCATTTTATAATGAACGCTGATTTAGATATTTCCATTAAAAAAAAAAAATAAAGTAAATGGTTTATTGCATATATTTATCGTTATAAATTTGATAAAATACTAATATTAGAATTGTCTAGTTTTTGTAAATTTACACTACTTCTGATTAAAGAAATGTATTTTTTAATATTTTAAATATTCCCTTTATTATATTAAAAAAATTGAATAGCATTTCCCCCTTAATTTTAGATTTAACTAAATCCTGATACCAAGAACAATAACATTAATAATAATATTCAAAACATCGTCAGTTATTTTGTTAAATTACAATTGATGAAATATAATTGTTATTCGAATATATTTCAATATAAACAGAGAAATTGGAAATTATTTTTCAACACAATTATAGACTACATTAATATTCAAGGTAAACATGCCAAATACATGAATGAAATTTACACTGAAATAAATAATACTAGCATCAGTAAATGTTATAATCTTTTTTCATGCTTAAAATTAATTATTTTTCCACAGTTTGATTTAAAATGTACATAGATGAAATTAATAGTTGCGTTATTTTAGATTAGAGATCGTATTCAATGTTATTTGAAACTTTTTATTGCTTAAAATTTATTTTTATGTCGTGAAATTTCTACGCATTCTGAAAAAAAAAATACAATTGCTTCTCTAACATTCTCTTTAAGGGGTTTCAGGACTCTTAAAATTGAAAAAAAAAAAATAAACAAAAAAGACCCTTTTCAAATTTTAATATCTTACAATGTATTTGATTATAAGACACAATTTTTATTGGAATTGAAATATATAAGTATGTTCTTTCATTTCGTGTATTTAAAAAATTATAAAATGCAGAATTAGCATTTACAGGGGGCTCCAAACTATCAGACATTTGACAAGCAAAAAATCAGCATAACAGATTCCGCGCAGGATTACAAAATAAACTTTGCAACTAGAATGAAAATTTTAGTGCCTACTTTTACTTTATATTATAATAATTACCCCGATCCTAAATAAATTTCTATTTAAAGCATCTTTTTTCTAGTTTTAATAGAAAGTTGTATTTATCTAATGCAAAATTTAGATAATTTCAACAATATAATCACTTAAAAAAAAAAAAAAACAATAAAAAGAAAAAAATATGTTCGGTTTATACAGACTATCATGAAACAATATTTTGAAAATTTCATAACAAAATTTTCCGAAGTTTTTGAGATATCGTGCGCATTATACCCAAAAACATGATTTCGAGAAAAATGACTTCAAAGTTTCGGACACTCCGCTAAAATTATTGAGCAGGTATAACTTTAAAAGCCATAAGTTCTGCTCTAATGGCAATTTCATGGAATGTATTATATCAAAATGGTCGGAACAAATAAGAGTTTAACATCTAAAAAAATTAAAATTTCGAAAATTTCAAAGCTTAAGAGTCTTGAGACCCCTTAATCATCTTCTTTCATTAAAGTATACCCTTCTACCAGCCTCAAAATATTTTGCTTAACGGGTCTCAGGACTCGTCAAATTCGAAAGAAAAGCAAGACCATTTTCAACATTTAATATCGTAAATGTTTTTGATTTTAAGACACAGTTTTAATTGGGAATGAAAGATATAAGTATAGTCTTTCATTTCAAATATTTAAAAAATCGCAAGATGCAGAATTAGCATTTACTAAACATTTATGCCAAACGGTCAAGTATTTGACAAGCAGAAAATCGGCATAAGAGATTACACGCAGGATTACAAAATATATTTTGAAACTAGAATGAAAAATTTGATGCTTTCTTATACTTGAGATTAACCTAAATAGATTTGTATTCAAAGCATTTTTATATTTTTAATGCAAAGTTATATTTAGTTAACGCAAAATTTAGAAAATTTCAATAATAGAATCACCTAAAAAAATATTTTTGGAAAAAAAATTTGAAAAAAAAATATTTTTTTAGGTTCAGTTTATATTGACTAACATTAAACACAATTTTTGAAAATTTCATGAAAAAACATTCTTTCAAACAAAAGTTCTTGAGATGTCGTGCGCGTTATGCCCAAAAACGTCATTTGGAGAAAAATGACTTCAAAATGTTGGAAACGCTGCTTCAGCTATTGAGCGGTTATAATTCTAAAAGCCATAACTTCTAAATTAAAACATGAATGCATAAATGATTCTCAGTTTTTATTACTAAAATAGGTCCTAAAGACAATTAAAAGGTTTTAAACATTAAAACCAATATTCAGATGTTAAAATTTCCCGAGCACTTTCGACCAAGCTCTGGTCATCATCAATGGGGTGAAAAATGAGAAGAAGGCCTGCAGAATGCATACCGGTTTAAATAACGCAGGTCGATTCCAAAACTGGAAAAAGGAAAGGGGGAGGAAGTTGGATGAGTCCATACAGCGACATTGATCATTCCAATCCAAATACGCCATGGACTCCAAGTAGACTAAACCAAATGCTCGGTATATGACTTGATAATGTATCATTACAAGTGTACCTAACTCTGGCTAAAATTTCTATAGATTCTATCAAGATTCTCTCTATAGATTCATTTCTATAGATTCCCTTTAGTAATAAAAACTGAGACTCATTTATGTATTCATGTTTTAATTTAAGGGGTCAGGTAATCTTTGATCCAATAAAGTAAATGGAAAAGAATGAAGAATTTCAGTAAGAATGCTCTGTAAGAATTGCAGTCATTTGAAACTCGGAATTTTAGTCAAAATGACCTACAATAAAAAAAAAAAATAAAACTTGTAGATCTCGAGAAAAAAAAAAAAAATAGAGTAATTCGAAATATAGAGATTTTTTTTATACAAAAGAAGCCGTGAATTCTAACTTTTTTACTTGAGAATCATAATAATAGGTCATTTTGTGCCTCTGTACGTTTAATACATCCACCAAAAATTTCGTGAAATTCTAGGCAACCGTTTTTCGGGAATCGTACGCGCAATGATCAAAATCGCTGTTTTGAGAAAATTGGCTTTAAAGATTGAAAAACCCGTTGATCATATAGCAAAAGCTCAAAGTTTTTTAGACATAACGTCTCTTCTAATGAGAATTTTTGTATGGGGTTTGATTTTAAATGTTCCCAAAGAATCCTATTTAATTATAAGCTTTTTTTTTTTTTAATCGATTTTTGGACGCCTCAAAGGTTACCTGATCCTTTAAAGTATTAAGATGAATTTGTCGTTCTCTTGCATATAGTTTTCTATAATATCTAATTAGCCATAACTTCTGTTATAATGGGAATTTCATGGAAACAATTGTTTCAAAATTTTCAGAAAAGGTAGAAGTTTAACATCTAAAAAAAATAAAATTTGGACAATTTTAAAGCTTTAAGAGTCCTGAGATCCCTTACGTTTACATAAAAACTTTCAAAAGTCAATGCAACTATCTTTTATTCTAACATTAGCTGACCCGCCTGCCTTTGACAGGGCCGTCGTTAAATAGCACGAAACGCAAAAAGACTCTAAAAATCACAATAAAAAATTGATGCACAAATTTCGAATGTACTTCATCGAAAAGAGGAAATAGGTCCTATATTGGGCTAGAAGATTCAAACCAGATTCCTTTTACTAATATGGGTAAATTGCAGCAAATCTCGAAAAAAATATGAAAATCACGTAAAAAATGCACGAGAAATTGAAAATTACTGTACATTTTGCGACGTCATTTTACGAATATCAGTGATTGACGATGAAATTTCGATTTGCAATTTCTGCTACTGCAATTTTTTTTCTAAACATTGCACATTTTAATTTTTACACCGTCATATAGAAAAACAAATCTACTTTGAAATGTAAATTGATTGAAAATTATCTTACTTGACTGATTTATTATGTCTTTCAAAAATATTTTCAAGCAATATTTAAAAAAATATATATCTCCATAGCGTACTGGATGCATTACGAAATAACCTATTTGTACTTAAAACAACATAAAAAGATAAGCATTTGTCTCTGACAAATTTTTCAAAATTAAATCAGTCTTAACTTATTTTATTAAAACTGACTGTCCGTGTGTATTTCACAGCTACTGCTTTTAGAATATGGCAATTATCCTCATGGGTCCGAGGATGTCAAAAGTGGTGTTAGAATATCAAAATTTGAATTAGTGTTTGTGATATAAATTCTTTAGTCATTTTTAATGTCATTTCTTTAATGATGGCATCCAACTTTCCCCATTTTTGTGTCTAATAGGAAGAAAAGGAAACGATAGAGATTATCAGATTTCTTTGTTTAACAAAATTTTTAGATTGAAATTAACTTTTATTTGAATAGTTACTGGAAATGATATTTTGATTAAATTGTATTTTAAATAAAAATTTCAAGAAATACAAACATATTTTGAGGTACTCAAACTTCAGAAATCAGTTAATTTTATAAAAAAAAAATCGGCTGTCGACTGGAGATAAATTCCGTTGGCAAAGTAAAAAGTAATCATAGCTTCTTTAATTTAATTTAAAGTACAAAAACTAATTTTCAACTATTCCTGAAAATGGCGATGGTAATTTTTCAAAGAGACGTAAAAAACAAACTCGTAACAAACAAATTGTTGATTCTATCATTTACCTTCGACTGTGAAAAAAAGAACTTAACAGAGGGACACTTGGTGTCCCAACTATACTATTTCTGACTTTAACACTTCGCAGACGCCATTTTTAGGCCTAAATGAATGTCCTGTAAAAATTATATCAAAATTTAATGGGGTCGAGCATTGAATTATGGACCTGTTATCATGGAATTTTCGGTAAATTGAAAGCCAAACACATTCCCCGAGGGCTACGATTGTTTCGCCGACAACTTATCTGTGGCCCGCCAACAGTATAGAATTTTCCCTATGTTCATGTTTGATACAGAAAATATACACTTTCCACGAACACATTTGAGCTGATCGTGGCTGCATTGTTACGAAGTTCGAGAATTTTTTATTCAAAATTCCAACACTGTTTCAGAATAGTAATCTACATTAGGCATTTTGGGGATAAATATATCGAAGATTTCTATTACAGAAATTTATAACTATTTTGAATAAAGGAATTTCACAATCTTGAAACATTTGCGTAGCGTTAGAGATGCCAAGCATCAGAAAATATAATGTTTTCGGGAGGAAAAAAAATGTTTTAAATCGACCTACGTAATAGTTATACTTTTTTGTTTTTATTTCATTTTTGCAGACATATTCGTACTCTCATACATATTATATTTTTGAAAAAATATGTTAATGTGCTCTAATAGTATAAATAAGTAAGATTCAATCAACATGAATATCACACATTAAAATAAAATTGCAAAATTTACAATACTCTTGTAGGTAAGAATAAATTGTAAGTTCCTGGAAATTATTCATATGCTCGTTACTACCATCGAAACTGAAATTATTGACCTAACTTATGAAAATTTTAATTGAATAAAGTTTGTCGTTTAAAAAGTAAGCATATATTACAAATAGATGTGCTCCTGCCACGATTTTCTTTATAAAAAAAAGGGCAAATAAATGAATAATACTTTTAACACATTTTATATCATTTTGATGGCGATTTCAATTTTTAAATGCCAGATATGTGTTTACGCATCTATTTTTTTTTTTAACTAAACGTATTTTTGCTCATTAAGCAGCACACTTTTGTATAACATCCTTATTATTTTCCATCAACCGAATAAAGAAATCTGGAACAATGGAACGAAGTAATCTGTTAGATGAACTTCCTAGTTGCGTGGCAACTTAACATTCAGTATATAGGTGATTCGTATTGCAAGGGCATTAGGGAACCTTAGAAAAAAGATGTTTAAACGCGGCTGGTAGCCACGAAGAGAAAACTAACTATTACGAGTTAAGAAAAACTCCATAACAAGAAGTTTAAGAGCTTAATAGTACTTAAAGCATAGCAATGCAGGAAAGAAAAATAAAATTTTTAAAAAAGATAAAGAAAAATTCCATTAGTTACCAGAGGACGAGTGAAAAAGTTACCGGCGGTTACCCATCTGAGAAAAAAAGACTCCTTTTCAGGGACTATACATTTTAATTTACACAGGTGCTGAACATATGACCAGTATTGAGGGGTTTCCTAGCTGATATTAGCTTAACGCCCACTCTAGGAATTGAAATGTCTTATGTTTCGTTTTGCCATTGGTATAAGTTAAACTGTAGTTTAGAACTACTTAAGAGAGAAAAAAGGGAATTTAAAGAAAAATAAATAGTTTAAGTATAGCAAAGTATTAAAGATAAAAGTTAAGTTTATGATGACCCGGTTCGGTATTCCACGATATTGGTGAAGAAAGAACACATTGAAGAGATTAAATGCTCCAATTAAATACATTTAATATTTACATTAGACGAACACAATTACAGCACACACACACAATATATATATATTATTAGATAATACGCTTCCCGATTACATATCTCACGAGCGTCTTTTCGAACACATCCAAAGAACTACATCGTCTCTCTTTGTCTCTGGCTGTTGCCATTCCGAGTTTCCTAAACTCTTTCGACCATGGAGTATAGGCAAACTTCACAAAGTTAAGACTTAAAATAAGTAAAAAATTGAAAAAGATCTTAAAAACTATTAAAAAATGGTCTAGCTTCAGTTAAAAAGCTAATGGAACAGTGAAACAATGTGAACTGATTTCTGGGTTTCCCAGTTGTTTTGCAGCTTCACATTCGGTACACAGGTAGTGTGTTTTCAATGCAATGGGAGCCATAAAAAAATTATTAGACGCGGCTGGTGGCCACAATAAAAAAAATAAAATTTAAGAATAAGAAAACTTGCAATTAAAATGATAGTATAACAACATGGGATAAAAAAAGTTCCATATGATCATAACATACCTGAAAGTCCGTAAACAGGCGAAAATGCTACCACAGGGAAGCCCAGCATAAAAAAGACTCCTTTCAGAAAGCATACATTATAGTTTAATACAAAATGAAAATGATAAGCACAGTCTGAAAATTAGGCAAAATTTTAAAATATTTACATATTTACAAGTGAAACATTATAATTAAACACATGAAAGATTATTAAAGAACGGTAATAAAAAGTATAAATGAGGAGAGTACAAACTAATTGTACAGTTAAACACAATATACAAAGGGAAATATACGAGAAAAAGAGGACGGTGCCCGCCCAGTCTGGTAACTCAATGAAAATATATGAAAAACATTAAACAAGATGAGAAAATTTAAGAATAGAAAAAATAATAAAAGGATAAACAAGATTAAAATGTGAAATTAACATTTAATTGTAATTTTCAAGGGTTTTTTTTTCTTTTATAATAACAAAACAAGACAATACGGAATATGGAAAAATAAGACAAAAAGTTTAACTGAAAAGAAGAATTTAATCTTCATTGATGTTAAGTTTGTTAGCGAGTTTATCGAATTTGATAATTATAACTAACAATTTTTGGATTGGATTATCAATTTTTTTAGTTTGGGTTGAAATGTTTTTGATACAGCTTAAAAATTTAGTTATTTGTAGAAGTTCTTCAGTATCATTGAAATTAAAAAACTACATTTTTTATATATAAATTAATATATATGTCTTTTAAAATTTTCCGATGTGAATTGAATAAATTTGCAGGAGTAGTTTTTGAATAATAAGTGATTATTTATGAATTGATTTATATTTGCATGATTACATATTTCTTTAAACATGGTTATATTTCGCTCTAATCATTTGCTCAATTTTATTCTGTGCGATTGTAATAAAATAAATTTTCTTGTAGTTTTTTTATGTGATGTGGCCCTCTATTTTGTATACAATGCTTAATTTGGCCTCGGTAGTAAACGATTTTAACATGGCTGACTTAAACTGGCGGCTGCAACAACGTCTTCTATTCGTTTTCTATTATTATAAACATATGTACAAGTCCATGTACGCAAAGTGTCCTTTAGAATGAGCTTTTATAATTTTCTTTGATTTTTTATAATATTCTTTCTCTTAATACATTATTGTTAAACGTTCTCGAAGAACGATTGAATCAAAATTTAAATAAAACAAAATGAATTTTCGGATACATATTTTTTCAGAATGTTACACAACGGTAATTAGAGAGTCATTTTTAGGGTTCTGTACTTAAAATGGAAGAACGTAACCATTTTAAGATCACTCAGTGTCTCTTTGTCACTTTGTCCGTCTGTCACATCCATTTTACTCGTGAACTATGGAAATTGGAAAGTTCAAATTGATGAAAAAATAAAGGCTATTGACACATATATTTATAGATTATTTACCATTCACAAATATTTATGTAAAATGTAGAGTGGCTAATTAACTTGAAAAATATTTTTTTTTTTTTTCGAATATCGTGTGAAATCGTCCGTAACGCCGAACTCAAAAATACATTTCTTTTAATTTTATGTATTATATTTTTAGAGAAATCATCGAAAATGTAATGCAAAAGCATCTCCCACCCCCCTCTATTTCCGAATTTACTGATACTAAAATTATGAAAAAATTAGGTATAGTAACAACCAATTACAATGTTGCAGGGAAAATATAGCGATTATCATAGGTCACATAATTTTTGAGAAAATTGCATTTTCCCGTTACGCACAAATTTTGGTTTGCGGGCGTTTAGCAAAGGCGTGGAGGAGCGCTGGAGATATTATCGTCCCAGAAGTATAAATGGAATTTTCATAATGATTTTCGAAAATAATTGCACGTAATTACCCGAGATATTAACCCTTAAAGACACTGGCGGTTTGAACAAACGTAAACACACAGACGGCGTACGCTATGCGCCATTGTGTTTTAAAGCCTAGATAAGAACTTTCGATGATATATATTTTTTTATGTAATGCCCAGTTACTAATTCATATATTTATTGTACGGAACCTTCTGCGCAAAAGAAATACTTGCATTTGACCGGTTTATTTGTCTGGGATTCGACATTTAGAAGATTAAAACATTAGTCTATATTTCCTTCTGAGAGTTATGAAACATCTTCTTTCGTGAAACATATAAAGCTTGCAGAATTATTCTTCTGATTTCTCTTTTTATTCTGCATATAAAACTAAAAAATGTGTTTTTTCATTTCTCATATAAAATATTCACCTACGCATCAGGAAGAAAATATTAAATTATTCTCTTTGAAGAATTATCATGTTTGAATTACATTCTTTTTTAAATTTTCTGTCTGTGGAAGATCAAAGAGATGAAAGTGTACTATTCTTTAAGAAAAATTGCTTCATATTTTTAAAAAGGGATGTGCAGACCTCTTATTATTTTATTTTTATTAGCTAAAGTTTGCATAATACAATTATTTGATTTCTAAAGCAAGCATCATGCATTTACTTTGAAGTTTAGAGGAAACAAACAAAAGTAAAGATAGCAATAAAACTTCATTGCAAATTTCAGTACATTTAATCAACCAGTTATATTCTTATGAGACTAAATAAAATAAAGCTTTCGTAATCAAAAAAGAAGCTACAAATTTCATTTAAAGAAGTTTTAATCGTATTTAAAAGGAAACATAATTTGGTAGTATTCAGAAAATTTTAATCGACAAGCACTGATTCCTAAATGAATAGCTATAGAAGAACATAAATATTTCAATCAACATAATCTATTATTCTCATTGAACTGAAAGTGGAATTAATATATCAAGCTTTTAAGACACTTGTTGTACAAACATAAATTCTAAACAGTATCAAAAGAAAATCCCGAACGGTACTATGGAAAACAGGAAAGTTCCTTAGGATCGATCTCAAGTAAATATGCATGTGACTTAAATTACTTACAACAGCATCACTCTTTTGGGTACCTAGTAGTCAACAATTCACAAATCACAATCCACACATTAGCTCAAATCATACCTTAGTGCAAAACAAATTAGCTGGAACGTGATTTATTTCAGTAAGCTTCTAAGCTTCAATCTGATTGTTAAAACCAATAAAAGTTTCACAGTTAAATAAAAATCAAATTTTTCACAATTTCTTTTCTCGAATATCATGTGAAAAGATTTTGTATCTTTAATTATGTATTGCTCGTTCCCGCTTTGATGTCAGATGTATACTCCTACATCATAGATCGCTAGTTCTTTTTAATAGAAAACTAAGTTTATTTATAAAAATACAGAAGGACAGTACAGATATTCGACGAGGACAAGACGATAATACGCACACAAAGTATATATGAATTATATCCAGTGGAACACACTAGAATACTCCATAATTATACACGTTGTAATATTACACCATTTCGCTTCACCTAGAATACAAACCTTCTACATACCTGTGTCAGTAGTACCTGTGTAATTTTATATCTAACTTTCGGTTTTGCAAAAACACCGCCGGCACATATACATGACATAAAAACCTCCACCCTTCACTCTCTAAAAATGAATCTCATTCCCTTCTCAGCTACACTCGCACGTCTCGTGTGTCACGTGACCAAAGGGCACCAGCACTGGCTAAAGAAATGCTATCCAGACATCAAAAGTTATATCTTTTAAGTTCTTGTTGCATAATATCATAAGAACAAGCTCTTTCTATTGTATTAAGAATAAAGTTTTCATCTAAAGTTTCCAGGTTTTTAGATCTGTATTGTTTTTTTTTTGGGGGGGGGGGGGGATGAAAATACATGGATATTGATATATATGTAGGCTTCTTATATCAGTCCTAAAACTCTCATTGCCACATTTTCATGAAAGGAAAAGGGATAAGTGATATATAACCGGATACCTTTTAATTTCTTGTTTTGGTTAAATAACTAAAATGTTTGTAAATATATGTAAATATATAAACAAAACACAAGCAAATTATTCATGATATGCCATTGGTGGAGTTGCTGTGGTTCGATACTGACATACATATATCTGGATAGATGTGAAAATAATAGTGGTTTAAATAAAGATATAAAAAGTTTCAGATATACCGACGACATTTGAATTAAAGAGTTAAATGGAATTAAAGACAATTTTTATTTTACCCCCAAAATCTGGAGTTTAAACTATACTCCAATAATAATCAAAAAGTAAATTATTTAGATGTAAATCTAGAAATTTAAAATAAAAAGCTAATTACAAAAATATATCATAAAAGAGAAGACTTTAACTTCAAAATGATCGCAATGCTACATTTCGAATCAAATGTTTAGATATCGATTCTCAGAAATATATTTATAAACGGTCTAATCAGTTTAAATATATGGACTTCAGATCAAATATAAACACATTGAAAGGTTAAATGACTGACAGGTACAACATTGCTTTGGAACATGGTTTTACAATGAATTTGTTTAAAAATATAACGATTAACTTTTTAAAGACATGCAGTAATCTAAGTGAATTGATACTTTTAGTCGAGGCAAGGAGATTAAGGATTGCAGATGGAAAACATATCGCCGTTTAAAATGGGTTATTTTTATTTATTTATTTATTATTTTTTTAAAGATTAGCTGCATTTTGTTTCAATTTGATTAGAATTCGTATTTTCCCTATTGTTTTCTGGTCTCGACAGGTAAATTTGGGGAACGTTGCATGTGTCAAAACCGTTTTAACACTGAATTTACGTATCCTAAGATACAAAGGCTGTCTCCTGCGTTAGAATGTTTATTAATTAAATTTATTTTGTTGATTCTGTTGATTTAAGTTAAGTTTCAGCTGGTTAAGTTGTAATGTTTCTTTGAGTTAGTGAATTGCTTTTAGATAATTTATTATATTCAGGTTTATATATTTATAATCCTTATTTTATTATTTAAATTATGTGGTGTATTTTTAGATTAGTTGTGATTTTTAAAATTATAAATATACATAAATATATATATTATTTCCTAATATCTTCCCTGTTAATTTGCTATTTCCGTCTAAAATCCCTTTTCTCTTTAAAAATTATTACACCCACTCATTAACAATTTTTGCTTTCCCGTTTCAATTCAATCAATTCCAAAACCATTCTATGTTTGTCATGAGCGTATTTTATTCTCCTTGTAGTGACGTTTAGAATAATATTCACACCCAAAGCTTAGGCAGAACAGTTTTCTACTTCGCAATCGCAGCTCACAGGTGAGGCATTTTATTGGCTCAGAGCACCCGTGTAAAATCTCGCAGCATCGTTTTCTCGTAGAATCTCTTATTTTCTGTATTATTTGCTGCTTGTCAGCTTATTTCTTATTAAGGTGGATGAATTTTCTCTAAATGTTTTCATATTGAAATGCCTTCACTGAAGAATTCAATGTAAAATTCCTATGGAATAATAATCCCAAAGATTCACCAGAGTGAGGAAAATTGCTCAGGAGATGGAAGACTTGGGTTCTAAAAGCTGGCTATCCATTTTGTTTTAAAAACTTCATTATTTACATTATTATTTTCCGACTGTTTTGCTATTCAGATCTCGCTCATACGCTACGGCTAGTCGTTGAAACGAAATGACCAAATCTTTTTACTGACAGTGATTACTAAATTTAGCTATTAATTATTTAGTAGTAATGTCATCTATTGTCAGTGTACGTCTTCCGTGTTGCCAGATGGGCTACTTTTTTTTAAATTCGGATTTCTTGATTGGCACCACTTTTTTGAAATGGTAATACGCGCCTTATTTAATGACAGATTAATTTAGGCAAAAACAAAGGGAATTTTACCGTTTCAAAAAAGTGGTACCAATCAAGGAATCTGAATTTTAAAAAAAATAGCCCACTGGCAACACTTTACGTCTTATGTGATCTTGCAGCAAGAGAATCGCCAGAGATTATCAGATTATTTCAACTGTTCACATTATAAGCCAATTAATTAGAGTGACAGTTTATATGATATGGTTTAATACTAATATCGGGTCACATCAGTATTTGGAGAAATCGGATGCGTGATAAAAATCTCTTTATTGCAGCATCGTCGTTTTATTACATACCGAGAACCACGTCTACTGTAAAGATAATTGTAGCTTGATTTAGTTAGTTTATTCAGATTATTGAGTTTTTTGAGAAATTGATCATGTCGTTACTTTTATTTCTTTTTGAGAGCAATTCTTTTGCATGTTGCCTGAGAATAATTAATATACAGATTCTAAATTTTTGGTAGCGGACTCTCATAAAAAAAGAAAGGAAAGAAAGTTTCAATTTATATTCTCGTATTGAATCGTTGAGTTAAACAGGGTGAAAACAGAATGTAGTACTTAAAAATAGTTTGAACCTAGGCAATCAGAAACAGAAACAAAGCAAAGGATAGTCGGTTTACATTTAAGTTATGTTTAAAAATCCAAAGAAATCCTTAAAAATCCTTTTGTAAATACGTTTTAAATATAATAAATTGTATTTATTTAAGTTTTTTTCGAGGCGGGGGGGGGGGATGCAGATATGTGGATAAAGCGGTTATACAGGTGTTATTGATGGCGGCTTTTACAAGTTGTATCACATTTTGAGATTGCCATACAAAGAGATATCCTCAACTAGTGATTTTACATTTTTGGTTTTCCTTAGCGCAAAGAGCTCACACATGCATAAGTGATCGCGTCTTCAACGGTTTAATGAGTTTGGTGCAATTTAGAGATTGATATACAAGGAGGTTTCTGTATTGTGAGTTTTATTTTTATTTTCATGAAGGCAAAACACTCATATACCAGGGATGAGATTTCCGCGTTTTTTCACACCGGTATTTCGTTAGAGAAAATGATATTTCATTTAATCTGAACATTTTTGCAATTTAACCGAACAATATTTTTTCAAAGAATATACTGGTGTGCAAAAACGCGGAAATCTCATCCCTGAATATACATGCATTAGCGACCGCGGTATTAACAAAGCTCATGCATTTTTATTCTTCTACGCAACGAGGTTGCTGCATCCAGTGTTTTTTATGAGCGCAAAACACTTATACATGCGATATGGTGATCGTGGCTTTAACGGATTTCACGCAGGTTTGATATCGCTACACAAAGATGTTGTCGAATCAAGCATATTTTTGTTGTTGTTTTTCCTCAAAGCAGAGATATTAGACGTGGGTTTCTGTTTGAGGATATTGTGCATTTCATGCATTTGAGACGGTTTCTCAACAAGGTTGCTGAATCCAGAGACGTTTACTTTCTTCATCGGATTGGGCAAGTCGTTCCAGGTATCACACGTAAATCAGGGCTTTAAATGCTCTGGAGACCACAAATATGTTACCCTTTATTTCACCATCTTTAATCTAATATTATCATTGGATTAGGTAAAGAAAATTACTTTAAAATACTGCTGTCCAGAGCATTTGGAGAACCAATTTACAGGTGAACCTGGCAATACTAGAGCCGACGCTCGTACATCCGATATATTTATCTCAACATTAACAAATATCTTGCATTTGTTGAGATTCCATTACAAGGGCATTGCTCCGTCTGGTGAGTGTTTTTTTTTTTCTTCATGCGCAGGAAGCGCGGTATAGTGATCGTGATATTAACCCTCTCGCTGCGTAAGTAATTCTTTGCGATGACCGCCTTTTACAGAATTTTTAATCGTTTATCACCAGTTCTTTAAAGCAGAAATTTCTGACTATCGTAGTCGGGGAAAATGTCCTGATTAAACCAGACAAAGTTTTCACTGAAAAATAACTGGTGGAAACAACCAAATAGTATTAATTTGACGGGAAAATGCATTCCCGAGCATAGCTCGGGCTGCGCAGCGAGAGGGTTAGCAGATTCCATAGATTTTGTTTTTAGTCTTCGCAACGGACGTTAACATTTTTTGCAATACTATTGAAAATATGCATTAAAACGTTGTTTCTTACGGTGTTCATTTACTTCTTTATATGTATATTATTAAATTTGCGAAATAAAATATTTATATTGTTTTAATAAATGTAATATTTGAAAAAATCATCTGTTTGTTTACGGTCTAATTTAGTATTTCTGCATCTATATCCTTAAATTATTCTTAGCATTATCTTATTTAAAATTTTCTGAACGAAGCAAATTTTATATCCGATATGTTGTTACCTCATAGCAGGGTACTCCGTTCATCAGTGAGGTTTATCTGTCAATAATTTAATAATTTAGAATAGCAACATTTCATTTGTTTGCGTTACAGTTGGGGCAATGTATGTGTCCGTAATGTAGCAACGCACTTCAAAATATTTAGAAGGCACGTTAATTTGTTTACAAATCATAGTCTAAAAGTTGTTGACAAATCATAATTTTAATCATACAAATTTTCTTGGAGGAAAGTATTGAAACTATTTAATTACTGAATCATCTGTTATAACGCTTGAGATCTGGAAAAGTTTTCAAGAAAAATTGCCAAAACAGCGTGTAAATTATTTCGATGATTTAACCGTCAAATATATATTTATATATATTCCTATGTACTTTTCTGAACAAAATTAAAGATATCTTAGTTACTTGAAACAGTTATGATGATGATCCTACGTTTAAAAAATGTTATATCAGTTAAAAGATAAAAGATAAACAATGCGCAAATTAAGTTTTTTTAGGAAAACAAATTAAAAAAACAGTATTTTTTTGCTATATGTACCAAATTTATAAGGATTTTACAAAAAACAATCTTTAAATGATAATTCATTATTCTGTGTATTTTGTATAGCACAAATAGGAGTTTGAATCCTTTAAGTATTTTCATTATTCAATTCATTAAAAATGTCTTTACTTTACAGTGACTTATTTTCGAGCGAATATACAATTTCAATAACAATTTAGCACTCATATATTCCAAATTATTTGCTTTAAATTTAAATTTTGATATTTTTAAAAACACAGCCAAAAGAAAATATTTATATTATTGTGTATCAAAAATGTAAATGGAATTGGAAATATGAAAAATTTAAATTTATTTAAAACCTAAGTTTTACACAAATTTAGTTTTTATGCAACATTTAATTCATTCTGAAATGGGCGCGAAAACAGCTTTCACATATATTTCCCTTTAAAACTATAAATAATGTAAACTTCATTTATTATGGAACATCGTTAACAATTTTAAATTTTGATTAGTTTAATAATGTTAACTTTAATACAAAATAAACTGTCTAAATGGACGTTTAACTTCTGAAGTTTCCGCCGTGACAAACGTGAAAATATTCCATAACAATTTTAGAAATATTTAATGTTGTTCAAAACTTTTAACATTTTCACTGTTATATGAACTGTGCATAGCACATATAACTACGTACAATGTATGCGAAAACGAATACATTGTACATACATAAGTGTGACATGCAAATTTGAATAGGTTTATCTTTTTTTTTTCAAATAAGTCGATTAAAAAGCGTACAATCTTTGGAGTTGTCAATAAACTGTTGAATTACTTATTGATGAAGAATTTAAAAACTTGCACGCTAAGGAGATAGTGTATACTGCGCTTCAAAAAATTATAAAAATTACCTTCTAATATTCGAGATTTCAAAAATGTTTAAGCGTTACTTATAAATGTATAAGTATAAACTGGATAATTATTTTTGTTTATACTGTGTTTCAAGATTTTATAAAGATTACATATTTAACGAATCAAATGTTTTTTTTTCCTACTACTACTTTTGAATAACAATTCATAGCCTTTGATAATCTCTTTATAAATCTTATATTTCTGCGATTAAATAAAGCGATAATTATTGTTAAACAATATTGATAAAAAGAGAGTAAATTTTGGCATATTAATTTACTTTGCGTTGGCATATTAATTTACTTAATTGCATTTTAAATTTACTGTTTTTATATTTCAATACTTCTTGTAAATTTATTTCTTTTTCCTAATTCTCCCTTTCTTTATATCCCACATTTTAAATATACTTTCTTCCCCTTCCATTAAAAACTATGATTCATGGATAGCATAGAACCTACTGAAAATAAACATAAATAAATATTTTTGAAATTCGTTTATGAAACATTTCTGTTTAAAAATAATATAAAGTTTATAGTAATATATATTTCAGAATTACAAGGTGAAGCGGATATTTCAGAACACACATTACAGTTGAAATAACAGCTTGTCATCATAGTTAAAAGTCCTTTTCGGTTAAATGTAAACGTCAAAGCCTATACTATCTGAGGAAATGAATAGGCATACTGTGATCGTCTCATTGGCAAATAACACTCTGATTTAGTGATTACCGCATTCTTGAAACTCACCCGGTCATTAATCGTTAAAGTAAGGAGCAAGCTGAGGGCTGTGAGGCTTGATGTGGCAACCGTTTCATAAAGAGAACGACATTGTCTGAGATATGACATTATCAAGACGTCGGAATTCATCAGTCGTGTCGAAGAAAGTCCTGGGAAGTCGATGATAGCATTTGCTAGGGATTTACAGGTTAATGAAATCACCACCCGATGTGTGATTCATGATGACCTTAGTTAGAGGTTGTAAATGATAAGGAAAAGTCAATTCTTGTCCGAAAGAACCAGAGAGGACCTCCTGACCAGAGCCAAGCGTCTGCATATCATGACAGAACATCAAGAGGAGCCAAAAATGCTGTTCTTTCATCTCGATGACAAAATCTTTGTCCGATTCTAGAAACCGGACCATAAAAGATCGTTGGCTGTGTAAAATAACCGAGAGGTTCAGACCATCATGCATAGAACATTGCCATCCTGACTGATGATTATGTGAGTCAGTTCAGAGCAGCGAAGATGATGTGATGCCTGCCCATTTCGTTCATCTATGCGCCATAGTAACGCCTTTGCTTATACCGAGGTGTTAAAGCTCTTTATTACTTATGTAGCATTTGGGGGACCGTATGTTTTCACCAAGAAACTGAACCATCCCATACAGCCCTCAGAACCCAATAAGGTATGGATAAAACATTTATGGTTATGTCATCATTCACGTGTTGCCCTGAGCTCCACAGATATTAACCCGATGGAATATTACGGATGGGGCGTGATTGAGATGGACAACTATAGTCATCCACAAAAAACTCTTGCGGCTCTCAGGCAGCCATTGTGTGTGCAATGGCAAACGTTCGCAACACCCATCTGACTATTGTTTGTAATCACTTTCGACAACGTGTAGAGGCGGTTATTGCGGCTGGAGGCGGTTTCAATGAAGGATGTCATCCATTGTGTATACAGTCACTTGTACAGAACGTTAATTGTAAAATAAATGCTCTATCTCTAATGTCGCATCTGTATCTCCTTTTCAAGTTTCATTCAGTTAAAGTACCCTGCTCTTAAGTAGATGTTTTATTTCGCTTTGCTACACTGTTAAAAATTTTGCAGCATTCTGGCAGGTCATTCGACCGGTTTTTTTTTTGAAAAAACGGTTTCATAACTATAACTTAACTATATTCTGACCATAAAAGGGCCAATAATATGGTCAGAATAGTGTTAAAAATACGGCTGTGTAACCGTTTTCGGAAAGAAACGGTCAAATAATCTGCCAGAATGCTGCAAATTTTTAACAGTGTAGAATAAACTTATAGCCCTGACTGAAATACTTTTTTCCCTTGGAAAAAGTTAAAATTATTAATGTCATCAATGACACAAGTTCGCTTATTTGAGTACTGATGAGATGTCACTTTTAAGCAAAAAGGTTAGAGCTTTTATAGAGTTAACTACGCTGTTAAACATGTGCAGGAATCTGGCAGGTCATTTGACCGATTTTTCCGAAAACGGTTACACAACCGTAATTTTAACACTATTCTGACCATATTATGGTCAGAATATAGTTAAATTATGGCTATGAAACCGTTTTTTCAAAAAACGGTCGAATGACCTGCCAGAATGCTGCAAAATTTTTAACAGTGTATGGACATTCTTCACAATTGTTTCTGTTCTTTCCGATTTTATAACAATTTTTTTATCATCTACTCCAGTTTCCTGATCAAGTTGCGATTTGAAATCTCTTAATTTCTGTTGTGAGATCTTTAACTTTTCTTCAACAAATCCTTCTAAATATTTTTTTTTAATCTCTAAATGTAACGCTTTGCTCAAAGAAACGATCATACATAATGTGTTAAGAATTTTCAATAACGAGTCATTTTACGGCATCTTCATCGTCTGGAATGTGTGAGTAGCCTTTATTTATCCTTCTTTATATAGGACTTAACTTTTTCTATTCAGCACTAAATGTCACACTTGTCCCATGCTACAGGAATAAATTGAATTTAATAATAATCAAATAAATATGTATTAAAATTTTCTTACATTCAGACTAGTAAATGACATTCAATCAAAAACCTTTAGAAACTTGAAAAAAAAAAGTACAAAATGCTTCGCACTTGCAATGAGGCTGCGTAAATCTCGCGCGCATACAAGAAAGCATTCGTTATTTCATCCACATTCATTAGTCAAAAAAGAAGCAGCAAAAAAGGTTGTTAGTCGTAAAATGCTTTCTCTGAGGTATTCGTAAACCAAGATAATAATATTTTATAAACATTTCAGTACCACAATAATCGAAATTTAAATCCATTTAGTTTAAATTATTAGTATACCTCTACTTTATTCTGTGTAGGAACAAATTATTATGCATCGATTAATATGTAATGTTGGAAAATATTCCAGATTTTGCATAAATTTTTATAATACAATTAAAATTAGAAGAATACAAATGAAACAGAATCAGTATTTTCAAATATATCTAAGTACAATTTTGAAAGAATATAACTTAGCTCTATCAATTATGGTTCGATTTATTAAAGTGTCTTTGAAGTTAAAATGTTTTTAAAAATATTTGTATGTAAATTTCTCCATATATAAATAATAGAAATAAATATAAATATCACGCTATTTTCTTTAAAACGAAAAATACATTTATGAGTTCAAAGAGACGATCGAGGAAGAAATTAAAAATTTGTATTGAGCACAGAGTTTATTTAATTTTTAAAAACACAGGTTTCTGATTTCTTAAAAACACTTTTCTTTTATGTAAAAATATATGTATTTTCCTTTTAAAAATAAAATATCATTTTAAGTATATAATTCAAGCACATAACAAATATTTACTTTTGTGTCAAAAGTGGCAAATTTTCTGAATGCTTTTATTTAATTTACAATAAAAATAAAGATATATTTTTCTCAGAAAAATATCTCCATTTCTGCGTTTTAAAGGAATAAAAATTTCATTTGGAACTTTTCGTTTTCTGACATGTATTTGTGCATTAAAATTTTTAAAGAAGATCATAAATCTCCAATTAAACATTTACTTATATGAATAGACTATTTCTATATTATCCTTTTATGTAATTATACTGAAATAATATAACAGATGAAGGAATAAGTAACTTTATGATTTTCAAATACAACTATCATAAAAGAACAGAGATATAAGAAAATTTCTTTTAAAAATAAGTAGCAAAATTGCATTTTCTCTTTTAGCAGCAATTAGACAAATTTAACTTATAATCAATCTTCTCTATTCACGTGCATCTAAAAATTTTATTATGAATATTGTGAATTAAATATTTCAAAACAAAACAAAAGTAATGAAAATAAAAACAATAACAGGCAGTCGTTAACAGTGGTTTAAGAAATTTTCCACAAATGAAAGAAAACTCGGACTTTCGTAAACTTATTGTAAAATTATTTTTGTAAAATTATTGCGAGTTGAAAACAATTACATTACATCAAATTAAAAATTATAATAAAGAAAAGAAAATTGTTATTATTATATAGGGTTGATCATCTGTTTTCATTTATAATATACTACATTTGCACAAAACCACATTTTAAGAATTTACTACAGTTGAATATAGGTATTTATTGAAATTTTTAATACTGTAATTTTTCTCACTCGGTATACAAATCGAATTCTTTATTTTTTTTAATGATTAAGGACCCATCCGAGCTACGCTTGTCAAAACCTCTTCCACCAGCACGGACTCTAAAAACACGCTACTTTGCTTTGTTTTAAAAAGACTAATGGAGGTTGACTTATAATTTAACAACCAGTGGTGATCTTCTCTGATCGACATGCCATTAATTTCCCTTTCACTGAGGAATTTTTTCTGTTCTTAAAGCTAAATAAACTACTGTCTTTACACCTAAAGTCTGTTTATGTTATTGATTAAATAAGGTTATTTCAAAATTTCAAAATCAGCTTGAATAAAACGATTAATAGAACTCTTTTGGTGCCTCCCAAAATTTTGTGACGACGGTATAGAAAAATTCTTTAAATATGACGTTTTAAATGTTCTGTTTCAAATATGACGTAATTGTCACCACAGTTTTCTTTCTCCGAGAAAACTGTGTTCCTTTTCTATATCTCCGAGATTTTTTTTTAATTTGCATTGTACATAATGCATATGCAAATTATAAACACTTTCCACGCACATTATTATTTCTATTGTTTTAACATTACTTTATCTGGCTAAGTTTTCATTTGTTTGAATGTTCTTTGGTGAACCGTGAACTGACAACTTCTTGTTCATTTTTAATATATTTCTCTCGGAGCTCGTCTGCTAATTTTATAATATAGACTCTTTTTTCTGTTAGAACTTCTTGAATCTTTAAAAAACTCAAGTATTTATGACCGCTAGATCTTGAACATATCTTCTATATAGTAACATCCACCAGATCTTCAATATAGTTCAGTCTTTCGTTTATTTCAAATCACTTTGAAGGGGTAATTTATTTCGTATCTTTCTCTCCTTTTTTATAGTTCTCTCATTTTTTAATTAACTCCTTTATATTGTATATTCTTCAAATCACTTACGATTTATTGGTGTTTCATGACTTCCTCCGCGTCATTTACTTGGCTAATTTCATTCAGCTCCCTGCCACTTGCACTGTATTCGGACGACGAGATTTTATGAGAATTTTCACCAAATTTTTTGTTATCTATCTGAGAATTGTTATCGTTATCAGCTGTAATTTTGTCGCTAGAATCATTTTCCGAACGTTCACATCGCAATTCTAAAATTCCCACATCCGAAAGATCTTCGTCGTGACGGGATCACTGTAAATGTGCGAAACTGTAATACCACAAATAGACTTTTTTTTTTTTTTGCCTCGTCCAATTTGCAATAGGCAAAAGTTTCTTTTTTTTTAGTTTCTAAAGTAAAAAATTAACAACATTATACAACATTCCAACAAGAGCATGGAATGAAATAAAATCTCACACATTCGCCTTGCGGTTGCATGACAGATGTGTGATCACACCCCTCCCCCTCCCTCCCCTCTTTAGTGAAAAGCCAGTGAGATACATCTCCATACATTATTCAATTGCTACCAATATTTGTTCCACTCCTCAGTTACTTAGTGCTGAACTTATTTACCTCAAAGCTATTGCCGTTGATCGTGGTTATTCCTCTAATATTATTGATTATATTTATAAGGAATTGACGAAATCCGTCCATTCTGAAAAACATTCTAATTCCAACTCTAATACTTCAGTTGTGTTACCATTTTTTTCCAAAAATCAGTCAGCAAGTTGCTAAAATCTTAAGAATGTTCGATTTTAATGTTATTTTTTCTCCTGTTAATAAAATCACTTTTCAAATCTCAAACACCCCGTTGATCGCCTAGATAACTGGGGCATTTACCAAATCTCTTGCCAGCGTGGCCTTTCTTATATTGGCCAGGCTAAACGTGCTCTTAGATTTCGTTTAAAAGAGCATGAAGTTTATGTTAAAAATCAGGAGCTCAAACGTTCTTCTATTGCTCAACATTCTTGTTCTTCTCAACATAGGTTCGATTTTTCCTCAGCCACCATTATCCAAAAATGTTCTTCTAACCTTGATCTTGATTTTTGGGAAGCTTACCACATCATTAAAAATTCTCACTCTTTAGTCAATGACTTATCTAGTACTCCAGATTTTCCAAGTATTTGGAAAGCATTAATTTAATTTCCACTTTTTTGGTTGCTTTTTCTCTCCTTCTCCGGTAGATGTCGCTACTTGTCCACCCAGTCGTTTCCACTGCTTCTCTCTCATTGGTTGTTTCTGTGGCTTCCACTACCCGCATAGGGTATATAAGGCAGCGCGTCTCTGTTCCCCAGTTAGTTTTTTTTACTTTTATGCCCTCGCTGCTACCAGCTATGAATTTTGTTTAACCATTTAACCTGCACCATCTTATGTGAAGGGGATGTGGGGCAAGTGGCCCCAGGCTCCTCGATCAAATCGTCTAGTATCTATCATTTGCTCAGCCTTGCTTTTTCTAGCACGCTGTTCCTTTTTTCCCTATCTTGCACTGAAGAAGAATCTCGCTGTAGATTCGAAACAGCTGTTTGCTGGTTTTTACGAATTATTTGTGCATTTTAAACTTTGGTTTACTGCTTTTTAATAATCTTGCACAAAGGCTTTAATTGCTGCTTTAATTGCTATTTTAATTATTCAATTGTTTTTGAAAAATAATGTGTTGAAAGGCTTGTTGAAATAAAAGAAAAGGTCATTAGTTTGTTCGGGTTAGCGATGACCCAGTACGGTAATTCTAGGTATACAAACATGTAGAAAAAAAATTATTCTTTGGAATTCAACTAAATTCGTGTTCTGACATTATGCTGAGGATTTGGAATAAGTCAAAAAGTTTCAAAGTTTTATTTTGAAAGCAAAAGAGTTATGAGCGGAAAAAGACGTCTTGGGTCACAGATGACCCGCCTTGATAATTCTAGTGTTAAGAATACATTATCATGACTAGAATTTGCAGATAAAAATGTATCAAGAATTCTTCCTTAAACAAAATATATAAATACAAATACGTCTCTTATTTTTTAAGGACTTATAACTGATAATAATTTTCTTCAGATCATGAATTGCTTTTTCGTGAACATTATAAATATTTATTTATCTATACAAACAGATTTCTGGTACGTTATAGGCATATATTTTGTATCACAGTAAGTAAAATATTTTCCCTGCACAACAGCTGTTTATTTTTATTTTTTTATGTAACTGTTATATGTATTTTAAATGATAAAAATGTGAAAACTTTTTTTGCAAACATGAGTTTTAATTAATGCTATTTTCAAATCCAAAGTGTCTACTTACACATACTTAATTAACAAGTGGCTACATATTTTTTTTTTTTTTTTTTTTTTTTTTTTTTTTTTTTTTTTTTGAGGATGCATCGCATTGCAGGTGTTCATATTCAGAAACTATGTAATCGAAATACATTTTCCATTTTTTTCGTAAAAACAAATATCTTTCATAAATTTAAATCAAATTTGACCTTTTATTCCGAACGTGAAAGCGTGGAAAAACGGTAAAATCTGTATCCACGTGACAAATACAGCTTTGAACTCTATAAGTAATTTATTTGTCAAAAAATGGAAAATTATTAATTATAAAATGGTCTTTAGATTTCCAATCTCTTCAACAATCAACTTTGACAATAGTATTCGTTTACGTTTAAAAATTATTCATAAAATATGTCAGAAAGTTTTGCATTTGTTGAGCAGTAGTCTTAAATTATTTCCAGAAATTCAAATTATCGAGTTATTTTAAACCTCATTTAAAATACCTTACTGAAAAACGAAATATTTTCAAATCATTTATCACTTATCTGTAGTTAGAAAACCGCTTATTTATTTATTTTTTATGATTATTATAAACTTTTGAATTTGCAGTTTTGCACTGTATAAGTTAAACGGTTTGAAAAATACACATGAAATAAGAAATATTTTTATTAAAATATATATGAATGTAGTAAATACATTTTTTTATCAAAAACATCATTATTCTCTGCCAATAAATTAAATATATTTTCTTAAGAATTTTATGACCAAACTATTTTCGAAAATAGTTTTTAGTAACACTGAAAATATTTCTATTTTCCATTTTCATAAACTAAAGAACAAGATAATAAAATATATTAAATTTCATCAAATTAATTCCAAAAAATCATTTAATTCAAGAAGGCAATATCACGAAAAGAGCTAACGGTTAAAAAATGTACGTTTTTGAAAAATTATTCCCTCTTCAAAAACAAGATTCTTACTTTTATAAGGACAAGTAACGAATATAATATAACGTCTGTTTTTAAATTTAGTTTTGAGAACGTTATAAATATTTGCAAATAATCTAGAAAACCGCTTATTTATTTATTTTTTATGATTATTATAAACTTTTGAATTTGAAGTTTTGCACTGTATAAGTTAAACAGTTAGAAAAATACACATGAAATAAGAAATATTTTTATTAAAATATAAATGAATGTAGTAAATACATTTTTTTTATCAAAAACATCATTATTCTCTGCCAATAAATTAAATATATTTTGTTAAAAATTTTATGTCCAAACTTTTTTCGAAAATAGTTTTTAGTAACACTGAAAATATTTCTATTTTCCATTTTCATAAACTAAAGAACAAGATAATAAAATGTATTAAATTTCATCAAATTAATTCCAAAAAGTCATTTTATTGAAGAAGACATTATCTCGAAAAGAGCTAACGGTTAAAAAATGTGCATTTTTGAAAAATCATTCCCTCTTCAAAAACAAGATTCTTACTTTTATAAGGACAAGTAACGAATAGAATATAACGTCTGTTTTTAAATTTAGAATTGAGAACGGTATAAATATTTATTTATGTGTAAAAATAGATGATTATAGATTAGCTTCATGAAATATTTTTGATTTTTTAATAAGAAGTCAAATATTTTCTCTTAACCATAATATTTATTTATTTATTTTATTTTTTATTTTTTTTCTGAGATAAATAATAAGTGTCGAATATATACAGTCGTGGCTAAACTTGTGGACATTTTTTTATATTTTCATATTTTATGAATTTGTGTGCTTATAGAATATATTAATTTTCACTTAAATGCATATGTTTATATAGCAAATTCAAGTAAATTTAATGTAGAATTTAATTAAAAAAACAGAATTAAAATATCTGCATTACAAAAAAAGTTACACATACTTTAGTCTAAAATACAAACACAATTAGTCATGAATGCTGAAGAGTATTGTAATAAAAGATATCTAGCCAATCAAAATGACTGTTCTGAGCATCAGTCAAATGTCAGCAACTAAACTTTAGTATGTTTTGATTTGAAAAAGCTGTATTTTGCCTGAATGAATTTTGCAGCAGGGTGAATAATAGTGTAACTAAATATAATAATGTTTTTTTTTTCTATTTTTTTCTCAATGCAAATAATATAAAACAGTAACACCACCAACAAGAACTGGTTAGATACCTACAAAAAGAAGCAGTATTATCATATTGAAAGAAAATGGTCTCATTTGTGCTGAAATTTCAGGACAGTTTGGTGGATCATTCACATTATCTGGCGTACGAAAGTTGTGTTTACATTATGAAGAAACTAAATCCCTCATAAATAAGTCAAGATCAGGCCGAAAAAAATGCAAAAGTACTTCTGATGATAGAAAGATAAAAAGGATATGCCTCAAAGATAAAAGAATTTCATCACATGCTGTTAAATGTGAAATGAATGCAATGGGTATTTCAGTTGGTTCAATAGAACAATAAGGAGAAGATTAGCAGGTTTTTGAGTGAAAGGTAGAATTCCGAAGGAAAAAAAAAAGCATTTTTAAATCTTCAACAAAGCAAGAAAGGAGTTCAGTGGGCAAAAGAACAGATTAATTGGTCAGAAAATCAGTGGAAGCAAATAATCTGGAGCGATTAGAGTAAAATATCGCTCTTTGGTAGTGATGGCCGAAATTGTGTGAGACGTAGAGTAGGGGAAGAGCTGTATCCTGATTGCATTGAAGCAACTACAAAGAACCCAACTAATGTTATGATTTGGGCCTGTATGTCTGCAGATGGTGTGGGCAGCATTCTAGTTATTGATAGCATTCTAAATGCAAAAAAAATATTCATCAAAACTGTCATGGAACCAAAATAGATACCTTCCATCAGGTGTTTCTTTCCCAATAAAGCGTCATTTATCTTTCAGCAGGATTCAGCCCCATGCCATATGGCAAAAATATGCAAAGAGTGGTTTAAAAATAAAATCATACAATTATTAACATGGTCAGGAAACATAACTGACCTGAATCCTATAACATTTGTGGCGACGTTCGAAAATCCTTATACAAAAAAGCGTCTATCTAAAAAAAACACAACTTATTGAAACTATAATTGATTCTTGGCATCATGCGATTAAAAAGGATGACCTCCAAACAATTGTTCTCTCAATGAGAAGACGCTGTGAACCTATAATAAAAAACAAGGTTTATGCTACTAAATATTGAATATGTAAGTGTAACATTAAAATTCAATAAAATCTAAGATATCTTATATTTTTGTAAGCGTAACTTTTTCTGTAAACCGGATATTTTAATTATGTTTTTTTAAATTAAATTCTACACTAAATTTCCCAGAATTTGATATATAAACATTTATATTTACATGAAATTTATTGTATTCTTCAAGCACGCAAAGTTATAAAACATGAAAATTTCAAACAATGTCCACAATTTTGGCTACCGCCGTATGTTTTAAGTACATAACAGTGCAATGTTTTGAGGAAAAAAATATTTTACGTATGTAATTATATGCGTAAATTAATTTTAATTGTCTGTGTGCAATACCTTTTGGAATAACGAATTATTTTCTAATAATAATCCTGCTTAATCCCTACGCGTGCTGTCTATTCTTTTAATATATTATTAAACTTGTTCATTCACCAGTTATACATATTGAAGTCTTGAGAGACTATACAGTATCATTGCTACTACTATCATGTTTACATAGTATCACTATTTTCGTCTCATTTAATCTCAAAGCTTTTGTCATAAAATGAAACGAAAGTTTCTTTTTTAACTTAGTGTTATTCAGAAAACGAGAGGCTGGGGAGCTACATGTGCATACTACTACGTTTTGCAACAAAAACAGGACCTTAGAGCATAAGAAGGCAATCGATGTTTACAGAAAGTTTGATGATTTACTTATCATATTTCTTAAAAAATAGAGAATTATTCAATCGAAGACCAATTAGAATTTTCTTTTGATGCTTTAATAGAAAAAAAAATTAATTGTTTAAACATTGTTTAATTGTTAAGTTAATTGTAATGGTTTTACGATAATTCCTAGAAATGGGAAACAACCACGGCCAAACTTTCCATTCGGAATTTCAGATTGACGTTGATTGTAAGTAAGGTACCACTGACGAAAAAACTGTGCGCTTCATTTAGAAAATTGCTTGAATTTTTTATATACTTTTATTTATCAATACTTCATTACATACCTTTACTATAGCACTGTTTCCTATTTTTTTCATGCAACACAATAAAATTTAAAATAATCAGCCATTTCACAAAAAATTACTAAATTTAGGTCACATTCATCCTTTCACAATATGTTATTTTGAATTTAGATTTTTTGTTACACATTTTATCTTATCAAAAGTCTGTAGCAACATCCCTATTCGAAATAAATGTGTAATGTAACATTTATAAATGATTTATTATTGTTTATATTCATAATTGTAAACTTTAATATTATTAAAGTATAATTGTTCCTTTTTAATTTCCGTATAAAAATCCACATTTTTGCCTGAATTTTATTTAAAATTTTCAATCATGCATTCACAAATAGAAAAAATATTTTCCTTAAACAAATAGAGAATTAAAGGAATTGTAAAAGTCTTAAGCCTAAGCAATTATGATGGGGAAAAAATAAAGGTAAAAGAAAATATACAAAATGAGGTTCTACCATAGTTATTTCTTAAATCTTCATTCAATGAAAAAAAAAATATGACACACATTTATAAAATATAAACGAAAATAATTTCTAAATAGATAAGAGAGCCAGAAAAAGGAAAATCATATAATATATTTCAAACTATCTAAAAAAGCATAACGGTTTTGAAATCACATTTCTTTAAAACGCAATATTAGCTGTCGTAGCATAACAGAAGTATAAAACAGCTTAAACTTTCATGAAAAAACATTACAAGAATTTACACATAAATGTATTCCGGTTGTCCATTGACCTGTAATAACATAAATAAATAAAGAAATAACTTTTAAAATATACGATGTTTCATGACAAATAAAATCCCAATATATTTTCAGGACTAAGCATCACGAACAAATATTATTCTTTTTCTATGAGCTATATCAGTTTTATTTTTTTCTCGTAAAGAGAAAAACTTGTTCTGATTAAATCTCCTATAAAAAGTAGATATATTTCTTCAAGAATACATTGATTACAGAAATTTAAAGGAAGCATTTCATAAGGTTCTACAAATCTGTATATGGAGTACGATACTAGAAAAAGGATTTTAACACATTTGTGTCTAGCGTCCCATTTCTGGTACGCTTCGAATTTAAATAAATTTGTATAATTTTCTTCTTCTTTATAACATGAAAATTATATGAAATAATTATTTATACATCTCATTATCTGTTACCGAAAGATTACATCATACGATGAATATATATTTACTTACATGAAGAGGTTTTAAGGTTTTTCGGAGTTTATAGATTTTTCATTTTTCAAGATGGCGAATGTAAAAAACAAGTTTATTTGTATTTTTTCTACCAATGATACAAATAAATAAGTCTAAATCTTATCTGGTAGAATTCTTAAAAACTTCTTTTTACTCCAATTGTTTTTGTTGTATCTGTAAGTCCTATTAAGTGGATTTTCCACATTTGATTCACATCTGGACTTCTTTTGTTTAGTGTATTTTTATTGTTTTTTACTTGTCCACCAATGTATAATACTGCATCATGAGTTTTTTTTTTCCTTTCAAAATCTATAATGTACATAAGTTTGTATAATGATAAAGTCCAGCACGCCTGGGATGTAACTGGGCTGCCACTTTTAACATTTCTGTATAATTTTGTAAGTTTTAATATATAGGGGTAATTTTCAACGGAGGTTTTTCCGGCCTCTGACTCCGGCAGCGGCCAGTTATCATGGTAGTTATTCTGCTGGGCGGGGCTTGTTGAGCTAAAACCATATTGGTAGGCCTCCCCACCTGGCCTGAAACTGAAACTGAAACTGAAACTAAAATATATATTTTTTGAAATTGTGAAAATATATGTCCAAACCTATTTTTTATGTATTTGTATAACGAACAAAATATAGGGTGCTAGGCATGTATGGGTACAAATTTTTATTAGCCATTTATGGTACAGTTATTTATGTAAAGAAATTTTCAAGATGATTATAAAATAAATAGTTATTAAGCCTAAAATTCAATTATCCTTAGTTTATAATTACTAATATTTATAATGTTGTTGGTGTCTGAAAAAAAATAAATATATTGTTTTAGTAATTCATAAAAATACAAATTATAGTACATATTATACAATTTAAAAGCTTATTTTATATAAATTTAGGCGAAACATAATTATATGTATTATACAATTACAAATATTATGCATATTTCCAGTTTTAGTACGTTTATATTTTATCCATTCGATACAAAAAAATTTCGAAGTAATTTTTTTTTTTTGTATTTTTTCAGTTCATTTTGCAACAATTTAAGCAAACAAATTTGAGAAGACAAAAATGCAGAAACAAATGGGTTAAGCATATATTTTCTTAAAAAGGATAGGAAAATATTTTTAAAAAATATTTTATATTTTGTACTTATAAAATTAATATTAATATGTTAAAACGTTTTCTAAAACTAAACTTCAATTTATTTCATCAATTTAAGGAGAGACCATTTCAATCTCATCTGTTATAAAATTATTACGTTACGTTACCGAAAGAGTTGAATTATAGGATACTTTCTGTATTAAATGTAAAATAAATTAATGTAAAAAAAAATAAATTAATGTATTCTAACTTTCGAAAAATCAGAGATTGTAAAATTTTAAAGCATTAATATATACTGGGTATTTCAAAGGTTCGATGCGAAAGTAAAACGCAATAAAATAAAATCTATGTGTCGAAGAGACATGTCGTTTGCAGATAAGTATTCGGTGTGGAATGGGATTTTGTATGAAACCAACAAAAAGTTTAGTTCGAAATCTCGATAATAGAGGGCGATACTGCAGACAATTCGATGGAATAATTCCACATTGCTCATACAATGCAAGATTGGGATACAAAAACATTAGATAAAAATGCATCTACACTTTTTTGTACACAAATCTTGCGTTGTGTAACCAATATGGAATTATCTACAGTAGCGCCCTCTATTTTCGAAATTTTGAAATAATTGTCTGTGGGTGTCATCCAAAATCCCATTCTACACTGAATATTTATCTGCAAACCGCATGTCTCTCCGACCCATAGATCTTTTTTTATCGCGTTTCACTTTCGCACTGAACTTTAGAAAATCCCGGTATATGTATAGGAAGATACTATGAAAAATGTTAATTTGTTGGATTCTTTGAATGACTAAACATTGAAATAACATCACGTGAACTTTAATATAATTTCATAAAAAATAATTTTACTCCTTTTCGTTAATAGTTCCTTCAAATACATTGCATTTCTCACTTACAACATATACTACACTTCTTTCGACTAGTCCAGTTAGGCCTAACCGTGTTTTTATTGACATTTAATATGTCGATGCTTCATGAATGATAAAAATTAATGGACTAACTCTTTTCTAATTTTAAAATATCCAGACCTTGTGGTCGCGAGAGTGAATTTTCATAGCTCATGCTTCCAAATCATGGATTTTAAAAAATACCACAGGGTCAGTTAATTTGATAATCAAGCACGTCATAAGAAAAACAAATGACGTTTAAATTCAAATTCTACAAATCAATCATCCTCACATGATGGCGTCTCGACATCAGCATCTTTGCTTACTATTTTTTTCAGTCTTAAACAGCTAAACTTTTGAGGCATATATATTTTTTATTTTACAGAAAATGTTGATTACATATTCAAAACACATACGCATATACGAGTACTTAATATAACCAGACTTATCCAAGAGTTTAACCCATATGACAGGGCTTCATGTATTCGGCCCCGGTTGACGTCCTTTCTGGACCCTCATGATTTCCTGCTTTTTCTACTTTATACCTGTCATGAATCTTGGCTGCTGTTATCTCATATGATCCCAAATAATTTTCTTTAATTTTGATAGCATTGCCAAATTGCGTCCTCTTTATAGCAACGTTATCGCCTACTTTGTATTTTCGTAACAGTTGTCTTTTCTTATCAAACTGCACTTTGTTTTCTCTTTGTATTCTGAGTATATTTTTCTTTGCATCTACTCTCATGGCTTCGCCTTCCTCCATTATACATTCGGGATATTCTTCTTCCAAAATATTTTTCATGCTTTGCATGTCTCAGAACTTCATTTCAACTCCTGTCATTAATTGAAATTGATTATACTTGGTGCTTCGCATTATTGTGCTATTGAATTGGTAATTCTTTGTAATTTTGGAACATACTGATACCACTTAGATTCGTCATTAGAGGCTTCAGGATGAACTAAAGTTTTGCGTGCAGATCTATTTCCGTTATTATTTTTATTTTCTTTAACAATTTTATATTATTTCTAGTCGGGTTTTTTTCTTTCTAACAGTTTCTCTCTTAAGTCTGTTTCTACTCTTTTTATATTTAAAATTATTAGTCTCTCCACAAATATTCTTTGAACAGGTGTTACATTCTGTTTTCTTCCTAGTGACTTTATTTTTAGATCTCTCCTGTCTAGCAATGACGATTTTCTTATTTGTTTATTTTTCCTTACTCCGGATCAGAGGTGCCGCAGAATCTGAGGCATTCAATTTAATGAGGCAATTATCTAAATACTGCCGCACTTGTTTATTGACTATTTCATGCTCATATATAGAGAATCTCTTTAGATGTTTGCAGATAGGATTTCCATCAGCCTGTACCCACCCAGCAAACACACAGCAAACACTAAACACTGCCGACAGCCGCTACCGGTTCCGTAAATTTTTTGATACACCGCGCAAATGCTTTCCGATTCATGAGACGCACAGCCAGTTCGGCATCAGCCGAACACTATGCGGAAAGCACGCCGATAGCCAACCATACGAATGTAGGCTTCAGACCAACACCAGCATAAATTGGGGAAAAAATCCGTTTTGATAGCGTCATCAATGAGCCATCTTGGCATGTATGTTTTTTTAATATTTGAAAGGAACGTATATCGGCTCTGGAAGAAGCCGGGTTCTATCTCACGCCACCAAACGCAGAAGGTAAACACTGTAACCACTTGGCCACTGAACCTTGCTGGGGAGATGTTTCTATGGGGTTATACGCGGAAGACATTTCGATAAGTGATAGTTTGTCGCTGTAGGTAAATGGTAGATAGGAAAATTGGAATTTTAAAATGTTTTTAAATTTCGTTTTTGAATGTTTTATGCGCGTTTATTTAAAAGTTAATTTAATATTTAAATGAATGAAATAAATATCTTAGCGAATTTAGTTAATGCAAACGAATTGCTTTTTCTCTATAAATTTAAGAATGTAATATTACATTTATAGTATTTAGATAAATAGTTGGATTAAAATTAAGTATTTAATAAAATAAAATACTTATAGAGGTTTTGTCCAGTTAATAATATTTTCTTATTAGGAATCATAATATAATTACATGCGTTGCGTTAATAAAAAAAATATATTTTTAACATGGAAATTTTTTTTTTAATAAATAAAAGTTGGTAATTAAAAACTTTAAATTAGAATAAGAATTCATTTTATGTCGTTCGATGATTTAAAGTAGAACATATTTTTAATGATTATGTTGCAATATTAATTTGTTACTTACCAATATTTTTTTTAATTTTAAAATAAAATAAAATATTAATTTATTATTATATTTTTCTTCTTTAGTAGATAATTTTCTAGATGGGGGATATTTCTGCATTTTACTTATTAATTTAAAAATGCTTACGTGTTTAATAAAATAAGTGCATTTTAGAGGTTTTTCTGTTAATATAATTATCTTTTTAGGAATTATAATGTAAATAAATGTTTTAATTTAAGAAATATATATTTGTAACATGGAAAAACTAATTTTAATAAACAAATAACGTGGTTGTTAATCACTTTAAATTAGAAAAATAATTTAAATTGTGTCATTTGACGATTTAATGTAGCATATATTTTTAATGATTATGTAGTAATATTAATTATATTACTTATCAACATTTTTTAATCTTAAAATAAAATAGAAATATTAATTGATTTTTTTTTTCTTTTGGTAAATATTTTTTAGTAGGAAAATGAATAGATTTAGAATACAATGCATTTTTTTGCAAGACATGTGTAATTTTTTATTCTATAGCCTACCATGTCAATCTATTATGTATCAATAATCTAAACAATTCCCCAGCCGCAAAATCCATCCACAACCTCAATATCCTTTTGCTATTTTGGGCAGTGTAGAAGCAACTAAACGATACCTCTGTTACAGAATCCATGAACTAATAAACTATATAAAGAGAAAAATAATTACAAAAATATATATTGCTTGTCATTGTTGGGGGGTGGGGGGAGGCATGGTTTCAATTTGATTAGGCCGCTATTATTAAGAAATAATATTATTAAGAAATATTATAATAATATTATTAAGAATAGTCTTCAGAATAGTTATAGTCTTCAGATTTAGACATTTTTGCAGGTGTTTATCTTTATAAATTGAATCTCCCAGGTTACCAATTTTTCGAAAGTACCTCACAACCCACCTATCTGGGTTGGTTTATCGTTTCACGGTGCATCACTTTTGGCTTAATCTCACTGCTTACTGGACATGATGGTCTTTCAGTGTGTTGTTTACTGCCTTTTGGGTTTTTTGCTTTCAATTTCAAGCCTTTGGTGATTTGTAATTTTTATTTTTTTGACACTGATGATGTGAGCCCATGTTACTGACGAAACGCCCATAGGTTAGTTTTAATGGTGCTTCATTTGGATATTATATGTTTAAACGTTGATTTTTGATATTTCAATGTATTTTATAGTAATAACACTAGCGTGCAAAATTTGTGTTGTGTCATGTTATTTTCTTGCTTTTGGTAATTGATTCTATATGTATTTTGTAGTACTGAATACGAAAATGACCTTATTTTTTTATCATCAAATAAGGATGTTTGGCAAATCTAAAATTTCAAAGTTAAAACGTCAAAACATAAAGCGAAAATCTGAAACTGTAAAGTAGATGTGATTGTTGTACTTTTTAAATTTTGATAATTTATTTTTATGTATTGTTTAGCGTTGAATCCGAAAATGACCTTCATTTAAACCATCACGCCAGGAGTGTTTGTAAATCGTAAATTTCAAACTTAAAAAGTTTAAAAAAGTGAAACACTCCTCTCAGACACTGAGCAGTTTAGCTGAGAGAATTCCTAGTATAAGCCAGAAAATGGAATAAATTATAGAAAAAATTAAAATGAATATAAAAAGTTTTACATCTATTTTTATAGTATAATAATTTTGCTATTTTTTTTTAATTTAAATTTGAAATTTAAGATTTTCGAAAGATTCTAACTTGATGGTTAAAAATTATGGTCATTTTCACATTTAGCGATAAAAATTACATAAAAACCTATTGGGAAAAAAAAAACATCCATCATATCCTTTTATAAAATCAATATCTATTTTCTAGAACCAGACTTTCGCTATTTTTTTTTATTATTTATCTTTGAAATTTACTATTTACTAAAATTCCTGAGATGATGGTTAAACATGAAGGTAATTTTCTGATTCAGCGCTAAAAAATATATCAAAATAAATTATCAAAAGTTAAAAAAACCTATGTATTTTTTTTTATTTTTTAGTATTAGATTTTCATTATTTTATTTATTTATTTTATTTATTTATTTATTATTTATTTATTTATTTATTTTTTACGTTTTACCTTTCAAATTCACGATTTGCGAAAAACCCTCACATGATGGTTAAAATAAATGTCATTTTCGGAATCAACACTAAAAATATATATAAAATCATTTATTAAAAGTTAAAAAACACAACCATCGCAAATTGTTTCATCTGCACTTATAACAAAATACGTGGAATCTGGTAATATGGTTCCAACAAAATGATACTCAAAAATAGCTTATGGGTGTAAATTTTAGCATCATTTATTCAATAATTTATCTTTGTTTATTGAATATCTGAAAAACAGGAAAAATGCAGTTGCAGACTTAAAGAAAAACTAATCTAAATACGAAGTTAAATATAACAGTTAAATATTTTGTACAAGAAATAAAATAGTGAATTGAGAAAATAATACAAAGATAAAACAACTTAAGCTGTTCAAAACGTATTAAACTGCTTAGTTACATTTATTTGTTCCATTATAACGAAACTTTTTTTTTTTTAAAGCAGTTTGCAGTTCAATAATGGTTTTTACTACTGTATAACAATACATTCGAATTTAATCAAAATAGATTTCATAAAATAAATGTTTAAACTGTAAATCAGTAAGTTTAAATTATTTCTAGGGAACATTACAAAGTATATTAATATAAAATAGCATCAAAATATAAATTTTAAATGCGGATGATTTGTTAAAATTTAAATTATGTTCAAAAGTGCATCCATTCTGGAAGCGCGATTTCATATTTCACCATTTTAACATAACAAATTGCTTAATTTTTTTTTTCGCTTTAGGTAGATTTCGTAAGAAATACTTCATATTACATTCCCCCCTATGTTGGAATTTCTGAAAAAATGTTGCACATATACACCGATAATGATCCATTCTACTCAAACTCTTCCAAACTAATACATAAAATCAAGGGGCAGAAAATCTCGGTCAAGTTCATTAATGGGCAAAATCGGGCGAAGAGGTGGAAATGGGGAGGGTTTCGCAGAAACTTAAAAATCTCCATAAGTTATTAATTATGATACATATCTAATCAATTTAAAGTTATTATTACTTCTAGGAAAAGAGCCAAACATTTAGGTATGAGAAATTTTTGATATCACTAAAACTGGCCCCAAGTGAAGAACTAAATTACGTTTAAAGAACAAAAAAATTCATAACTTCGTCACTTCGAAAGATATCAAATCAGATTGAATGTATTATAAATCTTCTTTATGTTATCTACAACTTTTATATTCACGCGTTTTTGATAGGACCAACATTTACAGAAAAAAAAATAAATAAATAAAAAACGGGAAGGGAGGGGGGCAGGGGTTGAAGAAGAAAAAAATTCCAAAATTCGTGAATTCACAAGATATCAAATACGACTAAATTTATTATGAATCCTCTCTAAATTATCTATATATTTTATATTTACAAGTTTTTGATAGAACAAATTCTTACAGAAAAAATGGAAAAAAGATGGGAGGGGGATGGAAAAAGAAATAAATTAACATCTCCGTTATTACACCACTAAGGCGATCAAAAAGTATCACTGGCGTGATGAAAATTTTTGTCAACCCTTACAGATGCTGTATATAGGATTGCATTATTAACCGCGCACGCCGATCATGGCCCATTCTGCTCAAATATCGTCCAAACTGATACAGAAAATCAAGGGGCAGAAAATCTCGGTCAAGTTCATTAATGCGAAAATCGAGAGAAGAGGAGGGAGGGGGGGGTCGGAGATACAATGTTGGCGACGATAAAAAAGTGAAGAATATTTAACTGTTCTCAAATTTAATAATTAGTAACAAAATGTGTACATTGCACATAGTTTTAAAAAATACTTTCTTGTATAGTTTAAAAATACTTCCTTCTATATATACTAATACTCATAGTATGTTTCAATTCGAGTCGAATAGGTGTTCTTTATGACAAAAAAAGTATTTTTCAACAAATATAACTTCAAAAATTATACACTACAAAAACAAATCATTTTAAAACATTTCATCACAAAAGTTGTGTTTATTTCTAAGTTTATTCTGACTTAAAAATTTGGAAGTTTAAATGAAATCTGAAAATTTTATTTAATTTAGTTGAAGTGTTTTTTTTTTTTTATTTTTTTTTTTATTTTTTTTTTTTAATTAATTTAAGATTCAAATAATAAATGTTGATTATTCTTCTCTCTAAAATGAAAAGAATTTATATTTCTAAACTTCTTTTAGAAGCAAATAAACTTGAAGTATTCAAATTGAACGCAAAATTGAATAGAAAATTTAATTAGAAAATTTAATTAAGGATATTTTTTAGAGGATATCTTTAGATCTCCAGCCAAAAAAATCAGTTTTAAACCCAAGACATTTCTAAAAATTACTTTCAATGCTAATAAGTTGTTTAAATTTCATTAAGACAGTTGGATCAATTCATAAGTAATTAAGTTAATTTTAATGCAACAGAAATCAATATTTCATGATAAATCTATATACAAACTCCCTTTCATAGAGTTGCTTTAAACTTTTACAATATTCTAACATTTACATTTCTTTATAAATGTGTAATTCGTAAGATATTTTTTATATAAAATGTTTTTATGAAGAAAAGGAAAAATTTATACGTATGTGATAAAAATAAATATGGTCAATATATGTACTAATAATATAGTGATCTTTGTGCAATGTACTTCTCTCATATTAATATCTTTTTCTTTTTCTGTGAAATAAGGTTATGTAACATTTATTTGCTAAATAATTTTTATTCCATAAAATTGCTTCTATATGAACCTGCGAGATTTCTTTTAAGAAGACGCTTTGAAAATTTGGTAGATACAACGACAGAAAATTTAAGTATTGCGCTTCAACGCAATACTTATTTATTTCCAGTGTTACTTCTCAAAGTTAATTTAACATAGAAAAGCTTGTGCAGCTCAGAACTTTTTTGACACTTTCTTCCCATCTTTTTGTCCCTGATTCCACATTTTCTTTTATTCTTTGTAATTTTAATGATATTGTAAATTCCAATTACGAAAATGTTTGCCTGACGTCAGGGTCAAAACGGTCGATAAAATGCCTTTGCATATGGATGAATTATAATGCATAGAGTAACCTAGCCTAAGCTTTATTTACATTATTCAAATATTTTTCTTAATAATTACAAATTTCCCTTTTTTCATTGAGAATCAATGGACATTTTTGTTATAAAATTTAACAATTTTTCTCTATTGTTGCAAAAAATTCAAAAGCCGTTATAATAATTTATCTACAGTAATTAATTTTCGGATAAAATATTTCCACGTGAAAAATGAAATTTTAAATAATTTTATTATGAATTAAAATGAAGATGAATATGGCGTCATACAGGAAATAAAACAGATATTTTACAACATTTCATAGTAATACTAGAAGAATTAATAAGAGTAAATACGAAAAGCAGGTGATTATGATGTCAAAAAATTGCAACATATTTCACTGATACTGATTTTTTACTCATGAATATCAATTACATACAGATGTTACCATTCCATTAAAATGGTATTAACTTTGTGATTTATTTATGTTTTTCATTTATTTATTTGTTTATGAAATTTTAATTTCGCTAAGGAATACCAGCCGGAAAGTAATACTGAACTATTTATATTGTTTTAAGAAAGTGTAAAAATTGAAATTGTCGGATGCTTAGAAGTTAATAAATTTGATGTCAGCATTACACGTGCATGCATTATATATAGTGTTCAAATGCAATTTCTTTTTGTAGTATTAAGAAATAAAAAATAATTATTTGTAAATTTTAAAAAGACAGAGACATTTAACGTTAAGTAAACTTAACGAAGTTACGTTAAGTAAACTTAAAGGTATTACAGCATTTTTTATTTAAAATTATTCCTCAATGTCTTTTGTCCTTTTTTTTTATTGGTGGGAGGAAACGACTAATGTTGATGCTAAATAAATAAGTAAATTAAATTTAGGTAATAATTTCATTTTGCATTTACATCGCCCCATGGTAGGAAACAGGATAGCAAAATTTAAGTAAAAGTGGGTTTTTTTTTAAATGTTTTACTGTGTAACAGCTATACTGTTGTTATAATATTAGTAGTCAAGATTTAAGGATATTTTTGCATTCATAGCGTACCAGAATGGGAAATGGGGTAACTAAAATTAAGCATTATTATTATTATTATTATTAAAGATTTTTTATGTTCAGACTGGAAGTTTTTGTCGAACCTTTGCTACTTTTTTGATTAAATATTGGAAAATACACCACAAATTGTGATGCGATACTCTGTAGATCAAACCTAATGATGATACATTCAATTAATTTTTAAATGATTTCGTCTGAATGCAGTAGTTATTAAAAACTTGACATATTAAACAAAAACATAATTTAATAATTAAAAACTCTTACGATACTCATCAGCGTACAACATAAATAGAAAGTATATTAAAAACACATCAAAATTAAAACCAACGTTTCATGCTCTTTCTAATGAGCCATCGTCAGGGGGAGGGGTTTCTTGACCCCCACGGAGCGAAGTTACTTACAATACAGTCACGTTCATAACACCAAACATTTGCCGAACAAATTAAAAAGTCAAATCCTTTTCTTACATTATTTAAGCCCGAGAATGAGCAGATATTAAGATATTTCATTCAGTTAGTTCTATATTTTATGTTAATGTTTTGTAAATATTAGTTAAACCAAGTTAACATTAAAAAATAAAAATGAAATCCAAACATAATAGAACTTAAACACCCTAAAAACTTAGATTCCGTTCAAAAGAAATCCAAATAAATCTTAGATTTTTTTTTGGAAGATTTGTATTTTAGATGTGCCTAACCATTTGTTTTCACCTACCGTAAGCATAATACAAAATCAGCAATACAAATATTTGCAACTTAAATTTGGAAAAAAGTCTAAGATTTATTTCAATTTCTTTTGAACGGAATCTAAGTTTTTATGGTATTTAAGTATCATATTGTTTGAATTTCATTTTTATTTTTTAATGTCTACTTGGTTTAACTAATATGTTACAAAAATTTAACATTAAATGTAGAACTAACTGAATGAAGTATCTTAATATCTGCTCTTTCTCGGACTTTAATAATGTATGAAATAAATTTTATTTTTAATTTGTTCTGCAAATTATTTTTTTTTATTAATTAGATTAAAAGATATATAGTTAAATATATGAACTGCTATATAGATACAAATACAATTGGTGCAGATACAGATACCTGGTGAATGTAAGAAAGAATAAGATTTAAACCGATATTTTCTGAATGGATTTTTGTATTTCAATTTCTATTGAGATTTCATTAAGTATATTTGGATTTTTTCTTGTCTGATTTATCATAATAATATTATTCGGAATTGTCAGCGTTGCAGGACAAGTGTTTCATTTGTAAATGCAGAACTCTAGATGTTTAGATTATTAGATATTATGTATATCTACATACATATAATACATTAAAAATATATTCTGCCAACTGATAATATTAGAGCGTCATAAATTTTAAATGTAAACTCCCTTTATAGTTCAAAATGCAATTTATAGTGTTCACAAAACATACTTATGAAATTTCAACATCGTGTATCTAGCAGCAAAATTTATTTAAGATTTCATAATATTAAATATAAGTAAAGAAATGAAAGAAAGTATAATTCACAATATGAAATTTGTTTTCGAAAATTGCTGAAAAGTTATTCATAATAAAATATTTAGATTATCTAAATTACTGTATAAATTTTAAGTTTTTTAAAAGATACTATATAATTTTACCTGCACAGGATAATATCATCTTCCGATGGATACACATTATTCATTGAAAAAATTCAATTTAAAAAGTTTTAGACTTATATTTTAACTTCTTAATTATCTGAGTAAATTATGTTGTTATTTGCGGAAATGGGAAAACTAGAGGGAAATCTTAATAAATCGTAATAGGATTAAGATAAGATTTGAATTTTCCAAGATGGGTTCACAAAATGCATGTAGTTTCATGCATCATATGATGTCTTTTGGCAAATTTGAACGTGAAATTATTTGGAGGGCAGACACTAATAAAAGTGTTCTGCTGGCATTAGCAAATTCTTCGATAAATCCCATCTTTGATTTAGGGAAATGCCAGACATAAAATTAAACGCCATCTATGTTATTCTAAATTATTTTTTCATGCGCTTTCAAACAAAAATCGGGATCGGGCATTGAATTATTAATTATAAATTATTTCCGGTAATCTGAGTAACATATGTGATTAATTCAAATAAATATGACTGTGTTCGTTTAATCTTCCGTTTTCATTTGTCAAAGATTCTACCTTTTTCGACCTCGTCTCTTCGACTAGCTTCTTCAACTATTGTTTCGTACTGGGCATTATCTTGGTCACTTTCGATGGTCCACTGTGATGAAAGTCATCCTTTCCATCAAGTGCCCATCTGTTACTGTTTGGTATCGAAAGAAAAATAATCAATTCTGCTAAGGCACATTTTCAAACCATTACGACTGTTTTTGTAGTTTTGAATTTCAACAAGGTATTTTTTTAAAAACGGTATTCTTAAGAGTAGCTTCGTGAATTCAAAATACTGTTTGTTCCTAATGGTCCTCTTCTTCCTTGCATTTTAGTGATCCTCTTATCGAAAAATCATCGTGCCTATCAAGTACACTTCTATTGCTATTTGTCTTAGAAGGGGGTAAAATCAATTTTTCCTTGGGCACATCATCAGCCTTTTTTGACTTATTTATAGTTTCTCAATTATTCCCTGGCATTTTCCAAGAAGGAAGATCTTCATAGGCATGGCCGTAAGAATATCAGAGTCGCGTTTGTTCATTGTAGAACTTGAGAAATGTGAGCTAACTCTGTCGACAACAATCGATGAAGATTACTCAACTAAAACATCCGAAGTAGCCAATACATCTTTGTTAATAAATCTTTTGTATTGCCTTGGCTGGTAAATCGCGGCTTCCAACCTCCAGTTATACTGAAGAATTCCCTGATAGAACTTGACAGGAAAGTCAACAACTATAACAAGGTTTTCGTTGATAGGGTAAATCCCACGGCTTCACAACCACTCAATTTTACTGCTTTCACGTAGGATGATGTGAAAACGTAGGCCAAATAAATGAGAACTTAGCAAGAACATCTGATCATTATGTTCTTAGGCGGCATACTTCTTTCTTAAATGCATAAGAATTTTCTCTGGAGAGTTTTTTTAAGGAGATCATAGAAGCACACACAACCACAGGTTGAATTCTATGTGAAGTACGTGGAGAGATAGACGTCAGTGTTATTCAATTATTTCGTCTAATTTCATACCCTTCTAGAGTAGTATAGATTATGTGGTTATCAAAAATTAGAAGAAGGTGTTTCTCTTAGCTTGATGTTGTGTGTTTGATTAAATGCTAAAGCCACATGACAAAGACAACTTCATTTGCGGAAAATCTTGATATCATACACTACTCTTCTATAAAATTTTTTTTCACAGCTGCCACCGTTTGAAAGTTATTGATGTTTAAATTCCGCTTTAAGACACCCTGTACTAAATTTAAACTTTAGGCACAAATGAAAATTAACAATATATATGTAGTGAAATATACTTGAAATCCTGAGAGAAAGGACCTTGGGACATCACACCTACTTCTACGATTTCTCCTATGGCATTGGTGTCATTTCTCCATTGTTTATATGTTTAAAAAAATCTCATTATGCCATACCAGCACCTGAATTTAACTTTCCAACTTAAATTCAATTATAGGTAAGTAATTAGTATATAAGATACAATTGAAAGGAAATTAAAATATAATGACAATATAACTTATCTTAAAAGACTAAAAACCACCAAATAATATATTAAAATGCTAGTAAATTGTTTTAGTTCTTAAAAGAGATGTTAAACTAAATTTATTATATTAAATCATACACACATAGCTCGCTTTGATTTCTAAAGAGAGCATGATGATAGGTATCCTGAAATTTGTTCGTTAGTTTCAAAATATTGATGGCAGGCGTTACCACAATACAGCGATTCCCCTATAATAAAAAAATCAAAATCATTATAAGTCAATATTTTTCGTAACTAATGATTTTTTTTCTTTTTAATAATTGAAAAGCCGAATAATACAATTCCTTTAATTTACTTTCAGAAAAGCGTTTGCATAAATAGACTTTTTTGAAGTTCAAATAAACTCTTTAATCTCTTAATGAATTTGAAATGTAATTATTCTATTACCTAAAATTTACTTAAAAAGTTCTTGAGAAAACTATTTTCCTAGCAGAAAGGACAAGCGCAGATGTTTTAAGTAAATGAAAGAAGTGTTTGAGTAAAATAAATTCTTTAAAATTAAAATATTTTATGTTGATCACAACTACCATTAAAAGAGGGAGAAGCGCACATTTAGAAAGAAAAAAGTAAAATACATTCATTAAAAAATAAAATTTAATTTAAATTTTTTTTTAAATATTCATTATGGTTCTAAATTTTCGAATCAATTTTAAAGAAAGAAAATAAATTAATGCATATTTCAAAGTAAAGGTATGTTTTTAAAAATGCTTTTTATGCTGATTAAATATATATTTTTTTATTCCGTAAACTTAAAAAATTCTTTTTATTTGTTTAAATTAAAAGAATACTTAAGTTTTTCTCATCAAATTGCGTTAGACTTATAAAACAAAATCAGGATATATCAATGTCGATTAATAATTGAATATAAAATTTAATCTAGTAATATTAATCTAGTATAAAATTTACAGCTGCATTTAAAAAAAAAAAATTGATGCAATAGGTATTTTGGTAATTTCTTTGGTAATTTTCAAATAAGCTCATTCATTTTCCATTAAAAAAAATAAAAAAATAGATTTATACCGATTACTATTTATAAAATTAGGAGATTTGTATCTATTATTCCAAACATGTGTGTGGGAAAATATGAGAAAAATAAAAGCATATAAAATATTTTTTATATAGTGTTAGCGGAAATAAACGGCCGGATTTTATAAAATATTTATTTATTATAATATTTCAATATAAAGGTGAATAGGGTGAAACCACCAGTTATTGACACCTAACCAGTGACTGGTCTTCAGTAAAAATCTAACTCAAATAAGTATTTTATTATAAAATTCTGTATAAGAATACTACTTAGTAGTAAATTATTTGTCTTAGCTCTTATAACATTTCTTTTTTCGTTATATGTTTTGAAAAATGTAATGGTGTTAGTTACTGGAATTATTGGACATATTTATAAATAAATAATAATTTTTAGCAATAAAAAGCCTAATTTAACTAATTTTTTTCAACAATAAGTTTTTAATGTATCTCTACTATACTTTCAAAAACAAAGATAAGTATAAAATAGATTTAAAACTTTGTAACTGGTAATTGAACAGGAAAAAATGTTAAAGTATCAATTACTGAGCCTTTTGACTGTTACAAGTTTTTTTTACATTATTGTTACAAACGTTTGATGCAGGAACGTTTCTTTTCTCAATAAACTTATAATCGTTAATCAATTTCATTCCACACATTTTGCTCTTTTGCCCTGCCATCGGTTCTTAATGCAGCAGTAATGAGTTATTTAATTTTTTTGAGTATTTTTGGAAATGGTGGTTCGTAACAGAGATATCTGATATAACCCCACAAAAAAAAAAAAAAAATGGCTGGCCTAATTTCCGGTATGGCTATGTGGATAAGGGTGAAGCATTGTTATCCGCACGTAGAACCCAGCGTAGAGCGTGGAAAACAAAAACTTGGCAGTTGTTTTCTTATTTTTATAATATCTGTTGCAGTTTTCACACATGATTTTTTAAAGTTTATTCATTTTTCCTACATTTTACCTTACATCAACCCAATAAAATTATCAGATCAGTGGTGCATGTCATCTTATGCTGACAATAAATGTTTAATTTTAACGTTTTATTGATCTGGATAAATTATTATTTATTTATTTAATTAAAATTTTTAGGGAAGGTACTCGGCAATTAGGCCATTCGAAACAACAAGGCCGGAAGTTATGGTCATTTGTTTAGCAGCCGTCGAAGGGCGGCCATCGCTAGTCGAGTAGATCTCGAAATTTCATCTCGCTGCAATTGGTCCTTAATGCAGTGCTGATGAGTTATTTGAATTATTTGAGTATTTTCGGAAGTTGTGGTTCATAACAAAGATATTTGATATAACCTCAGAAAAAGAAATTGGCTGGGCTAATTTCTGGGTTGGCTATGTGAATAAGGGTAAATCATTGTTATCCGCACGTAGAACCCAGCGTTGAGCGACGAAATAAAACTTGGAAGCTTTTTCCGTATTTTTATAATATCTGATACAGCTTTGACACATACGTTAACACATAAATACGTTGACACATAAAAAATCCATTGTTTTTCCATATATTTTACATTACATTAACCCTATAAAATTATCAGTAATGCATGTTATCTTATACTGACAATAAATGTTTAACTTTCACGTTTATTGAGCTGGCTAAATTATTTATTTATTTATATATTTTACATATTTATTTATTTTTCAGCGGGTACTCGGCAACTAAACCATTCGAAACAATAAGGCCGGAATTTATGGCCATTTGTTTAGTAGCTCCGAAGTGCGGCCACCGCTACTCGACTTGATCTCGAAATTTCATCGCGCTGTCATCGGTCCTTAATGCAGCACTGATGAGTTAAATTCTTTAAATATTTTCGGAAATGGTGATTCATAACAAAGATATTTGATATAAACACCACAAAAAAAATTGGCTGACCTAATTTCCGGAATGTCTATATGGATAAGAGTAAATCATCGTTATCCGCACGTCCAATATAGAGTTGAACGACGAGAGAAAAATACCCTTGGAAGTTTTTTCGTTATTTATATATGTCACTTATTACAATATGTGACATAGTTTTAAAACATAAAATTTAAAGAACCGTTCATTTCACGTATAGTTTAAATTACATTAACGCTATAAAATAGTCAGTGATGCATATTATCTTACATTGAAAATAAATTTTCAATTTGAAAGTTTTATTGAACTGACTAAATTATAGAAACAGAAAAAGAGAAAAAAAGAAAAAAATGCAATTTAATAGATTACAACGACCATTTGGAATTTTTTTTTTTTTTGACTTAATATTTACTTAGTTTTAATTTTGGGGCATTTCGACAACAGAAGCCGAGAAAGATAAGAGGTTAAAAATCGAAAGCAGTTCCACCGAATCATCCACAGATCGCCACAAATCACCTTCGTAACAAAATTTAACCGAAAAATCTAAATTTCGGCCAGCAAATTCCGTCGCATCCTCTTCAACAACAGATCGCAAAGATCAAACTTCAGACGACCAAAACCTTCATCGATAAACTCTCCAAGTCCGGTTTCGAGAAGAAAAACAGTTTACAAATCGAAAGCAGTTCCACCGAATCATGCACAGATTGCAACAAATTACCTACATTGAGCTCAATTTTGTCCGCTTATAATCGACTGATTGTAAAACGCCGTGGCTAGTGGATTGGAGCCCCTCGAGACATGGCCTTTTACTATCAATTGATTAAACATTAGATTGTTTCCTTTTTCGCGTTTGTCTTTTATTCTGTAATCGATTTTCATGGGCTACATTATCAGTTGAAGACCTCGATTTTCATGGCCTACATAATGAGTTGAAGACCTCGATTTTTGCTTTGCAATGTCGCTCTTTGGCTTTAGATTTTTCCATATCATAATTTGCGCCTACCCATTTTGTATTTTTTTCAATTTTTAACGATTTTGTGCCTTTCGATTATCTATTAAAACAATTTTTAACGATTTCATGCCTTTCTATTACCTATTCGAATAAAAATTCTTCTAAAAGTAAAGAACATCGTTGGATTTCGTTAAAAAAAATGAAATGCGAGCATCATTTGGCCCCATCCTCGACCGAAAACAACAACCATTTCCAAATGGTTAAAAAAGACAACTAATAAATAAAACCACGTTTTAAAATGTAGATGTAGATGATTTGACAGTAAATCTAGTTTTTCGAATAATTAGAAATGTGAGTCCTTCATTTAAAACGAGAAAAACGAGCAAAAGTTTTTATCTGTAGGGGAGGTAGGTGAGGTTTGATACATAGGGAGGGTTGACACATTGACAATATTTCTCAACAAATAGCATTAACAACCATTGTAACAGATGTAAAGTCCTCTTTTATTAGCAGATGCCATCATTAGCTGGACTTAGCAGTGAAGAACTGACAAAGATTTTTTCTATTAATTTTGAAGACTTTTGGAATGTCAATGTAATTTTTTTAAATACTGATTTTCTTTCATAACTCTTAATATTTTGGAGATAATATCTTGTAATTTTTTTTATTTGTAAAGCACATTGTTAGGGTGAGTTTTACCAGAAAGTAGATTGGCATTTTGCAACTGCATTTATACAAAGTGATTGAAAATACAATAAGGCATGATAGGGAGAAATGATACATTAGTGCTGGGGAGAAATGATACACTTGTATATTTGAAATTTCATAGTTTTTTTAAGTTGTAAACCAATATAGGATTGTAATATTCATTATTGTTTTACACCAAGAGCTACTGAAATTAGTAAGGAAGAACAAAGAGACTTCATAGACATTATGTAGGTTACATAGAAAAGCAGTGCGATGATAGATGGTTAGTTCGCTTTGCTCGCCATGTAGAAGGAAAGAAGTTTAAATGGCCTGAAAAGGAAGATGTTTCTATAATTGACGAAGGGAAAAAAAAAAAAAAAAAAAAAACATTAAATCCAACCGATTTTACTAACAAAATGATACAGTTATTAGCTTTTCGTTTAACCATTTCAAGTGTGGTGGTATGTTTATGAAACCACTTAATTTTAATTCCCAAACGCCACATTGGCACCAGCATTTTGGTAAAATATATTCCATTTAATATGAAAGTTAAATATAGCCCTTTTCTTATTTCCAATTAAATTTGTCGGCAAATTCCGGTGCCATTCATTTATTCAACACTTTAGCATTGAAAATGCTTTATCCTGAAAGGGTTAAAGAAATCTTAAATGGGCTAAACTTATGTTAAATTGTTTGCAAATCAGCAATGTTCTCTCCATTTTTCCTTGCAGCAAGATCTGTAGGGGTTTTTTTTTTTTTTTCATTAATTATTTTCTAAAAAGTGTGTTAATAGAATTGTTTAAATAGTAGCAATTGTTTAAATATTTTTGTAAAAAAAATTTCTGAAACAAAAATATGTCAGTGTCATTTCTTTTTAAATTAACTTAAATATTGCAAGATTTATCATAAAAAATTGTATGACACATAAATTGAATTGTCTGCATTTTTTTTTTAAATTTACATAACAATGTATCAAATCTCCCTTGCTAGTGTATCAATCCTCCCCAGCAATGGGGAGATTTGATACAGTAGTAACCATTCACAATAATTGGGATATATTTTTTGAATGATTATTTTTTAAATTCACATTATTTTTAATAAATGAATAAAAGGTCACTTTATAAGAAAACGCGAAAAATGTGTTTAAAAAAAAGTTTCTAAGGGTTGTAAAAAATTAGTAAAAAAAAGTGTACAATACCTTCCCTACCTCCCCTAATTATCAAATATCAGATTTCGTTTTTAATGTAAGACATTTTAGTCTTTCAATTCGAATTTTGATGCATTTTATATCCTACCCTGTTTTAACGGGTGTTATATACAGTCTTAAATAATTCTAAAATCAGTATCTGAATCCTTTTCCTTTAATATGTTTAACGAAAAGTGAATATATTTAACGAAATGTGGAATATAAATTGCATTTAGCGTGTATCTATATCCTATACAGTTTAAAAAATAAATAAAGAAAGAAAGAAATATATAAATAACCTGAAAACTTTTTATAATATTGATTAGATTATTACATAATATTTTGCAACTGAAAGATTATATTAAAAAGCAGTAAACCAACGTTTAAAATGCACAAATAATGGATGAAAAGCAGCGAACAGCTGTTTCGAATCTACAGCGAGATTCTTCTTCAGTGCAAGATAGGGAAAAAGGAACAGCGTGCTAGAAAAAGCAAGGCTGAGCAAAATGATAGACAGAGACGCGCTGCCTTATATACCCTATGCGGGTATCGAAAGCGCAAGAAACAGCCAATGAGAGAGAAGCAGTGGAAACGACTGGGTGGACAAGTAGCGACATCTACCGGAGAAGGAGAGAAAAAGAAACCAAAAAAGAGGAAATTAAATTAATGCTTTCCAAATACTTGGAAAATCTGGAGTACTAGATAAGTCATTGACTAAAGAGTGAGAATTTTTAATGATGTGGTAAGCTTCCCAAAAATCAAGATCAAGGTTAGAAGAAAATTTTTGGATAATGGTGGCTGAGGAAAAATCGAACGTATGTTGAGAAGTCCAAGAATGTTGAGCAATAGAAGAACGTTTGAGCTCCTGATTTTTAACATAACCTTCATGCTCTTTTAAACGAAATCTAAGAGCACGTTTAGTCTGGCCAATATAAGAAAGGCCACACCGGCAAGAGATTTGGTAAATACCCCAGTTGTCAAGGCGATCAACGGGGTGTTTGAGATTTGAAAAAGTGATTTTATTAACAGGAGAAAAAATAACATTAAAATCAAACATTCTTAGGATTTTAGCAACTTGCTGACTAATTTTAGGAAAAAATGGCAACACAACTGAAGTATTAGAGTTGGAATTAGAATGCTTTTCAGAATGGACGGATTTCGTCAATTTCTTATAAATAGAATCAATAATATTAGAGGAATAACCACGATCAACAGCAATAGCTTTGAGGTAATTAAGTTCAGCACTAAGTAACTGAGGAGTGGAACAAATATTAGTAGCCCGAAAAACAAAAGTATTGAAAGCAGCGAATTTCTGGTTAGGGGGATGAGAAGAATGCCTGTGAGGTGGGAGGCTGACAGCAAAAGGTTTACGAAAGACGGTAGTCTGAAAGCCATTTTCACTACGAATAACAAGGACATCGAGGAAAGAAAGACAGTTATTGGTCTCAATTTCAGAGGTAAATTGAATGCAGGGATCAATGGAATTCATAATAGAGAGAATATGATTAATATCCGAATTTATTTCAACCAGGACATAAACATCATCAACATAACGAACATAGAACGGAAATTTTAAAATTTCAAAAAGCTTGACCTCAAAATAGTGCATATAAATATCGCATAAAATTGGACTAAGAGGATTACCCATAGCCAAACCATCAATCATGCGGAAGAAATTACCATTGAAAACAAAAGTATTTTGCGACAAGCAAGCGCGAGTGAGAAGGATAAGTTCCTCGATTTCAAAATAGGAGAAATGGAATTCATAAAGCCTGTTCTTGAGGCAATCTAAAGCCCCCTCAACCGGAACGTTTGTAAATAATGATTTAACATAAAAGAAACCATCATGTGACCCTGCGGCTTAAAATTATGAAGTTTTTTAACAAAATCAAAGGAATTCTTAACAGTGAAACAGTTACTGCTCAAAAGTGGGGAAAAAACAGAAACTAAATATTTAGCAAGCTTATAAGAAGCTGTACCGATACTAGAGACAATAGGTCTAAAAGGAATGTCAGGTTTATGGACCTTGGGTAAATCAAAAAACCTGGCACAATCCGCAATAGATGGAATAAGAGACTTCTTAAAGTTAGCAGGAATGATGGAAGAAGACTTGATGGCAGACTTAATAGAGTTAATTTCACTAGTGGAAGGGTCTTTGCGGATGTCCACATAAGGACCATCTTTAATTAATTTAAGAGATTTTTCCAAATACGAAGATTTGTCGAGAAGAACAATCTGACCACCTTTGTCAGCCTTGGTAATGATTAAGTTTGGATCAGAACGCAAGTTTTTCAGACATTGTTTAATTGGATTTTTAAGATTGGGCTTATAAACATTAGAATTGAAATCAACAGTATTGGCAATTTTTCGGGCTACCAATATTTGTTCCACTCCTCAGTTACTTAATACTGAACTTGATTACATCAAAGCTATTTCTGTTGATCGTGGTTATTCCTCTAATATTATTGATTCTATTTGTAAGAAATTGACGAAATCCGTCCATTCTGAAAAGCATTCTAATTCCAACTCTAATACTTCAGTTGTGTTGCCATTTTTTCCTAAAATTAGTCAGCAAGTTGCTAAAATCCTAAGAAGGTTTGATTTTAATGTTATTTTTTCTCCTGTTAATAAAATCACTTTTTCAAATCTCAAACACCCCGTTGATCGCCTTGACAACTGGGGTATTTACCAAATCCCTTGCCAGTGTGGCCTTTCTTATATTGGCCAGACTAAACGTGCTCTTAGATTTCGTTTAAAAGAGCATGAAGGTTATGTTAAAAATCAGGAGCTCAAACGTTCTTCTATTGCTCAACATTCTTGGACTTCTCAACATAGGTTCGATTTTTCCTCAGCCACCATTATCCAAAAATGTTCTTCTAACCTTGATCTTGATTTTTGGGAAGCTTACCACATCATTAAAAATTCTCACTCTTTAGTCAATGACTTATCTAGTACTCCAGATTTTCCAAGTATTTGGAAAGCATTAATTTAACCCGAGAGTAGTCGCGACATTTTTTAGAACGTTAGTAGTCGCGTTCGGTCCATTTGCCGCCGTTACCAGCAGGCGGAAAACGAAGGGGAAACTTGCCGGTGTTATCAGATGATCGAAAACGGATAACGTAGGGTGAAAATATTGATTGAACTTTAAAAGATTACAGCAATTATTCATTTTACAACCTTTTACAGCAATTATTTATTTCGCTTAAGTATATATTAAGTTGGCATCTAGATAAATGTTTTTAACAACTCTTTCTTCGTTTTGCATAAATACTTAAAAGTAAATAGTAAATGATTTGATTGAATTTCTGATGTTACTATGAATCAATAATTAGTCGGAAAACATTTACTAACATGAATCTAAATTCGTGATAGGGGTATTTTTATTTATTTATTTATTATTATTATTATTTTTTTTTTTTGGAAGGACAGAATCAGTCAGGTAGATTTTTTTGATACTCCGGCACTCTATATCCATTTAATAAAATAAAATTAATAAATTTAGCATCAATATATTACACTAACATTAAATTGATCAATTAAACTGAAAATAAAAATGGAACCTATGACAGGCAACAGAAAATCAAATACAATACCACTAATTCACCAGCATATTGCGGACGATTAATTCATTTAAAACATATGAAAAACCATCAAATTTGATGCCATAAACAATTAAAGACAATATATATATATATATATATATATATATATAAACTTTCTGTACAATAATACCATTGAAAAATAAGGAAAATGACCAATAATTATGAAATCACAAATACCACATAAACCAAATATTATTAAAAATGTATAATTATATATATATAATAAAGAAAAAGGTAAAAAATACTTAACTTCGAAATTATAAATGTAAATGTTGTAACTACGTTTTATTTATTTATTTATTTTGTGGGGTGTCTGTGTGTGTATGAGGGGGGAGCTCTCGAGATTTTGTGATTAAATCCATTTTTCAAATGAAAATGCACGATTTGTAGTTTTTCTACTTATTTCAGGGTGGGAGCAGCGCCCTTGAATAAAAACTCTGGATACGAATTTTGCTCATATAAGGTAAATAATAAATAAGTTATTGAAATTATATATTTAATTTAAATACATTTGCAATTGTAAATTTAAATCCTAAGATGGATAAATTATTTTAATTAATAGAATCACTGAAAGGTTCATCTTAATAGGGATGTATTTTACAGAAACTATTTAATTAAAATAAATATTCAATTGTACATTTCATAATAAGGTATTAATGTTATAATTTATTGTTTTATAATAACGTTCATTAAATTAATAAAAACAATAAGAAAATTTTCTCTGAAATTATAAATATGCAGAAATAATTTAATTTAAATGAATTTTCTCTCATATTCTGGAAAACATTATTCTGAAAAATAGTTTGAACAATTGATGAAGGACAACAAATTTAAATTTGTTAGATAATGTCCCCAAGCCTCTATTGGATTTCAATAATAATTTCTGCGGCATTGTTAAAAAAAATGTGTTTTTACTTACAGTATGAAAATTTAAAAATAGATAAATTTTATAAAAATACTTAAAATATTTTTTTTTAAATCATAGTATAAACATTCACTGAATTATCCAAAAGAGATTTTTATTTGCGTAATTTCTAACCTACATTGTAAAATTCGCATTATTTTTCTTATTGTACAAATAAATTATATGTATGTTCTTCGCAAATATACACACTACATTTCTGAGAAGATTGTTTTATCTTTCGAATTTGTTTTATTGTACAAAAACGATACTTTTCAGATTTTGGATATACGGCAATTTTTTTTACTGATTCCCACAAAATTCTCTTATCTTTTTTTTTATGGTTTTGCAGTGTTATTGTCTGTTTTCTTCCATTTATATGTTCGGGTAATAAATGGAAAGCAAGTTCTTTCAAATAATGATGATGAATTTCCCTTTTTTTCCACATTTAAATAATTATCGATTTGAGAATTTATTACCGCAATATTTGACAATGAAAAAAAATGTTGACCATCCATCATTTTTTTGTGCGAACTGACTACACAACTAATATAATAAAACAATTTTAAGTCACATTCTAAAAGTAAAAAAAGTACTCTTTGAACGAATAAAATAGCAGTAGGAAAGAAAGACGAAATAACAACAGACAGAGAGTCCGTACTTCGAAGAAACCTTCCCCACAAATTTCGCGGAAATGGGAAAGGATGAACACGAGGGGGAAAAATTCAACTAACGTAAGTGGTCGCAACGCGGTCATTTAGACCGATTGAAACTTAAGAATGCGATAAAATGCTAAGAAATAGCAGGAATGACTTGCAATTTTACTACACAAGAGTGTGAGCACTCAAGGTCAGCTACACGGAATTTGGCTATCGTAACTTTAACGGGAAATGAGTTACAGGAAGATAACAAATTTCGGGCGGGGAAAAGACCAACGCGCGACTATTAACGGGTTAATTTCCTCTTTTTTGGTTTCTTTTTCTCTCCTTCTCCGGTAGATGTCGCTACTTGTCCACCCAGTCGTTTCCACTGCTTCTCTCTCATTGGTTGTTTCTGGCGCTTTCGATACCCGCATAGGGTATATAAGGCAGCGCGTCTCTGTCTATCATTTTGCTCAGCCTTGTTTTTTCTAGCACGCTGTTCCTTTTTCCCTATCTTGCAGTGAAGAAGAATCTCGCTGTAGATTCGAAACAGCTGTTTGCTGCTTTTCATCCATTATTTGTGCATTTTAAACGTTGGTTTACTGCTTTTTAATATTCTTGCACAAAGGCTATAATTGCTATTTTAGTGAAAGATTATAATACTAATTTATCAGGCATATATTTATCGCGCTTTAAAACCATGCTGTTGTTGTTTAACAACAATTAATACCATCTTTTCTTTAAAATATTCAAACAATTTAAGTAATTTCATGATAGTTCTTTTTAATAAATCTCGTCCCTCTTAATAAAACAGTGCATGAAGTTGATGTTTCACTATTGTGATGTAAAATATCTCATATTGACGCAGAAAAAATACACACTAAGTTATTTAAAATTTCTATAATAAAAAATCATAAGGAATTATTAAAAATGTTAATTCAGTATAAGTTTTAAAATTATTCTTTTTTTTTTGTTTATTCAACTAAGTAATACATTTGAAGTATTATATAAATTCTTGCGGTTTTAATATTGGTCTCTCTAAATTTAGTGATATTTAATTTTGTAATGATTTTAATTGTATTACATTTATTTCTTTGTTGAGAATATCTGATTGCATTCGAATTTTTCAAACGAAGAAAACTGCTTGCAGTTTAAATCAATTTTTCGGAATTATTGAAACACGCATACTTCATTAAATGAACGTTTATATTAATTATTTAACTAAGCTTTCATAAAACATCCTTACTAACACACTTTAATTACACTTCCCGATTTTTTAAAAACATAATAAATTTCTTTATCACTGAACGTTCCTAAACAATTTTAAACTAAAATTAGTTTACCAATGCAAATTTAACATCGCATAAACTAACTACACGAACTTGAAAATTTGTGACATGAAGTTTCCGCAGTGATAAACCATAACTATTTAGTGTAGAAATAGTTTCAAAATATTTCATAATTATTCAAAAGTTTTAACATATTTATTGTAAAATAGTCTACACACGCATTCATCCAATTATGTATCGTCGCAGATAAAATATATCTGACCAAAATTAGTTTTGCGCGTTTTTATAAAGTATAGTGACAAAAATTTCGTAAGTACTAATACATTTTAGAATGTATAAAAAGTAGTAAATAGAATAAAACACGTTGCTAGTGTAAAACTCGCTGAATTAAGATCGTGTTTTCATGCTTTAAGAGACAATTTTTTTTTTCAAACGGAAATCGCTTTTAAATGAGAAAAACATTATACATTAAACCATAAGTGCATATTTACAAAATTGTTCTTATCATCAAATATCGCAAAATGACATCATATAGCATCCTATATCTTTATAGGTTGCTTTCGAATTATTTACAATGTTACTTTGTAACGTTGGTTCTAAAACAAAAAATTAAGTTAAAATTTTTAGTTATACGTACATGTCTGGAAACCTATTCATTTTACAAAAAACTACATTATTATTAGCTAATTTATTTTTATTAAATATGGGAACATAATGTATAAGCTCTTAATAAAATTCACATTTGAAAAAAAAAAAAAAAAATACAAGGGTAAAAATTATATTTCACCAGATAAATCCATGCTTCATGTTTTTTTTTTGTTTTTTTTTATTCAACCTATGAAATTTTAATAGATTTTAAATGATTTTAAATGATTTTAACGCTTTGGAATATGGTTCAAAGAAAATTATTTAATAGAGCTGTTTTCTTATTCAAATCTCAGCAGTTATGATGGAAATGGAAATATAGCTATGCGAATGATATTTGCACTAAAACTGACACAATTAATTTTGGAAATTACGAAAATGTATAGGAAATACCATTTATTATAGCAGAATGATAGAAGAGTTACTATATTGGTATTAATAACAGGAAATTTCAGTATAGAAAAACGAAGCATGTTCTTGATGTTAAATATAATTGAAAACCAAAACCCTGACAATATTATATCAAGAAGAAATCATCCAAATAAAATTAATATGAATGCGTATGTGAAAAATTAAATGATGGCATTTCGATTCATCGCATCAAAGATCGTGCAATTGTGGAATATTTTTATTTATTTGTTTAAAAAATGACTCGGGTAGCGTCGAAACATATAAACAGTAGAATAAAACTATTTTGACTGTTTTTAATATTTTAATCTTACATATTTTAGAAATTAAACGTAGTATATTATTACAAAATGTCCTAGTGATTTAATTTCTATATATTAGTTACATGTTCATACTAAACCTATTGTGTCATCACTCAATCTCTCTAACTTATTGCTATTTCTTACAGCTATAACTTACGGCTCAATTTCTCTAACTACACTGTAAAAAAACCACTGTAGATTTGCCAGAACAAACTCGATCACAGTAAATGTGTTGTATCTTTCTTTGGTTTCCTGACTATATTAACATGGAAAATACAGTAATTGCGTAAAATTAACAGCACAATGTGCTGGCAATTTGGACGCATTTTTTTACAGCACAAACTGCTGTCATCCAAATTGCCAGCAATGTCAAATAAGCTCGGCATAGAAACATGAAATTATATAAGCAAGGTTATATCAAATGAATTTTCTGTTTCCTAGCGAATTTCTGTTCACCTAATCATTTAAACTGAGTCAAATTGATTAACATAATACGCAAGAATAGCTTGAGGTTTAGAAGTATGCAGTATATAAATTAGGAAAAATTTTACCCAGGTTAGACACGTTTCGATGAAACAAAATTAAACATATGTAATTATAAAGCAAGCCATGTGAATGTTGTGTTAAATAATGTTATATGAAATAAATTTTCTGCAAAACTCAAGAATATAGTTTGCATTCAAATCAACATATGAAATTATAAAGCAAGTCATGTGACGGACAAAAATATATATTGGGCTACCCTTTCCGCATTTTATTTTCAAGGTGGTCCTTTTTATTAGCCCCCGGTACGGCATATTTCTTTCTTCCAGCTTATTTTGTGTATTCTAAAAAATAACGTTACCTTACAGGAGCCAGCCGTAAAACAATGAAAGCAGTACTATTAAATACTGTATAGCAATTTTTTAAACTTTTAAGTACACTTTTCGATAATAGCACATTTTCGATTTTTATACCGTCTTATTGGGGAAAAAAAAGTTATTTTAAATGCATTTTGTTTGAAAACTGTACTTCCATTTATTTTTGAAATATTATTATTATTATTATTTTTTTTTTTGTAGTTTTTAGAGCAATTTGCTTAATATTGGGAACGCCATTTCTGTAGAAAGTAAAGGAAAAATGTTCTAAAATAGTAATTATATATTTTTGTTGCCATTTTTTCCAATAGAAAGAACATGTAATTAAAATACGTGCTATTTTGAAAAAAAAATAAACGAATGATTTCTGATAAAACAATGGAGCTATTATAAACTATATTGAATTTTAAGTATCTATGAATCCTTAGATAGCCTTGTCAATTTTCTTGAATGACGGCATCTTTTTCATGCATTTGTGCATTGTTTCGCGATACTGATGTAATATGCATGCTTTGATGTAGATGTTAAGAGTTGATCGTAAATGTGGAATTCTTAAGCGGATGCGAATGCTTAAAATAAAACGTGTGCTTTAAGTCTTAAAATTGAAATATGTTTTGTACTGCAGTAGAGTCCCGCTTAAGCTAGTTATTTTCTTCTGATGGACTGGTGGCTTCTATTATTATGAAACAGCCATTATAAATGAAGCGTTAGGTGAAGATGAAAGAGCAGCCGTAAAATGTTAGAACACTGATTTTCTGGTCAGAAAGGGTGGGAAGAAGCCATTTTTTAAAACAAATTATGGCCATCTCCCCCCCCCCCCCCATTCTGACCAGAAAATATCAGAGTTCTAACTTTTTACGGCTGCTCTTTCGTCTTCACCTAACGCTTCATTCGTAATGGATGTTTCATAATAGTAGAAGCCATCAGTCCATCAGAAGAAATTGAAGTAATGGAAATGCCGGTGGCGACACTAAATTCTGAAAAAGCAGAATTCCTGTTCTCTAGTTTATTTATTTTTCGAACAAAACCAAATGAGAATTATATTTTTATAAAGATCTTTATAAAAGATGATGTTTGAGAGATAATTTACATTCAAATTTTTATATATTCTTAGATTTCTTTAGTTGAAATTTTGCTGACAGACAAATATAACATTGCATCACTCTCAACAAACACAAGATAAAAACGATAAAAATATCAAACCGCCGAAATAAACATAAGATATTCGTTCTTCTGCCAGAGGAAATATATATATATATATATTAATTTTAGAGGCAATCATTCCAAAAACAAGTCTCTAAAAATGTATGTTTTAGCGATTTCTTGTATCCGGAAATATATTGCGCTAGCAAGCTATTCACAGTGTAACACAATTCTGGTAGGTGACGTGGCCTAGTAGGAATATCTCATATGTCTTCACAGTCTTTACTTGACGTAAATTAAATGTAAACAAATAAATCTTATGTGATAATATTTAATGAATCAAATTTCAAAAGTAATCGTCTGTTATTTCTGAAGAATTAAAAAAAGAGAGTTTTCGGTATGAAAATTCATGAATAGTATCATTAAAGATACATAGGAGAAAACAATTGAATAGGGATAGGTGCCTGTGAGAAAGTTACTTAATTGCTCCGAAGGAGGAAAAGGCTCAAATGCGAGTCAGAATATGTGCTTTAAAATGAGAGAGGTACCATTAAATGCCTCACAAAATCTTCATATTTCAAGCCTATTATGAAAGCTATCAGAAAGCTTAAGTAAGACGAAAAATATTTTACCTAAGCGTTGTCCCAGACACATATAACAGCAAGAATACAGGAAATGCTGTCATGATCGCTAAGCGTTCCCGATATGTCTAACAGAAGTATTGGATAGATGAATTGAATTATGAATAAAAGTAATATGCTGCAGTGTTTAGAATATGTTTAAGGGTGACTAAATTGGTCACCAGATGTAGCTTGTTTAAAATAATGAAATATGATAAAAAATGTAACATAAAACTTTATAATTACAATTGAAATCACAATTCAAGAAAATAAATTTTGACTGTCTTAACTGTAGAAACCTATTTAAAATTTAGTAAAATTTAAAACATTCGTAAAACATCACAAATATTATGCGTCACTAAGCTGTGTCAGTTACAGTAAAATAGATTTTTAAAAATGTATGCTGTCTGATAGTAAACATATATATATATATATATATATATATATGATGTAATTAGACTAACAGTTGGCGAAAATCGTTTTTTATCTGGGTTTCTGAATTAATTGCACAGACGTTTTGGAAGGTTGGTTATGCAAAGAACAACAGAATCATAAATGATGCAGTCGAATTAAATATTGCCGAAACTTTATTTACATATTCAAGGGAACAATAAACAGGAGAAAGGCTCGACGTAATTGATAATAAAAATATTAATAATTCTTCTCAAGCTGGTAACCGGAGATTTAGAAGAAAAAGAAGCCTTGAATAAATTTCGAAATCTCAAAAACTATTCCATCTCATGTCGACTCCAAAACTCCTATATTACCCCATATCTGGCTGGGCGTCTGTATTTAATTTACATCGGCTCAAAGTTATAATCAAAGTCAGCAGACTTCTCTTTTCCAATCATAATCGCTTTTAGAGGGATTTGTTAATAGTTCCGGTGAACTAATATTGAGGTGATTCAACTTCGTAGCGCGAAAACTTTCTTTTATAATTTTCTGTTTCCTCCGACTATGTACACAAGTTATAAATAAAATTTAATCTCTGTGATTAATAGTGCGGGCTAAAATTAGATTTTAGCCATTCAGACGATAATTTTAACAGAAAAGAAAAATGAATTTATTGAAGCGGGAGGATTTATGACATTTTTAGCAATTAAATAAAGAATTTAGAGGGGTTTGATATACCGAGAATTAAATGACGAATTTGAATAGGTATTTAACTTATAAACGGGTTTAATATAAGGAATATAAGTAGTTAGCGCCCCTTTTGAAATTAAGCTATTTAGAATTAATATTAATAGATGGATTAAGATATTATACCGTTACATATGGATATTGATAAATTAATTTAGGAATAGGGCTATTATTTAATAAGCCGGTACAATACATGATATATTATTAAAAGAATATTCGGTATAGAATAATGTTAACGTCGGCGAGAAAATTTTATACTGTGTAATATAAATATATACGGTAACCGCCGCTTCATAAAATCATATTCGTTCCGAGCCAAATTGATTTTAATAAGCGGCTGATTTTTATATCCGGTGAACATTCTCGAACCTAAAAACGAAGGTACTACACGAAAACCGATGACATCTGATGACATTACCAAACAGGATCAATTATTTTTTATTTAAAATTAGTTAATTATTCATTCAAAATTAATAACTATCATCCATATAAAATTAATTAACACTTTCTACAAAATTAATTTAATTACGCATTATTACTTACATTATTGGGCTTTATGAATAACTGATCAATGGTGCAATGTTTGATCAGAGCAATCAAACGTTCAATGTTTTCAGCAAGGGAGTAATACTGACTGTACAGTTACGTTTCTGCACCCCGATTCTTTAGTATCCTAAAGAGTGTATGAAGAGCTTTGCACGCGTCAGCAGCAATGATTGAGGGTCTGGATATTCGTCTATATTGGAATCTTCATCTTCACTAGCTGTCTGCTTGAAACTTGCGAAGACAACAGCTGCTCCACTATTTGTGTGTCAGATATTTCACTGGAGATTGGGAGATTTTCGTCAATTTCAACATATTGAAGGAAATCCTTGTCAAATTATTCCGTACCTTCAGAGGTGGTGTCAATTTTTTCTGACTCTTTGGATTTAAATTCGCAAGCCAAGAAGCAATTTTGTATCGTGTCTTTTGTCATACTGTCCCAAGACATTTTAATGTAATGCAATGCAGACTGAAAAACAGACTGAAAAATTTTGCTATGGCGGTTACAGAAGATAACGCAGAGGAATCACATGCTTCAATTTCTGTTTCTGATTTTTTGGCCCGTTCCTTCCTGTAATAACATTTAAAAGCTTCGATAATTCCATGACCAAGTGGCTGTATAACACTGGTGGTGTTAGGTGGAAAAAACACTATTTTATGTGCTACAATGTTAAATCTAGAGGATATGAAGCGCAATTGTCCACAACCAAGGCAATATTTTCCGTACGTTTTTCGTCCCATTGCACAAGAAATTCAGTGAAAATTGGAGGTGTCATCCACGATTTCTCGTTATTACAGTAGTTCACACGGAAACTCTCCACTCCTTTAAAACAGCTCGGTTTCACACTTCCTCCAATCACTATAGGTGTTTTCTTGATGGCCCGCGTCATGTTGCATGACACAAGAATTGTTACACGTTGTTTAATTCTCTTTCATCCTTCACTATTTTGAACATATGAGTGTGCTCTGGTGAAGTCAGATAAAACAGTCCTGTTTCATCATTGTTAAAGATTTAAGAAGGTCTTTCGCAAAACGGGCAAAATAATTGCTTCCCAGTAATCTTCAGCGTCCACGTCCGCGTCCTGCTTTTCGCTGTGCAGTTTGCGATAAGCGATATTGTTTCGTTCTTTCCATCGTGACAACCAGCTATCAGTGAGTCTAAAGTTTTCAACACTTATCATTTGTCGACTAAATTTGTCAACTGTTCGTCATTTTCGCACAAAAACCAGCGAGAAATGGGCACTTTTTTCAACGTGGCATTTTTAAACCCTTCAAAAATGCAGCCTCGTCTTCTGCTTTACCTTCTCGCTTCCGTTTGCAGCTCAAATTTCCGTTTGCAACTCAAATTTCCGTTTGCTACAATTTCAGACTTAATATTGTCTCTGTTCTTCAGAAAACTGCATAAAGTATATTGGGAAATCCCAAGCTTTGACGCCGCTTCCCTTTGGCTACATTTTGGTAAATTATCATACTTCTCTAAAATTTCGGTCTTTTCTTTCAAGCTTAAATCTTTTCGCTTAGACTTGTTACTCGTTAGGATTTTCGAATGAAACAAAACCAAATCAAACTGAACTAAATTTTCTTTTAAAAGTTACAGAAAGAATTAAAAATAAGCCACTGTAACAACAATTTTAAAACTTACCACTGCACTAATAATCTTTGAACGGATGCATTCGTTTTATCCTCTCCCCGTACATCTACACCTTACACCATTCCTCTTTAATCCCCCTTTTCTTTCTACACTGCTCAAAACACTTAAGGGAGCACACTGTTTTAACGAAATTACGCAAATATTTACACCGATAAGTAACGTTAAATAAAACATCCATAATTTAAATTTCTGTAGAAAACAGATAAAGAAAACTCACACGTAAATTAACGTTTATGATGTCAAAAACTGGAAAAAGGTGATAAGTGCAGAAATCGGGGTTTTGCAGAAACGTCTGTTTCACTGCCTCAGTTGTAAAATTCAATTGTTCAGCTTGTGTTTTGAGAAAATGTGGCTTGAAAATGTCACAACAACATGATTTACCGCAATCCATGGCTAGGCGAGTTATTGGAACAGTTGGATTTGGGGAAGCACAACGAAGTGTTCATGGATGCTGTTGGAGTCGCAAGAAGTGTCCATGAAAGGCTGTGGAATCGATTCTAAGACACATGGAATGGTAGTCATTGACAAGTGCAAGGTCGAAAATTTCGTAACACAGAAACTGATGACGATATATCCTGTTAACAGCCCGTCGAGACGAAACGGGCAATGCTACTCAGCTGCAAACACAGTTATTCTTGGCCAAAGGACGAAGGGTGTCCAGCCAAACAGTCCGAAATAGGCTTCCTCAGGGTGGTCTCTATGCACGTAAGCCAATGGACTGTATTCTGTTGACCTCAAGCTACTGTCCGGCCCACAGAAGGTGGTGAACTGAGCATCGAGTTTGGAGGCAACGTCGTTGGAGTGAAATTCTGTTCACAGACGAGTCCCGATTCAGTCTGGATGTGACATCTGATGTGTTTTGGCATGGAGAGAAAGAGGCACTCAAAATCACATTCGTTCGTGAAGATCACATTACAGACGAAGTGGATTGATGCTCTTCGCTGGAATCAGCATAGGTGGACGTACGGGCCTGCATATCATTCGGAATGGCACTTTGACGTCCGGAGTAATACAGACGAGATACCGAGACCTCATGTCATAATTTATGTTACAGTAATTAGTGACTTCTGTTATTCCATGCATGATAATGCAAAACTTTATACAGTTCGTCTTGCGGAAAACATGCTTGAAGCTAAAACACCGATGTAATATGCGTATGGAATGACTAGCATGCTCTCCTGACCTAAATCCGATCGAGCATGTTTGGAACATACTCGGACGATGCATTGATGCAAGACCGAGGCCTCCTTTTACTGTCCGGGAATTGGAGATTGCAATTCTTGAGCAGTGGAACAGTATCCCCCAAAATATGTTTCGATAACCTCGTCGCATCCATGGAAAACAGGTGTGCAGCAGTCTTAGCTGTTCGAGGAGACCACACGCCATATTAAAAATCTTGCATCATCTAAACAATACTTTTTTTATGATTTACATGAAACCAAATTGTTGTCCTAAACCCTGTTTTCATGCTCTTTTCATCTTTTCAAAAAATAAAAGCTCTCGTACCATTTTTTTGCGTCTTTTTTTATGTATTGCGCATTGCAACACGTGTACTATCCATTTTATGCCCATACATTGCTGTTTTGCACTGTTCTCTTCACTTTTTTGCTCTCTTCCCTAATTTTTTTGAGCAGTGTACGTGCACTAATCTTATACGAATTCCAATGGGTAAAATTCTTTGTTAGGACACGTGATGGTAGTGTTTGTTTCTAAGTAGGTGTGACTCTATGGCATATCGGCTGCATTTTGTTTTGTTTTGCTTACGTTTAATATGAAAAAAGAAAGCAAAAATAAAAGTATTCAGTGAAGATTAAACTGATTGTTTTTCTTGCACAAAGGCATTTACTACGTTTTGCTGCTGAATAAATTTTTTGAGTTTATTAACCAGCGAAGCTGATTTCAAGTTTTGACAGAAGTTTCTATTGATTTGATTCCGGTCCTCACAATTTCATCAGATTAAGCGGCTGGTTTTATTAAGCGGCGGGTACTGTATATATATATATATATATAAATATAAATAATAATAATAATACATTGTCAAGTCTGAACATCATGAACAAAAATTGTTCTTTTTCAAAGATCTATTTCAGTTTTATTTCAACTTTGAGAGAAATTGTTGTTGTGATTAGATTTTTTTTTCGTATGTAGCTACTTTGTTACGCAACGATAAAAGTGGACATATCTCTAAAAGAAAACATTATTTCCCAAATTTATAAAAGATCCATTCCATGTGGCCCTTGAAATCTGTTTACAGAAAAAGACATTAGAGAAGAACTGGTGCTTTAAAAAAAAATAAGTTAAGCTGTGTAAAATCCTTGTTTTCTGAATTGTATATTTCAATTCAGTTTGCAACAGGAACTGCACATATTTAATAGATATTATTTTCCCTAATTAAATCAAAAACAAGATTTTAAAATTTTAATGATTCAACGTTATATACTTCCTCACACATTATATGTTTTCTTTTTTTCATCCTGTTCTGTCCTGAAGGTGAAATAACACTACGGCTATACACATTCATTAATTTTTCACAAACAAAAAAAAAAGTCATAGATGACTGAAGGAGCCGTTTTTTTTCTGAAATTGCTACTTTACTCATTTATACTGGTTAATCCTAATACTGCCTATTCAGGTTCACTAATGTTGATCTAAAGTTACTAACACCCTTATAATATCAGTCCCAGTTTAGTGCTTTTTAAATTACAGAAGCATTTGTAAGTTAAGGTGGACGTGGTAACAAAATAATAAGACAAAACGGTAACAAAATCATTTTCTATACAAAATCATAAGACGAGACGCAAAATTTCACCTTGATGCAAACATAAAATGTACAATATGAACATTAAAAAGTTCACTGGTTTACATAAAATGCATCTAAAATAATTTAATAGATGTTACAAGTTAAAAATATATATTTTATTTAAAAACATCTTAGTACTTTCGGGCTTTCTCAAGCGTTTCATCAGAGAATATTTATTAAATGATTACCATTTATTTATACAAACTTTCATAAGTGAGCTTTATTAGTAAATGTGCATATGCTTTATAATGCCACGCTGTCATGGGAAATTACTTGCGCATATATTAGCTGACCGTATCATATAAAATATTCAAAGTATTACAGTAAAATTATTTTTGCATTCAAGAAATCAATTTATACTAAATTGGTAATGGGCTATAACATTGTACTTTTCCTCGTATGTCATGTGGTTTTCTAAAACGCAAAACTAACTCTTTAATACTTTGCTGGGTGACGCTGTAAGCAATCTCAGCACGTATAGCATAGACCCAGCCACAATTAGGTAGCTTTCTTTACAAAAAAGCTACCTATTGCAGCCGTTCGGAGGAAAGCGATTTCAAAAAATTTTGGTATATTTTCATCGATCATGACCCCCAGACCCCGAAACCACCCTCCGTTCAAAATTGATATATATATATATCTGACCTATGTCACACTGAAACTCCCGTAATTATGAACCGATTTCGATGTAATTCGGTGTGTACATAGTACATACCAATGTCTCGACCGAGTTCGTTGGCCAGCTTCATCCGCCATTTTGAAACAAAATGGCGGGCATTTAAAAATTTAAAAAAAATTTTAAACTTACAATGTGGTACCAAAAAATTAAAAATGGAAAAATATTTTTTTCTTATGTATTTGACCTTTATACAAAGATTTCGGAGCAGTTTTTGTTTCGTCTATATCTTAAAAAATGGCTGAGTTATAGTATTTTGAATTTCTAGCGTGGCTGACATTTTGAAACGTCCTGAATTTTGTCACGCGATAAAAGGCGTATTTATGAACCGATTTGGATGTAACTTCGTTTATACATAGTACATACCAATATCTCGACCGGGTTCGTTGGCCAGCTTCACCCGCCATCTTGTTTTAAAATGGCGGCTATTTAAATTTTTAAGAAAAATTTAAATTTGAAATGTGGTACCAAAAATTGAAAATTGAAAAAATATTTTCTTCTTATGTGTTTGACCTTAATACAAAGATTCCGGAACAGTTTTTGTTTCGTCTATATCTAAACAAATGACTGAGTTATAGCATTTTGAATTTCTGTTGTGGCTGACATTTTAAAACGACCTGATTTTTGTCACGCGATAACATGCGTATTTATGAACCTATTTGGATGTAACTTGGTCTGTACATAGTACATACCAATGTCTCGGCCGAGTTCGTTGGCCAGCTTCATTCGCCATCTTGTTTCAAAAGGGTTGCCATTTAAAAAAAAAATAAATTTAAAATTCAAAATGAGGTATTAAAAATTTGGAAAATGAAAAAGATTTTTTTTATGTGTTTGGCCTTGATAGAAAGATTCCGGAGCAGTTTTTGTTTCTGAAAATTTGTTCTTTTGTTGATATCTTAAAAAATGGTTGATTTATAGCACTTTGAATTTCTAGCATGGCTAACATTTTGAAACGATCTTGTATTTGTCACGCGATAACACACGTATTCGCCTATTTCGATGCAAGAAGACATGTGGATAGTATACATCAACACCTCGACCAAGTTCGCTGGCCAGATTCATCAGCCATCTTGTTTCAAAATGGTGGCCATTAAATTAAAAAATATATATATATTTAAAGTGAGGTGCAAAAAATTTAGAAATTGAAAAAGGTTTCTTTCTTAAGTATTTGATCTTGATATAAGGATTCAGGAGCATTTTTTGTTTGTCTTTACCTTAAAAAATGACTCAGATATAGCAGTTTCAATTTCTATTGTGGGTGACATTTTGAAAAATCTGATTGTTTGCATGATATAAGTTGGCTTTTTTTAAATAAGGGTTATGAAAGCTACCTCTTTCTCCCGGCACTGGCCGGAAGGACTTTTTTATGATTTTAGCCGTTCTCGCTACTCAGCTAATATTGGTGTATAAACAATTAGTTGGACTCTTTATATACACACTTCCAATTTATCGCCACAAATAAATCTCCATAAACAGTCAGATTGGCAATAAGTGGCTAATTTTCAGAAGTTCCCACGATTGTTACCAAATTATCCTGTATAATATGGCTTAAAGTCAAACTGGCCCATTTAACTGTCATGTTTTGGTGTGAAATAAGCTAAATCCTTCTTACTAGTAATAATATTTGTGAAAATCATTGATTTATTTTCTAAGAGACAATTAAATTAATTTTTTGGTATGGTTAGATCAAATATATGAATTATCAGTAAATTGTACAAAATTTCTTCATTACATGCACGTGGGACCTCTTGAGATATTTCAGTGAATACAATCGGGATTTTTTATTATTTAGTTAAATTTGATTTTTTTCACACACATACTTAATTCCCATAATTATAATTTTTTAAAAAATATTTTGAATTTTATGTCATTGCGATTCGTACTAAAATTTTCATTTTTTTATAATTTAATATGCGTGCGTTGTATTAAAAACTTTTCATTTTAAAATCGCTTTTTTATTAGACATTTTTTAATTTAGTAATATGCATTTAAGGAACTCAACAAATTGAAGAAAAGATTTAAAAAAAAAATTCAATTGAAAACTTACTTAAAGGACACCCCCAACCAGGAAAGTTAATTAAATATTTTTGAGTGAAAACCTCTCTGCACAAACAGGCATGAGTTCGGTTTAAAGTCTAAAGGTTTTCAAAAAACGCATTAACATAGCAAAAAGAGAAAAGTTATTTAAACTTTAAAAAAATTCAATCAGCATGATAATTAAATTATTTTTGCCGTATTTGAAACAGACTTTATCGTTTAAGTTGATGCAAAAGTTATGTTGTATTTTAATACTTAATTTTGATATATTTATTGCTGATGAAATTTTCATATCTGAGAATTTTATCTATTATGTTAAATTAGGTAAATTGTAATACCTGGTAATTTAATACTGTTTTAATACTTAAAAATTTTACCTATTAGTTAAATTTATGAGATTTTTCAGTTTTAGTGGTATTAATGGCATAAAAATTAGGTTCTAAAATAAGACAGAACTTTTGCATCAGCTTAATAAATACGAGTACGATTCTCTCTATATACTAATTTCAAATGATAAAATGTGTAAATTAAAACTTTAAAAAACAGTAAAAATACGTTTATTTCGACTGTTGACATGTTTCGACTCACCCGTCATTTTCAAAACAAATTAATAAAACTATTCTAAATTTGCACAGTCTAATGAAACGCAATCATTCAGTTTCCCACGTATTCTTTCATATTATGCACGTTAATTTTTAGTTTACTTGGATGTTTATTTTTTTTCACAACCATTGAGTAGCTCAAGCTACTTGAATGACTAATGGATATGAAAATAAAAAATAAAATAAACATCCAAGTAAAATAAAACATAACGTGCATAATATGAAAGAATACATGGAAAACTGAACGATTGCGTTTCATTAGACTGTGCAAATTTAGAATAGTTTTATATATTTTTATTTAAAATTACTCGGGGTGAGTCGAAACATGCCATAAACGTATTTTTACAGGTTTTTAAAGTTTTAATTTACGCCTTTTAGCATTTGAAATTAGTATATTATTACAAGGTTTTAATTTGCTATATATTTAAGATTCTGTCTATATTCTAAAGAAAATGTAACTAATGCTCTCATCACTGCAGAAAGTGTTTTTTTTTTTTTTTTTTTTTTTTTTTTTTTTTTTTTTTTTGTACTTAAAAGGCGCAAAGGCAAAAATAATTTGAAAATTTGATTTTCATTTGAAATATTGTATGCAAGGCGAATGTTTATCTCTGGAAAAATTTCCAAATATTAATATAGATTCAATCGATGCTGGATTTAATTAAGTGTCTGTGTTTGCCCCATGTTGGTGGCTCACGGAAAAATACTCCATCTTGTGCTGCGTTTGTAGCCTTGCCAACCTGAAATAGTGAGAAGTTCCAGGCTGGGTATCGTTCCATGTGGTTTAGTCGGTAGAACGTCAGTGCGCTATACTGATGGCACGGGTTCGAGTCCCGGCATGGAATCTTTTTCACTAGGTTGGCCTTTGCGCCTTTTAAGCAAAAATAATTTGAAAATTTGATTTTCATTTGAAATATTGTATGCAAGGCGAATGTTTATCTCTGGAAAAATTTCCAAATGTTAATATAGATTCAATCGATGCTGGATTTAATTAAGTGTCTGTGTTTGCCCCATATTGGTGGCTCACGGAAAAATATTCCATCTTGTGCTGCGTTTGTAGCCTTGCCAAACTGAAATAGTGAGAAGTTCCAGGCTGGGTATCGTTCCATGTGGTTTAGTCGGTAGAACGTCAGTGCGCTATACTGATGGCCCGGGTTCGAGTCCTGGCATGGAATCTTTTTCACTAGGTTGTCCTTTGCGCCTTTTAAGCAAAAATAATTTGAAAATTTGATTTTCATTTGAAAAATTAGTATTCTGTTTCACGTAACTATCATGTATGAACAAAACGAGCGTTCATTCGCAAATTAATGTGAAATAAACCTATTTCCACTTTTAGTGTGAAAATGTACTCTTGAGTATAATTTCTAGAATTGCGATTATGAATTCTGTGGTTTGTGTCTTCCAAGCAGAGTTGGGCACATCTTTACCTGCAATTATAAGCAGTTTATTTACAATTGCATTGTACGTAATTAATTATAAAAAAGATTACATGTCGTAAAAAATTCTTCCAGCGCTGTATCCGGAACCTCTCTTATCCCATTATTTGACAAAATATCTGCGTTTGAATGTGTGTAACTATAATAAATTACTTGCAATTAACTTGTAATTATTTTGCGGATAATTGAGATTACAAATTTGCCCAACTATGCGTCCAAGTATGCTATATTACATCAGAAAGTTTAGACGTAAGGGTTTAGAATCACTCCATAAATGTGTATTTTATAGTTCATGATAACTATTTTACTATTATTTTTCTGTTTAATGAATATAACGGTCAAAGTATAAATATGATTTTTATGTTTTTTCAATTTTGTAAGAAATTGTATTTTTTCTTAATTATTCTTTTATATATGATTAAAATAATGCAATGCATTTTTCCGGTCTAGAGTCCTTGGCGAAATAGTGAAAATGGTCTTGGAGAGAGATTGGAATTTGGCAAAAAAATTCTGGAAAACTTTTAAATATTCAGGCATTTTTAGAAGTATTTATGCAGTTTATTTAATATAAAAAAGTCACTTATCTGTCTGTATATACAAGCAGAAATATATTGTATATAATAAACAATAATATATATCTATATTACGAAAGTGTTTATACATAAAAAAACAAGGCTCACGAGGTTTGTTTTTATAGCTGTCGATGTCAATTTCGAACAAAACTCACTTTCTGAATCCCGGATTCAGTCAACATTTTTTTTAAAGTCGCCCAGGCTCAATTACTAGAAAAGTACTCAGTATAATGTACGTTAATATTTTTATGATTAAAATTTTAAAAAATAATTTTTAGAAAGCTCTCATATAATAAACCTAAGTAAAACAAAGGGGAAAAAAACTATATATTTATTTTTCTCTCAATAAATCAGTACTCAGTAAATAAATAAAAACATTCTAGGAATGTACATGAAGGTAAATGATTTATTATTCCAAATGCAAATTCAATATCTAAACATTTCCCAAATTCCATACAAATACTTAAATCTTGCATTTCATGTGCATATTGTACTTTCCAAAAGAAGACGTAACGTATTTTAAGTTATTGAAACTACGAATAATAAAGCCAATTGGGAATTCAAAATTGTATTATTGAAATAATTCTTTGATAGTTTTATTCGATCATTTCTTAAATAGAATATACTTGAAATATGATATAAAAATAACAGAAAAATATCCTGTTAAAAGTAATAAATTGGATTAACTCAAATCATTTTAACGTAATACGTTCAATAAAAATTATATTCTAATATAATATCGATAACATTTTATAAATACTTAACCTAGTTATTTAAAAATGAAAGTTTGAATGAAAATTATGTTTATGTTGATACGTACACTAGCAATCGCGCACTCAATTCAACTAAATATATTTGAATTTCTACAGAACAAGATAATGGTCTGCAGTTTCTTTGTAAATTTAACCCTTAAATCCCGAGTGTTGCTTTTTGGCAACATACCCAATTTAGGCTTCTAGAATACTATTAGAATAATATTGAAGATATAATGCCTAATGTTGCCAATAAAATACATTCTGAAAATATTATTAAATCAATTTTTAACATGTAGATGGCAACACTTGTGCTGTTTAAGATTAGAGATAGATTTATTTTTTCAATTCTTGCTACGTGTACTTTTTGTTTAGTTTGGAAGCTTGCGAAATGCCCAATTTCGTTCTGCTGTGAGCAAGTAAAATTTATTTCTTATTATAGTTCCTAAAATTCTTGTGTGTTTAATACTATAAAATTTTATCAAGGAAAATTATTTTTTTTAATTAAAGACCAGTATTGCCGATTAGTAACAAACTGTTTTTTAGCCGTAAACCGTACTTGAAACAAAATATGATTTTTTAAGTATTTTTCCGATGATTTATTTAAAAAATGAAATCCGAAAAACATAATTACAATGATTTTTGAAAAATCTGGCATTTAAGGTTTAACTAAATTTAATGAAGCAATTGAAATTTCGTAAGCAAAACAAAAAACACCAAAATAATATATAAAAAAATCAAAATTCGCATTAGAAATTCTGGTCTAACGCACAACTTCAAAATCAATCTTTCTGATAAAATACAATAAAGCTTATGCTCCTCTATAATTACAGGATGATTATGTGTAACAACAAACCTTTACTTAAAAAGTGGATAATCGTTCACTTAATTCCTCTCTTTGAAATGCATCGTGTGACATCACGATTTGCAATTATAAAAGAAGTGCTTATTAATTTTGAACAAACTGTATGTGGTTCCATTACATGAATCTTTTAACTCAAGGCTGCTAGTCACTCAGGTTCCGAAATTCTCTACTAATACTGTCTATGGGTTGTTAATGCATTCATATGTTTAATGTGTAAAAACCTTAAAACTTCAAAATTTTCGAAATTTTAATTTTTTTAGATGTTAAACGCCTATCTTTTCTGAACATCTTAATATTATTGTTTTCTTATAATTCCCATTAGAACATAAGTTATGGATCTTAGAATTATACCCGATGAATAGCTGAAGCTGCGTTTTCGAAAACTTTAAGTCATTTTTATCGAAACGACGTTTTTGGGCATAACGCGCACGATATCTAAAAAAATTCTGAATATCTTTTCATGAAATTTTCAAAACGTATGTTTCATTTTATCCTGCGTAATCTGAACCTAAAATTGTATTTTTATTTTTCAAAAACTATTTGATTAGGTGATTATACTGCTGAACTTTTTTTTTTTTTTTTTTTTTTTTTGTTTTGTATTGGTTCAATACAACTTTGTATTAAGAGTATAAAAATCTTTAAATAAAAATTTATTTAGGTTCGCGGTAGTTATTGCAATATGAAGTATACGCAGACCCCAAAATTTTCATTCTAGTTTCCAACATCGATTTGGTAATCGTGCGCGTAAGTTGTTATACCAATTTTCTGCTCGCAGAATGCCTGTCAGTTTGGAGCCCCCTATAATTGCTATTCTGCATCTTGCAATTTTTTAAATATATGAAATGAGAGAACATACTTATATATTTTATCCCAATTAAAACTGTGTTTTAAAATGATTTACATTTTAAGATATTAAGCGGTGAAAATGGTCTTTTTTTTCTTTTTCTTTTTTTAAATTTTAAAAGTCCCGAGACCCTCTAAAATATCTCCACGAGAAATGCTTTTTAATTCTTTTTTTTTGTGTACTCTTCTTAAAGGATGTATCATTTTTTTCTTATTTCACAATATATTTCTAAAATAGATAGATACTTAATGTTATATGAAGTTTTAAAATCTTACTCACTGTTCGTCAGTTTTTAAAACAAAAAATATTGACTTATCATAGATTTGAGAAATATTTTGAGAATTAAGGTAAAAATAAACATCTTCTAAGAAGGATAAAAAGAAAATAGCAATAAAAAATATTAATTTTTGTAGGACAAATTTTAAATATACGAAGGCATTCAATGCCCATAGACGTAGCTTTAGCGAGGGAAATTCGAAAATTGACTGATTAGCAGATATCAGCACAAATATGCAATTGAACTACGCAAAACAGGAGTAATTTTCTTGTCCGCGATAAAAATGATCATATATTTTAAACAAAAGTTTACTTCGATATTAGATGTAAATGCGTCATTGTGATATCAGGTCATGTAGAAATTTTTGAACAATGTAGAGAGATTTGCATTTCCAATAACGTTAAAAACTTTATGTAAAAAAATTCTTTCTGCTACATTTTTTTTTTTTTTTTGAAATTTATACATAAAAATATCAAAATTCAGTTGATTATTTTTTTACTTCAAAATAACTATATTTAGGCATATTTTTTACTTTAAAATTCGTCATATTTTGTTTGTTATAGAAATTTAGTAATGCATCTCTACGGTAAAAATGGTTTATTCCAATTATGGATGTTCCCTTTCTTTTAAAAGTCTTTCAGGCAAATATACAGCTACCGAACGACATCACATACAAAATGTAGAATTTATTTGCATTGAGCAGCCTTTATATGTTCCCACTGTGATTCCTTTTACGTTCTTAAGCAAAAATACGCTACACAACTAATGATGCCCGATTTCTTTCTTTTGGATTCTATTTTAGACAAATTCGTTTTTCAATAAAACATATATCTTGCATTTTTTATAATAATCTGCGTTTTTTTTTTTCATCTAAGAATTTGAAATTTTAATGTAAAAGGAATGGTTTATGAAGCTTTATTCGACAAAGCACTGCATCTATAGGACATTATAAAAAATATGATGAAAGTAGTCGAACAACTAGATCTTTATAGCATTAGCAATCGATTGATTTATTTTAACAGAAAGCAAATTTTATTCAGCAGTAAAACAAAAATGTTTCATTTCATTTTCTCTGAATTATTTATGTTTTGGAGGAAATGATATAACGCTACATTTCAAAATATAGGTTAAAATGCAATGTTCTACTCTTTCTGAGTCTAATTATCGTCACTATAGAAATCATAACAGTTTTTAATTCAGAGGATGAAACAAAATATATATAATCTTGCATGGAGAACAGGTAAATAAACTCATGTTAATATAAAATGCCTCAACGGGAAACAATCCTTATAATTATATGAAATTATTCCACAAACGACATGCATAGATAAAAATTAATGGATTAATTATCAAAGAAAATAAAACAATATTACATATCGAAAATTAGTGTTTAATGGAATCACCAGCTTCATTCTTCAAATGCTTCAGTGAGTGCTTTTATACGACGGTACATCAAATAAAATGGATTTCGAATCTGTACCTGTGGAAGAGAATTCCAGATTGTTTGTATCCAAACCCAAATTTCGGTTTCATCAGTTACCATATGAGTATTAGAAGCGAGACCCAGACAGATAAATACAGTGAAACATCTTTGAACGGTCAACTATAAACAACGAAAACCTCCGAATACTGGCCACACATTGATGGAACCGAACACATTCCATACCATTAACATTAGTACGACCCTCTAAATAAGGAATTCTGAATAACGGCCGCTCAAAAGTCACGAGAAATTTTTTTACAGTTTCTGGTGCAATTTCATATTTATTTACAAACCAAAATCTCAATCAGATCAAACTAAGTTTACCTAATATGCCAACAAAATGTTACTTAATCTCTTGAATACTTAGTTCTTTTCAAAAAGTAGGCATAGAAAATGAAGGCAATAATGATGAGAAAATTTTAGATAATATTCTTAGAACAGCAAGCATAACTAACACGAACACCAGTAAGTTTGTCTGTCTGCACAAAGATTTGTCAGCTACTGCTACATTTAATACATACAGCAAATGGTGGAAGATAGGAGAGAAGAAGAGAAAAGTGATGCGGAAGGGGATGTGGAAGAGATTATAGAATCACCAAAAATTTCCAGTATTAACACATATACCAGATTTTTTACGAACCTTCGTGAAATCAAAAATTTTGCATTAAATCATAATGATGATGAGTTGTACAGCAAAACAACGCATACTATTATTTCTTTGAAGAAAGATATTTGCAGAAAAAACAACTGCAAATCGCTGAATTTTTTAATGTATTAAAACAATGAGGATTAATTAAAATGATTGTGTATTTCTATTTAAATTTATGTAATTATGATTTATGAAACCTCTGAATAACACCCACCTCTGAATAGCGGTCACTTTTCATTGCTTGTACTGGTAACCGTTATTCAGAGATTACACTGTACTATACATGTTCTACCGGTGACATGTCAGGTTAATAGTCACGCGAAGAAAGAATTCGTATCTGTTGGGATAAAAAGAAAGCATGTACATTCATAGAAACGCGTGAGGAAGCATTGTACATTTGAAATAGAGCTTTTGGAATATGTTGAACGAAAGCAACGACGTGCGGCTATAGAACATATTTACATGGTACAGGTATTTATATTGATATTATCAAACCCTTTTTATATCGCCTTGCTTTCCTCCAAATCTGAACCTTGATTATCGCATTAGATGATGAATATTCTGTCCCCTACACCAACTAGTCACACCGAGCGCCTTGGTTATAAGTGATAAAACATCAATTACGAAAATAAAAGTAACTGGAATTTTACTGATTTTTCTCAATCGGAAAGAACCATTTTATTTGCTTTCTTGAAAGAAACATTTTCGTTTTTATCGTTTTACGAGAAGGGATAAAAAGGAAATGTTCGATATATTCCAGATAAATTTACGACTTCCACTGCCGTTAAAAGACGGAAATTTCAGATAAACGCATCCATATGTCCGTGACATTTTTCTTTTAATTCTCCATATATATGGATATACAATTTATTTTTAACGAACGATGGAATCATACTATAAACTTATGAAAGAAGACAGAACAAGTGAATACGTAAATGAATACGATTTATGTTTGATTTTGTAAGAAAAAATTACAAAAGGTGCTCTGACATGCGAGTTTCAGAAAATAATTTTTATCAGATGAAAGATTATATTGAGTTGGAAAATGTAATTTTCGAATTTTAAATCGTAAGGCCGTTAGTGTATTTGAGCTTATTTTTCAGTTAAATATATATCAGGTTAATTAGTTCTTTGTAAATTAACTTCTTGAACTCGGTTTTGTTTAAAATAAAAGGTCTTGTTTTATCCAAATTAGGAAAAAATTTAAATTCATAAAAATTTATTTTGCGGATTTAAACATATTTCGATTATTAAGGTTGCATGAATAGGGATTAAATGCTTTTAAAAAGTATTTTTAATTGACAGATAATTCCTATAAAAATTAGTCAAATGTAAAACAATTTATTATCAATTCGTTTGTTGATAAATATATATATTTCATCCAAACTTTTACATCAGTCACTTTCATATTAAAGATAAATTTCTTGTTCTTTTTACAGTGTATTTTTTTCTTTAATTTGGACAAATAACCGATTAAAATTTTAAGATAAAAAGAAACATACATAACGGAAAAAATATTTAAAATAAAAATTGCTTTTAACTTTATGCAGATAAGTTTTTATGATGTCTGAAGCTAAATAAAAAAAACATATTATATAAATGTCACAGTTTGAAATCTCAGAGGAGAAAACGTCTCGAAAAATATCAAAATCTCGGAAAAACTTTATAAATGTATTTTAAAGATAACTCTTTTAAATCGGAATGTATTTATATAATTGTCAATTTTCTAAAATGAAATGTCGTACAGAAAGTGTATAAATATTTTAAAAAGTTTGAAAAAATAGAATCTTGCAAATGCTTAGATAATGCGAAATTATATATGACACTAAACTTCAAATATGCAATAAAAGTTTTTTAACAGAAACTTAAAACAACACTCATTCTTGCATTTTATATTAAAGCGCGAAAGAAATTAAGATAAATATGTTAGTAGAAAAATTTTAACTGAATGCGTAAAAAATGCGATATTTGAAAGCTATTAAAATATTTTCATCATACAGTTTTGTTTTTCTACAATAATCTAGGTTTGCATTTTGCAGAGATGAAATCTAGAAATGCAACATGACACAAGGAAACATTTATGTTATTGAATTATATTTTTTAAATTATTTTTTACTCAGAAATATTCCTCAGTTTTTTAGTTTGTCAGAAAAATAGGTTATAAGTCGTTTTTTTTTAATAGAGATGTTTTTTCATTACTAAAGAACTAGTATGCTGTGGCCATCACAAAACTTTCTTGTATATAAATCACATCAATTGAATCATTTAAATAATACAAGAAACCACATCAATTTAACACCAATTCACATGGAAGTATATCTGAATTTTAAGTTTCATAAAAATTCGTGCATTAGTTATTGGGATAGAGCTATAGTGGAAATTCTGAAAAATGCAGCATAACAGCACCACCTATTGAGCGATTTGCACCAAAATATAATAACACTAATTGGTAACAAAGTATACCTGAATCTGAGCAATAGTTCTTGAAATATAGCTATTTCGGAAATCGCAAAAAATGCAGCATAGCAGCACCACATGTTGAGCGATTTACACCAAAATGTTTAAAGCGTCAAATCCTGTCAAGGACTAACTGAATCTGAAGTTTGATGAAGATTCGTGCGTTAGTTGTGGAGATTGAGCTGTTGTTGAAATAGTGAAAAATGCTGCATAGCAGCGCCACCTGTTGAGCGATTTACACCAAAAACTAATCAGCACGAATTTATATCAGGAACTAACTGCATATAAAATTTTATTAAATTCCGGTCATTTGTTCTTGAGATATAGCGCCGACAAAATTTGTGTCATAGACAGACATTTTGTAAAAACATGTTTTTCGTGTTATCTGACCCCTAAAACGTGTAAATCCGTCGAAATCTAGAATTTCAAAATTTTCATGAATCCAATACTTTCTTCTTGTAAAGATAGAAGAAAGTAACAAGCATCTTGTTATACAACATTGTTGTCTGCGAAACATAGAAAATAAACTTCTTTGTAGAAAGTAAAACAAATTAATTATGTTTCTCGTTCTTTAAATTTATAATATTAACCCATTAATAAAGGCACATTTTTATACTTGAAATAAATGAAACAAAATATTATTTTATACATTGGAATGACTAATTAAGAGAGAAAAAGACGTTATCACTTTTTTTCATGTGCGATATGATTTTGTGGCTAAAAGGCAACGTCGTCAGTCAGTACAAATCAACTACACTTTTGCCATATGAAAAGTTTTAACCCTTTCTATCCCAAATTATGAATTCATGAAAATTTCATCTTCAGAAGCATTTTTCATGAATTTTTGGAACTACATTAGAAATTTACATGATCATTTAATATATTTTAGAAGGATTTTGCCAATTGAATTTAATTACTTCAATTCGAAATTATAGGGATTTTGTGCAATAGTTATAACTCCACTAAAATGTTTAATTAAAAAATATATATATATATTTTTTATTTTATAGCATTAAGAAATGTACAAATATAATTCTCTTACAATTTAAAGAATTTAAATTTTTTCAGAAATATTTCCGAATTGACACTTTCCCCCCCAATCTTCCAGTGTCAAGAGAGCTGAAAACATGCAAATGAAAAAGAAATCCTCCTTAGCGGAACATTGCATTTAATACACTGAAAAAATTGTTACTCAAAATTGAGTAAAATGTACTCAATTTTAAGTGTGTCACATACTCAAAATAGCTCTGATCCAAATGTACTCAAAATTGAGAAACACGTGTACTCATTTTTGATTCCATAATTGTGTTCAAATATGACTCATTAGGTACTGCCCTTGAACCTACAAATTTGAGTAAAAATGTACTGACATTTATTCCCCGTTCACAATTTTTAACAAGAAATGTTTAATTGATTATTTATTAAGAAAGATAGCAAAGTTATTAGCAAGATACCCAAATCGAATATTTTTATGACAAGAACATTATTTGCAAGCACCTTTAAATTATTTTTAAATGATGCGCATAATTTCATATTTACATTAATAAACAACTTTTATGCCGCCGTAAATGAACTAAACCATTACAGGGTGCGCAATTATCGTTTTGTTTGGGTTTTGATAACACGTGATGGGGCAAAATTGAGAAAGGCTAGGTTCATTTGTGATCCAAACATATTCAATTCGATATGAGTACAACGACTTAGTCATTTTTGAGTATTTCATTTTTTTTCAGTGTACACATAGTTAGTTACAATCAGGAATTGTTGAATTTTATTTAATTCTGTAAGTCCATTTATGAACACAATCCGAAATTTATCGTTAAAAAATTTCAAAACATTCCGTATTAAACCATTTGTGCCTGGCGTCCTAATTTTGGGACGCTTTCTTAAAAAAAATCCCATTACAAATTGAATTATGATATCCTTTCAAGACTTAGTAAAATATATCCTTAGTATTTGTTTTCAATATTTATCAATAAATGGCAGTGCATTTTTAAGAATAAAAAGGTGAAATAAATGTTTGTTGTAGCGCAAAGTTGGATTTTCTTGAAATAAAATGGCGCGTAAGAAAAGGCAAGATATTTCTTTTATTTTTTTATCAATCATTTTATAAGTGGTATTATTTATAAGAAGAAACAGTATTTTAGAATACGTATTTTTGCTTTTTTCCAGATTTCTATTTTTTTACTCGAATTTGAACATTTATATATCGTCCCAATTTTGGGACGCTAGGCACGAATGGGTAGGGGTTTTCTTCCTTACTGTCTATGCATTAAATGTATGTTTTATGCCATTTATTTTGTTACAAAATGGTTACATACCACTAAGATTATTATTTGGTTATAAAATTATTATTCGGATTATTATTTGGCTATTCTTTGTTATTACTATAGGGGGAACAAAACTGGGCTCGGTTCAAGATCAAGACACCCACCCCTTCCTACCCTTAGCTATTGGCTTAGTAAAAATTTATATCATACAGTTATGTTTTGTACTAGTTTAGTATTTGACATCCTGAGGTTACTAAAATATATACAGCAGAACCTCGATTATCCGAAGAAATTGGGGGACGAACCGACAGCGGATAATCAAATATCCGGATAATCGAGAATTTATCAATAATCATCTAGTTTAATATGCAACTACTGCTATATGCATAGAACTGCTATTAGGACTGCTTAAACTTTTAATAAACATCTAAATTTAAATATTTAAATTATACATGAAAATAATTTTATTTGTTTAGTACAGGGACGTGTACACGGGGGGGGGGGCGATATTCTTAACGGTAACGGATCTTACGGGAGCTCAAGCTAATTTCAAAGGAATTCGAAGAAAGGGGGACCAAAATGCTTATCTCTACTCGTGGTTTGGAAGTGAACACTTGCATACACAAAGAATGTAAAAAAAAAAAAAAAAAAAAAAAAAAAAAAACTTTGGCAAAAATTTAGGCTATTGACATTGGTTTACAGAGAGTTCCGGTTACACGAGTGTCGGATAATCGAAGTTCTACTGTACTATATATACTCGTGTGTAAAACGAAGAATTTTTGACAATTTTCTGCAAGTAAATTGGGGGTAAACTTATACGCATGTCAATTACATAAGCCAAAAAAAAAAAAAAACCTTCGAATGCTGCAAAAGTCTGATTTTTTATGTATATAAATAATAAAATAATATATAAAATATACAAATAATAATAATTTATTATTAAAAAATCTTCAATGATTTGTTTTTGTTTACTTACTAATTTTTCGCATTAGTAAGTGAAATCTTTGGTTTGATTTTGTGCGAAATTGAAGTAAAAATTAAGGGAGTCGACATACGCGAGATTTTGCATTCAAAAGTTAATGGGTCTTCGCGTTATGCGAGTATATACGGTATATATACTCCATTAGTAATTATTGATTATTATAAATTTTGACTATATAAATTTTTACTATGCCAATGGCTAATGGTGAGGAGGAAGGGGTTCTTGTTCTTCAGCCGACCCCAACCCTCCACCCCCCTTATAGTAATAATAAAGAAAATTTTATAGTCAAATAATAACCCGAATGATATATAACCTTTTTGAAACATATTAAATGGCATAAAACATAGATATAATGCTTAGACAGTAACGGAGAAAACCCCTACCCTTTCGTGCCTAGTGTCCCAAAATTGGGACGTTTAGATTTTTATATGTTAAATAAATATTTTTTCAAAGAGAATTTTTTTATTATTTTTTACGTTCATTTTACACCATTTACTATAATTAAGCACAATATTGAGTTGAAAAAAAAAAAAATTCAGGCACTAATGGGTTAAATAAAATAAAATTAATAGGGCAGCACGTTTTGCAGACCGAAAGTACTAGAAAATGTACATTTTAATCTTGTAGCATGTGTAGTATTATTATCTATCACATTTTAAGTAAACATAAAATGTTTTTAAGTTCATATTGTGAACAGTGGCAAAAAAAAAAAAAAAAATCTTGACATTCAAACCACGATCTCAATGTTCAGATGTTTTATTTTATTTTCCCTGATTTCTGTACATGGAACGGCAAGACTTTCTATCGCGCATAGGTCACATGGAGTGATGGTCCTTGCAGTTTGAGATGGCTCAGCGTTCAACTTTTTTTTAGTTCTAGTAGTGGTTTGAAAAGAGGGCTTTTTTAAAATTTTTCAATGACTTTCAAGATTTTTTTTGCTGGCACTGTAGTTAGTCATTCCCCACTATTTCATTCATATTTCATCGTTTTAAACTCTTTAAACATAGTTGAAAAATGTTTCATGAATTCGGTTTGTCTGTTCGTCTGTCCCTCTGTCTGATAGTTTGTGCTCTAACTCGCGTAAATATTGGCCAACTGCCATGAAATGTATATATGTTATTGGGCATCACAATGGGATGTTCGATATTGAAAAAGTCCTTCCGGCCAGTGCCGGGAGGAAGAGGTAGCTTTCATATTCCTTATTTTAAAAAAGCCAACTTATATTATTCAAACACACGCAGCTCAATTTAGTGGAAACCGAATATAGGAGATCCAATACTAATTTTTATCAATACTAAATCATTATGAATGATAATTTCGCGAAATTAGTCAGCTTTATCCAAGCTGTTTTTATTTAAAGTAACTTATATTTGGCTGCCAAATTCGGCGATTTCTTAAAGTGCCTACCATTTTAAGACAACATGGTGGATGAGGCTAACCAGTGAACTTGGTCGAGACCTTAGTAATTGCTGTGCACATGATCAGTCACATCGGAATCGATTGATATATACGAGTGCTGTCGCAGGCAAAAAAATAAATTTTTTTAAATGTCACCCACATTAGATATTGAAATTGCTATATCTGAGCCATTTTTTAAGATAAAGACAAACAAAAATGCTCCTGAATCCTTATATCAAGGTCAAATACTTAAGAAAGAAACCTTTTTCAATTTCTAATTTTTTTGCACCTCACTTTAAATATATATTTTTTTTTAATTTAATGGCCGCCATTTTGAAACAAGATGGCTGATGAAGCTGGCAAGCGAACTTGGTCGCGATATTGATGTATACTATCCACATGCCTTCTTACATCGAAATAGGCGAATACGTGTGTTATCGCGTGACAAATACAAGATCGTTTCAAAATGTTAGCCATGCTAGAAATTCAAAGTGATATAATTGAACCATTTTTTAAGATATAAACAAAAGAACAAATTTTCAGAAACAAAAACCGCTCCGGAATCTTTGTATCAAGGCCAAACACATAAAAAAAAAATCTTTTTCATTTTCCAATTTTTTAATACCTCATTTTAAATTTTTTTTTTTAAATTGCTACCCTTTTGAAACAAGATGGCGAATGAAGCTGGCCAACAAACTCGGTCGAGACATTTGTATATACTATGTACAGACCAAGTTTCATCCAAATCGGTTCATAAATACGCCTGTTATCGCGTGACAAAAATCATGTCGTTTTAAAATGTCAGCCTCAATAGAAACTCACAATGCTATAACTCAACCATTTTTTTAGATATAGACGAAACAAAAACTGTTCCGGAATCTTTGTATTAAGGTCAAACACATACAAAAAAAAAATTTTTCATTTTTCAATTTTTTGGTATCACATTTTAAATTTAAATTTTTTTTTAATTTTCTTAAATGGCCACCATTTTGAAAAAAGATGGCGAATGAAGCTGGTCAACGAACTCGGTCGAGATATTTGTATGTACTATGTACACACCAAAGTACATCCAAATCGGTTCATAAATACGCCCGTTATCGCGTGACAAAAATCAGGACGTTTCAAAATGTCAGCCACGCTAGAAATTCAAAATGCTATAACTCAGCCATTTTTCAAGATATAGACGAAACAAAAACTGCTCCCGAATCTTTTTATCAAGGTTGAACACATAAGAAAAAAATATTTTTTCAATTTTAAATTTTTTGGTACCACATTTCAAATTAAATTTTTTCTTAAAAATTTTAATGGCCGCCATTTTTAAACAAGATGGCGGATGAAGCTGGTCAACGAACTCGGTCTAGACTTTGGTATGTACTATGTATAAACGAAGTTACATCTAAATCGGTTCATGAATACGCCTTTTATCCCTAAAATTCAGGATGTTTCAAAATGTCAGCCACGCTAGAAATTCAAAATGCTATAACTCAGCCATTTTTTAAGATATAGACGAAACAAAAACTGCTCCGGAATCTTTGTATAAATGTCAAATACATAAGAAAAAAATATTTTTCCATTTTCAATTTTTTGGTACCACATTGGAAAATTTAAATTTTTCTAAAATTTTTAAATGGCCGCCATTTTGAAACAAAATGGCGATGAAGCTGGCCAACGAACTCGTTCGAGACATTGGTATGTACTATGTACACACCGAAATATGTCAATTTTGAACGGAGGGTGGTTTCGGGGTCTGGGGGGTCATGATCGATGAAAATATACCAAAATTTTTTGAAATCGCTTTCCTCCGAACGGCTGCAATAGGTAGCTTTTTGTAATAAAAGCTACCTAAAAGGAGTGTCTAGCGTTTACGGCTTACTTACAGGGACACTCAAAATAATTCCGTTACATTACGGTCTATGGGGAAAAATTGTTTGCAATGTAATATTAAGCTATTTTAAACATATTAATATTGATATTTATCACTGAAGTGTACTAAAAGGCTTTTACTATAGAGTATGGTGCGCATAAAATGTTTAGTTCATTTACAGGGACGCCCAAAATATTCCGGCGCAGAAGAAATTGAACAATAATTGAACTATTGAAGCATTCGAATAATAATTACTGGTATTGCGTTTTCAGTTCTGATATGTGTTTGTAAATTTAATTATCTTTTAAATATTACTTGATGTATATAAATTCCGCAATTCTGCTATTATTACAAGGCTGCAAAAATGTTTCCAACAACATCCGCTTATTGGCGGAAATTGCTGAATGGAAATTTTCAATTGTGCTATGCGTTTAAATTATCTAACTTTTAGTATATTATGTAGTATACATACAAATCAACATATCATACACAGGGCTGCACAAAAGAAATATATATTTTCCTGACTATTCATGGTAATAGCAGAAATATGGTTTTAAAATACGTTATGGTTATGCGCTTTCAATATTGTTCATTTAAGCATCGTTTTTCACCTTAATAAACTATGAAGTTTTGTTATAGTATTCTGAATGTGTTTGAAAATGTTTCATAAACTATGCCGTACGCAGGATTTTTTGTTCTTGTTTAGAACTCAAATCAATTAACATTTATTTTTCCTTGAAAATAAAAATCACATATACAATATGTGATAACAAATTTGTTCGAAAAAATATTCACAATTTAAATAAAAGAATCACATACATAAAGCTGGGAAAACGCAACGCCAGTCTTAAGCGGGTTAAGACAAATTATGTGTATTTATTTATTTTGCAAAATATTGTATTTTTCACTAATCTAATTTATTTCTAGTTTTACTTAGTGTTGCTTGTTATTTCATTAAAAAGTACTATAATCATTACAGTTTACCAATAAAAAATTCCATATTTTTTATTAAATCATCTGCAATAATAAATCCATTCGAAAAAATAATCAAACTGTACTTTCCATGCAAAGATTTAAACAACGTCTGAATTTAATCGTGGTTTCGAAAAAAAAAAAAAAAACAGTGATAGCTTCTCAATTGATACTTAATCTATCGTTCAAAACAAATTCCTTCCAACTTTTTAAAAGAGAATTAACAAACACAAAAACATGTAAAATACAGAATTCAAGTCTACATTAATAGAGTTTTCGTCAATTAAAAAATAATATTACTAATTCTTCTAAATAAACAGGTTCGACAGCATTTATTTAAAATTTTCTTATCATATATAATACATTTTTCATACACAATTAATGACGATATTTAAGCTTCAGACGTTCTAATTCTATTTAAAATGTTAATCGTGGTGAATTTTATACAATATATATTCTTTCTTTTTATTAAATATTCTTTTATTATTCAAACTAATTATTATCTTCCGGGTACAACATCATTAACCTTTAGGCTGATCCTCTTAAATTATACTGATAAACGAGTTTTAATGACAAACACTTAATATTATTCGCTGCAAAAATAGTTCGAGAGGCATTAAGAAGAATCTGATAATAATAAAATGAAACTGATAAGATTGTCAGAGACTGTACATGATGTTTTATATTTTTAAAGATATATGCAGAAATTAATTAATTTATATAGACTGATATTTTCTTTAGATTTACTTTTACTTATTCCACTGTTTTTTTTTTTCTTTCTTTTTTCGTTTGTTCTTTATCTACATTTTTTACATTTACAAAGCTTTAAGAGAAAATTTTGAAATTCAGACAAAAAAGTGATATTTTGATAGTTGTATTTTTTATTGGCTTGATTTTTTAAGTTGAAGTAGATCATATGTAATGGATATTGTGTAATTCTGAAGCCCTGAAAAAACTTCCTGTTTCCTGTAGAAAATGTCGAAGTTCAACATCATGAATCCCTTTTTTCATGAAAATTGAAATGCCAGTATGTTAGGATTTCTATAACTCTGGAAAGCAACAACATCCCAAAATTATTTTGTCATAAACTGTTAGTATAGCACTACATGCTTAGTAAAACTTATTTGGTTCTATGGGGAATTGTTAATTTTCATTGTTATTTTGCCACAAAATGCGATCAAAATGACGTTTTGCGCGTTTTCTGCACTTATTATCTTAGTTAAGCAATAATACATCAAAAATTTTCTTATAGAATATGAAAGTTTACTATTAGAACAAGCTAAGTAATATAGAACTTTAACGGGATATCGATGCTGTTAGCAAATATAATGTGTTAAATATTCAAAAGTTTCAAAATCTGCATTGTTTGAATTAGTTCTTTCTCAAAACAGCATCACGGTTGAATAAAAAAAAATATATCAGGTAATAGATGAACAAATGTACAAAAATATGGAAACGAAAAAAAAGTCTGGGTCTCACGCTATTTTCAGAAAAAAATGACAAAAGTTACAAAAAGGCAGTCTCAATATCAGGCTTTCTCCCTATCAGAAAATGATTTATCCGGTTTCTCTTTCCCTTTCCTATGTTTTCCTCAATGAGGGAATGGAACATCCCTTTTCTCTTTCTCCTTCTAGGGGAAAAGCCTGGCCATGCCTTCTTGTAACTTTTTTAATTTTTTTTCTCCTGAAAATAGCATGAGAAACACTTATTTTTCGTTCCCGTGTTTTGGTACATATGTTCAACTATAACCTGATATATACTGTTTTATTGAACTGTGATGCTGTTTTGAAATAGGCTAATTCAAAGTTGCAGATTTTGAATATTTAACAGATTATATCTGCTAACACCATCGATATCTCGGTAAAGTTCTATATTACGTAGCTTTTCCTAATAGTAAACGTTCATATTCTAGAAGAAAAAAATTGGGGTACTATTGCTTAACTAAGCTAATAGGTGCAGAAAACGGACAAAAACGTCATTTTGACTGCATTTTTGTGGCGACATAACAATGAAAATTAACAATGCCCCATGGAACCCAGTAATTTTTACTAAGCATGTAGTGTTATACTAACAATTTATGACAAAAGAATTTTGGGATGTGGTTGCTTTCCAGAGGTATAGCAATCAAAAAATACTGGCATTTCAATTTTCATGAAAAATGGGATTCATGGTCTTGAACTTTGACATTTTTTACAGGATACAGGAAATTTTTTCAGAGCTTCAAAATTGCATATTATTCATTAAATATTATATACTTCAACATAAAAAAAAATCAAACAAAACAAAAAATACAACTATCGCACTTTGATTTTCAAAATAATGGCTCTTAACTCTCGGTAAAGCTGAAATAAAGCTTAAAATTTAGTTTTCGAAATCGTAAAAAAAAATAAAAATAAAAATAAAAAATAAAAAAATAAAACATACATTAAGTTAATATATATATTTTTTAGCTGACTTGTGGTATTTTTACTGCTGAGACATTTTAGAAGGCCTTGAAAAAACTTTAAAATAGCGAACTGAAGTGTTACTTTAAAAATGAATTTTCCTATCGACGCTCTAAATTTTTATGTAGGCTGACATTGCAATATTACATAAAACTGCGATGGCTGTGTATTTTAACTTTTAATAACTGATTTTGATGTATTTTTAGCGTTGAATTTGAAACTGTTTCAAACTGTTAAACTGGATGTTAAACTGTTTTAATAATAGTATATAAACACTTATTTATACCATTTACTGACATTATTTTATCCTCTAAATAGTTCAGTGATCTGATAAGGTAAGGTGGAGAGAGTGGAAATTGTTCATTGACCCGCGTGACAGAGATACCAAAGAGAGTGTCCCAATGCGAAAGGGTAAACACGTAATGTACAGTATAAGCAGGGCTGTAACTAGAAGTATAAAAAAGAAAAGTGCCCAGCTAAACTGATGGCATTGAGCTCACAGGCTACTCACACTAATTGTATATTATACACTTATTTTAAAGAATAATGCCCCTCAAAAAAATAAGTGAAGGGGAATTAGCCCCCGTTTCCCCCTTTATTATCAGTTAACCTCCAAATCTCATCAGGGAAGCACCTTATCATAATAAACCGGTATACCAAATTTGGAGCAAATCAAATAATCCTGCAAAAAAAAAACATTTATCTAAATTAAGGGGGTGGACTATCCCCCCTTTATCTTTAACCAATGAATCGCCAAAACGAATCAGGGAAGCTCCTTAACATAATAAACCGGTGTACCAAATTTGGAGCAAAGCGAATAATTCTGCATGAAAAACCCGTTTATATAAATTAAGGGGGGTGGCCTAGCCCCCCTTCCCCCCTTTATCTTTAACCAACAAACCCCCAAAACTAATCAAGGAAGTTCCTTAACATAATAAACCGGTATACCAACTTCAGAGCAAATTGAATCATTCTGCATGAAAAACCCATTTATCTGAATTCAAAGTGGTGAACTAATGCCCCTTTATCCTTAACCAATGAACCCCCAAAACTAATCAGGGAAGTTCCTTAACGTGATAAACCGGTATACCAAATTCGGAGCAAATCGAATGATTCTGCATGAAAAACCCATTTATCTGAATTAAGGGGGGTGGACTAACCCCGTTTTTCCCCCCTTTATCCTTAACCAATGAACCCCCAAAACTAATCAGGGAAGTTCCTTAACGTGATAAACCGGTATACCAAATTCGGAGCAAATCGAATGATTCTGCATAAAAAACCCATTTATCTGAATTAAGGGGGGGGGGGGGTGGACTAACCCCGTCCCCCCCTTTATCCTTAACCAATGAACTCCCAAAACTAATCAGAGAAGTTCCTTAACATAATAAACCAGTATAACAAATTCGGAGCAAATCGAATCATTCTGCATGAAAAACCCATTTCTCTGAATTAAAAGGGGTGAACGAACCCCGTTTTTCCCCCTTTATCCCTAACCAATGAACTCCCAAAACACAATCAGGGAAGTTCCTTAACATAATAAACCGGTATACCAAATTCGGAGCAAATCGAATCATTCTGCATGAAAAACCCATTTATCAAAATTAAGAGGGGCGGGCTAACCTCCCTTTTCCCCCTTTATCCTTAACCAATGAACCCCCAAATCTAATCAGAGAAGTTCCTTAACATAATAAACCGGTATACCAAATTCGGAGCAAATCGAACCATTCTGCATGAAAAACCCATTTATCTAAATTAAGGGGGTGGACTAACCCCCCTTTACCCCCTTTATACTTAACAAGTGAACCTCCAAATCTAATCAGGGAAGCTCCTTATCATTATAAACCGGTATACCAAATTTGGAGCAAATCGAATAATCTTGCAAAAAAAAATATCAAAATTAAGGGGGTGGACTAGCCCCCCTTTATCCTTAACCAATGAATCGCCAAAACGAATCAGGGAAGCTCCTTAACATAATAAACCGGTATACCAACTTCGGAGCAAATCGAAACATTCTGCATGAAAAACCCATTTATCTAAATTAAGAGGGGCGGGCTAACCTCCCTTTTCCCCCTTTACCCTTAACCAATGAACACCCAAAACTAATCAGGGAAGTTCCTTAACATAATAAACCGGTATACCAAATTCGGAGCAAATCGAATCATTCTGCATGAAAAACACATTTATCTCAATTAAGAGGGGCGGGCTAAACTCCCTTTTCCCCCTTTACGCTTAGCCAATGAACCCCCAAATCTAATCATGGAACTTCCTTAACTTAATAAACCGGTATATCAAATTCGGAGCAAATCGAATCATTCTGCATGAAAAACACATTTATCTGAATTAAGGTGGTGGACTAACCCCGTTTTTCCCCCTTTATCCTTAACCAATGAACTCCCAAAACTGATCAGGGAAGTTCCTTAACATAATAAACCGGTATACCAAATTCGGAGCAAATCGAATCATTCTGCATGAAAAACACATTTTTCTGAATTAAGGGGGGTGGACTAACCCCGTTTTTCCCCCTTTATCCTTATCCAATGATCTCCCAAAACTGATCAAGGAAGTTCCTTAACATAATAAACTGGTATACCAAATTCGGAGCAAATCGAATCATTCTGCATGAAAAACCCATTTATCTGAATTAAGGGGGTGGACTAACCCCCCTTTTCACCCTTTATCCTTAACCAACGAACCCCAAAAATTAATCAGGGATGCTCCTTCAAATAATAAACCGGTATACCAAATTCGGAGCAAATCGAATGATTCTGCATGAAAAACCCATTTTCTGAATTAAGGGGGGGTGGACTAACCCTGTTTTTCCCCCTTTATCCTTAACCAATGAACCCCCAAAACTAATCATGGATGTTCCTTAACATAATAAACCGGTATACCAAATTCGGAGCAAATCGAATGATTCTGCGTGAAAAACCCATTTTTCTGAGTTAAGGCGGGCGACTAACCCCGTTTTTCCCCCTTTATCCTTAACCAATGAACTCCCAAAACTAATCAGGGAAGCGCCTTATCACAATGAACCTAGGAAAAAATTTTGAAGCAAATCGGATGTTTCTATCAAGAGTTATCGCGTTACGTACATACATACATACGTACGTACGTACATACATACATACGTACGTACGTACATACATACATACATACATACATACATACAGAACGGGCGGGCACATTAGCTCTCAGGCTTTGACAGCCTGTGAGCTAAAAAAGTAGATGGTCTCAAGAAAATGCAGGGAGGCAGATTTTTTTTTCTCTCTCAGACATATGCACGCAGACATATATGATCAAAATATTTTATAGAAATATAAATTGGTACAGTCGTGGAAAAAAAAAGTAAACACCCCCTACTAACTCCTCAAAAAAATTATCGTAGAAGAAAGTTACTGGTACCGAACGATTGGAAATAAAGTCTATTTTTAAATGATATAGATAAAATTTGCTTAAGGGGCCATCTACATATTAAAACGAACCGTAACTTTGATTTCTTTTTCAGTAGCAGTACACAATTCTGACAGCATAAATGAACTCTACACCTTTCAATTAGCCTAAAATCATATTTTTATGCAAGTCGTACCATACGTTTCTGAGAAAATAATTATTTTAAAACAAGCGTATTTTAAGGTATGTATCCAAATTGAAGTTCGGAACTCGATTTTTAACCGAGAGAGCCCCCATCTTGATCAAGGCACCTCAAGAAGTCAATGAAGCCTGCTAGATTACACGGCAGCAGAAGAAATTTCAAAATATTTAGTCACTTCTATTATAGACGGCTCCTTAAACCATCATTTCGCCGTTTTTTAAGCATAATTTGAAAACTACTTGGAAGAAAAATGTGAAATTTTGGATTTCCAAACAGCAGGACTTAATAAATCTAATTCCATCAATAAAATTGTAGGTTGCAATTCATAATTTTTTCGAGTATTAATTTCATAAATCATAATTCATATCATAAAGTTATAAAAAATGCAAATTCAGCGTATTTATGTTTGGGTATATTAGTATTCTTGCTACACAAAAAAATTAGCACATTAGGAGCATAATTTCTGGAGATATAAATAAAAATATGAAAATGTAATTTGACATTAGAAGCACTAAATTTTGAATGTTTATAATTCGAAAACTTGTCATTCAAATAACTTGAAATTCGGTGTCTGGGCATAGTTTGAACCGAAGATTTGAAATAGCGTGTTAAAATTGGGTATTGTCATGGAAAAAAAGTTTGGATTCGTTTTGATATGTAGATGGCCCCCTAAGCAAATTTTATATACATCATTTAAAAGTAGACTTTATTTACAATCGTTCGATGCCAGTAACTTTCTTCTACGATGATTTTTTTGAGGAGTTAGTAGGGAGTGTTTACTTTTTTTTTTTTTCCACGACTGTACATATTCATATTGTAGGTACTACGATTCTTATTAAACTGTTTATAATAAATTCATTTAATGCTAAGGAAAGGGAAGGCTGCAGAATAAAAATGTCCTTTGTTTTTCTAGTGTATAATTATATTGGTGAGATAAAAAAGTGATTATGTCAACAAGTAAATAAAAAGATTGCAGTTCACCTGTGTCGCTCAAAAGAGATGCAATGTTAAATTTGTTTCTGAATGATCCTTGCCATTGAGGATTCTAAAGTTGTGTTTTTTTAAGATAAAAATATTAAAAAAATAAGGATGTATTATGCATTTAAAAATTATTATTGCTAAATTCATTTGCATTTAAATTGGCTATTGATATTTATCATTAGTATCATTTACAAATCAAGGATCTCCAATGCATAATTTGAAACTGGAATGGCTCAAATACGAAACTGTATGTTTATCACCATCATATTTACTATCGAACTCATTATAAATAGCTTTGTTTTATGCTAGTAATAGAAAACGCTGGAGAAATAAAAGTTTTCAGTATAGTAACTAATGCTGATAAGTAATACATGATATGTCAAAAAATCCCTTCCGGCTCGGCCTTCAGGCACAGGTAGATTTCACCGCTTTGGACGAGTTTTTAATTTCATTTTTATATAAGAGATGGTTTTATCAGAATCATGTTAAGGCGGTATTAAAAAAAATACATTTCCATGCTCAACAACGCGAAATTTTCTGGCACATTTTACATGACACGCATAGGGACATTAGGTATTTTCAGAAATCCCAACATAGGAGTGATCGCAATAGGTAGTATTTCATACGAACTCTACCTAAAAGTGCAGTTTTTATACTAATAGTACAGTTTAGTATTTATGCAAAATTATAAAAGGTCCCCAAAACTAAGATCAATTTTTAAAACAGAGTTTCATGTGTTGAACATGGAATCTTTCTCATGGGGGTAAAAAAAATTTAGAGGGCTGAGCCGCCCCTAGAACCCCTCTAGCTACGACACTGAGTATAAGCCTAAAACAAAAACGAATAAATTATTATGAAAAAAAAAACGTTTTACGACTATTCATTATCAGATTTTCACAATATTTCGGATTTTTTTTTTAATTAAAAAATTTTTGATTTGCAAAATATTCTCACACGGTGCTGCAAAATAGCGCTATTTTTCAGATTCAGTGCTAAAAATGCATAATAATCAATTACCAAAAACTAAACAAATGACACAACCAAAATTTTGCAGGTTTGTATTATCCACCAATTATATTTTAAAACAAGAATCTAATTCCTGTTCTTAAATAAAAAAAAAAATAAAAATAAATGTTGACTTCAATGAGATTAATGCGTTTTAACATTAGTACGACCGACCACAGGGTCGCTTTTTAAAGTAAAAATGTTGGTTATCCATAGTATAATAATCTCTTTAACCACTAAAGAATTTTTATTTTAAAAGATACTTTTTTTAATGTTTAGCAAAGTATCTTTTTTTTTTTTTTTTTTTAAACAGCATTTTTTTTATTTAAAACACGCTTTTAAACCACGTAAAGTTTAAATACATTTTCTAATAAAGCGATAGAAAGGTTGTTTGAAAGATATTTAATATCCTAAATACTCTTTATTATTTACAGCCAGTTCAATCATAGATATACATAAACGATTCGATATAAATCTTCTACAAATAAGAAAATAAACTCTGTTTAAATTTATTCAAAACAATCCTATCCAATTTCGAGATTTTTAAATTGACAAAACAAGCAAATACTGCAAATTAAATTTAATATTTTACATTTTGCCAGTGTACGTAAATCTGAAAATTTACTTTCTTCCTGTCTAACATTTATATAAAAAAATACTTTGAAAGTACTCTTTGAAGATTTTTGAATTATGAATTATATCCCTGTTAAAATTGTCTGAGATCAAAGAAGCTAAAGTAAAAGTATTTTTTTAAAAGAAAGCCAACCTTAAAAGATAGGAAGAAAATGTGAAAACGTCCTTCCACTGTAATTCAATTTACTTGTATGAATAAAAGTCATGACAGAGAAACATTTTATTTCTAAAGCAATTCAGGTAGCGTATTTCTAGGTAGATGCTTAAAGATTTTATGTTTTAATGTAAATAATGTGATTTAAAAGACAAGAATAAAAAGGATTGGGGCATCCCAATTACATAATTAAGCTGTTTGATCCCGGTTAAGATAATAGATCATAGTACAAATCTGTTTTACTACAAATGTAATGCAATAACCGAGCAGAATTTTTTATGTATAACTTATTATTCGAATAAAAGTTAAGTGCACCAGACTTGCCGAACCTTTCAGTAAGTAGGGGCGCTTCTCAACCTGTCAAAAAATGAAGCGTTCAATTTCAAGTTACTATGAAGATGCTTTCAGTAATATTATCTCAATACTGTGATACAAGCATGTGCATACATAATACACATATGTCCGAAAACTGTGGCTATAAGAAGAAATTTAAGACAAAACGTAAATAATAGTAAATTTCGCCTTACATTTTTTTTAAAGAGGTAGGAATAGATAACAAAATACTAAAATAACATATGCATATTACTTATTTAAATGCAATTTTTTTAATCGATTTTTATTATGTTGTTTAAATAAGTAAAAGAAAATTTAATGGCGCGGACGCCGTAATAGTTCCCAGATGTCCCCGCGTTTGACAGCCGCACTGTAGACATATAAACTAAACAAATACAAAATAGCATCATAGGTTCGAAACTTGCTTGTGTTTAGAAAATTCTATTCTACAAGGAATGGTTGAAATGTCTAATTAAAAACAGAAGATTTCAATGTTAATTTTATATACTTTTTTATTAAATGTAAAATATTAATAAATAAAGCTTTATATATACTTTTCATATGTATGTTATAAACATTAAATCAAATCTTCGGTTGTGAGTTGCTGAAAGATTTCTATAGATCCATCTCTTAAGAATGTACATCCTACTATATAAGAAATATAAACACTCTCATAATCTGTAAGATATTTTTCTTTATATCTTCCTTCATAATTTAAAATAGTAATCCAATTGATTTCCTCTAATAACAGAATGGTGAGTTAAAACATTCAATTCGATTATTTATGAACACGGAGAAATTCCGAATAAGCTGAACCAAAGCTGATATAAAAGTAGAGTAGAAATCGAATCTTTACATCATTGTTATCAGAAAGATAGCATTTTCAGCGTTTTTGCTTCACCTTTGCTCGCTCATATTAAATTGCTTATCAGTTGGAAAACAGTTTTTTAGTGCCTGTGAATATTCTTCGTTTCGGTCAGATAAAATGAAGATAAGACGTTGTTCTTACATAATAATTGTTAAGTTTTATTTACTGAAATATAAAATCAGTAAGTTCTTGCTCCAGACTATTTTCAAGGATCTTCAGAACCATGTTCATTAGGGTGGGTCGAAAAAACCGAAATATTTATAATCGAAACGTAATAGCGCGGAAAAGTTGCCTTTTGTAAAAAAGATAAAATACGTAAAATATTACACCGATTGGTTAATATCTTTTACCGCCGCAAGGGGTCCAAATTTCGAAAAAATCGCAAAAAACATACTTTTAGCAATTTTTTTTTTTAAATTATCCAAACATACTTATTCAATTTCTAATAGAACGCAATAGCCACGCCAAGATATTAGTAATGTAACATTAACATTTCATTTTTGTGACATCGTTGCTTTTACCGCCACAACAGGGCCAAAATTTCTAAAAAATGTTAAAAATTAAAGTTTTTCATTTTTTCAATTTTCATAGCTTTTGTAATGTTTTCAGATTTTTTACATTTCTGATAGGCTGGGAAAGGCATTTTATGTTGTTAATTTCATGCACATTGTTAACCATGATCACTGTAATTCTATAAAAAAAAATTGTTCAATGATAGAAACACCTGCAGCTGCCTGCACGTAAAATTAATTTCTCGCTGCTAGAGGGCCACGTTTGACTTTGTTCGTTTTTTTTTTTTTTTGTAATGTACTCCTTTTACTCTATACGTTGATGGCCCTAAAGATAGAAATATCTGCCAGGTTAAAGAGGTGGCAAAGTTTCATCTTTGCGAAGTCAAGGAGGAACATATCTCTTTGTACTAGAACCAGGTCTGAATTATTTTCGTCATTTGACCCCATAGTCTGGCAAGGCGACTTCTATATGCAATGATATTATAGATTTTTTGAAGAAAAATGAAATACCGACTGGAATAATAATTGCAGTTGAATTTCGCGGAACTGTCTCCAAAACAGGATGCAAAAAGTGGTGTTATAGTAGCATTAGTTGAGAACAACTTTTAAAAAACCACTTTATTGGCTTCCTTGACCTCACTTCAATGAGCTTCCACTGAGACATCTTTTCAAACATCTTGATGACAAAAAACAGGTTCTCTATCATATTGTGGCCCAATTGGTTGATCTCTTGCGATTTGGGAATTATTACCAATTGCAAAATTTAAGCCAATTTAATCTGATCAACTCTGTTGATAAAGATGATTTGTCAACTGACCAGAAGTATATGTCTGAAATATTGCAAGCTCTTTCAACACGCGTGTATACAATTGACCTTTTTTGCAAGGTCCCTGGACAAATATTTCACGCAAGGTGGATCATTACTGCTATTCGAATTTTGAGACTCTACGTTGAAACAAAGAAACCTTCTTCTTAACTTGTCATACTCGTTGAGTACATCCTGAAAATGTACTGTATCAGTTGGTTCACAATTAAAATGAATCACTCATGTTTTCCAGAATCTGTGCACTATAGTTAGTAACTTACGTTACTTGACAGATAATCTACGAAAGATTATAGTTCCTGTATTTTCACGAAATGACTATTTCGCAAATCATACAAATAGCCTCTTTGGAATGATAGCATATGAAGAGGAGAACATCAGGTCCCCAGCCATGAAGAAAATTGCAAAAACACGAAGTTCTGTGCACTAGAATAGTGCCATCCGTCACTTTATCATAGCAGACTTCAACACTGAAGCTTAAAATTTTATGGCTTTAGTCTACTGACAAAACTGAAAACTAACAAAACCACCTGTTATGGTTTCTTTATCGACTAAAAACGCAGGTGAGTTTAAATTGTTCGATTAAAGATAACAGCTATTATAACTTTCTTTGTCCCACTCAATCACTAGAAAGATGCGTGAAATTATTCATTGAAGCACTGATAAAGTTTGTTTACTAGAACAGAGGGAGGATCACATCTGATCAGTTTTGGCCTCTCGAGAAATAATGGCTTCATCTGAAAGCAAGTTATATTATAAAATTCATTTACATTAAATTCTTCTTCATTTTAAGTTTATTTAACCAGTTTCGGTTAAACATCTCTATATTTTAATTAATAAAATACTAAAACATTTTGCTCATTTTTTATAATTTTTGTGGCATGAATTGGCTGTTATGAAGTAAAACATCAGTAGATGAAGCGATCGTCAAGAAAAATGAAAGATTAACAATTAACTTTATTTTCAAGTCTATTACAAATAGTTATAAAAAATTATGATATATTAATAGATATAATGTAAAATTATTAATTTCTAGACAAATTATAGAAATTATAAAAATTTAGAAAAAAAATGAAAAATTGAAATTTTTACAAAAAATTTGGTCTTTTTGCGGCAAATAAAGATATGATTTCATCATAATGAACATTTACCGGGACATTTCTCATATCTTCATGTAGCTATTGCGTTCTATTAAAAATTGTATTGGTATGTTTGGATAAATTTTAAAAAATGATAAAAAAAAAAACATATTTTTTGCGATTTTTTGAAACTTTGATCCCCTTGCGGCGGTAAAAGATATTAACCGATCGATGTAATATTTTAGAAATTTATTTTGTATTACAAAGGGCAACCTTTCCGCGCTATTACATTTCGATTATAAAAATTTCGTTTTTTTCGACCCACCCTAATGTTCATGATTCTCTCCAGACTTTTTATTATATCTTGTAATTATGAGATATTCTTATTAAGTGATTTCGTTCCGTATCAGATCGGATTAATCCTTATTTGAAGTCAAAACTGCTTTTACAGATGTAATTTGAATTTCCCTCCAGTATTGAAGGTTTAAAATGTCTAAATATTACAAATTCTATCGGTAGTCATTATAATAGGGTTTCGTTTGGAAAGAATTTTCTTTAAAAATGTAAGTCAGCTGGCCCCCCAATCTTAATTAAATTTGTAAATATTTTCGTTTAAAAATATATCTTCAAAACAGATCGGAATTTTTTTCAATATGCCTGGTTTACGTTGCTTAAGGAAGTGGGGTCAATAACTCTTGGTTCATTTGGTTAGGTTTTCACTGAAAAATATAAAATTGCACAAATTCCAAGTTGTACGCTGCCAAATGCAGTAAGTTCCCAAATAAAGATTCGTTAAAAATATTTTTGTATAAAAATATATAATCAAAACAGATCACAGCGTGCGTAGCATGCCCGTTGTACGTGGCTGAAGGCAGTGGAACCTAACTCTTGGCTCTTTTGAAAATATTTTCAATAAAGAATATAAAATCGTACGAAATCGAAGTCTTACATTGCCGGGGGCAGTGCAGCTCCTAACATCAAGTAATTTGGAAAGATTTTTGCTTAAAAATATAAATTCTTTAAACACCAATTTTACGTCTATTAAATAACAGTGGCGTAGCTAAGGAGGGGCAAGGGGGGGCGGCGGCGGCCCCTGGCGCCGACGCCAAGGGACGCCAGACTGACAGAGGTTTAAACCGAAATTATCTGATATACTTTGACAATGAATAAAAAATGTTGATTTTTTTTTTTTTTTTTTTTTTTTTTTTTTTTTTTTTTTTTTGTATATGCGTGTCTGTGTGTGAATGTTTTCATTAGTAAGATATTTTGTTAATCCAAATAACGAAGAAAGAAGAAGCTCCTGTAAATGTTTCTAGGGATGACTGAGCACGATTGGTAACTAAGATAATTATGTACCTGACTTGAGGCCAAATGTGATTAAATAGGGGGCGCCAGATTGAGAGGAGCTTTAAACCGAAATTATTTTACATATTTTGAAATAAATAAGAATTATAGACCTTTCCTTTTGTGTGTATGAATGTTTTGAAGAAATTCAGTGAAGATAGGGGAAATGGAGGTATCTATAATTTCCAATCACTGATGGAGGTGTCTAACTTTCTAGCCTTCAGTTTATAAATAAAAAGGGCTGTTGACGACTTGGAGTCAAATTTCTGGTATCAAAAGAACATTGTTCATTTGTATACTAGCTGACCCGACAGTAGATCTTTCCAAAGGAAACGCGAGTGATTAAAGTATCTATTCATATTAAATTTTAGAATATATAACGACTCTCCTAAAATGAACTTCTGGGATGCGTTCCCACTGCCTTAGTCAGCGTAGACAAGTCATGCTACGCACTCATCTCTAACCACTAAAAACCTACTTTAAAATTTATCTCTTTCAAAATGAATCTCCGGCACGGGTCACCGCTTTCTGCGTTACCCGTTGTGAAGGATATTTCCTTCCCATATTCTATTAATACATTTTTTTTCCTTTACTCCCCCCCCCCCTTTTTAAAATAAGGTTATTTTACTAAATTCCTATATTTTAAATCTGTCTTAAAATCATAAATTAAATTTATTTTCATCGCTCTTTTCCTTTAGAAATACATTCTCGTTTCACACTCTTAATTCTCAAAAACCGCAAAGAGCAGTCGTATATTAAATGAGGCATGCTACTTTTATCTCGCATAGAAACAACTTACCCAGGTCACTTACATGCTTAATTTGGTTGCTATGCGGGATCTTTCTCATGCCTCCTTTCTTTATTTTTTTGATTGGGTCACTACATCTGCATCTTTCCTTTCCAACGTATAAATTCTTATCATAAATTTTGTCTGCAATATCTTATTTTTATTTGCAATGCCTTCAAAGGGCTCGCCGCGCCTATTCCGATGATTTGGCAACCCCCCCCCCCCCCCCCCTGTAAAATGCGGCTTTGTGGTTTTCGGTTCCCCACATTTTCTCGGTTATCCGTTGGTGTTAATATTTCATATGTTGCCCTTTTACCCTTCTCATTCACAATACATTAACGGTTTTGAACACATGTCTCATTTCAATGGAATTCTCGCCAGATTTCTACTGGCTTACTAGTTTTGTAAATTACTGCTCGCCAATAATTGAATGCTCTAAAATGTGATTATGAAATGATACTCTCTTCCTGATCGTGTATCTGTAAGGATAAAATGTAGATCGTCCCCTCTCCAGCACCGGCTATGTTGCCGTTGCCGCCGGAAAACCTCGATTTGTGCGGACCTGGATAATAAAGAACCTACTGTTTACACCTGGGATTCCTATTTACTGATTGTGCGTCGTTGTTTTAACTCAAAACTGGTCACACATCTTTCAGCATACTAAAATGTGAATGTTATGATAGTCCAAGAATCATCGATGCAAGGTAAAATCCTATTAACCTTTTTCCAAAATACCAGCAAAGACAAAAAAGTCTTTATACCCGTATTCCATTTTTTACGTTGCATTGTCATTGAGAAAAGTCAAATAATGAAATGTTGGCGACCTACCTTCAAATTTTCCCTTCTGAAAGCGTATTAAAGACAAAGCAGTACTTTTCAGTCTTCCTAGTACGATCAGTACAAAAGGCTATTTTCGTCGTTTTAAAAGTTAAATATATTTCACATATACTTAAATTCAGCGGATATGCAATAGAGAAAGCTATATCTATATCTGTCTATGTAAGGAATAACTGGGAGATTAATGGGACAAAAGAATTTGACTCGGGAACCGCTTTGTGTACCGAACTCGTTTATTTCGTCGCTGCATGCTGCATCTTACAATCATCTTTGCGAGTTCGATCGGATGTCCCTCGAGCCATTTAGTTCAATTTCGATACTTATATGGTCGTAGGTTGTGCAGGAGCCTCGAATGGGTAAAATCTAATCTCTTTTTCGTGCGCGTTCTTGCTAATATGTTAAGGCATTTAATATTTTCCAGCAGGGTACGAAAGTATCAGTTTGGAGGAACATTTAGTTTAATTGGGTAATTAGCTCTTGATTGACCTGTGGTCAAGACCCGCATAATTCCCTGGTTCTGTGATGTACAAAACTTTAACCACAAACGAAGGAGAAATATCCAAACGTCAGCATTTTCTATATTCTGTTGCCTGATTTTAATGGTGAACGTAATAAAAGTTACGCATGGAAACAAAGTTAGAAGGGGTAAAACGGATTTTAGAATGTAAAATTTAAAGTTATTTCTTAAATATTATTTAACGATTTTAATTTAAATTTTTGAAATTTAATTTAAATTTTGAATTTTAAAAAGATTTTTATTTTTATCCCTTTTATCTCTCTCTCTATATAGTATATATATCTCTCCATAGATATCTGATAATTGTCAAGCGGCTGGGCTCGTATTTATAAACCGATTTGGATGTGACTGAGGATATGTTAACAGTTTATTATTATCACGACCAAATTTTTGGACATATTCTTCCACTATCCTGTTTCAAAATGGCAGCCCCTTAAGGATTTCAAACTAAAAAAAATATATTTTATTTTTTATTAATTTTTCAATTAATATTCAGCTGTGATACTGCGCTCGAAATGAATGAAAATTTAATACGTGAAATATCAGATTGCTAAATAAGCGTAGAACCAATCACGTATTAAATATTAATATATATATATATATATATATATGTCATAGGCTAATTGAGAAATCCGGCTCTTTGCAAACAGCCTAGGCTCTTTGCAAAGCGCCGGGCTAATTGGAGAATCTATCTTCCTTTTTCCAATTAGCTTGATATTTTTCAGGCTTATTGCAAAGAGCCTAGAAAGCGTTAGGCTAATTGAAAAATGACCACTTATTATCCGATCAGGGTGATATTTTTAGCTCACAGGCTATCACAGCCTGAGAGCTTATGTGCCCGCCGATTCTGTATGTACATGTGTACGTACGTACGTACGTATGTACGTAACGCGATAACTCTTGATAGAAATATCCGATTTATGACCACTTATTATCCGATCAGGGTGATATTTTTAGCTCACAGGCTATCAAAGCCTGAGAGCTTATGTGCCCGCCGATTCTATATGTACGTGTGTACGTACGTACGTATGTACGTAACGCGATAACTCTTTATAGAAAAATCCGATTTGCTTCAAATTTTTTTCTATGTTCGTTATGATAACGTGCTTCCCTGATTAGTTTTTGGGGTTCATTGGTTAAGGATAAAGGGAAAAAAGGGGGCTAGTCCCCCCCCCCTCTTAATTTATATAAATGGGTTTTTCATGCAGAAATATTCGATTTGCTCCAAATTTGGTATACCGGTTTATTGTGTTAAGGAGCTTCCCTGATTAGATTTGGAAGCTCATTATTTAAGTATAAAGGGGGGGAGGGGGCTACCCCCCCTTAATTTAGATAAATCGGTTTTTCATGATGAATTATTCGATTTGCTCCAAATTTGGTATATCGGTTTATTAAGTTAAGGAGCTGCCTTGATTAGATTTGGAGGTTCATTAGTTACATATAAAGGGAGGAAAGGGATGGGCTATTCCCCCCTTCGTAATTTAGATAAATGGGTTTTTCATGCAGAAATATGTGATTTGCTATGAATTTGGTATACCGGTTAATTATGTTAAGCAGCTTCCCTGATTATATTTGGAAGATCATTATTATTTATAAAGGGGGAAAGGAGGCCAATTGCCTCTCCCCTTAATTTAGATAAATGCGTTTTTCATGTAGAATTATTCGATTAGCTCAAATTTGGTATACTGGTTTATTATGTTAAGGAGATGGCTTGATTAGATTTGGAGGTTCATTAGTTAAGTATAAAGGGAGGAAAGGGGGCTACCCCCCCCTTAATTTCGGTAAATGGATTTTTAATGCAAAATTATTCGATTTGCTCCAAATTTGGTATACCGGTTTATTATGTTAGGGAGCTTCCCTGATTAGATTAGGACGTTCAATAGTTAAGTATAAAGGGAGGAAAGGGGGGGGCTAACCCTCCCCCCTTAATTTAGTTAAATGGGTTTTTCATGCAGAGTTATTCAATTTGCTCCAAATTTCGTATACCGGTTTATTATGTTAAGGAGCTGCCTTGATTTGATTTGGAGATTTATTGGATAAGTATAAAGGGGGGACAGGGGCTAGTGTCCCCTAATTTAGATAAATGGGTTTTTCATACAGAATTATTCGATTTGCTTCAAATTTGATATACCAGTTTATTACGATATGACTTCCTTCATTTGATTTGGAGGTTCATTCGTTAATTATAAAAGGGGGGAAAGGGAGGCAATTGCCCTTCCCCTTAATTTAGATAAATGTGTTTTCATGCAGAATTATCTAATTTAGTTTAAGTTTTTTTCTAGGTTCATTCTAATAAGGAGCTTTTCTGATTAGATTTGAAAGTTCATTGGTTCAGCATAAAGGGAGAAATGGGGGAGCTAATACCCCCCTTAATTTAGTGAAATGGCTTTTCATGCAGAATTATCTGATTTGCTTCAAATTTGGTATACCAGTTTATTATGTTATGTAGCTTCCCTGATTAGATTTGGAGTTTCTTTGGTTAAGTAGAAAGGGGGCAACGGGGACTAATACCTTTATTTATTTTTCGAGGGGCATTATTCTTTGAAATAAGAGTAGCTAGTACAATTAGTGTGAATACCCTGTGATCAATACCATCAGTTTAACTGGGCAAATTTCTTTTTATTAGGTTTATTAACGCATAGCCCTACCCAAACCCGAAAAATAAATTACAACAGACCGTACCCCGATCCGAGCAAGACAAAATAATTTGAGTCTACATGCAACCCGATCTGAACCTGAAAGTTCCATTTGAAAAAACCCAAAATCCCGAACCAAATCTGATAACCGACAAAAATATTCCAAAGATCCATAACCGGATCCGAACAAGACAAATTAGTTTCCGTGGACACACAACGCTACCAGAACCTAAAAATTCCATTCGAAGTCAACCTGAAACCCGTCCTGAACCAAATCTTAACCGACAAAAATATTACAAAGAACTATATCCTGATGCAAGCCAGACAAACTAATCTCCGTCCACCGGCAACCCGTTCCGAACCTGAAAGTTCTAATTGAACTCCATCCGAAACCTGGTTGTGGTCGGTTTTCGGGTTGACTTCAAATGGAACCTTCAAGTTCGGATCCGGTTGAAAAAAAATTAAACTAAATCAATCGAATAACTCTGCATGAAAAACCCATTTATCTAAATTAAGGGGGGGGGGATCTAGCACCCCTTTCCTCCCTTTATACTTATACCCCACACTTTATACCCCATACCCTTTCCTCCGTTTATATGTAACTAATGAACCTCTAAATCTAAGCAAGGCAGCTCCTTATCTTAATAAACCGGTATACCAAATTTGGAGCAAATCGAATATTTCTGCATGAAAAACCCATTTATATAAATTAAGGGGGGGTAGCCCCCCTTTTACCCCTTTATGCTTAACCAATGAACCCCAAAATCTAATCAGGGAAGCACCTTATCAGAATGAACCCAGAAAATAAAATTGAAGCAAATCGGATATTTCTATCAAGAGTTATCGTGTTACGTACATGCGTACGTAGTTACGTACACACGTACATACAGAATCGGCGAGCACATAAGCTCTCAGGCTTTGATAGCCTGTGAGCTAAAAATATCACCCTAATCGGATAATAAGTGGTCATTTTTCAATTAGCCTAACGCTTTCTAGTCTCTTTACTATAAGCCGGAAAAATATCAGGCTAATTGGAAAAAGGGAGATGGATTCTCTAATTAGCCCGGCTCTTTGCAAAGAGCCTAGGCTGTTTGCAAAGAGCCGGATTTCTCAATTAGCCTACGACATATATATACAAAAAATTATAAATGCAAATTTGTTTCTTGCATAATCTTTAGGTCTTCGTAGAAAGATTCAAGAACATTTTTTGTTTCCCCTCTATCTTAAAAAATGGATGAGTAGAATAATTCGAAATTCTAGGGTGGTTGTCGTTTTCAAACAGAATTTTTTTTTCTCCATAATCAGTCTTAATTTAGGCGTTTTAGCAAATGTGCTATTTTGAAAATTTAATTTTATTGTTGCTACTCTCATACGCTTAAAACAACAGTCATAACGTGAACGCTGTGCTAAGTTTTTGAAATTTCCGTTCAAATTCAGTATTAATGAAAACTAAAAATCTTATATAATCGTGTTCCTCGCATTTTAGTTTCGTGCATTTGAGTAAAATTAACTGAATCCTTAACAAGAGAGTCAAGCTGCCTTTTTCTCCCAGTACAAGACAAAAAGTGTTGTTTTTCGTCTGGAGAAAAATAATTTGGTTACTTTTTTATTTAGAGGGGTGGGGGATTTCTTCCTGACCCGGACGTCAAAAAACGTAGCTATGCCACTGTTAAATGTTAATATCATGTACACGGAAAACGCTGGGCTAGGTCAGCTAGTGGTAGAATACTGCGTGCATGAACTTACTGTTCAACAGAAATTGTGTATGATCTTTATATTTATTTATATTATACCATTCCGATGCAAAAATAGATGTTTGCTTTCACCCCGTAGGCATTCGGAAAACTACATACATCTGGAGAAATTCTGAAAAGGTAATCTTATTTACTTAATTAACATCCCATAATTCATGTAACTAAATTTAGTTGACATACAAGAATGGAACAAAAATTTTATTGCTTTTATACACTGCTTTATAATTATTATGTGCTCTTTAATGCTTTCAGAATTAGAGGTTTTTGTTCACAATAACGCTCAATTGACCCTATACATTAACCCTTATGTCAATGACCAAAATTTGCCCTTCTATCCAATGGCAGGGATACCCGGGTACCTGATGCGATTTTAACATGCGCGAGCTACAAAACTCCCCTATTTCATACAGTGTTATTGCACCGCGTTAGGAGAATAGAAATTTGGAGTATTTTTATAAATATTAAATACTTCAAGTGAAACAATTCAAACAAAAATCACACATCATAAATATGGAATGAAAACTATTATCGAGTTGTTTAATTTACTGTATTATTAAGAAAGTATGAGTATAGACCGATTCCGGATTCTCCATAGATTTAGTCGTTTTAACAGCCAGAACACACGAGTGGAAGGTTTTCAATAATATTAACGCTCCAACAATTTGTGATTTATGGAGTATACGAAATCCTACCTTATTGAAAAAATACAAACCAACGGAAGACTTAACGGTTGATGTGCAGTTATTTACGCATCGAAGAAGGAAAAGATTCACCCAATATATTCTGTCTAAACAGGCTAAATATGGGATCAAAATATTGCGGGTATGTGATGCAAATAATTATTAACATCTCAACGGCCAACTATGCACCGGAAAAAGGTACAGACCGTGAAATAAACCAAGATGAAAGAGTTGTTAAAAATTTCGCCTCTCCATTCAAGGATTCTGGACGAAACATCACAAGGCACAACTTTTTTCTTCTCTTTCCTTGGCCAAGCATTTATTATACTGTAAGCTCATAATGGTTGGCATTTTGAAAAGAAACAAACCTGATATTCCACAAGAAATGAGGCCATGTAAATTGCGCAAGTTTTACCCACAGAATTTGGATTTCATGATTACGTAAGTATTTGTTTGTATGTTCCAAAAAGGAACAAAGGTGTCACTCTAATGTCTACAATGCATCATCATAAAAGCATCACAGGGCCGAAAGATAAACACCAAATTGATCAGTTTTATAATGAAACGAAATATGGAGTTGATATAATGGATACATTATTAGGGCAATGTATAACTCATAGGCGTACAAATAAATGACCACTTGCATTAATTTGCTATATTGTGGATACAGCAGTACTTGCTTCTTACATTATACATATTACAAATGATGATACGGTTATAAATAAAACAGACAATCATCACATGTTTTTGCAGGAATTATGTGAGATTTTGGGGCTTTTAGCAATTCGAGATCAATAGCAAAATGCACAGGCTATGAGACTTTTTTTGACGAAAGCGGGAATTGTAAGGTTTACTGAAAAAAAAATTGCCCTTATTTGAAGCTGCCACCACGTTCAGAAACCAGTCCAAATAGCTTAAATTGAGATGAAATAAGAAGGATAAAAGTAGTTGGCGTAAGATGTGCTTGGTAGAGCCTCAAAAACAGAGCAGTAAAACTTGAAAATCGTGTAAACAATTTGGGATGCAAGTATGTGATGTACTTTTGTACACCTTTTGCTACTGAACAGCTTGTAAACAAATTTTCACGTAAATGAAATACTTTTTTCCTTAAAAAAGATGGGTAACTCTTATTTTCAAATTAATTTCAAGTTTTATTGATATAAATCTAAATAATCTATCAATTTCTGTATTTTACCACTGAAAATTCGTATGGGTAGCTGGGTACCCTGGTAATTGATGACAGGTATAAAAATGTTTAATGCTCCAAAATAGTAATTAAAAAAATTCAGAATTTTAAAGGGATTATACTAATAGACAATGGATACAAGAAACAATGGTGATCTAAATTCATTTTAGTTTCTTTTAATATTAACACCCTGAAAACTGGATGAGAAAAAAAAGGTACCCGGCTACCCGGTTATTGACATAAGGGTAAAGAAGTGAAGAAAAAAAATCGTAACATCTAAATGAAACAAATCTATTTCTTATTCAAACATTGAACATGTTAATAGAGATAAATTTCAGAATATTTATCTTTATTGACCATCAACATAAAAAATAAATTGTTTTAATTTAAACATTTTAAAGTTGGTGGCATATATTTAAGTCATTATATATTTATACCAGTTTTCCCTAACTTCCGACAGCGTATGACCATTTAAAAAAAATATTATTATAATATTATGTGAAGAGAAACATTATTTACTTCAAAAATAAACTGTTGGTTATTTATGGTGAAAGACATTCATTTAAACATTTTACCGATAAAATTATTTTGACTTTTATTTTTATTTTTATTTATTTTTTCTGTCACATATTTTTAAGGATATCATTGTTTACCCCCCCCCCCCCGCCTTCCACAAAAAATGGAGAATATTTTCTCTAATATAGTTCAGTTTGAAAATAAGAATCAGGGTATTGTGGTTGTAATTTAGTTTACCATTATTTCGTCTAGGATCAACAAAAAAATGAAATAAAACGCCCTTTTTTAACTCTTTCAATGACAAGAAATAACCTTCATAAATACGTCTAATATGATACAAAATATTTAGACATATTCAAAACTGATCTCAGATTCAATTAGTATACATATTTTATTATACATATTTATTTTATTCAAACTTATATAAAAAAAAAAAAAAAAATTCTCTGAAAACAAAACAAAACAAAACAAAACAAAACAACAACAACAACAAAAAAAAAAATAGAGCAAATGACATTGAGGTTTGCCTAAAAGTTGTTTTCTTTTAAATCATGATTGAGGAACATTTTATGTAATTTAATTAAGTTTAATTTAGACAAAGTTTTGCAGAATGAAAGGGGAAAAATATTTTTATTAAACATATTTTTCCTTCCTTTGATACCCTGTTTTTTCCTTTTACCTCCATATTATTATAAATATTTACCTATTTATCAAAATAAAATTACAGATCCATTTAATACATTTCTGTTTTAGACAATTTCAAATAAATGTTATATTTGTTTTATATAGTAAATTATTGTCTTTTTTCAATATCAATAACAGAATGATATTTTAAAACTGTTCTTGAAGTTAAACTTTTTTTTTTTTTTGGGGGGGGGGGGGCAATATTTCACAGGAAGTAACTGTCTATGCAAACAAAAGAAAATGAAGATGAAGGATATTTCATTTTCTCTAAAAGGAATTTAATTTTAAAACATGGCGCAAGGTAATATGATATAATTCAATTTGGCATTAATCAATAAATGGGTTACAAAATAAATCGTAATCGATTATTTATGAAGTCTTGTAGTCACTATGAAAAATTTTTCAAAATATGATTTTCAAGAATACTATAATTATCTACTGCTTATCCAATTTGAGTTAGAGTTCGTTTACTCTAAATCGTTTTCTCACAAATCTTAAAAATTAAATATATTGTCTATATAGTAAATTACATAAGTGTTTATTTTACGAAATTGTAAATAAAGAGATTTTGTGTGTAAATTTCCTAGACAAATAAGCTCTTAAAATTTAATATTTTATTGAAAGGTATATGTATGTATACATTATATATATATTCACTATCACTATGAATAACAGAAAGATATTTTAAAACTGTTCCTGAACTGATTTTTCTTTTTTTTTTTTGCAATATTTCACACTAAGTAACTGTCTACGCAATCAAAAGAAAATGAAGATGAAGGATATTTCATTTTCTCTAAAAGGAACTTAATTTTAAAACATGGCGCAGGGTAAAATGATATAATTCATTTTGGCATTAACCATTAAATGTCTTACAAAATAAATCGTTATCGATTATTTATGAAGTCTTTTAGTTACTATGAAAAATTTTTCGAAATATGTTTTTCAAGAATACTATAATTATCTGCTGCTTATCCAATTTGAGTTAGAATTTCATTTACTGTAAATCGTTTTCTCTCAAATCTTAAAAAATAAATTTATTGTCTATACAGCAAATTACATGTCTGTTTTAAGACATTGTAAATAAATGCTTTTGTGTGTAAATTTCCTAGACAAATATATTCTTATAATTTAAAATTTTATTGAATATATATTCATATATAAAAATTATATATATACATATATATATATATACAGTATGCCCAATAAAGTCCCTTGCCACCGTCTTAACTCCGGAATGACTGCTACTATATTCATAAAAGTGGTGTCTAGGTATAGTAAACTGGCCATGACCTAATTAATGAAACCGCCTACTTCGCTGGCTGCTAGAGTACTACGGAGTTAGAATTAAACGGAACTCTAAACTCTAAAACGGAAAGACATACGGGAAAAAGCGATTTTCACAGTTTTAGAGCATCATCGATTTAGTACGAGAAAGCACATTGTGGACATTAATGCAAAGAATAGAACAGTAAAAACGCGAATTTGATTTTTCTTAATTCCTTACACTGTGACGTCACAAAACTTAAAGAAAAGGAGAAATAATTATCCTTCGGCAAATATGCATCCAGATATGCATTGCAGCTGACGGTGAGAAGTTTGAACATCTCAAAAAAAGGTATATTGATATTATTTTTTTTTCTGAGAATTCTTTGTCGCGTCACAGTGTAGGAAATCACGATAAAAATGCGCGTTTTAACTGTTCTATTATTCTCATTAATGTCCACAAGGTATATTTTCGTACTGCATCGATGGTGCTCCACAACTTTGTAAATCACTTTTTCCCCTATCTCTTCCCATTTTCGTGATAAGAATGCTAACTCCAAATGTACCCTCCAGGTGGCGCCGTAGGCGATTTTATTCAGCAGCGCATGGTTACTTTACATTGGCTAGACACCACTTTTATGAATATAGCAGCACCGTTCCGAAGTTAAGATGGTGTCAAGGGACTTTAGTAAGCATATTGTATATATTGTCGCATATTTAAACGTTACGGCGTAAACCTGATTTAGAATTTAAAAATTAGTCAACCACTTCGCACATTGGACAAGATATGTGGTCATATTGTTTAAACAGAACAGCACAACAGCCATTTTGGGCTGCCGATTGCCATTGGCCGATTATAGAAAATTTCCTGATCAAATTTACCTATGCTGATGAAAGACAACGGCGTGTACGTGGAAGTAATGAGGAATGTGCAGGCTCTGAGTGTAATATTCTGTTAGTTTGGAGACTGAAAATCTTGAAGACTTGTTCTTATTTTCACAGAGCGGCTTCAATTTGACATCAGTATTCCTAGTACTAGATAAAGCTTCACTATTTCCTATTTTTTTATTGTTTTTTGAAAAAGTATAAAAATTGATTCTTATACAAATATTTATTCCCTAAAACAGTTGATTGATATTGAAATACTTATTGATTATAATTGGTTGGTATGTAAATATTGAATGATTACAACAATTGGTTGATATTCAGATATTGATTGATTACAACGATTGACCGAAATACAAATATTTATTGATTACAGCAATTGATCGATATACGAATATTGATTTACACAAATAATCATCACCTTGTGCAGTTTACCACATTAGAAAATTAATGAAACGGCTTACTAGAATAAATAGCTGTAACCCAACTACCTTGAAGAAACCACCGCCTGTGAAGTTCTATTTTGCATCACAGCCCTATGTTTTTACAGAAAAAAATATTTTATTAAAAATGAGAAAAAAAAGCCTTGGTCATTGTCTGTTTAAATAGAATCCAAGAGACTACCTAGCAAAGAAAGAAACAGTTGGCCATCAGCTGGAAAAAAGATGGCAGCCAGCAGTTCTATCAGCGGTAAAGTGCAAGCGTGCCATTACTTAAACCTGTCGAAAAGTGTCCAAGCCGAATTCAGCTGGCCCATCAGTGATGGCCAACAGCAGGCCAGCATTGTTATGCCATCACATTTCTTCAATACAGCACTTTTCCTGCAGTGCTAGCACCTATCCCACTGCTATTCCTTTGCTGGCCCAGCACTTTCCCTTATAAAAATACAAATTATTATGGCTCTTTTTTCTATAAGCTAGTTACACCAAGAGCTATAGAAACATCTGTAGAAGTGTCCAGTAATGTCTATAAAAATATTTCAACTGCATGTGGTCACCCTCCCAAGTACTGACCGCGCTCGATGCTGTTTGGTTTTCGTGATCGGACATGAACAAGTGCTTTCAGCGTACGCTACGATTGCTCGTAGTTTTCAAGCTCTCATTACACTATTTCAAGTTTGTTTCTTTTGTGATTTACGTTCCTAATCATTAAACTGGTATAGAAATTATTCTATTGTATAGAAATCCTATGCATTTTATACGCTTTTTTATTATTGATTCTGAACTGCTTAAATTATGAAAACCGAAATCCTTTGTAATCTAGTAAAACCAGATTTAAGGAGAAAAGAAAGTTTGTTGAAATAAAGAATTTATTTATTTATTCATTTACTTATTTATTTTGTTGGTGGCAGTGGTGCTATATTTTTTACAGTTTCAAAAAAAATTAGCTTCACAGCTTAAATTGTGTTAAAATATTCATTTCAGATTTGTGTTCAAATACTCAATGTCTTTTATATTCGCAGCGCCACCTAGCATAAAGGTTGCCAGCAATAATACTGCAAAAGTTCGTGCACTTCCATGTTGTGGTGGGCCAGTGCATGAGATAAAATGGATGCCCATCAGAATTTTATCTGATGATTTCCAACAGCAAAGTTGACTGAAGCTGTCCAGCAGTGGTCATGCAGTGGTAGACCATCAGCCAGCACTTCTCCATCATTGCCAGCACCTATCTTTCTGCTGGCCAGCAATTTCCTCTTTGCTGGGTACTTTATAAAAATAAAGACAACTTTCATAATTACGATTGTTTGTAAAGGTTATAAGTCTCGATAGGTTTTCAAACAATATTATTCATTTTAAATTACGAGAAATAAATATATTGCGCATTTTTTCTATCTATAATTAGTTTTATGGTGAGTATGTCCTACACTAACATAAAGAAAAACACCTTCATTTAAAACTTAGAGAATGTGTGTTGTACTTGCTTTATTTTCACTTATTTTTATAGAAACGAAGGAGAATTATAAAAATAAAATAAATATATTATATATTATGGAGCCTTATCATATTAAATGGAATAGAACCTTGAAAGAGATTCAAACACAATTTATTTAAGATTTTTTGTGCTGGTTTTTACACACAACATAATAAATGTATGGCATCAGTATTTGTACTTATCATATCGAGGTTGGTTGGCTGGTTGAATGTCGTTTTATGGCGCAAAGTCCCTTCAGGGACATGCTGCGCCAAAACAAGGTCAAAATGAGAATAAAAATGTAACCCAAAATTTTAGTAAATTGTTGACAGATGAGACTGTAACAGATGAGAAGAACTAAGTAATTAAATGAAAACAATAATGGTATGCATAATTAAAACTATTTGAAAGAGTAAAAAGATCATATTTAAAAGACAAAAGTTTTATAATTAAAATTTTAAAAAGGTTATAAAGTAATAACTGTTAAAATATAAACTAAATATAAGATGTTGTTAAATACTACGTAAAAACAAGTTTAAAAATCACAGAGAATTAAATAAAAACAACTTAAAATTAATCATGCACAAATTCTTCAAAGACAGTATTTCTTCATCTGCATTCGAGTCATAGTATTCTGACTCCATAGCCTCTCCTACATAATTTTGAAACTGTTTTGGATTTTTAAAATGAGTAGCAATTTGGCTATGACATGATTTCTTCTGTTTTTTCTTTACAGTTTTCCATTGTGAGGATGCTTGATTTGAATTTTTCTGTCTCTATTTCTTTAACCTCTTCGGTCTCTGGGTCGACAAATAGGGCACTCCGTTTAGTCCCATTTTCTTAATGGTACTCGAACATAATTACAATTACTATATCATAATGATATGTTACGAAGTCTAAGATTCGAACTAATGCAAATAATATAAAAATCTTGCTTTGAAGTCAAATGGGAGAAGAAATAATTCAGTAATAATTAATAATACTGCATTACTACTCCGTAGTGAAGTGGTTAAACAAGATTTTTAGTTTGGTTTTTAAGTTTGAGAATTATTAGGTTTCTGTAAGTTACATACGGGTGAAACAGTCGTTTGCTCAGGTTTCCGTTCAGTTGGCTTTGTAGAGTGACATAGAAGTTTTTGTGTTCCACCAACCAAATGTATGTAATAATGTACAGCTGAATCAAAATATTCAAATTTAACCGTTTCTGATGAAGGTGGCGAAAGTTTTAGTTTTGGAATAGTTATTTTATTAGCAGTAAATGTCACACTATGGGAGAGTTTATTTATAGTGATGGATTGTATCTCAGGTGCATTATTTGGTGGAAATGAGGATTAAGGTTGAGTACTTATGTGCCTTACTGATTTTTATTGCTGTTTGAGTAAACTTGAATAAGAAACCACCACAGATGGGGTTCTGTATTCAAACATTTTGCTTCACTCAGGGTAAAGAAGTTTTTGGATTATTTTAATAGTAAGAATTTCCTTTTCACGGGTCAAGTTTGAGCAAAAACGGGAGTATGCGACATGATCACCCTGAAAAATTATGCTACGTTCAGAGTTTTCACAAGATTTACATTTATCTACGTGATCCATTTCTGCACATCGTGGACAGATAATGAAGCAACGATAGGTAGTAATAGTGTGGTCATAACGTTGACATTTGAAACAACGGAAAGGATTGGAAATATAAAGTCAAACAGGACAGCTTATGTAAACAGCTTTAATTCTGGATGGTAAAATAGGACTATTGAAAGTTAGAATGATGCGTTTCGTTGGGACCATTCTGACTTATAGTAATAAGGCACACATCAATAAAAATTCGGTCTTTTAAATTATGTAGCAGTTCTTCTTTTGTAGACAGTAAAACATCAGGTTCTGCTATTACACCACGTCAAGTATTTAAAGTTTGATGTACATTAAGAGAAACAGAGAAATATCCTATTGTATTGCAGTTTGAGGGAAATTGAGATTGACCAGCTGAAGAGACCTCAACAAGCAAATCTCCAGAATGCAGTTTTTTTAGTGAATAGTTCTCACCGAAAACAGAATGAATTGTTTTTGGAATAAGAAAAGGTGAAATTCTCTTAAAACAGCTATCAGAAAGGCTATCAGTACGTTTAATTATAAAAAATCGAGTAAATGAAATATTCTGCACATTTTGTTGCTCTCCACATGGGAAAGAAATAGAGGAAAATAAATATTTTCCACCTATTGTAGAAAAAAAATAATTCAGACCCCGGACGTACCACCCAGTATTCAGTCCAACAAGGGGATGCACGTCCGTGCACCAATGCTAAACACGGCCCATATGGTTACAAGACAATCTTATGTCAGTCTTCATACTTAACGAGATGAGCCTAGTAAATGCCAGCTCACTGGATCTCTTAGCCAGTGACAAATCATCTCACCAGGTGATTGATGCATGCGGCACCAATATAAAACTCCAGTCAACCAGAAACAGAGACCAAAGCAGTGTGTTGTTATCACTCAATTGCCAGGATCCCCCTTTCCAGGGACACGCGTCGCCCCGCACGGCTAACGCGTGGGAGGTTTGCAATTCTCCATAAGTCGAAATAAACAGGATGATATCGTCTTATGAAGAATTGTCATCACCTTCGAAGAGGAAACCACAAGAAGAGAGAAAAAAAGAGTAAGGAAAGACAAGAGAAATAGAGGGAAAGAAAAAGGGAAAGATCACTTAGGTGCCCGGGGTTGGAAAGCACTGGAATACCTAAAGAAGGTATCACCGAGGAGTATCATATCAAGGATCCGAGCGCTTCGCAATCAAAAATCCCTAATACAGTAAATACGTTATCAAAGGTTATTGATAACGATGTTGAAAATAACCAAACATGTTTTCGATAGCTAACTACAGACAAAAACTTTTCCAAAAGAGAAAAAAAATGGAGAATGCTATAAATCCAGGAATTACGCCAAGAATGAAACTGCTGTCTTAAAACTGAATACATCTGAATGTCCTGTTCTGTTGACTGGTGATAGTAGTGCGACTAATTTCTGTGTATTGTGTGAAAAAAAATTACTTCAAATTACTATTTTTTATCCACTGGTAAAGATATCATATGTATTTGAGGAAAAACAACTGAGCAAACGAAGTGTACAGAGATATTATTACTTGAAAACTGTGTCATATAAAAGAAGAAATAAGGAATAAATCAACAGCTTACGACACTCCGGAAGTTCAAAGCTCGATGATGCTCAAAAACACATATGCAAAATTTCCAATAGCAAAAATGGGAAAAATCGTATGTTATCTTATAACAGTTGATGATAGAGGTTGCAAAAATCTGAGAATCGTTCATCAGTTGTCATGTTCCTTTCAAATGCTAGGAACAGGCGATAGTGTTTTCAAGCAACTCCATTTCAAAAATGAAATTTATATTATACATGTGAAACTGCTCTCATATGATATGTGTACAAAGAAGAAAAATCACAATGTAAAGCCTCTTTATCTCAATTATTGACCGTTTACGAAGGTTATATTTAAAAAATAGCCCTACTACGTAATCAAGAAATAAAATAAATAAAGACAAGAACTTGTGTAATTTGAAACGTCATAAAAATCTATCTTTTAAAAAATTATAAACGAGTGATAAATTATAATTAAATATAAATATCAGAATTGACCATAATTATCCATAAATATCCATAAATAATCCATAATTATTATTTATATAATTCATGAAATTTTACAAATGCCATTACAGACAATCAGAGTAACTTTGATCCGCATTTTCTCTATTTTCATATGCCACACTCTTATTTGAAGAATATTGTCGCAACTAGGGACATAAAAGAGAAGGAATTATCCTAAATTATTGTTTGACTATCAACAATTAAGGAATAATAAGGATAAAAGTAATAAAAAATGGATTTTTAGCCTGGTTCAAAGTTACCCAGCCATTTAGGGTAACTTTGCACATTGTGATAAATTTTTATATAAAATAATTAATTATAAAAATAGTATTGTAGTCAGGACAACTTTAAACACCAAAAAATGTTTTCAGATATGTAAAGACTGCGAATTTACATTTCTCAACATCACAAGATTTGTATAATTTATGATATTACAACAAATATCAGGCATAAGAAAAGTGGAAGAAGAGTACCATGAGCATTTAGAAATTTAAAAAAACCTGTTTATTGTTAATATAAAACAGAAAAGTGCAGTGAAAAACAATTTTCAATGTTTTAACTCCATAATATATACATAGTTACCGTAATACATACAAGTACTAGTATTATTCAAACAAGAATAAAAAACGTTGAACGTATGAAATGTCAAATTTGAGTAGCTCCTCCCCTAATCACACCTCTAAAGGAATTTTATGTATTTTACACATATTTGTAAAAATATTTACACGTCATATCTAATGCACACTTTCCACAATTATATAAAATATACGTGCAGATATGGGAAATTTTCGACAGTAGCACCTATAATCAGTAAATTATAAGGATCAGTGTAACTTTGAGCCGGCTCAAAGTTACCCTGAAAATGCGGTAAAATGCTAGTGCCTTCTTATTTTACATTTTATTAACTATTAATAAATAAATAATCACACAATATTAACACATTTACAACATTTAGATAATAATATATCTGATAAATGAGTAGATTGTTACTTACTATGAAAATTTAATTGGATTACAACAACTTCAAAACAGCATTCAAAATTAACTTGAAAACAGTACTTCACAAAAATCGTTAGATGATGCAATTAATTGCGCATAATGTTGCTAATTTATTTTCTAAAATAAAGAGTAGAAATCCCAGTTTAGAACCTTGCCAACAGAGCACAGTTCTGGAGTTTATTTAGTCTTTTAGAGTCAAAAATATTGAAAAATAGGAGGTGGTGCAAAGTTACAACCACATGTGGTTCAAAGTTACCCTGATTGACTGTAATCTACTCCTGACCGTTTCTGTCGACTTTGAGCTTTATGTCATGTTGCAAACTTGCCACCTAAATCCTAAATAAAAAAAAAAAAAAAGGATCAAACTCTGGTCAGTCAATTTACATCAAAATTCGCTATTTTCGCATTCAGCCAGACACATTTCTCATTACCTGATTTCGGACTTTTTTCTTAACACAGATACATGTACAGTGACAGAAAGTTAGAATGATAGACATATAGTATATAGTTTTAAGACTATAAAACCATCGAGTTTCTTGCTCTGCACATATCGGCATTATTCATAGTTTTACGAAAAATTATGTATTTTCAGAAGTTTAGAATTTTATTTGGAAATGTACTCTTCTAAATGTACTAAGTTTCACGTATTTCTTATAAGTCTGCACGCAGAATCCTTAATCATATTTTGTAAAACTTTAATATAAAATGACAAGAAATTATTATTATGCATATTTCTCAAACAAGAAAGAAAAAAAAAAAAAAAAAAAAAAAAAAAAAAAAAAACGAAAATGTGATATTTTACTGTTGAGACATATTATAAAATATATTTCAGAAAACTCATTTTTAGTAACTATAAATAAAATTAATTTATCCTAAACATTTTTTTAAGTTAAAAGAGTTTTTAAATATTTTTTTTGGAAATTAACTTCTACTCATATAAAAATAGAAATATAAGAGCCTTTTATTGTCTCTAAAGAAATAGTTCAATTTAAAGACACAACTCAGGGGTATTTTGATGTAATTTAATATAGCATTATTAAGAAAAGAATTTACGAAATAAAAGAGCTTTGTATCGATTTTTCACAAAGTCTACTAACTGGTAAGTAGAATTTTCATCTGTAGTATATTTTTAAAGAATATTATAAATTTAAGTGTCAAAATATGCTGCAAATATGTTTAATGCATTGCTTTTATTCTGTTTATGTAAAAGATAAATGCGTTTTGTACGAAAAGTATTGTCGCAAAGTATTTGCCACATATAATTTGAATAATTTTGCATAATAGGCTTTTACTTTTATAAAAGACATTTCTTATCAAAACTCTGCTATTACAGTGTTTTTTGAAGTATGTTTCTGTCACAAAATCTTCTTAAGTCATTAAATTTCCAATTTTAAAAATTGTTTTGAACTTTGATATTTAAACTCCCTAACACAGTATGTCAATCCAACAACATTCTCTGAAAGGTATAAGCTGATAGCCTTATTTGGTACGAGCAAATTATTAAATTTGCATTCATGCTTATACGTTACTGTTATCGTAAGTCTATATCAGAAAAATGTGTTTTACACTTCGCTTAAAATGCTTTATATTATGTTAGTGATTTCCTTCGTAAAAGAAAAAAAAAGGTCATAGTACAGATAACGGAAGAAAATATTCAGTGTAGTTTGAAAAACGCTTAAATATATAAATATTTGTAGAATTTATTATGTCTTGTATATAGAAAAATCAACTAAAAAAATTTGCTGCAAAATAATAATAATAATAATAATAATAATAATAATAATAATAATAATAAATATTTACTGTAAAATTGCAGATGTATTACAGAAAATTTGAAAAGAAAGTTTTATTTGTAATTTAAATCTTTGTTAAGTTTAATAAATTTTCTAAAGCTTAGGTAAACTTCATGTAAAACGGTGGCATAAATATCGCAAAGAAAGTACTAAAAATGATTTTAAAGAAATAATAATTAACAATATTTTTCATTTTAAATATCTGAGTAGATCCCTGTCAGTGACATTTTAATGCTTATCAGTTAATGTTTAGTTTTCTATGTAGAAACAATTTCTTCCGCGATGTAGTAAGAAAAAGTAAAGAATATGATTTGCAATAATATTAAATATAAAAATAATTTTATTATTTGGAAAGATATCTGCATGAATGTCTAAAAACTTCAAATTCCAAGCAAGAATACGACGTTGAAATGAGTTAGACTTTAGTTTTCTTTCAAATTATTTTTTTTCATCGTAGTAAAATTAAAAAATACCAAAAAAGTAATTTGTAATGAGAAAATAATTATCTTTTAAAATAACTCCTTTGCAAAATCATCTGATAAGAATTTCAAATATCTGTTTAAATATATTAGAAGTACTAAGCATTCATTGCACTGAATGTTGTAATGCATTAATTAGGTGCATAGTGTAACAGTATGGAAACAACTAATTTTCTTCGGTATAAATTCTTTTAAACAAATGAAAATATTATAAACACAGCTTTTAATTTAAAAATAGAAACTAAATGAACCCTAATATTAAGAAAAATTACAATTTCAAAGACATATTTTTGTTTTATTTTATTTTAGAGTGTATTTCTTGTTCTGATTATATACGCCCTTTCTGAATCGACGTTTTCTGTTACGCAACTTTAATGTGCCTATATTTTTTCAAGGAGAAATCAATTCCCGAAATCTATAGATCCGTTTCATTTGGTTCAACCAATCTCTGTTCCGAAAAGACGTTAGAAGAGATTTTGTGCTTTAAAAATTTTAAATTACAACTTTCCAAACTTTCTTTTTTAACATATACTTATTGTGCAAAACAGAACCTTTCTAAAATATTTTCTAAAATTTTGATATTGAATTAGAAATGCGTTCTAAAAATTATTATTATTATAATTTATTAAAAACTTTATTTTTGTCTATATTCAGCCGCGAGTCAAAAAAAAAAAAACCTTACTAAGTAACTTTTACACATGTACAGACACTTCTTATATAAGAGTGTGTGTGTATGTATATATCCATGTAAAAGTGGATATAAATAAATATAGATATATACATATATATCATTTTTTAAAAGGTGTAAAAATAAAACTTTTTCAGTTATTTAGAATAGGCTCTACGCAGCGTTTAAGAGCACACAAACAATATAGCACTTTAGACAAAAAAATATGAAATTTAACAAAAATTTAATGAAAAATGGGTATAATAACAAGAATACAATAATTTAAAAATTCTTATAAAATCATCGCACATGAAAATCAAGAACTTAACTATAAATACAACTCAGAAATAATAGCTCTTAGTTCATTGGAAGGTAAAAATAGCAAAGAAGTATCAAAATATATGTAGTATAACAGGTTTTGCAAGGTACAGTAAGCCCGCATACTCCATATGAATAACAAATTAATTTAAAATTTATGTAAGTCAAGTAAATTTTAAAATAAATAAGAGAAATTACACATACAAATATAAAGTTGAATCATTAAAATAAGTAACTCATCAAATTGAAAAGAAATTTGTTAACATCACAGCTTAAAAATGCAACCACATGAAATTAAAATATATATTACATTAAAAATCGATGAACTAAGACTTCACAGGTGAAATGTGGAGTTTGGGCGGCTTTTGTGATCATATTTAATTGATTTCGTAAGACATTTGGAATGTAAACTGGCATACACACGTTTGACGGTGTTTTTTATTGTCCAAAGTTTTCTTAGACAAACGTTACGAGTATTATAAGCTTTATATTTTAAGACAATTTAGACGCTAATTTAGAGAGTCTAACAGATATATAATTCATTCTGCTTTGAAATAATTAAAAAATTGGAAAACATGGCAAATGAGGTGTGTTTACTATAACTAGTATTATAATTACCTTTTTGCACCTGTTCATTGTACTGAATGTATATTTTAGTGCACTTCATAAGTGCATATCAATTTCATTGTGTTCGAAAGGATGTGACATCATTAAAATGCACTTGAAATAATTTTTTCCCATTGGCCGAAATGTAACGGAAACAATATTGACTGTCACAGTAATTAAACTATACATCAAATTTTCATAAAATTTGAAATGACTTGACAAAATTTTGCAAAAATTATATATTTAAAATTTCAAACCATTCGGTTGGGTATTTTTTGCTCTGTTATATGCGGGCAGACGGACCGAACAACGACTATAGGTTCTACGTACTTATATGATTAGAAACACACCTACAAAGAAACATTCAGGATTCCTGAAAGATACATTTCCTTATAGTACACGTTTCTATTGTCCATGCCGCATTGTTGTAATTCTTAAGGAATTATTTCCACGTTTGCTTATAATGAAACAAAACTATAAATTCCTCATTAGCCCTTTCCTTCCTCATCTAAAATGCCCATGACTGACTTTGCTCATTGCCCGAGTAAAATATTTTAAAATAACAAAGGAAAGAATCGATAATATCCCAACAATATCTTATATTGTCTAAATATAATTTAATGAGACATTTTTTAAATGGAAACACATATTGCTAAGTATTGCAAAACGGATTTTAATTGTTTGCTAAGGGCTTCACATACACAATTGATATATCTTAAAATCTTAAAATCTTAATGTTTCTCTATATCTTCCATTTATTATATACTGAAGAAAGATGATCTATAGTTATCAACAGCAAATAGTTTTTTTTTTTCTTTTCTTTTTTTTTTTTTTTTTTTTTTTAAGGTAACTTGAATTACTTTTAATTATTGTGTAAATATAAAGATTGTGCAATTCCATTTTTTAAGTGAACAGTAAACATTATACACAGAGGAAAACAGATTATTTTTAAATGCATTATAGAAAATATTTTAGAACAAGCAATCTAACAGATACTTACAAATAATGTTACATGTGCATTTTATTTTTTTATACTCATTGGTATAGAACGCGTGTGACTGGAAAATTCTTTAACTCTTTCAAATTTGAATGCTGCTCCAATATAAATGTCACATTTTGGGGGGTTATTTATATATAGAGATAGATAGATAGATAGATAGATATTTATATATAGGGCAATTCCGCAGAAAATCATCATTTTTGGGAGGAGAATCAATTTTATAATATGTTTAATTTAAGGGTATGATTGGAGAACTTGATATTTTTTCTCTATAGAAAAATCCTAATAAAAAGACATTATAAATTACTGTTTACAAACTAAGTTAAGTACCATTATTGTCTTCGTAAAGTCATAATGTTACATCAGCTACACGTGTAAATGCCATTTTTTTCTTTTTTTATTATTCAGAAATTACTTAAACAAGTTACTGTTATAATTTGGCATTACGTAGTGTTGTGGAGAACATTAAATCACTTTTTTAACTGGATAGTTTTGATAATTTTTACTCTTCAATGAAGGCAGAAAAAATGCTTGTATATTTTACGTTACGTCAGCTACAGAATTTTGAATTGCAATTTTTGAGACTCAAAGCGATATTGAAATAATATGCAGGTATTTGGGCATTAAGACCTTAGTAAGAAATATTTTAAATTGTAAAAATTTGTTCTAGCTTTATTAGTAAATTTTCTACATAGATTTGAAAACAAAATTTGATGGTAAAATGTTACGTCAGTTTCGATGGAATTGCCCTTTATTACGATAATTAATTTTCCGCAGTTCATTAAAAATACTCAGTTAAAATTTCCTATCTAACATTGTTGTAAAATCCTAGTTTATTAAATTATTTCCTGTGCTTAAAAATATTTCAGTCATTCATTTTCTTTAAATAATTTCCATTTAAAATACGTATATTAATATTTTACTTCTGTTTGAAAATCTATTGTAAAAAACCTTCACGTAATACTAATTTGTTTCAAAGCTCATTCTACAATCTTAAATGTCGTTATGATTTTTTTTATCCCTTCTGTAAATGTCTTTTTTTTTACTTTTAGTTTTACTTTTTTTCTAAAAACTGTAATTTGCACTTTATAGGAAAAAAAAACAAACAAACAATGAGTCAGGAGCGCAAATTTTGTGTATATGCAATTGTTTTCAAAACTCATAACTATCGCTTGGAGGTTATTCATTCTGAATAATAGATTACCTTAATAACATCTTTTTAAAATGTGGTCCATGATGGCTACATCTCACGGTTTAGTAATTAAATTCTCGTAATATTATACGGAGTTGAGGCGAATGATTTAATTATGTATTTTATTGGAATGATTTAATAAATATACTTTCCTCTACCGATAAAACTCAACTTTAAAATAGGGGAAAACATATATATTTCGAGTCAGTGGCAAGATCATAACAACGACAGCAAAAGAGCTGTTCTAACAATAACAACTGACATTATTATCTACTAATTAATCTTTAGAATTCCTGAAAATGGAATGTTGTGACCGTTTTCCGAGGGGGTCTTCTAATGGATCTAGAGGGATATGTTTATTGTTATTGCAGCAATGTTCGTCATTTTTGCAAAATATATACAAATGCGGCCAAAGTTGTGGACATTTTTTGAAATGTTCATGTTTTATAAATATGTGTGCTTGAAGAATATAATAAATTTCACTTAAATACAAATGTTTATATATCGAATTCAAGGACATTTAATGTAAAGTTTAATTTAAAAAAGCATAATTAAAATATCTGCATTACAAAATAACACTACAAAAAATAAGACCTATCTCACTTTTCATAGTATTTTAAAGTTACACATTAGGGTGGGTCGAAAAAAAGAAATTTTTGATTTTCGTGACGCTTTAGTGCGAAAAAGTTGCCTATTGTAATAAGAAGAAAAACGGCATAAAAATGCTTAGAATCGGTTAACATCTTCCATTCGCGCATCGTACTTAAAAATTATGAAAAATTGCAAAAATCGCGACTTTTTTCTAATTTTTTTAAAGTTAATTAAAACTTTAAAAATAAACACACTTTAGCTTTTTATGCTTGTTTCATGGTTTACATAACCTAAATAAATTAAATTCTGATCAATAATCGAATTTTTTTTTGTTCGCGCAAAAACTTAGAAAAAACATAAATATACCAATTTGTCGCAATTTTCACCGTTCAATCCTTAGTTCGTTTTGCTAAAACAAAATTACACAGAACTCACCATGTGGTGGTGGTTGCACGTTGAGTGCCACCCACATCCTACCCAACCAACCGTCCAATTGTTGGGTGTAGTATTTATATTATATTAAAAAGGCCATCATGTCAATGTGTAATTCTAATTAAATGCCTGTGTTAAAAAAAAAGAAAAAAAAATTCGTATCTTTGAGTTGAGGTTCATGATTCTGCAAAGGAATTACAATTTGGAGGAAAATCGGATGTATTTACAAAACAGTTACAAAAAAGTTAAATGTGAAGGCCGAGCGGAAAGCTCGTGATCTTCAGCAAGCACTGAGTAGTTTCTCAAACAGTTTTAAAGTTCCTAAAGTGGCAGTGTACTATGAAATTGATGAACTCAAACACACTTCTTTTGAAGACTCGGAGTATGAGGAAGATAAAAACAAACCGAGTATATCGACTAAAATCCCAAATGGCAGATGAGAATTAAAATTAACGCAACAATGCTAAACGTTTTGGATTTTCTGATCAGCCAAAAGCTGTCATAGCGTCATAGTGTCAAGTGTTCTTGGATAACCGGCACAGATACTTCTGATATGGTTGATTAGTGTAAAATAAAAAGAGACAACAGTCCTTCAAGGACGGATTTGAAAAGCCAATTTACACCCCCTGAGGAAAGTTCGGGACTTTTTTTGACGGACAAAAATGAGATACTTTGTTCGGCGAAAAATTTAATGCCAAGCAATTTCACAGGAATGTGAAATAAGAAAACTATTCTCTTATCTAGGAATCTGGATCAACTTATATTGGACATGTATCTCCTTCCTCGAGTTCATCAAATGATATAAGTCAAATCATTATTTCTTGTTTGTCTGAACTATCAGTATCACTAGAAAAACTAGAAGTAGTAGTGTGTGATGGTACTGTAACAAACACTGGATGGCATAACGGTGCGTTTTATAGACTAGAAAATAATAAAATGTGGAGCATATGCATCCGGCATTTTAATTAGCTTTCTTATCGCAAAATTTTCCAACATGTTCACGGTCAAACTAAAGGGCCTAGATCTTTTAGTGCGTCAATCGGGTAGAAGCTCACTTGCTGTGAAAAAGCTCCTGTGGTCGATTGTGAACACGCAGATTGTTCGATTCCTGATATAGACAGGACTTTTTTGAGGAAAAAGAACAGTATTTTTGGGACATTTTGAATGCAATCACCTTGGGACATTGTCCAGAAGACTTGGCGAATTGGCACCCTGGTACTTTGTCCGATTCCAGATGACTAACTGCGGCCAACCAAGTCCTTAGATTGTATCAGATTCATCTGAAAACTTATAAGAAATAGATGGCTTCATCATAAAATCATACATGCCTGTGTAATTTGCCATAAAATAAGCAAATATTTTACTGACGGACCAAAACATGTATTTCAAGAAATCCAAACATCATACTATTTATCCGACGAATTACTACAAGTTGTCGATCCAGTAATAGAACGAAATGCGTTCTTTGTGCACCCAAAGAATGTTCTGTTGGCAATGATTGTAGATTAAAGAAAACGTATTCGGGATATTGGTTACAGAATGATTGTAAAAGCAAGACAAACCGTGCCAAAGAAAAAGACTGTTAGAAATGTAATGCTACCGAATGGAAACTTTCAAGCTTCCGATTAAATAGAAAATATTAATTGAATTCTTGTGCGCTGTATCCTTCCCCTATGCCGCGGGACCTGAGTGAAGATGATGTTAAATCGTTCATCACTTCTGACACTACTCTCATCAGAGAAATACAAATGTTTCCCTGTCACACCGAGACGGTTAAGATGTGTGTCAAACTTGTGACAGAGACCTCGAATAAAGTATATGGACATGAAGCTAGAGATGGCTATATCCGAACAACACTGAAGTCTAAATCGGTTATGCCTCATTTCTCCAAAAAATCAGACTTTAAATGTGTAGTAGATATAAAAAAGAAAACGTAAAAAACACAGTAAGCCAAAGAATGCTACTCTATAGAAAACTTTTGGAAATAGTTGCAAATTTAATGTAAATGCCACACCCAACAATTGGATGGTTGGTTTTGGTAGGGCGGAGGTGGAACTCTACGTGCAACCACCTCCACGTGGTGATTTTTGGGTCGTTTTGTTCTACAAAACGAGCGAAGAGTTGCACGGTGAAAATTGCGAAAAATTGCTAAATTTATGTTTTCTCTAAGATGTTGCGCAAATGAAAAAATTATTGATTATTGATTAGAATTTAATTTATTTAGGTTATGTAAACTATGAAACAAGTATTCAAGCTAAAGCGTGTTTATTTTTAAAGTTTTAATTAACTTAAAAAAAATTAGAGAAAAGGCGCGATTTTTGCGATTTTTCATGAAATTTAAGTACGATGGGCGAATGGAAGATGTTAAGACGCTAATAATCACTTGAATGTAGCCCAAACCATCTGCAGACATACAAGCCCAATTCATGACATTTGTTGGGTTCTTTGATGTTGTTTCTATGCAATCAGGATGCAGTTCTTCCCCTACTCTACGTTTCACATATTTTCTCCCATCACTACCAAAGAGCGATACTTTACTATCATCGCTCCAGATTATTTCCTTCCACTGATTTTCTGACCAATTAATGTGTTATATTGCCCACTGAAATCGATTCTTGCGTTGCTGAGGATTTAAGAATATTTTTATTCCTCGGAATTGTACCTTTCAGTCCAAAAACTTCTAGTCTTCTCCTTATTGTTCTTGAACTAACTGAAATACCCGTTGCATTCATTTCACATTTAACGACATCTGATGACATTTTTCTATCTTTGAGGAATATCCTTTTTATCTTTCTATCGTCAAAAGCGCTTGTGCGTTTTTTTCGGCCTGATCTCGCCTTATTTATCACTGATCTAATTTCTTCATAACGTAAGCACAACATTCGAAAGCCAAATAAAGTGATTGATCCACCAACCTGTCTTGTAATTGCAGCATAAGAGAGACCATTTTCTCTCAATATGACAATTCTGCTTCTTTTTGTAGGTGTCCAATAAGTCTTGTTGTTGATGACATTGTTTTATATTATTTGAATTATAATAAAAGTAGAAATATTTAAAAAAAATTATTCTATTTAGTTACAGTATTCACCCTTATGCAAAATTCATTTCAGTAAAATACCGCTTTTGCAAATCAAACATACTTCAGTTTAGTTAGTGATATTTGATTGGTTCTCAGAACAGTCATTATAATTAGCTAGGAAGTTTTTATTACAATACACTGCAGCATTCATGACTAATTGTGTTTTTATTTTAGACTAAAGCAAGCGTATCCTTTTTTGTTATGCAGATATTTTAATTCTGTTTTTGTTAATTAAATTCTACATTAAATTTTCTTGAATTTTATATATAAACATTTGTAAGTGAAAATTAATATATTCTATAATCACACAAAGTTATAAAACATGAAAATTTCAAAAAAAAATTCCATAATTTTGACCACCACTGTTTATATATATAACCTTAAAAAGTTTACACTTATTATGTCTTGTAAACTTATTGAATTCTTGTATTGCCCTTTTAAAATAATTTAAAAAAAGATTCAAAAGCACGAGTGCAGTTTCAAAGATGTTATTTCATTTAAGTTTATATAGAGTTGACAAGAATTTGTCCACAAACATTGCATATTTAATTCAGATTGTTCTTTCTTTCTTTGAAAAAGTAAGTTAATATTGTTCTATGGGATAGTTGTGAATCTTCGAAATGAAGGATAAATATTTTCTTTTTAAAGTAAACAGTTTTAAAAGTATTTTCCAATAAGTGAATTTTTTCATAATATAAATGAGTTTAAATTATGCTTAAACAATGCCAGTTATTTTTGTAACCCCATTGACTTCCACGTGATTTTCTGGTAAGCAGTTATTTTGAAAGTTATAAAATTTAAATTTCGTATAAGTATTTGTTTTACAGTACATATAAAAAGAATGCATTAGCACGTGCTATATATTAATTTATACATACTTAAAAATTTATTGATATGGTAAATCATTCGTTCGTAAATACAAAAAAAAAAAAAAAAAATATTCATAAACACGTCCATACAATATGAAGTTATATGTGCTTGAATCTATTCAATGTCAAAAGTCCATTAATGAAATAATTCATTCATTTTAAATTTTCCTGAATTTTTAGGAGACATTTTTTTCTGTAAAGGAATTTGTTTAATTACTATTTAATAATGAATATGTTCAGTCAGTTTACTAAATGAGCCAAAACTAAATAATATATAGTTTAAAGAAATGTGTATCAATAAAGGTTTTCGTAGTAACTAATAAAATATATAATTTTATAGCATATAGACAAAAGGAAAATATAATATTAATGTATAAGTCAGATTTGTTGATCAATCTGTGTTAATATAACTCACTTTAATTTACTGCGCTTTGGAAAAAATTATATATCTCCTACTTTAAACATACGCCTTCCATTCACTTGAACATTTAGGTTATTCATTTTCTTAAATACCAGCTGTACTCTAATTGCTAAATCGTACTCGAGAGATGCTTTACAAGAACATAAGTCCATGATTTAAACCCTGTGTTTACATTTTATGAAAGTTTCTTTGTGAAATTCATTAAGTCCGAATATATATCGATAAGTCATTCAAAACAGTATATTTTTTCGGCAATATGGTACACGTAATTTATATGCAATTTTATCATTTCTATTTTTATTATTAACGTGTCTTCATTGTATTTTTGCATTGTAAATAACGGTCTGAAAGGATTCCTGGAATCCATTGCATCAAGATTTTTAAAAGACATGAAATGGCATACCTTTGCAAAATTTATAATTACAATATATATATATGCGAAATTCCGGCGTCACTCCTCTACATCTATGTAAAAGTAGTATAGGAATTCATGCTCAAAACTTTACCAAACCTCTGTTATCATGAAACAACTAGAGCGCAGTCGTGGAGTCGAATAGATGTCATACTCAAGAAAATTGGAAAATTTTCCTGTTCAATAAATAACACTTTACAACAGTAGTTCTGTACTAGATCTAAAATTAGTTATTTCTAGATCAGTGTTTGGCGCTGATTCCGAATATGCTTTCCGTTTATCACTAGGTGGTCCAGGTTTTGAGAAATTTGCGTATTTAAATTTATGCAATTTTAAGCTTTTTGTGATATTTTATGCAAATTTTAGATACAAGATATGTCACATTTAATTACGTTTTCTAGATAATGAATACTTGACTATTTGCTTCAGATAAATGTCACGATTTGCATATTCTTAACGTTTATTTATCAGTTATTAAGCCTAATTTGCATATGTTTCAATGGTGTAATGCTTAGATCACTATCAACTGTAAAATAGTTGCCACAGAATTGACGTAATGTTTTTCTAGGCTATATTTTTATGCTGATTTCAAACCTGCAGTCTGGTTTCTTATGTCATGTCTAGTTTTTGAATAAGATGAATTTCTACTTTTGCACGGCATTAACACAAGTTTGATATAAGATGCTTTTTAGGGGTGTGCAATTCATTTACAAGAAGGTGAACAGGGTGAGATTCATATGAGAGACATAAACAAAAATTTATAAAATCGAAAAAAAAATAAGTAGTAGAATCTATCCCAGCTAGTTGAAGCTATTTCTGGCTTTTTGACCAAAAACTAAAATTTCACTTTTTTTTGAAAATCTAGAAGTGATAGAAGAAAACGGATACAAGATTTGAAATCAGCTCAAAAAACTGGTTTAGAAAAATATTAGCATATTCGTGTGGCAGAAATATTTGAACGCCAAGAAACATTATTAGAAAAACATGAAAAATATGCAAATTAGGTGCAATATTTCACAGTCACATGTCAGTATAATCTCAGAAACAATGTTTTTGGGAAGTAAATTGGGTAGTAATAATAACATAAAACATAAAACCCTGACAGATATTTCTTTATTCCTTAAATTTGCAAATAATTGTATAAAATTTATGAAATTTGCATAAATTGAAATATGCAAATATCTCTCAAACTTGACTTGCTGGAGTAAATCTAAAACTAGATTCGGAATCAGCACAAAACCCCCCATAAAAAACAACTAATTTCTGTTTTAGGAGAGAGTAAAGTTCAAATTTGTTGACCAGTGTAATAGAGGAATCGTAAATTTAAACATCGTTTGTTTGGCAGACACACATTATGACAATTCCAGTAGACTAGATATCGGCTCTCAAATATAGCTGTATCACTTCATAATAAACTATATGAAGTTAAATAATATTAGAATCTCGCAAATTAAAAGTCATACACCCCAACTGACGGCTTGTTATTAAAGAAACGAAAAACGCAAAAATTCTGGAGTCCTAGCTAATGCAACGGTATAAGTACTCAAAGAAACAAATACATTACAAGTGAAAAACCAATGCCATCGAAAGAGCCAGAAGGACGGGGCGGGAGACAGGCTACGATACGACGAGCTCCGGGAGAAAGAGGAGTACGCGTGATGTTGATGAATGGAATTAATATTTTAAGAGATAATTAAGAGTTATAAGGGAAACAGAATGTCGGCGGCAAGCTTGCAAGGAATTATGGGATAGGGAACACCATAAAACAAAAATATTGAAAATCTTGAAAGAAAAAGAATTTCGTCTCAGAATAATATGAAAGAAAGTAATTTAGTGGTTTTATAAGAAGTAAGTTACGAACGGATTAAGCTTAGAATAATAATTAAAGAGTACGCAGGTTTATTGGCATGACATAAAAGACGAAAGATATTTAAAATATTATTAAAGGTAGGTAAAAAGGGTATATATTAAGAATTTGGAATAGTTTTACTAGCATAAAAGAGCGAAAAAAAATTATTATTACATATATACATAATAATTCGTGATTTATGTTAGCTACAAATTTTCTAAATAAAATTATAACGTACGTAAAGTGTTTGAAGTAAGCTGAATTTTCAGAAGCCTGTTAGAAGAATACCATTTTTTTCATTTCCTTTCTTTAATAGTATCGTTCCATGAAAATATTTTTTTTCCGTAAACTTGCTACAAATAGCGCTTTATTATTTAACATGCGGTTGTTGTCGATATGATTTGATTACATATTCGCATTGAAAACAATAAATTATTTCGCATCCCTATAACCCACCGCATCTATCCGATTTTTACAGAAACTATGCAACCTTACGCATCACAACAGATATTTTAAGTGCAGCATATTATAAAACAATCAAAATCTGTTATTTTAAAGCTCTATTAAATATTTCAAAACTATACTAAAAAACATGCACTGCGTTTCATAAAAGTTGAAATTTTCTTTTATTGTCCGAATATTTTTTTGTATTAATATGACTTAAATTCACTTTCATTTTCGGAATAGAAAAAATCTAAAAAGGTCGTACTTAGTACACTAAAGATTTCAGTTTATTTTACTATAAGCAAGGCTTAAAAAATTAAATCTGCCCTTCTATATAATGTTTGAGTTTCTTCTTCAGAAATAATTTTCTGTTTAAGTATTTTAAAAGACGTTATTTTTAAATAATATTATATATATATATATATATATATATATATATATATGCTTGTCAGCCAAACATATACAAAAATTTGCTGATTTCTATATTGTGTGTGGTGTCGCGGGCATCGGCGATGATTGTCGGTGGTTTATTTAGAACATATCGCTTTACAAGGAGGTAGATGGTGGAAATATTTTCTGTCAATAATGAATTTGGAAAAAAAAAAGAAAAAAGAAAGAAAGAAAGAAAGAAATCACTCGGGGTTTCGATGTAAAAAAAAAAAAAAAAACCTTACGTGTAAGGCAGCGATTCTTACAGTAATTATCGATGTTATTACGAAAATTACATAATCGTCAAAAACATATCGCCATCCTCCCCAACCTACTTCGTTTCCCTTGGTAGATTTTTCGAGACTTTTTACAGATAAATGATAGTTGTTGTTTTTTAAACAGATTTTACACACAGGCACGTATTCCAGTCTAATACGAGTTACAGATCCTGCGAAATTAATGTTCATTTAAAAATATTATAATATATATTAGTATATATAAATAATATATAATGTATGTAATATATATAATATATATATATATATATTATATAAATATATATAAAATATATAAATATATATTAAAATAGAAAATTTGAATAAGAAAACAATGGTTAGAGAATACTTGGAAATTCCAAAAAGCATGCAAGTCCCAATAAGCACGATGCATTCAGCTATTAATAGTTATTGCTATTATATGGTTTAAAAATATTTCTGTTAAATTAATTTTGCGTTATTAGCTCTATGTTTTTATGCATTCTATATGTAAACGGAATAATATTATTATTTCTGTGTGATATTTTTAAACTCAATGCATTTTTTTTTTCATGGGAGAGTAAGAGGAGGATTAATAAAGGGACATGATGAGGACATTTAAGAAGTACTTGACATTAAAATATATAGGCATAGAGTAAAACTTACAACTTCATAGATGCCTAATGCATCACAGATGCGAATTACACAACAGTATAGGGTCATTAGAATAACCAATCATTTCACTTTGACCAGAATTCTAAACGAATCAGAAAATTAAACACTAAGGCCACATCAAACACCAGGTAATGCTAATTTATGTGCACTCGAAAACAAAAAGATGATGCCGTATTGAAATTTAGAGGTAGGTTGGAGTATTAGCAGATTTGAAAAAAAATGCTACTTTTTAAGATTTGCTTACTCTGTATCCTCAGAATTTCGTCATTATTTAAAGAAAAATAATAGCAATAGATATTCCAGATTTACAAATTCTAAAAATTAATGCCGATATTTTATGTATAAAATTTAGAAGTATTGTTGAATATATTTTTTAAACTAACATATATGAGTAAATGCAAATAATCGTTCAAACTGCATATAATTCAAATGCATATAATGAAAAATAAAATTAGAATATTTTAGTATTATTATAAGTATTATAATTTTTTCTGCAGGTTTATTTGAACGTTGTACGTTATTGAACGTTATTCATTATGACGTGTATCAGTATAATGCAATGTATTGCGCACATTCCTGAATATGGTGTATGATATGTGTGAAATAATTTCAGTATTATCACAAGCGTTATAAATAGTGCCGTACGATATTTTAGATTATGTTGCATTATTGAATTATATGTTGATGTTCATTAATTTCAATTACAAAGCTTTTACGAAAAAGAAGTAGACTCACTGCACGATTTTAATTTATGCATGAGCTATTAAATGACCATTAAAAATTTCGATATACTCGGTGTTTAAGAAGAAAAATACTGAGGAGGTAATATAGTAATTCGCTCAAAAAGCCAATAATACAGAGGTTAAACGAAGTGTAGATACAATAATAGGGAAAAGTTAGAAAAGTGTCCCCCGGGTAAAAAGGATGGATATTGGAAATATTGCTTAAAATACACAAGTTAGAGACTGGAGGGTACATAGTATAAGACTTTTTGAAAATTTTATGATTTTTCGCGTGATCGCGAGTGTTCTGCTATATGTATGCAAAATTTCACATATCCAACTTATATAGGGGCTGAGTTAGAAAAATTGCTTAAAATACACAAGTTAGAGCCCAGATAAGTCAATATACGGCTTTTTAAAAATTGTATGATTTGACGTTTGATGTGAGGTGTTGAACTATATGTATGCAAAATTTTAAGAATGGGCTCTGTGACAGACGAACAGACAGACAAACAAAAGAGTGAGACGAATAGTGTTTCGTCAGATGAACGAAACCTTAAAAAAGGATTTTAATTTTTAGGTAAGCTTTATTTTATTGTGATTAATACAACCCTTCTAAAATGTAAATAATGCATTTTCAAGGTAGCAAACTGAATCATTTCAACAAACTACATCAATACGACTAAAAATTAAAATTAAGGTATTTCTGAAATAATTAGTCATACTTTAAAATTTGTTTGTTTTGAATATTTATTTACTTTCACATCAACTATGAACATTTCATCGTGATAACTAAATTAAATTTCGAATTTTAATTTTCCAAACACGGTGATTTTAATTAAACTTTTGAAACATTTAAAATTTCACAGTCCTCAATCACATTATAGTTTTAATGTACTGAAATATAATAATTTCTAATTTAAATTTTAAGCTATTTTATCTTACTCTTCTATCGCCCAACAAACATTTCAGATAAAATAAAATGAGTATAGGTTTATTAAACATATAATGAGTATAGGTGTATTAAAAATGAAATAGGTATTTCATTAATAAAAATCAAATTCGAATTTCAGCCAATTTCTATATTAATGTATGATGAATAAACGGTAATGCAGGGTGTGTTCACAAAGTTTGAAGATTGGTCTGTTAATACAAAATTTATTAATCACTTTTGTACAGAAAACTAAACTTCTTCGAAATGTGACCCTTGGGCATCAACACACCATTCCCAGCATTTTTTCCATTGTTCATAGGCTCCTTCTAAGTATTTGCGCGCAAGGCTGTTAAGGGACCTCATCGAAGCTGGAATCGTGTATAGCTGGAAACGTGTCAAATCGCTTCCCTTTCAGGTTTTTCTTGATTCGGGGGACCAAAAAATGTGGCTGGAGCATGTCCAGGGCTGTAGGGGGGTTCGCGGCAGTATTGCCACATTAAATTTAGCCGAAACATTGGCGGCGGCGAGCAGCGTGTGAGAGCGCTCACTGTTGTGGTGAACAATCCAATCATTTCTGATATCTAAGCGGTCGTGTCGGACACAATCCTTCAAATAGTGGTGCATTCCATCGTAAAACTGACCTGACCCGATGCGTCTGCCCAGACATCAGAGACCACTGGATTGTTCACCAGAACAATGCGCCCTCTCACACGTCGCTCGCAGCCACCAAAGTTTTGGCTAAATTTAAGGTGGCAATCCCGCCACAAGCTACCCTACAGCTCCGACCTTGCTCCCAGCGAATTTTTTTTTGTTCCTACTGATCAAGAAAGACCTGAAAGGGAAGCGATTCGACACGTTTCCCACGATCCACGATTGCAGCTTCGATGAGGCCCCTTAACAGCCTTGCGCGCAAATAATGACAAGGAGCCTATGAACAATGGAAAAAATGCTCGCAGCGGTGTGTTGATGCCCAAGGGTCATATTTCGAAGAAGTTTAGTTTGCTGCACACAGATTTTTAATATTTTTTTTAATTCTCAGACCAGTCTTGAAACTTTGTGAACACACCATGTATAAACCCACAAAATAATTAAAATAATGGAATACCGCATGAAATTCCACGTACTGCATCTGCAGTGAAATTGATACAAATGCTGGAGAAGAATTTCAGTGGCAACAGTTTTGAATTTCTTTTTTCTAAAAGAAATAAAAGAAATGCTGCTGCTGCCGCCGTCACAGTTGAATTATATTAAAATATATTGGATACCTATTATTAACCTGTATATTTTTATATAATTAAAACCTATAATTACCTATAATTTAAAAATGCAAGTTTTAAAGAAGAATGTGCAATAAAAAATGATAAAGCAGTTTTTAAATGAAATCTTTTAAACACTAATTTTTCGTTGAAATAGGTCAAGATAATTTAGTTATATAAGTTTTAGTCGATTTGACACGACGCATAGCAACATACGCTCTTTTACATGTACGAACTTGAGTATACCTATGTAATTACAATCGACTTCCTCAGGGGATATATACTTTCAAATTCAAATCTACGTTAACAAGGTACTAGAAGTCGCCAGTTTGTAATCACGCTATTCAAGCTGCTATAGTCGAACAAATAAACAAAACTTTCTTTTCTTTTGAAGGTTGGTGGGAAAAAAAAAGCGGTCAATCTGACAAATTCCGTATTTCCATAGTTACCGACGTAACATAACAATCGGGAAACTGGCATTGAAAAGTCAATTGAATTTACAATTGTAGTTCGCAGTTCCCTTCCATTGTTTAAATATGTCTTACTTTTTTCAATTTTTATTCAAAATTTAATTATCTAAATATGGATTTTATTCATACTTCAAAACAGCTGTTTGTGACCTATTTTTGTCAGATTTAAAAAAGTCCAAATAATATTAATATTTACAAACACATTAAAAAATATTTACACATAAATAATAAAAATGAAAGGCAAATGTAACATAAATAAATTTTTCCATTCTAAAAACATTTAATAGTAAAAATCACGTCATGTTAATAGGATACAAAAACTTATTATAACTTCGTGGTATTTAAACGCGTGTATTTTATTGTTGCTATTTTCAATCCGATGTACTTCAGATATGTAAGTGTGCAATGTGTATATGAAGTACATTTTATGTCATTCATTGCTTACTGTTTCTCTTATTATTTTTATGAATTTTAACAATATAGTTTACTTTATTTCTCATAAAAATACAAATATATTCCATCTAAGGAATCTAAGGAATATATGGATATACTAATAAGCCATCTATGAAAAATAAAGAACACTTGATTATTTCGATTAAATCAAAATTTAGAAAAACATAAAACCATAAAACTTAATTAAATATATTCCTTAAAAAATTCTCTGCACTGAGAGTGCTAGAGATATTTGAAGACTGTGAAGACTGCATAAACTTAGTATTTCAAATTATTACTCTTCACAAATAAAAAATAAATAAATAAATAAACAGACTTAAAAAATTCAATCTTCATTAGAGAAATTTAATTTTAGGATAATTGAATTTGGTTTTATCTAGATTTATAAAATAAAAGAAAAAAAATAACACTGTAATTGTAAGAAAATTATTAAACGTATTCAAAACTGAAATTTTATTTTTTATAATTGATTGCGATTTATGAATCATGTTTATCAAAATATATCTGTATGAAGAATTTTAAAGATATATATTTGTTAACAAATTTTTATGTATTTGTTAACAAAAAATAAGGATTAATGTATAATTGTATAATATGTATTTTTTTTTCTTTGGAAAAAATATTATTTAACATTTGTTTCAAAAAATTAATCAGAGCACATAATTAATTTTTCGGGGTATTTTTATGAGGACAATGGACCTTCAAACACATTTTTTTTTTACTTTAAATACTGTTCAAGGCCGCACTACACAAGAAATAAAAAATGTTAATAAAAAAAATGTAGAAAAATAATAAATCTTCTTGAATATTTTAAGCGTTATGAAGAAATTTTCAAAATAACCCCTGCGAATTCCATATCAATTAAAATCCCCAAAATGTTTTATGCAAGTTTGTTTTATACATATAGAACTGGCCATAGAATTTTATATATTTGAATAAAGGTAAGAAAAAAAAATATTTTCAAAATTTTATTAAATTTTCAGCATTTTCGCACCCTATTTCAGAAATTAACTACCTAACGTTTCCAATTATTTTTAATTAAAAAAAAATGATGCACAATTTCATGGCATATATAATAACAAGCTGCTATAAAAAATATTGGAGAATAATTGGAATACGCATGGGGAATTTTGATAAGTTCTTCGTAACGCTTAAAATATTCAAGAAACATATTTTCTCCATTTTTTTAATATCTTGTGGAATAAATATATGACATGATGCGTATAGTGTGGCCTTGAATAGTAGTTAAAGTTGAATAAAAAAAATAAAAAGGAGTTGAAGGTATTTTGTCCTTTTTAAAAGAAAATTATCAAAAAGGAAAACTAACAACCAGATGTGTTTATAAATAGATACAATAAAATACAGATATACAAGCATGGATTTAATCTAAATAAATACGAAAACAAAAATGTAAAACCATATTTTTTAATGAATTTTTCTTATTATTAATCATTGTACAGAAAATTATTTTCTGTTTTTCGTGTAAATTTTCTCATTATTTCACTCATTATTATAAATGCCACCCCCCCCCCCCCCTAAAAAAAACGCGCTTTCAATAGAAAGAGGAAAATTTATTTAAAAAAATATACGCAATAAAACTCTAAAAATTGCATAAGAAACAATCAAAAACAGTATACGGAATTCTCAACTTCAGATATATATATATATATATATTCCTGCCAAATCTTGTAGATCTACGCGCAGATTTTTAGTCAGAACACAGCACGCTACCACTCGTACACAAAGATAAACACAAAAACATCAATATTTATTATTATATAGGGTTGTTCAATAGGTCATGTCCAAACGGCACGTGTGAGTGTGTCAGGTCATGCGGAGCAAGATTTACATAGGAAATGGGAGTTGGAAACGCGATCGTGAATATGCAGTTGCATCGTGACCGTGACGCAAAGAAAATATAACAAACGGTGATAAAAGCAATTTATTTTACAAAAAAATTTTCCGAAGTATCAATTGCAAATTAAAAATGGTACAACTCGTAACAAGTGCTCAAAATGTGTCCCATTAACCGTAATGCATCGGCTCCTCATGGAATCACGAACACGTTCTATTGGGCACCTTCGCAACCGCGATCCCCGGACCTAAAATCCCCGTATTACTACCTCTGGGGATATCTTCAGACTCTGGTATACGAGACATTTGTTCCATCGGCTATGGATCTCAGGGCATGGATCACTGAAGCGGCGGAACGAGTACGAGAGACTTCTGGCTAATTTCAACGTGTTCGCGATTCCATGCGACTTAGATATGCAGCATGCATCACGGCTAATGGGCTATTTTCTGAGCATTTGTCATCAGTTATGACATTTTGCATTTGTATTTTGTACTTCAATTAAGTTTTTTGTAAAATAAAGGTCTTTTTATACTGTTTGTTATATTTCCTTTGCGTCACAGTCACAATGCAATTGCATCGTCACGATCGAGATTCCGACCACCAGTTCCTCTCTAATTGTTGCTCCTCATGACCTGATAAACCGACACGTGCAGTTTCGACATGGCATTTTGAACCATCCTGTACATAAAAGAAATAAATTAATTTACCAAACAATATGCTGTATTATTTAAAAACATATAGAGCTGCTAACATTCTGATAGTCTTCAAATAAGACAAATCCTGATTTGATTTGTGACATGTTTTTACGTGGTTTTATTTTACTTTATTTATAAAAATATATATTTTTTTTTTTGTTCGAAATAATTTAATATGGTTTCAAGAAAACCGGAATATTGACAGAAATGCAATCCCAATGAAGATAAAAATAAAAAACTATCAATCAATAACTTAACTGCTCATTGATATTCTCAAGTAGTAGAATGCTTATAGAAGTATTTATCTTTTTACAAAACAGTATGCAATTTGTGCTCTTCTTTTAATCAAAGTTTGTTGTATAAATAACATGTAATTATTCGTTGTATAAATTTTTCTCGTCTGAACTCCTTAGAATAACATTGCTATAAATTATTTTTCAATGATTTCTTATTTCTCTCTTGAATTAGTAAAGGAAATAATTTGCGGAATGAAATATTTTAACAGTTATCTATGAATAAGAGCGAAAAATCATCCGACATATATTATGAAACACTTTAAAAACTAACAACTCATTAAAAACAGTTACAAATATACAGACAATTTAATCAAATAGTTGAAAACACATAACAATCATTAAAAAAAAAAAAAAAAAAAAAAAAAAAAAAAAAAAAACATAAAATAATTTGAATTTTTTCAAAGTTTCATTTCATTTATGTAAATAAATACAAAATCACGATGTGTAACATATTTCAACTTGCAGTTGAAAGCATGAACCACAAATAATCAAATGTAAAAATGGGATATTCCGATGGAAGGGAAATAGCTTCATTGATTGGGTATTTGCCCTTTTTTGTGAACTATGCTTCCAGGAAAATACGGCTTTTCTATATGCTGTATGACCTTGGCCATGTCAAAATCTGGAAAATTATCTGTTTTTATGGTGTGGACTATAATTTTAGAGTTTACGTTTCTTTTTTTTTTTTTTTTTTTTTTTATCGTATCTCCAAGGTACGGTTAGTCTCTCAAATATGCATTACGTTAAACTGTTTACATTGGATACCATATATTTTTCATTTCCGTTGAGAAGTAGGGTACTTGTATTTAAAATTACAGAGAGAGAGCATTGTAAATATTTCTCTGCGATAAACGAGGGCAAATATACTGAAAGGTTTAAAAAAATTCGAGATTTTATCCGTTATGTTGCCTTAATATTGTACGGATATAAATAGATTGATCGCATTCCGCTGGAAAGAAGGAGACGTCACTGTATAGGCTAGGAATGCATGATTTCAGAAAAAAAAATATGTTGCACCACCTTGAAGGATATCCTTTATTCTTCAAATCGTTAAAGATTTTTTTTATTTATTACTGCAATAGTGAAGGGCTCTAATTAGGAAAGTTTTAATAATTGCGATCTTATGAGAAATGGGGCAATCTGAGAGGAAGTTCAGATATTGTCAGTTATGTATATATATTGTTTTAACAGAAAATATAAAACAATTTTACTTTTTTATCCAGGGAAATGAATATCTAATTTAAAAGTTAAAAAAAAAATAACGCACTGAAAATTCTTTTTTTGCCGTTGCTGTTAGTATCCGATAATATGTGGAAATTATTTCGTTCTTCCTAGTATCTGATCAATAGAATTTATACACCATATAATATACTAAAAAATGCATGCATCATAATAATTTTTTTCAATTAATTTTAAGCAGTGAAACTGCACCCGCATTATTTCACGTATTTAATATTCTAAAAAAATAGTTAATTTCAAAAATACGTACCACGGTTGAAAACACGCTTCCATCTATAATCGATCGTAGTTCGTTATATAACCATTGTTTTATTGTATCTGTAAATGAAAGATTAATACTATGAAATCTATAATCTATTAAAAAAAAAAAAATACTGCAGAGACCTACAAACATTTCATTACGTTTGAAGTATCATAAAATCTTAAAAATTAATAGAAAATGTATGAATAGAAAAAAATGTAATGGAAATTTCTTGTGCATCCCTGTAAACTAACTATAAATACAACTTATTATATCATACTCTACAGAAAGCATATTGTAGTCTATCACAGAGATGCATATCAATATCATTATGCTTGAATTATCTTAATATCATTAAAATGAATACAAAACAAACAATTATGAATCATAGAGCATACCGAAAAGGATTTTTGTGTGCATATGTGCTCTTTTGTACGAACTATAAGTGCTATACATTTAATTTTCAATAGCGAAGGAGTTGTAATGAAACCCGATAACATATAATAATTACATGGCCATCCGATTATATTTACGAGAGATAAATCACAGACAGATGTCATGTAACCCGAAGTCATAAACAGTTTTCCTGTATGGTATAAAGTGTTAAAAGAGAAACATATGAAACGTGTAATTTTTTTAATCATTATTATTACTTTTTTCTATCTATACATGAAAGAAGTATTGGATTCGTGAAATTTTTCAACTTTCGGTTTTCGACGAATTTTCAATTTTCAGCGGTCAGAGGTTTTGAAATAGGTGTTTTTACTAAATGTCTGCCTCTGAGTCTCTGACCCTGTGTGCGTGTGACACAGCTCTATCTCAAGTAATAATGCACGTGATTTAATAAAAATCACTTTTCAGTTAGTTCCTGATATAAATTGGTGCTGATTAGTTATTGGTGTAAATCGCCCAACAGCTGCTATTCTGCGTTTTTCACGATTTTCTCAATATCACGAACTAATTCAGAAATTTTCATCAAACTTCAGATTCAGTTATACCTTGCTAAATATTGATGCTGATTATATTTTGGCATAAATCGCCGAACAGTTGGAGATATTATGCTGCATTTTTACAGCTTTCCTCAACAGCCCTATCTCAAGAATTAATGGACGAATTTTAATCGAACTTCACATTAAGTTAGATTTCGCACGAGTTATTGCTAATTAGGTTTTAGTGTTAATCACCCAACAGATTTCGTTGCTATGCTGCATTTTGCAGGATTTACACAATTTTAGCAACAGTCATATTCAAGAACTATCATTTAATTTTGCAATTGTGATAGCGAATTTTTACGAATTAACATGTATGAGATAGAAGGAAATTTTGGGATTCGCGAATCCGACTAGTTTGTTTTAGTTAAAACCAAAAATCTTCGTAAAAAAAAAAAAATAACATCTTTCAAAACAAGTTTACTCTATTTTTGATAAAGTTTATAACAATCCTCAAAGTTAATACAAGGATAGTATGCGTTGTTTAAATTCTATATAAAATTAAACAAATATATTCCAAAGTAAACTTAAGATTACTATATAAATATTTAACTTTTGACTTTAAACTAAAATTTATATGTAAATGTTTACGGAATAAATAGCCAATTATGGTTAACTAAGAAATATGTCAAAAATAACAAAGTAAAATGTGAATTTATATTTTTTATGAATACATGGTGATTTTAAACAAGTAAATATAAAACTTATAGGTAAAGTATTATGAAAAATTGAATAGATAACTATTTACATTTGTTCAAAATTGTTGTGAGCCATCCTTTTTCTTGTCATATTTTTACAGTAGCGTTTAATAACGCAGAATCAGCATTTAAATTTAGCAATCTGTTTTCCTATTTCCCGTACAAACTTCTGAAATATATATATATTATTTGGTTTTAAGAAAATGTATTCAGAACACGTTAATTTTTTCAAAACACTTTTACAATATTTTTGATAGCTTATAAGAACCTTGAAATATTTTGTGTGATTTGATTTATTTTTTAAATAAAGGAATATAGTGTGAAGTAAAAATATATTTAGTATTTAAATGTTTAACAATTTACTATAAACTAACATTTATATGTCCCTTTTTACTGAATAAGCACTTTATAATACGGTAATAAGGTTAAAATATTCATTAGTTTACAATATTATTATAGGCATAGCCGATAAATTTGAACTCGGAAATACGTCAAAAATATCAAAGTTCAATTTTAAAAGATATTGTTTTCTGAATATATGGTGATTATAAGCAAGAAAAATATAGCTAAAGCATTAATAAAGTACAAACAAATAATCGGTAATATTTTTTTTTTTTCAAAATTACAGAGCTTTGTATTTCATATCCTTTCTATATCAAACATGAATTTTAGAAAATAGTAGTGTTAAATAATGCACAAAGAACTATTAAAATTTGTAATTTTCCTCAAATCTCATTATAGAAACATCATTTATTTAACCCATTACCCACTGGTGTTGCGTTCACCCAACAGTCAAAATAAATTATATACCTACCCTCCACTATATTTCAATGAATAAATTAGCCTTATTTAAAGACGCAAAATTTTAACATTAAACTAAACGAAAATTATCAAATAATTGTGGTGGCAAACGACATTGAGCCAAAAAGTAGAAACCTTAACCTTATAGTTTTATCGGTTAATGAGTTAAACTTATAATGCTATTTGTTTTTAAAAATGAAATAAATCTAGATCACACGCAATAAGCTATTTCTACTAATGACGGTGAATTTGTGACACTGGGCGTTTTATTTTTTAAAACACTATAAAAAAAAAAATGCGTGTAACATAAAAAAATAGGTGTGGAAACCATAACAGATGTTAAGAAGGAAGTTTTCGTATGTTTAAAAAATATTATTAAAAAACATTTCTTGTTTTTGTGCGTTGCGTCATTACAAAAACATTAGCTTTCTATGCATAATAAAATTAACGTTGTAAAAATGAAATTAATCAACGTATCAAAGTAAGAATCGTTTCTGTGAAAACTTTTAAATATATCGCACTGGTAAATTAAATGCTTTTTTTAAACAGGTATTTGCTTTGGTAAGATAAAACAACATATGTTGAAAAAAGATCACATATAAGAATTCGCTTTATAATTTCAGAAATATTTGATATTAACACATCGCCGACGGTCACTTTTTATCAAGTCTGAATTTTATAACAGTAGAAGCTTCTCCCTGTTCTCAAAGTCTTTTGTAAATTGGTGTTCTAGATAGTTTTCCAAAGTTTATGCATCGGTAAATATCTTTCAATATACGTGTTTAATATAAAATGTCTTACAATCTAAAAAAAATACGGACAACATGATATAAATGCGTTTTCTGTATTAATAGTCCGGATTTAAAAGTCACGTCCATAGTCAATGATGTCTTTTGAATGAAAACGAGAATTTTCGTTTCCCGTAGTTAATGCGTTAAAAATTATTTAAACGTTATATTTTTTGTAACATGTATCCTTAAATGTTATATCCTATGGATTTTCCAAAAGTTTTACGGATAGCTTCACTACTTGAATAGTGATTAAATTCTTCAACTGAAAATACTCTTTTAGTCAAACGAATGGACCCATTTTCCTAAAAAATTCTTAGTAACCTTATAGATTTCTTGATTTTCGGTGCAAAAGTGTATCTCTTTCACGGATTTTTGTTGTTGCCGTTATATAAAAATTTCTAGGAATGTCAGTTTCCTAGAAAATCATTAGTAACTTGACACATTTTCTTTTACAATGTGGGAAATCGATACAGATGTTTGATTCGATTGCTGTTTTGCTTTTTAATAGGGCTCTTGATGAGAATTTAATTATTAATATATGCGAAAATTTCCAACAGATATTTATAAATATGAAACAATGTATTTCCCGATTTTTTTCTGATTTTTTTTATATCTTACTCGCTTTGTGAGAAAACGTTTTCCGCTATATAGTTTTTTTTTTTTTTTTTTTTTTTTTTTTTTTCAAGAGAGTGATAAATATGTACCTACCGGGTGTCCTAAACAGGACTGACTGATTTTAAAATTCAATAACTTGCAAACGGTGACAGATATTTAAAAAAATCTTGCAGGTGGGTTATACATAAGGTCAAAAGTTTTTTTTACAGTGATTTTCGATTTTATTTCGAATTACAAACAGTAGATGGCGCTGTAAGCAATAGGCACTAAAAACCGGCTCGATTTTTTGGCCGATTTCTTTATCCATGCGGAAAAAGGAGATGGAAATGTATTGAGTGGGTCCCGAAGGACCAAAAATCGAGCCTGAATTTAGCGTCTATTGATCGCAGCGCCATCTATTGTTTGTAATTCGAACTAAATTCGAAAATCACTGTAAAAAACTTTTGACCTCATGCATAACCCTCCTGCAAGAATTTTTTAAATATATGTCACCGTTCGCAAGTTATTGAATTTTAAAATCAGTCAGTCCTTTTTAGGACACCCGGTATATGTCAATAAAAAACTAATACACTTCTTTTTTTAACGAAGAAAAGAAATAAAGATGTTTTTTCTACAATAAAATATCCATGTATTTTAAAAGCGAAATATCTTTAATACTATTTAAAGGTACTATGAAAATTTTACTATGAAAATGAATTTATAAATAAAATTGAGACTGACAATCTTTCAAAATGGATTGAAATTAAATCATTTATGATGCGTATTTTTAAACAAGAGAACAAACATTTAATGAACAAATGTAATAAATGCAATTTCCGTTGAAACATTGACGATTTTTGTAAATATACTTAAAAATGTACTCTTTAGTCACTAGTAAAAACAGAAAATATTCTCAAAAGCTTCTGAAGTTACGAAATATTTTTCAAGATAACCTCTTTTACACAAACAAAAGGAGATAATGACTGAAGGTAATCAATTGTCTTTAAAAAAGAATTCAATTTGAAAACATGAGTCGGGGTAATCCTGACGTATTTAAATTTCGCATTATCTTGACAAGTGTTGAACAAATGTAATAAATGCAATTTCCGTTGAAACATTGACGATTTTTGTAAATATACTTAAAAATGTACTCTTTAGTCACTAGTAAAAACGGAAAATATTCTCAAAAGCTTCTGAAGTTATGAAATATTTTTCAAGATAACCTCTTTTATACAAACAAAAGGAGATAATGACTGAAGGTAATCAATTGTCTTTAAAAAGAATTCAATTTGAAAACATGAGTCGGGGTAATCCTGACGTATTTAAATTTCGCATTATCTTGACAAGTGTTCAAAAAAGACATTTTTTTTTTTAAGTCCTTCTAATTTTAAGAAATAACTTTCGTGTCAAATATATATATTTCAGGTGCGTTAAAAATATTTATTTAACTGTCAAAATGGATATGGGATAAATTTATTTTTCTTTTTTCGCAAACATATAAAACGTCTTTAGAGTATAGCATAATTTTTAAAGAAAAAACATGTAACTATGATTGTATTTTTTTAAAAACACATTCTTTCGCTAGCCATTTGTATCATTAGAATATATATGCATACATTTCATAAATTCTTTGTTATTTAAAAATTCCGAATTCATACCAGACGTTTTAGATAATATTTTGGTTTCATTTAATGATAGCCGTTCCGTGACTACAGAAAGAAAAAAATCTTCTTTCGAAATTTCCGGTATGAATTTATAATCTCTGAATAAAAAATAAATACCTTAAATGCAAGTATATATGCGATAACGATGCAAATCAGTTAAAACTGAACAAGAAATGTTCATATAATTAAATGCGTTGCCATATGCATATGAATAATTAAAGTTATATCTACTAGAATATTTTATGTAATAATGAGGCCAATTAAATACTTGTTCTCCATTTGATTCTAAATCTTACACTAAAACAAACTGAAATCGTAAAGCTTTCCTTTCGCTTTAAATAAACAATTGCAACAAATCATTTAAAATATGCAGCAAATGTTGAAGAGATTACAATTTGAATATTTGATATTGATAGCGAATATCTTTTGTATATACACTGAGGGGGTTACTAATATGACTTTTAAATTAAGAAATTTCGAACAGTAATTTATTTTACTTAATGACAGACATATTTAATAAGAGAGGACGTATATGCGAAATATTTTCAAATTTCATTTTTTAAATGAAATGTGAAAATATTCTCTCATTTTATAACTCACTCATATTATATTCACTCATTTAAAATATTCACTCATATTATTCGAATTTTATTTTTATTCATCATCATTTTTTTTTTCATTTCTTTTCATTCATCACTCATATTATATTCACTCATATTATTATAATATTAGAATTTCATTTTTTTTAATGAATTTGCAACATATTGCAAAAAATCTTTTAAAATATGCAGTAAATGTTGAAGAGATCACAATTTGAATAATCGATATTGATGGAGGATACATTTAGTATATACACTGAGGGTTACTAATATGACTTTTAAATTAAGAAATTTCGAACAGTAATTTATTTTACTTAATGACAGACATATTTAATAAAACAGGACGTAGATGCGGAATATTTTCACATTTCATTTTTTAAAGCTGCTTTTTACAATTCTTCAATTCTGATTCAAAATATTCTTATTTTAAAATGCTTTCTAATATTCCTCGCAATATCTTAAAATATATTTCATCGTTTTATTAATAGATATCGATAAAAAATAAATTATTGTATTACAAGTTTTCCAAAAAGAAAACTAATATTGTAAATCCAAATGAAAAAAAAAAAAATCCATTCTCGTTGAAACGTAGAAGACGTTTTGGAAATATATTTCCGAAAGATTCTATTTAATCATTATCAATAACGGAAGGACTTTGTAAACACTTTCGGAATTTTCAAAAAGTTTTTCTAATATTTATCATGAAAACATTTCCTATACAAACAAAATGAGAGAAATATTGAAGTTATTACTTTTTTACTTTCCGTACACGTGCAGTGTAAAAAAAAAGAATTGTAATCACGATAAAAATATAATTAATGAAATATTTCGATTTAGATTTTGTGGTTCCCTGTATACTTTTTTTGCTATTTTTAGAAATACTCTAGGTGCATTTGTGAATGCATGCATAATGTTGGTAATATTTTGAGGATGCCAGTATGTATGCTCGTGCTTAAATGATTACACAATAAAAAAAAATAAATAAATAAAAAATAAAAAATAAATCTGTAATTCTACAGATGTAAAGTTTCAGAATTTTGCATGCTTACTAAAATTTTTTCGGTACGCTGTACAAAAAAATATGTAAATCTACAAAACGAATTTTTGTAAACCTATAGAAATCGATATCTTTACAAAAGAATCTACTAAAATTAGAGTAATCCTAATAAAATTTTATCTGTAACACGGGTTGCAGTTACTTAAAAAGTTCTAGGCATACCAGTTTCCTAAACAATTCTAAGTAACCACACAGTTTTTTCTTTATTATTATTATTTACGGTCCAAATGTGTATTTGCTACATGAATTTTTCTTGTTGCCGTTACATAAAAAGTTCTAGGAAACCCAGTTTCCTAGAAAAAGTTTGGTAAGTGAACAGATTTTTTTACAGTGTACAAAAGCACCGAAAGTATGCTTTCGATTGAAGTATCATTATGTGAAAATGTTACAGGCCACTGCGAAAAAACTGCATTAATTTCCTAAGAGCTCAGACGAAAAAATTGACAGCGAAATCTTTTTTAACCATTTTTAAAAGTTCGTTGGATTCGACGATATCATGAAGTGCCCGCCATTTTAAAACAGTATGATGGGTGAAGCTAACCAATGAACTTGGTCGAAACCTTAGTAATTCCTGTGCACATGCTCACCCATGTGAAAATCGGTTGATAAGTATGAGTGCTGTCGCAGGCTAAAAATCAGATATTTCAAAATGTGACCCACATTAGATATTCAAACTGATATAACGCCTTTCTTTTTTTTGAGATAAAGACAAAACAAAAAGTGCTCCGGAATCCTTGTATCAAGGTCAAGCAAGTGAGAAAAAAAAACTTTTTCAATTTCTAATTTTTTGTACACCTTTTTAAATTTTATATAAAAAAAATAAATGGCCGCCAAAAAAAGCATTTTGAAGCAGATAGTGTATGAATCTTCCAAAGAACTTGGTTGAGGCATTGCTATATACTATTAATGTGCCTAGTCACATTCAAATCGATTAATAAATAAGCGTGTTATTAAGTGACAAATATCAGATCGTTCCAAAATGTCACTCACACTAGAAATTCAAACTGCTACAACTCAGTCATTTTTTAAGGTATAGACGAAACGAAAAATACACAGAAAGCTTTGTATCAATGTCTAACAGATAAATTTTTCAATTTCTATTTTTTTTTTACATAATTTTAAATATAAAATTTTCTTTAAAATTTTAAATGGCCGCCATTTTTAATTAAGAAGGCAGCTGAAGATGGTCAACGAACTTGGTCGATACATTGGTATGTACTATATAGACACAAAGTTACATCCAAATTGGTACATAAATACGCGTGTTATCGCGTGACAAAAATCTGATTGTTTCAAAATGTTAGCAACACTCGTAATTCAAAGTACTATAACTCAGCCATTTTTTAAGATATAGACGAAACCAAAGATGCTCCGAAATCTTTGTATCAACGTCAAACACATAAGAAAAACATGTTTTTCAATTTCTAATTTTTTGTACCTGTTTTTTTTAATTATTATTATTGCGCCATCTTGAAACAAGATGGCAGATGAAGCTGGCCAACGAATTCGGTCGAGATATTGGTATGTACTATGTACGCACCAAGTTACATCCATTTCGATTTAAAAATACCAGAGTTACAGTGTGATAAATATCAGATATATATATATATATAATATATATAATAAAGATGAAATCACAAATATATAGACAAATGGTAAAATTCTAAAGATGAACAAGATATTAACATAGGAAACCAGTATTTTAAATAAGAAACTATGTACAACCCACATAATCATCATCATGTATATATATAGCCATAATATAATTACAAATCATCATCTATTTCCAATTACAATAATTAATTCAATAAATTAATAAATTTAGCAGCAAATTATAACAGTAACATTATGCAAAATACAGATGGAACCCTATACAAATAATACTAATTAAGCAATATCCACCAATTGACTAGCATATTGCATACGATTAATCCATATTAACATATGAACAACCACCAAATTTTGAAGAAAAAAATTCTATTATATATATATATATATATATATATATAGGAAACCAGTGAAGAATATATATATATATATATATATACCAGAATATATATATATAATAGAATTTTTTTCTTCAAAATTTGGTGGTTGTTCATATGTTAATATGGATTAATCGTATGCAATATGCTAGTCAATTGGTGGATATTGCTTAATTAGTATTATTTGTATAGGGTTCCATCTGTATTTTGCATAATGTTACTGTTATAATTTGCTGCTAAATTTATTAATTTATTGAATTAATTATTGTAATTGGAAATAGATGATGATTTGTAATTATATATTATATATATATTAATTATATATATATTAATGTATATATATATATATATATATATATTATGTAATTACCTTGGGTAATTGGTGCTGTTAACTGATGACTCGCTTATATAGAAGTAATACGTTTTTCATTCTGGATTAAGGCATAAATTCTATTTCCAGGACATATACAAATTACATACATGTTTTAAAGGGGGAAAGGGAGATTCGCGTCTGAATCGCTATGGCATGGTCTGGAGATTCCGGGCACCAAGTCTTTCGGAAATCAGAAGAGGTATTTATCCTCAACGAACGTCAGAATGAATCTGATCTGATTTTGTTCGATTGTTCCCAAACTAGATTCAAAATCACCAAGTCATCAGGTTTATTGTGTGTCGAGTTTTGCTAGCGTTGTTAATTCTCATGAGAAGTTGCTGCAAATTTCCTGTTGTGGTCGCCATGTTATGGGAAACGCAACCTCATACATATGCACATATATATATCAACATTGAAAGGATGGTGGTATCAGGGTCTGGGGGTCATGATCGGTGAAAGTATACCAATTTTTTCGGAATCACCTTCCTCTGAACGGCTGCAATAAGCTGCTTTTTGTAATGGAAGCTACGTAAAAGGCGTAGAGAATGAATGTGAGACCACTCGCACAGAAAATGTGTACAAATGTTTGTTATTTTCTGTACATGTAATCATGAAAACAACCCTTGGTGCAGAAACACATGGTGTGTACATCCGCTTAGCAAAAGCGGCGCGTCCTTGATAATTAAATTTGTTTTTCAAAAATGTTTTACAAATTTACATATCTGTCAAAACTGTTTAGGGATGAATTTATTTAATTGATTTTATTGAAAGGAAAAGGAATACGAATTTTTTTTCTACAGCAAAAAATTTCTATATTTTAAATTTAAATATTATATTTTATAGAAAGTGATTTCTTGTCTCAAGGATTTCCTAAAACGGCCATGTTTCCAATTAAATAAGTTATTACGTATACAAATCTTTCAAACATCTTTCGTAGAATAGGTTAAGTAATTTAATTGTGGTTATTTATTAAATCGTACCACAGTATCTACGAAATGAAAATTATTTTTTCATTATTAAATCAATAATTTATGTTACTAATGTCATCTTTTCGCTACCTATTTTGATGAATAAAGTGCTTATACTTTGAAAAAATATATCTAACATTGACAAAATATCTGTTGAAGACTTAATTTAAAAATATTTTTATTTCTTAAAATTTCGAAATTAAAGGAAAATTGTGGCAAGTTTTTTTTTTTTTTTTTTTTTTTTTTTTTTTTTTTTTTTGTCAATATATATTAAGCGTTACTTTGCGTGCGCTTTGATCCAAAGTTAAACAACTTTGAATGCATAAATTACTTCTTGTACCTCTTAAAATAGCTTACATTAGCGACTGAATAAATCACGTTATTTTTTTTTCTTATTAATTTTATTTTCTAAACAGCTCACAGAAAATAATAACAATTAAAAAGCACATTTTTTTTTCTCAAGGAATATGATTATGTGTTAATTTTTTTTTTTTATAAACAAGAAACAAAACTCAGTATATCTTTTAGTATAAATATCAATCACTCATATTGTTCTTTCAGTGATGTATTTCAGCTTTATTTTCTATTGGAGAAAAATTCTTGTTCTTATCATATAAGTAGTATAATACCTTTTTCTATGGAACTACTTTGACACACAACAATAAAAGGTGGTACTAGGAAGACGAAATTGATTCCTGAAGTATAAAAGATTCGTTTCATGTGATTCGACAAATCTGTCTGCGGAAAAGGATTTAGAAAGTATAGAAGCTTTTAAAATAATAAATTATTCTTTTAGAAAACGTTTTTTTTAGAAGATACTTTTTATCAAAAATAATTTATATGAAACACTTTTCATGAAATCTTTTAAATTATTCTAAATTAAAACATATATGATTTGTTAATTTAATCTGGTGTGAATTATTGGATAAAGGAAGATTTGTCACTGAAACTTAAGATTGATCCTTGTTAAAACATTAATTAATTCATTACTAACTTTATTAACTCATTAATGATGTAGATTTCGTTTACTAAAATATGATATATGGCAAATTTGGAGCTGCAAAAACATTTCCATTTACAGAAAGGATCACATAACTTTTATTTACATTGCTTTCGTAAGAATTATGACACTTCCATAAGAGTTTTTTTTTTTTTTTTTTTTTTTGTTAATTAATGTGATTATTCTAGTAAATATTTTACAAAATGTGTTATAACTGCCTATTTATTTAATCTGTTTTAATACAAAATTTATCTAAATTTCATGTTATTATTATTTCAAATTCCCAGTATATCTCCAGATATTAAAGAAGATCATTATTAAGGTGGATCAATATACTGATCCAAAATTTCGTAAATAAAGGGTTAACTAATAAATAACTTTTTAAAATTTTGCTTTATATATTATGATACAGACTACTACTTGCTATTTCATTCACAAGAAGTTTAAAGAAGAATTCACTTTACCGATTAAGAAAACTTTTTTACGCTCCGATAATTATATTTGTATGTAACCAAAAAACTCTGTATTAAGCAGTAGAATTTCTGATGTTTCCATATAAAGCAATCTGTATTTTTAGCACTTTCCAACTTAGTTAAAAAGTATTTATGTCTTCGACTTTACTTCCTACCCGTATGGAAAACTCTTATAAATATAGCGAGATTGCCCAATAATCATTATTTGTTCTTCAAAATTATTACAGCACAATTTTTATTGGAATATTCGCAGCATTTATGGTTGGTTTAAAGGAGCACTCAAAAGTAGACTGTTACATTACGGTTAATGTGACAAATTATTTCAAGTGTGTTTTAATAATGATACACTGTTTCAAACGTAATGAAATGGATATGGATTTATGATGCACACTAAAATATGCATTATGTGGAATACGGACAGAAAAGCATATTTAATTCACTTACAGATCCATACAAAAGAATTCAATGTAATTATGGTCTACTCTTAAAAACTGTTTGCAGGGTACTTTAAATATGTCGTACTACTTAAAATATATTGAAATTGATATAAATTAGTGAGGTTGACTACAAAACACTTTCTGTATAATACTGTAATAATTTCGGTATAAATTATCGTTCATTTATAGGGACACACAAAATATTTCGGATACAGTTCTTTAGTCAAAGTACTGTGTATAAGTGACAATTGCTGAAAAAAAGTTTTTAGTTGTGGTATGCACTTTTAAGTAAACTAAATTGTTTGCGTACTCCGTGGTATGTATTAATGCTTTAGATCATATACAGGGTAACACAAAATATTTCATAAGCATTTTTGAGAATGAGCAATAAATGCTTAAAGGTGTTTTTTAATTGCGTTATGTATTTTCAAGTTGTACTATATTCACTATATTAAGATATGTAAGTAGAATATAAATAACATCATATACAGGGCCACGCAAAGAATTAGATACATGGCGCCTATGGATGATAATTTTTGGAAATGTAATTTCATTAATTTTTTACTTGTTTCAGTCGTTATTAAATTTTGCCGTAGTATACAGGGCTGTACAACAGAATTCATATATATTTGCGTCCATTGACAAAATTGCGTGAAGATGAATTTCATACCTAACATGCGTTTCTTGCAAAACTAAATTTTAGCCTACTATGTGGAATATATACAAATTTATAAATCAAATACTGGGCTTCGCATATGAATAGAAGTTTGTTTTTTCCGGCTAAGGTCGCTAAATACTGAAGTTTAGTTTTCAAAGGTATTATGCGTTTTATAAATGTTTAATTAGACATATTGTTTACGTTATTGAACAGCGTGGTTTTGTTAAAGTTATCGGAAGAGTTGGAAAGTTTTTCATAATCTGAATTTCACGCATGATTTTTATTAATTCATTAACTTATTTTCAAGATGTAATATAATGTCTTACACTTTTTCGAAGCTCATATCTCTTTGGGGGGAGGGGAGATAAAATTTATAATATGTTTAATTTAAGGGTAGGATTGGAAACCTTGATATTTTTATATTCTATAATAAAATCCTAATAAAAAGTCATTGTAAATTACTGTTTACAAACTAAGTTAAGTACCATTATTGACTTTGTAAAGTCATAATGTTACGTCAGGTAAACAATAAAAGTTACGTCAGTTACACGTGTAAATGCCATTTATTTCTTTTTTATTATTCAGAAATTAATTAAAGTAGTTACTGTTATAATTTAGCATTAGTGTTGTTGAGAACATTAAATCACATTTTTTAACGGGATAGTTTTGATAATTTTTTACACTTCAATGAAAGCAGAAATAGTGTTTGTATATTTTATCTTACGTCAGTTACAAAAATTTGAATTGTAATATTTGGGACAAAAAGAGAGATTTAAATAATCGACAGGTATTTGAGTATTAAGTCCTTAGTAAGAAATATTTTCAATTGTGTAAATTTATTCTAGCTGTATTAGTAAAATTTCCGCATAGTTTTGAAAACAAAATTCGGTGATCAAATGTTACGTCAGTTACAATGGAATTGCCCTATGTGTATATATGTATATATATATTTACCATGATTATTTTTAGAATCAGCTATTTTTTTACATTTTATTTTTCTGTTGTGAGAGTAATATTTGTAACGAAACAACTACCTATATTGTATTTATTAAGAAATGAAGTTTTTAGTGTTTATATATTGCATGTATGTTGGGGGTTTTAATTAGACTCGCTTCAACTTATTTAAGTGCTAGTATAATATCGTACATATTCTCTAATCATATTTCAGATAAGTAAATATAGTACCGTGACTTTCGTTCTTATTGTAAACATGTTTTTTTTTTTTTTTTTTTTTGTATTATGAGAGCATATGCTTTTATAAAAATTGGTATGCACGCATTTGAATTATTCCCTTGTTATATTTTCTTCAAAACAGTATTTGAGAAGTTTTGAATAAGTAAATTTACATTTTCTCAACTAAATAAAAAAGACCAGCTTCATGTCATTTCAAAGAAGCAAATGAATAAGGAGTCTCAAGACATTACAAAGATCAAAGAAATATAGTATCATAGATTTTGTTCGTTTTCTGAAGGTATATATATATATTTTTTTGTTATTGTATTTGTCTGTGCTGCTTTAAATACATTAGTATACACATCTTTGAATACTTTTGTTGCTATAAACCACTGAACGCAACGCTTTATAAATTGTGAAAAATCAAATGTAAAATTTTAAGAATAAAAAAGAAATAACAGATTAGTGTAATTTCAAAGCAGCAAATGAAGTAAGGCTCTCAATACACTTCAAAGATAAATACATATAGTACCACGACTCTTGTTCGTATTGTAATGCTATGTTTTTCTTCTTTTCATTTTCCAATTGTGTTTGTCTGTGATATATAACTTTGTATGCACACATGCCTTTGAAAACTTCTCGGGTTGTAACCCACTTAAATAAGTGTTTGAGAAACTTAGTAAAATTTAATGTAAAATTTTCAGACGGAGAAAAAGAACAGGGTAACTTTTTTTTCAAAGAAGCAAATAAATGAAGACTCTGAAGACACTTCATACATAAACAAAAACATTGTACCATAACTCTTTTTCGTATATAAAAGCCACATATATATATTTTTTTTCATTTTGATTTTTATGCTAAGTTTGCAGTTGTTGTTCCATAAAAATTTCCATACACTTCTCCTTTTATAATTCATTTACGATAATGAATAAATTTAGAAAAATTAAATGTAATTTTTTTGAGATTCAAAGAGTAAAGTTGTGCCTATACAAATAACAAAATGGACAATTTCTCTCAAGGTATTCCAAAGATTCATTACTCATATTACAAAGAGCGTACCATCTAGAGTACATTCTGGAATTCTGTGAGTTATTTCTTCCCGCTTGGCAGCTTTTAAGAAATAGAAAATTAATACATCGACATCTGTCTCGTTTACATTTTAATATTTTTAAATGATTATTTTACATTAGATATCTGAAGTAGATCTGTACAATGGCCGTTTTACAATTATTTTATTTTGTTTTCAGGTATTTTTAATTAGATCACTTTCACTTTCGTGACTTGTTTCGCAAGGCAAAGCGTCCTCATAAAAAAATTGCAAACAAATTTAAAAAAGTGTAAAGCGGCCTTTGAACATATTTATCTCCGCTATCGATGCAAAAATATCATTTAAATATATTAAAATGTAAACGCGATATCATATAAAAATTCTTCCATTCGATTAACATTAGCGAACGGGTGTTTTCGCCTGACTGAAGTAGCCCGTATGACAAAACTAAATATATTCTGAAAAGAGCAAACGGGGGCTATCCTTTCATACTTCCAATTCATATAAGTTTTTATGATTTTATTATGCATAAATTTACCAAATAAATATATGTTTCTTTGATTTTTATATAGCCTAAAATCATTTAAAAAAAAAATACTATTTGCAATGGGACTTCTCAATAATAGTAGATATATAGAAGACAGTGGGTAAATTCATTACGGAAAATTCAAATAATATTATTATCTCGGTGTGATCTTGAAAGTAAAGTATCACTTATCTAATAAAATCTGGATTTACTTAAATAAATCATATCACTGTAATGCATGCAAAAGCTATTTTTATAATACGTTTCACACAGCCGTAGGAGAAGCATTATATTCGTGTGTTGAAAAACATAAGATGCCGATACATAATCAGATTTGGTTACAGACTGTTCATTGCTGATTAAATTATAAATGTGATAAAATATAAATATAAATTTTTAAACGTCAATTGAAAGATATTATTTATGTAAGAAAAAAAAATAAGATGTAATGTGTTATATAATTGAAAAATATTCTTCAAAGCTACAATAGAGGGAAAAGTTTATTATATTCCTTCGAACCTTTTTATCCAATATTACTTACAGTACCATTATTTGAAAGCAATAGAAATAAAGATAATGGATATAAGAGTAAAATACAACTCGAGATAAAATGAGGTTACTCATTTAAACCTAATAAAGGAAATACTTTATCAAGAAAATTTGCATTTGTAAATCTGGTTTCCTTTTCTTTTTTAGAGAAGATATGTCTACATTATTATATAAAGAATCTGATATTTTTCAGAAAGTATAGTGCATGTTTACTTCCAGGTCCAATGCAAAATTAAAACACATTTCTTTTTTTCTTTGTAATCACACTTACAGGTGTACGCACACACACTTAATGCGTGTTTATTTTAAATTTAATTTATGCGCCTTTTGTATGCTTTATTACTTTATGTTTAGTAATATTATACTAAAAGTGACCGATTACCATTATTTTCCTTTCAGGTGAGTGACTGTTTCTTAAATCACAATTAGAGATTTAGAAAAGAGTAGATGGTGAGTAGAAAAATTTATGGAGCTAAGTTTGTTTTCACAAGAAAGTTGTTACTATGTACAAAAGAAAATGGATATTTGTACTCTCATTATTATTTTGCGCTCTATCTACTAAGAGAGACAAATTTTTAAAATCTAGATTTTTTTCATATAAATTATATAAAAAGCATGAAATACAGATGTTAAATTATATTAAAACTGTCAAATTGCCTAAGAAAAGGAAATAAAAGGTTTTATGTTATCGGGGAAGAAGGTTGAAAAACTGTGTCTTATCAATCCAATCGTTTTTAGGCAATATAGGTATATTTTTTTCAGAAATACCATACAGCTATTACAGTCTAAATTACTTCATTTATTACTCGCAGTATTGAATTCAAGAGAAATAAACAAAATAGATAAAAATTTTGTTGGAAATATTTTACAATTCACTCTGAGATAAAACAAACGTCTTGCTGTTTACAAATCCTATTATTATAAACAAAAATATATAAAAATTATAAATATTATTAGAGAGCAATAGCAGCAGTTGTAAGGTATTTTACGTGAATGTAATAATTTATCTTCTAACAAAATACCTTCATTTCTGTGTAATTCGTTTTATAAATATTAAATGTCTAGAACTACTAGGTTTATTTGCTTATTTTTCGTTGATACGCCAGGAAAAGTAATATAGAATATTCGAGAACATACTACACAAGAGACATTTTTTAATATTGTATATTAATTTAATTTCTGGAATATATTCCTTTCAATAAAATCTATTTCTGGGAAATGTATTTTCGATTACTTCATTGTAGAAATAGCTAAAAATTAGAATTTTGATTAATTTCGCATACACTTAAGCATTTAAATCATTTGAAAAATATTCCAAACTTAAAAAAACTCGAATGTTTTAACGTATTTGAATATACTTATTTTCAAATGATTGACACTCAAAAAATTCACTTATCAAGATATGTAAAATTTTGCTGGATGTACAAAAGTTCAAATAAGCCTTTTATGACTGTCATTGCAAAATTAATTTGCGCATTACAATATAAACAGGTAGAAAACAACGTTTATATCTCCAGAACATATTAAATTGTTGCAAACTAGATTTGGTAGCAGCAGCTTAGCGTCATTTTGGATTTGGTTGAAATCTGAAAAGGAGTATCAGGAATTAGAGATTCCGCACCTGTGGATAAGCACATTCAAAACCATAGTCAATGTCTAGAATATGTGGAAACGAGTAAAGGGCAAACACCTGTCCCAAAACAAAAATAAACGGTCAAGTGCGAGAATTACTCGGTCCCTAAGGGATCCGTACAATAAATATGTGAATTATTAACTGCACTATTAAAAAAACGTTGCTAAAAGAATAATAAGACTTTGAAAAAAACTATACTACGTAGGGTTGTGTATATACTAGTAAAGTATGAATGGGTATACCATAAAAGTTCTAACAGATTTGAAGTCTAAATAATATCAAATATTGCTATTCTGTATAAGGGAACATCCACTGTTACTCTTATGACCATCAGAGCAAATTTCCATATATATTTCCAATTATTTTATTACAAAATATATTTAGGATAAATTTGATGCAACTACTTAAAAATACATGTACTCTTTTTTCATAAACCATATACAGTTTGTAACAAAAAGTATTTTACTAGCCTTGATAATAAATGAAACTTTTGTTACTCTTGTGACAAAAAAAAAAAAAAAAAATGCAATTTTTAAAAATTGTGTTTGACGCAGAAATTCTGTGAGAGACTATAGAAATACGAGACTATAGAAATAAAATTTTTAGAATATAGCAGAGTAATTATATCTTTCTTAAAAGCATTAATCATTGAATTCATCTGAAAACGCATGAATTAGTTACATTTGATTTTGCAAAATGCTAAGTGTTACTCTTGTGGCGTTACTCTTGTGACATTTTGTCCATAATGTAATTTTAGCATAAATTTAGTTTAAATACTAAATAAAATAATTAAAATAAGTTTAAAAAGATTATTTTCCATAGAGAACAACTGTTAAGGATGGTTTAATTTTAAAATAACATAAAATAATGTAAAAAAATTCTAAAATTAACAAACACTATAACCACATAGCAACCTCTTAGTTATTTCTACTTAACAGAATAAGTCATTGTCTTCATTATCAATAATATCATTTGCAACATCTCTTGTATCATCATTTACTTAATGAAACACAAATTCTTTGTACGGATCATGTTAGTGTAAGGTTTGTAGTAGATAGTGTCATTTTTCATGGTTTTAACAAATTGTATTTGTTGAATGGTCTTCGCTGTTGGTATTTTCACGCAAAGTAATGAAACTTTATTGTTATATTTCTTTTGACAAAATAAGCAGTGTATCTTAGAATTGCTTTTTTCGCACGCACTTCATTCCATTTTTATCATTATACAACAACACAAAATAAATCTACAGCATCTATACCAGGATTACTTGAAAAAAATATGAACAATTAAGTTAATTGAGAATGGAGTCTGATTCATTGCAGGCGTATTTGCATAGTTATATTTTTGTTTAAATTGGGAAGCACAACCATCATATAAAAAAGTAGAACAGGTACATTTTATTAAAATACAAATTCCCTTAAAGATGCAATGTTGAAATTTTACATACGAAAGCATTTACAAAAAATTGGTTATGGGTTACATTGTCTAAAATAATAGCATAACATTTTACTTTATTGTGATGATACTAAATAAAAAGCTGAAAATACTGTCGCTTGTGGATTTGACCAGTAATGCAGTATTTCGTGCCAAAATTTGTCTTGGCATGAAAATAAAACAGTTTCCAAAAAATCCACTGGCATAACTATTCTTTGAGAAATGGTTATTTTTTTGGCATTACGAAAATAATCCCTTGTACAAGTTTCAATGAATGTGTGCCGCAGAAATGGATTTAGTTGCTTTCGAAAATTTTTAAACAATCAGAAATGGTGTCTTTAACTGCTACTTTTTCATAACGTTTATCAACGTTTTGAAAAAGTAACAGTATTGATGAAGATGTTGATAAAAGTTTTGTTAATAGCAAAATGTTTTTTTTTTAAATTTTGTAGTTAGCAAAACGTTTATCAACGTTTTGCTATTTACAATAACTTTTACGAAGTTTTGTATTATGGATTTCCGTTTCAAATAATTTTTCTATGTTATCTCCGCAAATTAGACATTCTGAATTCCTAAATTCTAATTATCATGTATCATGGCAGACAAAGTCATTAAATCCATCACAGGAATGTTTAATGCAGGAAATACACCAGTTACTACATTATGAATTGCTTGAATGTTTTCGTGGCAGCAACAAATGGAGTTATTCTGATGAGTTATTTTCTATTGTTTTATGAAACTAGACTTTAAAGCTGCAAAGGAATCTCCAATTTCTTTAATTTAGGAAAGCTTCTAACAAAAAACGTATTCCCTTATTAAATGTCCCCTAGAATTGATGAAATTATGTGAACTTTTTCACGCTGAACTAACGTAAATTTAGCTGAAGAATAACCTCTTATTAAATCTTCATCGATACAAAATTCTCCAAAGCTGTGGAGTTATTTATTTTATACAGTATCAGAGGTTAGCTAGTTCTCTACTTTTTCCTTTTCTTAATATTTCCATTTTCTTGCTGAAGCTTTTGATGGTTCTTTTCTTCATCTTATCGTAATATATTTTGTTTTGTTTCATTCTCACAACAACATATTCAAATTCATTCTTATTTTTTCTCTACATTTTTTCGCGCTTAGCAGAATTTTCCCTGCTCTCTAAAACAGTGTTATGTATAAGAAGCAATATTAAAATCTTTCCTTTAAAATATACTATCAGAATCCTTTCCATAAGAGTTACTATAAGAACCTCTGTAGTTTATACAGCAGAATTTAGTAAACGAAGCTTTACACAGCCTATAAAATATCTAATCAAAGACCATGTGTTTCAAACCAAAATAAAGCACACAAAAATGACACGAGTTGAGTTGTTTTATTATATCTTTAATTAATTGTCATGATTATTTTATAATCTTAAGTAATACCAAAACTGAATAAGAATAAATCCATCCATTAAAAAAACACTAATAAAGATAATTTATCATCCTTAAAATTTCTAAAATAACCTTAGTTATAGCTAAAACTATTTCAAGAATAGCTCTAATAACAGTGAAAAAACAACAAAACATCAAGAATTCTGTTTGTCTTGATTGTAATGTAGTTTTGTATCAAACTATCGAGAAAAGTATTATGCGTTACTCTTGTGACAGAGACGTTTGTTACTCTTGTGACAACTCCCCAGAACCTATTCCATGCATAGAATAAATAAAAAAAAAATATTTAATGTAAAATATGTCTTATACCTCGAAATTGGAGAATTAGAAGATTTGGGTAAAATTTTTAAATAGGTTTATTTTAATTAAAACTTTTGTATGTTTTCCGTTACTCTTGTGACATTTAAATATTAACGTTTAAATACAGCCAAAAATATATTAAAGACATTATCTAAAAGATTTTATCTATGTAGATCTTAAAGATATGATAATTGTTTGTTGATTTGAACGCATAGTAATTTTATTGAATTCTAAAAAGTTAAAAAAATATATAAATTTCATTAAGTTGTATTTTAAGCTCAGATGTAAATGTAGTTTTATACTTTTAGTATCCAGCTCATTTTCAATAAACACTTTCGCTTATGAAATTAAAACGTACAAATTCATATACTTCAACCCTTTAGCTTTAAATTGATATATCACACTTACATTTCCCTTTAAAAATTTTTTTTTCAACAAAATTTTTTTTCTGCCGTGGACGTTCCCATATCTATTTTTTTTTAATCTCATCCTAATCTGCTTATGCTGAACTTAATTCGGTACTGACAACAAAAGTAGTGCATATTTAAACTTCATTTGACATTTCATAAAACTAAATTCAGCGTAGTAATAATCTTTACTTTTTAAAGTGTATCTAAAAGAAAACCCTTGTTCAAAGTTCAATTTTGGCATTGTGCTAAACGCCCTTCGAATTTGCAAAATTACAACACCGCCTTGATCCGTGCCGCATTTTTCCAAATAGTTTTTTAATTAACTGTTAAAGACAGGAGAGGTGTATAAAGATATCCACTCAATTAAACTAGTCGCGAATCCCATTTATATGATTAATTCTAATTAAATTAGTCTGTTTTTAACAATTTATCGTTTATTGCTTTTATATTTGTACTAGGCATTGCATAACAAAAATGTATCATTAAAAGTTGTTATCTATGCTTTAAAAGCCGATGGCACATAGAGTAAGCAGCCCCTGTCATTATGTAATGTCCAAACCGCAATGTGTCTTTAAGGGTTAATATCTCGTCTAATTACCGACGATTTTTTTTTCGAAAATCATTATAAACTATGCTTTTATACTTGGGCTACGAAAGCTACACACGGCGCTCTTCAACACCTTTGCTGAATGCCGCAAATCGAAATTTGTATGTAATAGAAAAATGGGCTTTTCTCAAAACTATGTGACTTGGGGCAATCGATATAATTTGCTTGCAAGTTTTAAGTTAATGTCTACTACTTCTAATTTTTTCATAATTTTAGTTTGAGTAGATTCGGAAACAGAGGAGGAGGGGTACATATTTTTGCACGACATTTTCGACGATACCTCTGCAATAATACCTAAAATTAAAAGAAATGTATTTTTGAGTTCAGCGTTACGAAAGCTTTCACACGATATACAAAGAAAAGATTTTTTTTCAAGTAGCTTAATTAGACTTTCTACATTTTACCGAAATATATTAGTGAATGTTTAATAATTTGTGAATATGTGTGTTAATAGTCTTTATTATTTCCCCCAATTTGAACTTATCAAGTTCCATCGTTTACGAGTAAAATGGCCTTGCAGACGGACAGTCATACACAGGAGTGATCTTAAAACGGTCCCGTTTTTACTTTTTAAATACATAATCCTAAAAAGACCATTTAAAGGCCCACATATTATATATAAATATAAAATATTAAATAAAAAGCGTAAAAATATTTGCTAATAGAGAATTAAAACAAAATATATGGAAATAAAAAATAAAAAAATAATATATGGAGCGGCCAGGAAAATAAACCCTATGAAAGTAACAGGAAATATCATGAGCAGGGTCGATATTTTCAGGAAGATGAATCTTTGCAGGTGGTCTACGTCATCAGGCATGTTCATCTTATACAGGTATATTATATAAAGCAGGATTAGGAATACAAGGTATGCGAGTGTGGTGGCTTGTTTTTTGATAGCAGATCTGATCGGTGAAATATTGACATCGTGGTGGATTGTAGTATTTCTTTTGTACAAGGGTGCACGTAAAACGTAATGGTTTTTGCTACAGATCTGTGCCCATTAGAGACGTAAAGGACGAAATACTGTCTGGGTCAATCCATTTCAAGTGGTCCAGAAAATCAGATAGTCGTTAGTCGACCATTTTTAAAAAATCGGAAATTTTTTGTGCAACAACTCTAACATGATGGAAGTTCAAAATGACTATTATTTTAATTTTATTTCTTTTTGTTTGTGCATGGCGGCCATCTTTGTTTCATCGTCTGCAGCAATTTTTTCACAAGAAGGGTTTACGGAATTGTAAATAATTTATCGTTTATTTATCCAATTCAAGTGCGGATTAAAGCAATTTGTGCAGAATACATTGGGCTAAAAATCTGGTAATGGAGTAGTTTCCGAAACTAACTGCTTATTGGTAAAATTTAAGCATAAAGTTTCAGTTTTTTTCCAAAATTTGTCCGTTTACAAGAGGAAATTTTTCTAGCAAGGAATACTGTCAACATGACATAATTTGTTTTACAAATAGGCCAAAAGTACTTGTACTCACACGCCGAGTTCCATATCTGAGATTTGCTTTCTCTTAGCTAAAAAAAATCCCAAATTTTTCAAAAGTGACAAAAATCGCACTTTTCAGGCTGTGATATCTCTGGTGGGGCACGAGATAAAAATCTGATTTTTTTTTTTTATTTTTTTATAAGAGTATTGTATGGTAGTGTTATGCACAAGAAATTTCAGGATGGAGATTTGACTACAATCTGAGATATGGCAAAGGCAACATATCAAAACAATACTGCCAAACTATTGTTTTGTTGTAGTCACAGCTAAGTATTTATTTCAGAGTATCATTTAAATTTATTTTTTAGATTATCTTTAAATAATAGTAACAGAAAATAAAGCATTTTGCAATTAATTTAAAAAATAATTATGCCTAAGGCCTACATTTTATATGGTTTCAGTAATTTTTGTTGTAATTTTAATAACTAAAAGAAACCTCAGCATTTTTACACACACACACACACACACACACACACACATATATATATATATATATACAAGACCTGAGACAAAAACAGAATAGGGAAAGAGAAAGGCTGTTAATGTTGGCATACTTGTTGAAACATGACCAAACGTGTCAAAACACATTCCTGCTTGTTGGTTTAAAAACCACAATTTTAATGCTGCTTGCCAGTCCTTGAAACTTGTTCCTACCATAAGTATGTTCCTGTAAATGAAACATTATGCGATGTTACCATGCATCAGCCTCAAGGAATTTTCAGAAAGTAAAGATACCCAAAGCCTTTTCAAAATTTATACTGCAGAAAAATCACATTTTTTCATAAGACGTAAGCTAGGAATTATTAATGAGTTGAGACTTGCACATAGTGATTTCAAAGTATATTTCTATGAGTCAGCAGGGACAAGATCTTCAATCAGGTTATCAAGAGATGACAAGACTTGGCTCCTACAAATAAAATTTTGTAAAAAATCAAAATTGTGGTTTTTGAACCAACAAGCTAGAATGTGTTTTGACACGTTTCATCATCTCTCAGCAAGTATGACAACATTAACAGCTTTTCTTTTTCCCTATGTTGTTTTTGTCTCAGGTCTTGTATAAAAATATTTATTTTTCTTTATGTAAATGTGCTGTGGTTTCTTTTAGTTACTAAAATTACTTACAACAAAAATTACTGAAGCCATACAAAATGTATCGCCTTAGGCATAATTATTTTTTTAATTAATTGTTAAGCTTTGCAAAGGGCTTTATCTTCTGTTACTATTACTTAAAGATAATCAAAAACATAAATTTAAATGACACTCTGAGATAAATACTTAGCTGTGACTACAACAAAACAATAGTTTGGCAGTATTGTTTTGACATGTTGCCCTTGAAATATCTCAGCTTGTAGTCAAATCTCCATCCTGAAATTTCTTGTGCATAACACTACCATTCAATAATCTTATTAAAAAAAAAATCAGATTTTTATCTGGTGCCCCACCAGAGATATCAAAGCTTGAAAAGTGCGATTTTTGTCATTTTTGAAAAATTTGGGATTTTTTTTAGCAAAGAGAAAGCAAGTCCCAGATCTGGAACTCGGCGTGCGAATACAAGTACTTTCGGCCTATTTGTAAAAAAAATTATGTCATGTTGACAGTATTCCTTGCTAGAAAAATTTCCTCTTGTAAACGGACAAATTTTGGAAAAAAACTGAAACTTTATGCTTAAATTTTACTAATAAGCAGTTAGTTTCGGAAACTACTCCATTACCAGATTTTTCGCCCAATGTATTCTGTACAAATTGCTGTAATCCGCACTTGAATTGGATAAATAAACGATGAATTATTTACAATTCCGTAAACCCTTCTTGTGAGAAAATTTCTGCAGACGATGAAACAAAGATGGCCGCCATGCACAAACAAAAATTAATAAAATTAAAATAATAGTCATTTTGAACTTCCATCATGTTAGTGTTGTTGTACAAAAAATTTGAGATTTTTTTAAAAATGGTCGAGCAACCTGGACCACTTGAAATGGATTGACCCGTCTTGTTTAACAGTAGTCTATTTCCCATACCCATCACACCGTAGGAAGGCAACAACGCGTATAGCTTTGTAGAACTTTTGAAAGCGATGTATTATGTGCTTTCGCCAACTAAGGGTAATATCCAGAAAACCCCTTATGTATTTAATTCCCCATCCAAAGCTAACAAATGAGCCATCCAGATAAAGTGGAGGAGGAATACAGCGTTTACGGGTGAAAACGACTATCTGTGATATAATAGAGTTATTTTTGATACAACGTTTATGTTTATATTTACCATCAACCTCAACCTAGAAAACCTGTATCGAACGTTCAAATGGTATGTTTCATTAATTTAATTGGACTTCGATCGCGATCAGGTGCAATCAGATTAATGGTGAACACATTTTAATATGAACATTAATAAAGAAAGATTATAATTTACGAATGTGTTGCTGTAGATATTCATGCATAATGAGTCAGTCCTTGTCACAAGCCATGACAGTGGTGTCGTCCGCATAGATTGCCAAAAACGTATGTGGAGATGCGGGACTATCAGAGATGGAAGTTCATAAATCCAGGGTCCCAATTTGGAGCCTTTGGCACACCCGTGTTAACCGGCCGACGTTTAGATACGATATTCGCATAGTGGAAGCAGAATGTTCTCATGCCAAGGTACCTATAAACTAAGAGCACACGTGCGGTTGGGACTTTCAATTTTAATAATATAAAAATTAGCCCGGTGAACTAAACTGTGTCAAAAGCCTTCGCAAGACCAATGAAAAGTGCACTGACATACTAAGAGTTGCCAAGTCCATTATGGATGTACTCAACTACACTAAGTAATTTGTGTGCAGTTGAGTATTTGGGTCTGAGGCCAAATTGTTGTGGAATGTCAGGGAGATAATTTTGAAGGTGTGTAAGATAAATAGGATCAGCCAACGTACCAAGAACAGCAAGAAAACTAATACTTCTATAACACCTGGCTAGAGAAGAGTCTTTCTAGGAACAAATACATCTTTTTCCCAGTCTTTGGTCAACTATTGGAATTTAAAAAGGTCATTTATCAACTTGGCTAGATAATCAGCATACTGACTTGAGAGATTTTTTCGGGCAGAATTAGTAATCCCATCATGCCCAGGGGAATTTTTAAGATCTTTGATTACAGTAATGACTTCCTCAGGTGTAGTCGGTTCAATTTATCTGACGGACCAAGAATCTGCCAAATATATGGTAAATACTATCAATAGTGCCTGCATTAAATACATCACTATGCAGTTGAAATTGACGATCATATTGGTCATCGAGCACCTCCACTTTTTCAGCGACGATGCATTTGTGTATAGTATCCGTTTGGAGAGAGTGAGTAAGAGTAAAGGGTTTTCTAACTCCTTATAGATAATTCCACAAAGAGTTATTCTTAGACATCAGGGAGGCGATAAAATCCGACCATTTTTTATTTTTAAATTTTTTGATGTCACGTTTAATGATGGCATTTAAGCGATTTATATCGGTGCAGATACTGGGGTGACTACTTGCTTGCCACAGTCGACATAAACGGTTTATATTATTTATCTTGACTTTAATACCAGTGTCTTATAATTTTGAAAAGCCTGGTGGCACTTACATGGCTCCAGGAAATTTTGAAAGGATAACCACTGATTGTATTATTAAAATTACGACAATTGTAGACAAAGGGAGAAATTAAGGAAGGGAGGGATGGATTACGATAAATGTTAATTTGAATTGGGATGTGATCCGTTACGAAAACCGAAAAAGTGGTTATGGTATAAGGGAAGATACTGTTATTTAATAGAGCTAGATTAATATTCGTGCCTTTTTCCCATGAGCCAAAGCGAATGTCAAGGGGAGTGGAAGAACAGCAATTTTAATACCACTGGTAATACAGTAATTATGGAGGGTTTCCCTTAAATGGTTCATATTACTTTTTGGGCAACAACTAGTTTTGAAGTTTCATAACTCGATTAATTTTAGTGTTATATGAACGCGAATTTTTCGGTCTTACTTGCCAGTGTAACAGGAAAAAATTACTAAATATAACTTATAGGACCGGGGGACAGTATAAAAATTTAAATTTCGTATTTTTTTAAGAACTGTTTTTATTGACCCAAATCTCTTTTAACATATTTCTTTACCTCATTAAAAACATTTTTGCTATTGAAACAATATGTCGATGACTAACGGTGTATGAATTACATTTGACACCGTTGAGAGTGGACACCCTGTATATTTTTGTTTATTACTCATATATATTTGAAAAATACCAAGTCTAAATTTATGTACACGTACATAGAGCATAAAACTTTGCATGTAACATATTAAGTTTAAATGGCTGATATTTTGAAGCAAAAAATGGCATTTATATAAATTAAACTTTTGTAATAATAATTTAATTACATTTAGCAAACTATTCTCAAAATTTTCTTATGTTAATGAATTCACTATTTGAAAGCATTGTGAAGGTGTCAGATCACTGCGCATACTGACTTGAAATTTACATTTAAAAATCTTGCATGTACTAATTTTCCAGACTTTTATATTATTTATTTATTTTATTTATTTTTTTTTTTTTTGCAATTATGTTATAATAGATGAAACGCCCGGCGTTGCCCGAGCCCCTTTCAATACTAATAATCATACTTCATATCAACGTTCAACGATTTTATATTCTTAAACCAAAATCATTTCAAACGAATCGAATGTTGGGAGTCCTATTTGCCTTCAGCAACATAATCCTCGAATTTGTATGATTTTATATTTTAAAATGAACATCTATCCTTACAAACCTAGGAATTTCGGCCTCAATACGTACATATAGAGAGTAATTATATTGCATTTATTATATATTGTGCGGTATTAAGCACGCTATCATTGATAATGCCGCCTGCTAAAAAAGGCCTTAGGTTTTTAGATATTTAATTAGCTGTTATGTGAACATATTTTAAATTAAATTCTTCGACACTAATGGCTTCATAAAAATTTTATAAAATATATAACTTGCAATTATAGTTTTTAAAATCTGAAGATATATTGAAAAATTGACGAATTAAATATCTATGTGCAAAATGCTTAAACATAGTTATCCAAAGTTAAATTTCATTGTATTATTTTAATATATTTAATATATATTTTAATATATTATTTAATAAATTTAATACAAAATACAAACTCTCTAAAGAAGTTTGTATAATTATTGATCTTGTGTCTAGTGCTATAATGATTTTTATCATTTCTTAAACATTTATTATACAATCAAAGTAATAAGCATCTGACTGAACTTTAACCCATCTTTATTCTTTGAATCGTAGTTACATGATTAGTTACTGATAATATTACACTTCAAACGATACCACGATTTTCATTTTTAAGTAAATTATCGAAATATATATTTGTTTCATTATTTACTAATCTAATGCTTTTCCTAAATTGAAATTATTTTTGTATCCATCGACAATGTTTTTTATACATCTTTAGTTATTTATAATATTATACTTCAAACGATATCATCATTTTCATTTTTAAGTAAATTATCGAAATATTTTTTCGTTTCATTATTTACTAATCTGAAGCTTTTCCTAAATTGAAATTTCTTTTGAATCCATCGACAACGTATTTTATTTTGTATAACAATTGAAATCATTGATAGGGTTTTTCAGAATATTTATAGCTATATTAATATATGCAAATATAATAACAAAATTCTACTTCAAAGAATGATTTAAATTAAACTACTTGCTTAATTTTAGTCTTACATTTTGGTTTATTACCTGAAAGTTCAAATAAGTATTTTTTTTTTTTTTAAACGGCAAAAAGAATTTAAAAACTACAGTTATTTAATATTCTCAATGCATTTAATTATATATAGTGAAATATAGTTATATTTGAAAAGCGAAATATTGGGACAAATTTTAAAAGAACATTCTCTATAATGACGATAATAAGTATTAAAACGAAATTTCTGTTGAAATTCAATTAACTCTATATTCTCTTACTCTATATACTCTTTCTATACTCTAGATATTTCTACACTTTAGATAATTTCGAAATGTCAAAGACGGCAAATTCTGCAAAAATCTATAAAACAATTCTGTTTTTTCTGTATATGTAAAGAAAAAAAAATTTCTTCCTGAAAAAAAAATATTACTACAGAATTAAGAATATATTTTTTTTTTCGTGTTCTCTTTGAAGATTTGAAATTTGAATTAGATACATTTTCGAAATTTCAGCTTGTCTGATCCAAGAGCTTAAGTAGTGTGATTTTTAATAGAAGGAAAGCTAAAATTGAAAGAAATAGATGAAATTAGAGAACTGATTTTAGCTGTAAATCAGTTTATTTGTATCAGTAAAGGTCGTGAGTGTTAAACACTTTACTTCTAAAGAAATTAATTCCATTTATTCCTACTGAAATATTAAGCACATCAAGCTCAAAAATATACAAAGTGCCTTAAAAGTCAGCAATGAAAGTGGTAAACAGCTTATAAGATATTGAAATAAAAAGGGAATCTATGTCCTATATTGTTTTTTACTATAAAGTTAAAAAATTAAGCAGAGTAAAATGTATGTATACATTTCAAACAGAGAAAATTCATACAGATTTTTAAAAATAATGATAATTTCAAAGTTACTAGCTTTAAAAAAGATAATTTCATTTTACTTTCCCCAAACAGTAGTGTTTAAAATTGTGGATACCTTTTTGAAAAGGTTTGTTTTTGAAGACTTTTAGTTTTTGACACCAATTTCGCCTTATGTGATACCATAAAACTACATGCCAATGTAAAGATAATTTAATCAAGAATGTAATGCAAGAAATTTAATGAAGATACTGCAAGATACTGCAACTATAAGGAAGAAAAGCGATACATATCGAAATGATTAAATGTACAAAAAATATAATAATCAAATGTTAATATATTTTGGTACTCTTTATTATTGATTACAATTTTGGAAAGCTTTCCGTGGTCTTTACCTAATCCATTTGTTCTGAAGCTGTTATAGTACGATAAAAAATTTAGTTATTAAATCTATTTATCTGATTATGTTAAAGGGTTGTTTCCGGGTAAAAAGGTTCATTATTTAGCTCGATGAATTTTCGATCTGTTTAGGTCTAAGTCTAAACTATTCCTAAGAAATACAAGCACTGGAATAGTATTGTCTTGAAATCGCTTTTTCCACACTTTAGCGGCAATAAGGAGTTGAATCTTATTACAACATAAATGCTTTATTATCTTGGAAAATCTCACGTGCAGAAAATTTCAATTGGCATTGCAGTATTTCATTTAAGTTTTTTAGGGCATTCATATACTATTAATCCCACAAATTCTATATGCATCTTTTGTCATCATACAACCATATATCATAATACTGACTTGATGCTTCACGGTGTGTTTAACGCAATTAGAATCCTTATCGTCTCCGATTCTTCTCCTTACCTGTTTTATGTCACCACTTGCAAAACAGAGAGATTTTGGTCCCGTCAAGCAAAATAGCCTTGTCTTATTATCCCGTTTTCTAGTTATCCTGAATTTTAGCCTAATTTTATAATTTCAACATTTGTTGGTCAGATAAATATGGCTCTTTGGGAGAGAATTCTGGAATTTAAAATATATCCTTGCGGTCTGCGCCGAAAACACCTTGTAATCAGCATCACATTGGCATGCGCCAACTCACCTTATATAAATCCAGATGGTTTTCCTCTGTCCTATGCACAGTATCTCTTATATCATCACTTGCCATGTTACACCTTTTTCTGACTTTTCCAGTTTGGTTTACTAGCGGATAGTCTCCTTATACGAGGGAGTATGAATACGTTTTTGCCCTCACATAGAAAAAATTGAGTGAAATTTATGTAATTTCTACATTTTATGAGTCTTTTTCTATATACTCAGTGTGCATATTAACACATTTGTGCAGCCGGTATTTCAAAGAGTTCTTTCTAAACTTCCCTTTTCGAAATTTTGGGGATATCATTCATGCCCCCGGAGGGTAAATTTGTAGGGCGGGGGGAATGGATAACATGAATAAGTGGTCACAGGCCTTTTCAACAACACGTCACATGCGGGGGGTCAGCAAAAGTTAGGATAATGCCCCCCCCCCCCCCCTTTGGGTCTACTATCGCGCGTCCTGGAATACATCCCCCCCCCCTCTCTCTTTGAAATACCATTTCCAAAAAAGTGTTAGTAATACTATTTTTCCTAGCTTTTTAGATGACAAGTTTGTGGCATATCAATCACGTAAATAACTCCCAAATATCTTCCTCACATCTCCAAAACATGACAACAACATCTGACTGACTTACTTCAAATAAAGAAGACATTATTGGATATCTAAACACTTAGGCTATTTTGTTGCAACCCTGTCACCGTCCGAGGGTTTTGCAGTAATTTTATAAGAATGCTTGTAAATCCCAGGATATATATTTTTTAAATCTCAGTTTGATGCTATAACATCTTTAATATCACTACTTTCTATATAAGGTTAAAAAAATAAAATTCTGTTTAAAATATTTTGGTCTACAGCCATTTTAACATGATTTCTAGGAACGGAAAAATCCGGGCCCGACGGTTAAAGGGTTAAAATAAATTAAGAGTATTTCATGTTAACCTACACGATTTTTTTTCATTGCACTCGTAATTAAATTACGTTTCTACTGATGTATGAGTCTATCTTTACTAGGTTTACTTGGTTTACTAGTTTTTACTAGATTATTAGCTTTAATTGTTTAAGACCTTATTCACCTATTATTATTTTTTTTAAGTTCGAACGTCAACCGTGCAATTGAATTAATGAGGATTAATATAGATTCATCTGAAGTGTTTTCCATCAAACTACAAAATGGAGTTAGATAATAAAATTTCTGTAATTTACCTTTGGCTGTATAAATCAATTTGAAAAATACTTTTTTTGTTCGTCATTGTGGCATAATATAGACCACTCGAGTTTCACTCTACGATTGCGAGTTTTTCTTCACCATAACTGATACCATTGATCTTATAGGTGTTTGCTAACTCTAATCACATGCTGTCTAAGTCCCTGATATATATATATATACTATATGGGTACTGAGGGATCCCTCCAAAAAAAGAAAAAAAAACCCTGTAAATATTTCTGAAATTGCAAGTTGATAAAAACTAATCACGATATTGCAGAGTTAGCCCAAAGGAATGACCTTAGTTTAAAAAATTATATTTTAAAATCTATTACACGTAATATGAGTGATATATGAAAATAAAGAAGACCATTTCAAGTTTTTATTTTCAGTTACAAATGCTCGATGTGCAAAACTTTCGTGCAATGACAAACACCTATTTTTTTAATCAAGTTCGTTCCAAACTCTGGGCAGTTTTGCACAGTCAACCATTCTTAATGCAGAAACGATGCATTAAAACACTATATAATGCAGCTATGAACACCGTGTAAATTTTATGGTGCATCACCGCTGCAATGTTTAGTGATTTAATGCATCAGTGCAGCATTAACCTTCCGTCTACCAGACGGGTCCATTGGACCCGAGATGTACATTCAAAATATTTATTCAAACCAGAAATTTCTTCAAAACAAACTAAATGTATAAATCAGACAACAATAAGTTAAATAAACAAATTAAATAGTTTTAAGTAAAAATTCTGTTGTAGAATGTTTTTATAAAACTTGAGTAAAATTTCCGGTAGTTCTAGGGTTAAGTATCATTGACTGTACAAAAGTGTCAAATGCGTGGAACGAACTTGATTACAAATTACGTGTTTCTAGCATTTCGAAAGGTTCGCACATCAAATATTTGTAATTGGAAAGAAACTTGGAATATTCATATTTATTTTCATACATCACTTATTATTATGTGTGTAATATTTATTTGAAATGAATGTTCTTAACAATAAAAGGACTTTACAAATGATAAGTTTAGATATTTTTTAAACAACTCCTCTAGATAATGCTAAAGTGAATTAGATCAAATTCAAAATATATATTTTTTACATCCGGTCATTCATTTGTATGTTTTAACCTTGTATATATTTTTGGAACTGAAAGAGTATCCAAATTTTCAATTTTATCTACATTTTGCACTTGCATAATTCTACGAATCAAAATATGCTTATTTCTGAATATTTTTTAAACTAAATCTGTCTAAGAATAAATCAGTTTCATTCAAAATGAATTTATAACAAAATAAATTATCGTTATACATATTTTTTCAATAAGAAAACAGATATTTTAAATTCAAATGGATGATATGACATTCTTGTCGACGGCATATAAGTATTTTGCAGATATATTTACGAAAGTCCCACTTTAGTCATAATGAATAATGGAAAGATTTCATAAACTGTTTCTGTAAGTCGCAATTTTTTCTTAAAGTAATTCTCAAGATATCCACCTCCACGCAAACAAAAGATGAAATAGATGAAATATATTTAATTTTCTCAAAAAAGGACTTCGGTTTTAAAACACTCGGAGTAGTTCTGAGACTTGGAGTAGTTTGATCTATTTTACTTTAGCATTATATAGAGGAGGGATTTAGAAAAATATCTAAACTTATTATTTGTGAAGTCCTTTTATTGCTGAGAACTTTCATCTCAAATATATATTTCAAAAGAGTTAAAATATTTTCTTATTTGTCAAAACAGTTTTGAGATGCATTTAATTTTTACATGAGTTTACAAAAGAAAATATGTGTAAACTTATTTGTTATAAATTTTAGTAGAAAGAAATCAGAATTTTATAAATTTAAATATGATATAATTTAAAACCGAATATTCAAAATATAATAAATATTAAATATAAATTTTGAGAAAATTATAAATATTTACTTAACTCTCGTAATGAACTAATAGTACTTAAAAACTAGTATGTTGTGGCCATCACAAAACTTTCTTCTATATAAATCACGTCAATTAAATCATTTAAATAGTACCAGAAATAACAACGATTTAGCACCAATTTATATCAAAGTATACCTGAATTCGAAGTTGGATGAAAATTCGCGCATTCGTTCTTGAGATAGAGCTATAGCGCAAATTCTGAAAAATGTAGCATAGCAGCGCTACCTGTTGAGCGATTTACACCAAAAAATAAGAAGCTCTAAATGATATCAAGATATACCTGAAACTGAAGTTTGTTGAAAATCCAAGCATTAGTTCTTGAGATAAAGCTAGTGCGGAAATCGCAAAAAATACAGCAAAGCAGCGCCACCTTTTGAGCGGTTTACACCAAAAATTAAACAGCACTAATTTATACGTCAATTCATGTCAAGGACTAACTAAATCTGAAGTTTGATGAAAATCCGTGCAATACTTCTTGAGATACAGCTCTTGCGGGAATAGTGAAAAATGCAGCACAGCAGCGCCACCTGCTGGGCGATTTACACCAAAAATTAAACAGCACTAATTTATATCAGGGACTAACGGAATCTGATGTTTGAGGAAAATTCGAGCATGTTTTCTTGAGTTAGAGCTATTGCGATAATCATGAATAATGCAGCATAGCAGTGCCACCTGTTGGGCGATTTTCACAAAAAAAGTAATCAGCACCAAACTATGTCCTGGACTAACTAAATCTGAAGTTTTATGAAAATCTGTGCAGTAGTTCTTGAGATATAGCTATTGCAGAAATCGTTAAAAATGCCGCATAGCAGCGCCACCTGTTGGGCGATTTTCACCAAAAACTAATCAGGTCCAGCTTATATCAAGGTCTTTTTAAATTTAGTATAAAAATATAAAGTGGTTATTATTTCGACTTTTTTTTTTTTTTTTTTTTTTTTTTTAATGTTATAATAATTTACTTATTCTTTCGTTATTTAAAATAAAAATTATATCAATATGGATAATTCGGCGAAATTGGTCTACGGGATAACTAAGTAGTATCATTAAGACATTGCTTTGAAGTTTAAATAAAATATCATGATTTTATGCATCATTTAATTTTTGGCACATATGTCATATTGGTGTGATTTTTCATTTACGACAATTTGGTGAAAACCTCGTTTTCGAATAGCAGTTACATATGTATTTTTAATTTATTTTCTATTATTTTTAAAATGAAATAACAATAAATAAAAAAAAAGTTTAATTAATAACTATAGAACAAAACAATGTATAACATTTTCTTTAAATAAAAAGAAAATAAATGTAAATAAACATTTATTAATAAATAAGCAACAGTAGCCGTGTTACCACGTCAGGTAAAATATCGCCATTTCTGAGCCAAATAGGTACCCCGGTGCACATATGACATCTGTGCATATGACATCTGTGTCGGTCATTTAAAATAAAATAAAAAATTTAAAATGAAGTACAAACAAATTAGACATACAAAAATATTTTTTGTTATGTGTTTGAGCTTGATACGAAGATTCCGGAGCATTTTTTGTTTCGTCTATATCTTAAAAAACGGTTGAGTTATAGCACTTTGAAATTCTAGTGTGGCTGACATTTTGAAACGATCTGATGTTTGTCACGCGATAACACGTGTATTTATGAACGGATTTAGATGTAACTTGGTGTGTACATAGTACATACCAATGTCTCGAAAGAGTACGTTGGTCAACATCATCCGCCATCTGGTTTCAAAATGGCGGCCATTTAAAAATTTAAAAGAAATTAAAATTTAAAAGTGAGATACAAAATAAGTAGAAATTGAAAAAGATTTTTTCTTTGTGTGTTTGAGCTTGATACAAAGATTCCGAAGCATTTTTTGTTTCGTCTGTGTCTTAAAAAAATGGCAGAGTTATAGCACTTTGAATTTCTAGCATGGCTGATATTTTGAAACGATCTGATTTTTGTCACGCGATAATATGCGTTTTTATGAACCGATTTGGATGTGACAAGGCATATGCATAGTACATAGCAATGTCTCGACCGATTTCATTGGCCAGCTTCATACGCCATCTTGTTTCAAAATGTCGGTCATTAAAAAAAAAAAAAAAAAATTAAATGAAGTACAAACAAAGTAGACATACAAAAATAATTTTTCTTATGTGTTTGAGCTTGATGCGAAGATTCCGGAGCATTTTTTGTTTCGTCTATATCTTAAAAAACGGTTGAATTATAGCACTTTGAAATTCTAGTGTGGCTGACATTTTGAAACGATCTGATATTTGTCACGCGATAACACTTGTATTTATGAACGGATTTAGATGTAACTTGGTGTGTACATAGTACATACCAATGTCTCGAAAGAGTACGTTGGCCATCATCATCCGCCATCTTGTTTCAAAATGGCGGCCATTAATTTTATTTTAACTTTAATTTAAAATGAGGTACAAAAAAATTAGAAAGTGAAAAAGATTTTTTTCTTATGTGTTTGTCCTTGATACCAAAATTTTGGGGCATTTTTCGTTTTGCCTATATCTTAAAAAATGGCTGAGTTATAGCACTTTGAATTTTTAGCGCGGCTGACATTTTGAAACGAACTGATTTTTGTCACGCGATAACACGCGTATTTATGAACCAATTATTATATGACAAGGCATGTGCAGCATAGCACATAGCAATCTCTCGGCCGAGTTCATTTGCTAACTTCATCCGCCATCTTGTTTCATAATGGCGACCGTTTAAAAATTAAAAAAAAAATAATTTAAAATGAGGTACAAAAAAATTAGAAATTGAAAAAGATTTTTTTTCTTATGTGTTTCAGCATGGTACAAAGATTCCGGATCATTTTTTGTTTTGCCTTTATCTAAAAAAAAAGGCCAAGATATAGCAGTTTGAATTTCGAATGTGTGTGACGTTTTGAAAAATCTGATTTTTTGCCTGCTACAGCACTCCTATATATCAACCGATTTGGTTATGAGTGAGCATGTGCACAGGAATTACTAAGGTCTCGGCCAAGTTCATTGGTGAGCTTTGTTGCACCCATTATGTTGTTTTAAAATGGCGGACTATCACCGATAATTCGGGTTAATATAATTATTTATTAGTATAATTCGGGATATCACCGAATTTGGCGACAAATAAAAATCACTTTAATAAAACCAGCTTTGATAAGGCTGACTAATTTCGCGAAATTCTCATTCATATTCAATATTGACAAAAATTAGTATTTAATCTTCTATAATCGGGTTCCACTAATTTGAGCTCCGTGTGTTTGAATAATTTAAGCTGACTTTTAAAAAATAAGGAATATGAAAGCTACCTCTTCCAACCAACACTGGCAGGACTGACTTTTTAAAGATAAAGACAAAACAAAAAATGCTCTGGAAACCTTATATCAAGGTCAAATACTTAAAAAAAAGAAATCTTTTTCAATTTTTATTTTTTTTTTCACGTTACTTTAAATATATATTTTTTTTTATTTACTGGCCGCCATTTTGAAACAAGATGGCTTATAAGGCTGGCCAACGGAATTGGGCAAGACATTGTTATATACTATCCGCATGCTTTCTTACATCGAAATAGGTTAATAAATACACAAGTTATCGCTTGATAAACATCAGATCGTTTCAAAATGTCAGCCATACTAGAAATTCAAAGTGCTATAATTCAACCATTTTTTATGATATGGACGAAATAAAAACTACTCCGGAATCTTTGTATTAAGGTTAAACACATAAGGAAAAAAATCTTTTTTCATTTTCCAAGTTTTTGATACCTCATTGTAATTTATTTTTATTTTTTAAATGGCAGCACTTTTGAAACAAGATGGCGAATGACGCTACCCAACGAACTCGGTCTAGACATTGGTATGTACTATTTACGCACCAATTTACATCCAAATCGGCTCATAAATGCACCTGTTATTGCGTGACAAAAATCAGGTGGTTTCAAAATGCCAACCACAATAGAAATTCAAAATGCTATAACTCAGCCATTTTTTTAGATATAGACAAAACAAAAACTGTTCCGGAATCTTTATATCAAGGTCAAACACATAAGAAAAAAAAATATTTTTTTTAATTTTTAATTTTTTGGTACCACATTTCAAATTTTAATTTTTTTAAAAAATTTAAATTGCCACCATTTTGAAACAAGGTGGCGTATGAAGCTGGCTCACGAACTCGGTTGAGACATTGGTATGTACTATGTATACGAAGTTTCATCCAAATCAGTTTATAAATACGAGAGTTACACAGTGACCAAGATCAGATATATATATATATATATATATATATATATACTAGGGGGGTCTGCCCCCTAAAAGCTACGCTCGCCAGTCCCAGTTCAGACACCGCAGAATCTAAAAACACGCTAATCTGATGGGTTTTAAAAATATTAGAGAAGATTGAATTATACTGAAAAAGGTGTGCAGATCTCACTGTAAACGGGCTTCCATTAAATTCCCTTTGATTGCAAAAATTTAAGGGTGAATCAGTTGCTGTTAAGACATCCAATGGTTGTTTTCGTTTTTGATTAAAGAAGATCAGGTAAACATTTAAAAAAAATAAATTAAGTGTACAGAGTCTTTATCTCTCGGTATTTTAAAACAATCTCTATAACAATAGCCTAAGTCATGTGACTATCATCATCAGTTCCAGGCGGACTAATTCGCTTTTTATACTCTAGGTGCCATTTTGGTTCTTTAATGTTAGCCAGGCACAGGTGATAAGTCGCCAAATATTATCTATCGCCATCATGTCATCTATATTATTATAGTTCAAGTCATCAACTGCCATAAACAAATACGGTCTGACTCTTTCGCCGTTCATATGAAAGTTTGGCACAGATGTCATATACGTCACATATTGGCGCGATTTTTTAACGACGCCAATTTGGGGAACGCATCAACAGCATAAACAACAACATCCGGCTTAGTATATCAAGCAAAATAACGATACTTTGGTGCCAGTTAAGTGCCGTTCCGTATATGACATTGGTGTCAGAAAAAAATCGCGCCAATATGGGACCGTAAGTTTTCCATTTTGATTAACAAAATCAAACATTTTTTTTCGAATAAAACTACATAAAATTTCCATGGTTGCAAAGAATTCTTGGTACTCTTAAGCTAGCCGGATGCAAATCTCGCCAATAGCTTTTTTTCATCTCGCCAGTTAGCCATTATTTTTTTTCGAGTGGTAATATTTGGCCAGATGTCATATATGCACAGAAGGTTTGGCGTGTGTTTTTTTTTTTTTTTTTTTTTTTTTTTTACGAAAATTTGCCGAAAGCCTCGTTTTCAAGTACCAGAGTTACATATGCATTTGTGGTATTACTTAGTTATCCCGTCGACCAAAAATCTATCGACCAAATATAAGATTAAATGCCAATAATGATCGTAAATGTCACATTCACTTGACTTTAAGCAAGTTACACGTGTTTACGTCATCAAGTGATTTTTATTTCGACTTTTTATTTGTATATTTATTAATGTTATACTAATTTATATGTTCTTTCGTTATTTAAAATAAAAATTATGTCAATTTGTATAATTTGGCGAGTGTTTTGGCGATTTATGTTATTTGGCGAAATTGGTCAACGGAATAACAAAGTAGTACCGTATTTTTTAGTTATTTTCTATTATTTTCTAAAGGAAATATAAAAAAGTAATTATTAATTATAGAACAAAATAATTTATATAATTTATAAAAAGAAATAAAAGTAAATAAACATTTATTATCAAATAAACAAAAATAGCCGGGTCAACCTTTTCTGAAATATGAAAAATATATATCTGTTTGATTAAAATTTGAGTTGCCATCATTAGAAAAATGTATATAAAATTAGTGAAAAATTAATATTTCGAAAACTAATTCGAATTTAAAAATTGTAATACCAGTTTTGAGATCTTCGGATCAATGCTGATTTTTGGCGTTAATTTCATCGCTAAGTATTCCATATTTTAGGAGAAATCGCTTGAAACATAATCAGTCGTTTAATCAGTCGATTCATATATCCGTTTCATAAATTCGTTTCATTAGGATTTTATATACAGAGAGTAGATATATATATATATGATATATATATATATGGATATATATATATATCAACATTTGAACGGACGGTGGTTTCGAGGTCTCGATGAAAATATATCAAAATATTTTGAAATCGGTTCTCCTCCGAACGGCTGCAATAGGTAGCTTTTTGTAACGAAAGCTACCTAAAATCATGCATGCACCTGTTTTTTTTTAGACTTAAACTCTGTTTATATATTTTTTGTAAAAATATTATACTAGATCACCGTCCAGCGTTGCCTGAGCTGATTTTACTACTAATAATTATACTAATCAGTGTTCAACAATTTTATATTTATAAATCAAAATCTTTCTAAACGAATCTTATGTTAGGGGGCTTCAATATCTTCAAAAACGCAAAACTCGAATTTGTATGCTTTTATCCTTCTATATATATAAAAAAGTAACGCTTTGGAAATGGACCAATGAAAATCTGCGTAGATACCGTGAAATGCATCTGATTGGTCAGAGCGTTATGACGCTATAAGGGAGATTACGAAAGGGGATCGGGCTCTGTCGCACAGCGTCACCGAGTTTGCCGCCAACTTGGCGATATATTGCCAAATTTGGAAGCCAAAATTAGTCGCCAAAAGTGATGCCAACTTGGCGCTATTTCCAGTATTTCGCCAAATTTCCATAGACTCCCTTTGAAATACAATAGGGTTTACTTGCTTGCAGAAAATCAACAAATTGAGATATTTCAAAGCAACAAAAACTAATATTAGCTTATGAATAGAGCTTAATGGAACTATTTACCAAGCAATAATCTTGGATTGGCTAGAAATTATGAATTTCTTCGCGATACCGAATAGAATCGCTCAGCGATTACGTGGGTGGTTGGTGAACGTAGCGAGCAGGGGGGGGGTGTGCCACCCTAGTATTTTAAAACTAAAACATATCCTTAAGAACCTAGGGATTTCGGCCTCACTATCTTCGGCAGAGCAATGAAGTATTCTGAGTGCTACGCCTGCTCCAGTCGATTTTTGATACATTTTTAATCAAAAACTAGGGTTGCCTGGGTCTTAGATGAAAGCATTAAATAAACTTTAAATCGGTTGTCGATGACTTTAGTTCGAAAACCAAAATGATTTTTTTTTTCATATCGAAGGCCGTAAATGCCAGGACATTGTCAGCGATGATTAATTTTTCGATAGTAATTATAGGTTAAATTTGATACATCTGCAAATTTTCACAAAATGAAAAATCTGAGATTGAGGTTCATTCCATCATATATTAGTCTATTCTCACCCACATTTTGAGACGTCAAAATGCGGTAAATTTCCTTAATCATCGTCAATTGATACAGACATATATACAGCAATTAAATTGAATTTATTATAATATAGCTCCACTTTAAGCACGTGATTACTAATAATGCCGAATGTTGTAAAAAACCACAGATTTTCATATATTTAATTAGCTGTTATGTAAACTTATTTTAAATTAACTTTTTCTACACTTATGGTTTCCTAAAAATTGTACAATATAAAAAACATAAAATTACAGTTTTCAAAATATAACGAAAAATTAAAAAAAAAACGTTGAATTATATATCTATTTTTAAGATACTTCAAACTTTGTTAAAATCCAAAGTTAATTTTTAATTTATTTCTGAGAAATGTAATGCTGTACTTCAAACGATAACATCACTTTCAATTTTAAGTAAATTAGGAATATATATATTTGTTTCATTATTTATCAATTTGATTCTTTTCGTAACATTAAATTATTTTTGTATCCATCGACAACATTTTTTTTTTTTTTTTTTTTTTTTTTTGTAATACAGCTGAGATCTTTGAACGGGATTTTTATAATATTTATTACATATATTATAAAATCCACGATTTCATTCAAATTGTTAATTTAATTACTTGCTTAATTGTAGCCGCAAGTTTAAGTTTACCACCCGAAAGTCTTAATATGTAATTTCTATGGAAATGATAAAAATTAGTATAAATATAGTTATTTAAAATTCTGAACGCGTTTCGGTATATACAGCCAAATGTTATATATGAAAATCAAAATGTTGGATGAAATTTTAAAAGACCGTTTACCATAATCACGATGAGAAACGTTAAATTAAAATTTCTGTTGAAATATAATAAGTAAATTTATATCGACTTCAGAAAATTTCGAAATGTCAAAGACTGTAAATTCTGCAAAAATATTTATAAATTTTCTGATATATCTGTATGTGGGCAACAAAAAATTTTATTTTCTTTACGACAAAAAAAAAAAAATAAATAAATAAATAAATAAAAAAAAATAAAAAGAAATTCTTTAGAGTTTTTTTTTTTTTTTTTCGCTTGCACTTTGAAGATTTATGAAGTTTGAATTATATTCCTTTTCAAAATGTTAGCTTGCCTGAGATAAAAGAGCTTAAGTAGTATAATTTTTAACAGAAGGGAAGCTGATTTTTAAAGAATGAAAAGAAATTAGAAAGCAGCTTCCCACCGTAAATCAGTTTTTTATCTATAAATGTCGCGTCAGTTAAACATTTTATTTCTAAAGCAATTAACTCGATTTATTCTTGAAAGTATAAATAATTCGAGTTCAAAAATAAACAAAGTGACTTAAAAAGTAGTAATAAAACTAGTAAACAGCTTAGAAGATATTGAAATAAAGAAAAATTAACTTCATTCAGGTAGAGTTCTATAAAAATGTTGTATTATGAAGTTAAAGCATTCAGCGTTGAAAAATGTATGTATACATTTCAAAAGGAGAAAATTCATTCAGATTTTTTAAAAAATAATGTTAATTTGAAAGGTAGTGAATTTAAAAATTTTTAAATTTTATTAGAATGCAAGTCTTAAAGCTTCAGTTGACATTTCCAAACGACAGCATTGTTCAGATTGTGGCTACCTTTTCTAAAAGGTTTATTTTACAATATTGTTGGTTCTTAACACCACTTTTGCTTTTCTTAATTTCATAATATTATACACCAATCTTAGGATAATTTAATCAAGAATTTAACGCAAGAAATTCCACGAAAGGATGCTTATTAGAACTGCAGTTATAAAGAAGTAAAGCGGAAAATATCGAAAATATGATATATATATATTAAAGTTATCACATTGTCATTTAAAACTTTGTTGGATTCTTTATTCTTAATTGCAATTTTGCAAGGCTCCTCCTGGAGTCAACCTACACTTTTAGATATGTAGCTGTTGTACTGTGATTCATAGATTTATCTATTTCTTCCATTAACACGTTCACGCCGGCGCGGTGGGTCACACTCAACTGTCTCAGAGTTGGCAAGTTTCCGGTTTTTTGCACACCACTGTTATTTTAGAAAAAATGCTGTTCCCTTTAAATCACCCAATTGTTCTAATTAAATAAAACAACATTTTCTGTATTAAAATACTGGTATCCAAAAAGTCGAAGACTTGGCAGCTCTGAGGCAGTCGAGTGTGACCCACCTCGCCGGCGTGAACGTGTTAATCTGATTCTATTACTGTGTTGTTTCTGTGTAAATATATTCTACAGTTAGCTCCATTGATTTTCAATAGGTTTTAAGTTTGAGCGATTCCTAAGCAATTCATTCACTGAAATATGACTAACTGGAAATTGGTTTTGCACACTTTAGCGATATAATAAAGAGTTGAATCATAAATGTTATATTATCTTGGAAATGCTCTCGTTTAGAAACCTTCAAATAGCATTGCAGTACTTCTATTAAGTATTTTGGGGCATTCATATCCTATTAATCACACAAATTCTGCATGCCCATTTTGATATAATAAAACCCTATATCATAACACTGACTTTATGATTCACGGTTTGTTTAACGCAATGAAAATGCTTATAGTCTCTGATTCATCTCCTTACTTATTTCATCCCAACACTGCCAAAGAAGAAGATTTTGATCTCGTCAGGCACAATACTCCTGTCTCGTTATTCGATATTCTAGTTTCCGTGAGCTTTAGCCCAGTTTATTTTTTCAAACATTGCTGGAGAGATAAAATGACTTTTTTTAGAATTCTAGAGTTTAAACTAAACACTACAATTCTACACATAAATGTCCTGATCTCAACATCCCATCGTCTTGCACCAATTCATCTGGTATGCATCCAGATGATTTTTCTCATTCACCTATACACTGTATGTCTTCTATCACCACTTGCTGTGGTTTACCTTTTTCTCCCTTTACCTGTTTGGTTTTGTAGTTCATAGTTTCCTTGTATCGCTTCAGAAACTACCTCCTTTGATTATATTTCCGCCAATCTGACTTCCATTTTTTACAAAACGGTAAACTTTTGCACTTAATAGCGATAGTTTTTATCGATTTTTAGGTGACCAGTTAATTCTTAGTGTCACATTAATCACGTAAAGCACTCACAAATTTCCTCCTCCCATCTCCAAAACATGACAACTACAGTTCCACCCTACTGCTTCTTGACTGACTTACTGCACAGAAAAAACTGTTTTGTTGAAATAACTAAATTTTGGTTCATATAGCTCCATCCTAATATTTTGGTTGGAATGACAAAATTTTGGGTGGACTAATCGAACGTTTTGTTGAATTAGCATAATAATTTGGTTAATCTAACCAAAATTTAATTATTTCACACAAAATATTTGGATGGAGCTATATGAACCAAAATTTGGTAATTTCAACAAAACAGTTTTTTCCGTGTGCAAAAAAGAAGATATATTATTGGCTCACTAAACACTCTTGCTAATTGGTTGCATTCAAATAAAGGAAAGGTACTTCATGTAAAAGAAAGTTGAAGGGTTTTTTGTTGTTGTTGTTGTTATTGTTGTTGTTTATCCGTCTATAACTTTTCATTTAGTACTAATAAAGAGACAAAATGTATTTAATTATATTCATAAATAAAATATCTTTCTACAGATGCATATATTTTGTGTTATGACGACAAACATCAAAATTATGCTTTTTCAAAAAAAAAAAAAAAAAAGAAAGGTTTCCACAATTTCAACTGTCACTATATTTATTGAGCTTCTACATAATATATCCTCAAGACCTTCTAAAAACTGTAAGGAGAAAGCAGGAATGTACACTGAAGTCTGGACTTATGATAGCCTAAACATTAATTCAATTTTTTTTACACTTCTGTCATTCTATCATTCTTAGTTATCCCATCTTTAAGTGATATTCGAAGGATGCCAGACCTTGCAACAGCAGTAAATAAAGACAGATACATATGTGCTGCTTTTGATATTTATTATCCCACAAAACAACAGCAAAATCTCAGGATCGAAATATAAAAATACTTGACCAGTGTATAATTAAAAGTTCTCTTAGTATTCAAAAAGAATTGAGTCACAAAAAATCAAATAGAAAAATGGCCATTTTTGGAACGGAGTCACATTTTAAATTATTCAGGAAAAATTATTTTGTGTCTGAAGATTTCATTTTTCTAGATTTAATTTCTACTGGAATAAAAAATGAATCTCTGCTGTAAGAAACAGTTGAATGATATGTTAAATAATTTGTTGTCATCAGGTATTTTAAATAAGTTTATTGCACATAACTATTTCCATAGAATCGCCATACCGATTCTTAATGCTGATCCAGTAAATGCATATATGTCTTTACCGCTTAAAGATTTAAAAAGTGCTTTTTGCTTTGGTTTTTATAGGGTATTCCTTATCGCCATTTATATTGTTTATGGAAATATTGTTGCATAAATTCTACAAAATCCAAAACATCAAAGTATTGTTAAATGCTTTTTACGCAATACTTTGATTTGGTCAGCATTTTTTTTAATCATTGCACTGATTTTCTTTAGCATGGATTTTTTTATTTTTATTGTTACGGAAATTGCTGTGAGCAACGATTTCGCTTCATATCATAAAAGTCACAAGACTTCCCAACAAAGAAGAAACTAATTTTGTTTTCAATGTATTCTAAAGGATTAATATGTTTAAAGAGTATTTAAAATCTTTATTAAAAGAAACTTTTTCATATGTGCATTTAAAAAAATTATGAGAAACCAGACATTTAACACTAGATTGACTGCGAGCGGCTATTTTGGCCCCTACCAAATGAATATATTTCGTTTCGAACCAAAAATGTCTTTATAAAATAAGTTTAAAAGATACAAAGTAAAAAAGGTTAACTAAATATTTTAATAGATTTAAATAAAAATTCTGGTATTAAATAATTTTGTAAAACTTGAGTAAAAATTCCCGTCTTTCTAGTATTAAAAATGAAACCATAATTTTACAATAAATTCAAGTGTGCACCCTCAATGTTAACTGTACAAGTATTAAGATACATTTAAAAGAATATATTTTTATATTGTATTACCTATTAAAGTGATTAATATTTAAATAATCGTATGTAACATAAAAATAATATATATATATATTTTTTATTATTTGTTCGTCATTTTCCATTTCAATAAAATTGTGCAATAAAATACTGGCCATTAATTAGTCCTATATAAAGAATAAAAACTTTATGTAATATTATTTTATTTTATTTATGGGTAGTTAGTTCAGATCTATTTCACATTCTTGTAATCCATTTGTATAGGTTTTTCTTTTATGAAGTACAATTTTTTTTGTTTATGTCTCATCTATTTTAAAAATACCAAGAGTATTTTTTTTTTACGTGTACATAGATCACAAAACTTTGCCTGTAATATATTTGAGTATCTGCTCCATGTATGAAGCAAAAAATTTCATAATAATTCAACGATGTGTAGGGTAATATGTTAAGTCATGTTTAATGAATTCAGTCTTTTAAATTATTTTCAATCTGTCATAGTTATTAATTTATATAATTGACTTGAAATGTACTTTTTAGAATTATGCATGTACTTATTTTTAAGACTTTTATTTCATTTATTTATTTTTTCATATTATACTAAATGAAACTCCCGTCGTTTCCCGGGTCCGAGCTAATAATTTGCATTTTAAATCGGTGTTCAATTATTTTATATTTTTAAACCAATATCCTTCCGAACTAATTGCATTTTGATGTGCTTCATTGCCATTAGCCACGTACTCCGTTGAACTTTGTGTTTTTTTTTAATTTTAAAACGAAAATGTATCCATACGAACCTATATCTTTCGTACTTACTGTCTTCTTCATAATACGACAAAGTCCAGAGAAATACGCAGGTTCCGGTCTGGTTAAATTTTATATTTTTAAAGCGCAAAATAGAGTTTTCCGGATCTGTGATAAAGCCAATAAATAATCTTTAAGTCGGTGCAATTAAGTTCCATTTTTAAACCGCAATTAGCATTTTCCAAACGGAAGACCGTAAATTCCCACTCACAGTCTACTAAGCGTTATCTTGCGATGTTAATTACAGTTTTAATTTAATAACTCGGCAAATTGAAAGAAAAATCGGAGGATCAGATTCATTTGAATCTGTCTTTCTGGAAACTCATCCAGATTTCAAGACGTCAAAGTGCGGTAGATTTTTTATATACAATGTCAACAGACACATACATTCAATGAGCAATTAAATTGCATTCAATATACCAATGTTCTGCATTAAGCACACTATGACTTAAACTGCCGCATATTATAAAAACAAAAAATCCCTGCCGGCCCGGCCTACAGGCAGAGGTAGATTTCGAAGTTAAGTATACTAATTTCACCAACAAAAACTAAATCATTATTAGATATAAATCCACTTTAACAGTTTTATCTGACTGCTTTTGACGAGTTTTTACTTCCTTTTTATAAAATAGCTGGTTTTATAAGAATCATGTTAAGGCGATATTAAAAAAATATTTTTCCATACTCAACAACTCGAAATTTTCTGGCACATTTTTAGATTAATTTTTAATAAAAATATATATATATATATGAAACATGCTGACGTGATTTTTGAAAAGATTTATAAGCGACCTGTGTTTTTATTTTTCTTTCAATTAATTAAAACTTGATTAATAAACAATTATTTTCTCAGTAGGGCAATATTTTTTGTTTCTAACACAATCGCCTCGGGAAATTCTGTTCAAAATGCCCACTTTGACATCATTTCTTGAAATATATTCTGCCTCTATCAAAAAATCGATCATTACTGTACATTATATAGTTTCTGAATAAGAGAATCTAGCAATTGGATGCGTTTGAGAGCAAAAATGAACTTAAAAATGAGTAAGAAAATAGGCAGTTTGGATTTGAATGTACACATAATAAGATGATTTTTTTCTTCAACCGCTATGTATTTTTAATTTGTTTTTGCTTTAAGAATTGGCCCTATCAAAAACTTGTCTATAGAAATGTTGAAGACAATATTAAGAAGATATATGATAAATTTATGGAGATTTTATATCTTGGGAATTGACGGAGTTATGAAAATTTTTCTTTTTCAACCCCCCTTTTTTGTTTTCGTTTTTAATTGTTTTGCGGTACGAATTGGTCCTATCAAAAACTTGTGAATATAAAAGTTGTAGATAATATTAAGGAGATGTATAATAAAATTATTGGATTTGATATCTTGAGAATTGACGAAATAAGGAATTTTTTTCTCCCAAAAACCCTATTTTTTTGCGCCCCTTGAGCCTATTTGAAATTTCATCAAAAATCTGTGATGCATGAATTTTTGGCGCTATTTTTAGAAGTAATAAAAACTTTAAACTGATTTGATATGTACAAAAATTAAGAAGTTGTGGGTTTTTTTCGGGTTTCACAAACCCCTCCCTATTTCCATCCCCTTTGTCTGCTTTAGCCCATTAACGAACTTGACCGAGATTTTATGTCCCTTGATTTGATGTATCAGTTTGGAAGAGATTGGTGCAGAATTACGAAATTTATCGTGTCCAGAAGAAAGTGATAACATAATTGCTTCGGGAAATTTCGTTCAAAATGCCCACTTTGACATAATTTTTTGAAATATATTCTGCCTCTATCAAAAAATCGATCATTGCGGTACATTATATAGTTTCTGAATAAGCGAATCTACCAATTAAATGCGTTTGAGAGCAAAAATGAATTTAAAAATGAGTCAGAAAATAAGCAGTTTGGATTTGAGTGCATCCTTAATGCAATGATTTTTCCAACACAATCCGCTTCGGGAAATTCGGTTCAAAATGCCCACTTTAACAGCATTTTTTAAAATATATTCTGCCTCTATCAAAAAATAGACCATTACGGTACATTATATAGTTTCTGAGTAAGAAAAGGTACCAATTGGAAGCCTTTGAGAGCAAAAATAAATCGTAAAATGAGTCAGAAAATACGCAGTTTGGATTTGAATACACCCTTACTTAGATGATTTTTTTCTTCAACCGCTATGTATTTTTAATTTGTTTTTGCTGTAAGAATTGGTCCTATCTAAAACTTGTCTATATAGATGTTGTAGATAATATTAAGAAGATATATGATAAATTCATGGGGATTTTATATCTTTTGAATTGAAGAAGTTATGCATTTTTTACTTCTTCAAACCCCCTTTTTGTTTTTGTTTTCGTTTTTAATTTTTTTTGCGGTACGAATTGGTCCTATCAAAAACTTGTGAATTTAAAAGTTGTAGATAATATTAAGGAGATTTATAATAAAATTAATTGGAATTGATATCTTGAGAATTGACGAAGTTATGAATTTTTTTCTCTCAAAAACCCTATTTTTTGCGCCCCTTGAGCCCATTTTTAACTTCATCAAAAATCTGTGATACATAAATTTTTGGCCCTATTTTTAGAAGTAATAAAAACTTTAAACTGATTTGATATGTACAAAAATTAAGAAGTTATGGGGGGTTTTCTGTTTTCACAAAACCCCTCCCTATTTCCATCCCCTTGGTCCGATTTTGCCCATTAACGAACTTGACCGAGATTTTATGCCCTTTGATTTTATGTATCAGTTTGGAAGAGATTGGTGCAGAATTACGAAAGTTATCGTGTCCAGAAGAAAGTGATGTATATATATATATATATAGATAGATAGATAGATATATAAAGTTTTTTACTGAGGGTGGTTTTGGGCCCTAGGAGTCATGATCGGTGTAGATCTGCAAAAATTTTTCAGAAATTCTAACATAGGAACGATCCCAATAGGTAGTATTTCATACGAAATCTACCTAATAGATTATTAGATATTTAATTAGCTGTTATGTCGAATTATTTGAAATTAAATACTTCTGGATTTATGTCTTTCTAAAAATTGTACAAAAAAAAAAGAAAAAAAAACACTTAATATTATAGTTTTTTAAATATAATGAAATATTGTAAAAACCTATTGTAAAAGTACATTTGTAAAACTTTTTTAACATTTTAAAATCCAATGTCAACTTTTAATTTATTTCTGAGAAATTTACTACAAATTCAAGATCTCTGAAAATATTTGTAAAATTATTCATCGTGAATCCAGCGCGATACTGATTTTCATTTATTAAACATTTATTTATTATACAATCAAACTAATTAACATATGAACTTTAAGCTACCTTTAATCATTAAATTGTAGTTACATCATTAGTTACTGATAATACTTTAATTTAAGCAATATCTTAAGTAATTTATCGAAATATATATTCGATTCATTATTTATTGATCTGATTATTTTCCTAAATGGAAATTGTTGTTCGTACCAGCGTATAATGTGTTATTACAGCTAAGAACGTTGAGCGGTCTTTTATTATATTTATATAAAAGTTAATTTATCCAGAGTTGACCATAGTTAAACTCTGAGAATTTTTCATAATTTTGTGGTTAGGTGTATGTGGCTGTTTTTTACTTTTTTTTCGTAAAATTTTAAACTAATCTCTAATTTATATGAAGAGTGCTTTTCTTTTTAAAATAAAATTTTATTATTTATATAATTTTTGTTTTTAATTGTTGCTTATGGGCCACATTTGTTCCATAGTGTTCCAAAGGTGGTCCATATAATGAAACCACTTTAAAATGCGAAAATAAAAACTAGGCAAACTATTTTACTTCTAGAAGAGTATTACAACGTTCAATTAAAAGTAGGTACTTTATTACAAGGGAAAAGTTACAAAAAATATTTTTCAAAATATACCTTTGCCACCAGATGCTATGCAGAATGTTTAGATGAAATTTTTCATTTTGACTTTTTTAATAAGTTCTTTACAATCATCATGCACATATTTAAAGAATTGATTGCACAATCCAATGTCATTATTTTGTCTTTTTGGGGTAAATGTCAAAACTAGCTTACTTTTGGCTTGCAACCACTTGTGCCAGGCCTACACTCTCAAAAATAATTTACCTAAAAATGAGAACTTAAATGTACTCGTATTTTTTTAAGTACAATTGTTTCAAAAATAAGTACATTGTTAAAAATAATCTACTTAAAAATGAGCATTTCTATGTACTCATATTTTTTAAGTACAATTGCTTCAAAAAGGAGTATTAATCTACTTAAAAATGAAAATTTCTTTGTACTCGATTTTTTTAAGTACAATTAATTCAGAAACGAGTACATGATATTTTGAAGTTGTGTATACTTATACTTGATTTATAAATGTATGCAGAAATGAGTACATATATTTTGTATTTTAAAGTCTTAATATTCATGTTTAAATCCTATGTGCTCAAAAATATGAGTTTTCTGATAACCCCCTTTTTTTTAAAGAACTGACAGTAGGGATTCCCAAGCTTTTATTTAAAGATATGTCTATCTTTGTTACAATTTTTAATTTATAATACACACTTTTCAAATTTATTTAATACTTCATTAGAAATGTAAAAGAAGAAAATTTAGTTTAAAAATTGTTTTATTAGAAATTAGAATATTTAAGAAAGGGAAAATTCATCTCTGCTGTTAGTGATTTTCCGTCGCTGATTAGCCCCACCAGTGGCCGAAAGGTTCTGCTCTCGAAGCTGGTAGACGGGAGGTGCTGGGTTCGATCCCAATCGCGCCCGTCGGCCTAATCGTTCGGAGTTTTCGTGGTTTTCTTCAAACCTTGGTTCTTCAAGCGTTAATACGGGTTAGGTTCCCTTAGAAAGACCTCCACAGAAGGCACCCCCTTAGGGCCTATATCCCACGTGCTGATTATTGGCCGACATAAAATACAACCAACCGTCGCTGATTCATAAAATGTGTCATTTGGAAGCAGCTGGTAACTGCTCTTATAGCACAGACAGTACAGTACTGATCTCCCACCTAAAGGACTCGGCTTTCAAATCCCGGGGCGGCTCATACACAAAATTTCAAGAATTCAAATTAGTAAATTTGTTGTTTTTTACTCCTAAAATTGTCGTTCTTCGTAATTAAAAATGGTGATTTGTCGGTTCTCTGCAATTTCGCTTTTTTTTTCCTTATAGTGTGTGTGTGTTTCTATGCATACTTATTTTCGAGTCCCTGTATGTACTCAAAAAATGAGTACATGCGCTTTTCAAATTTAAGAGTTAAGTACTCGGAGCTATTTTAAGATCGGGAAGTGCTCAATAATTAGTACAATATATTTATTTTTAAGAATAGTGTTTTAACAGTGTAGTAGTGGCAGTTTTCTATTTTACTATTATGTCGCTTACAATTATGCTCTGGTGATTATTTCTTTTGATATATTTTAGAGTTTTAATTCTTATCTTCTGACACGAAAAGACTTTAAACCACTATATGCACGGTAGTTTAGGGTATTTCTTCTTCTAGGAGTTCCTGATTTTTTTTCTTTCTTTTGAGGGGGGGGGGGGGATTTCTCATGTTCTTAATAGTGTGGAACTTGTTGTAGAAGTCTCAAAATATGTGGTAATAAATGGGAATATTTTTTTTTAAATATTTAAGTATAGATTTTAAAAATTACCCTTACTACATCAATTCCCACTTTTGCTTCCAAAAGTCGTCCTAGTATTGAACTACTTTGGTAACATGCATATTGTCGCCATTGGAATGATGTAAAACTATTAATTTTACAAATTTATTGTACTTGAAGGAAATGTGGTTAAACAGAAAGAAATGGTCTTTAATTAAACGTATCATAACTCAAGTTTCTAAGAATTTAAACACATGTAAATTAAAATATCTCCTTACCTGGAAGTTAGAACGACTACTTCTCAAAAGTGAAACGATTACAAACAATGGCGTACGATGAAGGTGATCTCTTTAAATTCAGCCATGTGCACTGCATATACATGACTTAAGATGCAGTAGCGCCATTTCGTTATTAAAAATCAAATTGATTCTACTTTTTTGGGCGGAGAGGGGTCATTTTACGAAAACTTGCCCCATTGCACCCACCTACCTTATAATGTTACACAAATTCTACTTTAAAGAATTAATCCATAAAATTGTTAATAAAAACAAGAGCACAAGAGTGTTTAATACATATTCACTATCTTCTAAAAATTTCAAAGTGAAATACGAAATGTCTTTTCTTAAGTCTGGACTTATAATAGCCGAAACGTTTATCCGCTTTTTTTGCACATCTGTCATTCTATCTTCCCTAGTTACGCCTTTTTTAAGTGACATTCGCACTATTCAGGATCTTGCAAAAGCAGTAAATGAAGACAGCTATTGCTGTGCTACTTACCACAGGGCTTATCTAATAAGCCTAATGGCAATATTTGATGATCGAAATATAAAAATACCTATGCAGTGTATAAGTAAATATAGAGGTTCACATTATATTGATCATGCACTGAGTGACAAAATATCAAACTTAAATGTGGCCTTTTTTGGTACGGAGTCATGTCTTGAACTTTTCAGAAAAAAAATATTTTGTATCTGAAGATTTCATTTTCGAAGATTTAACTGCTATTGGAATAAAAAAGATTTCTGCTGCAAGAAACTGCTGAATTCTATGTTGAATAATCTGTTATCATCAGATATATTCCATAAATTTGTTGAATATGATTATTTTCATAAAATCATCACACCGATTCTCAATGCCGATTCAGAACATGCATACAAGCCTTTATCACTAAAAGATTTGAAGGAGCATTTTGTCTTGCTTTTTATACGGTATTCCTTCTCGACGTTAATCTTGTTCATGGAAATATTGTTGCATAAATTCTATATAAGCAAAAGGTCAAAGAAATGTTAAATGATTATTATTAATTCATTCTAAAAAAGTACTTTTACGCAATACTTTGATTTCGTCAACAAGTATTTGAAATCTTTGCTCTGATTTTCGTTAACACGGTTGTTTTTAATCGTTCGTGTTACGAAATTGCTCTAAGCAACTTCACGCTCCATATTAAAAAGTTCACAAGATTTCTGCACTGAAAAAAACAATATTAGCTTTCAATGTATTCTAAAGGATAAATTGAATTTTAAAATTATTTAAAAATCTGTATTAAAATAAACTTCTTCATATTTGCATTAAAAAGTCTGACTAGGATATAGGCATTTAAAAACAGAACGGTATTTTTCTAGTTTATTCAAGCGAGTACCCTCAATGTTAACTGAGCACATAATCTGATATAATTAAAAGTATATGTATATATATATTCACGTATCTATTAAATTTAATAGTATTTCAATAGTATTATTTTACATATAAATAATACTGATCTTTTTATACTTTCTGTGTTATTTTCCATAAAAGAAAATTCTGCAAAAATACCTGAAATTAACTACTCTTAAGAAAAATAATTTTATTTAACTTCTGGGTTGATAGTATAGATTCATTAAAATATACAATTTTCACAATATTTTAAATGCATTTGAATATGTCTTTGTTCTATGATGTATACATATTTTATTTTTGTATAAGTCTTAGGTATATTTAAAAAATTCCAATGTTTATGTACTTACACGTACATAGAGCATAAAAATTTACATGTCACATGTTTAACTTTTTGTGTCTCCTATATGAAGCAAACATTTGCATTATACCAATTCATATTTGGTAATATAAATTTAATTATATTTACTAAACTCTTCATGAAATTTTAAGTTCTTGTGTCATTGATAATGAACCAGATCTATTGAAATATTGTGAAGCTGTCAAAGTTATTAATTAGCATAATTCACTTGAAATACACTTTGAAAAATCTTACATTTAATAATTGTTCAGAATTGTAATTTTATTTTAATTGTTTGTTTTTTTTTTTTTTTTTTTTTTTTTTTTTTTTTTTGTAATTATGCAAATGTAGCTGATTGCTCACCGCGGCTTTCCCGGGCCTTCCTATTATTCATAAATAAAAAACCTTAAATGAATTTATAATTTGAAACGAAAATCCTTCCAAAAGAACATAACGTTATGGGGCCTCACTATCTTCAGAAACGTCCCCCCTCGAATTTGTATGGTTTTATAGTTTAAAATGAAAATCTAGCGATACGAACTTAGAAATTTCGGCCTCGCTGCATCCAGTAGCGCAACTGAGCGTCCATAGTTTTACGTGTGCTCCGGTCTGTTCTATTTTATAGTTCTATACGAAAACCAGCTTTGACCGGAGCTGTGATAATAACCTTAAATGTCTTTTAAATCGGTGTTCAGTGATTTTATATTTTGAAACCAAAATCAACATTTTCCCCCTCAGAACTCTTTAAAGACCGAGACGTAGGCGACAATGCATCATTTTCCCATTTTAATTATCGTTTTAATTTAATACTTCTGCAAATTATCAAAAGGTGAAAAATTTGGGGCTCAGTTTCATTCGAAACTATCTTCGTCTTTTTGAGAACTCAAAGTGCGGTAGATTTTGCTATACATCGCAATGGACACACACATATATACATCAATTAAATTGCATTTATTACAATATTGCTCCACATTAAGTACACTATTAGTGATATTTCACCTAGTATAAAAGACATAGATTTTAAGATATTTAACTGTGTGTTATGTGAAGTTATTCCAATTTCTTCTATACTTATGTTTTTCTGAAACTATGCAAAATATAAACTTAATATTATACTTTTTAAAATATAATGAAGTATTGAAAAAGCATCAAATTAATTACCTGTTTATAAAAGGTTTTAAACCTTGTTTAAATCCAATGTCAAATTTTAATTTCTTTCTGAGAAATTTAATACGAAATGAAAACTCTCTAAAAATATCTGTAAAATTATTTATCGTGTGTCTAGTTCTATATTTATTTCTTCCTTATATTAAACATTTATTTAATATACAATCAAATTGAATAGAATTTGAAAATAAAAGGGGCCTTAGGACTCTTAAAAAAGGAAAAGAAGAAAAAAAGACCATTTTCAACATTTAATATCTTAAAATATATACAATTAAAAAATGCAGTTTTTATTGTGATGAAAGATATAAGCATGTTTTTTCATTTCACGTACATAAAAAATTGCAAAATTCAGAATTAGTATTTATAGGGGCTTCCAAGCTGTCAGACATGTGTCGATCAGATAATTGGTATATCAGCTTACGCGCAGGATTAAAAAGTAAATTTTGTAACTGAATGCAATTTTCTGTGCCTAACTATACTTTAGATAATAAATACTCTGAACCCAAGCACATTTATACTTAAAGCATTTCCATATTTTTAATAAAATGTTGTATTTAGCTAATTCCAAAATTTTGAAAAATTCAACAGTATAATCACGGAAAAAATATTTTTTTTTGAACAGTAGAAAGGCAATTTCAGATTCAGTTTACAGATAGGGTAAGGTGCCCTATTATCGTCCCCGAGTCACTTTTAGGTCCTTGGAAGTTGTAAATTTCAGTGAAAATCTACCAGATTTGGATTTTACATAGACTAACTATCCACGCACATAGAAACATAGGCAAATAACGTAAAAAAAATTTCGCAATGCGAAAAATTGTTTTTTCAAATGTATCTAAAAAATGCAAAGGAACAAAAATGGTCCCAAATTCGCCCCCCCCCCCCCCAAAAAAAAAAAAAATACAATACGCCGAGGCTTAACTTATAACTAAATTAAAATTTATTTCTAAATGAGTAAGTAATTTAATTTACATTTAAATAAGGCACAAAAAATGTATTAATTATCAGAGGAAGAATAACATAACGAAAAATTAGCCATGCAAACATTAGGGAAAAAAAATTGAAAAACATGACATGAAAAAGCATTCCTAATTTCGTCCCCGAGACGAAAATAAGGACTGCAAGGGGGACGAAATTAGGACCACGCTACTTCCCAATATGAAGGAGCTTCAGTTCCCGTAAGATGAGCTGAGTGTTCTAAAACTGACTGTATGCTACTGCCAGCATCTTACCAATGCAAAATACATGCAATGAATAAGAAATAAATACTTACAGTACAGCAAATAACGTTCTACAAAAGAAGTAATAAGAACTCAGGTCTTCTAAAAATAGGAAATTCGCCGTCTTTAATTTATGCATGCGTCTTGGCGAACGAAACTTTCAATTCTGGGCCCTTTTACATTCCGTCCCCTGTGCTTTGCGTCATAAGTGGCGCCGGTTTCGCAGAAGCGGAGAAGTTAAGAGGGACGAAATATGGGCACTTTAACCTAATAACAAGAAACATATGTTTTGAAATTTTTATTAGATAATATTCAGACTTTTTTTTGAGATATCGTATGCGTTATGTCCAAAAACGTTATTTGGAGAAAAGTGACATCAAAGTTCGGAAACCCCGCTTCAGCTAATAAGGAGGTATAATTCTAAAAGCCTTAACTTCTATTCTAATGGAACTTTCAATGGAACAATTGTATCAAAATGTTCAGAAAAGATAGTGGTATAACATCTAAAGCACTTCTGTTCTAATAGCGATTTCAAGGAAAAAATTATATAAAAATGTTCCAAAAGCATAGTTGTTTAGCATCTAAAAAAAATAAAATTTCAAAAATGTTGAAGCTTTAAGCGTCCTGAGACACCTTAAGCCATTTTTATCATGAAGTTCTAATTATTCATTAATATAATTCTTTTTTTTTATTACAGAAAAGATAGTTAATCTTATTTTTATAATAGTTTTATGTATGTATTCATATTTCATACATGTTCATAATATTACGGATAATTTCATTGGATTGTTAATTAAACTAATTGCTTAAATTTTGCTTTCATTTTTTGTTTACAACCAACAAGATCAAATAAATAATTTCACAACAAATGTAAACAACTGAATTTAAAAAAAAAATCTGTTTTTTAATATTCTCAATAAATTTTTGTATTTATAATGAAATATAACTATATTTGAAGAGTAAAATGCTGGGACAAATTTCAAAAGATCATTTCTTATTATTACGGTGAGAAACATTTGGTATTACTTGATTATCCCGTCGGTCAAAAATCTATCGCTAAACTATAAGATTGAATGCCAATAATGGATGATCGTAAATGTGACATTCACATAACATTAAACACACTACATGTGTATGATACGCCATCAAGTTATTTTTAATTAGGCGTTTTATTTGTACATTTATTAATGTTTCACTAATTTATTTCTTCTTTTCCTATTTATAATAAAAAGTACATCAATTTGTATAATTTGGCGAATAGGTTTACGATTTGCATAATTTATCAAAATTGGTACACGGGATAGTTAAATAATACGAAACATTTAAGCTAAATTTCTATTCGCTGTCGAACATTTGACAAATTTCAAAGACAGCAAATTCTGCAAAAATATATTTTTTAAATTTCTATTTTATTTGTATATGTAAACCAAACAAAAATTATATTATTCCCGACGAAAACATTACTTCAGAATTAAAAAGAAAAAATTCCGAGTTCTCTTTGAGGATTTATGAAGTTTGAATTATATTCTTTTTTTAAATGTAAGCTTGCCTGAGATCTTAAAGAAGGTCTTAAAGAATATATATATATATATATATTAACAGAAGATAAGCTTAACTTTAAAGAAAGAGAGGGAATGACAGCGGGGGCTTTCGCTGTAACTCAATTTTCTTCTATAGGTAAAAGTCGTGTCTGTTAAACATTTTATTTCTCAAACAATTAATTAGATTTATTCCTAGTAAAATTTTAAGGAATTCGAGTTTAAAAATAAACAAAGTCACTTAGGAGGACAACAATGAAATAAAAAAACTAATTGATGTATTAAATTAATTTTGTAATAAATTATTTTAATGGTATTTTAAAGTGCCATAGAAGCATAAAGGGTAGAAGGACAACAAGGAAATAGTAAACGGCTTATAAGATATTGAAAAAAAATGTATAGTCTTGGTTCAAATAGAATAGTATAATAACATTTTACTATTGATTAACTTCATTAAGCAGAGTAATATGCATCTATAGATATTTTAGAGTGAGAAAATTCATAAAGAATTTTAAAAATAGTGATAATTTGAAATGTACTAGACTTGAAAAGATGACATTTTAATAGCATGATAAAGTAACATTTTCAGTTAACATAAGTTTAGGAGGAATTTGCTTTTTTTTTTTGGTTGGGATAAACGATTTTTTAAAACATTTTTTCCCGCATAGTCTGTTTATTATCCCTGCAAAACGTTTTGGCCGAATTACAAGTCCCTCTTAGCTATTTAGTAACTTACAGCAACGTGTCCGCTGGCTTAAACAGTTTTGGTTTTTTATAAACAATTTTTTTTTACAAAATAACCTTTTTTAAACTGGGTAAGATGAGATCGCAAAACTTATTACACATCTTATTAAGGTTTTTCTTTAACTAAAGGTAATATAATTTATTGGATCTTGTACCACTTTCAGAGATTTTTGTAAAATGTCTACATATTTAGAAGCAGGCCGTAGTGTGAAAAATAGACATTTCGTTTCAATTTTGGCTACCACTTTGTTAATTTCCAATTTAATGACATCAAATTTCTTGAAGCACCAGACATTGTTATCTGCTATTAATCATTAACAAAAAATTGATTTAAGACGAATGTGGCTATCTACTGGTCCCACGCAACTGCAGCGAAGTAATCAATTTTCAGTTTAAAAAAAAATTGAAATATTTTTCAGATGAAAATAATTAAAATAAAAAAGAATATGATAACTTAAATCCTACACCAGAAAAAAATAATAAAAATACCCCTTTTTTGGCTTTGTTTAGACATTTATCAACTTAGACGGAAAGTGGTGTTATCAGGCATCAAGCCTCAAAAATACACCTTTTCAAAAAGGTTTCCACTTTTTTTAATACTCTTTTTATTAATCTTTTACTGGTATAGATATAGTAATTTTTTTTACTACGTATAGTTTATGTACACAGAGGAGCAATTGATTCAAATAATAGTGTTACAGAAAAATAGCGGAATTACTACTTTCTAATTCCTACATATGATTGGACATATGATATATACAACTGAATAGACTGAACAAGAGTTAAAAGTTACACGCGTGGAAAAACTTTAAATTAAAATACATTTTATTGATGACAAATAATAAGTGAGCCAAATGGCCATGCACGTCATAACGCTTGAAGTCTTGTATGGGCCAGAGAATACAGTGACCAGAATTTTGAAATTAGATCCAAGAACATGAAGTTATGAGTCTAGATTCCGATTGCATCAGGTTGTTGGTTGGTAACCAATAATGTATCAGCTTTAGATTTAAGTTATAAGGTTATAGAGGTTCAAAGATTAGAGAAGCTGTTTTCATTTGCAATGCTTGTAACATTTTGTATCTACACAAAGACTCCTAGCTGCCTGAATGTGCTTAGATTCCAATCTTGATATATGTCAATTTTCATATTTTTCTTTTTTTTTCTACCACGCGATATAAATGGTGTTTGAGACATAATAACCGCTGTTGTCAAAATCATCCTATAATTACCCAGTTTCATGAAAATCCCATTGAAGACATTTTGTTGAAGTTGATAAGCAGAAGTTCTGATTTATTATCCTTTAACATCATTCGGATACTCTCAAAAGTAGGAAAACACTTCATCCCACACAATCTACTTTATATCTTAAAAGTGAAAGTAATTCTCTTGCTAAGATGTTGAAATGTTTGAATGTCACGAAAATGTAATCGCTAATTCATTTGATATTTATAGAGAATGTTTGGGTATTATGGAATGGGTAATCAATATGAAAAACTTCAACACCTAGGGCATACAGCATACAGTGTTGCAAACTAGCAAAAACCGGCCATACGACTCCCTTGTACACCCATGAGGAAATGTAATCACGAATTCATTTAATATTTATAGAGGAAGTACGGGTATTATGGAATGGGTGGTCAATATGAAATACTTTAATATCTGGGGCATACTGTGTCGCAAACAAGCGAAAACCGGCCATACGAAAAGCCCTAGTACTCCCATAAGCCACTGTACGGACAAGGAAGGTCTCCATACGGGCATACTCAGAAAAATCTGAATAAATACAGAATGTTCTTCTCCCATGGGTATATTTGTTTATAAAAAAAATTGGCGGAACCTCGGTAGAACGTCCGTACAAAATAATGAAAATTTCGCTTATTTGGCGACTTATCACCGTTTGGCGAAGAAATTAAGTTTTTTTAAAAATACGCTAGTCGACTACTGTTTAAGGAAAAAACGTTTTATGTAGAATTTGTTTAAATAAGTTTAATTTAAATAACTTTAGCTTTGTCATTTTTAGTTTGTTTTAACTATAGTTTTGTCATATATATTTATATGTACTTATAACGAATTTTAACTATCATATTTTACGATTTAAAACAAAATTTAAATTGATTAAAATTGTTCGAAACTCAAAAATAGGCCCCATCGAGCACTGTCGATTCAACTTTGTAGCAATGGAAACAACTTCTTTAGTATGGAAATGTATTACGGCAGCATTATTCATCTGGCGTTAAAAGTTATTTTTATAACCGATAAAGCCGTTTAAATTTTAAAAAAATGTGGATTGGAGAATAAAACAATAGCAAAATTTAGTTCAAATCGGCAACAAGTATAATACAAAATTTAATAATAATAATAATAAAAAATCCTTTCATGGTTTACGTTTAAATTCATTAAATACCGCATATTCTCAAAATCAATTAACAAAATATTTTCAGATTCATTAAAATCGTTTGCTTTTGGCGAGGAAAAGGGCTGCTCGCCAAATTGCGTGCCGCTTTCGTCTTTTCACGCCAATTATTCGAAAGTATTTTATTTTTTTACAGATTTTCTACTGTAATTCCGCCGCTAATTTTAACTGATCCTTTATTACATACATGAGTTCTTTGACTAGCATTTTTTTTTTCAACATATTCTGAGTATGCCCAGTATGGAGACCTTCTTTGTCAGTTCTGTTTAGTTACCAGTTGTCGGAACGGCACGGTGAAATAAACTCTTATTGCCAATTTTTGCAATTTTTTGCACGCAAAATTTATAAAATTCGTATTGTTTATAAAATCTCAGTGGTGTTAATCATATTCAGTTTAAATTTGTGGAGTTATATTTATTGTTGCGTTAGTCAATTTTTCTCTATGCTAACTTGTTGACGAGTGAAGATATGTTTTTAAAGATGGTATGTCGGATAATACAGAACATCGGGTAGACAACAGTTTAAAAACGAGTCTAAAAAATTAAACGTTTTTCAGAGAATCTGGAAACATAAAGATGATAAACTCAGATTTACTCATTAAAAAGTTTTAGTTATTCTTTTAAAACGTGGCTTTTCTTGCAATTTTGATATTCCTTATTACATGACTGGTTGCCATTACACTAAAAATGTAACTTTTTTGAAAAACTAAATAATGATATGTATTTTTTCTTCCACTTTAAACACATTATATATATATATATATATATATATAGTTATATATATATATAATACATACACAATAAAAGAAAAAATAATATTAAAAAATCTTGGCTATGATTTAGAAATTGGAAATTAAAATTATGTGGTAAATATTATGATAATTGCTGGAAAATGTTTTCCATTCTGTATCTCGGAAATAATTCCGTAGACAATTTGAATCCTATCCTCATCATAACGAAATTGTTAACAAGGCCAGAGAACAGCAATTCTTTAATAATGGTGTGTCTATAAATCTTTGGCCCATCACCATATATATATATATATACTAAACATTCTCCAATTTCACATTTTTTTCAAAAACAAAACAAAACAAAACACATTGCGTTTGCATTCTGCAAAGTTATAAGTTTAGAAATTTAAAAACATGAGGTTCTACAATATCTGATTCATACTTTGTTGCAGCCAAGCGAAAACCGGCCATACGCCTTACTACTTACTCCGATGAGGAACTATGCTGAGCTCTGTTTGGATACCTGTCGTTGGAGATACACTGTGAAATAAACACTTACTCTTAATTTTTGCAGTGTTTTGCTCACAAACTTTGATAACATTCGTATTAATAACAGAATATCGTTGTCAGTGGTGTTAACTAAGTTCAGTATAAATTTGAACAGTTATAATTATTGCTTTGTTAGTCAGTTTTCCTCTAAGCTAACTTATTGTTCAGTGAAAAGATTATGTTTAACAAGATGGTTTGTTGGGTAATATGGAATATCAGATAGACAGCTGTTTCAAGCAAGTCTAGAAATTAAAGCATTTTTCCAAAGGACCCGATGATTTATAGATGATGTACGAAGGCTTATTCGTTAGATAATTTTGGTTATTTTTTAAATTATGGTTTTTCTTGCAAGTTTAAAATTCCTTATGACCCTATTCCATATTACATGACTAGCTGCCATACGCTAAATGTGTAACTTTTTCTAAAGATTAATATTGATATGTATTTTCTTAATCTACTTTAAACACATTATAAATGTATATAAAAATAGCAAATAGCATTTGTGCAACAATATTAAAAATCAGAAAAACCAACGTTTAAAAATACACAAATAATACATGAAAATCAGCAAACAGCTGTTTCGAATTCACTAGCGAGATTCTTCTTTATTTTAAGATAAGTTAAAAGGAACAGCGTGCTAGAAAAGCAAGGCTGAACAAAATGATAGACATAGACGCTCTGGTTTTTATACCCTACACGGGAAGCTAAGGCACCAAAAACAACCAATGAGAGAGAAGCAGTGGAAACGACTCGGTGTACAAGTAGCGACATCTACCGGAGAAGGAGAGATAAAGAAACCAAAAAAGGGGGAATTAAATTAATGCTTTCCAAATACTTGGAAAATCAGGAGTACTAGATAAGTCATTGACTAAAGAGTGAGAATTTTTAATGATGTGGTAAGCTTCCCAAAAATCAAGATCAAGGTTAGAATAACACTTTTGGATGATGATGGCTGAGGAAAAATCGAACCTATGTTGAGAAGACCAAGAATGTTGAGCAATAGAAGAACGTTTTAGCTCCTGATTTTTAACATAAACTTCATGCTCTTTTAAACGAAATATAAGAGCACGTTTAGTCTGGCCAATATAAGAAAGGCCAAACTGTAATGAAATTTTCTAAATACCCCAGTTATCTAGACGATCAACGGGGTGTTTGAGATTTGAAAAAGTAATTTTATTAACAGGAGAAAAAATAACATTAAAATCAAACCTTCTTAAGATTTTAGCAACTTGCTGACTGATTTTAGGAAAAAATGGTTACACAACTGAAGTATTAGAGTTGGAACTAGAGTATTAGAGTTGGAACTAATTAAGTTCAGAACTAAGTAACTGAGGAGTGGAACAAATATTGGTAGCCCGAAAAACAAAAGTATTGAAAGCAGCGAGTTTCTGGTTAGGGGGATGAGAAGAATACCTGTGAGGTGGGAGACTGACAGCAAAACGTTTACGAAAGACGGTAGTCTGAAAGCTATTGTCACAAAGAATAGCAAGGACATCCAGGAAAGAAATACAGTTATTGGTCTCAATTTGAGATGTAAATTGAATGCAGGGATCAACGGAATTCATAATAGAGAGAATATGATTAATATCCGAATGCATTTCAACCAGAACATAAACATCATCAACATAACGCGCATAGAACGGAAATTTTAAAATTTCAAAAAGTTTGACCTCAAAGTAATGCATATAAATATCGCATAAAATTGGACTAAGAGGATTACCCATAGCCAAACCGTCAATCATACGGAAGAAATTGCCGTTGAAAACAAAAGTATTTTGCGACAAGCAAGTGCGAGTGAGAAGGATAAGCTCCTCGATTTCAAAATAAGAGAAATGGAATTCACAAAGCCTTTTCTTGAGACAATCTAATGACCCCTCAACCGGAACGTTTGTAAATAAGGATTCAGCATTAAAAGAAACCATCATGTGACCCTGCTGCTTAAAGTTATGAAGTTTTTTAACAAAAACAAAAGAATTCTTAACAGTGAAACAGTTGCTGATCAAAAGTGGGGTAAAAACAAAACAGAATATTTGGCAAGCGTATAAGTAGCTGTACAGATACTAGAGACAATAGCTCTAAAAGGAATGCCAGGATTATGGACCTTAGGTAAAGCATAAAACCTGGCACAATGCGCAATAGACAGAATAAGAGACTTCTTAAATTTAGCAAGAATAATTGAAGAAGACTTGATGGCAGACTTAATAGAGTTAATTTCAGTAGTAGAAGGGTCTTTGCGGATATCCACATACGGACCATCATTAATTAATTTATGGGATTTTTCCAGATAATTAGATTCATCGAGAAGAACAATCAGACCACCTTTGTCGGCCTTGGTAATAATTAAGTTTGGATTAGAACGCAAATTTTTCAGACATTGTTTAACAGGATGTTTAAGATTGGGCTTATAAACATTAGAATTCAAATCAACAGTATTGGCAATGAGATACCTAATGGATTCTTTTTGAGAAGAACATAGAGCGCTATGCTTAAGGGCTCTTTCAATAGGAGCAGTAAGATTAGGTAAAGGAGGAAAAGCAGAGACAGAAAAATTGTTATTCAATTTGAGAGCATCGAGCTGATTGTTACTTAAAGGAACACTATAAAGATTCACGACAGCATTTTGGTTAACAAGAGGCAAATTCTGAAGTTATTAGCGACAGAACTTTCACAAAGTGTATTAAATTTCTTCATTAAAACCGATCAATGAACAGAAGAAGCTGTGAGAACTCTGCTCCATGACCTTATGTCGATAAACTCAAAACCAGGTGTAGAATTAGCGAGGCTGATATGTAAAAATATAACTCGCGCTTTATATGAGCAATTTTGTATGAGTTTCTTGAATCAAAGCTCTTAAAAGAGCTAATTTAGAACGAAATAAGACCTTGTCAATTCTATTTGAGGAAAATAAATTACAACATATGGAAATGAATTTAGGAATAATCTTCTTACACCTACAGTCAAATAGGAAATGAAAGTGTTCCAAAAACCTGTACTTTTTTAATCGAAAATTACAAAACCTATTGATTTGAGAGATTACGAGAAGGAAACAAACAAAGAAAAAAATCACATAGGAATAAATGCCCGTTAACGCCAAATACATAAAAATAGCAAATAGCCTTTGTGCAACAATATTAAAAAGAAGATAAACCAACGTTTAAAAATGCACAAATAATACATGAAAAGCAGCAAACAGCTGTTTCGAATCCACTAGCGAGATTCTTCTTCAGTGCAAGATAGGGAAAAAGGAACAGCGTGCTAGAAAAAGCAAGGCTGGGCAAAATGATAGACAGAGACTTATTTACCCTATGCGGGTAGCTAAGGCGCCAAAAACAACCAATGAGAGAAAAGCAGAGGAAACGACTGGGTGAACAAGTAGCGACATCTACCGGAGAAGGGGAGAAAAATAAACCAAAAGAGGGGAATTAAATTAATACTTTCCAAATACTTGGAAAATCAGGAGTATTAGATAAGTCATTTACTAAAAAGTGAGAATTTTTAATGATGTGGTAAGCTTCCCAAAATTCAAGATCAAGGTTAGAAGAACATTTTTGGATGATGATGGCTGAAGAAAAATCGAACCTATGTTGAGAAGACCAAGAATGTTGAGCAAGATAAGAACGTTTAAGCTCCTTATTTTTAACATAACCTTCATGCTCTTTTAAACGAAATCTAAGAGCACGTTTAGTCTGGCCAGTATAAGAAAGGCCACACTGGCAAGATATTTGGTAAATACCCCTGTTATCTAGACGATCAACGGGGTGTTATAAATGTGTTATGAAATAGTCTAAATTTGTTCTTTACTAACTTTTCATATATACCAATTCTTTTATGTTGGCTTACAAATAAAAAATAAAATGATATTCCATAATACCCGTACTTTTTCTCTATATATCATTTTTACGTACACAATAAAAACAAAATATTGCTAAAAAAATCTGGAATTGTTTGTGTCATGTTTGTATTTCAATTTAATATATATAGACGGCAGCGCCACAATTTTCTTTCCTCCCAAAATTCATTATAAGAGAATTGTGCTCTAGCTTTGTGTCATGTGACTGACGTCGTGTAAGTGATGTTTGTGATTGTTCGTGAAATGTTCCAGTAAATGTTTATATGTCTACGATCTGCCTCGTCAATTCAGAGTTGTGTTAATTATTATTAATTTCTTACTAAATATATAAAAATTTGGAAATTGGGAATTAAAATCAAGTGGTACATATAATGTATCACAGACATTTGAAAGGTTAACTTATTTATGATAATTTTTGGAAAATGTTTTACAAATTATATCTCGGAAACAATTCCGCAGACATTTTGAATATAATTCTGATCATAATTAAATTGTAGACAAGGCAAGAGAACTGCAAGTTTTTACTAATCATGAGTCTATAATTCTTTGGCTTATCTGACTATATATAAATACTAAGCATTCTTTTCTCGAAATTCAAAATTTTCAAATAACATACTTTATGTGCATTCTGCAGAATTATACGTTTACAAATGTAAAAAAAAAACATGACGTTTTGCAAAATATAATTTATGTCCATACTTTCCTAAATACTAAGAAAAAAAAACAATAACTATTAATTAACAGCAAAAAAATAATTTAAATAAACATTTAAATATCAAATGAAATATTTAAGATTTGTAAAAGGATCATTTCTCTATTTGTACTGCAAAGGAAAACACTTTATTTCGCATATATTTTTGTTGATTGGAATAGTAAAGAATGTATTTTTCCTGTCATAAATTTAATTTTAGTATTTAAAAAAAAGTAGAGGATTTCTTTATTACATAGGTTGTGCGGCCAACAAGAGTCCTTCAGGGAGTCCGTTTTTATATATTCTTTTAATTTCAATATAATACCGTCTTCTAATATGAGTTTAAATAAAACAAAAGTTATATCGCTTCATCTTTATACACTAGCAGAAGTTAATCGTTAGAGTATATATACTCTTAAATTCTAAAATGCGCAGAAAAAAACCAACAGAAAATACCACCTTATTATTCAGAGTTGTGGGTTTTGAAGATATCGCAATGATGTTTTTCAATTAATCAATTTTTATTAATACACAGGAAAGGGAGCCGTTATGCTCTCTGATTGGTTTATAGCTTTTAGATCAATAGGCTTTTTTGTTACCCGACTGCCGAAAGGGGTTATGTGTTTCACGCGTATATGGGTATATAATTTTTTTTATACCCTCGAGACATCCCAACGGCTGGATGGATTTTAATGAATGAGGGCTCTATCGATTCGTCTAAATTGTCCGATGGTTATAGGCTAGGTTCTGTTTTTATAAATTCAAATTGGCGGCCGTAAAATGCAAAATGGCGGTAGAGACGAAAAAAATACGCACCCTACTGAGTGGCATATCATTGGATAGGTCTTTCAAATTGAAGGCGATGATTCAGTGACTATTTTAAAGTCAGAAGTTCAGCTTAACTGCAACTCTAATCATCATAGACATCATATAGGCCTCATCAAAACAGTGCTAATAGATAGGACTAAGAATTAAACACAACTTAAAAGTCAAAAATACAAGTAAATAAAAAATATAGGTAAGTAATATAAAAAATAGTTTCACACTGATGAGAAATAATTAATTTGTTTGCTTTTTAAGCAGTCGGGTTTTTTGATTTTTCAAACTTAATTGAAAATGTTATTCATATTATACTTCTAAGTGAGACTAATATAAGCTTTTTATCAATTCGGAGTTCACTTACCAAATAAAATCTCATTGCATTAGAAAATGTTTGTCGCTGCGATTTATGAAGTTGTTAAATTTTTAATAATTGTACTACTTTTTACTATATTATTATTTTTAATTGTTTAAACGCCTATTATTTGTTTTTAAGTTATGACATCAACTGTGGACATGAATTAACGAAGAGAAATATAAAAACACATGAAGAGTTCCCATCGCATAACGATATGGACAATAAAATGTTTTCCTTTAAGCTTTGAGTAAACACTTAAAACAGATACTTTAACGAGTATCAAACTTTTGGGTTTTGTTTTCGCGTAAGATTGTAGACAGCTCGAGTTCTACATCACTATTGCATTTTTTTCTCCAGCATAAATGATAGTATCGGTCACAATTGCAGATTGCTAACTCAGATCGAATGCCAGCTAAGATGGGACATCCATAGCACGGAATTCACATATTCCAGCCTAGATTACGCTTCATGCAACAAACATACTTTGACCTGGATTTTAGAAGATCTCATTAAATCCTGTAGGTAATATAGGGTATACCTAGATACATATATTATAAAGTTAAATGTCCCAATAGTTAATAAATTTCAATAAAGAACAATCGATCAAGTAAATATTATCTTCAGACTAATGAGTTAATTCCCTTCCCATCTGTGGGCAGATCCCTCGTGCAGATAATTGGCCGTCATAAATACAACCAACCAACCCTTCCCATCTGAAAATGTTATTTTCAATCCGAGTTGATAAAAACTAATCACGATTATATACATTTTTATGAGGCTGAAAAAGTCTGAAAATTTTCAAATTTTATTTCTAAATCTAGATTGTGCACTTGTGTAATCCTAGGAATAAGTACACTTTTTTCCGAATAGTTTTATAAATCGATATATCTAAGAATAGGTCGGTTTCTTTCAAAATAAACGTATAAAAAAATAAATAAATGTAATACATATTTTTCAATAAGAAAACAAATATTTCAAATACAAATAAAAGAATTCCTATTCTTTTAGACGGCATAGAAGACTTTTGTAAATATATTTAAGAATGTCCCACTTTAAGCATAATCAATAATGGAAAGATTTCTGTAACTTACAATTTTTCTTCAAATAATTCTCAAAATATACTCTTACAAGCAAACAAAAGATGAGATAGATGAAAGATATTTAATTTTCTCTAAAAGGACGTCTGTTCGAAAGTACTCGGAATAGTATGAGACTCTGGTAGTTTCATCTAATTCACTTTAGCATTAGATAGAAGAGGGTTTAAAAAAAAAAACCCCTAAACTTATTATGTACAAAGTCCTTTGACAGATAAAAATCCCAATTTCAAATAAATATTTCAAAAGCGTTAAAATATCTACTTATATGTCAAAAGTATTTTGTGATGAGTTTAATGCAATACACCTTTCAACTTAAAAGAAATTAAAATGTTTTAGCATTGTAATATATCTGTATATTTATCAGTAAATAAATATATAATAATTTATTTACAAATACACGACTAATGGTATTTCTGACGTAATATAGATTTTCCATACACGAGTTTACAAAATAAAAATGTGTAAACTAATTATGTGTAAAGTACTTTTAATACGAAGAAATAACATCCAAAATAGCATAATTAAAAATATAATACAGTTTATAATTTAATATTTGAAATATAATATGTAATACTTTTATTTTTAGAGAGTTAAAAATATTGACACTGGACTACTAATACACTTCTTTTTTAAAAGAAGGAAAAAGATAAAAATATTTCTATAAAATAAAATATTCTAATAAGAATGCAAAACAATATTATTATAATATGTATTTTTAAACAATAAAAGAATATTTAAAAAACAAAGGTAAGAATTGTTATTTCCCTTTTGACGTAGATGCCTTTTGTAAATATATTTATCAAAAGCCCTCTTCTGTCATTATTAAGAACGGAAAAAATTCTCTAAATCTTTAGAAGTTACAAGATATTTATGATGGTTGAAAGTGCTCAACAGTCTTTAAAGAGAGTTCAATTTGAAAACAAACTGAAAAATGCACATCATACGTGGAAAATGAGGTGCGTTTGTAGTATAACTAGCTTTATAAATATTTTCTGCACCGCATATTATACCGAATATGTATTTTAGTGCACTTAATAAGTGCATATAAATTTTACTCTGTTCGAAATGCTATAACATAATTAAAATGCACTTGAAATATTTTTTCCCATTGGCCGTAATGCAACTGAATACTTTTGACAAGCCCTGTAATTAAACTATACATCCCATTTTCATAAAATTTGGATTGACTCGACAAAATTTTGCAAAAATTATATATTTAAATTTTCAGACAATTCTGTTGGATACCTTTTGCTCAGTTATATGCGGATGGACGGACAGACAAACGGACCAAGCGACGACTATAGGTGCTACGGGTTTACATAATCACGAATGCACCTAGCAAGACTGGGGGTAATTCTCATTTAAATCAATTTCGAATGACTACCTTGAAAAGAGTAAAAATAAATAAACTTTGTTCATTTTTCAAAAAGTTCTTCTAGTTCTAAGAAATAACTTAAGTCTTAAATATATATGAACGGCATTATAAATATTTACTTATCTGTCAAAACGGATATGGGATACATTTGATAAATTCTTATTTTTCAAAATAAATGGAAAATCTTTTTTGTACAAAAAAATGTTCCAATAGGAAGGAAAAACTAATTTTTTTAATGTATTTTTAAACAAACAAAAAAAAAATATTAAAAGAGAACTAATTTAATAACTGTTATTTTTGTTGAAATGGAAAAGATTTTCTTAAATATATTTAAGAAAGATCCACTTTATTCGCTATTAAAATCTGAGTTAGTTACGAAAAAGTTAAGAATCATTTTTCAAGATATCCCGTTCAACACAAACAAAGTAAGATAATGGTTGAATGTAATCAATGCCTTTAGAATGAGTTCAGATTTGGAAACAAGACTCGAAACACTTTTTCTGTATTTCAATTTCACATTGCCTTGACAGGAGATAACAAAAAAAAAACTGATTTTTGAAAAAATACTTCTAATTATAAGAAATAACTTTCGTCTTAGATATCTACATTTGAAGAGCATTATAAATATTTACTTACATGTCAAATGAATATGTGACACATTTGATGCGTTCTTACTTTTTAAAACAAATGGAAAATCATTTTTGTACAATAAAATATTCTAATGTGAATGAAAAGCTAAATTTATAGATATATTTTTAAACAAAAAAACGAATATTAAAAAATAATAAGACAAAGAACTGTTATTTATGTCGAAACGTAGAAGAGTTTCATAAATATATTTAAGCAAGATCCATTTTATTTGCTATTAAAATCTGAGTTAGTTACGAAAAAGTTACGAAGCATTTTTTAAGATATTCTCTTCCACACAAACAAAATAAGATAATGGTTGAATGTAATCAATGTCTTTAAAATGAGTTCAGATTTGGAACAAAGACTCGAAATATTTTTTCTGAATTTCAATTTCACATTATCTTGACAAGTGATAACAAAAAAAAAAAAAAAAAAAAAAAAAAAAAAAAAAAAAAAAAACTGATTTTTGAAAAAATACTTCTAATTATAAGAAATAACTTTCGCCTTAGATACATGTATTGGAAGAGCATTATAAATATTTACTTACATGTCAAATAGATATGTGATAAATTTCATACATTTTTACTTTTCAAAACAAATTAAAAATCTTTCTTTTTTTGTACAATTAAATCTTCTTATGTGAATGAAAAGCTAAATTATTATATAATTAAAAAAAAAAAAGAATATAAATATAATATATATATATATATATATATATAAGAACTGTTATTTCTGTTGAAACGCAGAAGAATTTCTTAAATATATTTAAGAAGATCCAATTTATTTCCTATTAAAATCTGAGTTAGCTACGAAAAAGTTACGAAGCATTTTTCAAGATATTATCTTCCAAAAAAACAAAATAAGATGATGGTTGGATGTAATTAATGTCTTTAAAATGAAATCAGATTAGGAACAAAGACTCGAAATACTTTTTCTGAATTTAAATTTCACATTATCTTGGCAAGAGATAACAACAACAACAACAACAAAAAAACTGACTTTTCAAAAAATACTTCTAATTATAAGAAATAACTTTCGTCTTAGATACATATATGGGAATATAATTATAAATATTTACTTACATGTCAAATGGATATGAGATACATTTAGTATGTTCTTACTTTTCATAACAAACTGAAAATCTTTTTTGTACAATTAAATCTTCTAATGTGAATGAAAAACTAAATTTTTTAAATGTATTTTTAAACAAGAAAATAAATATATGTAAAAAAGAAAAGGGCCCAGCTAAACTGATGGCATTGAGCTCACAGGCTATTCACACTAATTGTATATCATACTCTTATTTTAAAGAATAATGCCCCTCAAAAAATAAGTGAAGGGGAATTAGCCCCCGTTTCCCCCTTTATACTTAACCAGTGAACCTCCAAATCTAATCAAGGAAGCTCCTTATCATAATAAACCGGTATACCAAATTTGGAGCAAATCGAATAATCCTGCAAAAAAAAAAAAACATTTATCTAAATTAAGGGGGAGGACTACCCCCCCCCTTTATCATTAACCGATGAATTCCCAAAACGAATCAGGTAAGCTCCTTAACATAATAAACCGGTATACCAAATTTGGAGCAAAGCGAATAATTCTGCATGAAAAACCCGTTTATACAAATTAAGGGGGGTGGACTAGCTTCCCTTTCACCTTTATCCTTAACCAATGAACCCCCAAAACTAATCAGGGGATTTCCTTAACATAATAAACCGGTATACCAACTTCGGAGCAAATCGAATCATTCTGCATGAAAAACCCATTTATCTAATTTAAGAGGGGCGGGCTAACCTCCCTTTTCCCCCTTTATCCTTAACCAATGAACCCCCAAAACTAATCAGGGAAGTTCCTTAACATAATAAACCGGTATACCAAATTCGGAGCAAATCGAATCATTCTGCATGAAAAACCCATTTATCTGAATTAAGGGGCTGGACTAGCCCCCTCTTTCCCCCTTTATTCTTAACCAATGAACCCCCAAAACTAATCAGGGAAGTTCCTTAACATAATAAACCGGTATACCAAATTCGGAGCAAATCGAATCATTGTGCACGAAAAACCCATTTATCTGAACTAAAAGGGGTGGGCTAACCCCCCTTTTCCCCCTTTATCCTTAACCAATGAACCCTCAAAACTAATCAGGGAAGTTCCTTAACATAATAAACCGGCATACCAAATTCGGAGCAAATCGAATGATTCTGCGTGAAAAACCCATTCATCTGAATTAAGGGGATGGACTAACCCCCTTTTCCCCCTTTATCCTTAACCAATGAACCCCCAAAACTAATCAGGGAAGTTCCTTAACATAATAAACCGGTATACCAAATACGGAGCAAATCGGATGTTTCTGCATGAAAAACCCATTTATCTGAATTAAGGGGGGTGGACTAACCCCGTTTTTCCTCCTTTATCCTTAACCAATGAACTCCCAAAACTAATCAGGGAAGTTCCTTAACATAATAAACCGGTATACCAAATACGGAGCAAATCGGATGATTCTGCATGAAAAACCCATTTATCTGAATTAAGGGGGGTGGACTAACCCCGTTTTTCCTCCTTTATCCTTAACCAATGAACTCTCAAAACTAATCAGGGAAGTTCCTCAACATAATAAACCGGTATACCAAATTTGGGGCAAATCGAATGATTCTGCATGAAAAACCCATTTATCTGAATTAAGGGGTTGGACTAACCCCCCCTTTCCCCCCTTTAGCCTTAACCAATGAACCTCCAAAACTAATCAGGGAAGTTCCTTAACATAATAAACCGGTATACCAAATTCGGAGCAAATCGAATCATTCTGCATGAAAAACCCATTTATCTGAATTAATGGGTGGGCTAACCCCGTTTTTCCCCCTTTATCCTTAACCAATGCACTCCTAAAACTAATCAGGGAAGCGCCTTATAACAATGAACCTAGAAAATTTTTTTAAGCAAATCGGATGTTTCTATCAAGAGTTATCGCGTTACGTACGTACATACATACATACATACATACATACAGAACGGGCGGGCACATTAGCTCACAGGCTTCGATAGCCTGTGAGCTAAAAAGCCTAATTTAAGAACTGTTATTTCTGTTGAAACGTAGAAAATTTTCTTAAATATATTTAAGAAAGATCCACTTTATTTGCTATTAAAATCTGAGTTAGTTACGAAAAAGTTACGAAGCATTTTACAAGAAATCCTCTTCCACACAAACAAAATAAGATAAGAATTAAATATAATCAATTGTCTTTAAACACTTTTGCTGTATTTCAGTTTCACATTATCTTGACAAGAGATAACAACAAAAACAAAGCTGGTTTTTGAAAAAGTACTTCTAATTATAGGAAATAACTTTCGTCTTAGATGCATATATGAAAAGAGCTTTATAAATATTTACTTGAAGAGCATTATAAATTGAAGAGCATTGAAGAAGCATTATAAATATTTACCTGTATGTCAAACGGATATGTGATATACATTTAATAAATTCTTACTTTTCAAAACAAGTTGAAAATGTTTTGTGTACAATAATATCTTTTAATATTAATGAAAAAATAAATATATTATGATAGGTGTTTTTTAACAAGAAAACAAATATCTAAAAAATAAATGAAAGAAATATTATTTCTGTCGACACGTAGAAAGGTGTTTCAGGATGATCCACTTTACTCACTATAAATAACTGAAAAGTTCTCAAAATTGTTTGAAGTTACGAAGCATTTTAAAATATTTTCAAGATATCCTCTTAAACAAACAAAATAAGTTAATGATTGAATGTAATCAATTGTCGTTAAAATGACTTCAATTTCGAAACAAGGGTCGGGGTAATTCTGATGTATTTCAATTTCGCATTATCTTGACAAGAATTAACAAAAACAAATCTGATTTTTGAAAAAATACTTCTATTATAATAAATAACGTTCGTTTGGGATTGATATATTTGAAGAGCATTATAAATATTTACTTATATGCCAAATTGATGTACTATACATTTCATGCATTCTTAATTTTAAAAACAAATTCAAAATGTTTTTTGTACTGTGAAATCTTTTAATACTAACGAAAAACTAAATTTTTATAAGTATTTTTAAACAAGAAAACAAATATTTAAAAAACAGATGTAAGAGTTGCATTGCTGTTGAAACATAGACGAGATTCTTAAACTTATTTCAAAAAGACCCTCTTTATTCGCTATTAACAACTGCAAAAATTCTCAAAATCTTTTGTAGTTAAGAAGCATTTTAAAAATATTTTCAAGATATCCTCTTAAACAAACAAAAGAAGTTAATGATGGAATGTAATCAATTGTCGTTAAAACGAGTTCAATTTGGAAACAAGAATCGGGGTATTTCTTAGGTATTTCAATTTTGAATTATCTTGACAAGAGTTAACAACAAAAAGAAAACTGATTTTTGAAAAAGTATTTATATTTATAAGAAATAACGTTCGTCTTGGAAGATAAATTTGAAGAGTATTATAATTAATTACTTATATGTCAAATTGATGTGTGATACATTTAATGCATTCTTAATTTTGAAAACAAATTCAAAATGTTTTTTGTACTGTAAAATCGTCTCATACGAATGAGAAACAAAAATTTTATGATACGTATTTTTAAACAAGAAAACAAATATTTAAAAAATAAATGTAAGAACTGTTTGTTATTTCTGTTGAAACATAGACGAGATTCTTAAACTTATTTTAGAAAGATGCTCTTTACTCACTATGAACAACTGCAAAAATTCTCAAAATCGTTTGAAGTTACGAAGCATTTTAAAAATATTTTCAAGATATCCTCTTAAACAAACACAAGAAGTTAACGATTGAATGTAACCAATTTTCGTTAAAACGAGTTCAATTTGCAAACAAGACTCAGTATTATTCTGATGTATTTCAAATTCGCATTATCTTAACAAAATTTGAAAAAAAGAAAAAAAAAAAATAGAACAGATTTTTTTTTAAAAGGACTTCTAATTGTAAAAAATAACTTTCGCTTAAATACATATATTTGAAGAGCATTATTAATATTTATTTATCTGTCATATGGATATTTGATACATTTAATGCATTCTTATTTTTCAAAACAAATAGAAAATATTTCCTCTACAGTAAAATTTCTTAATACGAATGAAAAATTAATTTTATTATGATGGGTATTTTCAAACAAGAAAACGAATATTTAAAAATCAAATGTAAGAACTATTATTTCTGATGAAATGTAGAGGAGTTGCTTAAATATTTTTAAGAAATATCTGTTCTACTCGCTACTAACAACTTAAAAAAATCTGAAAATCTTTTGAAGTTATCAAGCATTTTTCAAATATTTTTTCAAGATATCCTCTTCCCCACAGGCACACTAAGATTACAATTGAAGGTACTCAGCTGTCTTTAAAATGAGTTCAATTAGAAAACTAGACGCGAGGTAATTCTGATGTATTTTAATTTCGCATTATGATGACGAGAGTTGTAAAAAGAAATTTTTAGAGTTTAGTTAAGTACTTCTAGTTGCAAGAAATCACTTACGTCTATATTACACATACTTCAAGAGCATTATCATTCAAAATGAATATGTGATACACTTAGTATATTCTTGTTTTTCAAAACAAACATTATTATTATAAATAGTTAACAAAAAATTTAAATGATTTTTTAAAAAGTGCTTCCTTATAAGAAATACCTTTCGTCTTAGATGCATATATTTGAAGAGATAAATATTTATTTATGTATCAAATGGATATGTGATAGATTTAATATATTCTTACTTTCCAAAACAAATTCAATTTTTTCTTTTTCTTTTTTTTAGAATAAAATCTTTTATTATGAATGAAAAACTAACTTGATCATGATATGTTTTTTTAAACAAGAAAACAAATATTTAAAAAGCTAATTTCAGTACTGTTATTTCTGTTGAAACATGGAAGAGTTTCTTAAATATGTTTAAGAAAGATCCCCTTTACTCGCGGTTAAAAGCTGAAAAATTCTCAAAATCTTTTGAAGTTTCGAGGCATTTTTTCACATATTTACTTCCTCACGAACAAAATAAGTTGACGGTAGAAGGTAATCAAATGTATTTGAAATGAGTTCAAACAGGAAACAAGACTCAGAGTAATTTTGATGCATTTCAAATTCGCATTATACAAGAGCAAACAAAAAGAAAAAAAAATCTTATTTTTTTTAAAAAAAGACCTTCTGATTGTACGAATTAACTTTTGTCTTACATACATATATTTGAAGGGCATTATAAATATTTACTTATCTATCAAATGGATATTTGATACATTTAATACATTCTTAGTTTTCAAACAAATGTGCTTTTTTTACAGTTAAATCTTTTAATATGAATGAAAAATTAAATTTATTATGATGCATATTTTCAAACATGAAAGCAAATATTTAAAAATTTAATGTAAGAACTATTATTTCTGACGAAACGTAGAGGGGTTTCTTAAATATATTTAAGAAATATCTACTCTCCTCACTATTAATAATTTTAAAAAATCTCAAAATATTTTGAAGTTATCAAGCATTTTTCAAATATTGTTTCAAGACATCCTCATCCCCATAAGCAAAGTAAGATAACGATCGAAGGTGCTCAATTGTCTTAAAAATGAGTTCAATTCGAAAACTAGACTCCGGGTAATTATGATTTATTTGAATTTCGCATTATCTTGACGAGAGTTGAAAAAAAAAATTAGATTTTTGTAAAGTACTTCTAGTTGCAAGGAATCACTTACGTCCATATTACATATATTTGAAGAGCGTTATAAATATGTACTGATCTTTCAAAATGGATATGAGATACATTTAGTATATTCTTGTTTTTCAAAACAAATATTATTATAAATAGTTAACAAAAAATATTAAAACTGATTTTTGAAAAAGTACTTCTAATTAAAGAAAATGACTTTCGTTTTAGATGCATATATTTGAAAAGCATTGTAAATATTTACTTTTATGTCAAATGGATATGTGATAGATTTAAGACATTCTTTCTTCTAAAAAAAATTCAATTTTTTTTAGAATAAATTCTTTTATTATGAATGAAAGACTAAATTTAATATGATATGTATTTTTAAACAAGCAAACAAATATGTTAAAAACTAATGTAAGTACTGTTATTTGTGCTTTAACAATGAAGGTTTCTTTAATACATTTAAAAAAGATCCACTTTACTTGCTGTTAAATACTGAAAAAAATCTAAAAATCTTTTGAAGTTATGAAGCATTTTTTCAGATATCCCCTTCCACCATAAAATTAAAATAAGTTAACGATTGAAGGTAATCAAATGTGTTTAAAATGAGTTCAAACTGGAAACAAACACAGGGTAATTCTGATGTTTTCCAAATTCGCATTATCTTGACAAATCTAACAAAAAAAAATTATTTTTGAAAAAGACCTTCTAATTAAAAGAAATAAATTTCGTCTTACATACATATATTTGAAGAGCATTTTAAGTATTTACTTATTTGTCAAATGAATATTTGATACATTTCATCCATTCTTATTTTTCAAACAGATTTTTCAATTAGACTTTTGATAAGTATTTCTGTAAGTTTTATTTAACCCTCCGACTGTCTTGGAAAAGGGCAAAATTGTAATGTTGTTTTTACTGAATTTTGTTTTAAATACTTAAAGAAAAGATTCTTTGAACATTTTATAAAAAAAAAAAAAAAAAAAAAAAAAAAAACTTAACAACGAATATAAATGCAATCCTTGGAAGTATTAATCATTGTTCAATGTATTAAAAATACATTAAATCAATTGAATTATATTACTTTAAATACTGCTTGTATTGCAGTGAAACCTGGAGCTTAGTGAACGTATTAACACGGGCTTGTCAGTGAGGTGGTTTTAAGTTGTAAGAAATCACTTACGTATATATTACATGTATCATTGTAGAATGTAGATAAAATGATATACAGGAGCACGCAAAGAGTTGGATACATGGCTTTCCATGGATGATAATCTCTGACAGTATGGTTTCAGTTGTTTTAAGTGTTTTTTAGTCTTAATTAAATTTAAAAAAAATACTGACACCCATATAAATATAATGGTAAAATACAGGGCTGTACAAAAGTATCAAAGTATGTTGCCGTCTGTTGGTATTAATTACTGAGAGTGAAATTTTCTACTATCATACGTTTTTAACAATCTCCAACATAGTTGAAAAGTGTTTGTGAATCCGGTTTGTCTGTCCATCTGGACGACTGTCTGTCCGAATTCGAACTTTAAATTAGTTGAATTGCTCTATAATTCATATGTGTTACTGAGATTTACTTCATCATGTTTGATAATGAAAATAAAGAATGTAACGATAATAGTTTATTTACATAGACACTCAAAAGTATTCCATTACAGTATGATCTATGGGGAAATGCCGTTATTATATAAATACGTAACACCTATAGTCGTCGTTCGGTCCGTCCGTCTGTCTGTCCGTCTGAATAGCGCACAAACTACCGAATGGTTTGAAATACAATATATATAATCCTTGCAGAATTGACATTTTTTTTGAAAATCAAGTCAAAACTTAAAAAGGCATTAATAAAAGATTTCTTAATTTTGTTAAATCTCATCATACGTAAATATTTCAATCATATTCCATGATGTGTTATGATTCTAGGTTTCCATGGTGATTACGTCTTATTAAGGATGGAGTCCTATTATTTCCGTACGAGTGAATTTAATATATATAATCGTATTAAAATTTTCATTCATGCATTTTTGCATAAGAGTTCAAGACTATTGCACCAAGATCTCAATATTTATAAAACTTTGATATCGTACGAATCATTTGCCCCTTTTGACTTACATTTTCCAACTTTTTATAATTTTATCAATTGTAAATGTTTGCTAAATGTGTAATTCGTTAAAAAACTGACTACTTTTTTTTTCGCTCAAACAAATTCCTGTACCTTTATTATGTCCTCCCCAAAATTTCACAACATTATGAACAATTTCGTTTGCAGACAACTTTAAAATAGGGTCGTATAATTATGGATACCCAGTAAATAAAAATTTCTAAACAATCATAATGCTAAATGTGTAATTTATTAAAAATCGCTCTCTGGTGGTGAAATTTTGAACCGAATTCCAATCTCTTTATTATGTCTTTCACTAAATTTCACATTGTTATGAACAATACTTTTGTCTGTAGACAACTTTAAAGCAGTGACGTTTAATTATGGACACACTATAAATGTTTACTTATCTTTCAAAACTTATTAGGGATGAAGTGTGTGAATTGAAATCGTCTGCTCTTTGTTTTACTGCAATGAAAAGGAACACGAATTTATTTTTACAATAAAATATAGCTGCATTTTTAAATTAAATAAATTCATGAAATATTGTCATTTATAATAAAAAGTTTTCGTGCGTAAATGATCCGGTTAAATACTCATCTGTATAATAAAAAAAAACGTTCGTGTACATATTTTTTAAGCATCTTTCGCAGAATATGTTAAGTGAGTTTTCATTAAAAATTATTTTTAGTTATTTTTCAAACACCCCTAATCTAAAATTAGCACAGAATATTTAAATGAAAAGTTATGTTTTTAATTTTAAAATAATATTTTTTTTTATTATTAAAATCATCCTTTAGCTATACATTTTGAAAGCTGGAGTGGTTATACATTGAAAATGTAAATCAAATATTCACAAAAATATGCTAAATATTTAATTAAAAACTATTTTCTCGACTTAAATTTTCAAAATTAAAGAATACTTGTGGCAAGCTTGTTTGTTAAATATACACCAGATTAATTTGCGCCGACGGTGATCCATAACACTTAAAAGACTGAATGCATAAATTGTTTCTTGTATCCCTTGAAAATTTTAAACTTAAAGAAAGACAGAAAATATCATATATTTTTACTTTCTTCTATCTTTACAAGAAGTATTGGATTCCGGAAATTTTTCGACTTTAAGTTTTCGACGGATTTATACGTTTTAGGGGTCAGAGATTCCGAAAAACCTGTTTATACAAAATATCTGTCTGTGAGTCTGTGACGCTGTCTGTCTGTGTGTATCTATGTGACACAAATTTTGTAGGCACTCTATCTCAAGAAATAATGCACGGAATTTAATAAAAATTTATATTCAGTTAGCCCCTGATATAAATTGGTGCTGATTAGTTTTTGGTGTAAATCACTCAACAAGTGACGCTGCAATGCTGCATTTTTTTTTCAGAATTTCCACTAAAAATATATCTCAATAACTAATGCACGAATTATCATCAAACTTTAGATTCAGGTATACCTTGATATCAATTAGTGCTCTTTATGTTTTTTTTGTAAATCACTCAACAAGTGGCGCTGCTATGCTACATTTTTCAGAATTTCCGCTATAGCTCTATCTCAAGAACTAATGCACGAATTATCAGCAAACTTCAAATTCAAATATACTTTGATATGAATTGTTGCTAAATTGATGTAATTTTTTATACTATTCAAATGATTTAAAGGACGTGATTTATATAAAAGAAAGTTTTGTGATGGCCACAACATACTAGTTCTTATTATACTTTGTGTTCTGTGAACCGCACAAATAATATAATAACAATAAAAAAGTGCGTTAAAATGATTATAATTTTTTTTATCAAAGAATATGCTAATATGTTAAAAATTTTGTACAAAAGAACCAAACCTCAGTACATCTTTTAGTACAAATAGCAATGACTCATATTATTCTTTTAATGACCTACTTTAGCTATATTTTTCCTTTGAGATAAATTCTTGTTCACATAATATATCTAGTATAATACCTTTTTCTATGGAGCTACTTTATTACTCAACAATAAAAAGTGGTATTAGAAGACGAAATTGATTCCTGAACTATAAGAGGTACAATTCATGTGATCCAACAAATCCGTCTACGGAAAGGCTTTAGAAAGATTTGGAAGCGTTTAAAATAATAAATGATTCTTTTAGAAAACCTATTCTTAAAAAGATTCTTTTTCCATAAAAATGTATGAAACACTTTTTATGACATATTTTTTCATATATTTCTGAAATGAAATATATGTGTAATTTGCTAATATAATGTGATATCAATTATTGGTGAAATGTTAGACTTATCATTGGAACTAAAGATGTGTCCGGATTAACAGCTTTAGTAACTCGTTAATTGCTTTGTAAAATAGCTAATAACTTTATTAACCCATTAATAACTTTATTAACTAATTAATAACTTTTTGAATTTTTACTATGTATGATACAGCTCATATTCAAAATATTAGAATAATTGAAAAAAAGTAAGAAGGAAAAAATATTTTTCATTTATTTCTTTTTGATACTAAGTAAATGAAATTAAATTTCTTATAAATTAAATCTGGAATGTTTCGTTAAGATGTTAACATTTATAAAATATAAAATACGGTACAATAAATTAGGTATACAGCTTTCTGAAACATATCAAAACATTATAATAAAATATAGATTGTTTCAAAATATTAAAATATTTTATTTTAAGCAACAATATTACCTAATGAATATGATATAAATGGTAGTTAATATTTTGTAGCATCCCGTTTAGTTTTCATAACAGCATACAATCGATCTTGCATTCTATATACAAGGAGTTTACAAACATTTCTGCCAATATTAGCCCAAATAGACTTTATACGTGCACTGTAAAAAAAAATGGTAACTTTCCATGTAAAATCCAGGAACGTTTCGCCTTTTATCAGGTTTTCAGAATAATTTAGCTCTTTTCTGTGAAATTCTGGTTTTCTTATCTGAAACGTCAAGATAATTCAGATGAAAATACAATACCTCTGTGACATCACTAAGAGATTATCTCTCGTACTTGTCTGTGAAATCTTTAACGAGCAGACTGTGTAAAAAAAAATACACCTATTATTTGGATCTGCATTAATCAGGGGACAATCAAATATGATTCTCACCTATTTTGATTAATTTAAAGTATGTTTTAGAGTTCTTATCTCTAATTATTCTTGTGAAAGGATTTCTTCAAATGGACCTTAGATTTTCAGAAATTAGATGCCGAGTTTTAGCATACGTTTCAAATACCCATTAGTTTGCAGCTCTCAACGTGTCTTTCGTGGTGTGGACGCAGAAAGCTTGCACGCCACCCGTACGACCCGGGTTCGATGCTACCTCTTGACTTTTTTTTTTCTTTTTTAATTAATTTTATATTTTAACACTTTATTACAATATGATTTAAATTTGACATATATTTGACACTTTGAATTGCTGCAAATTTGATTTTTTTTTTCGGAAAAAATATACAATTACGTTTAGGTTTTTTTTTTTTTTTCATGAAAATTTATACGTATTTTATCTAACTTGTAAACTAACATAATCACTGACGAAAATCCAAAATATTTTATGTCTAGATTTTTTTTCTAATTATTATTTACATTTATATATTTTTATATTTTAAGCAAAGTTCAGAAACAATATATCACATATATATTTACTTTATTGAATTTTAACTGAAAATTATTTTTTTCGTGTAAATTATAAATAATAATTTTGATGTCAATTTCAAAATATTTTTTCATTCTAACAAATAATGATAATAAAGCGAAAATTGTCAACTGGAAATGTAAAAATCGTCTGCGGTTCCCGCATGCTGTGAAATGTCAGTAATATCATAATGAAGGGAACGAACATCCAGAGTGAATTATGTCAGCCAGGTATCGGTCCGGATAGCCTAACAGGTAGGACAATTGGCACGACACGCCAAGTATCCAGGTTCGATCCCTGGTCTGGACATTTTTCGCTCTTGTGCTACTCCAGCCTTGAATATGTCAGTAATGTTTTGCTGTCAACAGAAATATTCCTGGTATTTCGCAGGAAACTTACTGGCATTTCTGTAGAAAGTTTTTATCATATACAGTAAAGTACCAGTCATTTTCAAGAAATGTTTCTTGGAAATAATGGGCAACTCAGCTGCCCATTTTTTCCGAGGAACGTTGCGGAATTTTTTTTACAGTGTGCCACTAACTCAGTTTTACTTGAAGGAGGATTTTCTTGTATTTCTTTCTTCATTATATACCATAAATGTTCGATGGGATTAAGGTCTGATGAGTTTAGTGGCCAAGGATGTGCCTTAATGTTGCGTTGGCGGATACAATTCTTATTTGCAGTCATTCCGAGCTATGCGGTGACGCTACATCTTGTTGAAAGATGAAATCATCTTCAAATAAATCTTCTGATGATAGAATCATGTAATATTCCAAAATTTCTTGATATATTTGAGAGTTAACCTTTTCGTAGACTATGTATAACTTTCGAAGTCCTTCTGCAGTTTTGCAACCCCAAACCATGAATCTAGCAGCAAATTTTACGAAACGTTTAAGGCATTCTTCAGCAAATGCTTCTTGTTTCACTCTTCAAACTCTAATACCTTAATTACCATATGAAACAAAAAATATACTTTCATTACTAAATAATATACTTTTCCAGTCGTCTTCGCTCTATAAACGTCTTGATTTACACCAATTCAATGTTATACGCTTTTGTTTTGCAGTCATGAGAAGTTTTGTTATCGGTACACGGTATTCAAACTTAAATTTATGGAGACGTCTTAATGTTGTCGATGTAGAAACTTTAACTTCTTCTTCTTTTCATTTTCGGTGCAAGAATCGCACACATTCAGAACGGTTTTTCTTAATTATACACTTCAGTTTCCTGTTATCTCTAGCATATGTTTTTAGTTTTATGCCGTCATTTCGGCGATTATTTTGAAAATTTCCATTTTTTGAATATTGTGTTAGTATCTTATTAACGCTTGATTGCGAACAATGTAATTAATTCGCTATATAATATTTATTTTTACCGTGCCGATGCAAATCTACCATACGAAGTTTAATAGATTCAGGAATGTCACTCACGCGACCCATTTTAAGACGGAAAAGCAAACAAACTGCAAAAAAAAAATACGGATTTTAAATACAATCGTCTGAATTTAAACAATGATGTCACCAGTTATGAATTGATAATAATTAAAGGAGAATTAATGTGAAATATTCTAATGTTTTGAATCACTTGAATAAATTTTGACTATTATTTTGACTTTTCAAAATAATTTTCTTTTCAATTAATCTTTTCAAAAATGATATTATTTTTAAAATAATAAATAAGTTTAATCAACAATAAGTTCTTAATAAAAATGTCGTTTGCATATTTGCATTAAAAGACATTAAATTACTAAACAATACAGTCAATTTGTAAAAAAAAAAAAAAAAAAAATAAATAAATAAATAAAATAAAAAATAAAAAAATAAAAAAAAATTATTCTAATATTTCGAATATGAGCTGTACAAACTATTACTTGTTATTTCATTCGCAAGAAATTTAATCGATTCAACATTGTTGATTAAGAGAATTATTTTATGATCCTATAATTAAAAATGTATATGACCAAACAAATCGCTATTAAGCAGTGGCTTTTCTGATGTTTTCATATAACATATCTGCGTTTTTAACTCTTTCCAACTTGTCTGTTTGTCCGTCTGGCCGTCGCGCCGAGCTCTGACTCCAATAAATATACTAGGATTACCATATGAGACATTCCGAAGACAATCCGACTAACTTTTTTTAAACAAAGGAACATTGAAAATTTTCCTTATATTTATACAATGATGAAAAGATACCCTTGATTAAAAGAAAATTAATGAGTTCAATCAAAATATCCAGAGGAAAGAAATTATATAGATACAATATTTTTATAGTTACAATAACTTTAACTTTTTATACTGAACACTTTCGTTTGATGGAGTTAATCGACTTGTGCCCTGAACGGCTCATATAATCATCACATTCTATTGACGTTTATATCTGTAAAAAATAATGTGCGTACTATTTATTGTTCTTTTAAACACTTAAAAAAATTATTTAATGTTACTCTAGAATATTGGTGGCGATATGCTGCAGCAAATTTTATGGAGTAATTTAACTTAAATAAATGTGTAATTTAAACTGATGTAACTGGTGTAATATTACACATTGGTGTAACGTAACCCCAATTATATTGGTTAAATTGCGCAATAAATGGGAGGCAGCAAAGCTTCCACCTATTGTATGGAGTAACGTTATTATTTTTTTATTATTATTATTTTTTTTGTGTGCAGGGGCAGGTAAAAGTATTTTGTTACATTATGATTAATGTGAAAAAAATACTTTCAAGTGAATTTAGAAATGTTACAGTATTTCAAAATAAGGAAATTGATATAGATTTATGTTACATACTGAAATATGCATTATATGGAATGTAATGTGCAAAGCATTTACAAAGCCATACAAAAGAATTCCGTTCCACATTTGTCAGCAGGGAAAATTATTTGCTGCTTATTTTTATTGTATTACACCATTTGGATTATAATATAATTTTGATATACATTTGTGAGACTCTCTGCAATTTACTTGCTGTAGAATGTGATGTGCAGATCATTTATCATTCGTTTATATGGATACAACAAAAGAAATTGAATATAGTACTGTTGCCGAAGTAGTGTATATTATTGATAAATTTTCAAAGTGGGTTCAAAGTAAGGATATGTGTTTTCAATTTAACTACATTTTTGCATCTTACGATATATGTATAAATGCTATATATGATATAACGTGCTACACAAAATTATTCGTATGCATTATTATATCGGTGCATAAAATTCGTAAAGGTGGTTTTTAATTCCGTTACGTAATTGAAAGTGAACTATATTCAATATAGTAGGATATGTTTGTAGTATATAAATAAAATCATATAGAGGGCTACGCAAAGGACTGGATACATGACTGCCTATGAGTGATATTTTTTTTTTTTTTGAAATATGATTTCATATGTTTTTGCGTGTCTCATCCTGAATTAAAATGTAGCTTAGGATAAAGAGCTTTACAAAACAATTCGAATATGTTTCCGTCTATTTGGGAAAATTGCTGAAGTTGAATTTTTAACCCATTTTCCATACTCTTACAAAATTAAATTTTAGCATACTATGTAGAATATATACAAATCTATATATCGAAAACAAATAAAGTGTAGTAATTTTTCCGTCTATGTACTGTAATTAATGAAATCTGGTTTTTAAATATGTTATGCGTTTTCTAAACTTTTTAATTGTGTATCTTATTTACCTTATTAAACAGAGAGGTTTTTTTAAGTATTCTAGATGTGTTCGAAAGTCAGTGGCGTGGCGTGAAAATTTTCGGTGGTCATCGCAATTATTTAAGTTTGTGGTGAAAAATTATTAACTCTAAAATTCAATGGTTGAATGTTCAAAAAAGAAACTTTAAATCTTACCTTCACTTATACATGAACTCCAAATGTTCTGCTAAAACTGGATCGTAGAGTTTTAAAAGCTTATTAAGAGTTTTAAAATATTGCTTGGTCATCGCCGCATCCAGCGATGACCGGACGCCACGCCACTGTCGAAAGTGATTCATAATCTATGCTTAACGTATGATTTCTCTTTCTAGTTTTTATTAGATCCTTAACCTCATTTTCAATCCATAGTATAAAAAGCTTGCACTTCCTCTAAGCTTGTGTGTTTTAAGCTCTCTGGACTCTTAAAGCTTTAAAATTTTCGATATTTGAGATTTTTTACATCTTAAACTCCTATTTTATCAGAACATTTTGATATAATAGAAATTCCTTGAAATTCCAATTAGAACAGATGTTTTGATTTTTAGAATTATACCAGCTCATAGCTAAAATAGCATTTCCGAGACTTTCATGTCATTTTTATCAAAATGACTTATTAAAATTAAAAAAATATATTTAAATATAAATTTATTTAGGTTCAGGCTAATTATTATAATCTGAAGAATAATTAGTCACCAAAATTTTCATTTTAGTTAAAAAATTATTTTTTAATCCTGTGAGTGATTCGTCATACAAATTAGCTACTCGACAAATATCTAACAGTTTCAAGCACACTATAAATATTAATTATGCATCTTGTAATTTTTTAAATATATGAAATGAAAGTACTTTACAATTTAAGTTATTAAATGTTATTAATGGTATTTTTTTCGTTTTTTCCATGTTTAAGAGTCCTGAGACCCCTTAAATAAATTATACTTATTTACATTGACTATTTTTCGAATACTAAAGCTTTTTTTCTTGCATTTTATTTTCTATTGTAATAAATCTCACAAAACAACTGTCTTATGCAACATCTATTAAAAAAGAATTATGATATTTATATCGTATTTTATACGTTTATGATATTTTAATCTTGCATGTCTTGCATAATCTTGCATGCACCAAACAACTGTCTTATGCAACATCTATTAAAAAAAATATGATATTTATGTGGTATTTTATACGTTTATGATATTTTAATCTTGCATGTCTGGTGGGTTTTATAATTAGATCCATTGAAACTTTTTGAAATGCGAGTATAATATCGTACGTAATATCTAAATTTTTACTTAAATAACGTAATGCCATGTCAATTGTTCATGTTCGTATTATAAAGCGATTTGTTTTATTTTTCAATTTTTAAGTGTAGTTTTATACAATTTGGTATACGCGCTTTTGAATGTTGCAAGACACTTAAGACAGCACTTGAGAAAATTAGAAAAAAATAATTTAAATAAAGAACAGCATCAGGACATTTCAAAGAAGCAAGTGAACAAAGACTGACAATAAATTTCAAAGATTAAAGAAATATATCTCTATGTCTCTTGTTTCCTTTGTAAAGTTATTATTTTTACTTTTTACATTTTCTTTTATGTTTGTCTGTACATCTTTATATAAAATGTTATACATGTCTTTGAGTAATTATCTTGCTATAAGCCACTAGTAAAGCAATTGTTTAGAAAAATATTTATTTTTTCACGATTTTCACGTATAAGTTAAGATTGAAAAAGAAAAACATGTTAAAGACGTTTAAGAAGATTAAATGAACAAAGACTTTTAAGACACTTCATAGATAAAATGAATGTTCCACCTCGACTCTTTTAGGTAGCTTTCTTTACAAAAAGCTACCTATTGCAGCCGTTAGGAGGAAAGCGATTTCAAAAAATTTTGGTATATTTTCATCGATCATGACCCCCAGACCCCGAAACCACCCTCCGTTCAAAATTGATATATATATATATATATATCAATATATATATCAATATATATATATATATATATATATATCTGACCTATGTCACACTGTAACTCTCGTATTTATGAACCGATTTGGATGTAATTCGGTGAGTACATAGTACATACCAATGTCTCGACCGAGTTCGTTGGCCAGCTTCATCCGCCATTTTGTTTCAGAATGGCGGCTATTTAAAATTTTTAAAAAAATTTAAAATTTGAAATGTGGTACCAAAAAATTGAAAATGGAAAAATATTTTTTTCTTATGTATTTGACCTTTGTACAAAGACTCCGTAGCAGTTTTTTTTTTCGTCTATATCTTAAAAAATGGCTGAGTTATAGCTTTTTGAATTTCTAGCGAAGCTGACATTTTGAAACGTCCTGAATTTTGTCACGCGATAAAAGGCGTATTTATGAACCGATTTGGATTAACTTCGTTTATACATAGTACAGACCAATGTCTCGAACGAGTTCGTTGGCCAGCTTCATCCGCCATCTTGTTTAAAAATGGCGGCCATTTAAAATTTTAAGAAAAATTTAAATTTGAAATGTGGTAGCAAAAAATTGAAAATTGAAAAAATATTTTTTTCTTATGTGATTGACCTTGATAAAAAAATTCGGCAGCAGTTTTTGTTTGGTCTATATCTTAAAAAAATGGCTAAGTTATAGCATTTTGAATTTCTAGCGTGGCTGACATTTTGAAACGTCCTTATTTTTGCAACGTGATAACAGACGTATTTATGAACCGATTTGGATGTACCTTGGTGTGTACATAGTACATACAAATAACTCAACCGAGTTCGTTGACCAGCTTCATTCGCCATCTTGTTTCAAAATGGTGGCCATTTAAAAAAATTAAAAATGAGATACCAAAAAATTGGAAAATGAAAAAGTTTTTTTTTGTATGTGTTTGACCTTAATACAAAGATTCCGGAACAGGTTTTGTTTCGTCTACATCTAAAAAAATTGGCTGAGTTATAACATTTTGAATTTCTATTGTGGCTGACATTTTAGAACGACCTGATTTTTGTCACGCGATAACAGGCGTATTTATGAACCGATTTGAATGTAACTTGGTCTGTACATAGTACATACCAATGTCTCGACCGAGTTCGTTAGCCAGCTTCATTCGCCATCTTGTTTCAAAAGGGTTGCCATTTAAAAAAAAAATGTAATTTAAAATTTAAAATGAGGTATTAAAAAATTGGAAAATGAAAAAGATTTTTTTTATGTGTTTGGCCTTGATACAAAGATTCTGGAGCAGTTTTTGTTTCTGAAAATTTGTTCTTTTGTTTATATCTTAAAAAGTGGTTGAATTGTAGCACTTTGAATTTCTATCATGGCTATCACTTTGAAACGATCTTGTATTTGTCACGCGATACCACACTTATTCGCCTATTTCGATGGAAGAAGGCATGTGGATAGTATACATCAATATCTCGACCAAGTTCGCTGGCCAGCTTCATCAGCCATCTTGTTTCAAAATGGCGGCCATTAAATTAAAAAAGTCCTTCCGGCCAGTGCCGGGAGGAAGAGGTAGCTTTCATAATCTTTATTTTAAAAAAGCCAAATTATATCATTCAAACACACGAAGCTCAATTTAGTGGAAACCGAATATAGGAGATTCAATACTAATTTTTATCAATATAATGAATGAGAATTTCGCGAAATTAGTCAGCTTTATCCAAGCTGCTTTTATTTAAAGTAACTTATATTTGGCTGCCAAATTCGGCGATTTCTTAAAGTGCCTGCCATTTTAAGACAACATGGTGGATGAGGCTAAGCAGTGAAGTTGGTCGAGACCTTAGTAATTGCTGTGCACATGCTCACTCACATCGGAATCGGTTAATATATAGGAGTGCTGTCGCATGCAAAAAATCAGATTTTTCAAAATGTCACCCACAATAGAAATTGAAACTGCTATATCTGAGCCATTTTTTAAGGTAAAGACAAACAAAAAATGCTCCTGAATCCTTATATCAAGGTCAAATACTTAAGAAAGAAACCTTTTTCAATTTCTAATTTTTTTGCACCTCACTTTAAATATATATATATTTTTTTAATTTAATGGTCTCCATTTTGAAACAAGATGGCTGATGAATCTGCCAGCAAACTTGGTCGAGGTGTTGATGTATACTATCCACATGCCTTCTTACATCGAAATAGGCGAACACGTGTCTTATCGCGTGACAAATACAAGATCGTTTCAAAATGTTAGCCATGCTAGAAATTCAAAGTGCTATAAATCAACTATTTTTTAAGATATAAACAAAAGAACAAATTTTCAGAAACAAAAACTACTCCGGAATCTTTGTATCATGGCCAAACACATAAAAAAATCTTTTTCATTTTCCAATTGTTTAATACCTCATTTTGAATTTTAAATTTAATTTTTTTTAAATGGCAACACTTTTGAAACAAGATGGCGAATGAAGCTGGCCAACGAACTCGGTCGAGACATTGGTATGTACTATGTACAGACCAAGTTACATCCAATTAGGTTCATAATTACGCCTGTTATCGCGTGACAAAAATCAGGTCGTTTTAAAATGTCAGCCACAAGAGAAATTCAAAATGCTATTACTCAGCCATTTTTTTTAGATATAGACGAAAGAAAAACTGTTCCGGAATCTTTGTATTAAGGTCAAACACATACAAAAAAAATCTTTTTCACTTTCCAATTTTTTGGTATCTCATTTAATTTTTTTTATTTTTTAATTTTTTTAAATGGCCGCCATTTTGAAACAAGATGGCGGATGAAGCCGGCCAACGAACTCGGTCGAGATATTTGTATGTACTATGTACACACCAAGGTACATCCAAGTCGGTTCATAAATACGCCAGTTATTACGTGAGAAAAATCAGCACGTTTCAAAATGTCAGCCACGCTAGAAATTCAAAATGCTATAACTCAGCCATTTTTTAAGATATAGACGAAACAAAAACTGCTCCGGAATCTTTGTATAAAGGTCAAATACATAAGTAAAAAATATTTTTCCATTTTTAATTTTTTGGTACCACATTTCAAGTTTTAAATTTTTTTAAAAATTTTAAATGGCCGCCATTTTGAAACAAAACGTCGGATGAAGCTGGCCAACGAACTCGGTCGAGACATTGGTATGTACTATGTACACACCGAATTACATCGAAATCGGTTCATAATTACGGGAGTTACAGTGTGACATAGGTCAGATATACATATATATATATATATATATATATATATATATATATATATATATATATATATAAATTTTGAACGGAGGGTGGTTTCGTGGTCTGGGGGTCATGATCGATGAAAATATACCAAAATTTTTTGAAATCGCTTTCCTCCGAACGGCTGCAATAGGTAGCTTTTTTGTAAAGAAAGCTACCTAAAATATATATATATTTAAAGTGAGGTGCAAAAGAATTAGAAGTGGAAAAAGGTTTCTTTTTTAAGTATTTGACCTTGATATAAGGATTCAGGAGCATTTTTTGTTTGTCTTTATCTTAAAAAAGTCCTTCCGGCCAGTGCCGGGAGGAAGAGGTAGCTTTCATATTCCTTGTTTTAAAAAAGCCAACTTATATTATTCAAACACACAAAGCTCAATTAAGTGGAAACCGAATATAGGAGATTGAATACTAATTTTTATCAATACTAAATCATTATGAATGAGAATTTCGCGAAATTCAGCTGTATCCAAGCTGCTTTTATTTAATGTAACTTATATTTGGCTGCCAAATTCGGCGATTTCTTAAAGTGCCTACCATTTTAAGACAGTATGGTGGATGAGTCTAACCTGTGAACTTGGTCGAGACCTTAGTAATTGCTGTGCACATGCTCACTCACATCGGAATCGGTTGATATATACGAGTGCTGTCGCAGGCAAAAAATCAGATTTTTCAAAATGTTACCCACGTTAGAAATTGAAACTGCTATATCTGAGCCATTTTTTAAGATAAAGACAAACAAAAAATGCTCCTGAATCTTTATATCAAGGTCAAATACTTAAGAAAGAAACCTTTTTCAATTTCTAATATTTTTGCATCTCACTTTAAATATATTTTTTTTATTTAATGGTCGCCATTTTGAAACAAGATGGCTGATGAAGCTCGCCAGCGAACTTGGTCGAGATATTGATGTATACTATCCACATGCCTTCTTCCATCGAAATAGGCGAATACGTGTGGTATCGCGTGACAAATACAAGATCGTTTCAAAGTGTTAGCCATGATAGAAATTCAAAGTGCTATAATTCAACCACTTTTTAAGATATAAACAAAAGAACAAATTTTCAGAAACAAAAACTGCTCCAGAATCTTTGTATCAAGGCCAAACACATAAAAAAAAATCTTTTTCATTTTCCAATTTTTTAATACCTCATTTTAAATTTTAAATTACATTTTTTTTTTTTAAATCACAACCCTTTTGAAACAAGATGGCGAATGAAGCTGGCCAACGAACTCGGTCGAGACATTGGTATGTAGTATGTACAGACCAAGTTACATTCAAATCGGTTCATAAATACGCCTGTTATCGCGTGACAAAAACCAGGTCGTTTTAAAATGTCAGCCACAATAGAAATTCAAAATGTTATAACTCAGCCATTTTTTTAGATATAGACGAAACAAAACCTGTTCCGGAATCTTTGTATTAAGGTCAAACACATACGAAAAAAATCTTTTTCATTTTCCAATTTTTTAGTATCTCATTTTAAATTTAATTTTTTTTAAATTTTTTTAAATGGCCGCCATTTTGAAACAAGATGGCGGATGAAGCTGGCCAACGAATTCGGTTGAGTTATTTGTATCTACTATGTACACACCAAGGTACATCCAAATCGGTTCATAAATACGTCTGTTATCACGTGGCAAAAATCAGGACGCTTCAAAATGTCAGCCACGCTAGAAATTCAAAATTCTATAACTCAGCCATTTTTTAAGATATAGACGAAACAAAAACTGCTCCCGAATCTTTTTATCAAGGTCAAACACATAAGAAAAAAGTCCTTCCGGCCAGTGCCGGGAGGAAGAGGTAGCTTTCATATTCCTTGTTTTAAAAAAGCCAACTTATATTATTCAAACACACAAAGCTTGTTGCGTTGTCGGTGAGACTGCAGGTTCGGTAAATCCAAATTATTTCATAGTGCTTCGAAGAATAAAAACGTCTTCATAACTTAGTTCTAATATATTGTAAATAAAATTCGTAACTTGAATAAGTAAACACACTCTACAGTTCAAATTAAACTTCTTTCTTAAAAAACAACTATGTACATTTTATTTACAAATATATAGGTATATTAATATTATTATTACTCTCATTTGAGAGTTCCATTATTACCGTCAGACCGGTTCAAAACAAACTTTACATCTACACTGAAAAGAAAATCGGAAAACAATAAAAAGGGGGTTGCCACAATGCCGACTAACAGAAAATGGCAAGCATCGCCAAGTTGGCATTCTCAACATCCTGCCCCGGGCTGAACACTTAGTTCAGCATCTATATTAAACAATTTAATAAACATAAGAATATACTTACATACATGACAAATTTTCAGATACATACAGCTACAGATATAAAAGCAAAAATAATAAGAATGCTGCAATCTACGAAAGAAAATAAAACACATGAATTGTATGAAAATTAAACAATAATAAGGGTAAATATGAGTAACAAAACAAATTAAATGTTCGATAATAGTTCTTATTTTTAGTGTAAGAGTTTTAGTGTCTTTTAGTCCACTAAGTCCAATTCAAGATTATATAGCAATTGCACAGGTCGTTTAAGATCGCCTTTTGCAGTCTGTAATACACATGATCTGATTTTCGAGTCACGACCAAATATGAGTTCTTTAACACGACCACACTTCCACATATGTTTTGGGAGCTTTTCATCATGAATTATCACTATATCGTTAACTTTGAACTGAGGCGATGAATTTATGTTTTTCACTTGAAAAGCAGATCTAAGTTCTAACAAATATTCGTTTCTCCACCTTTTCCAAAAGTGGTCAGTAATTTGTTGCTTATATTTATATTTTCTCGTCAACAAAATCTTATTGGATTTCTCTTGCGTACAGACTGGTAATCCATAAGAAGGTAAGGACATTAATCGTTTACCAACTAAAAAATGAGATGGCGTTAAAGGTGATGGTTCAGCATTTTCTTCGTAGAGATAACATAAGGGACGTGAATTAATCACTGCTTCAATTTCTGTAAGTATTGTTTCTAGCTCTTCATAACGGAGACAAGTTTTTCCTAGAACCTTTTTTAAAGGTGTTTTAACTGATCTGACCATCCTTTCCCAGAAGCCGCCCCACCAGGAAGCCCTGGGAATTATAAACTTCCATATTATTTTATTCTTTCTCAAGTAATCAAAAATTTCTTGCTTAGAAATTCTTTCCCAAGCATCTTTTAACACCAAATCAGCCTTAGAAAATGTCTTGGCATTGTCACTGTACATTATTTTGCAGAAACCTCTCCTAGAGAAAAATCTTCGTAGTGCTAAGATAAAGGTTTCAGTACTTAGATTGGTGACTAACTCTAGATGAATCGCTCTGGTTACAGCACATGTGAATACGACAATATAAGCCTTCCCAGTGCCTTCAGAAGTTTTATAATAAATCGGACCGGCAAAATCGACACCAGAGGTTTCAAAAACTGGTGTTTTGATGATTCTATCTTTCGGTAAAGGTGCTATTTCCACCTTTCCAGGAATAGCATTAAGTTTTCGACATATCATACACGATCTTAAGACGGATTTTACAAATCTTCTTCCCTTTAATATAAAATACCTTTCACGAAGGTGAGCTAAAGTGACAGCTACACCAAAATGGTTCATTCTTTCATGAGCATCCTTAATTAGTAATTTTACAAAATAAGATTTATTAGGAAGTATCCACGGATGTTTTTCCTGCTCTGTAACTTCAGAAAACTGAAGTCTTCCGGATAAAACAAGTAAGTCATTTTCATCGAATTGTGGATTAAGGTTGTACAAAGAAGAATCTTTATTAAGTGTTTTTTTTGTTTAAGTGCTTCTATTTCAACTTTAAATGAAGTTTCCTGAGTTTGTTTAATCCAGTATTTTTCTGCTGTTTCTATTTCTGAGGTAGTTAAAGGTCCTAAAATTTTAGGGTTTTTCGAATTGGCATTATGAATAAAACGCATTATCCAAGCAGTAATATTATACACGCGATTTAAACTACTGAACTTTGCCATATCAAATACTGGCTTAGGGATAGAGTTTGATTCGTTACACAATAATGTTAAATTTGGTTTTGCTTTCATTTCATTAAAAGCTTCGGGAACCATTTCTATAGCCCTTTTTGAAGGCCACAAATCTTCTGATAGTGATAACCAAGGTGGGCCGCACCACCATACATTATTACCCATTAACTTCGATAAGTTTTCCCCTCGCGTAAGCAGATCTGCAGGGTTTTCTTTTCCGGGACAATAATTCCAGTCCTTTGGATCTGTCAATGACTGAATTTCGGTTACACGATTGGAAATAAAGTGTTTCCAGTTTGTAGTAGAACCCTTAATCCAACAGATAGTTATCTCTGAGTCCGACCATAACTTTATATTTAAATTCGAAATATGTAATTTTTGTTTTAAATATTTCCACATTCTAGCGGCAACTACTGCACTGATCAATTCCAGCCGTGGAATAGTTAACTTCTTGAGGGGGGGTATTCTACATTTACTCCAAACAAAACTTGTTTGAATTTCGCCAGTTAATGAAATGGAACGCAAATAAGCAACTGCTCCATACCCTTTGGGACTAGCATCACAGAATATGTGAATTTGTGAATTTTCAGAAATGTTTATCATATTAGGAAAATATTTTCGGGTTATTTCGAATGTGCGTAAATGTACAACTTCTGAACACCAAGTGTTCCACTCGCATTTCAAATCTTCAGGTAATTTATTGTCCCACTCTAAACCTCTTTGCCATGTTTCTTGCAACAAGGCTTTAATACGTATTACAAATGGATTCACAAATCCTAATGGATCATAAATTTTCAGTAACATTTTAAGAACTGTTCGCTTCGTGGGATCATCGATGTAATATTCTTCAAAGGGCTGCGCATCTAACATCAAAATATCAGATTCAGTATTCCATATCAGTCCAAGCACTTTTAAGATACTACCTGTGTTTTCCTCACTCATACCTAAGTTACCAGATTCCCACATTTCCCTAAGTTTAATAGAATTTGTTTTTAATTTCCTCAAATTCATCCCAGCTTCTTTAAGAATTTCAGAAGCTGTAACTGATAAATAATAAGCTTCGTTATCTAAATCTGATCCGGAAATTAAATCATCGACATAGAGGGAATTATCTAACATATATACAACATTTGGATGTTCATCTCGATATTTCTTTATATGATGTTTAATTGTGGCAGCCAAAATAAATGGTGAGCATGTAACGCCAAATGGTACACGTCTAAATCTTAAAATTTTGAAAAAGTTGTTTGTGTCATTATCGAACCAAAGAAATTTAAGGTAATCTCGGTCTTCTTCAGCTACAGAAATTTGAAGAAAGGCCTTTTCAATATCTGCACAAAACGCAGTATTGAATTTTCTGAAATTAATAATAATTTCTAATAAATCGGGGTTCAAATTTGGGCCACCGTACAAACAATCATTTAATGATTTGCTATTTTCTTTTGAGGAAGCATCAAATACCATTCTAACTTTAGTTGTGGGTTTATCATCTCGCAAGACAGGTCGGTGGGGCATAAAATATCCGCTATCTACAGTTTTATTAGAACATGCTTCCACTATGTTATTTAATTCCTGTTCAATCACAATTTCTTTATATTTCTGCAATAATTCCTTATCTTTAAGCAATTTTCGATTTAAGTTAATAAATCGGTTTCTAGCATTGTTATAATTACTTCCTAAATCTCTTCTATCATCTTTCCATAACAATTTAGCTTCGTATCGGTGCTCAAGAAAATGCAAATTGTTTTCGAATTTTTCGATTATCTCTTTATCTAATTCAGAAATATTTTCTTCAGTGTTCATCCCTAAAGTTTCTAACTCCCACAATGTTTTCAAATCATTTTGAATAGGTTTCATAACCTGAGTGGACAAGACCCCAGCTTGCTTACTCTCACTGTTTTTATTTACGTCAATTGTCCCGCAGAGGGAATGCCCAAATAAATTTTCACAGACGAACAATGATTTATTTATGGGGTATGTTTTGTCATTAATTTGATATAAATAATCAGCTCCTATTAATATATCAACATCACTATTTTCCAAATGTTCCCACGTGTCAAGACGAAATTTGGAAAGTCTTCTCTTAATTTTGATTGGAAGAGGAGGAATTTGTATCAGAGAATTAGTTATTAGCGGTGTGACTAATGCTTCAATTATTATACTACGTTTTCTATTCGTCAAGTGAATTAGCTTTAGCTTAACGACATCATAACATCGTTCTTCAGATTTTCTCGAACCGAAAGTATAGACAATTAATTTTTCCTTTCTAATGACCTCAGGTTTTAATTTTGAAACTAAATTTTCTGTAATAAAAGTTCGATGACTAGCAGAGTCAAATAAACAAAGAGCAGTTTCTGAATTTTCACCCGCTTCCACTTTTACATGAATTGTTTGCAATATTACTTCTCTACTGATATTATTTATATTGCCTTTGCAATGATATACGGAGGAAATAATGCTACCTGAATTTTTTGATTCTTCTGTTTTTTTATTAGAATTACAAAGTATAGTATGATGATATGTTTTACCACACACTTTGCAATTTTCATTCGAAATTTTACAAAAATTCGCGATGTGAAATTTACGGAAGCATTTAAAGCACCTTCCTTCCCTTTTTAATTTTTCTCGCATTTCCGGAATGGTGAAAGACTTACACTTTTCAGTATCGTGATCAGTTTGATTACAAAATATGCAGTTATTTTTAATATTTGTGGTTAAGGCAGAAGCTGATGGAATGAATTTTTTATAATTTTTCTTATAATTTTCCTGCTTCTCAGGGATTTTTTCAAAATGGTTTAATTGGACAGTGGTCTCGCGAGATTCAATTTCATCTTTAATGAAATTTATCAACTCATTAACATCCCAGTCAGTGTTTTTAATTCGTTTTCTATTAAATTCTAGTGCAATATCTGATGGAATAAGTTTCAGAAGAATCGGACATAACAAGTGCCCATATGAACCTGATACAACACCTAAAGAATTAAGATTTCTTATTTGAATTTCGCATTCATCATACAAATCTCTAAAAGCCTTAATGTTACTAGAATTTCGTACTGGTTTCAAATTTAGCAGTTTAGTCATGTGACTATTTATTACCAGGTCATTACGACCAAAACGATTTTTCAATAATTCTATAGCATGAGCATAATTTTCCTTAGTCAGCGAAAAGCCTGCTATAGTATTTGCAGCACTTCCGCCCAAAAGTGACTTTAAGTAGGAAAATTTATCAATCGGAGTTAAATGTTCATTATTGTCAATCGCATTCGAAAACTGACTCCAAAATTCGAGCCATAAACACGAATCACCATAATATTTAGATATATTAAGTTTAGGAAGTTTAATCAAATTTTGATTCAGATTTTTCTGACTTTTTAGTAGAGAACTATTGTTGCTACTACTATCACTTTCAATGTCTGAAGAATCTTGTTTAGTTTCAGGAGTAACTGTGTTATCATTTAAAAATTTGGAAATTTTATATTTCCATTCAATAATATTCTCATTATAAGATTCCGATTTCTCGATTTCTTTTTCAAATTCAGTACTTGGAACCAGTGGTTCAATTTCAGAATTTAATGATTTTAAAGTTTTCATTTTGTCATTCAATTGCTGTTTCAAAAGATCCAGCTGTGATTTTCTATTCTCAAGCTCTAATTCTTGTGTATTATCTAATAAATCCCTTATTTTATCAAATATTTTTGTTGTTTGACTACGAATCGTAGCTCTTTTTTTTTTCAATGTTTCGAAATCCATCATAAAATAAAGAATTCAATTTATTCTATACAGTTCAGTTAATAAATGTATTCATAATTCTATTTATTCAATATAATTTAATTTGAGGTACTTACCTCAATCGATGATGAAATCCAGACGTCCTGTCGCGGACGCCAGAAAAAATGTTGCGTTGTCGGTGAGACTGCAGGTTCGGTAAATCCAAATTATTTCATAGTGCTTCGAAGAATAAAAACGTCTTCATAACTTAGTTCTAATATATTGTAAATAAAATTCGTAACTTGAATAAGTAAACACACTCTACAGTTCAAATTAAACTTCTTTCTTAAAAAACAACTATGTACATTTTATTTACAAATATATAGGTATATTAATATTATTATTACTCTCATTTGAGAGTTCCATTATTACCGTCAGACCGGTTCAAAACAAACTTTACATCTACACTGAAAAGAAAATCGGAAAACAATAAAAAGGGGGTTGCCACAATGCCGACTAACAGAAAATGGCAAGCATCGCCAAGTTGGCATTCTCAACAAAGCTCAATTAAGTGGAAACCGAATGTAGGAGATTGAATACTAATTTTTATCAATACTAAATCATTATGAATGAGAATTTCGCGAAATTGAGCTGTATCCAAGCTGCTTTTATTTAATGTAACTTATATTTGGCTGCCAAATTCGGCGATTTCTTAAAGTGCCTACCATTTTAAGACAGTATGGTGGATGAGTCTAACCTGTGAACTTGGTCGAGACCTTAGTAATTGCTGTGCACATGCTCACTCACATCGGAATCGGTTGATATATACGAGTGCTGTCGCAGGCAAAAAATCAGATTTTTCAAAATGTTACCCACGTTAGAAATTGAAACTGCTATATCTGAGCCATTTTTTAAGATAAAGACAAACAAAAAATGCTCCTGAATCTTTATATCAAGATCAAATACTTAAGAAGGAAACCTTTTTCAATTTCTAATTTTTTTGCACCTCACTTTAAATATATATATATTTTTTAATTTAATGGCCGCCATTTTGAAACAAGATGACTGATGAATCTGGCCAGCGAACTTGGTCGAGGTGTTGATGTATACTATCCACATGCGTCTTACATCGAAATAGGCGAATACGTGCGTTATCGCGTGACAAATACAAGATCGTTTCAAAATGTTAGCCATGCTAGAAATTCAAAGTGCTATAAATCAACCATTTTTTAAGATATCAACAAAAGAACAAATTTTCAGAAACAAAAACTGCTCCGGAATCTTTGTATCAAGGCCAAACACATTAAAAAAATCTTTTTTATTTTCCAATTTTTTAATACCTCATTTTGAATTTTAAATTTAATTTTTTTAAATGGCAACCCTTTTGAAACAAGATAGCGAATGAAGCTGGCCAACGAACTCGGTCGAGACATTGGTATGTACTACGTACAGACCAAGTTACATCCAAATAGGTTCATAAATACGCCTGTTATCGCGTGACAAAAATCAGGTCGTTTTAAAATGTCAGTCACAAGAGAAATTCAAAATGCTATTACTCAGCCATTTTTTTTTTAGATATAGACGAAAAAAAAACTGTTCCGGAATCTTTGTATTAAGATCAAACACATACAAAAAAAATCTTTTTCATTTTCCAATTTTTTGGTATCTCATTTAAATTTTTTTATTTTTTAATTTTTTTAAATGGCCGCCATTTTGAAACAAGATGGCGGATGAAGCTGGCCAACGACCTCGGTCGAGATATTTGTATGTACTATGTACACACCTAGGTACATCCAAGTCGGTTCATAAATACGCCTGTTATTACGTGAGAAAAATCAGGACGTTTCAAAATGTCAGCCACGCTAGAAATTCAAAATGCTATAACTCAGCCATTTCTTAAGATATAGACGAAACAAAAACTGCTCCCGAATCTTTTTATCAAGGTCAAACACATAAGAAGAAAATATTTTTTTCAATTTTCAATTTTTGGTACCACATTTCAAATTTAAATTTTTCTTAAAAATTTAAATGGCCGCCATTTTTAAACAAGATGGCGGGTGAAGCTGGCCAACGAACGCGATCGAGACATTGGTATGTACTATGTATAAACGAAGTTACATCTAAATCGGTTCATAAATACGCCTTTTATCTCGTGACAAAATTCAGGACGTTTCAAAATGTCAGCCACGCTAGAAATTCAAAATGCTATAACTCAACCATTTTTTAAGATATAACGAAACAAAAACTGCTCCGAAATCTTTGTATAAAGGTCAAATACATAAGAAAAAAATATTTTTCCATTTTCAATTTTTTGGTACCACATTTCAAATTTTAAATTAAAAAAAAAATTTTAAATGGCCGCCATTTTGAAACAAAATGGCGGATGAAGTTGGCCAACGAACTCGGTCGAGAGATTGGTATGTTCTATGTACACACCGAATTAAATCCAAATCGGTTCATAAATACGCCTTTTATCGCGTGACAAATTTCAGGACGTCTCAAAATGTCAGCCACGCTAGAAATTCAAAATGCTATAACTCAGCCATTTTTTAAGATATAGACGAAACAAAAATTGCTCTGGAATCTTTGTATAAAGGTCAAATACATAAGAAAAAAATATTTTTCCATTTTTAATTTTTTGGTACCACATTTCAAGTTTTAAATTTTTTTTTTTAATTTTAAAGGGCCGCCATTTTGAAACAAAATGGCGGATGAAGCTGGCCAACGAACTCGGTCGAGACATTGGTATGTACTATGTACACACCGAATTACATCGAAATCGGTTCATAATTACGGGAGTTACAGTGTGACATAGGTCAGATATATATATATATATATATATATATATATATATATATATATATATATCAATTTTGAACGGAGGGTGGTTTCGGGGTCTGGGGGTCATGATCGATGAAAATATACCAAAATTTTTTGAAATCGCTTTCCTCCGAACGGCTGCAATAGGTAGCTTTTTTGTAAAGAAAGCTACCTAAAAATATTTCTTCAATTTTCAATTTTTTGGTACCACATTTCAAATTTAAAATTTTCTTAAAATTTTAAATGGCCGCCATTTTTAAACAAGATGGCGGATGGAGCTGGCCAACGAACTCGGTCGAGACATTGGTCTGTACTATGTATAAACGAAGTTACATCCAAATCGGTTCATAAATACGCCTTTTATCGCGTGACAAAATTCAGGACGTTTCAAAATGTCAGCTTCGCTAGAAATTCAAAATGCTATAACTCAGCCATTTTTTAAGATATAGACAAAACAAAAACTGCTACGGAGTCTTTGTATAAAGGTCAAATACATAAGAAAAAAATATTTTTTCATTTTCAATTTTTTGGTACCACATTTCAAATTTTAAATTTTTTTAAATTTTTTAAATGGCCGCCATTTTGAAACAAAATGGCGGATGAAGCTGGCCAACGAACTCGGTCGAGACATTGGTATGTACTATGTACACACCGAATTACATCCAAATCGGTTCATAAATACGAGAGTTACAGTGTGACATAGGTCAGATATATATATATATATATATATATATATATATATTGATATATATATATATATATATATATATAAATTTTGAACGGAGGGTGGTTTCGGGGTCTGGGGGTCATGATCGATGAAAATATACCAAAATTTTTTGAAATCGCTTTCCTCCGAACGGCTGCAATACGTAGCTTTTTGTAAAGAAAGCTACCTAAAATGGCTCAGATATAGCAGTTTCAATTTCTAAAGTGTGTGACATTTTGAAAAATCTGATTTTTTGCCTGCGACAGCACTCGTATATATCAACCGATTCCGGTATGAGTGAGCATGTGCACAGCAATTACTAAGGTCTCGACCAAGTTCACTGGTTAGCCTCATCTACCATGTTGTCTTAAAATGGCAGGCACTTTAAGAAATCGCCGAATTTGGCAGCCAAATATAAGTGACTTTAAATAAAAGCAGCTTGGATAAAGCTGACTAATTTCGCGAAATTCTCATTCATAATGATTTAGTATTGATAAAAATTAGTATTGAATCTCCTACATTCGGTTTCCACTTAATTGAGCTTCGTGTGTTTGAATAATATAAGTTGGCTTTTTAAAAATAAGGAATATGAAAGCTACCCCTTCCTCCCGGCACTGGCCGGAAGGTCTTTTTCTTATTGTAAAGCTTTTTTTTTTTTTTATGTTTTCAAATTTCTATTGTGTTTGTCTGTGTTCTATATTAATTTGCATACACACACGCATTAGAATACTTCTCAGATTATAAACCGCCCAAGTAAGTGTTTGAAAAACTTAGAGAAATTTAATATAATTTTTTCAGACGGAGATAGAAAAATGCAGAGTAAAGATTTTTTTTTTCAAAAAAGCACATGAATAAAACCTCTGAAGAAATTTCAAACATAAATATGTAGTACCATGACTGTTGTTCGTATTTTAAAGCTATATATTTTTTTTAATTTCTATATTGTGCTTCCCGGTGTTGTTTCATATAATTTTGTATCCTGTCTTTGAACACTTTTCTATTTACAAAGCAATTAGGATAATGTTTTAGAAATTTAGAAAAATTAAATATATTTTTTTAGACTTAAAAAGAAAAAAAAAAAAACAGAGGCATTTCTATTCATGGAACACAGTGAACAATTTCTCTCAAGATATACCAAAGATTAACTTGTAGGATTATGAAGAGTGCATCATCTTCTAAACATCACAAGCTACTTTCTCATATGTGACATATTAAAAAAAAAACAGAAAAAATACATCTACATTCAATCCACCTAGACATTTTTTTGCGTATGACCTAAGGGGGTCCGGGGCTCAAAAATCTGTTATTTTATTTATTATAGAGATTTTGTTTTGAAATTCTTTTCTGAAATATCTTTTAATATAATGAGAATATTGCATATAAAAAATCTGACTTTTTTTAAATATTTAAAAATAAACATTTAATTGTAAAATTTTAAACATATTTAATTTTTGATATAACTCTGGAAGTACTTACTCGGTTTACAAAATTTTTACACTTTTGTGTACAGAAAATGTGTAATTTAAATTTTGTCTTCAGGATTACTTAAAATATTGATTAGGAATTTTATATAAAAAAAATTAAGTAAAAAAATGAAGTTTTTTATGAGTGAGTTTTGCATTAAATAGCATATTTTCACAATTATCACTCAAAATTAAAAATACTGAAGACAATTTGTTGGAAATATGTCATAAAATATCTGTAAAAATTTTCATAATATATCTTGCAAGGAACTTTAGATATATTCTTTTAAAGTTGACAAATCGTGAAAAAATTCATTCCGAGATAAATGAAGCTAAATTTCTCACCAGCGGGCAGCTGATGCATCTCTTCTAAAGGTTATGTCATTTAAGTCCAAGTTTATGTTATTTCTCTGGATTTAATGAAGATTAAAGCATGCGGTTTGCGGCATTTATCGCTAAAAACTTATTTTAAAAAAATTGCTTTTTTTTTTTTTTTTTTTTTTTTTTTAGAATTTTTAGCCCGAACCCCCTTAAATTAAGAAAAACCCTGCTTTTGTGAAACTGCACAAAGTAAAAAAAAAAAATTGTTATAAAATTCTTGTAATTTGCCCGACATTTGAATCATAATATTAAAACAGAATGTAAAAGAACAAATCTTTATTCGTATGTTCAATTATAATGCAAATTAAATATATTATTTTGAAACTACAATCATGCCCTTTGTGTTCATAGATAAAGGTTATATAAGTTATTTTCAATTTTTATATCTGTATTTAACAATTCAATATATGTTCTTCAAATTTTATATATACTAAAATCATTAGAAAAGCATTATATTTTGTGAGGCGTGTTACTTTAATCACTTTTTAGTAGTAATACATGAATGGGACATGGAGGAGAAATTTAACATGGGAAGTTTAAATAATATTATTATCTCGGTAAGATTTGAAAGAAAAGTATACGTTATTCCCAAAACATACATTGATTTACTTAAATAAATTATATCATTGCGATGCATATAATAGGTACTTTTAAGGAAGCATTTTATACAAGAATAATCCACATTAGAAAAATCATTATATACTTATGATACTTATGTACAATAACATAAAATACTAATACACTATCAGGTTTGGCTACAGAATATTTATTGCTGCTGCAATTAAATATGTCATTAAATATAAATACAAAATTTGAAATGTGAAATGTAAATTGCGCTTATTCTTGCAAGTGAAAAAAAGAATGAAGTGTAATATGTTATGTAAGTGAAATATATTCTTCAAATCTTCACTAAAGGGCTATTGAATCCATTCAAAACTTTTTTATTCAATATCCCTTGCAGTAGCACTATTTTCAAGCAATTTCAAAAATGGTAACAGATTGAAAACGCGTCTGGGGATAAAATGAGGTTATTTCTTTCAACCTAATAAAGAGAAGACACTGTCATGAAAATTTGCATTTATAAATCTGGTTTCCTGTTTTGCTCAGAGAAAATATATTTATATCCTTCTACAAAATATCTGTTTTTACACAAAGTATGATGCAAATGTACTTTCAAGTCAAATAGGTTTAAAATTGCATTTCCTTTGTATTCAAAATCATTCTTGCACGCGCACTCATATCATTCGTATTTTTTTTTTTATTATTATTCCTATTTGTTTTATTCTATGATACTTTATGTTTAATTAAAGTTATACTGAAATTAACTATACATAATTTTATTTTTAGGTGAGTGAATGCTTCGTTAATATTTGTTAGATATTTTGAAAACATTGAATGGTAAGTATAATATTGCATTGAACTAAACTTTTATTCTCGAGAAAGTTGTTATAGTCTAAATAAATTGGACGTCTGTATTAACATTGATATTTTTGTCTGTATCTAATAGGAAAGACAAATTTTTTTTTATCTAGAAGTTTGGTCGTATTTTTAACGAACAATTTGTAAGATAGAAATTGTCAAGGAGTACATAAAACTGTGGATTTTGTGTAATAAACTGTAAACAAATAGTAATATAGAACTGTTCTACATGCAGAACAAAAACTCGTATGCAATTTTACAGTTTTACTAAAATAAAAATTTTGAAAAATGAATGCAAATTTGGTAAAGAATGCAATACTGTTCATTTTCCATCCACTCTTTTTATTAATATATTACACAGGTGCTTTGGTATTTAATTTCTAGTACTAATGTTTTAAGGAATTCTTCTTCTCATATACTCAAATATCTAAATTTAAAAAGAAGTAACATTACATTCGTTAGTGTTAACTACAGATGCTTATAAATAGGAAGAGTAATTTTTCGATCACCGTGTATTTAAAAAATTCTGTTTCTACTCAGAAATACTGATTCAAATTTTTGGATAGTAAAACTGCAATAAAAGCGTTAAATATCTTCCAATCTAAGGAGTTTCTGTTTTTTCAACAATGATTTGACTTCTTTTAGGCTCTGTCTTACTCTCTGCTTGATTTTTATTTAAATATCTTATACAACAGCAAACACATGGATTTATTCAGTACCGGGTGACCAAAATTAAAACCCCCACTCTGACCTGACTGTATATCTAACTACTCACTGTAAATGCTTAAAATTTTATGTACTTAACATTCAAGGCATGGGGAAATTGATTGCGAGGAAAAGAAAGTTTCCAAGAACAACTATAGATGGCTCTGTACAACAGAAAAAGGAAAAAACAATAAAAAACCTAATCTCATGGGAAATATACTTTTTTCGCTTTAACTTCTATTGCCGAAATGAAACAAAAAAGTAAATAATCTTAAACTGCAATTCTAACTGCAATTTCACGCTGTAAGTACAAACCTGCCATAAACCCATGGTTTGCAGTCATATTCTGAGTATAAAAGAGGTTAAAAACTCGGGAGAATGTTATTTCTTCTTCAGCATTTTATTAATGACAAAGCTACCAGTCATGCGTTTCTGACAACCTGGGGATTTTGTTCTCCGGATCTTAATCCGCGTTTTTTTTTTTTTTTTTTGTGAGGATAATTAAAAATCTTGTTTATCGAAGACTTATATTAATCTTTGCATACCTGGAAGAAGGTGCAACTCTACTAGTGAGAACTATCTCTGTCGACTAGTTAAGGTTTGCAGTTTAACAAGCTGTCGACAGATTGCAGATTTTATTTTTTCATGAAGGAAACCATATTGAGCGTCAATCCGTGCGTATATAAGACCCTTGTCATGCGAACATTTGATAAGTTCAAATAAAGTTTGAGCGATGTATCTTTTCAGTACATGACCAGTTGTACAATACCATCTATCGATGATTTCCGAAACTAATATTTTTCGTGCAGTTCGTTTCCACATGTCTTGAATAGCCTGCGCACAAAATTTTAAAGTCATACTCTGAAATACCATAATCATACCATTTTCATACCATTTATACCATGAAGTCATATTATTTTCATACCATTTATGCCATGAAGTCATACCATTTATAAACCTAATAATACAGAGAGGTAAAATGTAGGGGTGGTTTAATTATGATCAGCTTGCAGTGCATTTCAAGTCTACAATTTTTTTTTTTTTTTTTTTTTTTTTATAATTTTCAACGCAGTTGAAAATAATTTATCAATTCGTGTGGTGTGGTCTGTCTGACTTTTATGTTTAATCTGTGGTATAATTCTCGTATTTTATATGTTTTTGACGATTACTTGAGTATGTTTAGTATTAAAAATGGAGTATGTAGTATTTATATTTCTTTTACAAAGAAACGAAAAAAAATATGTAACAATATGATCTGTAAGGAAAGTCTGGTTCCGGATTGTTTTAACGGTGGTCCGTTAATCAAACAAAACAAAATGCATATACACCACTGAGACAGATTAAAAAATGTTTTTTTTTATTATAGTTACACAAGGGAATAAACCTGTGCTTCCACGGTTATAGATTATAATTGAAAACCATCATATATATTAATGCTGCTATTTACATGTATATTTGTCTGCACATACTAAAGGCGCAGGAATTAATTAGGTATTTTTCGAAAAGATAGTTTATACAGTAAAATACGCTGTTTGATTGGAATAAAGAAATGCAGTTAATGAAAAATTAAGAAAGATGAGGGTTAGAAAGCCTCACTGGAAAGCTACGGTTTATAAGGTTTTTTAAATAACTTTAATATAATTTTTACATAATGCATATAGATATTTACAGTATCCATTTATAATACTAAAAATCATATTTATATGAAAAATAGCAATAATGGTTCCAATAAAATTTTGATACCTAATAAAGCCATACTTTCATATATTCCTGGCTTCACTTGTTAATATCCGAAGAAATCGCTATTTACATTCAGTACTTTTTATTATTCTGTTTATTTCTGTGATGTAATCTCGTACAATTTGATTACATGCCTTAAATTCGTGATTTATTTATTTTTTATTACTTTATCTATTTATTAATTGATGTTTAAATTTCGTAATGAATATAAGCGGGAAAAAATTATGAACTATTGATATAAGTGCAAACGAATTTATCTCCCTAATCGTTATCAGTAAAAGTTATCTGGGCTTTAAAAGCCCATGGCGCATAGAGTTCGCCGCCCGTGTCTTTATGTATGTCCAAATTTCTTAAGGCCGGCTAAGCCTGCCCCTTAGAGCTTAACGCCACTCTCGGTATGTTCCCCGACACGATGGAGCTCGTTAGGTGAGCCCAGAGCTTCCTGGCCGAATGCAGACGCACATACACAAGAGGCATACGTAGCGACGCCCACCCGCCAAAGGCAGCCACTCATCACCGATCACAGAATCTAGTATTTATTTGATAAAGCATCATACAAAAAAGGCAAATGCCGGCCCACCAGAAAACTCCTACTCGCGACAGAGGGCGGGATTATCAGAACATTGAACATTAAAAAAATACATCACTGCTCCTGGCCGACAGTGGACAGACCCCTCTCGCGACAAGGGGCGACAGGAAGAGAAAAGAATGATTTGCATGGCATGAGCAAATCCTTACGCTTCCATGAGAGAGTATGTTCAGGGTTAGGTAAGTAAGATGGCACGAGCAGTCACTCAAGCGTACATTTGGAAGTATTATCAGGATAAAGTAGATAGGATCTCACTAGCAAATACTCAAGCGTCCATTGGAGATGTACCACAAGATGGAATGGTGGGAAGTACGAACAGAAGATCTTACGTCCGTAGAAGACTGAACACTTGATGGGAAAAGAATGATTCCATGAGAAATACATCACTGCTCTTCGCCGACAGGGGACCGAGTGTGGCTCGATATTTGTCTTTGGAGCCGTTCTGGAGAGATGGCTTTGGAGAATGGCTCGAAATTTGGCTTTGGAGCCGCTTTGGAGAGATGGCTTTGGAGAATGGCTCGATATTTTACTCGAGCCTCCAAAGAGGGTTGGATGCTGGGGCTGTTTGAAGCTTGATGTAGTGACAGTGAGACTGGATAAACAGAACCAGGACTTAAGTTTGTTAGGTAAGTAAGGAAATTGTGAATGTGTTTTAATTTGTTGAGTAGGGAAGTGCGTGAAAGGACATTTTGGAGCCAATTGACTGGAAGTACAGCTGGACGCCTCAAGTGCCAGCGTTGCGTGAGAGTACAACTATAGTACGGGTGACTTACAATGCCACGTTCACCGCATTCGCAAGTGGCAGTGAATCTTATCTTGAAGCGTTCCAGATATGCCATCAAAGGGCCGTATCCGATTAAGAAGCTGATGGTGTAGGGTGTTAGGTTATATGATGTGAGATAAACTTTAGGAATTTGCTCATATGTGTGCCTGCCATTGACTGAGGAAAACCAAGTGTTCCTGTCATCGCGTCAGTATCCTTGCTCTAAGGACCATTTTGACATATGACTGGGGCACTGGGAGGTGTGTTTCTATTGTTTCTTTCTGTGTGGCCTTCTTCTCTAGGTCGTCTGCTACTTCATTTCCAAAGATACATGTGTGAGCCTAGACGTGACCTAGCGAGATGGGATATAGGATATTGTTTAGTTTTAGTTTGATTTGCAGTACTAGAGCATGTTAGCATGTTTTGTCCTGAGTGCCTGTATTGTCAGCAGTCCAGAGAGGCAGTCGCTGTAGATGGTAATACTAGTGCTAGAGTGGGAATCCGCCCACTCTAATGCGTTTAGTGTTGCGAACAACTCCGATTGGAATATTATAATCTAACCTCGCAGATCACTGATGAACCATCACTGTGCTTTCCGTGGCGCAGACGGCTGCGCCCACGCCGGTCTCTGTGTCTGATCCATCAGTGAAGAGTGTGGAGCTAAAGACAGATGTGTAGCTGTTGCGTGTTGTGTTTACTTGAAAGTGGGAAGTCTCCTCAGCGGGGTGAAGCTGCAAGCTCCTGACTTTGTGTTGTAATGTTGTGCTTGGAAAAAGGTAACCTATTACTGTGTCACTTTTATCTGTAGGATTGAGGATTTGGCGTGTTTGTATTCTATTTGAAGTGTGATGGGTGGAATACCTGTGAGTATGTGCAGTGCATCTGTGGAGATTGTGCGGTTACCCCTTGATATTTGTAGGAGAAAAGTGCGTTGGATTGAGCTTAGTTTAGGTTTTGCTATGGATGATAATTTACCCCTCTCCCAGATACTTCTTAATACGACAATATCTCGGCTAATTACAGGCACTTGTTAAAAAATCATTATCAACAATATTTTATGCTTCTGTGAAACGTACCTCGAGCGCCCCTGTACTCCTTTGATGAGCGTTCGTAAAGTGAAGATTGTGTGTAAAAGAAAAATGTAATTTTCACAAATGTGATTTCATTCTATGTAACCTACAGTAATCGCTATAGTTTTCCAGCAGGGTTTAAATAAACTTCTACTACACCTAGTGTTGTCATAGTTTTAGTTTCAGTATATTCGGAAACAGATGGGGGGCGGATTTTTTCATTACATTTTTCTACAATATCTCTGAAAATATAATACCTAAAATTAAAACAAATGTGTTTTTGAGTTTGGCGTAACAAGAGCTTTTACACGATACCTCACACAACATATATTAAAAAAAGTTTTTATTTTCAATTAACTTAATTAGCCCTGTACATTTTTCCTAATTATATTTGTGAATGGTTAATAATCTATAGATATGAATGTCAATATCCTTTATCACTCCTGCCAAATTTCAACTTTCCACGTTCAGAGTTTACGAGAAAAATGCTACAGCAGACGGCCAGACAGACACGAGTGATTATATAATGGTTCCACTTTTACTTTTTATGTACGGTAACCTAGAAATAAAAAGGGGTGCGTAAAACAGCGATTTTTTAAACTGAATATCAATATTTTAGCACAAAAATTACACTCAGTCGAAGGGAACTTATTTATAACAAGAAATGTGGTTCAGAAAATATAAAATATAGGAGGGAAATAAGGAGTTCTAATTTCAAAAAGTTTGCCATCTATTTCATCCATCAGAAGGAAAAAAATGAAAAATAAAAATAACAGAAAAAACTTTTTACAATTCAATATCAATACTTTAGCATGAAGAGTAAACTCAGGCTTTGAACTACAAAACAAAATTATTTTTTTTTTTAACGTTGAATCGCATCCCCCCCCCCTTCCTCCCGACTTTCCCGTTATATTGATTTCGACCCTTTTAAAGCTAAATATAAGTTGCTGTTTATTAACCGATTTTTAATACGGTTAGCGGACACGAATTTTATATAACATACCTAAATCCTTAAGAATTCGGACAATTATAGGCTGCGATTTTTTTTTTTTAATTACACAGCGAAAGGGTTAAAATCTTTTTCTAAAACATTCAAACTTCTTTAACGAAATTTTTAAATGGGCTGAAAAAACTTTATCTATCTATATGATAAAGGACAAACATATATGTGCGTAACGCATACGTCATTTTGCGAATGGCAACAGTTTGCAATTTGAAATGAAATTTTGGTTTTGCAATTTTCTCTACTGCAAATTTTTTAAACTTCTAAACATCGCACATTTTAATTTTTTACACCGTCGTATAAGGAAAAAAATGCTCTTTTAAATGCAATTTGTTTGAAAGCTGTATCTCAATTATTTTTTGATATATTAATTTTTTTGCAGTTTTTAATACCATTTTTCTTATCGTGGCAACAAAAGTACCTAATTTCTATTGAAAGTCATTGAAAGTAAACAGAAAATAGCCGAAAATAGGAGATGCTGTATCTTTTTGTTGCCATTTTCTCATAAAACCTGAAAAAATAGTTGAAAATAAAATATGGGCTATATCAAGAATACTGTCTGTTATTCCGTGATAATGACGTCATATGTACAATTTTCTATAGCCGAATTTTAAGACTGGGTTGTAAAAGTAGATTGCTTTAGGGATGCAAATGACGTCATTTTATAAAAAAGCGTGTATTTTAATTCTTAAACCTGAATTATGTTTTGAAGAAATGCGTCATTTTCACAGCCCAGCTGCTTTGTAATTCTTCACAGGTGAAAATGCTTCACTTTTGAAAATAATATAATCGAAAGCACACAGTGATAAAACGCAATGTTTTACAAAAATTTAGTGTCTTTAAAAAAGAGAGGTGACATGCAAATAATAATGATTTATATTACAGAAATTGATGATTCTCGCCTGGATGGATTCACTTCGCCGGGTTAGACAAGCAAACAAATAATTCGTGATTTAAAATAATATCGTGTTCCTGAAGTTTTTGTCGAAAATTCTCTCGAATAATAAAATTGTAATGCTATTCTTTAGGACATTCTACTACAATTTTATCAAAATAACATAATTTTCTTAATTTAATTTTTCCTAATTTTATATAATCTATATATTTAAAACACAAGTGTGTTTTTTAGTCATCTGCTGTTTTTTAGTCATCACCAATCTAACATATTTGTGAAAGACAAATTAACGAAATTAATACTTCTTTTATAAACAAATAAAAGAATAATATTGAAAAAACACAAATCTAACACATTTGTAATCGCACAATTTAAATTTTTAGATCACCAAATAGGATTTTTTTTTTTCAAATGGAATTTGTTTGCAAAGTTCATCTCAGTTTACTGATTGTCTATGGTTTTAAAAACAATTTTAAAGCATGAAATATTTTTTTTAATTTATCTATATCGCGCGAAGGTCGATTACGACAGATTAATCCGTTTTCCCTTAAAACAAAATAAAGAGTTCACCATTTTCTTACGGCTAATTTCCATTAAAAAAACTTCCCTATGAATAAATAAATAAAATAATATAAATAAAACACAAATTTACCAGACATGTATAAGCTCTGAAATCATCAGAATATAAAAGGATGCCATAAGTAGTAAAATCTTGGCAAATAACTCTTAGCATGCGGCTAATAAGAAAATATCGCTTTTGATAAATTTCAAAAATTTATTTGATTGTGTAATTCTCTATTTTCTATATGAAAAATGCTTTTTTAATGTAAGTGGTCAATCTAAAAAATTTATTGCATATTAAAAAATTATTAGTTTTCAATTAAAAAAAATGTTTTCACCCATATTCTTTAACCCGGGAAGCCCGGGTACGATCCCCTAGTATTTATAACAGATACAAATTTCGAAGAGATTGGATAACAAGAACTATTTCTTTTCTTTTTATTATGAAACGAACAAACGTGAAGAAACAGAAAATGTAAAAAAATTAATATCTTTTTCCAAGTTTTTCATTTTAAAATATACATTCAGACAAAATAGCGAAACAGATAGAAAATCATACAAATTTGAGGTTCATTTCAAGTTATTGTCACAGGCCAGCCAACGCCGGGAGGGTCAGATGGTATTTAATAAAATCAATATTTTTGCGTTATTTTGTTGTACTTTAGCGGCTTGCGGATCGCCGACTTACCAGGGTGCAAAGTGGTCGTTCAGCAGGGGCTGTCGATGTACAACAAAGCTATGAAAAATGGAGAAAGCTAAACAATATCCCTATTACAGAGCTATTTTCTGACTATTTCCAAATTCACTTGGGACCTGTTTTTAATAATCGAAAACATATAGATAAAGTTTGCTTCAATTTTATTCATAACATGGTACACTTTTCGATGGTACAATAAGAAAATGACACAAAAATCATTATTACAGAGCCACCTTTCTAGCTGAATATTTCAAATGTCAAGGAGGACCTTCTTGCCATAGCGAAAACATGTATATGAAATTTTGTTCAATGCTATTCATAACTTCATTCTCTTGTCGATGGTACAATAATGAAAATGACAGAAAAATCATTATTACAGAGCCCCCTTTCTGGCGGAATATTTCTAAATTCAAGGAGGACCTGCTCGTCATAGCGAAAACATATATATGAAATTTTCTTCATTTCTATGCGTAACTTCAAGCACTTTTTGATGGCACAATAATGAAAATGGCACATAAATCGATGTTACAGCGCTCCCTTCTTTCAATTTTTTTTTCCAAATTCAAGGGTCGTGCTTGTCAGAGCCAAAAACATTTACATTAAATTTGGTTCAATAGTATGCATAATTTCATATACGTTTTTATAATTTTACATATGGACACACGGCCGGACAGACAGACATTTTGAAGTGATTTTCGGGAACCCGGACACCTAAAACATGTAAATCCGTCGAAAACCGCAAAAAAATTCAATTGCAATAACTTCTTTAGAAAGAAGAACTTGTATCGCGCATTTTTCTTTTAAGACCCCACCCCCCCTTTTCGTGGCCGAATTTATGTTAGCTATCCACTGATATATTTTCATTATTTATGCTGCTGTAACTCGACTAATCATATTTAAACATTTATTTACAGGAAATTTACCTATCATTATCTAATATTTGTGGTTTGCAAAATTTCCACTCATGTTTTAGCAAGTTATAAAGTACCTTAATTTTAAAAGCAAACCCCTCTACCAAAATAATAGTACGTGATACGTTAATTTCGTTACCATATTTTTATTTAGCAGAGTTAAATCTATTAGAATCAACTATTATTTTTAGAGAGAGGATATTCTTGCCGAACAGTGTTATAGGTTAAGATGAGCTAGTTCAAATCACGGTTCATTCTTACGTGTTCCTAATGAGTAAGATTTCATTATAAACAGATACTGGATATCTCTTAGTTTTAAGAGATAACAGTAGCCACATTGTGTGTAACTATGAAACGATAGTATAATTTCAGTTTATAATTTTATCAATGCATGATTCAATACTTTATCAGTTAGTACTTATATTAATGCAATATTATAATTCAAACAGGAATTATAATATTCTTTACTATCGTACCGTTTCATGGGTCGTATAAATTACCAATTAGTGGTGAAATTTTCAACATCGGATATTTACAGCAACTACAGCGCCTAAATTTGTTTTAAACTAGCATGAAATTTCTAAAAGTGCAGATTTAAAGATACTCATACACATTGGAAAAAATTAATTATTTTATGGATGATATTAGTTTCGAATACAAATTTATTCTTGCAAAAAAAAAAAAAAAAAAAAAAAAAAAAAAAAAAAAAATCCGCTGGAAATTTTGAGTAAATTTAATATTTTTAATTTAAAGTGTGAAAAATTAGAAGGTTTTAGAATAATTCCCTATCATAAAAGAAAATAATAATAATTGATTAAAGATAAGATTCATTTATATACATTGTTCCTATAAATAATTAAATAGATAAATATATATAGATATTATTTCTATATATAAATATACCTATATTGATAATATATATATCAGTGGCGTGGCGTGAAAATTTTCGGTGGTCATCGCAATTATTTAAGTTTGTGGTGAAAAATTATTAACTCTAAAATTCAATGGTTGAATGTTCAAAAAAGAAACTTTAAATCTTACCTTCACTTATACATGAACTCCAAATGTTCTGCTAAAACTGGATCGTAGAGTTTTAAAAGCTTATTAAGAGTTTTAAAATATTGCTTGGTCATCGCCGCATCCAGCGATGACCGGACGCCACGCCACTGATATATATATATATATATATATATAATCTGGATTGTTTCTAAATATAACATTTAAAATTTCTCTGTTATTATTCTTGAAACAATTTACTTTTCATATGTAACCTTTTACTGGAATTGAGCTTTAAATGAAATTGTAAAATAGTATTGTACGAAATAAATGATTCAACCATCGATCAATATTTGTCTGTATTTCTATGAAGGTGCTTTATTTTTCCCATTACTTCAGATTTACTATGACAGTATAACTACTTTCTTTTTACAACAAAGGCATTCTAATTCTTTTCCATGGAAAGAAATTAAGCTCGAATGACAAAGCAATCAGCCGTATGTTTTTCTGTAATGCGTTTTTCATGAAACAAATTACAAATGTACAACGGAAATATTTCTGTGCAGTAGAAAATTTATCTTTTTATCAGTCGAAGTGGACGTCAATTACATATTTTTTTTTATATCTACCTTCATCCTTAAATTATAGAAAACCTTAAAATATAGTATAAAAAAGACAAGATTCTTATATTTTAAATATTATTATATCAATTTCGTAGCTTAAAAAGAAGGATTTGCGTAAACATTCATCTGCGGAAATAACGCTTTAATCCTTCTAGTTTGCGTCATATTTATAACATTATTTGGAATGTTTTTAATTTTAAATAAATTTAAACAATTATAACTCTGATATTTGTAGTTGTTAAAAAAAAAAAAACATTGAATTTCTTAGGTTGCAAATTCTTGTTTTTCAAATATTTGAAGTTCATTTGTATAAATTTAATAACGCTGTAAAAAAGAAAAAAAAATACGACCAGTTTTCCTGTAGGAATCGGAAAATTAGTTGGCCTTATCGTACCGGAAAAATTTCCGACCCAGCTCGGAATAAAATCCATAAAATATCGTTTTATTGACTATTTCCTTTTTTTTCTACGGATTTTATTCCGAGCTAGGTTTGAAAATTTTCCGCTACGATAAGGGCAATTATTTTTTCCGATTCCTACAGGAAAACTGGTCGGATTTTTTTTTACAGTGAAGTTCGCTTTAACATAATCATACCTTCATACATAATTTGTACAAAACTAAATTATTAAATATGTTTTATACATAGTCATTAAAGCATTGCCCGAAATTAATTCATATTCGAATACGTGGTTGTCTAGCGTCTAACAATTTTCATTTTGCAAGAATTACTTTACACTGTAAAAAAAATACTGCCAGTTTTCCGGTAAGAATCGGAAAAATAGTTGCCCTTATCGTACCGGAATAATTTAAGACCCAGCTTGCAATAAAATCCGTAAAAATAAGGAAATAGTCAGTAAAACGGTATTTTACGGATTTTATTCCGATTTTACGATTTTATTCCGAGCTGGGTTGGAAATTATTCCGGTACGATAAGGGCAACTATTTTTCCGATTCTTACCGGGAAACTGGCATTATTTTTTTTTTTTTTACAGTGTATAGTTTTGCAGTAATTTATCGTTAATTAGTATTTTCAAAATATTTATCGACTGATAATTCCAAATTTTGCCGCTTCTGCGAGTATGATTTATTTTATGATTTCATGTATTAATCCATTTCAGTCTTGTAACCGTAACTTGTGTAATTTTTTACACAAGCATTAAGAAAACTCAAAAGCTTTACGATCGCCAATTATTTCAGTATTTCAAAAGGTGTGTAAATTTTCATCATTTTAGCATAATTTCTATCCTACAGTAATGATAAACAATAGTTAGTTATTCTCAAGATTCCGTGATTGTGATTTTAAACATATACATATATTTAAAAATAACATTTATAATCGGTTGTATGCATTTTCTTTAACATTTGACTGTTAGGTAGCTTTCATTACAAAAAGCTACCTATTGCAGCCGTTCGGAGGAAAGCGATTTCAAAAAATTTTGGTATATTTTCATCGATCATGACCACCAGACCCCGAAACCACCCTCCTTTCAAAATTGATATATATATATATATATATATGACCTATGTCATACTGTAACTCTCGAAATTATGAACCGATTTCGATGTAATTCGGTGTGTACATAGTTCATACCAATGTCTCGATCGAGTTCGTTGGCCAGCTTCATCCGCCGTTTTGTTTCAAAATGGCGGCCATTTAAAATTTTTAAAAAAATTTTAAATTTGAAATGTGGTACCAAAAAATTAAAAATGGAAAAATATTTTTTATTTATGTATTTGACCTTTATACAAAGATTCCGGAGCAGTGTTTGTTTCGTCTATATCTTAAAAAATTGCTGAGTTATAGCATTTTGAATTTCTAGCGTGGCTGGCATTTTGAAACGTCCTGAACTTTGTCACGCGATAAAAAGCGTATTTATGAACCGATTTCGATGTAATTCGGTGTGTATATAGTACATACTAATGTCTCGACCGAGTTCGTTGCCCAGCTTCATCCGCCATTTTGTTTCAAAATGGCGGCCATTTAAAATTTTTTTAATTTAAAATTTGAAATGTGGTACCAAAAAATTGAAAAGGGAAAAATATTTTTTTCTTATAAATTTGACCTTTATACAAAGATTTCGGAGCAGTTTTTGTTTCGTCTATATCTTAAAAAAATGGCTGAGTTATAGCATTTTGAATTTCTAGCGTGGCTGACATTTTGAAACGTCCTGAATTTTGTCACGCGATAAAAGCCGTATTTATGAACCGATTTGGATGTAACTTCGTTTATACATAGTACATACCAATGTCTCGACCGGGTTCGTTGGCCAGCTTCATCTGTCATCTTGTTTAAAAATGGCGGCCATTTAAATTTTTAAGAAAAATTTAAATTTGAAATGTGGTACCAAAAAATTGAAAATTGAAAAAAAATTTCTTCTTATGTGTTTGACCTTGATAAAAAGATTCGGGAGCAGTTTTTGTTTCGTCTATATCTTAAGAAATGGCTTAGTTATAACATTTTGAATTTCTAGCGTGGCTGACATTTTGAAACGTCCTGATTTTTGCCACGTGATAACAGACGTATTTATGAACCGATTTGGATGTACCTTGGTGTGTACATAGTACATACAAATAACTCAACCGAGTTTGTTGGCCAGCTTCATCCACCATCTTGTTTCAAAATGGCGGAGATTTAAAAAAATTAAAAAAAAAACAATTTAAATTAGATACCAAAAAATTGGAAAATGAAAAAGATTTTTTTCGTATGTGTTTGACCTTAATACAAAGATTCCGGAACAGTTTTTGTTTCGTCTATATCTAAAAAAATGGCTGAGTAATAGCATTTTGAATTTCTATTGTGGCTGACATTTTAAAACGACCTGATTTTTGTCACGCGATAACAGGCGTATTTATGAACCGATTTGGATGTAAATTGGTCTGTACATAGTACATACCAATGTCTCGACCGAGTTCGTTGGCCAGCTTCATTCGCCATCTTGTTTCAAAAGGGTTGCCATTTAAAAAAAAAAATTAAAATTTAAAATGATGTATTAAAAAATTGGAAAATGAAAAAGGTTTTTTTTTTATGTGTTTGGCCTTGATACAAAGATTCCGGAGCAGTTTTTGTTTCTGAAAATTTGTTCTTTTGTTTATATCTTAAAAAATGGTTGATTTATAGAACTTTGAATTTCTAGCATGGCTAACATTTTGAAACGATCTTGTATTTGTCACGCGATAACACACGTATTCGCCTATTTCGATGTAAGAAGGCATGTGGATAGTATACATCAACACCTCGACCAAGTTCGCTGGCCAGATTCATCAGCCATCTTGTTTCGAAATGGCGGCCTTTAAATTAAAAAATATATATATATATTTAAAGTGAGGTGCAAAAAAATTAGAAATTGAAAAAGGTTTCTTTCTTAAGTATTTGGCCTTGATATAAGGATTCAGGAGCATTTTTTGTTTGTCTTTACCTTAAAAAATGGCTCAGATATAGCAGTTTCAATTTCTATTGTGGGTGACATTTTGAAAAATCTGATTTTTTGCATGCGACAGCACTCGTATATATCAACTGATTCCGATGTGAGTGAGCATGTGCACAGCAATTACTAAAGTCTCGACCAAATTCACTGCTTAGCCTCATCCACCATGTTGTCTTAAAATGGCAGGCACTTTAAGAAATTGCCGAATTTGTCAGCCAAATATAAGTTACTGTAAAGAAAAGCAGCTTGGATAAAGCTGACTAATTTCGCGAAATTCTCATTCATTATGTTGATAAACATTAGTATTGAATCTCCTATATTCTCTTTCCACTAAATTGAGCTTCGTGTGTTTGAATGATGTAAGTTGGCTTTTTTAAAATAAGGAATATGAAAGCTACCTCTTCCTCCCGGCACTGGCCGGAAGGTCTTTTTTTTTATTTAATTTTAGGCGCAAGGTCCTAAAAGTCAAATTTCGAAAACGATTAAATTGAATATTATAACATACTAATTGGAACAGATTAAAAATGAGGAAAACGTTAAAATAAAAAAAAATCTGAGAATTATAAACCTTAATCCATGAACCATAATAATTAATGGCTTACTGTTCTAAAGTTTCAGAGCTACACGATTTACCATAACGTGCTATACAAACTTTAATATTAATAATTATTTGCCTTGCACTTAAAACTGAAAGGATAATTTAAACATTAAATTACAATCCGTTATTTATTTAATAATATTATTTATTGCATATATACCCAAATAATACAAATACACATATACAGGTATTTAGATTTACATTCTAATTTTTAAAATTTTTTTGCTTCCTGTAAAATTTTAAAAAATAATCTGAGTTAAGAATAATTAAATACGATCATTGTCTTAAAAATAAATAATAGTCAAAACTTAAGAAAGTTAAAATTTGCTTTTAAAGTTATCAATTACTTATCAACAATAACTTATTAAAGTATCTTTTTAGAAAAACAATGTATTTCAATCAAAAAATTTTCGCTAAGTTACCATATTCAACACACGTGTCTACAACATTTTTCAATGTTTTAAGCGAATTTGTAAGTTCACATATACTTAATTAAAATCTAAATTTTGTAAATGTTATTAAAGTAAATATTTTATGCTTTTCCTTTATATATTGTTTACGTTTAAGCTAGCCGCCAACGCCATGGCGTATTTAATACAGGTGGAAATGGTATTTGTAAGTATATACTTAAGCATGTGACTTCCATAGGATTATTCAATTACATAAAAATGATAAATAGGTACAACTAGTCGGATGTACCAATCCCAAAACTTTCTTCTATCTCATAAATGTTAATACTTGAAAATTCACTATAACACTGCTAAAATTAAACGGCAATCTATGCCCATCATGAGGATTTTAAAGATATGAAATTTAATGCATTAGTTCTTGAGATATGGCTATCTCTGAAATAGTGTAAATCCAGCAAAATTCAGCCTAGCAGCGCCACCTATTGGGTGCGTATGATAAATTAAATAAAATTACTATAATAAATTGAAGTAGAACATTTTTCATTAAATTCTATAGCAACTTTTACAGCACTTAAACGTGGATTTTTTTTACAGTTTTTCTAATTATAAATATCTGATCACGTTGGGTCAACTTTGATGGAAGACCTTTTGTTGCCTTGTTTTTGATACGATTTTCTTCTGTAAAGCGTTTTATCACATACTACACCATAGAATGGGTTCAATTAACTAATTTAGCAATATTCCGAAAGTGATTTACCACTACTATGATCAAAGATAATCAATTTTGAATGCTGTTAGTTGTTTCTTACGAATACGTACCATATTTAAACAATAAATAGAATATTGCGGAGAAAGCAAGCAGAAACTAAAGCCAAACGATTTCTGAAATGTCATCACAATGCAAAAATAAAAATAATGCGACAGGGGATAACTGTAATTATGATTTTATTCGAAAATATTTCAGCGTACGAAAACTTTTGTGGCATATTCTTTCTCTGCTTCCTTCCGTTTTTATTTTTATATATAAAGAAAACCAGTCAATAATAAAAAGAAATGTTGAGCATTATTTAAATTAACATAAAGTTGATGTGGAAAAATACTGGACTTTATATTCGTATTCAATTCCACGGAAATGCTTTTTTACTATAAATTTCTAAAGTGTATGAACTCTTTAGATAATCACTGATGTGAACATTTTATGTAATCTAAAAAAATTGAAATAAACAGATTAATAGATAAATACATAAAACTATCATCTGAGGTCAAACAGGTGGTTAAGAAGAAAGAGTATGCATGAATTTTACTACACTTTGTTTATTCATAGGGGAAGGTGAGGCAAAATCGGGTACCATAAACATTTGTTGTTCTCAAACGCAATCAAATGAGAAAACAAACTCTGAACACCGTTTTTAATATTTTTATTCTTTATTAATATATTCTTTGGCTATATTTAAACATACTCTTTTCGATAAAAAATATAATTGATTATATAAAAAATAGCTTTTTTAGACATATTCCAAAATCCGGTTTTACCCCTAGTGGTTGGGTAAAATCGGGTATCCATTTCAAACTATGGAGAACTCCTTTTCTTCAAAAAAATTCTTGTTTAATATAGTAAAAACATACTTTTTGTTATATTTAACAAAAGGAAACTGCACTTGTGTTTTTCAGGTGTCAAAAATAAATCTTCAGCAAATTATCTACATTGTATGTACCTACTTCATTTTCGCTGGAAGTCTTAGAGTTATTTAAACTACAAAATTTCCAAAGAAATTATTATCACATTTTTCTTCATACTACCCAGCAAAGAAAGAAATAGTGGGCCATCAGCTGGAAAAAAGATGGCAGCCAGCGCTACCATCAGCGGTAAAGTGCAATGGTGCCATTACTTAAACCTGTAAAAAAGTGTCCGAGCGGAAAGCAGCTGGCTCATCAGTGATGGCCAACAGCAGGCCAGCAGTGGTATGACATCATATTACTTCAATCCGGCACTTTTCCTGTATTGCTAGCACCTATCCTACTGCTATTCATTTGCTGGCCCAGCACTTTCCCTTACAAAAATTTCTTATAGAATTCTATATAAAAAAACTCATAGAAAAAATATTACAGAATAATGGCTCGTTTTTCTATGAGCTACTTTCACCAGCAGCTATAGAAGTGTCTATAATAGAAATGTCCATAGAAATATTTGAACTTGCAGCTATTTCCATGTGGTCACCCTCCCAAGTACTAACCACGCTCGGTGCTGTTTGGTTTTCGTGATCGGACTTGAACAAGTACTTTCAGCGTATTCTACTACGACTCGTTGTTTTCGCGCTCTCATTACACTAGTTCAAGTGTGTTTCTTTTGTGATTTGCGTTCCCAATCATTAAACCTGTATAGGAATTAATTTATTGTATAGAAATCCTATATATTTTATAGGTTGGTTGATTCTCAACTGTGTAAATTACGAAAACCGAAATCCTTTGTAACTTAGTGAAACCAGATTTAAAAAGAGAAAAAAGTGTGTTGAAATAAAAAAATTATTTATTTATTCATTTATTTATTTATTTTGTTGGTGGCAGTGGTGCTATATTATTTACAGTTTCAAAAGAAAAATAGCTTGACAGCTTAAATTGTGTTAAGATATTCATTTCAGATTTGTGTTCAAATTCATTAATTTGCCGCGGGGTTATAAAAATAACACTTATTTTAATATTGACTTGACAAAATACTTAAAAGTCTGATAAATTATTATTTGTTAAACTTGAAAGGTAAATGTTTAAATATTTTTATACTTCAGATTAAAATATTTGAATAAAAATTACAATTAGTGATTTTTTTTTAACTTGGATGAATTACGCCACCTACCTTAAGGGTTCCCAGCAATAATATTGCAAAAGTTCGTGCACTTCCACGGTGTGGTGGGCCAACTGAAGAGATAAAAGGGAGGCCCAACAGAATTTTATCGGATGATTTCCACCAGCAAAATAGACTGAAGCTGTCCAGCAGTGGTCATGTAGTGGTAGACCATTAGCGAGCACTTCTCCATCATTGCCAGCACCTATCTTGCTGCTGGCCAGCAATTTTTTTCTTTGCTGGGTACATGCTTCTAGTGCTCATCCGTAATAATTCAAACATGTTATCCAACTTTAGTCCAGGAAATAGGGGATTTTATCGGGCAAAATTAATGGTAGTTCCGGAAATAGGCTTACTGTATGTTTTTTGGGTCGCTGAACTCGAATTTGTAACTTTCCACCAAAATTTCCCCCGGCAACCCCCCCCCCCCCCAAAAAAAAAAATGTTTTTATTAAATAAATCAATTTTTTTATACTTTTAGGGGAAAAGTATCTAGAAATTCAGAAAGTAGACAAAATTTGCAACAAATTAGATATATGACACTATGACGTAGGATGAAGGGGGAGGGGGGATCTGCCTCGGAACATGTGCCGCGGTGCTACATGGACAAAGTTGCGCAATTCCACTTAACTATTCACATCATTTACATTCGCCCAACCGAACTTTCCCTATAAGGTTTACTTTCAGATTTTTGGGTCACTGAATCCGAATTTTTAACTTCCACCCAAAATCCCCCCCCCCCGAAACACCCCCAAAATAGTTGTTTTTAAATTGTTTTTTTTTAATTGTATTAGGGGTGTTTTTTTTAATTGTTTTAGGTATGTAGAAATTCAGAAAGTAGACAAAATTTGCAGCAAATAGGATACATGACATTATGACGTAGGATAAACGGGTAGAGAGGGGGGCTGCCTCGGAACATTCCCCGCGTGCTGTTCTCAAAAACCGAATTTTTTCGAAAAATCAATTTTTTGGAGGTTTACCGGGGGAAATTTTTGTGGAAAGTTACAAATTCGAATTCAGTGACTCAAAAAACATAAAGTGAGTCGAAATCTAGAACTAGCATTATTTTTGCCAGGTAAACTACCCTATTGCCTGTACTTGCATAACTTAATGCACTTAGTGTATGTTCAGAGGCAGCCCTCTCCCTCCCCATTAATCCGACGTCGTAATGTCATTCATCATATTTGTTGCAAATTTTGTCTACTTTCTGAATTTTTACATACTTTTCCCCCCAAAACAATAAAAATTTAAGTTAAAAACAACTATTTTTTCTTTTTGGGGGGGGGGGGAATTTTGGCGGAAAGTTAAAAATTCGGATTCAGCCACCCAAAAATCTTAAAGTAAACCTTATAGGGAAAGATCGGAGAGGTGATGGGAGGGCGAATGTAAACGATGTGAGTGATTAAGTGGAATTGTACAACTTAGTCCTCACAGCACCGCGGCGCATGTTCCGATGCAGATTCCTCCTTTCCCTTCATCCTACGTCATAATGTCATTTATCTAATTTGTAGCCAATTTTGCCTACTTTCTGAATTTATAGATACTTTTTCCCTAAAACAATAAAAAATGATTTTTTTAATAAAAACTTTTCTAGGGGTGCATTTTACCTAAATTGGGGGGGGGGGGCGCTTGTTGCCGGGAAAAATTTTGGAGGGAAGTTAAAAATTCGGATTCAATGACCCAAAAAACAAATAGTAAGCCTTTTTTCAGAGCTACCATGAATTTTTCTAGGTAGAGCCCCTATACGGTCTCTATTACCTGGATTATTTCTTTGGATTTAGAATTGGTGTAAAGTTCATCGCAAAACATTCAGGTTTCATTACTTCTTCCTCATCTGAGGATGCCTCATCAACATTTTTTATTTCTTTTCCTGATCATTCCTATTTTTTTTCTCTTTTAAGAATGTTCCTTTTTCGTTTTGCAGGCTCTTTGGCATCCTTCTCCTTAATTTCTGTTCCCAGCTCTAATTTATAGGGCGAAGTAGTTAAAATAACATATTCCCCTTCTTTTGCCAGCTCTTTTCTCAATCTTAAGGGGACAATGGACCTTTATTTGAGTAAAAATCGACCCCAAAACCAACATTTCTTTTTGTGTGTATTATTATTCTCTAATTTGTACTGCTTCACTTGTGGAAAAACGCATGCAGATGCAATTATTTTACGCAAAGTTACAAGTGTTTTAATTTTGTTCAAAAACAATTTTTTGCTTTTTTAATATACTTTAAATCTGTTTTTCTCAATACTGATATTTCAGCATTTTTTTCAATTTTTGAAATCCTCCTTGTACATATTTTTTGATCAAAATTCATGAAACTGATAATGAAAAATCCCGATATTTCTTTAAAAGAAATTGTGTATGCATTTTAAATTTCAACTTCATTAAGAAAATTAAATTTGATTTTTAAAATATTATAATGCAGAATTTTGATGAATATGGATATGGAATTCAGAAAAATATCTCTAAAAAATGAACTATTCAAGGGATTACAAAATCGATTTGCAAATTTGTTGGTATTAAAGTTTTATGTTATTAAAATACAAAATCGATGAAATATCTGAAAAATTAAGACGCAAAGAGCATTTTAAAATTTCGTTTTAAAATTTTAAATTTTTTGAGAGATCTTAAAATTATAATAAGATTGATTTTTTTTAGGTTGCTCTATATAGTTATAATAAAATGTATATTTGCATAAAATTTCAAATTTCTATTATGAAAATTAAAAGATTTTTTTTAATGTCCACCGTCCCCTTAAAGCCTTCTTGTGGAGGGGATAATAACGCTTTAATTGAAATTGGAAATGCAGATCGCTGACTATACAGCATAAGATCTCGATGTAAGATTTTGGATGTTGTCAAGTGCTGGATGTGTAATGTCGACACTTTTAGATGTCGAAGATGAGTTTCATTTTCCTGTGATGGTTGACAAATATTTATTGCTGCAGCTATACCAACTTATGGCTGCGTAGACATGGGTGTGTTATCACTGACTTTCATCCCAGCAAAGAAAGAAACAGTGGGCCATCAGCTGGAAAAAAGATGGCAACCAGCAGTGCTATCAGCGGTAAAGTGCAAGGGTGCCATTACTTAAAACTGTCGAAAAGTGTCCGAGACGAATGCAGCTGGCCCATCAGTGATGGCCAACAGCAGGGCATCATTCGTATGCCATCACATTACTTCACTCCGGCACTTTTCCTGCAATGCTAGCACCTATCCCACTGCTATTCCTTTGCTAGCCCAGCACTTTCCCTTACAAAAATTTCTTATAGAATTCTATAAAAAACAAAGTATTATATAATTATGGCTCTTTTTTCTAGAAGCTAGTTTCACCAAGAGCTATAGAAACATCTTTAGAAGTGTCTATAGAAATATTTGAACTGCATGTGGTCAACCTCCCAAGTACTGACCGCGTTCGATGCTGCTTGGTTTTCGTGATCGGTCATGAACAGGTGCTTTCAGCGTACGCTACGACTGCTCGTAGACTTCAAGCTCTCATTACACTATTTCAAGTTTTTTTTTTTGTGATTTACGTTCCCAATCATTAAACTGGTATAGAAATTATTCTATTGTATAGAAATCCTATGTGTTTTATACGCTTTTTTTATTATTGATTCTGAACTGCGTAAATTATGAAAACCGAAATCCTTTGTAACCAGTAAAACCAGATTTAAGGAGAAAAAAAAGTGCGTTGAAATAAAGAATTTATTTATTTATTCATTTACTTATTTATTTTGTTAGTGGCACTGGCGCTATGTTTCTTACAGTTTAAAAAAAAATTAGCTTCACGGCTTAAATTGTGTTAAGATACTCATTTCAGATTTGTGTTCAAACACTCAATGTCTTCGATATTCGCAACGCCACCTAGCGTAAGGGTTCCCAGTAATAATACTGCAAAAGTTCGTGCACTTCCATATAGTGGTGGGTAAGCGCAGAGATAAAATGGATGCCCACCAGAATTTTATCTGATGATTTCCAACAGCAATGTTAACTGAAGCTTTCCAGCAGTGGTCATGCAGTGGTAGACCATCAGCCAGCACTTCTCCATCATTGCCAGCACCTATCTTGCTGCTGGCCAGTAATTTCCTCTTTGCTGGGGTTTGTTTCTTTGTCTTTTCCTAAAGAGAAATAAGGTCAGGAAAAACATCGTTGTTTTAAGATAAAATCACTGTTTTCTCAAACCATCTATTTGGAGTATTTGCAACAACTAATCTAAAAAATGTAGCTTTTAATAATTTTCCAATTTAGTAAATTGTTACTGATCGCCCAGGATTGCAAGTAACCACTTCTACACCTCTTGTTTGTCGTAAAAGTTTAGAAGTACCATGAATGACATATCAAAGGGTTAACAGTACTTAACAGCAGTAAATTACAATTTAAAACTCCATGCTAAAGTATTAACAATCCTTAAAAAAAAAAAAATAAATAAATAAATAAATAAAAAAAAAAAAAAAATAAAATAAAAATCATTCCATGAGTGTAGGACAAAACCGGCTTTTCCCAGTTTTGACCCAATCTTAAGTTCCTGTTTTTACCCCAACGTGGCACAGATTTTTAAAAATAGCGTCATTAGTCTCAGTCCTATAGTAAAAGAAAGGTAAAACTGTTAAAAATCTAGCAGGAAAGCACTGAATTAAATATAGTACATACCAATATTTAATATGCTGACAAATAGTTAATATATGCGTAAAACCTAGAAACAAGCAAAACAATTTTTTGGAGAAGTTCTAACACAATCCTTCAAACAAAAAATAACCACACACAGTAGCATTTCGTCAGCTACAAATTCTGTAATGACTTTCGACAAGCATTTTTTGGTCTTGGCCGAAAGATAAAAATTAAAATCAAGGAGAAATCTGCAAACCCGGTTTTACCTGCCTTCCCGGTTTTGTACAACTCTTCCCTACTTGTATGCATAAAAGTAAGAATACTTTTTTCATATCAAAATACTCTTAAATAAATTGCCGAATAGTTCATTATTAAATCTGTCTATATTTTATAATTGAATTAGTTTTCCGGCAGAATATTACCAGACACATTGATTATCATCGTTCGTAAGGTTTATTTTATGTATTTGTTTGACCATTCAGGCCCCTTCTCTAACGTCATATAAAAAATCACAGACATTAAAAACATAACAAATTCCTTTTAATAATTTGTATTTTACCATCGACGATTTATTTTTTACGGGTGTAGGATTAACTGAAGATGGTTTTCAATAAATGCATCTAGTTTTTAAATTTTCAAATAAATTATTAAAAAGATTTACCACTCAAAATTCTTGTCGCGGAATTTACATTACTTAAGTTGCATCAATATTAATTACAAATAATATGAATAAATCTATTAAATATCTTTCTAAAATAATCGGTAAGTATATTTAATATTTATACGTCATTTGTCTACATTTTATATCGGAATAATTTTCAATTATTTCACGAGTTTCCTATGCGGATTAAAATATTATAATAGATTGAATATCTATGATTGATTATCTAATATATATGACAATATTTCATAGTTTTTGAAATATTGAATAATGAATTTTATAGTTTTGATTTTTTGAGTAAAATGAACACTTATTCAAATTATTTATTTAAATATCTTATTTGTAGTGTAATAAACTAACATCTTTATTATTTTAATACTATTAGTCATCCAGAATTCATGTTTAAGGGTGTAGTAAACATTTACATGTATTGTTTTAATTTCACTCTTATTTGTTATGATGAAATATGAATATGCCTGTTGAGAATTCTTAGACAAATTTCAATACGATTTAAATTTTCAACTCCTCTACACTAATTATTCTAATATGAGTTCATTATGAAAAATATATCTGTTTAAACTGACATTAATTAAAACAAAGTAACATAAGATGTACTGGGTTAAATGTTTATATATATTTTATCGAATAATTGCGAAGTGAGCGGTTTTGTAGGTAGTTGTTTAAATTCCTATAGGAATTATTTGACGTCATGAAAAAATGAGATTAAGAAGGGAGTGGTAAAGACACTTCAAATATTCCGATTTTAAGTAGATTTAGTATGAAATACTACCTATTTGGATCGTTCCTATGTTGGAATTTCTGAAACATTTTTGCAGATCTACACCGATCATGATCCCTAGAACCCAAAACCACCCTCAGTAAAAAATTTTATATCTATCTATTTATCTATCTATCTATCTATATATATATATATTTAGAGAATTATAACTGGTTGTTAATTCGTAAAAACATCTTTGCTATTAAAAAGAAACAGCTGGTACAACATTTAAATGTCTTTTTAAGTAAATCTTTCTCTAAACATTTCTCTGATATTTACTTTGACCTTATTATGAGTAGGGTTAATCTTTTAAATATTAATATACAAAAAAAAAACACAAAATTCAGAACATGAATACTCAAATGATAATTACTTTTTCAAATCACATTTTTAATAAAATTAATATCAATTCTATAATTAATGATAAAAATTGTTTTTTTCCTATCAATAATCTTCATATATCAAAAACCTTTAAATATCCGAATACAATTGGGAGAAAAATTTTTAACTATAATACATTTTCAAAAAATACATCTGCTGCAAGTACTTTTCCGTGTAACTGCAAAGACCCCACTCTAAAAAAATACATAAACAATGATCATGGACATATAATCACTGGAAATCTGGTTCATGATTTTAAATTGATACAACTAATGGGTTATGGTACTAAATATAGACTTCCATCTAAATTTAATGTTAAATCTATTATCAAACAGTTTACATATGATATTGATATTTTTATTTATAAAATTTCTATCTCTTATAATAAGCCTATTGAATATTTTAATCAATGGAAGATATTAGTAATTGATAAATTAACTATGGCTTTAAAAAATAATATTGCTGATTTGGTTTCTATTAATACACAGCATTATTTCCAACAAATTACTAAATTACAAAAAAACTTCGTTATTACATATGTAGACAAATCTCCTAACAATTATGCTATTATATGTAAATCATATTATCACCAACTTCTTACAAATTCTATTTCTTCTAATAAGTCTTTTCAAAAAACTAATGAAAATGTTATTGTAAATAATCGTAAAATTCGAAGTTATTATAAACTTTTAAATATTTTATCTACTAATTTTAATTATCCATATTTAGTTCTTATTCCCAAATTTCATAAAACTCCTATTAAATTTAGGACTGTTACTATTGGTTGTAATACATATAATAATAAAGCCAATACACTTCTCTTAAAAATTCTTAATCAAATATATGAACTTACTACAAACAATGATAATACACATTGTATAAAAAATAGCTATCAACTTGTTAAGATTTTAAAAAATCTTCATTCTGTTTGTAATATAACGACATATGACTTCAAAGATCTTTTTAATAATATAGACCTATTAGATTTACATAAAATTATAAATGCATTATTTAAAAAGTATTATAAAAAACTGGAATTACCATCTTATATAGATATTGCATATTTTAAATCTTTAACTAACTTCATTATCTATAATAATTATATATTGCAAGATAATACTTTATATTTACAGCATGTCGGTATACCACAAGGCGGTTGTACTTCCAGTTTACTCTCAGATTTATACTTATCTCATTATGAACGCAATTTTACTAATGATAATCTACATTTATATCGTTATATTGATGACATCATTTTAATTGAAACTGATCAATCTGCAATTACTCGATTTCCAGTTGATTATCCCACTAATTTGGAATTAACGGAAAACCTTTTATCTAACAATACAATTAACTTCTTAGATCTTAAAATTACAATAAAAGACAATAAAACAATCACAGATTTGTATGACAAACGTAAAGAATTTAAATTCACAGTTAATACATTTACAAATTTTAAATCTTGTCTACATCATTCTGTATTTCGTAATATAATACTTAATCATTTATATAGAATAAAATGTTTATGTTCTTCTCCTCTAATTAACAATAATATTAAAAAACTAATTTATGATGCATTAAATCATGGTTTTCCAAAAAAATTCATATATTCATTAATATACAATTAGTACTTTTCTTACATGATCTATAAACACAAATTAACACATGCGTAAACAAAATTACAAAAAAATTATAAAATAAAATATATCTATAAAAAATTAAAAATTGTAAAATAATATAAAAAAATATTATAGGTTGGTTGGGTGGGTAGATGTTAGAGTACGGAGGAGGGTGGTGTTGTCTGGATAATAAGCAATGGTTAATTATTTATTACAAAAAAAAAAAGCGGGGCTCTTGTATTATTACTATTTTTTTGTTATGTATTTTATGTGGATGTTGATTTGATATTTTATATGTAAGTTGGAGATTTTCATTAATATTATAATTAGCTTAATTATTCATTAATCTAATTTACAATTATTTGTTATTAAATTTTAATTTACTAAGGACAATATCATATTAATTACTAATAGTATGCCACTCTTAGTTTAATGTTTCTGAATGTCCCATATTCATACTTTATGGGTTTTTATGGATGTCTGAAAATAACCCACATTCTATATTAGTGCGATTTAAGTAATGGGATTTTAAGTATTATTTAACCTTCGATATACTTCCACATGTTTGTTATTTCCTGTTCATTTTATAAATATCTTATATATAATTCATTAAAAAATAATTTTTAGATAATTTTTAATAATTATTTATATTAATTATTACTGAATTTATTCTGCTTTATAGCATATAGATATATGCTATATATTATCAATGTTCTAACATAATTTAAACTCTTAGTTTAGTTTAAATAATTTAGCTAATAGAACATATTGTATGCTTTTAAATTTTATTAACAATAGTTTTAAATACTTTGTGTGATTTATATTAGGTTTATAATTCTCTCTATATAAGGATTTGTTTGGTTTTGCTGTTTAAACAGTTATTTACATTCACATGCTTGCAAATTTTTATCTTGCGATAGATGTTTAATATAATTATTAATAGATGGCAGCACTAAAATTGTATCTTTCAGATTGCTTTAATTTTTAATTTTTCTAGCTCCATTTCAGTTATAATTTATACACCAGGGTGTATTTTTAGCTAAATTTTGACGATATTGTTAAACTGTTATCTATTAATTTAATAGTGCATTTTAAATAATGTAATTAATATCTTTTTATTTTATATTAGATTAAATTTGTTTTACAAGGTCTTTCAAATTTTATTTCAAAATGTATTAACTGCATCCTTTGGTATCATTTACTGTGATTTCTTAACTGTTTTATTCACCTTAATCTTTTTGATATACTGGAAGACATGTGCACATGGATTTTTGTAATATACTGAAATATTAATCGGTATGGTGTTTATTATTTCTATTTTATATCCTATAAATATTTAAATACGTTTTATTGATTCTTCAATTTCATATTATTTGTTTCTATTCTGCTTTCATTTTTAATCAATTCACTTGATTTTAGTGGTTGTTCTATAATTCTCTATGTATAAGGATTTGTTTGGTTTTGCTGTTTAAACAGTTATTTACATTCAAAAGCTTGCAAATTTTTATCTTGCGATAGATGTTTAATATAATTATTAATAGATGGCAGCACTAAAACTGTATCTTTCAGTTTGCTCTATTTTTTAATTTTTCTAGCTCCATTTCAGTTATAATTTATACACCAGGGTGTATTTTTAGCTAAATTTTGACGATATTGTTAAACTGTTATCTATTAATTTAATAGTGCATTTTAAATAATGTAATTAATATCTTTTTTATTTTATATTAGATTAAATTTGTTTTACAAGGTATTTCAAATTTTATTTCAAAATGTATTAACTGCATCCTTTGGTATCATTTACTGTGATTTCTTAACTGTTTTATTCACCTTAATCTTTTTGATATACTGGAAGACATGTGCACATGGATTTTTGTAATATACTGAAATATTAATCGGTATGGTGTTTATTATTTCTATTTTATATCCTATAAATTTTTAAATACGTTTTATTGATTCTTCAATTTCATATTATTTGTTTCTATTCTGCTTTCATTTTTAATCAATTCACTTGATTTTAGTGGTTGTTCTATAATTCTCTATGTATAAGGATTTGTTTGGTTTTGCTGTTTAAACAGTTATTTACATTCAAAAGCTTGCAAATTTTTATCTTGCGATAGATGTTTAATATAATTATTAATAGATGGCAGCACTAAAACTGTATCTTTCAGTTTGCTCTATTTTTTAATTTTTCTAGCTCCATTTCAGTTATAATTTATACACCAGGGTGTATTTTTAGCTAAATTTTGACGATATTGTTAAACTGTTATCTATTAATTTAATAGTGCATTTTAAATAATGTAATTGATATCTTTTTATTTTATATTAGATTAAATTTGTTTTACAAGGTATTTCAAATTTTATTTCAAAATGTATTAACTGCATCCTTTGGTATCATTTACTGTGATTTCTTAACTGTTTTATTCACCTTAATCTTTTTGATATACTGGAAGACATGTGCACATGGATTTTTGTAATATACTGAAATATTAATCGGTATGGTGTTTATTATTTCTATTTTATATCCTATAAATATTTAAATACGTTTTATTGATTCTTCCATTTCATATTATTTGTTTCTATTCTGCTTTCATTTTTAATCAATTCACTTGATTTTAGTGTTTGTGCGGGCACAGGGGAAAATTAATTTTAGCTTTAGCTTATTTTTCCCACAGAAAACGACCATTTTGCTTATATCATTGAATTCTGTGCCCTCGATAACGTAATTCAATGTATAAGCTTTTCAATTTTTGTCGGTGTCCACTTTTTTCTTTTTTCTTCCATAATAATTCTTATAATAGTTTTTTTTTTTTTTTTTTTTTTTTTTTAATACTTACAGCTTTAATTCATAATAATTGACGGTGGCAGGTTATGTTTAATTAATGGTAATATATATGTATATATATATATATATATATATATATATATATATATCACTTTCTTCTGGACACGATAACTTTCGTAATTCTGCACCAATCTCTGCCAAACTGATACATAAAATCAATGGGCATAAAATCTCGGTCAAGTTCGTTAATGGGCAGAATCGGACCAAGGGGGTGGAAATAGGGAGGGGTTTTGTGAAAACCGAAAACCCCCCATAACTTCTTAATTTTTGAACATATCAAATCAGTTTAAAGTTTTTATTACTTCTAAAAATAGGGTCAAAATTTTATGTATCACAGATTTTTGAAAAAGTTAAAAATGGGCTCAAGTGGCGCAAAATTAGTGTTTTGGGGAGAAAAAAAATTATAAGTTCGTCAATTCTCAAGATATCAATTCCAATTAATTTTATTATAAATCTCCTTAATACTATCTACAACTTTTATATTCACAAGTTTTTGATAGAACCAATTCGTACCGCAAAAAATAATTAAAAACGAAAACAAAAACAAAAAGGGGGTTTGAAGAAGTAAAAAATCCATAACTCCGTCAATTCAAATGATATAAAATCCTCATGAATTTATCATATATCTTCTTATTATTGCTACAACATCTATATAGAAAAGTTTTGGATAGGACCAATTCTTAGAGCAAAAACAAATTAAAAGTACATAGCGGTTGAAGAAAAAAACATCTAAGTAAGGGTGTATTCAAATCCAAATTGCGTATTTTCTGACTCATTTTACAATCCATTTTTGCTCTCAAAGGCTTCCAATTGGTTCGTTTTCTTACTCAGAAACTATATAATGTACCGTAATGGTCGATTTTTTGGTAGAGGCAGAATATATTTTTTAAAATGCTGTTAAATTGGGCATTTTGAACCGAATTTCCCGAAGCTTATTGTGTTGGAAAAATCATTGCAGTAAGGATGCACTCAAATCCAAACTGCTTATTTTCTGACTCATTTTTAAATTCATTTTTGCTCTCAAACGCATTTAATTGGTAATTCGCTTATTCAGAAACTATATAATGTACCGCAATTATCGATTTTTTGATAGAGGCAGAATATATTTCAAAAAATGATGTCAAATTGGGCATTTTGAAAGGAATTTCCCAAAGCAATTGTGTTATCACTTTCTTCTGGACACGATAACTTCCGCAATTCTGCACAAATCTCTTTCAAACTGATACATAAAATCAAGTGACATAAATTCTCGGCCAAGTTCGTTAATGGGCAAAAGCAGACAAAGGGGATGGAAATAGGGAGGGGTTTTGTGAAAACCGAAAAAAACCTATAACTTCTTAATTTTTGTACATATCAAATCAGTTTAAAATTTTATTACTTCTAAAAATAGCGCCGAAAATTCATGCATCACAGATTTTTGATACAATTTAAAATAAACTCAAGGAGCGAAAAAATAGGGTTTTTGTGAGAAAAAAAATTCCTTACTTCGTCAATTCTCAAGATATCAAATCCAATAATTTTATTATACATCTCCTTAATATTATCTACAACTTTTATATTCACAAGTTTTTGATAGGACCAATTTGTACCGCAAAAAAATTAAAAACGAAAACAAAAAAGGAGGGGTTGAAGAAGAAAAATGTTCATAACTCCGTCAATTCATAAGATATAAAATCTCCATGAATTTATCATATATCTTTTTAATATTGTCTTCAACATTTATATAGACAAACTTTTAATAGGGCCAATTGTTACAGGAAAAGCAAATTAAAAATACATAGCGGTTGAAGAAAAAAATCATCTTATTAAGGGTGCATTCAAATCCAAACTGTCTATTTTCTTACTCATTTTTAAATTCATTTTTGCTCTCAAACGCATCCAATTGCTAGATTCTCTTATTCAGAAACTATATAATGTACAGTAATGATCGATTTTTTGGAAGAGGCAGAATATATTTAAAAAAATGATGTCAAAGTGGGCATTTTGAAAAGAATTTCCCGAAGGGATTGTGTTAGAAACGAAAAATATACCCCTACTGAGAAAATAATTGTTTATTAATCAAGTTTTAATTAATTGAAAGAAAAATAAAAACACAGGCCGCTTATAAATCTTTTCAAAAATCACGTCAGCATTTTTCTTTTTTTTTCTATTAAAAATGAATCGGAAAATGTGCCTGAAAATTTCGAGTAGTTGTGTATGGAAAAATATACTTTTTAATATCGCCTTAACATGATTCTGATAAAACCAGCTATTTTATAAAAAGGGAATAAAAACTCGTCAAAAGCAGACAGATAAAACTGTTAAAGTGGATTTATATCTAATTATGATTTAGTTTTTGTTGGTGAAATTAGTATACTTACCTTCGAAATCTACCTCTGCCTGTAGGCCGGGCCGACAGGGATTTTTTTTTTTAAGATTTTAAAACTGATTTATTGAAAGAATGGAGCACCGAAGAAAAGCATTTCCTTCAAGAAAATCAAGACTGTGAGGCATGTTAACCAGCATTTTAATGTATCTTATTGAGCTGTTAAAAGGAAAAGGACATGTAAAAGTAAAATTATTTTAGGCGCGCTTTTCAATGAAAATGCAAAGCAATTATTTGCATTTTTGTGCTCGTTTGGAATCACTAGTTCTTTAGAAGCTTTGACTTTAGTACTGTGATTTTGTTTAAAGAAAAGCATCGTCTAAAATACTCATAAGGGTAGTTATGAATATTTTATGTTAAGATTATATGAGATTAAATTTAACAGTGATATTAATAGAACAATTAATGGCGGTAATTACTTTAATTTTGCTGAGGTTTTTAAGATTTCTTCCAACATTCATGAGTATTAAGTGAAATGGGTAATATTTCGACTTTTAAAATTCGCATTTTTTCTCATATTAATAGAGTTCTGCTGTAAATCTTTTTTTTACAATTTTTTAGAATATCTTCTGCTCATTTCACTCTTTGTAATTTCGATATTTTTGAAGGCAAATATTTACGTCTTATAAGTAATCACCAAGGGAAATTTCAGGTATGTCTCCCAAATCGTATGAAAGAAACCTGACTTTATAAATGTTTTCTCTTGTACAGTTTGAAACTGATTCTAAACATATTTGAGTAATTAAAGTAACAATCACAACAATTTTTATCATCCTAGAAATTCCATTCAAATGGTAATTTAGAAGGGGTTTTTTTTTTCTTTTTCTGCTCGTTTCACTTTTTTATTTAAATATTACACAAAAAGCGGTTCTTAGCGAGCATTCATATAAAAAAATAATTGCCATGCCAAATTCAGGTCTCTGTCTTGAACAAAATGACATACATCACAATTTTGGAACGATTTTTGCTCGTATACCCATTTAAACTTCCTTTTTTTTTTCCTTTATAAAATGTCTTATGCGAACGTTTCGATATTTCAAGTAACGACCATGTCGAATTTAATTTTCCTAACCCTAACAATGACAAATACATCGTAATTTTAAACGTTTGTAGAAATGTTTGAATAAAAGTTTTTCTCACGTTCTTCCTTTTTGAATTTCGATTTTTTAGAAATCGTCCGTGCCGGTCTATTACATCATAAATGTAACCACAATGCCAAATTTCCTCTTTCTATCTCCTATGGTATCAGAGTAATCGCAGTTGTAGAAATTTTCTGTTCCTTCGTCGGTGAGAGGTTGGTGGTGATGACATAAAATGAAACCTAGTTAGAGTACTGGCATTCACAATATTTTTGCCCAGTTACATTTTTAATCGTTTCTGTAGTTCCGAAAGTTACCCACTGCAAAACAACTAACACACAAACTGTTTTTCACTACAACAGTATTTCATTAATTCATAAGCAAATGACGAAATGACAGTTTTTCATTTTATTATCTGCGCACGCACAAAATGCGTATCATTCACAATGGTTTTCGAATAGGGAATTTTTATTCAATTCTATTCCCCTTTCAAGTGTTTTGTTTACGTTGGGAATAAAATTTTGAATGCGGATAACACCAAGTATATGCATTTTAGAAGGTAGATAACCTGAAAATAATTTTTAAATATTCTTTCTTAAAATTTAACTTTTGAAGAGTTTTGTTCGAAAGAATAATTTTGAAAAAAATTTCGACTGGAAAATTCAATGTGATGCGGTCGTATCTGTTTTGCGATATTACAATTTACAGAGTACGCGGCGTTCGTTTGGTGACTTTTTCTCTTCTTTTTCTTTTCTTTCTCATCATCTCAATCTCTCTTTTGTCTCATTTTGTTAATTTTAGAATTAATTGAAACTTTTTTTGCTAAATAATAATATAAATGTTGTATTATTTTTTTAAACCCCTGTGTTTGATTTATGAATTTTTATGAATATCACATAGTATGCTAAAATTTAGTTCAATTGAACCCATAGCACAATTGAAAATTCCCATTCAGTTTTTTCCGCCAATATACAGAAAAGTTCTAGAGATCTTTCGTGTAGATGATCTATAGAATTTATATACACCAATTAAAGCCCTAAAAAGTTAAATTTCAAAACGCGTACTTGAACTAGAATCGCGCTCCCAGCAATTATTCTTTATGGGCAGTACTGTAGCTAAATACTTTTGTGTGTCGCTGTAAATGAACAATAAGTTATACGCACACCTGATTATACAGAAAGCCCCTCGAGGTACACATCAGTGATATATGTAACTTTCAATGCGTTTTTAATAGTATGATATCATTAAGCGGGGAGATCACCTTAAAGCTTTTTAAAAAGTCAATTTTTGTTGTTGTTGTTGTCTATTATAAGAGACATTTTACTAAAATGTAAAAAAAAAAAAAAAAAAAAAAAAAAAAAATAGATGCTCCGCAATTAGAGCCGGTTTTAAGATATAATATGTGGAGCCATACCTACACTGTTAAAAATTTGCAGCATTCTGGCAGGTCATTTGACCGTTTTTTCCGAAAACGGTTACGCAACCGTAATTTTACACTATTCTGACCATATTATTGGCCATTTTATGGTCAGAATATAGTTAAATTATCGTTATGAAACCGTTTTTTCAAAAAACGGTCGAATGACCTGCCAGAATGCTGCAAAACTTTTAACAGTGTATCTAAATCAGTGTAAATTTGAACTTTAAAGTCATTTTTCTGGCAACAGATATTTTTGACTTGAACGCATCATGTTTCATAAACTAAGGAACATGGAAACTTAAAATTTTTTATAATATAGTACTTTGCATATCCTTATACCTTCTACCTATTTTTAAGTAAGTACCTGTAATATATATTTTTTTATATTGAAATTTTGATATAGATTTTGCATTTTATGGTTTAATTGCCTGAAAAAAATATTTTCATCTATAAACTTGATTATTATTTTATGTTAAAATTAAAATACGATATTGTAAGAATGATTTATTTGATTTGTAATATTATATAGATATATCGATTTTGCTTTTCATAATCCTGCGCACAACACACGTATGTTATTCAAAATCTTTAATTAGTCTGTCTTAATTAATCTAAATTCTAATTGTGTATCATTAGAATTATTTAAAGGAATACCTAAACACAAATTTTCGCAATTTATTCTTTAAAAAAATGTTTAATTTGAAAAAATATTTTCAGCCCCAAAATGTTTTAATACCATGTTAAAATCACACAGTATTGAGCTGCTGGAGGTGATCATCCCCCTTAAAATGCACCACAAATGATTTTCCCCACAGGTTAACGTAAGAGAATTTTTTGAGTGTCTCTGTAAATGAACCTTAAATGCTAAATATTTCAATTTTTATAGCGAACATTCAATCGTAAATTTCTAAAAAGCATATTAATTTCATGACAATCTGACTAAATTTATGAGAGATTAAGCACGGATACGCAAACAGACAAACCGAAATCACAAACACTTTCAACTATATTGGAAAGTGTTAAAAAGTATTAATATGAACACATTTTAATTTTCCAGACATAATTTTACCTAAATGAAAATATTTAAATGAATTAAATAATGAGCGTTGAACTGAAGTTAATTCAAATTTTTATGTATAGATTTTGTTTACAATCACGCTAATGATATTTTTATAACAGAAGCAAAAATTATTTGAAATATTATAAAAGAATTATCCGAACTTCAGAGCCAAAAGTCTGAATAATAACTAAAATATTCCGCATTGTTTCACTAAATACTGATTGTTGAATATGCTCAGAAAGTTTATCTGAATATAATAGATATTTTGATTAAATACAATTTCTGAACCTCTTTTAATATTCAATCAAGAAATGTGGATTGTAACTACAAGTTGGGATAATTTCCTCAGAATTCAATTTATAGTTACATAGCCAAAAGTTTAGAAAGAGAAATTTGCAATTCAAACTAAACCTTTCTTCTTTCAACTACAAGTCTAGAATTTTCTTTCTGTAAGAAAAGTCTTTACTGTTAACAAAATGCATCGATATCGTCAAAATATTTATAAAAATCTGTAATAAATATTTACGTGTTGGCCAAAAATTAAATTAGAAATATATATGTCATATTATTATATCTATTTTGGTATGGATTAAGAAAATATTGCATTGCATTTCTTGATAGAGTTTAATATTTCGAAATATCTCAACTTTCTTATATCTTTACACAAATGAATAGAAAATATAAAAGAAGATATTTCAGTTCCTTTGAAGAAATACAATATGGAGATTCATATACAATATGGCGATGTGTTTCGATAATTTGGATAGTTCTATAAATATTTTTAATAATTAATAATTACTAATCACATATTTTACGAAAGTAATTCCGTATAACATTAATACTGCGCTACATACAAAAAAGTCTTAATGGAGAATTTCTTGAAATATCATATTTTCTTCTTTAACAGACGAATTTTCAAGATTGACGCTAGTCTATTATCTGTACAATTAACCGAAAAAAAAACACATTAAATTTAGAAGCTACGAGTGTTTTAATTACATTTAGAAAAGTAAAATGAAGCACATAAAAATTTACACATATTCCTTATCATATTTGCAGTTTACAATGATTAAAATTCATCCTTATTCACAAAACTGAGACTTTTACTCACGTAAAGATTAAATTACTCTATCAATACATTTAACTACTACAAGATATATAAATTTATAATGCTATTATAACCCAAGCATGTAGATTTCCGTCTATATTTTACTAAGTATATTGTTTAGAATAAGCATAATATGTACATTATTTTTATCAAATATATTTTAAATATTATACGTTATGAAATATATCATATAGTGATAAGTAAAATTCGAGTGAAATACACATCGCTCGTATGTTTATTGTCCATCTTTCATATCTTTTCAGTATTAAGATCGGTATTACGGTTAAGTTAAAAAGGAAAAATGTTGAATTTACTTGTTTGAAAAAAAGAAGGTTTCCTTTAACTTAGTAACGATATGTGTGCATCAATTATTCTAAGTATATTTTGCATCTTCATAAAAATAAATAGGAAAATCTACGCTAAATTTTTATTGCATAATTTTTGATGTAGATTAAGGAGTATTTTTATTTTATGTATGTTAATGCGTATTTTACAATTATACATCACAACAATACATTAAATTAATATTTGTCTTAAAATTACCTAGAATTCGTCCTTTTTTATGTAATAAAATTTAAATATATCGATATAATCGATTAATTTAATTATTTCATTTTACAATACCTGTTTGAAAAACGATTCAAATCTCATTTTATTAAATATGCATATAATTCAAATATTTTGAAAAATATGTAAATATGTAAATAACCCTATATTTTAATAAAGAAATGCCATTTAACTTTGGCATTTTTAAAAAAAATAATCCCTCGATATTTCTTCTTCGTTTTCCATCTCATATTAAATAATGTGCAGAGAAACGTTGCTATTCAATGTTATGATATACTCAGATTCAGATATATTCCTTTAAAACTACGTGTTAGCTATTAAAAAATATTTAGATTCTTTGATAATTTTTTTTTAGATAAATAAGAAAAAATAAAGCAAACTTAAATTAATTACTTTTTCTTTCTATTAAAATATTTCATATCAATTTAGGAGTGATCCGTAATTGATTTTATACTCTTTTTCAATATTTTTACCCCCCACCCTCCTACCCTTTGTCACAAAATGACACACTTCACCATACACCCTCCCCATCCCCCTCTTACATGTCACGCTATATTATGTAAACATATACTTGCAGTTCAGAAACAAAGCACTACGTTATAGATTATAGTTCAAATTTTATTTTTGGACTTTAACTATGTGTTTTAATGACATTTGTGAGCATAACAATAAAAACGATTAGCATACTTATTTTGTATGAAATAAGATTAAGGTTTACAACAAGGGTTGGGTTGATTTTTGACAGTCAATTATCAACACGGGGGATATAGGCACTAGGATGAGTGCCCTCCGTGGGGGTCTTTCTAAGGGAACCTAACACGTATTTACGCATGGAAATCCATGTGCTTCGAAGAAAACCACGAAAACTCCAAAACGGATAGGCCGACGGGCGCGATTGGGCTCGAACCCAACACCTCCCGTCTACCAGCTTCGAGAGCAGAACCCCTCAGCCACTGGTAGGGCTGTTTACAACAAGAAACATAATTAATATACAATACGTAATAATAAAATATTAATATGAAAGAGTAATTGAAAACAGTAGTATTTTAGAATTTGAAATGGTATTTAATATATTTGGTTTTAAATCTTATATTTACTTTAGGAACACAATATACTTTAGGCATCTTCCCTCAGCCGTTGTTGTTTTGAATTGTTTGGCGATTTTTTGTTGGCGTGTTGGTGGTGTTTACGGATATGGCAAGCTCGATATGGAAACCCCGTGTGACGTGTGTGTTGTGACGTGTCGTGTTCTGGCAACCCTTGAGAAGCTTAGAATTTTGTGGAGGTATTTTGATACCGTGTATCGTGTTCTATCGTTGTCTTTTTAATTTTATGTAAAATTTATTGAATGTATTTCATTGACTATAGTTTCTGTAGTCCGTTTAAACGCTCTTGCTGAAGTAATTAAGAAATATGAGGAAATTTTGACAAGAAAGGGAGGTTTGTTTATAGCATGTCAATGCGTATTAAGCCTATTTTGGAAAATGACGGCGTTGTTATGAGAGATATTTTGTGCTGGAGGTTTCAAGAAAGCAGATGTCTGTTAACGTATGTTGATAAATTTATGTATATTTTGTTGCTTTAAGAGTTTTTTACATTTTGAGATTGCTACAAAGCGAGAACTGCTGAATTTTGAGAATGCTATGTATAAAAATGTTGAATTCGGCGGTTTTTTTCGGTAAATGTGCGCGAAGCACTCATGCAACTATTGCTGATGGCCACTTTAGGGAGTTTCGTTTTTTATGTATATTTTGCTACTTTAAAAATTTTTTACGTTTTGAGATTGCTGCAAAACTAGAACTACTGAATTTTGAGAATGCTATACCGGGAGAAATGCTGAATTCGGCGGTGTTTTTTTTTCGGTCAATGTGCGCGAAGCGCTCATACAAGGATTACTGATTGCCAGTTTAGCGAATTTTGTTTATTATTTACATTTTATTTTCGTTAAGCCAAACATGCGTATAAACCGGTGCTTGGCGACATTAACTACTTGGCGGAAAAGGGGTTTTCACGCCAAGAAGAATTCTAAGATGGCGGCCGGGGGGGACTTATGACATATGTTCCATACTTAAAAACAGATTGATTTTGAAGAAGAAGCCTCAATATAAGTTTTACTTAAATAGGATTGCCATCACATTTCATTTGTCATATTAATATGAACATTTAAAAAATTATTTATTAAAAATCATAAAATAAATCGTTTACGATTACGACTCTTCCTCCCTTGGAGAAGGTATATGCTCGTCCAGAGTACACAAGTATTTTGACATCACTCTCATCCTCGAGGAGAGATGGTAGATCCTCGACCCTCTAATGTCAATGTAATGATAGTAAGCCATCTAATGTGTGAAAATAAGGCCAAAATATTTAATCGTCACACTTCTTCTTCCCCCCCCCTCCCACCCCCTTGTCACAAACTGTCACAATTTCACGAACCCTCCTCCCCACCTCTAAGCATGACATCATTTCTGGACGGAGCTTTATATTAAAAAAAATTGGTGTAGTTCAGTTAGAAGTTTTATAGACTTATCTTATCAAAAAAATATCGAATAGGCAATTGAAAAAACAAACTTTTTTTAAAAATTTAATATCAAAATGATTTATTTGTAATTAAAATTGATTTCTCTTAATTTATTTAGAAAAATTACCATGCAAAACTATAAATTTTGATTATTGTCAATAATTGTAATTTAAAAATATTTGTATTTCTGCTTCACATGCAAATATAATGCAATACTGTTGCTTTTTGAGCAAGAAATTCCATATTAATCATGAATATGTAGGTATATATATATGATACGTTTCCACCAGTAAGAGATAAACATGTCGGCCTTAAGCAACAGCATACACTCGTTATGTAACTAAATGAAGAAATCAAAGTTTTTGCAGTCGTAAAATCATGGTTAAGAGTGGAAGGTCAGGCCTCCGTCCATTGGAAGGTTTTCCGAAAAATAATAATCGAAGTCGTTAGATTCATCAAACATTTATTAGATGATCATAAACTGTACCAAACTCCACTAGCCATATGTTATCCATGTTCGGGCAGTTGCTACGTCGTAAAAGGTAAACCACTAGATGTTACGTATTAGAACAGCATGACGAAGATTCAGGAAAAAAGCTCCCCAGGTGACGTGGGTTATTTAAGCAACTCAATAATCGTATAACTCCATCTCTCCTAGCCCATGCAACAGGTTATATACTTGCAAAAACTGCACGCGTATGAATGCAATACAAGTGGAAGAGCAAATCCCGTAAAAGTAGACGGAAGGGCGCGATGAGATGCAGAAAACGTTAGTACCTAGCTCCGTCCATTCGCTTAAATCCATTCGTTCACTATTATTACATATATATATAATTAAACAAATATATTCACTTGGAAAGTTGAACCAATCTCCCGCATATACTTTTTGAATATTCGATTTTGCTTCATTACCAAAAACAATGTAGTCGGAGAAAATAAAAATTGTTTAACTATAAAAACAATTAATTTAAAATTTAAGTCAGTTTATCTTTTATCTATTAAAATCGGGCCTAAAAAAATATTACCTATATTTCATAACAAATATTCTTATCGGAGGTTTTGGACATGTGGATTATTAATAAGAAAGAAAACAGTAAAAATATCTTTAAATAATTATTTAACACTTATTATCAAAATTATTCATAAACAGAGAAAATTACATTTTGTTTTTGCCAAAATTATAAAATTTCAATTTGTATGTACACTTGCAGAACGCTATTGATAATACTTTTAATTTCATAATATCCGTCAATCATTGTATAAAGTTTATAAATTTGACAGATAAAGAGTTATAACTTACTATTAAAAGTTAGGTATTTCTTTGTAAAAGTAATTTTAAGTTAATTGAATAAAGTTTCTTGAGAAGAATTTCACGAGAAATAGAAAGTTAGTTTCCAATCTATTAACCTTACATCGCTATAAACTTATTTTATTTTATTTTGCAATACTCTTAATCCTAAATTTCCCATGAATCTGTCGCAGCTTTAGAAAGATTAAATGTTATTTATTTTTCAATTCTGAATCACTTTTAGTTAAATAAACTATTCTTAAAATTTCATATCTATGTCTCAATTTTTGTCATTAATAAGTTACATGTTTTTGTCTCTTGCATCATAGAATAATTAATAGTTTACTTGGAAAGTAATAACTAAAACTAATATAAATTCACACATTGTATGATAAAATGTATTTCTTGTTATCGTGTATTGCAGAAACCTAGCATTAGCACTGAATTTATATCGTTTGCATGGTTAGAAAATTTCTTTCCTCTCATATAATTAAAAATATATATATATTTATTTTATTTCTAAACATAAAGCCTCAACATAAGCTAAATTTATTTTTATAACAAATCAAATGCTAAAGTGGAATATTCGATCAAAGTTTCACGGTTTTTGTTTTCAAAATGAATTATAATAAAAAAAAAATTCATCTTTTCTCTAAATATACAAATGAAAATATTATTTACATAAACACATGTTTATTATATTTTTGTTATTTTAGCTAAAGCTCCAATTAAATGCTGTTATAAAAATACACTGCTAATGCAGAATTTATGACAAACAGACCAAATAACAATAAAATTTTGGGACATTTTTTGATTATTTTTATATCTCGAGACCCATTGCCGTAGCATGTTGTTTGTCAATTACAATATTAAAGAAGATAAACTTCTCTACAACTTTCATATGTACAACTTTTCAGTACGCCATTTCAAAAATAAGATATTTTTTTTTTTATTATTATTATTATCTGAAAAAAAAAGAAAAACGTAGTCTTGCCCCGATTATTCAAATATTCCCCGCGGATTTAATCGTGTCTGTCGACTTCTAAAAATTAGTAGCAGCAAATTATCATCTTTATTTTCATCATACAAACATTTTATATGCAATAAATACATATATAATTTTAAAAGTAGGATAGAGTGTAGATGAATGAGACAATTTTAGACAGTAACTTTAAGAAGTGTACACAGTGTTAACTTCAAAGCATTGTTTAAAAAAATACTTCAATATTTAGTCATTTAATTGCACGATAGTTTCAATTAAGAAAGAGTTCTTTTTTAATTTTAATAATTTTAATAATTTTTACAATGCATACATATTTTTTCAAGTATCAATGGGATAGGTATGAAAATTTGCGAAAACATATTTTATTCCCCACTACAATGTTATATTTTATTTACCAATTATTGATAACATATATTTTAATGTTTTACTGTTTTAAAGAAAGCAAACATTAGATTGTAGTTCCATACAAAAGGGGGGACTCAAAATATATCTTTTGTGTAAGAAATACTTTTGCCTTATAAAATAGCTACAATAAAAATGACAACAGATTATTTCACTAACTGATGTTATGCATTTATCTCTTGTAAAATTTAAAAATTCTGTCAATAAAATATTTGAGATCACTAGTTTCATAAAAATATTTAAAATATTACTTTTAAAAATTTTTGTCATTTTTTACCCACTTATATCAATAAATATAACAAGAGATTATATCATTTTAGCGTGCAAAAATATATAAAACGTTAAGGTTATCTATTAATTGCTTTAAAAGCTCAAACAGAAAAACTTATTTTGCCGTTGAAAAATATATAAAACGTTAAGGTTATCTATTAATTGTTTTAAAAGTTCAAACAGAAAAACTTATTTTGGCCGTTGAAAAATATACTTTGTGGAGAATTCTAATCTTCTGGAATATTTACTGTTTTGAAACTATGCCTGTTTAAAGATCTCAGTGATACCATTTATCAAATGAAATACCAATTTATTTATGATTGTAGACCATATAAACATTTTATTTCCGCATTGATCACTTGAAGAAGAGAGTGTTCAAATAACACAAACAGCCGAAACTAGGGGGTGCAGTGTGGGAGAAGCACCAGAACGGAAGGCGAAGGGGGCGCCAGATAAAGATTTTATTTGTCGATATATATATATATATATATATATGTATATATAAAATTTAGATAAAAATGTCTCGCAGAAGGAAAACTAACAAAAAGTAAATCTAAAAATAAATAAATAAATAAATAAAAACTAGAACTAAAATATAAAAAGTAAACACTAATCCGGTTAGAATTCAACGTCAGTAATTCCAAGCCAAAAAAAAATATATAAAACTATCAAATTGCAAACGAAAAATTGTAAAAAAAAAAAAAACACTACCATAACTTTAATATTAGTGTTCCAGTTTCTTCACGTGACTAGTGCAGCCTCACGCGAAAACAATTGCACGCTAATGTTACGCCTATGAGAGCATTCTTTTCAGAATTCTTGCTTAAATTTCAATATTTATTATTTTTTTTTATGATACCTGCGGTCGATATCTAAAGTTGCGCGTGTTTATTTTTTCGAATTTGGTTGCATTTTTTTAATGAGGATACTTTAAGTTTTAGAACGGGTTCCAAACAGATTTCCAAAAATGAAAGTATCCGAATATTTAAAAAAAAATTCAACCAAACCCGAAAAAGTACAAAAGCACAACATTAAATATTGAACTTGGGTATCCTATGAAGAAAAAAAAATTAAAGTAATAAAATGAAAGCGAGATATTTGTCAAGAACGCTCCCATAGGTTTAATATTAACTTGAAAATGTCTTTGTGTGACTAATTTAGTCTCATAATTGTTATAACTCTGACTTTAAACGCCTCAATACTACAACTACCGTAAAATCTTTTAAATGAAATCTGTATATACGGAATCCGGTCTTTAAAGAAAAAGTGATATATTTTCAAGAGAAAGAATATGAACAATTATACCTGCTAAGACGGAAACTTATTTAAAGCTGATAATATTTCGGTTCCCTTTGGTTCGGTTTTCAAGGTTTTAATGAATCAATATTTGACAAAGCTGATTACGTAGTTCAACATTTACGTATTTAATTTTAATGATTACACACTTATAATTTTCAAAATACGGATATTAGAGATTTATTAAAATTTGGATAATTAAATTATAAAGAGCATTTATGATTTGCTCAGATGGCCAATTAAATAAAGAAATCGAGTTTATACAGAAAATAGCATTTGATCATGGTTTTCCAACAAAATATATAGATAAGATAATTCAGAAGTACAACGCTCCCCCTCCTTCAGGTCAACGACAGTATAATAATCTACTTGTGGTCTACAGAAAATTTCACTACATTCCCACTATATTAGAAAGCTAAAAAAAATCATACAGAAATATAATATAAAGTTGGTCGCTATTCCACATCCTTACCTTATTGATATCGTCAGTGATATGATCGATATGATCCCAATGGATTAAAAATCTGGTACATATGAAATCTGTATCACTTTATCTAATGGTGTTGAAAAAGTGTACATCGGCATGGCAAAACGTAAATTATCAATGAGGATTATGGAGCTCCAAAGAGACATTAAAAATCGTAAACAGAATACAGATCTTTCTAGGTTCTATTTAGCTAATGAAGTCTGCCATATTAACTTTGCTGAAGCAAAAATTACATTATACGCATTAAGTATATTTCCGTGCATATTAAATATATTCCGTGTATTTTTATCATATTAAATATATTTCCGTGCAATAACCCCTTTGAAAGTAAAATTAGAGAATCAGTTCAAATCTTTGCACGTGATGATAAACCTTGTAACGATAATTTATCATATAATATCCCAAAAATCTGGCATAATATCATAAAGTCATAATTCTACATCTAATTACAATATTTCAGCTTAAACTTGTATTATGTTGCTATAAACTTGAATGAAAACTCAGTTGAACGTGGATCTGTCCCTCATGTGTAGATAGCGGCACTCATGATTTCTTAAATCGACCTTTTGATTCATTTGATCTCAGTTCATTAATAATTATTTATTTTCACTGGATGGCAACACTACATTTTTGTATTCAAATCATTGGTCAAGTTTCGACTAATTATCTCTTGCACAGGAAGCTTTCGTCTCTGAACTTTGAGCCTTTTTACCATCATATTTTCCTGAAGACGGCTGTAGAAACAGCTCGAAACGTAGAAGTTTACTTGCAGCTTATTAAACTTCGTGTTTTGTGTACAATTAAGCAAGATTGTGTCTTTACTTATATTTTATGGTGCAATTGCTCAGTATGTTTTATCTCTAGTTATTTTTAATCAATTACAATGTTTAACTATTTATCTCAAACCGTAATTTGTAAAGAATTAGAACAAATTTTAATATTACAATTTCTTTTTATTGGTTATTTATGTGTATTTTAGTATAAAAAAGGAACCTTTAATGTGTCCAATATATGCTGTATATTAAAGTTTGCAACTAGTAAAAATAAAACTAAGGTGTAAGAAAAAATATTTTACTAATGAAGCAAGTTCGGGTTATGTTTATATTCCACAAACGAAATCACATTCTTAATAAATTCCTTTCCATTTTTTATAAATGATCCATGACAGAAAAATAAGTTATTTGAATTATAATGTAGTACAGCTTTCATTTCATTTCTATATATACTACTCAGTCTCCCTGGTGATATTCAAGAATGATAACCCGAAATAAAACTTTATTTATTAAGATAAAGGAGGAAAAGTATTCCAATATTTGTAATAAGTTACTCAATATTATTTCTTCATTAGTTTTCATATGATTCATTTAGTTAGACTGTATTTCTCGAATAAGAATATTTGAAGAAGAAATTAAGCAAGATATTTTTTTTTCACGCATAATGAAATATAGCATAATTTGAAATATAAGTTCCTTTACTTTCCAAGTATGGATAAATAAAATAAGTATAAGAAATCATACAAAATATATGCTAAGTTTTCATTTAAAATAAAAAGAATTGTTACTGTTACATATAGGAATAATTGACGAACTGCTTCATTTAGAATTTATAACACAAAGTAGAAAGTTCTGTTAAATTGATTCCTTATTTTACAAAATTAAGTAAAATAAAAATTTTAACTAGAAAATAGTTTTTATACATGCATTTCTTTTTACCGTCGTAATCACGATGTATAATTAAAAATTAAGGTATTAAAATAATTTCTTAAAAGCATTTCTTAAAATTTATTTAATAGCAGGAAACATATTTTTAGTAAAACTTGCAATTAAAGAACAACAACAACGAAAAAAAAAAGATACTGCATTTTATTGTTTATACAGGGTGCAATATGTTATCTATCGCCGACCTTTAATTTCTCAACCGTTGGTCGTAGACATATACACTGGTGGAAATTGATTTATGGAACCACGGTTTATTAACAAGAACCCCTATAATATTCATTAAAACGAAGGAAATTTCATAAGTTATACATGCAATGTAAACAAATAATTTAGAAAAATAAAATTTCACACATATTAAGAAACAAAAACATAAGGTCAAAAATTAGATTTTAGTAACATAAAAACATGGAAGTTGATTTATGAAATATACATTTAATTGAAATTAATAGTAAGTAAAGCCGCTTCTATTCATCAGAGTTTCTTTTATTCTAGATGACATTGATAAAACAAGATTTTGAATGTATTTCTGATCAATTAATTTCCAGTTTTGACAGATTCTATAAGTGACGTGTACTGAATCCCATTTGCATAAATCATTCCAACAAGCTGTCTTCAAACGTTTTCGATGGTGTTCAGATCAGGATTAATAGGTGGATGATCTAAAAGAACAATATTCTGTTCGTCAAACCAATCTTTCATTGCATTTCAAATGTAAATACATCCATTGTCTTGCATGAAGATGTAATTTAAACTGTAATATTGCCATGCAAATGGAAGAAGTGGATTGTCTGAAACAAAACTGTAAAGAAGTCTGGCGATTGTTTAAAAATAAAGTTTCATTTTTGCCATCATAAGCAATTGCTGCCCAAATCATCAAACTCCCGCCATCAAAATTTCTGCTGAATGCAGATTTTGATTTCTTTCGAGATCCCTCCAATAACACATCAAACCATCCGGGCCATCCAAATTAAATCATTTTTCGTCGGATAAAATGACTTATTTCCAATTGTAACCCATTGCCATGTACTTCTCGCAATACTGCAAACGCATCTGCTTGTGATGCAGAAGTAATTTTGGACCAAATTTCATTTTCGACCACTCAAGCTTCGTGAAGAATGTAAAGTCTGCCGAACTCTTCTAGAAGTAACAGGAAGGGATAGATCTGCACAAATCTTCTTTGAAGTGTGGTCGGCTTTCGATGCAAGTTGAAGAATGCGCCTTTTCTCTCTCTTACTTCAACGTGGATTCCAGTTTTGTTAAAAATTTTGCCATAATTTGCCGGATCTTTTCTATAGTTATATATCGCACCAACTGATCTTTTAATTAATTTTACTAATTTCCGGAACAGACTTTACACATCCTATATATGCATTGATTTTAGCTCTTTTTTCCTGAAACAACATCTTTTGTTTACCCATCGTAAAAAGTATAACTGAAACGTATTGCTTCCAAAATATAACGCTTTTTATGTCTACTGTGCATGTCACCTTGTTTTATACAAATTTTTGCCATTTTACTTCGTAATAGGCAATGAAATGTGATATTTCATAAATAAATTTCCATGGTTGCATATTACAAAAATCTATTTTTTGACTTTTTGTTTTTGGTTAATATTATGTATGAAATTTTATTTTTGTAACTCATTGTTATATATACTATGTATATCCCATGAAATTCCATTCATTTTTAATAAATATTATACAAGTTCTTGTTAAAAAACCTCGGTTTCATAAATTAATTTCCAGCAGTGTAGTTCCAATTAAAAAAATGTTTCAAATGGGTGTAAAAATTCATATTGTGGCATTATTAAAATTAAAAAATCAATTTTATAAAAATTACGAAATCTAACTTTTTATCCGGTCCCCCAGTTCCTATAGTTATATTGAGTAAAAGTGTACACATATCATAACAGATATAACATAAAAAAGGTTGACATCTGTACTACAAAAAGTGACAAAGTATTAAATTTAAAAGTTTGAGATTTTGGCACATGATTTTGTCTTTCATTGAGGGATCAGTTAAAAGATGAATTAAAGTAATTCGAGATCAAAATAAAGGAGCAATGTCATTTTTACGGCGAAACCTCGTTTAGCCGGTATCGCCAAATCAGTGTTTCACAAAGGCGGTTATTTCATCAAAAAATTTTAGCTGACTTTTAGGGGTCGTATACAAAGCTAAGAATGAAATATTGAAATTAAACAGAAAAATAAATATCAGTTTATTATTATATCAGAAAACGATCTACTATAAAAAATAACACCAAATACTTGAATCTACTAGAGATACTGCTCAAAGTGTTCTCCATTGATTGCAATGCGCAATTGAACGGGTGACAATACTGAGTCCTAAACACGTCGGAGCATAGCTGGTGTAACTGTGTGACAAGCAAGGATGATGCGCTTGGGATCAACCAGAGAAATAGGTTCAATCTCTTCGACCTGTCCCTTGATATAACCCCAGAGATAGAAGTCCATGGGAGTCGAGTCCGGTGAACGGGGTGGCGAAACTACGGGATCACCATATCCATTGATCTATTGACCGAATTCGTTAGCCAGATACGCACGGATGTTTGATGTTTTATGCGGAGGGCCCCATCATGTTGAAAACACACACGGTATGCATGTCATAGAGGCAGCTCTTCATACCAGTCACGTACCGTGTTTTGTAGCAGGTGCAGGTAACGATGTCCCGTTAAGGTCCCCTCGTAGAAAATGGGTCTAACAATCTGAGTTTCCAATATCTCGTACTACACGTTCATTGACCAGAGTACCTGTTGTCGTACTGTGCGGGCTTTGTAGGGGGGTTTTCCAGCGACCAGTAATGCACATTTTGCACGTTCGTAATGCCACTCAGTGTAAACATACACTAATCTGTCCACAGAATGACACAGAGGGATGTCGGATTTTCCTCTAATGTGTTAAGCATAAAATTACAAAAATCAAATCGTCGTGCGTGATCACCCAGCATCAATGCTTGCACCATTGTAGGATGGTATGGATGCGCACCATATGCATGTAACAAATGCCAAACGTGCTTTTGCGTGTATCCACATGCCTCGCTTATTTCCACCGTGCTCAATTGTAGTTTTAAAATGGCGAATGCCAGCACCTCTTCCGGTGTCACTCGAACTTTACACCTTGTCCGTCTACTTGTTCTGGGTCGTGGTGAAACAGAGCCAGTCTCTCTTAGACAGTGCAATGCATCATCTAGAGTTTTATGCGTTGGATATCGATCCCTAGGAAAACGTTCTGAATAAACCCTCGCATCCGCTCTGCCATTCCTTTGACATTCATCATAAATAAGTATCATTTCGGCATATTGCGTGTATATGTAGCCTGCCACCACGATCTTAGCGTTGACTAGCACGTCCACTGCTAGTGGCTCGTGTTTTATCCAGAACGTATGGCGTTGCGGTACTATTGTAATTTGCATAATCTCGATTTTTATGCTCTCTATAGCTCGGTTGATTGTTTGCATTCCACTGCCATTTATCTAGTTTTTATTGAGTAAGTTTTATTTTACTGGTATTTTACTGGTACTGGTATATGCCGCGCCTAGCACTTTGGGACGATTCTACTATCAAAAGGGTTGATACGTTGACATAGGTATTTCCCGTAGCTCTACTTCATAGTTTTCTTTTACGCTGTCACTAAGATTGGCACTCAGCCAAACGCAGCTAAAAATCTAGTCTCACCCCTATTTTGATAAAATCAAAACAGACCTGACACATGCACAAAAGGGCGAGGGTTTTACTTTCCGAAAAGGAAACAATACCTACTTTGGCTTTTGAATGTTTTTTTAGCCCTAAAATTTAACTCAAATTTTTAGATAAAATAACCCTCTTTGGTGATACCCCGATTTGGCGATACCGGCTAAAAGAGTTTTCTCCGTAAAAAGGAAATTGCACCCTGATTTTGATCTCGAATTACTTTAATTCATATCTTAACAGATCCCTCAATCAAAGACAAAATCATGTGCAAAAATCTCAAACTTTGAAATTTAATAACTATGCGTGTAAACTTTTTCTAAATATAACTAAAGGGACTGGGGGAACATATAAAAAGTTAGATTTCGTAATTTTTATAAAATTGATTTTTTAATTTAAATAATACCACAACATGAATATTTACCTCATTTGAAATGTTTATGTAATTGGAATTATATGTCTGGAACCAACGGTTGAGAAATTAAAGGTAGGTGATAGATAACTTATTGCACCCTGTATATCGTGATAGTTATATAATGTATCATTTTTTTATTCGGAAAAAATATCTAATCTTACTCGGAATTGGTTTCGGAATCTTTATTGCTATACTGTAAAAAATACCTAAAATGTTCCTAAGAATTTTCTAGGAAACTGGGATGCTTATGACTTTTTATGTAACTGCAAGAAATAAATGCACGTTCACACTGTAAAAAATAATAATAAAATAAAAATGAATATATGATGATTCTAAGAATTTTCTAGGAAACTGAGATACCTAGAGCTATTTCTGTAATTGAAACAAAATAATACATGTAATTAACCAGGATTATCCGTAATTTTTTAGTAAGTATATTTATTTCTGTAGCTTTACAAAAAATGTTTTGTAGATTTACATCGTTTTTTTTTTCTTTACGGTGTACAGATAAAATTTTAGTAAGCATACAGAGTTCTGTAGCTTTTACGAAATCTAGTTTTGTTGATTTCCTCCCTTTTTTTTAATTTGTTTTTGCAATATGCTACTACTAAAGTTTTTCCTACGGCAAAATAAAAACAACAACATTATAATAAAATTAATTCGTAAACAGTATTGTATATCGTTCTATAAAGGTTTCTAATTTCTCACATATTCTCAAAATTTTATGGACAGGTTAAAAAAGGATGTAAAAAGTGATAAAGTCTCTGAGAGACAGTTTACCATATGAAAAAGAGAGGGAGAGAAAAAAAGTTTGTACTTTAATTTCATTTCGTTTTTTTTACAATTATAAAAGTGCCATAAATATTTTATATAAATATCAGAAAATATCATATGACGCCATAAAAAATTTCGGAAAAAAAAAAAAAAAAAAAAAAAAAATCATTGTTCTATGCGAAAATTTTAGACTATTTGCACTTCTCAACAGACTTATACACTGTCATTAGAAATGTGGTAATATTATAAAATGGTTTATAATTTGTAATAAAACACTTACAAAATACACTTCTGTACACTCTAAATCGAAATGTCTTAAATTCAGACACTTAAGTGTCTGAAACGGAGTGTTCAATTTTCAGACATTTTAAAATGTCTGAATTTTTTCAGACACTTTTTGCGTCTGAATTTTAGACACTTCAAACGTCTGAATCGCAGCCATTTTTTTAAAGCATTATACGTAGCCATGTTTGACCACGTTGATCCTGGAAAAATATATGGCCATTATTCTGCCCTACTCTCCCCCCCCCCCCCCCACACACACACACAGCCTGATTTTAGGGGCTCCAAAATATGGTATGCAATTTTCATAAAGCTGATAATTGAAATCTTTTTCGACTTTGTACTGATTATAATCAATATTTTGAATTTATAGAGTAGAATAAGATTAAAAATTAAAATATTTGTCACAATACAGTGAAACCTCTCAATAGTAGGCACCTTAGAACCGTGGAATTTGTTCGCCATTCGGAAGTGTCTGTTTTTCTGAGGTAAAAAAAATATAAAATATGTGCATGTTGTTAATAAAAAATGTGCTTCTTAAATAGTTGTGTCCTCTATGTAGGAGTGTCCGTTATGGAGATTTTACAACAAAACTTTCATAGGACAATTTTCTTCAGCGAACACTGACCTTTTTCAAGATAAATACATTTTTTTTACCTCATAAAAGCGAACACAATCGAATAGCAGGCAAATTCAACGTTCCAAAACGCGTTCAATTCGCGAGGTGGCCGCGATTGAGAGTTTTTACTGTATTTATTTTTTTATTTAGTTTTTAATCTAATTCTACTTTTAAAGTTCAAAATGCTGATTATAATCAATACAATGTTGAAACACATTTAAAATATAAGCTTTAAAAAAAAATCCATATCGAATTTGGAGCACGTAAAATCGTAGGTGGGGGGGGGGGGAGGCTGCCCATGCTTTAATCAGGCCCTCCTTCTGGAAAAAGTCCAACCCTGTATTATGATTCGATAAATGTACGCGTCAGTTTTAAGTGCAAAATCTAGCTATATGCAAATAAATATTTGATAAAAATCTACCTCTTTACTTTGTATTCATTTTTAATTTCAAATTACTTTTTAACTAAAAGTAATCAAAAAATCAATATTATATAATTATTTCAACTGAAATATATCTGTATATTTTTACCGCATTCTTACAATTTCGTTAACGGTACATGATTATATGAATTTAAGAATCTAAAAATAATCATTAAAATTTAACATAGTGACTAGAGATAACGCGAGATCCTTTTTTCTAAATCTTTGTTGACATCAACAAATTTTTTTCTTCTTCAACGTCTACATTAGTGACGTCAATTTCCGTTCAAACAAAAGCTGTGGTTTTGACTTTTGAATCATAAAAAGATTATATGTTGAGACTATTTTCAGTATGGCAAATGGGATATTTCTAAAATACTCGGAAACACTAAAATTATAGCAAAGGGAAATCTTTTAATTAGAATGACCGGATTTAATGAGTTTTATCAGTCAAAACATTTTAAAATAAATAAATGAACACAAGTAATTCGCTGTATTAAATATATGGGGGAATCAATGAATGGAAGGATGTTCGAACTATATTCTTTTTTAAATTTATGATGCTATGAGGCACTATGAGGCAGAAGAAAACTTCATTAGACAAGAAAAGCATAAATAATAAATAAAAGCAGCTATTAACAGGAATGTTTACTATAAATGCTTTTGAATTCCAGTACATAACACATAATAAATCTATCAGAAATGTAAAAATCGATGTAAACATTACAAATGCTGCCGCATTAAATGCTTATAAAAATATTGTATACGTAAATAAATAATTAAAAAGGGTACTTCAGAGTAATAATTACACCAAAAAAATACTATTAAGGTAGTCTTGATGGTAATTAAGAAGTATGAGCCAATCAACAGGCGATGTCACTGCGATTTTTAAAGTAATGGCTACATAAGAAAAGGCTTAGGAAGGTGTAAAATTAATAAATTCAGTAACCGCTAATATACACCATGCAGAGACACCAAAATTTATTTTAAAGATAACATTGGATAGAAAATAATACAGAAATATGATTGCAGATGATTTGAAGAGTAGAAATTTAAATATTAGCAAAATAAAATTTTAACATGGAAATACCATAGGCAAAATGCTTTGAACATATTTTGGCATAACTCAGGAACTAATAAAGCTATAGACTCGTGTGAGGTCTTCATTTAAAGAGAAAACAATCACAGAGAGTTTTAAATACATAGTTAAGACCCCACTTACCTGGGAAAAGGTCTGATTATTCCAAAAGCACATACGCCCAGAGGACGTCCGGATTGGAGGCTACGTTAGTATCCGTTAGTTAGGACTTGGATATTTAAAAAATAAAATCCCCTTGCTCTTGCACATCCGACTAGCTCTGTTAAAAGAATGGAAAATTTCCATCCTGAAAACATAGCCCGCCAGATAACAGTTCTCTTTACAAATTTGACGAGATGAAGAACACTGTATTAGTTTTATAGATAAATTTTAATACGGAGTACCACTATGTCGATAGAAATTAAATCCCGGAACTTCACATTCCGCAAAAAACAATCAAGTCAAAATAAATTATTAGTTAAAATGTACGCGTACATAAAAACAAACATTCAGTTTGAATTACAAACGAACATCGAGTTCGAAAGGAAGACGCATGCGCAACTGAGAGTGCCCCCTGGTGAATGCGGAGCGGAGTTACAAAGTGTCTTAAAATTAGACACTTGCAGATTTTTTAGACACTTTTATCAGTTCGTGTACACTATGATCATAGTAAGACACTTAGGTGTTTTAAATTAAGACATCTATTGTGACTGAATTTTCAGATTCAGACACTTAAGTGTCTGAAATTCTTTTTCAGTCACATATGTATCTTAATTTAAGACGCCTTTATTTGCAGTGTATATTTCGAAATGTGACTAACAATAAACAAGTTGAATTACTCTACATTTCCAACCCATTTTGAACTGTTCGCACCTTGCATTCTAAACAAGGTATATCTCTTGAAAATTTTATTATATTGAATTTTATCGTTCTAAATCTCACTAACGAATATCCGGAGAATAGTAGGAGCAGAAAATTTTTTTCATTTATGACCGAATGTGTAAATTTAGATACCTGCTCTCTACGCAATTTTTTTTTTTTTTTGTCTTGACATGCGCCATCACTTTCCTTACATTTTCGGTACACATACTGAATAAATAGGCTTTTTATAGTGACATTCATTCTGTATGCGAAATGTCATATTATAGCTTTACACAACGACATATTAAGCATTCTATTCTTAAGTTCTAAATATGAAAATTAATAAAGGTAGTAAAATTAAATTATTATAAGTGTACTTCCAATATTTCTTTTTTTGTTTGTTTGTTTGCATGAATTATTAATCTCGAAACATTGCAAATTCTTACAATAAATTGTATTTTAAATTCTTTTACTGTGTTTTATATGAACACTTTGTTACAGTGCCTAATTATATATAGGAGAGACTGGGGAGGGTTGACACAATTTTTACAAAACAAAGGGGATCTGCCCCCTACGAGCTACGCTCGGCAACCCCCGTTCAGATATCGCTGACTCTAAAGCATGCTAATTTGATCGGCTTTAAAGAGATTTCGGAAGATTGAATTATAATTTAAAAAACAGTGGCAATCTCCATATTCATTTCTCTTTGATTGGGAAATTTAAAGGCCAAATCAGATGCTGATAAAAGATACAATGGGTGTTTTCGTCTTTGATTAAATAAAATCAGTTAAACTTTTCAAAATAAGCTGATATAAAATGAATTAAGTAAACGGAGTCTTTGTCTCCCGGTATTTTTTAACAAAGCGAGAAGAAAGTTCTTTTAAATAAGACATTTTAAATGTATCGTTTTTAATCTGATGTAATTTTCACCAAACTTTTCTTTCTCTTTTTAAGGGGACACAGTACCTTTTAAACTACTTTTTCGATTTTGTATAATACTGTAATAAATTTAAATATAATGTCACTACGGATATTAGGTACTATAAAGCAAATATAATTTCATATAATTTTCAAAAGAAAAATCTTGTAGAACAGCCTATTTAACTAAAATTTAAATTAAAATATATATATATATATATATATATATATTAAATCCTTACTACTTTTTTAAATATGAATATTTTTGCTTCAAAATTTTTTTCCATAATCCTAAAAACATACTACATAAAATTGTGCATGAATTTAATATTCAAGGTTATAGTTATTTTTTTTTTAAGAATTCCAATTATTTTTTCTTGATTTTTTACTATACAAAACAGAAAAAGATTGATATTAAAATTAATATTCCATACATCTAAAAATCCATGCACAGTTTTATGTAGTATAATATAAAGAATATGGAAAAAAAATTTTAAGCAAAAATATTCATATTTAAAAAAGTAGTGGGGATTTTAATTTTAATTTTTAATTTTTTTTTATTTAAATTTTAGTTAAATAGGCTGTTCTACAAGATTTGTTTTTTTTTTAAATTATATGACATTATATTTGCTTTATAGTACCTAATATCTGTAATGACATTATATTTAAGTATATCACAGTATTGTTCAAAATCGAAAAAGTAGTTTAAAAGGTACTGTGTCCCCTTAATATTTGCGTGAAAATACTTTTGTTAGAAATTAAATATCAATTGCGCTGTCCTAACAAAAATAGTTGAAAAGATCATCTCAAAATATCAAATAAAGGTCTCGCGCAATTTTTAAATTTAAACTGTTTAGCAATATTATTTTTTGTTCATTTTACGTAATAAGTGTAATGTGACGTAAATGTGACGTAATTTCTCCTATTAAAGACTTCTAACGCCTGATCATGAATTTAATATTTTACAATATCCTTTCTCTTTTAAAATTCACGTGTAAATATAGTTTTTATGGCGTAATTCTCAATAAAGTCCTGTTTTTTATACATAATTATTTAATAATTTATTATTTAATAATTATTTAATTTAACTTTTTTAATGGAACGATTTTGTCCAACTGTAACATTAAATATCTCTTAAAGTAATACTTCGATTTGAAAACTGTCTGCATCAGCGTGTTTATCAAACTTTTTTCTATAATACCACCGATTTTCATATTTTTGTATGCAATATTTTTCTTAATATTAACGAAGAAAGACCTCTAGTCACAAAAATTCAAAACCGGCGGCGGCGGTGGTGGCAGCGTTAGTTACTTTTTTTTTTTTTTTTTTTTTTTTTAGAATAGAGAGATATTTTTTTAATTTTTTTAATACTGAACCTAGAATAAAGTTTCATATATTTTTGTTATTCGTTATAAAATCAGTTATCAAAATAAAATTGCGACATAAGTGTACTATATAGAAATCTTGAAAATGATTGTTTTTAATTATGGGAAAATAATGCGTCAAGGCTCCCCACATATGGGAGGCTTGACCCACTTTATTTTATATTGAAATATTTTTTTAGGGAAATAAAATCGGTTTAAAAGAAATAAAATAACTTTATGCTACGTGGTTTAATTATTATTGAAAATTATTTGGGAAAATGTGATGTGAAAATAAACCTGCTTTGACGAAATGTAAGGTACTTTTCCTGACACTCGACCTGTCAACACTAGTTACCACATAGTTTGGCTTCATCTCATTGTGTTCATTGTTGTGAAATTTGCCTAATTACGATTCTAAAGTGTTTTGATCAATGTTGTGTTCATTTGCAGAGGCATGAACACATAATATTTATTAAGGCTGCTGCTTTCATCCTTTCTAGTCGTACCCATTCTTTCTATTTACCTACTATGTATACTATTTAAAATAAATAAAACTTTCTGTTAACTTTCCAATTTATATTTTATTAATTTTTTCCTTGCTTCTATAAAATTTTTTACATCTTCCTTTAATCAATTTTAAACATCTTTCTTTTTACCACCCCATTTTACTGCAGTTTTACAAAATAAATTTCCATTATTTTACAAATATACCAATTAACCCTTCATTATGTACAGTGTATAATAAAAATATTTCTAAAAACAGTTAAATAAGGTAGGTTTGACCAGGTGGTCAAACCTACCTCACTTGATTGGGCCATCATATTCACTTTTACGCATGATTAGCACATACTTCAATTTGCTGCTGATTTAAGTATTTCTTCAGGTACAAAAAAAAATAAGAAACATAGGATTGAAAGAAAAAAATCAATTAGTTTTCTTATAAGGAAGAAAAAAAAACACTAATGCATTTCAAGTTAAACTTTTAAAGTTTTACTAATCGTGTGACTTTGATTGCAGAACTGATTTAATTTAAGGAGATAGAGACAGTCTGGGTTAACATAATTAAGTTTTTTCCGTAAAAGCATTCCTAATGCAAAAGTTTTAAACTGAAAGTAATTTCAATCTTCTAGCAAAAGATTCAAGTAATTAATTTATCAGACATTTTACCTTTAAAAAATGCTTAATAATTATAGGAAATTACATGTTTCTTTTAAAAGTATTTATATGAGATTTATTTATACATATATATATATATTCATTTATACATACTTTATTTCATGGAGTTTTAATATAATATTTTAACCATGATAAGTGACCTTTATTATAATAATTTGTTTTTAAATTTAAAGTCATACCGAATTATTAAATAAAGTAATTTAAAGTTAATTAAACGAAGTTTCTGATATAAAATTTCTAGTTAAATTATTTCTGGCGAAAAAAGAAAATTTGCCAAAAATCATTGAAAGGAAATCGTTGTACAATAATTTCATTACCATTCTAAATGTTATCGGTTATGAATTATATGTCATTAGTCGAAATTTTAAAACTTTAATAATTGCATTTTTAACATTTTTAAATATTTTTATTCAAGCTATCCTGATTTACTGCTTACATTCAATAAACGTAAAGAAAGTTTAATAAAAATATTACATAAAATTTTCTTTTATGATAAAGCAAAAATTATAAAATATTATCCTTATAACAAAATCAATTTAAATGGTCTACATTATTATAAATCATGTATAAAAATAATGCAGATGGTGAATATTTTAAATATGAAGAATTTTTCCTTCTTTTTACTATACTGATAACTACAGGAATGAGAAATATATTTATCGTACATTAAAATTAATCTTCATGTAGTAGAATAAATTTATTGTCAAATATAAAAAGATAAGCTTGATAAAATTAGAACAATCTTAAATGAATTTCAGTTCATGCACTTTGGACACATTTTCTTTAGCCAAATCACATTTGCTCAAACTCCCGATTGAATACGGCAAAATCCTACTTTTCTATTTCATTCGTATATCAGATATAATCAAATATCTGTTGGGAAAAAATAGTTATTTCTAAGCATTGATAAAATATTCATTGAAGAATCATATATTTTTTTTCAAGTAGTGTCATTTCATTAGAATGCTTTTGTTTCATTATTTTTTGAAAATGTTTTATGTAACTAAACTTTAATTATATCGATAGTAAAGTTTCTAAAAAAACAATTCGATAATACCTGATAATAATATTCACTATTTGTAGCAATGTGGACAGAATTAGGATATGTAACTTGATTTTTTTTAATTACAATTAATTGTATCTTACATAAATTCGAAATTATATATCTCCTTTATAGTGTAACACTACTACAATCTAATATTGACGTATTTATGACAGTGATTGGAAATATTAAAATCTTTCTGTAGAAGAAGATATGATATTTGATTAAGCAGACAAAAATGAAAGTTATTAACACCACAGAAATATAAATAAGACGATATTTTCTTTCATAAATAAATAAGGATCAGAGAAAGTAACACGTGTGCACAAAAAAAAATATGAGAACTATACTGTCACACATATTTTATAAATTTGTTCTTCACACTTTATTCATCAAAGTATTAATTTAAAATATTAATCGTTATGATCGTTTGTCACACTTAATTTCAAACACTTTTCAAGTGTAGAACAATGGAGAATTTTATAAAAGTTATTTCAATTTAATTATGTGATGTTCATGATAGACAACTTCTTTTGAAATTATTCCTGACAAAACCACAAATCATGTAATAGTTTCTTGAAAGAAAAACTATATAATTTTACTACATTTCTAGTATGAACTTTATCAGTATTGAACGAAAAGATATTCAGGTTAATTTGAAACTATAAACTGGAAACTATATATTGCTATATATTGTAGTGCGATAAATATAAAACAATGTTGCAGTGAAATAATATTAAAAAATCTATTATGGTGATTATAAATGTACCATTGAATAATCCAAATAATTTGAATCTTGCTAATTGTACAAAAACGAAAAAAATATTTATAGAAAATAAATTCTAATTTCAAGTTTAATATTAATAAATTAAAACAAATAAATATATTGATAAAAAATAGAATAAAAAACATTTAAACGAAAAATTTTATTTTGGCGGAAATTATTTGCTATTGGCGGAAATTATCTGAAAAATTATTTTGGGAATAAAACACTTTTGGGAATACGTATGTAATATTGGTCGAATTAATAATAGAAATCGACATATACTTTAAGATTTCAGCAAATGATCTTCAACAAATCTAAAAGATAATCGTTATTTCCTTGGAACAACCAACTTCTATTTATAAAATGTAGTCCAATGTATCACTGTAAATTTTATTATCAATGTTTTCTTCTGCTGTTGTTTGTTTAATATAAATTCAAAAACCTTAAGATCTCCTTATTTTTTTATATAACAGTTCAGGTATATTGAAAAATATATACAAAATCATTTAATCATATAGCTAAAACTTATAGATTATCTATAAGGTTATTTTTAACGGTATGCTGCATTATACTAAATCGTATTTGAAAAATCAATACGTTGATGGTAGTCATTTTTAGTTTTGAAGATTTTGGAAACATCGTCAAAAAAGGCATAAAATAAAAGCACTGTTTATTTGTTCGCTTAATTATTTTGAAATATTTTATGAAATGAGATTAAATTAAATCTAATTTGCTACATTTTACATGTATCAAAAAATATTTTAATAAAAGTACCCTTTAAAATATCGTACACTTACAGACTCGTATAAAAAATATCTTTAAGAACATTTCTATTTTACTGCAAAAACAATCAGAGCTTCGTTTTTAAATTTCCTTGTAACGTTCAGAACTTTTATGTGATTTCTGAAAGAAAAGAGAATCAACACAAACATAAAAAAATGAAAAAAAAATTTCTTCTTATAAAAAAAGTACTTAAACCATAAATGCAAATTAAGTTTGTTTTGGTTTTACTAAATTTGACATGGTTGTATGGAAGTTTTGAAAAGCAAATTGTCAATTGTTGCCAATGTTATATTTTTTAAACAAATATTTGAATTTGTATTTATTTAAGACTATTTTTAATTATTTATTCAAGTTTGTTTGTTTTCATTGTATTTTATATATATATATATATATTTTAAATCTAATTTAAAATTTTAGTTCAATTCTTTTAAATCATTTCCCAAAAGCAAAAACGTTGGAAACATTTATTTTCTGAATTGTATTTAAAGTTTTTTTTTTTTTTTTTATAGTTATGTAATTTGAATATTTTTTTCCTAAATAATATTCCTTCTTTTTTTATTATCAAAAATATAACACATAATTTTCGTTGTTTGCATATCAAAGTAACATTTGCTTCAAATGTACTCTTTGAATTTAGTGAATTTGAAAACTTATTTTACGTTCTACCTTTAAATTCCATTTTTACATTCAATTTCATTTCGGTGAGGAGAAAAATTTTAGAACGATGAATGCGGGAAAACAACTTTTTGAAGATCGATGCATGCGGGTTTCCTTAACATTATTTAAATATAATTTGTGCAGGGACCATAGAAATGAAACGATGAATGCGGATAACGATGGATCCGGGAACGATAGATCGGGGTTTCACTGTAAAAGAAACACGATAATTCTTGTGTTAAGCGAATTAACAAAAAATACAGTTTTTTAGTTATTTCTTTATTATTTTCCAAAAATATAAATACATTTTTCTGAACATTTTAAAACGAAAGTTATATCTGATTATTTGTTAAAACTCTGCTACTTAATAATAAATTCTATAACATGCCGAATAGATATAACTAATACCGAATAGATTTTAAGTATATAATATTTATTATGATTGCGTAATAATTTTTTTAAGAATACAATTCTTTCAGCATTATATTCTTCCTTAATATACACAAGTTAGTATTCTATTATAAATAAATAACATTTTGCTATTTTAAAGTTACGAACACATAAAAGAAGCAATTTACAAGAAAGATTATAAAAAGATACATTAAGTTCGGAACACTTTTAAGTGACTCTCATTGAAACCAATTTAAACAGAAAGTTTAATAATTTTCAATGCTAAATATTGAACGGATATTACGCTAGCTTAAAAGAAAAGAAAAATTTGCTCTGCTCTTTCACTCAATATACCACTTTGAAAAGAGTTTGCTGGTGTATAAATAGTTTATATTGATTTGCTCAATGACGATGCATTACTAAAATGTTTACTAAGAGGCATATAAAAGCTTTCAAGTCAATTTATTTTAAATAGAATATTTTAAGTGCTGGTTTATTTTTTAAAATATTTAATGAATATAAACCTCAATTATTTCGTTATTCAATTTTATCAATGAGAATTTCTGAATACTGTTAGATTGAATATGTTAAACATTTGAGGCTTGTAAAATTTTTAGTACTGAAAAGAAATTCATATGGGACTATACATCATGTGATGTCCTTTTAATAATCATCCTTTTGCACTTTGATCATTACTGTTTAAATGTTAACTATGCATTTTTATAAAAGAATATCATTTTGCATGACAATGACTGTCTATCGTAAAATTGTTGTGAAAAATGAAAAATACTCTGTACATTATTGATAATAATTTGCTTTAGAAAAAAATATATATATGTTCATTATATATGTTAATAGTTGCTATGAGCTTGCTGTCATCAACATATTTAATGCATGAATCATTTTTAGATTTATGGTGACAAGAACACTTTTAAAAACCACTTCTCTTGCTTCTAAAAGCTGCAGAATGTGTGTATAGGAAAGTACAACTGCACACATACTGAAAAGGAATAAAAATAATCTATATTTATATTATAAAGGGAATAACATATGTCTGATCAAACATGACGTCATATATGGTATGGAAACATACGGAGAAATCCATTATGATTTTGTTCATATTTATAATTTTCTAAAAATCACATAAACACAATTTTTTCTTCGAACAGGAACAAAAATGGTATTTGCAGAGGAAATTTGTTTTAAATCTGTTTTTTTTTTGTTGTTGTTGTTGTTGTTTTGTTTTTTTTTAGATTTTTTATGTTTTAAAAATCATTTTTAAGAATGATTTTTTTTTTAATTTTATCTCTATAACTGCATCCCGGTCGCAGAAAAATAAATTGTTTAGATAATAAAATTGAATGTGTATGCAGAAAAAGTAAGAATATAAAATTAAAAATGAGAACTTAGATAAACAAAACAAATATAATATTCTGAACCAAATTAAGAACTGGATCAGCAACTTAATCAGTTAATCACTTAATCAGTCGACAAGATAATAAAGTGAATACATGGAAATTTCTAAATAATAAGAGAACCACATTAATACAAAATCAAAATAATATGAAACATGCATTGTACATAATGATTGGCATATATACATAATGCAGTTATCAAATTATAGCAAAAGTTAAATCCGTTAACCTAGCTAAAATACATGCATCAAAAGAAGTGATAGTGAATTTAATAGTGAGTTAAATATGAGCTACATTTCATATGAAATAACCTTATCTTGTCTTAAAACGTGAAATATCCTTATTACTGCTCATTTCAAACTGCAATAAACTATAATAAAACTCGCAATATCATGCGCAATTGAAGCAGTGTTATTAGCATGATTAAATATGAAAATCAAATAGTTAAATTTGACTATTACAGTTAAAAACTATGATAAGCCAAATAAATATAAGATTGTTAATCAAAATAAAAACAGAATAAAGATAACTTGAACTGAAATCAATATATTTAACGAGGTTCTAGGAACTTTTTGATAGAGTTTTTAAATAATAACACTTTAAACGTAGAATAATACTGTCGCACACTATCTACAATTGAAATGTAAAAAGTATATAAATATAGTTTTACAAATACAAACATTAGACTAAAATAATAAGCAGGTAATCGATGATAAACATTCACTATAACCTTTCATAAAATCAATGCCTTCGAAATGGCGTTTCATGTATGATGATATAAAAGTACCTTTTTTTATAACCAGGGTGATAATAGAGTAACATGTAGTTATGCCATTAATTATGCATTTTCCAATGCCCATAAATTCTCATATTATACTGTTAAATGTGCAAATTCAAATATTTTGCTAATAAAAGAATTTCAATATTCGTTACAGGTAAGTATAGTTTTAAATTTACCTTAAAATGGCAACATTTTATTTATATTATAAACACCATAATATAGCCATGCGTGCCGAAAACTACACCACAAATTATTGGTATTACCCCTATTTTATCTACTAGCGATACTGCATAAACAAAGGCTGCTCATGCAATCCACCATTGCTTAATGATCATCAAATGCAAAAAAAAAAAAAAAAAAAAATTCTTAAGTACGATAAATTGGGAAAGAAGTGTCTTAACTTAGGTTTAATTTTTTTTTTTCGAATGCAAATCCCTAAACAACAAAAGAAATGCAATTTTGTCTCGTTTATCATGGGAAAAACAATTTTTCTCTTGTGCTTTTCCTATAACTTAGTTAATAAAGATTTTTTTTTCTTTTACTGTGGAAATAAATAAAAAAATAGTAATATCGAAAGCAAATGTTACTTTAAATCAAAGAAATACTACAAAAAAAAAAAAAAAAAAGAATGAGATTAATGAGATTCCAATAAAAATTAAAGGCAAATATTTTTTGAATTAAAATAAATTCAAAAGATAATTTATGAGGTGCATTATTAAAATGCATCTATAAGCAGAATTTATATTTTTTATAAAAACATTTTTCCATATTATCTGATATTCCATATAATCTGATATATATGATATTTCACATCATACTATTTTGAAAAGTATAAGTAGAAAAATATCTCTAAAAGATTTATTCAAAATAACTCAAATTTGCCTTCCATAAAATAATATAAAAATATTAATATATTTTTATTAATTATATTAAGTGTGATATGATTATATTATATAATTAAGTCTGATATGTGATAGATTAAGTGTATGTTTTAATTTTGTTAAATGATTTTTGTTGAAAATAAGTCGAAATTAATTATTACAAAATCATGGGAAAAATAACTTTTCTCTTGTAATTTTCCTATAACTTAGTTAATAATGTTCTTTGTTTTACTGTGGACATAAAAAATAGTAATATCGAAAGAAAATGTTATTTAAAAATCAAAGAAATACTACGAAAAAAAAGAATGATATTAATGAGATTCCAATAAAAATTAAAGGCAAAGATTTTTTTTAATTAAAATAAATTCAAAAGATAATTTATGAGGTGCATTATTAAAATGCATCTATAAGCAGAATTTATATTTTTTATAAAAAAAAAAAAATTATATTATCTGATATTCCATATAATCTGATACATATGATATTTCACATCATATTACTTTGAAAAGTGTAAGTAGAAAAATATTTCTAAAAGGTTTATTCAAAATAACTCAAATTTGCCTTCCATAAAATAATATAAAAATATTAATATATTTTTATTAATTATATTAAGTGTGATATGATTATATTATATAATTAAGTGTGATATGTGATAGATTAAGTGTATGTTTTAATTTTGTTAAATGATTTTTGTTGAAAATAAGTCGAAATTAATTATTATAAAATAATAGACTATAATTGTAAAAGCTTCGTAAAATCTTTCTTATTTGTTAAATTGTAAAATCGTTTTTGTTGTAAAACTACAATGCGTGATATTTCAATTTAAATATACCTATGCCTTTAAAATATTTCAAAAGAATACTTTCCATAATAATGCATTTAAATTTATACTGGTCTCATAATAGTCCGGTAACTTTTCTTTATTTTGAAATTTTCACATGTTATTCAAAATTAAAGGGAAATTTATATTTACTTCTCGAAACAATAATTTTCTTCCCACTTCAGAAAATATGTAGTGTTGATGTTTATTAAATTATGCATTTTATTTGAAAAAGAAACATTTATGAAAGAATCCAAATTTTCTGAACAAGATTTCATATTATCAGTATACGGATTTAATAATATCAATGCAATTCAATTTAGCATTATCCAGTGAAGATCTACGAAAGAAAACTTTCTAGCTTGTAAGAAGATTTCATTGATTATTTGGAAAGGAAGCTTCTGGGTTTCCTTTTGTAAGAAAAGTTGCAACTTGATTGCTGGATTCCAGACTATTCATGAAAATAATTGCAGCAAACACAAATATGCACTTATCTGTTGAAATGAGTTAGAAATATATTTTATATTTTTGTTCGTCTATATTTCCGTTAAATTAAGGAACTTTTTCAGTGCGTTTCTGGCTTTAAGTTAATTGCTCAGAAATTCTGATAAGCTCTGTTTTCATACATAAATGGAATGAGGAATTTACAAAATTAGTGAAAAAAAATTAACTTTAAAGACACAGACGGATTAGACTTTAAAGAAATGACCTCTCTTTGAATAAAAAAGAACATTATGGAATTCCAAAATAAATTCTTGATTATCATCTGCGCTTCCTTTACACTATTTCCAAAAAAAAATCTTTAATTTCCAACTAATGTGTAAATTTAATGTTCGTAATTTTCCTTGCCCTTTTTTACATCTTTATTGATAAATCTGTATTGTCTTAGGGATATGTTACTGGTGTGTTGAAGTAATTCATTTTTTTATTACTTAAATAAAATGTTTTTCAATATGTAATGTTTATTTTTATACTATTATTATATTATTATAATTTATATTTTAATTTACTTTTATATTATTATTAGTCATTACTCTATTTTCCTTTTTACCAAAAAAACATATGTAGGTTTTAAAAGGAATTGGTGAATGGAGTACCCCGACCGTATCTATGCTATAACTCGTGTTATTGCAAACAGTCCATGTTATGATATTTATAATTAAATTAGTCTTTTATAACAGTTTTATGTTTCTTACTTTCATATTACAACTTGAAATTTTATTAAAAAGTGCATGATTAAAATTTTATTTAAGATTTAAAATGTCTTGGCGCAATAAGAATCCTTAATTTCTCCTTAAAGAAAATTCTTTCTTAAAGGGGCTATTAGTTAAAGTAGTTTTAACTGCAGTGGATATTCCAAGAAAATTTTTTGCCTACATTTATTGTACAGTTTTAATTTTAGTGAAACCCTAATAGTGTACGCGCCAAATGCAAAAGTGGACACAAGTCTGTTCCATTACTGGACACATTTCAATTCTGCATACAAAGCCAAATTAAAGACAAAACAGTTGCAAATACATACGTTTTAAGCAAATTGTTATATGTTGATACATTTATGAGTTAAGTCATTAAAATAAAAAATTAAAAACGAGCTTTTCTTTTAAACAGATAACCGATATTTAAAACGCTAAAAAATAAAATTTTGCAGCTAGGCAAATATAAATAATTGTGATTAATTCACAAATATTTATTGGTAATTAGTCTTAATGCGTAAACTGAATTTTAATCATAACATTGGGTAGTAAAATTAAATAAACATAGCCCAGTCACAGGCCCCTGAATATAATTTCTAAGGGTATTGCTCTAAATATGGCCGATGTCGTAGGCGGAATTTTATTAGCGTTCAAAAGGTTCCTTGAATTTGTCTACCACTATTTCCGTATAATAATCATTGCCTTATTTTGCCTCAGAAAAAATAAGGTGAAAATTATCTCCCGGTAACTGTAAACTTAAGTAATCGCTTTCGTCCTCGTTTAAGGCATGAAATTTACTGTCTTCAGGATTTATAAAAACTCCTATTCGTTGACATTGAACACGCTGCATGAAACATCAAACATACTGCCAAGTCTGTTTTCTAATTTAACTTATTTTAGGAACTTCCCGAATAAATTTAGAGGTTTTACTTTATTATTACCTCGTTTGTCGCTCTAAAGTAATGAGTTTCGCGGAATGAAATTCTGCTGATGTTTTCCAAAAAATGCATGATTAAACATGTACGTACATATCTGTTTTCCATAAAACATGCCTTCGGGTCCAGTTCCATTCTCATTTGTTGTAATCTGATTGCAATGTCCGCAATTGTCACAAAAAATACAGCTTTTATCAGGATGCTCAACTACTGTTAATTATTATATACCGGCGTACAGTACTAGACACTTGTTAGAAATGCATTAGGTTTATGGGAATCTCACAAATAAACACAATAATATTGTTTCTCATTTTAGTTGAAAGAAAAAATAAGATACAAGAAAGTACTTAAATGAATGCAGTAAGAAAAATTGAAATTCGTTTTTAAAAACTTCAAGAAATGGCGAAAACATTACAGAAAAATCCACATTTTCTACTTCAACCCACATTGCTTCGGATATGTGACTCGATGGCTTGAAGTCCCTGTAGTTTGAGATACTAACACTTGAGTACTATAGCAGAAATCCCACGAAAAGCGCGATCCTCAAAGTGACATTTAAAGACCATTTTTTATATCAAACATAAAAGTGTTCACAGCTGCTATAGTTACGCTAAATTTATATAATTTATAATTAATATTTATATATATATAAATTAGTGCCTGAATTTTTTTTTCAACTCAATATTGTGCTTAATTATACTAAATGGTGTAAAATGAACGTAAAAAAATAATTAAAAAATTATCTTTGAAAAAATATTTATTTAACATATAAAAATATAAACGTCCCAATTTTGGGACACTAGGCGTGAAAAGATAGGGGTTTTTCTCCGTTACTGTCTAAGCATTATATCTATGTTTTATGCCATTTGATATGCTTCAAAAAGGTTATATATCATTCGGGTTATTATTTGACTATAAAAATTTCTTTATTATTACTATAAGGGGGGGGGGGGGGCTGGGGTCGGCTCAAGAACAAGACCCCTTCCTCCTCACCATTAGCTATTGGCATAGTAAAAATTTATAATAATAAATAATTATTAATAGAGTATATATACCGTATATACTCGCATATGCGTCGACCCATTAACTTTTGAATGCAAATTCTGCAAAAAATCAAAAACTCGCGTATGTCGACCTTCTAACTTTTTACTTCAATTTCGCACAAAATCAAACCAAAGATTTCACTTACTAATGCGAAGAATTAGTAAGTAAACAAAAACAAATCATTGAATTTTTTTTAATAAGAAATTATTATTATTTGTATATTTTATATATTATTTTTTTATTTATACACATTAAAAATTGAACTTTTGCAGTATTCGAGGGTTTTTTTTTTTTTTTTTTTGTTTTTTTTTTTTCTCTTTTGGCTTTTGTAATTGACTCGCGTATAAGTCTACCCCCAATTTACTTGCAGGAAATTGTCAAAAATTCTTCGTTTTACACACGAGTATATATGGTACAGTAGAACTTCGATTATACGACCCTAGTGTAACCGGATCTCTGTGTAAACCGATGTCAATATTCTGTATTTTTTCAACTTTTTTTTTTTTTTTACTTTCACATTCTTTGTGTATGCAAGTGTTCCTTTCCAAACCACGAGTAGATATAAGCATTTTGGTTCCTTTTTCTTCGAATTCCATTGAAATTAGCTTGAACTCCCACAAGATCCGATCCCGGGATAATTATACTCTCCCCCACCCGTCCCTTCTGCGTATACGTCCCTGTTCTAAACAAATAAAATTCTTTTCATGTATAATTTAAGTTTAGATATTTATTAAGCAATTCAAATAGTCCTAATAGCAGTTCGATTACGATGTTGCATATTAAACTAGACGATTATTGATAAATTCTCGATTATCCGGATATTTGATTATCCGCTGTCGGTTCGGCCCCCAATTTCTTCGGATAATCGAGGTTCTGGTCTGTATATTTTAGTAACCTCAGGATGTCAAATACTAAACTAGTACAAATCATAACGGTATGATATAAATTTTTACTAAGCCAATAGCTAAGGGTAGGAAGGGGTGGGTGTCTTGATCTTGAACCGAGCCCAGCCCCTGTTCCCCCTATAGTAATAACAAAGAATAGCCAAATAATAATCCAAATAATAATTTTATAACTAAATAATAATCCGAATGGTATGTAACCATTTTCTAACAAAATAAATGGCGTAAAACATACATTTAATGCATAGAAAGTAACGGAGAAAACCCCTACCCATTCGTGCCTAGCGTCCCAAAATTGGGACGATATATAAAGGTTCAAATTCGAACAAAAAAACAGAAATCTGAAAAAAGGAAAAAAATACGTATTCTAAAATAATGTTTCGTCTTAGAAATAATATTTTTCTTACGCGCCATTTTATTTCAAGAAAATCCAACTTTGCGCTGCAACAAACATTTATTTCACCTTTTTATTCTTAAAAATGCACTGCTATTTATAGATAAATATTGAAAACAAATACTAAGGACATATTTTACTAAGTTTTGAAAGAATATCATAATTCAATTTGTAATGGGAATTTTTTTAAGAAAGCGTCCCAAAATTAGGACGCCAGGCACAAATGGGTTAATTTCAATTTTAATTTTGAAAACTTTATTACGTATCGAGTTACTAGGATTTTACACACGTTCTAGGAATAATTACAATTTCACTTATAAAAGCCAATATACGCTGTAATAAATTTAACCGAAAGATATTTGTTCATTACTTAATCTAAATCTGCTCTAGAGAAGTATTTTAGAACAAGCTGGTTTAATTGTCACATTAAAAAAGAAAAGAAAACTTAATTTCTATTTGAAAATAAAATCTGAATGCTTCTTAATTTTTCTCACAGTACATCATTTTTCGATATACGAATTGCATGAAGTCAAATCAATATAGTTTAGCGTTATCTAGAAAAGAGATTCGAAATAAAACTTTCTAAGAAGATGTCATTACTTATCACGGAAACAAGCTTTCCAGTTTCCTTTCATAAGGAAAGTTAGAGCACGTATGCAAGACGCCAGAAATTTATGAAAATAATTTCAAAAGAAATAAATACTTCCTTATCAACTGAAATCAGTCAGATATATGTATTTGACATTTGGTTCGTCTGTACTTCTCTTAAATAAAGGGAATGTATCACTTGAAATTAACTTGTTCCGAAAGTTTGAAGTTTCATAAATTTTGATATCTAAAAAGAATAACATAGTAATAAAATAAACAATATTATAATTGTTGAATGCAAGTTATACCTACTATTATATAACGCAATACAAATGAAAGGAATATAGTATTTGATAAATAAGTTAAAAAAATTGAATAATTAGAAAAATAAAAATAAAATCAACCATAAATAAATAAATATTTTTTTATTTATTTATACTAATTTTATTTCATTACTTTATTTACTCCCTCATTGCTCCTTTCTTTCTGTCTCGTCTATTTCATCTTTACATTCTTATATAGTTTTCGAGCCAAATTCTAATTGAACGTTTCTTATTTTCACACACTTTTCATTTCGCTGTTCCCCTTCATTTGCATATCTTTTTTCTACTGCTTTAACTCTCCTTTGTGCACTTGTTATATTATTATTGTTATTATTCGCAAAGAAAATTCCTGAATATTTGCGTTGCGCTCCTTTCAGTTTTGAGATTTTATTACAATGTTTTTTTTTGTTTGTTTGTTTGTTTTGTTTTTTCATTTGTGCTCGTATGATAGTAATAAAAAAGAAATTTGTTAAAAGAAATTTCAACAATTTAAAAATGTATTGAAAATATTTTTCATTAAATATTTTCTTAATTATATGAAAATGAATTGAAAGTTCATTTTGTTAAAATAACTAGCCGACCCGTCCGGCGTTGCTCGGTCCCGTGATTACATCCTTAAATGAACATGGAATTTGTATGATTGTATATATTTAATTGGATTTCGTCTGAAATGCGTCCCCGCTGACTGTGTGAAAAATCTGATAACAAATCTGATAACTGACTGTAAAGAAAACCCTAATGTTTAGCGCTGAAAGGCTCTAAATAACTGATACGGGAAACGAAGAGGAGATTCGATATGCGTTATGATTACAATTATGCTCTGTTTTTGTTCATGACAGATGGCGCCTCTCTGCCTACTAGCATAAGTTTATACATCACCCCTAACCTACGATATAACAATATGTTTCCGACGGCTGTGTATTTTTTCTTGCTGAAACATTGATATTTAACTGTCAAAAATCACTGTTATACACGTAACTATTTTTTTCACATTGAAATCCTGAGTATAAATGTTTTATATTCAAACTAATTATATCATTTTTAAATACGACTATAAGGAATCAAATCGATACCCGATACTAACGGTTACTAAATAAATACTAAAAGTTAGTATACAGTATGAAAATTTCGGATATATTGTATAAAATCAAGTATATTTTTTCAATCAAAATATGCGTAAGATTCATCCTGTTGCAAAAAACGTAACCGTAACCTAACTGTAACGTAACCGTAACCTAACCGTAATTTAATTGTAACTTAAGCGCAACCTAAATGCAACGTAACCGTAACCTAACTGTAATTTAATATAACCTAAATGAAAAATAAATCTAACCTAACTGTAACTTAAAAATAACCGTAACCTAACCCTAACCGTAACCTAAGTGTATCCTAAACGTGCACGCGCTGCAAGGTACTTTAGTTCCTTTTTCCACAGCGAGGAGGCGAAACAAACATGCGAACATGCGAACACGAGCCTGCGGCCGGATATAGTAGGCGTGCCACGCACGCTCTGTAAAATCTTTTTGTTCCACTTTCCAATTCCAGGGTGCGCACTCTTTTATAAACAAAGCTATATCCGAAAGAAACTTCGATTTCCAAATTATACGTAGATATATTACTCGACAGAATGGAGACTCAATTAAGAATTTAAGAAATTTGATGAAATTACCATTCGAAAATAATGGTAACACCACCACTCAATTAAAGGCCCAACGTGATCTATAAGAACTTCCGTCACTGCTCTCTGCTACCTGTTAGCATGCATGCTGCGCACGATCTGTAAAATATGTTAGTTCCACTTTCTACCACCAGAGGCCCACTCTGTTCTAAGCAAACCTATATCCAAACGACACTACGTTAGTCAACCTATCTGTAGATATAATAGTCGAGGGGGTGGAGCACTGAAATAAGAAGTTAAGAAATTTGCTGAAATTACTATTCGGAGATAATGATAACCACTACTCATAAATCAAATGAGCAATATGTTCTGTAGGAACAACCGATACGGGTCCCAGCTGCCTGCGGCAACATATAGAAGGCTATATCCGACACATTATTAAAAAACATATTAAAATTTTAAACCCTATTCTGTATTTAAAAAACAAAAAACAAGAATAAAAAAATGCATTTAAAAATTTCTTTAAAAAAAAAAAAAAAAAAAAAAAAAAAAAAAAAAAAAAAAAACTTTAAAAAACAAAATCATTAATAGTATAAAAAATGTGAATTTCATTTCTATTCAAACTGTTGCTACTCACTACAACAACGAAAGCCTTGCAATGCAAGAACTTACTATTACCAATTTATAGTTGTAAAAGAGCTAGTAATGAGTGTTTTAGTATTTTATTTAATGTTTAAAACTGTATTTTTTTTTTTCGTTATCGAAATAGATCTGTTGCCAAGAATGTTCCCCTAACCAATCAAAATCGTCGATTTTTTTATCAAATATTACCGCTCAACCAAGAAAGGTAGAGAAAACCCGGAAAACCGTTATCCAAACAAAATACACGCCAGGTTACCATTTTGTTGCTAGGGTGTGAAATCATTTGGAACTGATCTATACGTCTAAATTTTAATGACTAATAAATATTTTTCCAAAGTATGTGTTTAACTTTCGTGCTAAAATTTAATATTTAGTTGAAAAAACAGTCGCCCTTGAAACATTAGACAAATTGGTTTCTTTAATTCTGCCCCGGTTTATTTAATTATCTCTGCAAAAGCTTTATACAACCAACCAATGGAAAGCAAGCAGAAAGAAAAAACGTTTATGAGCGAAGCTTTATAAACCAACAAACCGAAACAAGCGATTGAAAAAAGTGCATTTTTTATAAAAGTCAGTTGCAATTTTTAATAAACTAATTATTAGAATTTTAAAATCCTGAGTCCTAGATGCATGAGAAGATACCTTCCTCTATCCTCAAAAAAATTTTGATCCTCGTACTTACCGTCGATTTCGCTAGACATCGCTGACACACATACACAGACAGACAGAGCAAAAATTTATTTCATTACTATATATAATGAAAATATATTTATAGTAAGAGTGTCATAAACTACTTGTGTTGGCACAAAAAGGGACAAATTATTTCGGCTATTAAAATATATCCACTGAATTTAATTGTATTGAATGACTAATAGACTCTACACATGGTTTAGTTTTCTTCCCATACCTTATTTTGTCTGTTGCTTCTTCCATCACGTCAACTGTTTTTAATAAAAATGTAAATATATCATAATCTATTATTATACTATTTTGCGATGCTTAAATACAACTAAAAATTTAGATGAGAAAAATTCTACACGGGTAATGTTATATTCTTCTTTGAAGAAAATTTTTACGCATTGTTTGACACATACATTAGAAAAAATAAAATGAAAGGATATTACTTTGTGTTCATTTATTAAGAAATGAAAAGGCAACGTGATGAGAGTAGAAATAAATAATATTGAAATGAGGAACAGGCAGCTCTTTAGAAGCTTATTAAGCCCGGTCTTTAGTTCAAAAGCTCAAACACGAAATACACAAAACAATAAAGGATGCGAAAATAGAACTACAATTTGAACTTTTAAAAAGGATCAATAATTCAGAAATGCCCATCAATTAAATTACTTGTGAAGTACACACAAGTTTTCTGCTGTCTGACTGCATTTTCTTTAAATCTCGCTCTTTCATCCCTACCCCTCTCCGACATTCTCTTTCTCACTTAAACTCTTTCTACCTCACTCTCAATGAAGTAGGTGCTACAATTTAACGATCTGGCTGGGTTGCAAAATCACCTGGAAATTCTTGACTCAGTTTCTTTTCACCCTTGGTCAAGGTGGCTGCATTTTTTGCACCTTGTACGATTTTACACATTTTTCTATTTTTAATCATTGCTTTGATGATGGAGCGTTAGAAGTTTAGAAACAGCTGTTTGCCAATTTTTAACATTCATATTTAAAGTGTGATCTTATCACTTGCCTTTTCAGAAACATTACAAAAATTTAAATAAATATGCAACAGAATGCCAAAATCAGAATATGGGTTTTCCGAAAAGTAATCTTTATCTTTTAAAGTCAAACAATCGTGGAATTAAATAAGACAAAAAATAATTTTTACAAAACTGTACAATTTCAAAGTAAGCACAGAGCCCCACAAGTGGCCGAGAGGTTCAGCTCTCAAATCAGGTAGACAGGAGGTGCTGGGTTCGAAACCAATCGTTCCCGTCGGCCTGGTCGTTCGGGGTTTTTCGTGGTTTTCTTAGAATCTTGGATTTCCTTGAGTAAATACGTATTAGGTTCCCTCATAAAGACCCCTAAGGAGAGCACCCCACCCTTTCGGGCCTATATCCCTCGTGTTGATAATTGGCCGTCATAAACATCACCAACCTCAAAGTAAGCACTTGTGCGAATACTGTGTACAGAGACGTAAGTCGTTACTTTATATTTAAGATACATTCTAGTTGAAACATATTCTAAAACAAAACTTGGCCACAATTTTTTATATAAATATTTCTAAAATGTTAAGCAAATGATGGGTTGAAAATTAGTAACATATAATCATTTTTAAATTTACTTGTTCGATTTTTTAAACTGTATTCTGTTTATTTTCTATGCTGATAACTACTTCTTTAATGAAATTAATATCATGTTTCGTGTATTTCTATATAATGTAATTCTGAAATTAACTTTTTATTATTTTTTTTTCAGGTGAGTAAAATCTTTAATCAGTAGTGTAGATTTTCAGACTACTTTGTGGTAAGTACAATATTTTTGTAAATTAAAATATAATTCAGCAAACTTTTGTTACACAAAATAAACATACAGGAGAAAAAAATACTTACCGTCACAATTAAAAATTTACATGATCGTTAACAATGTCTAAAATGTTTATAATACACAAAGTTAATAAAAGGTTATTTATAACTTTGGTTATACAATGAGTCATAGATAAGCTGTAACCAAGTGGTCGAATATGCCATTGTTTTGGCCAATAAATATGCATAGCTTACATGAAGTGGCACATTTATTTTAGTTCACTCTTCTACAGTCAGTAGTTTTCATATTAAATTGCAAAAGTTTGGACATTATTAATCATGGTAATAAGGTATAGAGGCCATATAGAAGCTATATTTTCCACTAATCGGTTCAAATCTTGTCCAAAAAGTTTTCGCTGTACGATAATTAATATTGTCAATCCATTTTAAAGTAAATTCTTCCCCAGTGATAACATGAACAGGCATTTTCATCCTTGGGGTTGTAAATGTCCAAGGTTATCAACCATTAGTAGGAAAGGTGTCTGCAATGAGTAATATTTTTGAAGGACAAATGCAAAATAATAAAGTTTACAAAATCTAGATTAGTTATGCCTTTTAATAATGTCTTATAGTCATGATAAAAGTTGGGTTTCAATCGTCAATGGGTTCAAATATCTTTCCATAAAATCGGTGGAAATGTCGTGTTTGGCGATTCTTTTTCTAAAGCAGTAACTGAACTTTTAATTTATGTGTGCAAATGCATGGAAATCGTAGACTATTTGACTTTGTTGAACAGTGTGTTGCTAAATTTTAAATTTTTGAAAGACGAAAAATCATATATGGATTCATAGTTTCTATATGATATTTGAGCGGTTCTTTGTGTAAAAATGCGCATAATTGGTTTGAGGAACTGGAGATTGATGTTCCACACATCACATGCCTTCAAATTCATAAGATCTCAATTTTATTGATAAAATTTAGGATTGTCGGAACGTGCTGCAAAACAGAAAAAACCCGCCAAATTTGCTTTAGTAGAAGAGTCAGCAAATCATGGAATTAACATTAAACGTTCAATGAATGTGATCGAGAATCTTGTTGCTGGCATTTTTCGAAAGAATTTAGGTGGAGACATAACATTATATTAAAGAAGATTAAAGATAGCATTTCTTATTCTCTATGAAAGTTCTCTAAAAATATCAGAATTGTTCTAGAAAAATTTAGATTGATCTACGTGAGCCAAATAAGAACAATGTATAATTTTTTAAAATATATGTCTTATGTAATATATATAATACATATATATATATATATATATATATATATATATATATATATATATATTTATATATATATGTATAATTATCAAATAATATCACTTAATGAAAAGAATGTGTGTTTCTCTTTGAGTATGTATGTAAGGAGATTTGTTAGAGTCGGCAATCGCAAATTAAAGTCACGTCAAAACGTGCAAAATTTAGTTAAAAGGGTGTAACTCCGCTCTAAGTAAAACGAATAAAAATCATTATACTTTTTAGTATAGGGATACATTAGCAAAGTAATCACGCAGTATAAGTTACTTATCGAAAAATAATTCTTTAATATTTCTTTTTCTTTCATATTTGATTTAGTAGAATATGTTCTGTCTTCAAATCACAACTTAAACCACTTCAAAATGCGCAAAGGACAGTTAAAGGGATGTATTTCCGCTCTAAATAAAACGAATAAAAACCATTATACTTTTTAGTATATTCATACAGTAGCAAGGTAGTCACGCAATATTTACAGCTATAAGTTACTTATCGAACAAATCATTATTTAATATTTCTTTTTCTTTTAAATTTATAAGTAGAATATGTTCTGTCTTCAAAACACAAATTACTATTACTTTAAAAGCTACAAAATTTAGTTAAAAGAATGTAATTCCGCTCTAAGTGAACGAATAAAAATCATTATACTTTTTAGTATACATTAGCAAGGTAATCAAGCAATATTTGCAGCTATCAGTTACTTATCCATAAAGCAATTTTTAATATTTATTTTTCTTTTATATTTTTTAAGTAGAATATATTGTCTTCAAATCTCAAGAAAAAAATAAAGTTTACATATGATAAAAAAATAAAAATACACTTTAACAAATTAAACTTTAACAAGTTTTATGATACAAAAAAATTTATTAGCGTATTTTTAACTTTCAAAACATATTTAAGCAAAACATGAAAGTATAAATACAGGGTTGTTATAATTAAAGTTCGCCTATTCAGAAGGCTCTAGAGCTGGTTCTATGGCTCCAAATGGATCAAAATTTCAGTAGTACGTAGTTGAAGAGATGCGCTCTCCGAAAATCGAAAAAAAATAAGTTACATTTTTCGTCAGTTGTTGCCGCTGCTCCAATATTTAAGGCGATTTTTGCAGATTCATTATATCAATGTCAGTCAATCCAGTCGAAGCACACAAATTTAAAAGTTTCAACAAACTTCGAGGAACTGCGAATTGTTATAATTAAAGTTCACCTAATCAGACAGCTCTAGAACCTGACCTATGACTCCAAACAATACAGAAAAATGAATATAATTTTATGTGATGTAATCTGCATCAACAAAAATAAAACATGTCGCTCGGCAACGAGGAAATAACGAATAATAACATTACACATGCTCAATGAATCCTCCACCATTTTCAATAACGCATTTCATCCTCAGAATTGTGCTTTCTACAGCATTGCGTAAACTGTCCTGTGAGATTGAGCGAATGTGAAGTCTAATACTGTCTTTCAGATCAGAGATTGTCTGACATCTGTTTTTAAATACAGAATCTTACAAAAATCTCCACAACCAAAAATCGCATAGTGTTAGATCAGGCGATCGTGGTGGCCAGACTGTTTGAAAATAACGACTTATCATGCGGTCTTCTGTAAAATGGCTTATTAAGCAAGTCGAAATGCTCTAGTAATGTTCGGTGCATGGAAATAAAGGAACAGCATCCTAAAATGGCGAGGATAATAATCTTTGGTGCCCCAGAAGCCCCCCTAACACTAAAATCACATGATAAAGCTGATGGAAATAAAAAAGAAACGGATGTCGAACAACTCGACTTATACAAACAACAAATAGTTGATCCAGCACTACAACGTAGTCTAAAAAGAAAATCTGTAAACTATAAAATAATAAAAGTTCTCAAAGGACGTCAAGGACAGGCAGCCTCCCATTTAGTGCTGCAACTTGCAGAAAGAGATGCCATAATCTTGTTGTCTCAGAAAATTTGTATCGGCTTCAACAGATGTACTGTAAAACGCTACATTTCGATACAGCGCTGTTTCAATTGTCAATTAATCGGACACACATCTAGAAATTGCCCAAACGAAGAAGCGTGTGCGAACTGTGGTGGTAACCATAATGCGACAGACTGCACAACACATAAATATAACTGTGTTAACTGTAGACTCGTAGTAAATAGACATGGAGGTGATTATAGGAAGGCTGGTGTCTACACCCAACACCCAGCCTACGATCGCCAATGCGGCACTTATTTAAAGAAAAAAGCAGAGGCCTTGGCATCACTGAATCATAAAGGTAAATATTCAAGCTAATCCAGCCTAATCTACAACAGGAACTTCCGCCGTTAAACTCAGTAAAATTCTTGCAAATCAACCTCAACCACTGCAAGGTTGCTAACACTGTAGCTGGGCGGCACATGGAGGAGAACTCCATAGATATCGCGCTTCTACAAGATGCCTACTGCGGTGGGGGAGGAGTTTTGCTTGGATTTCCAACCACCTGGAAGATTTTTGCCTCTAAAAAGCAATCCGCGCACTTGATAGTTCGGAATACTAGTCTGATTATAAATCATCTTTTCACGGGTGACCATTGTATTTTTATTTCCATAACCTCGGCGGAAGGTGAGTTCATTATCGGCTCAAACTATATTGCACCTTCACTTGACTTGGATAACTCACTACAAGAGTGGCAGCACCTAATTACTCAAAGAAGACCTTTTTTATGTGGTGGTGATTTTAATGCGAACTCTCCGCTCTGGGGAAGTCCCAGAGAGGACGCTAGGGGGGAGAGTTTCATTGAATTTCTCGTCACTAACAACCTCGCAATCTCTAATATTGACAACCGTAAACATACATTCATTAAAAGAAATAAATCGGGCACAATCGTGGCAAAAGGATTCCCAGACCATACTCTTGTTAATCCTATTGCACTTACTTTTATTCGTAACTGGCAAGTTGTTGATATACACACATTTTCTGATCATAAGTTCATTGAATTTTCTCTTCAAACTACTCCTCTTTTAGTCACGCAACGCAGATACAATACAAAATTTGGAAATTATAAAAAATTTGATAAAATTCTAAAATCCAAACGAAACACACTTAATTTGACTTTGAATTCTATAACTAACACAGAAGAGCTTAATATATTTACAGAATTGCTAATAGACACAATAAAAACGGCGATACGAGCCACCTTCCGCCTTAAAAATCTTCGCAAAGCACCTGTTTTTACATTTTGGTCTCCGGAATTAAAATCAAAACGTAATTTACTAACAGCTTTGCGTAAAAAACTTAAAAATTTGAAACAGCTAAATTCACCCCCTGAAATTATCCAACAATTCAAATCCTCATACAACAAACAAGCTGCCATTTACAAACGGTCTATTCTTGATGCCAAAAGCGAAGCTTGGAGGTCCTTTTGTTCGCACCAGAAGAATCCCTTTGGTGTTGCACAAAAATTCTTTTCTGGGAAGTTCTTCACTCCGGATGAAATCCTCCTAGAGCGGCCTTCGGGCTTCTCGTCGAAACGTAATAATCTCGAATTCCTTACCAAACATCTTTTTGGTGAAACAGTCTATCCTAACCATAATAATCTTGACATTAAATTTTCGAATTACTCTGATAAGCCTTTTTCTAATGCGGAACTTCGCGCCACACTTGGCAAATTCAAGGATAACAAAGCTCCTGGTGCTGACTCTATTGATTTCCGAATTCTCAAACGTTCCTTTAATATATTACCAGAGATTTTTACCCAATGGGCCAATCTCTGTCTTTCTTTCCATTATTTTCCTCTAACTTTGAGACAAGGGGAAGTAGTATATTTCCTTAAGCAAGGAAAGACTCCCTCTGAACCCAGCTCTTATCGCCCGATCTGCCTGCTTCCGGTGTTAGGTAAATTACTAGAAAAATTAATAGCTAAACGTCTTATTATTTTCCTCGAATCAAACAAGTTATTAAGTAATAGGCAATTTGGATTCAGAGAGGGCAGATCATGTGAAAAAGCTCTTTCCGAAATCTTGACTTCCTGTGCTTTTAAAATTAGTGAAGGCAAATACACTTCCCTGGTCTCTCTTGATATTCAAGGCGCTTTCGACAATGTTGAGTGGAGAGACATTCTCCTCCAACTTAGCATTCTAAATTGTCCGGGTAATATTGCTGGAGTCATTCGTTCTTATCTTTCTGAGAGAAGCATTCTTGTTAACTGGGGAGCAGGAATCTCTATCCACCCACAGAGAAAGGGTTGTCCACAAGGTTCCTGCCTGGGGCCAATTCTTTGGCTCCTCATAGCTAATATTATTCTCTCAGAATTCGAAAAACTTGGTTACTTGCTTTTTGCGTTCGCGGATGACTTCAGCTTTATTTTCTCTGGTTTTCGGCGTCTGGACTTGGAGTTGGAGGCTGCTTTTGCTCTCCCAATTTTCTGTCAGCTGCTGGAATCACTGCACCTGCAACTTTCCACTAATAAATCTCAAGCCCTAACATTTGCAAAACCTTATAAACTTAAAAGGAAACCCACCATCAGAATAAATGGCACTAGCGTCCATCATGTCTCTAACCTTAAATTGTTAGGATTGTCAATAGATGAGCACTTGAACTGGTTCTCTCATATTAATTACCTTAAAATCAAACTAGTAAAATTTTATCATAACTCAAAAAGATTAACCACTAAATCTTGGGGTATTAAAAGCCATATGCTAAAAATTTGGTACTCTACTATTGTTGAAAAAATTATCACCTATGGAGCATCTATTTGGGGGGGAAATCTTACAAAAGCAGCACTTAATAAATTAGTTTCTATACAAAGGATGTTTCTCTTGCAAATTTCTAGGGGATATAGAACCATTTCCAGTGATGCTCTCAATATCTTGACAGGTATTCCTCCCATTTCCATTACCATTAAATATGAGTTCACTAAAAGCAACATCATCCATTTGGAGAATGAAGCTATCTCACAGCAATTTTTTCCACAAATGATGATTCAGCGTAAGACTCTTGGCTGGCAGTTTCATCCGGCAGATGAGACTTCCCACCTACAAGTAAACCCGACTATAAATTCTTACTCTCCCACTCAAAATGTTATGGTCTTCACCGATGGCTCACGCACTGTTACCGGAGTAGGTGCAGCTTTCTGCGCTACGAAAGGGAGTGAAGTGACTCATCGTTGGTCTTGCAGGCTGGATAACAATAATTCCATTTTCCAAACCGAACTCTTTGCCATCTTTAAAGCTTTAGAGTGGATTTCTCAACAAAACCAAAATTTTTTAATTCCAGTTTTTAGCGATAGTCTTTCAAGCCTGCAGGCTATCTGTTCGTTTGGCTCAACAAATCCCCAGGTTACTGAGATTAAATCACTTCTCAAACATCTTCTCTGGAAAACCTATTTAAGCCACGTTTCAGCCCATAAGGGTATCCTGGGAAATGAAACGGCAGATATGTTGGCAAAGGAGGCAACTGCTAAACCATCAGTTGATTTTTCACTTCCAGTACCGCACTCACACATCAAAAGACATCTACGCGCTCATTTTATGAAAAAATGGCAGGATTACTGGGACTACTCAGATAAGGGTAGATATACCTATGATCTTGTCCCAGTGGTAACTTTGGATCTTCTGCTGCTCACTCCATCCACCACAGCTTTCCTTACCGGTCATGGTCCTTTTGGAGCATACCTCTTCAAGTTCAAAAGAGCCCTTTCTCCTCTATGTGAGTGCGGTGATGATGCTGTTGCCTCTCATTATTTCTATAATTGTCCTTTAACAGCTCGCTGGCATATCCGCCGTCCTCCTGTTCTTCCAGTTGGTTGGTTAGCAAATATTTTATCGCGCCCGATTTTGCTTTCAAAGCTTAAAAACATCTTCAACTTCTTATGTAACCTTTCAGTTTTACTCCATCACTGAGACAGAGACTTTGATTCTCCCTTATTCAGTACCCAATGTTGTTTCGCAGCAACTTGTATAATATTGTCTAACTTTGTATAACACTGCATTATTTAATGTCCTTATGTTTGTTTCACAAAGCTTGCTAATGTAACATTTTTTTTTTTTAAATCTTATATATACCACTCCGCCCTCTGTCGCGCGTATTGGCGGGCTCAGCCTCGGCTGAAATTTGTAACCTTTTTTTTTTTTTTTTTTTTTTTTTTTTTTTAGACCTCAATAAAGGGGACCGGGAGGGACAATCTATGCTCTACAGACTCACTTCCTAGTCTGAGCAGTCTCTCTCGGGCAGTAAAAGTAAAAGTAATGTTCGGTGGTGCACCGGCTAGCATAAACACGATATTTTGAAGGCAGCCTCGCTGTTGCATCTCGGGAACCAGAAAATTTGACAACATATTGAGATACCTTCTCCCATTTACGGAACATGTAATGGGTCCTGTGGATGTTAGTTCCTCAAAAAATATGGCCCTATCATAAACGTAGCTGTGAAAGGCACCACACCATCACTTTAGCAGCATGCAATGGAACTTCATGGACAACATTAGGATTCTCTTTCGCCCAAATTCGGCAGTTGTGTGTGTTCACTTGTCCGTTTAAATAAAAATGCGCTTCACCAGTCCATAGAATATTCCAGGGCCAAGAATTGTCCACATTCATTCGTGCAAGAAACTGTAGTGAAAATGATAGCCGACTTTCGGTATCACCCTGCATTAGTTGTTGCACCCTCTGAATCTTGTATGGATAGTAGCGCAAAATTTGACGCATCACTTTTCTCACAGTGGAAATTGGCATATCGACTTCATTCGCAATAGCTGACACACTTGCATTACAAAGGGATGACTGGCTTGCTAAATCCACGGTAAAAGTAGCAATATCTTGAATGCTAGAAATGTCTACCTTTTTTTCGTCCTATGTTAGGTAGAATGTAGAGTTTTCCTGTTTCCTCAAACTTTTTAATCATTTTGTGAACACCACGATCCGACATTGTTCCACGTCTAAAATCTTTTAGTTTCCGGAATTCTCGAAGATCTGCAGCTGCGTTGCTGTTATTTTCATAAAATAACTTTACAAGAAGTGCCTTTTCTTTCAAAGTTACCATTTTACACTAAGCGTAAGATTCAAGTGCTTTTCAGAAACAATCAACTGTTCCAGTGTCAAAGAAATCACAGACACACTTTATCAGCAAGTTTTAAATCGTCAGGTGGTTAGAAGGGTATTTCAAGTTTTCGAAGTTGCGATGTCACTTTGACGTCATTAGTCGAAAATTTGAATAAAATGTGATCTTTTTCAAGCGTTGGGTGAAATTTTGAGATTTTGTGGGTTTCATCTGGACTGACCGAAATTGATATAACGATTCTGAGAAAGTTTACTTTTACCAACTGTGAAATAAAATTTCCTGTGTTTTGTTTTTTACAAAATAAAGGAATCTGCAAATATCGGCATAAATACTGGCGCAGCGCCACCTATTGACAAAAATTTTAACTTTTTTTTCGATTTTCGCAGAACGCATCTCTTCAATTACGTACTAATGAAATTTTGTTTCGTTTGGAGCCATAGAACCGGTTCTAGAGCCTTCCGAATAGGCGAACTTTAATTATAACAACCCTGTATATCTATAAAAAAAAAAGTAATAAATATTATATTGGGCGAAAATGTAATTGCGCAATTATTTTTTTATGTTGAATTTTTTTATACTTATGTACAACTGACAGAAACAACAGAACACCACATAATAATTCTGTCACAAATCATTGTATAAAATATGATTGGTAAAATACAATTAATAAAAACGTCTACTAATTAAAGGTAAGTTTAAATTTTGTTAAGGGTGTCGTCTATATGTAAAAATTGTAAAAAATATATTAAAAAATTCATTGCTAGCACCCATAATTTTGACATCATACTAGGATTCTCCAGTAAGATACCAAATAGCACGTCTTTATGCCAAACAGGTTGTGAGGTTTTTTTTAGGTTTAAACTCATAACTCTTAATGTTAAATACATTTTTAATTGCTGCAAAAGAGATTTGATTTCAATGAGATCAGAGTAACTTATAAAGCTACTTGTGGAATGAGCTATAATTTTGAAATCGATTATTTAACGGTTCTAGAAATACATTTCATTTAAAGAATTCTATGACGGGTTAGAAAACATATTTCTTGAGATAAAATTAATTATACATATTTTTATTAAAAAAATTTTGAAACAAACATGCAATATAACATTTGTAAAAATAAATTAATATAATGTATTTTTAATACAATTTCTTAGGATGATATTTAACTTGGAAAGTATGCAAAATTTAAAGTTTTCATTTAACCTAACATAGTTCATACATGTATAGATGAGTATTTTCATTCTTGATTCATTAAATAAATTAGCCGAAGTTTCTTTAAATTTCGAGCAAAAAACCTTTGCAGTAGTTACACGCTAGGAAAATTTCCTTTTAGGATGATATTTCTATTGAAAAGGAAGCAAAATCTAATAAAAAATTAGTCTGATATGAATTGAAAAATTTTAAGAAATTTCTTTTATTCACTTTCTTTTAGAAATTTTTCCCATATAAATATAATATAAATTTGTTCATGATTGTACCGATAAGTGTTTTTTCCTTCGTGTTTCACTATATAAATTTGAAAACGTTTCTTTAATATTCTAGTTAAGATTTTTTTTCTTTTTTTTTTTTTTTTTTTTTTTTTTTTTTTTGTAGTTACATGTTAAGATAATTTCTGGGCTACACTGAAAAAAAAAAAAAAAAAAAAAAAAAAAAAAAAAAAAAAAAAAAAACAGACTATAAAACAAAGATTCTACGAGCAATCTAGACGCCAGTACTATATCTTTTTTTTTTTTTTTTTTTTTTTTTTTTTTAGGTAATTTTTCCCCATAATTACAGAAAAAAATCCGTTTTTAATCAGAAAAATGGTACTTTTTCTGTAACTTATCGGGAAATTTTTCTGTAAGAATACGGAAATTGTACTGGCGTCTAGATTGCCAGTAAAATCTCTGTTTTTTTTAGTCCGTTTTTTTTTACAGTGTATTCAATTTGAATATATCTAGCAAAAGTTTAGAAATGGTTATCCATAATTTAAAACGCAGGTTGCTTGTGAAAAACAAGACTCAGACTTTGTTCCTGTGTGAAAAGTTTTAGTCTATTAGAGAAACGCCAGGACTGCCTGAAAAAATTTATAAAAGTGTTTAAGCCAAATATGAACATATTAGCCAAAAATGAATATCTAATATATTTCTCATTTTGTTTGCATATTTTCTCTCGTTATTAATTCTGTATCACCGTGTTTCTTTAGTGACACACTTTTTTGTGGCTCTATGATTTCTTTTCTTTGCAAATGAAGTAAAACCCAGTATTAAAAAAGAACGATAGAACATATCGCTCACCCGCAAGAGAAGTAGCACATCTCGCAAAAATTCATTTTGCGTTTTATTCCACCAATAGGTCTGTCATAGGTATGTCTTTCTACACAAAATGTTTCATAAGTGTGGTTATAAAGGAAATCATTTTATTGCGCTATATGTCCATTTGTGACCTCAGAAGAGGGATGGATTGTGTGGGGAGGTAAAATTGCCCAACCCTCCAAACCTCATCCTATGTCTTCATTCGGAAGAGTTTTAAGATTTTATGCACATTTTTATTCCTGCATGCAGAGCTAAGTGCTATAACTTCATGTTACCAAAAAAAAAAAAAAAAAAAAAAAAAAAAAAATGCAAATTTTCTTCTGACTCTCCTGTGAAATTTACTTTTGTCGATATGTGTCACTTTTCTTGTGGGTGAGCGATATAGTCTTCTAAGCATATAAACTAAAGAAATTATACTTTTATCATATAAGAATTGATATAAAGAATTTTTTTAACAATTTATCCGCTCCTATGATGACATTTTTCTATACACGTATGCAATATCTGAGAAAAAATAATCCTTTGTATTTTTAATATGTAGTTCTTTCTTTATATGAATAGGACTTATTTTTTAATTTGTTTTTATTCGTATTCCTTTTTTTTTTTTATTCTCATTCAAAAGATTATGAAATTTACAAAATTCTTTATTGTAATCAAATATTTTATCAAATATTCTGGAAAATGTCTTTGCACGTTTAAATGAGTATTTTTTTTTAAATGAATTAGAAATTAAATCATTTGTAAACGCTTTTGTTTAACTTGACTTGGTTCATCTACGTAAAGTATGAAAAGTTTCACTCCTTTTTTACCCGGCTGAAAAGAAGGGTTGTGTGTTTCACGCGTATTTGTGTATGTGGATTTCTTTATACCCTCGAAACATCCCAACGGCTGGATGTATTTTAATGAATGAGGTCTCTATCAATTCGTCTTAATCATCCGATGGTTATAGAATAGACTTTGTTTTTATAAATTCAAAATGGCGGCCGTAAAATACAAAATGGCGGTAGAGACGAAAATAAAATTTTACGCACCATATTGAGCGGCATACCATTGGATAGGTCTTTCAAAATGAAGACGATGTTTCATTGACCATTTTGCAGTCAGAAGCTCCATTTAAATATTACCCAACCTGGAAGTTGTGTTCCCTTCATCTATATCTTTACTGTAACTGTAACCTTCATAATATACATCTATGGACCTCATCAAAACAGTGTTTGTAGGTAGGAACTAATAATTGAACACAACTTAAAAGTCATCAATACATGTAAATAAAAAAAGGGGTAAGTAATATAAAAAAATAGTTTCATATTGATGAGAAATAATTAGTTCGCTTTTTACGCAGTCGGGTTTTTTGATTTTTTAAATTTATTATATTATTGCTAAATAAAATTGCTAAAGTTCTTTTAATACTCGAATAACAGACCTTTCTTGTGGCTACATGCCTTGATATTTCCTGCGGTATTCAATTTGAATTTATCCAGCCAAAGTTTATAAATGATAATTCGTAATTCAAAGCTCAGCTTGGTTTTGAAAAAAAGAAGCCTCTGATTTTGTTCCTTTGTCGAAACTTTTAACTTGTTAGAAAAACGCCCGAACCGCCTGAAAATATTAATATAAGTCTTTAATAGATGTTAAATGCACATTTTTTTATTATTATATAATATTGTGTGTATTTTTACTTTCTATAAAGCCCTAAGTATGACTTAAATATATTACAGATATTTATGCAATTTCAATGATTATTTAGAAATTTATGAGAACTTGAAATTACATCACTTTTAAACTGGAGACGAATATTTTGAAAGGTATGAGGCCCCTTATTAAAAGTCTGTAATGATTATTTACATATCTGTCAAAAATACATCTGAAATATATTTCACATTTTGATTTCTGCCTTCCATTATTAAAAATGTTTCAGCGCATTTCGCTATTGAAAAGCATTATTGTTAATCTGTGAACTTTCTTTTCTTCGTGAATAACATATAAACCAGAAGAAAATATCGAGCATAAGAAGAAAATATCGATTTTGAAACACTTTCCAACGAATTCAGAATATTGTAAAAAATGTTTTCAGTTTAACCCTTTATCTACTGACGGTGCTTATAAGTACCATTAAAATAAATTGCTATAAAATTCATTTAATACATCTATTAGTAGCAATACTGCTTAGAATGAGTTATAGATATATTACTTTATCTGTTCCAAAAGCATTATTGGTTACACTAAACAAAAATATTTTTAAAAGGACGATTTCTTTTGCATTTGCGTATTTTCAGCTTTTTTAGCACTGAGGTGGGGGGGGGGGGAATTTTTCAATTCGGAAGTATTTCTATATTTCTATTGTAAGAACATTATATGTGTACATTTCCTAATTCTACAAAATACAAAGAAAAATATTTAAAATAAAAGATCTGAGTAGGGTTATAAAATTGCACAAAATCCCTATAAATTAAAATTTAATTAATCCTTCTAAATCCATCAATACTTCTAAAATCCTTCTAAAATTTATTAAATGATTATGTAAATCTTCTAATTTTGTTTAAACAATTCACGAAAAATGCTTTAGAAGATAAAATGTTCATGAATTCATAATTCAGTAGGTAAAGGGTTAATAAGGTGAAAGAGGATGTCTAAGTAAACAATTTGGAAAACAAGAAACAGGCTGTAGACACGCAAATCGAATTCATAAATATTTTTCAATTATTTTTTTTCTTATAGAACAAAATATCATTGCATTGTATAAATTAGAAAAATTAAACTTTTACTACAAAATAATTTTTTTTACGAAATTATCGATTATTTAATAGTTATTTTAAGTCGTTTTATGCATTCGAAATTCCTGAAATAAAATGCATATCGAATTTATATCTACAAAGATTTTTTTTTTTTTTTTTTTTTTTACATTTTAAGAACATAAAAATATATTTTATAAAATATACCACGGTAATGAAGCTTTCAGCTACGTTATTTTCTGCAGTAGAAAAAGAAGAAAACAAAATGATGTATTAATTAAAATTATATCGATGTGAAATTAAATGTGATTAAATTGTTGTATTAGCATATTTATTCTTATAAAAATTAATTCATCTTTATTGTTATCATTGAAGTTTTCATAGAAAAACTAGGCAAATGAAATTACATGATTAATAAAATATTATACCTTAAATTGTATTTTTACGCATAGTGCCGAGCCCTTCTAACCATTTGAAACAAAGAATAATTGGAATAAAACTTTATTTATTGAAAGAAATGACGAAAGAAAATCCAATATTTGCAATGTGTTACATAATAATATATCTTCGTTATTTTTCAAATGATTGGTTTAGTAGATTGTATTACTTGAACAAAAGTATTCGAATAACAAAACAGGTGATATATTAATAGTTACTTGCAATGAAAAAAAAATGAGTTCCGGCATTATCTCCAGTTTATGCATGCAAAGTTGCATATGAATTTCCAAGAGGAACATCCTGTAAATAAAAAAGAAGCCTTTTCACTATTTCAACAAAGTTCCTGTTAGAGATTAAATTAGCATTATTAGTTTAGTTGACAAATGTTTATACAGCTGTAATTCTTACTATTAGAAATTCAATACACAAGTTCAACGAAAACATAAAAGAAAAATATGTCATTCTCTGTCCAAAATTACAATATCTTTATTTTTCTATTTCATTTTCTATGGCTGGAAACTCTATTTCACTCCACTTTCTTGCAAAAAAGCAATTACGTTCGGATATAGAAAGATATTTTTTAGAAAATCTATGATTAAGCTTTTTGAAAAAAATACACTTAGAAAGTTAGTTAATACTCAGTAAGAAAAATTTAATTTAGTATCTTAAAATTATGTTGCAAATAAAATAAACTAATGTTTCTTATTTCATTTTTCTAACAAATTCTTATATTATATAAGTTTTTAAATGTAATGAATAATAGATTTTTAAAATAGTAGATAGTATATTTTGAATTAATTTTAGAGTTTCTATAGCAAATAGAATTTTGTTTCATATAGGATTATGTTTCAGCAAAACAAATATATAACACAGTACAGAATAGAATTGAACGTTTTCCTTTTTACCCGACTGAAAAGAAGGGTTATGTGTTCCACGCGTATCTGTGTATGTGGATTTCTTTATACCCTCGAAACATCCCAACGGCTGGATGGATTTTAATTAATGAGGTCTCTATCGATTCGTCTTTACCTTCCAATGGTTATAGGATAGGTTTTGTTTTTATAAATTCAAAATGGCTGTCGTAAACTACAAAATGGCGGTAGAGACGAACAAATTTTTTACGTACCCTATTGAGTTGCATATCATTGGATAGATCTTTCAAAATGAAGACGATATTTCATTGACCATTTTTCAGTCAGAAGCTCCGTTTAAATATTACACAACCTGGAAGTTGTGTACTTCGAATCTCTACCTTTACTGTAACTCTAACCTTATTAATAAACGTCTATAGGCCTAATCAAAACAGTGTTTTTAGATAGGCACTAAAAATTAAACACAGCTTACACGTCATCAATACAAGTAAATAAAAAAAGGTAAGTAATATAAAAAATAGTTTCATATTGATGGGAAATAATTAATTAATTCGCTTTTTACACAGTCGGTTTTTTTGATTTTTTAAATTTAAAATTTTATTCTCTTTACAGATTTAGCAAATTTCAGATACACTTCTTCAAACATTTTAGTATACATGGTGTACCATCAACTGCGCCCAAATCTGCACAGCCAGATTCCACGTTTGGAGTACATAAAAAATGCTCAAAGAAGTATTCCTCTGCGACTTGTAGCTTTCGAGAAAAAGACGAAGTATGACGTCATATTTGGTGCAAGGAAAAATATCTCGTTGGAAACCTGAGCATTGGTATTGGATGTTGGTAAACAAATTAAGAAGCATATAAATGTATTATGTACCAAGTTTGGCACATTTTAGCTCTGAGTCATTATAGCAAAAGGAGGATTATTACCATTAAATAAAACTCCTCCGGGTTTCGGAGTGACTTAGAGCGGTACATAGCATATTAATCGACAAAAATGTACCAAGTATGGTACATAGTACATATTTATATGCTTATTACAAGATTTACCAACGTCCAATACCGAAGTTCACGTTTCCAACCCTTTTTTTCCTTGTATCGGATATGATGTCATACTTTTGTTTCCCATTTTCTCAAAAAATATAAATCTTAGAGGTACAGTGATTTAGGCATTTTCTATGTACTCCAAGCTAGAAATCCTGCTGTAGATAAATACCACATTTATATATATATATATAGTAATAATTATTTGAAAGGAGACAGATCATTCAGTTTATTTTAACTTTAAATGTCTTCCTGAAATAAATATCTCAGTACAGAAAAAGAAATATTTTGTTTTAACAAAACCCTTGACATTTCACTTTGGAAAAGTAAATAAATAAATAAATAAAATGTATGTCTAATTAATCATATTTGTTGCTTAAAAAATATTTAATGATAAGCGGAAATTTCATATGTTTCCTCTAAAATAATTTATGAGAATTTTATTTTTATATCTTCTTCAAAAATTTATTTTTCTCGGTTATTTATTCGGAGATTCAGAGTAACATTTTAATCGTTAAATATTTTAATGACACTTATTACAATAAATCATTTTCAAGTGGGGAGTCGTAGGAAACTGATAAAAAACTTTTTCAAAGTTAATTAAATGGAGTTCCTGATTAAGAACTTCTGAATAACTTATTACTGATGAAATTAGGAAGTATGCAAAAGTTTGTTGAAATCAAATAAAATATAAAGTTAAATTAACTTCATTCAGTTTCGAAATGCTATTAGTGTTCAATTAAACCTCAGTTAAAAAATAAAAAATTAAATATTATTCATATGTATTATTCATATACATATAACAATTGTAAGCTAATACAAATTATCATCATATATATCTATAATTTTTTTAACTATTTTACCTTCCTTTAGGATGCAATCTTTGCAACTTACTCATTGGCGCATACTCAAAAATAATCCTTTGCATTTTGAATGTGTATTTTTTGCTTAAAACGAATTGGTCATTTTTAACAGTTTTTAATTTCACATATTGATTTTTTATCGAAGCTCAAGGAAATACAGAAAAAACAGCAAAAAAATTTTTGGAACATTTTTCATAATCGGTGTTCAGGTCCATGACAAATTCATGCCTTTTTTAAATTTTATTTCTTTGGTTCAATATAAATTGAAATCAAGATATTAGATTACATATTGAGATAATATCATGAAATTAGACGTAAACATTGCTGGATTATTAAAGCGTCTAAAACTATGTAAACTACTTTTTTTATGAATTTATTACTAACTAATGTGAAAATAACAAAAAAATTAAATATTAAGCAGAAGATTACGATGATTTGAAATATTTTGAGTATTTATCTATTTTTAAACAATACATATAAAAAAAAACCATGAAGATAACATTTTATCATTCGTTAAAATAATTTTTGAATATTAAAGAAAAATTTATATATTTGTTAAATATCAATAACGGGATAATGATAAGATAAAAGTTTACACTATAGTTTGTTCACTTAATTATTTTAAAGACACATTTTTAATTAGATGTGATTAAACTAAATGCCCAATTGCTGTATTCTTGTGATTCAAATAATACTTAATAAAATCTGTCTAATATTTTTTTCACATTTAGATTCAGATTAAAATGTAAAGTAATTTCAAACTGTAATGGAAAGCATAAGATTTCTTAAATTACCTTTTATTAAGTAAAATAATGCTATAAAAAGTGATAAACTATCTTTATTAAGATTGACGATCGTTTCGTCGCACCAACGGCGACATTTTTAAAATAATTTATGATAGAAAATATTTTCACATAATTTAAAAACAATAAGCATAGTAAACAATGTCACGAGACATGATGCATAATGAAAAACATTGCAAAAACAAGGTTTGCAATGTTTTTCATTATGCATCATGTCTCGTGACATTGTTTACTATGTTTATTGTATCTAAATTATGAGAAAATATTTTCGATCATAAATGATTTTCAAAATGTCGCCGTTGGTGCGATGAAACGATCGTCAATCTTAATAAAGATAGTTTATCACTTTTTATAGCATTATTTTACTTAATCTGTTTATAAGTGATTTTTTATACATTTTTTTACATTTTATTGCACAGAGATTTTCTAATTATGAAGAACGGTTTACAATCAATACAAAAACAAACATAACTGGCTTTGAAATCAATTGTAATGTTATAACGAAGTAACATTTATTTCTTTGGTTTACGTTTGTTTGTTTGTAAGGGTAATCTCTAAAACTACCAAACCGATATCAAAGTTAATGGTTGCAAATTGCCGGTGAGAGTTCCTGTTCCAACATGAGCTATATTTTATGTCAGTGCCACTGCTCCTAGGAGGGAGGGTTATTGAAAGAGCGCAAAACTTTCTAAAAATGCGGGTTTTGTAATACTGAAGGGTCAAGAAACTTGAAATTCGGCACGATAGTTACTTATAAGATGTAAATGCTCTCTAATAACAGTTTCTAAACATTTCGAATTTCAAAAGCCATAAAATGAACGAAAAGCATTCTAAATTACGACTTCTATAGAATTGTTAAAGATAGAAATTTGAAATATTGCATAGTAGATACTTATAAGATGCAAATACTTTCGAAGAACAGTTTGTAAAAAATTTTAAATTTAAAAGTTCGAAATGAACGAAATGCGTTCGAAAAATTTTCTAAATTACGATTTCGGTAGAATCGAAGGAAATACCAAATAGAATTCAAATGTTCAAATTCCAAATGACAGTCCCTGCCCCACACAGACAATATATTAAGTGGGTGCTACTAAGTAGATGGTTGCAGTTTTAAAAAAAATGTACAAACGCTTATTTTGGTCAAAGTATTTTTGCTAAAAGGATTCTACTAAAACCACTAAAAGCCACTGGTGTGGCTGTTTTGAACAGCTTTTTTGCAACTCTGCAATATAGTAAATTTTGTCCTCAGTTATTTATTATTTTTTGTGTGATTATTAATTTTATATCTGACCTCAGTTCCAATCAACATCGGGCGCGTCAGCTAGTCTCTTACAAAAAGAAAAAAAAAAAAAAAAAAAAGTATTTTAAACCAAAATTTCGAAGCTCGGATTTTTACTTTTTGTGTGTGTGTTCCTTATTTTTATTTAGTTGTTTGGTAGTTTTGAACAATAAAATCGTCCATTTTCAGCAAGTTTTAAGTGTTTATGTAAGACTCTATAATTTTATGGAAAATTATTATAAAATAGATTTTAATGCTATTCTCAATCCTACGACGACTTTTCCAAAACAAAAATCAAGATATTATTTATTTTCAAAATATAATTACGATGAGTTTATTGTTTAAAAATATACTAAAAAAGTAATAATTCACAAGAATAAAAACTTAAAGTTTTAAGGTATCGAATTAGATTCGAAATCATGTAAATTCTGATCTAATAACTGAAACAAAATATTTAAAATGAATAAAAATTTAAATTAAATTACAGTAGAAACTCTTTTAACTGAAACTCTCGGTTAACCGAAATCCACTTATAAAGCTTTTCTTTTTTTACTACCACATTCCTTGTGTACAAAATCCATTTTGAAACCTTTTTACCTTTTTTTTTTTTTTTTTTTTTTTTAAACATCATATTCTTTATACGCAAGCGGTCCTTTCTGAACTACGAGTACATAGAAATATTTTTGATCACAGAGTTCCTTTGAATTTTACTTGAGCTCACGTAAGCTGCGGAGTGGAACAAAAAAAAAAAAAAAAAGAACAAATTAGCAATTATAAAGCTTTTGAATGTTTTTCAAAAGATCTGGCATGACTTAAGCAGCAGAAAGACTGTGATACTGGCATTCTAATAATATTAAAAAACTCCGTGATAAAGCTTCAAAGCAAAGGCAATCGAAACTGCGACAAACAAAACATTTTTTCAAATCCTTGTGATATATGAAAAAAAGTTACATAATTTCAAAATTAAAATTCAGATACTTTATTCTTGTTTCTATTATGCTATTGCTTTATTTTTATTAAGCACTTGTTACCATAATAAGAAATATTGCGTATATTTCTCATTAATCTTAAATTTGAAGCATTCTCGATTATCCGAAAATTTCGATTTTCCGAAAGAGGGCCGGTCCGAATTACTTCTGATAATCGAGATTCTACTGTATATTTTAACTAAAATAAAAATTAAGCTTTTTAAAGTTAAACATGTATCTTAGTTGAATATGTACTGTACATACACATTTTTCCAGTATATATTTAACTGTATGTAAATTCATTTTCCTTAAAATGTTTCAATCTGTTACAATAACAATTGAAGAATAATATCTATTACAATAAGATGGAAAATAGTCTTAAGAAAAAAGTATTAAAAAAAACTGTTGTTTATGTATATTTAATCTTATTCAATCCGTATTATGCTTGTTTTAAAGATCTCGAAAACAAAACCTACATTTATAAAATAAAAGTTTGTTTTTATTTACTAAGGGATGCCTACTTTTAAATCAAGAGTAAAGAATATATTAATTTCCCGTCCATTTTTATTCAGTGAAAATGCTTCAGCATTAATAACAAGCGAGTGGACTTTTAAGGTTAACGACGATTTAAAATAATGATTCCTTCTGCCTCTGAACATTTTTATTTGTCGAAAAAATCTGCTATGCTTCAGAAAATATTGTATATAATTTTATTGCAGCGAAGGATTTACGAAAGTAATTGTAAATTCGAAAGTAATTTAAACATGTAGAGTAATTAAAAAATAATTTTAAAAAATCATTATAATTTTTCGCATAATAAAATTTAATGTGCCCATAAATAAATTTTCAGAATAAAAAATTACAATATTGACTTACATATATATATATATATATATATATATATATATATATAATGAGACAGAGGGAGGGAGAGATAGATGATAATCAAGAAAATTAGCTACAAGAGATAGCAAAAGTATGTATAGATGATTCCTTTCTTTTAATAAATAAATAAAAAATATTACGGATCATCCATTTTGGTCTAAACATATGTTTAAAATGTATTCCTCTTTTCCAGAAAATCAAATTTTTAGAAATCGCGAAAAACTTCAAATTGCGTCCATTGCTTTTCATTGTAAACCAGAATTTTACAATGCTCGAAATCTGGTATAAAACCAGTTTTTTTGCAGATTGCTGTGTTTTTTAGGTGCAAGTATAATAAATAGAATAGATTGATGATTGAAAATGAAAAATCGAAACATTAAAAAATAACAACTTAGATAGTGAGCTGAAAACAGGCGGCATCGCCAACAATAAGTTTAAATAGCTGTTTGTTCACATTACACACACACACACATACAGACATATATATATATGTGTGTGTGTTATGATTTAGAATAGAATTGTTAGATTATACTAACATTGGAAGGCTTTACTAGTGAACGAAATAATTGGTTGTTATATTACCAGTAGTGCAATGTTGAAAATGCAGTGCTAGCTGTCTCGATAGTAGTTGTGGATCACATACAGTATTAATAAAAATGGTCAGAACAGGTAATTTGAACCTGTTTTATTAGTATAACAATTTGTTAATTGCAGTAGTCGAGTGAAGACTATGGAGCACATCGTTCTGTGAAGTTTCCCCAGAATGAATTGAAACGACACATAAGATCAGCCCAGCACTTTATTAGAACATCTTTCAAATGGCGCAGTTTCCACCAACATTATTTATTTGCCATCTCTCCGTAGTAGTAATTAGGTCTAAACAAAGTTCCAGATAATCGAATAAAAGGACGGTGACCAGGGGATGGATGTAAACTGGAAAATCGACTCAAATCTTTCAAAATCTGCTGAAACACAGCGAGAATCAACTTTTTGTTCCTCACGTGTAAGGATACAAATATGACGTAGATCGCGCTCTCAACCAATGAATAATTAAGAATGTCACGCCATATAAAGAGTGCGGACAGAGCACGCGAATGAATTTGAAGGGAAAAAGGATAACCTCAGAAATGCGCGGGAAAGTAAAAATGGAAGATAAAAGAATATTCTCGAAAGAAAAAAGCGCGGAAATGGAACATTTAATTTAAGAATAGTAAAAGCGTAATATTTAAGTGATTAAGACAAGTGAGACATTAAATTAAAGGAAATTAAACAGAGTTAACGATAGAGATTATTTAAGGATAAGGATTTAGTGAAAATAAAGTAGTAATTTAGAATAAGATAAGGAAATCGCGGAATTAGATCTATTAATGTAACGTATATATATATATATATTATAGAGAGAGAGATTTAAGCTATAATATTTGTAATAGATATGAAAAGAGCGATGACAAATCTAATTGCCACAGGGAGACGTGGAGGAAAGCTAGTTCTTATAAAAATATAAAAAGAAATAAAACGTTTAAGATATGTGAAAGACGAACGCTAATAATTATAAAACCAAATGGTTTTATTTAAAAAAAAACTAGTAGAGGAGGGTGTAGACTAATCGAATTTAAATTAAAATCTTCTATATATAAACAATGTAAAGTGCGTGTAAGTGCTGAGTGTATGGTTGATTCTAATGATAATGGAAAAACTTTTGAAATTTTGCAAAGTTTTCAACTGTGTTTACTGATCGAGATGTAAAGTATTCAACCTGTCGTATATAAGACAGACTTCAAAAGCTTTTAATATAAGAAACAATGGTCATAAGGCAGACATAAGAAAAGAAAAATGTGGTAAGCAGGAGTAGGAAATTGAAATGTCACATTTTGAAAAACGCGGGATCGATAATATTGCGATTTCGATTTTGAAAATTATTCAAAATAAAAATGAAAGATAAATTTATGAAAAAAATATTATGGTAAAATATGGAACGGTTTATCCATATGGTTTAAATGTAAAAATCGATCAAAATAATGTAACCAGGAATTTCAGAGAAAACATATTCGATGTATCAATCGATGATAGGTCAAAACACATAATTAAATAAGACAAGAATAAAAATCACAGACAAAATATTGATTTAAAGAAATTAAAATGTAAGGATATTGAAAAGTTTATCGAAAATTATAACTCAAACGATAACTAAATAGTAATTAAAAACATTATATTCATTGTAAAGAAGAAAATGATATCAGAACTTTCGGGGAATTTCCATAAAAAACAGGCAATAATAATATAGACATGGCATTAGATCTCTTGAGATTCCGAATAAGAAACCAAAATCTAGACTGTTATGTTAAGAACATGTACCAGGAAGTTGCTGATAGTAATAATATATATTAATACATGGAAATTATTCCAGAGAGAAACATTCGCCTTGCATACAATATTTCAAATGGAAATCAAATTTCAAAGTGATTGCGTAAAAGGCGCAAAGGCCAACATAGTGAAAAAGATTCCAAGCCGGGTCCAAGTATCGTTCCAAGTGGTTTAGTCGGTAGAATGTCAGTGCGCTATACTGATGGCCCTAGTTCGAGTCCCGGCTTGGAATCTTTTTCACTATGTTGGCCTTTGCGCCTTTTAAGCAATCACTTTGAAATTTGATTTCCATTTGAAATAGTAATAATATATACTGTTTTTGCACTATATGAAGTTACATCTAAAAGGAGTTAACATAAATAAAGTATTAAACGGGTATAACGAACTTTGGACGGATAGAAATATAGTGATCACTAAAGCATTTAAACAACAACAGACATAAAAACAACTGCCAGAGTCATTTACAATTATAAAGAAAATGCCAAAGGTTTAAAAACAGTATCGCCAACGGTGTTTGCTATTGTTATATATTAACAGGAAATTTGGCTGTACTACATAATAAAATTCTAAGAGATAAAATGATACATGGAACGAGGTACAGAATTAAAAGAGCACTAACAAAAAATATTGCCAGATAGTGCTTGAATAAAAATATGGATATATTTATTCAAAAATTAATACATAAATACGATTAACCTGTTAGTGTTTTCGAGGAATGGAAGCATCATATTTTAAAAGATTCGTATAGAAAAAAAAACTCTGACGCTTGTTTCAAGAAAATATTATAATTAGTTAACAGAATCAATAAGAGAATTTCAAGACAAATTTATAATAACTTACGTAGATAAAGCTAACACAAATTACGCTATTATTTGTAAATCATTATATGGTAAAATACTTAAGGATGTTTATAATAATGAGAGGAAATAAGATATTTTAAAATCCAGCAAACAAGTTATTGGAAATAGAGTAAAAACGTGTTATAAAAAAAATCAAGATACTAGTAATGTGGTCATTTGGAATTTTCTTAATGATCCTGTAACATTTAGAGCTATAACATGTGGTTTTGGATCTTACCAAGAAAACGGTAATAAAAATAGTTAAAACTGTTAAAGGGGATTTTTGATATGCATTGAAAGTTAAACCGGCTGATATAAATAAAAACAGCTTTGAGCTAATTAAGCGTTTAAAACAAATGAAATAAATTTCAAGTTTAACGGCGTACAAATTTAAAAACTTCTACAATAGTATAAATTTCGAGAATTTAAAATAAAAATAATGGATTTTCTTAATAAATTTAATTCTTCAGATATTGGGTATGTATTTTTTACACATTAATTCAATTTTGTTGTACAAGAAAATTATTTATATGATGGTAAAAATTTATATAAAAAATTAAAGGTATTTCAATAGGGGAAGTGCTTCAGTTCGGTTTTGGCCGATATTTAGTGATATATGTATGAGGAAGACATTGCGACACACGAAGAAATTAAAAGTTTTCGTTATATTGACGACATTTTATTAGTGACATATAATGATATGAAAAAGTATAACGTCGAGTGTTCCAGTTAATTTGAATTTGAAATTGGAATCAAAAAGCAAAGCAAAAAAAAAAAAATAGTATTATTATTATTTTGATATTAACATGGAAATACAACATGGTGACATAAATACAAGTATATATGCCAAAAAGAATAGTTTTAATTTTGAAACTATAAAGATGCTACATTTCAGTTCAAATGTCCAAATTTTCATCTATATAAAATTTTTTGTTAACGGGTTAAACCACATAGAAATGCTGAGTTCAAAGGAAATTATTGATGATCTTCACATATGGCACTATCATACGGTTATACTGTGAAATGTTTAAATGGATTGTTGCATAACTTCGCAAATTACAAGAGTTATCGCAATGATATAAGAAATTTATTGAAGCAAAAGGATATATAAAATTTTAGTTTAACCGTTTCGAGGTTATATGCACATTTAATGTTGTTTTGTCAATTTGTTGTTTTTGTTGCTTTTGTCGATTTTTTTATTTCAACTGTTTAGTTTGTTTTTCCATTTACTCTTGGCAAGTATGAGGGAGTGTTATACACGCACCACTAGTTTAACACAGCAGAGTATTTTACAAGCCATGCCACATATCTTCAATTGTTTAATTAAATTATTTACGTTTTAAGTTATTTTATGTAGTTTAAAGTTTGCTAGTTTCTTGTGAAGGGATGAAGGGTTGATTTTTCAGTTAATTAAGTTGTTGTCATCTTCTTCCGCTTATTTTATTTTATTTTAATTTTTGATCAGTTCAGTAGTTTCTGTAAAGTATAATATAGTTTTTGGATGTATCTTAAAACGTATGAATCCAGATAAAATTGAAATAAATATAATCTAAGTGTAAATTGGAACAATAGAAATTTACATAACCAAAGCCACACGTAGATATCTAATCGGCATTCCGCAGAGCAGCACATGTCGCAAATACACGCAGTCTCAATCTCTCTCTCTCTCTCTCTCTATATATATATATATATATGCGGAGCCAGCAATTATGTCCGCTATAATCGATTGTTCCCTACATCCAAATTCTTTGAAAAAATATTTTATACCATATGATGTAGCATTGTTAAAATTAAAAATTGTAATAATACGTAATTTGCTTAGAAATTATTAAATAATGAAATAGATAATAAATCAAATATTAAAAAGAAAAATAGTTACTAAAACTTCGTTTTATTTTTACATTCTATAGAAGTAATTAGGGATTTTTGATTGAATACAATTCGATTTTAAGTAGAATTTATCAGTTTTCTTATCCACAATTAGTAAAGATTTCTATCCTGCTGAATGGTGGACTGTAGATTTTGACAAGGAAAATTCCCTGCACAGTGCCAATTGATTGGTTCCATCTTCAATACGTTTAATGATTTTAACCTTATCATCAATCGAAAATGTTTTTCTTTTTACGGAATTCACCGTTTTCACGAAATTCTTAGCTGGTCTTTCAAAAACAACTTCTTATCTCAAAACAATCATAAGAATAATGAAAAGAGACACTGTAAAACGAGGGATTACTGAACGAAACAAACAAAAAAGCATACATTTAAAAGTTTTTATTTTTATTTTAAATTACGTTATTTCTTTATGAAATTAATTTCAAAATTAATTAAATGAAACATTTCTTTAAACATATCTGTTTGGATCATAAATTTCAAAATAAATTGACTTAATTCCATTAATTTATCTTTCTGCATATTAAAAAAGTTAAAAAAAATGAATTAGCAAAAAACCGTGTTTATATTTATTCATTAATTATTGTATGCGATCTTTAAATTTACGCTTAGATTATACACGTAGACATAAAAAAATAAGATTAATATAATTTGTGTACATTTAAGTTTTTCGATTTGTATGCATTAAAAATAATTAAAAGCAAAATAATGAGCAATAACAAACTTTTTTACATAATGATGAGATTTAAAAAAAATATAAACAAAACAGCAAGTTTAATTACCCAGAAAAAGTCTGAAATAAAATTGCTAAATTAGTTATGATATCCTACAAATTATTAATTTGTTCTTGGGCTCTTCTGATTATACCGAGGGGCGGGGGACGGAGTTAGCAAGTAATCACCAGACGCTTATTCCTAGAATTAGGATGCGAACGAGAGAGGTTCATTCCTGCAACATGGAGCAGGAGAAGAAGAGGCCGGACCTGTTTAACAAATTGTTCGCCCTAGTTTAAGGCGATGAAGGTGAAAGAGTGTAATTTGACATAATGTAAAGGAATGCAATCATTTGCAATCACAACTAGTGCAAGTTTAAAGTTGGAGAACTGAAATAAAATTTGAGCCCACTATAAGCGATCTACCAAATACTCAGCTATCCACTATAACCGTATAAAATAACGTTATTTTAAGCGGCGTTCGTGCGGTACCACTATAATAGTTCACTAAATCCGAGTGTTCACTATATCCCGGGTTTTTATAGCGAGGTTCGACTGTATATATATATATATATATAATTTTTTAAAACAATAATGAAATTTTTTTTACTATCGGAGCAAGAATCAAGCTATTTTACAAACAATATTTTTAACAGGTACGGATGTTCCCATGTCTCTCCGGTTCAAAAGTCTGTAAAAAGATGATAAATGCTCAAAAAATAACAGCAAATACGATTCTTCAAAAAGTTTAGCAATCGTTAGTACTAATTCAAATTTTAAAATTACGAAAGAATAGTAACTTTTGTGATGTCATAAAATGGTAATATTTGCTTAAAATTTTTAAAGACAGTACGAGCCATGTATGAACCATTTATAAGCCATGTATGTCGAATTTTATATAGCAAGTTATAAATTATACACCCGCCTCACCTGTATACTTTTAGCTAATAAACAAAGAATAACGTACATATACTGCCAATGCTTGGTGATCATTAAGCAAAGGAAAGAATATTCTGGAAAATGGGGAAAAAAAGTTCTGATTTCCATTTATTTTTTGTAAGGAAAACCCAGTAATAAAAGAAGGAAGTAGCTTCCATTCCACTTCTTTAGCTAAGAAAAACGGATTTTACTCTTACACTTTTTTTTATATCTAGTTCTTTTGTTTCTTTTTTCTAAAGTTTAAAAACTGGTAAATTAAAAAAAAAAAGAAAGAAAGTCAAAAGATTAAGAAATATGTGGAAAAAAATAGAATTTAAAAGATCTTCTGAAAAGCCCGGATTTTGATTTTTAAATCAGATAAATTCAAAGAAAAATTTATGAGGTATATTATTTAGATGACACCATAAACAAAATTTTTATTTTTTTTATTCTCTTTTTATATCGCAAATATAGAAAAGATTCCTTCGTAGTGATGGTAGAAAAGTGTTTTTCTTCGTAGTGTTGGTAGAAAAGTGTTTGATCAATTTTTTTTTTTTATTATTTATTGCCATAAATAAACAAATATACAAATAGTAAAAATTTCTTTTGTTTAATATTTTTAAAAGTTTATTTTTTAAATAATTCAAATTAAACATCATTTCCCATGTTATAGTTATCCAATTAAAAAAATTTACTTTTCACTAATAATTAATGTAAGGTGACATATAGGGTAATTCCGGGATTTGTGACGCATATTTTTTTGAAGTTGTGTATAAAGTCCCATGGTGAACAAAAAATAAAAAAAAATCATGCTGTGCTATTTAATGATAAATATACAACGCGTGTACTGCGACAAAAAATTTCAAAACAAATTATTAATATTTTTAACCATTTTTTTCTAAAACATTACACTGCGGCGCGTCACCCGTACATTCAGGCTGAGACGCCGCACTTATGCGGTAGTTATGCTAGTTATGCTATTGTAATAAGAACAGAATGAAATTATAAATAAAAATATTAAAAAAAAAATATTCATACCTGGACTATAATTAACGATGTAATAACAAAATGAAACTAAATGAGTACAATGAAACGTATTAGTAGATTCAAATTAATATTTGTTGCCTACTTTCACTATTAAAATTACCGACTTACGTTTTTACATTAAATTTTAATTGTTGTTTCAGCAACAACGCAACAACAGTGTATTATGAAGTGAAAAAAAAGTAAAATTGCGTTTACATAATTTATTTGTTAACCCAATCGGAACCGGTGGCTTTTACACAAATTCCATTCGGTGGTACAACTTTTTTAAAAGAACCTTTTTTTTCCTTTACTTAAATAATTATAAAAATGCTGTAATTAAACAAAGCAAATATTACTTTTCTTTTTTACTGGTGCCAGAAACAAATTTTGTAAGCTCATATGAAGGTGCTTATATGCACCTATGTCCCCGAATGGTTTAAGAGACCTGTTTTTTCAACTACAATCTACGGAAAAAGTGTCGAAAAGTACAGTCTTTACGTAACTACATTTAAACACATGATGCAGCGAAGCCAATTACACATCCATTTTTTTGGAGTAGTATTCTAAACATTCCTTGCAAAGAACATCTGAGTTACGCGTAATCCAATTTTTCATTATTATTATCTTGACTTGCATCTTTCTTGCCCTTCTTACTTTTTATTTTCCCCTTTTCCTCCTTTGATTTTAGTAAACTTGATAACATGCCTAACATGGTTAGTCTGTGCAAAAAGAAAAGGAAAAGTTAATAACACTTAATCATACCGTACAAAAGAAACTGCGGCATGTATACCGGAATAGAAGTGCGGCATGTATCTCATTTTGCATGGTGCAGACGTCGGCCATCACAGTTACCTGCCATCGCTAAGGGGAATGATGTAACCATACACACAGTACTCTATCCAAACGCTACAGTTAGTTTTGACTTCAAAATCATGCATGCATTTAAAAATTAGTGTATCAAAACTATTTAAACATAACGTACTTAAAAGTTTGGACAGTGAAATCATGCACTTACGTCAAATTAAGGATTGTACTTCTACAAATAAACATCGAAATGGGATTCACGCTATACACTGGTTAAAATAATCTCATTTCTCACCTATACTCTGCGTTTGACGACCGTCTATCGATAATTACAAGAAATACAACTGGTGCGGCATCTATCCCGTATGCGGCGATTCTCCCGGAGTTACCCTACATGTAAAAGATTTTTTAAGAATATTTTCCGTAATTGTAATTAAATAATTATAATATTTTTCATCAAACCTTATAAGTGAGAATTAGTATCAGATTTGTACACAAGTTCAATCTATATAGGGTTAGATCACGTCGATCAACTTTCGCATACGAGGCTTCAACAGTTCAGGTATTACCGTTCAGTAAAATTTCAGATGAATTATATTAAAAAATAAAAAATAATGCTATAAAACAGTGGCCCAAAGCAATGGTTTAGCAATGAAATCCTATGTTTTTTAAACGGTATAAAATTTTTGAGATGAAGGTTAAATTTTTTTATTAAAAACTACTTATACAAATAATTACAATCAATAACAGTCAAATCGGTATATCGTTTAATTTAATTTATCATAGTTACATCAAAATGACAGGCGCGAGAAAAAATGAAAAACTTATTTTAACTGCATTAGAGAATGATGTTTTCCGCTTCGAGGAAAACACGTAACAAAGAAAAATAAATGAACTATATTGAAATCGAATTTTTTCCTAACGTGACAAAACTAGATTTCTAGGCTATACGACGAATAACACTACATCGATAAATAGGTCCTTTATTTATATTCTAAACGTTTCATTTTGATTTTCTTTTGATATTACTATAAAATAAAACATTTTGGAGGCTTCATACATATTCTCTTTTATACAAATTATTATTTTTTATTTTCATTGATGTGTATGATATAATATAATGTTTTATTTTTCCGACCATACTAATTTCCATTAAGATTCATTTATGTAAAACTCTCTAATTCTGCAAAACTATAGTAGTAGTCTAGGCAATAGAGACCGTATAGGGGCTCTACCGAGCAAAATTCATGGCAGTTCTGGAAAAAGGCTTACTATATGTTTCTTGGGTTGCTGAATCCGAATTTTTAACTTCCCACCAAAATTTCCCCCGGCAACCCCCCCCCCCCCCCAAATTCTGGTAAAATGCCCCGCAAAAAAGGTTTTTAATAAAAAAATCAATTTTTTTATTGTTTTAGGGAAAAAGTATATAGAAATTCAGAAAATAGACAAAATTTGAAACAAATTAGATGTATGACATTATGACTTAGGATGAAGGGGAAGGGGGGATCTGCCTCGGAACATGCGCCGCGGTGCTGCGTGAACTAAGTTGCGCAATTCCACTTAATCACTCACAAGTTTAGATTCGCCCTCCCATCTCACACCGAACTTTCTCTATAAGGTTTACTTTAAGTTTTTTGGGTTGCTGAATCCGAATTTTTAACTTACCCCCAAAATCCCCCCCCGAAACCCCCCCAAAATAGATGTTATTAACTTAAATTTCTTATTGTTCTAGGGGAAAAGCATTAAGAAATTCAGAAACTAGACAATATTTGCAACAAATAGGATATATGACATTATGACGTAGGATGAACGGGGAGGGGGAGGGCTGCCTCTGAACATGCACTGCGGCGCTATGTGCACTAAGTTATGAACTCCAGGCAATAGGGGATTTTACCTGGAAAAATTAATACTAGTTCTGGATTTCGACTCACTTTATGATTTTTGGGTCACTGAATCCGAATTTGTAACTTCCCACCAAAATTTCACCCGGGAACCCAATCAAAAAATTGATTTTTTGAAAAAATTTGGTTTTTGAGAAAAGCGCGCGGGGAATGTTCCGAGGCAGCCCCCTCTCTCCCCATTTATCCTATGTCATAATGTCATATATCCTACTTGTTGCAAATTTTGTCTAGTTTCTGAATTTCCTAATGCTTTTCCCCTAAAACAAGAAGAAATTTAAGTTAATAACAACTATTTTGGGGGGTTCTCGAAGGGGGGGGAATTTGGGGGGGGGAAGTTAAAAATTCGGATTCAGCGACCAAAAAAACTTAAAGTAAACCTTATAAGGAAAGTTCGGAGGGGAGATGGGAGGGCGAATGTAAACGTGTGGGTGGTTAAGTGGAATTGCGCAACTTAGTCCACGCAGCACCACGCACAAGTTCCGAGGCAGATCCCCCCTTCCCCTTCATCCTAAGTCATAATGTCATATATCTAATTTGTTGCAAATTTTGCCTACTTTCTGTATTTCTAGATACTTTCCCCCTAAAACAATAAAAAAATTGATTTTTTTAATAAAAACCTTTTTTGAGGGGCATTTTACCAAAATTTGGGGGGGGGGACATTCGGATTCAGCAACCCAAGGAACATATAGTAAGCCTTTTTCCAGAACTACCATTAATTCTGCTAGGTAAAATTCCCTATTGCCTGGACTATAGGGTAATTCTGGGATTTATGCCGCACATTTTTTTTTATTTGTGTATAAAGTCCCATGGTGGACATAAAATAAAAAAAATCATGTTGCGCTATTTAATGTTAAATATACAACGCGCGTACTGCGACAAAAAAATTCAAAACAAATTATTAATATTTTTTAACAATTTGTTTCTAAAACATTACACTGCGGCGCGTCACCCGTACATTCAGGCTGAGACGCCGCACTTGTGCGGTAGTTATGCCGCGCTTGTAATAAGAACAGAATGAAATTATAAATAAAAATATTTAAAAAAATATTCATATCTGGACTATAATTAACGATGTAATAACAAAATGAAACTAAATGAGTACAATGAAACGTATTAGTAGATTCAAATTAATTGTTGCCTAATTTCACTATTAAAATTATCGACTTATTATTATTATTATTTTTTTTGCATTAAATTTTAATTGTTATTTCAGAAACAACGCAACATCAATGTATTAGAAAGGTGAAAAAAAGGTGAAATTGTGTTTACATAATTTATTTGTTAACCCTTTCGGAGCCGGTGGTTTTTACACAAATTTTATTCGGTTGGTACCACTTTTTTAAAAGAAGTTACCTTTACATAAATAATCATTAAAAATGCTCTAATTAAACAAAAAAAAAAATTGTTAAGAATTTGTCGAATTTTTGTTAAGAATGCTAATAAAATTTAAGCGAAGAAATCTAATAAAATTTAGTGGTCAGAGACTGTCCGCTAGCACCTAGATTTTTACACCCCTGGTTGAGAGACCTTGTTTTTTCGACTACAATCTATAGAAAAGTATCGAAAATGTACAGTCCTTATGTAACTACATTTAAACACATGATGCAACGAAACCAATTACACTTCCTCTTTTTTGGAGTAGTTTGCAAACAGCGTCTGCGTAATCCAATTTTTCATTATTATGATCTTGACTTGCATCTTTCTTGCCCTTCTTACTTTTTATTTACCCCTTTATCTCCTTTGGTTTTAGTGAACTTGATAACATGCCTAACATGTTTTGTCTGTGCAAAAAGAAAATGAAAAGTTAATAACACTTAATCATCCCGTACAAAAGAAACTACGGCATGTATACCGGAATAGCAGTGCGGCATGTATCGCATTTTCATGGTGCAGACGTCGGCCATCACAGTTACCTGCGATCGCTAAGGGGAATGGCGTAACCATACACACAGTATTCTATACAAACGCTACACTTAGTTTTGACTTCGAAATCATACATGTATTTAGTAATTAGTGTATGAAAAGTATTTAAACATAACGTGTTTAAAAGTTTGGACAGTGAAATCATGCACTTACGTCAAATTAAGGATTGTACTTCTACAAGTAAACATCAAAATTGGATTCACGCTATATATTGGTTAAAATTATCTCATTGCGCACCTATACTGTGCGTTTGACGACCATCTATCGATAATTACAAGAAATACAAGGGGTGCGGCATCTATCCGCATGCGGCGACTCTCCCGGAGTTACCCTACTTTAAAAATTATTCTTACTATTTATTTGTTTTTTGGAATTAATAATAATAACATTTTTTAAAGATTTTTCTTATATTTTCTAATTATGTATTTTTCCCTAGCTATATTAATGAATTCAATAAAGACAATCTACTACACATGCTTGTAGTAACGAAGCTAAGCAATTTAAGAGAAATGAAATCAGAAATTATAATCTTGCCTCGATTCTTCTTTTCATTGCTTTAAAAGTACAGAATACACATGGATAGCATAATTTGTTAAAGAACAGAAGGTTTCTTTGTGGTTTTCATATGTTTAACTAGCTATAAAGAAATTTTCCTTATTGTATACTTATTTTCTTCATTTCTTTTATATATAAGAATATATATTAGATCAACAATCACTTTTTTTTCTCGTTAAATCGTAGTTGCATATAAATGAGTTCATTGTTTTTTAATAAATTTTTAGACAAATATATATTACATGCTTGATAAAACTTCGCCTTAGCTATCCTTCCTGAACTATCAAGAAGTTTTATGAAAACATACTATAACCACTTCCAAGTTACCACTTTTCTCGAAAGCATACTTATATCCTTACAAATATCAGAAACCAAGAAATTTCAAAAAAATAAAGGCCATAATTACTGACAAGTCTCTTTTGCTGCTCATAAAATACACAAAAGTTATGAAGTAGTTTTTGAAGTTTATTAATCAGTTTTCTTAACTCGGTGTCGATACAAAATATCTCTTTCTGTTTGTTATTAATTAGCAAGTATTTTCAGATTTATGAATTTAAGAATAACAAACTTTCCGTGTATTTTCGATTTAGAGTTTCACACACCTTATGAGCACTTCTTATGTAAGTAATTGAATCCTTCACGCGACCCAACACAGTTGTGATTCAACTACTATGCTTTGTTTTTATCTTTTCCCTTCTCTTCCTTACTTACATATATCATGTACAATTATTTAATAGATCCGACAAACCATCCAGTATTTATATGGCGGGATGTATCCCGACAATATAGTTCAATTTACACAGTAAATTTAGTATTTTTGTCTGTTGATCATGTTTATTGAACAGAAAGATTTTTACTTGTACAAGTGCATTGACATCAATATATACAAACAGAAGAACCTTGAAACTTTATAATTAAGAATATTTAAAAAAAATCAATTTACCTACTTATGACTTTCGTAAATGTAATAAAGTAGTTTTTGCAGTTTATTAATTAGTTTTCTCAACAAGATGTCAACACAAAATATCGTTTTTTGTTTCTTATTAATTCGCAAGCAAGTATTTTTAGATTTATACATTTGGAAGTAACAAAATAATGTTCATTCTGTGCAATAAATTTAGTATGTTTGTCTGTTGATTATGTTTGTGGAACATAGAAATGTTTACTTGTTCATTGACTGGTAATTTTATGAATGGAAAAACTTAAAAACTTTATAATTAAGATTATAAAAGAAATACTTCATTTTACCAAGTTTCGACATTTTTATTTAATATTAATATTTATACTGAAAGGTATTATTATTCAGATGTTGTGTATGAATAAAAGTTTTGGAAGGAAAACATAATTAACTGTTAATAATAACATACTTAAAAAAATATTTTGTCTTCCTTTCCTTTTAAATATTCGAAATGCATAGGAATATATTCCTATATAGTATATTTCCCAGTCGGCAGAGCTTTGTTTAGTTTTTTAATGTATAGGCTTCAGAAAAAAGGTATAAAAGATTAGGGCTATTCATTCAAAATTGTAGAGAAATCGTAGCAAAAAAGAGCACGCATTTTTTAAATATAAGTTACTTACCTCTAAAGCCTTTATTTTAATTATTTTTATTTGAAATACAGAACAAAATATGCTTATTAAATCCTGTTGTTACTATTTTTTATATAAATTCTGAATAATAGTTAGAGATATCTTTTACAGAATACTAATTTTGTTTGTCCTTTTATTCTTACAATTTACAAGATTATAAAGATTTTTTTCATTTTATTAACATAAAAATCATAATAAATTTCTAGTTATAAAAGAAATGTTTGCTTCATTCGTATTTTTTTTTCTTTGTGCAGTTAAAAATTAAATAGAAAAACTCGATATAAAAATTTATGTTATGAAATTTTGCAACGTACTTCGATTAGTATTTTGATTTATGCATGTACTCGTACGTCTATACAGTTTCATAGAGGTATCTATACAAAATAGATGTTTTCTTGCATATATTTTTTCTGCTATAAATTTGTTTTATTCTCAATGTTTATTTTTACCTTATAATTTAAATTTTAATATTTCCGAATGTATTTTTGCTAGTTCCTAAATTATTCAAAAAATATATTTCACGCTCTGGGTTTGATGCTTAGCCCTCCAGTCTCCATTCAGCCTTGAGGATATTCCTATTTTCTGTTAGACAATTCTTGACACTATTTCTACAGACAATTTGAGACCCAATAATTTTCATTCTTAAAAATATCATCGATCTTTAAATATAATCAGCACTTTTTTGTTATACCAAAATAATTTTTATAAGTTAAAAAAAATAAATATCGTTGCATTTTAACACGCGACTCTTCAATATTGCTTTCGTTTTGTATTTACCGTGAAATGAAACGGACAATTTTTTTAATCTTTATTATAAATATTTTAAGAATTTGTAAAAGATAAAAGAAGTATTGCTCATGTGCGCAATGACCACTGCAATGTGACAATTAATACGAAAATAAACATTACAGTTCTATATTTATATCTATGTCTAAAGAACTAAAAACATTTGAGAGAAAAAATAATTTCTTGTATAAATCTTATCTGAGGTTAAACACAGTTAACCACAGGAGATAAAACACAAAAAAGCACAATATTTTAAATGCGTACATAGGTAATATTTTAACAGACATAATTAATATCTAAATTTTTATAAACAAAAATATTTAAAGTCATTTGTAACACCGTGAAATTGTTTAACACTTTCGGGACGGGTCGGTTGATGCATATATGCATCGTCAAAAGTTACATTCGGAATTTGTTTTTGACACCAATCAAAAATGTAATCAAAAAATGTAATATTTGTCTTTTTTAATTTGATATTTTTTGGTATTTCACCAGTAAAGGGAACTGTTTTAAAAAAGCAGTACCAACGAAATAAAATTTCTGTAAAGGACGCCGTCTCGAAAGGGTTAATAAAATTTAATCAAAGTTATATTCAAAAGTATAAATTACTTTTTAAAGAGCTATCGTATATACAAAGAAAATTGAAAGTAAAAAAAAAAATAAAAATAAAAAAATAAATAAAAATAAAAAAGATATGCATATGTGCATTAGTCCATACTAATAAAAATGTGTTTGATAATATTAATGTGGAAAAACAGATATTACTGCTTTACAAAATTCTCAGTATTAAGATTCTATAGATTATTTCGTTAAAATTTACATTTTATTTGGAAAGAAACGTTTCAGAAACATTCTTAATTTTCCGAACAAGATAAAATATTTCAATTGTCAAATAGCGCAATATCATTGCAATTCAATTGAATATTATCTAGAGAAGAGCTTCGAAATGAAATTATCGAAGTCTATAAGACGACGTCATTGCTTGTTTGGAAAACAAGCACCCACGTTTCCTTTCATAAGAAAAGATGGAACTTGGTTGCTAGATGCCAAAACTTTATGAATATATTTTCAGAATACATAAATATTTACTTATTGGCTGATATGATTTAGAGCTATTATTAACATTTCATCTCTTCTATTCATTCGTCTAATAAAGGAACTCTATCACTGTATTTCCAAGTCGAAGGAAATAGTTCTGAAAGGCTCAGCGTGTCTATTTTGATACACGAAATGAAAGAAAAATTAATAAAAATGTTATATAGGTACTACAAAAAATATACTAAATTAAAACCAATTTCAATAGAGCGAATGCGAAATAAGTTTTCAATAAAATTCAGGAAGATGTATAAAAATATCTTTATCCAGTAAATTATCCTTCATTTTAAAATAAATAACTTCCGCACCCCTAGAAAACATGTTTTTTTTTTTATTAATGCTTTCCGAAAAATTAAAAAGAAATTCCATTTTTTTCTTGAACGCCTGCGAGTTGGTTACATTTATCCGATCGAGGTTAAATTTTACATGCTGACGTAAATCCGATGATAATGTAATATTATTACGATTTTTGGTGCTTACCTTTTATATTAATTTTGCAGGATGGAACAAATAAGTTCTGATACACTATATGGTCAAAGGTGACCGGCCACTTGCGATTTTAGACGTTTTGTTAAATATCTAGAAAAATACATGAAGAATTAACCAGAAACTTCAGGTGTGTACACATTATAGTATCGGTCATATATTTCCGTGATGTTTTTTCCCGAAACCCCATAGGAGACCGTCAACAAATTCAAAATAACTAATATCTTTTGGATAACCCTGCAAAAACTAATGTAGCAAAGGCGTTCAAACTCGACATTATTAATAAGCGGCTTATTGTAATATATTGTGTACATTTTTATGAGGATAGCATGCATACTGGTAGAAAAATTAAGGTTTTTATAAAAACAGTCCCAAATTTTGCCAAGTTTTTTGCTTATAGTTTGCAGAGTTCTTAATATAAAAGAAAGTTCTTTTCAGAAAATATCACGAACAACGTTGCACACGATGCTCTGCAATCAGAATTAAAAAATAATAAAAATTGGATGAAAAATAAGCATGTTTATAAAAAAAATGTTTCACTGCGCATGCGCGAATGCAATCAAAATATAATGTGCATAATGTGTTAGCTAAATGTATAGCGCAACTTTTGTAAAAGTCTCAGAACCATAGTTTGTAAAGTCTGATAATAATCGTTTATAGACTAAGTTCAAAATCCGTTGTTCCCAAAATGAAGCTCAAAGATGAGGGGTTGTATCCATATATATATTGATTAGTGACAATATAGCATACACAGGATTGCACGTACTACTGTATTTGGATAGAGCCCCTCAGCTTTTTGCTTCCTTTTAGGAATAACGGATTTTGAGCTTATTCTATAAACGATTAGTATCAGACTTTTCAAACTATGTTTTGAGACTTTCAGAGAAGGTGCTCTATACATTTACATAACCCATTATGCAAATTATATTTTGATTGCATTCGCGCATGCGCAGTGAAACATTTTTTAGTAAACCTATCATTTTTCATCCAATTTTTATTATTTTTTAATTCTGATTGCAGAGTATTATGTACAATGTTATTTGTCATTTTTTTTTTCTGAAAAAGACTTTCTTTTATGTTAAGAACTCTGCAAATTATAACCAAAAAACTTGGCGAAATTTGGGACTGTTTTTATAAAAACCTTAATTTCTCTACGAGTATACATGCTACCCTCAAAACAATGAACACAGTATGTTACAATAAGCCGCCTATTAATAATCTCGAGTTTGAACGCCTTTGCAACATTAGTTTTTACAGGGTTATCCAAAAAGATATTCGTTTATTTTGAATTTGTTGACGGTCCTCTAAGGGGTTTCGGGAAAAAAATCTTTACGGAAATATATGATTTATACTCGCAGGTGTGGTTATAACTGCAGGTCTGTACACACCTGCAGTTTCAGTTTAATATCTCATATATTTTTTCTAGATATTTGACATAACGTCTAAAATTGCAAGTGACCGGTCACCTTTGGCCATATAGTGTACATTAACATCAACAAGTTTAAGAAAAAGTTTTGGATTAGATAACGCAGGCCTGAGATGGTTGTGTTTTAAACTTTTATAATTTATGTTTGTGCATTTTTTAGCGCTGCTTCCGAAAACTGTCTTCCGTGATAACCATCACGCCAGGAGTTTTCGCAAATCATAAATTTCAAAGTTAAAAAATTGCAAAATTCTGATACTATAAAATCAGATTTTCGTTTAATTCCTAAATTTTTTTCGCAATGTTGCGTCTTATTTTTCGTAAAACTTTTTTATTCAAGTTAAATTTGATTTAATTCAAAATATAATTTATTTTTTGACTTATACTGAGATTCTTACTGCTAAACAGCTCTGGTGTTCGATGAGATCAATGGGGGAATCAGCTTTAACTTTGAACATCTTATCTTTGAAATTTACGATTTGCGGAAAATTCTGAAGTGATGGATAAAAGAGAAGGAGATCATTTTCTGATTCAACGCTAAAAATTACATAAAAATCAATTATCAAAAGTTAAAAACACAACAATCACATCTATTTTAAAATGTCAAATTTTCGCTATTCTTTTACTTTTAAACTTTGAAATTTACGTTTCGCAAAAAATCCTTACGTGTTGGTAAAAAATGAAGGTCACTGTCGACTTCAGCGCTACAAAATACATAAGGATGAATTAACAAAAACTAAAAAATATGACACAACACAAATTTTGCAGGGCAGTGTAATCTAATAGCATTTTTAAATATGTAAAGTAATTCCGGGACTTATGCCGCATATTTTTTGGAATTTGTGTATAAAGTACCAAGGTGGACATAAAATTAAAAAATAAATCATGATGTACTATTTAATGTTAAATATACAGCGCATGTACTGCGACGAAAAAATTCAAAACAAATAATTAGTATTTTTTAACAATTTTTTTCTAAAACGGCGCGTCACCCGTACATTCAGGCTGTGCGGTAGTAATGCCGCGCTTGTAATAAGAACAGAATGAAATTATAAATAAAAATATTTAAAAAAATATTCATAGCTGGACAATAATTAACGATGTAATAACAAAATGAAACTAAATGAGTACAATGAAACCTATTAGTAGATTCAAATTAATAATTGTTTGCCTACTTTCACTATTAAAATTATCGACTTATTTTTACATTATTTTAAATTTTAATTGTTATTTCAGCAACAACATAACATCAATGTATTAAGGAAAAGAAAAAAAAAAGAAAAATTGTGTTTACATAATTTATTCTTTAACCCTTTCGGGACCGGTGACTTTTACAAAAATTTTATTCAGTTTGCACCACTTTTTTAAGAAAAGTTACCTTTACTTAATTAATCGTGAAAAATCTCTAATTGAAGAAAGCAAATATTATTTTTCTTTTTTACTGGTGCCAGAAACAAATTTTGTATGCTTTTTATGAAGGTGCTTATATGCACCTATGGTCCAAAATGGGTTAGGAGACCTGTTTTTTTTTTTTTTTTTTTTTTTTTTTTTTTTTTTACTACAATCTACTGAAAAAGTGTCGAAAAAGTACAATCTTTATGTAACTACATTTTACATATGATGCAACGAAGCCAATTGCACTTCCTCTATTTTGGAGTAGTTTTCTAAACATTCCTTGCAAAGAACGTTGGCGGTTACACATAATCCAATTTTTCATTATTATCATCTTGACTTGCATCTTTCTTGCCCTTCTTACTTTTTATTTTACGCTTTTTCTCCTTTGGTTTTAGTAAACTTGATAACTTTCCTAAAATGGTTAGTCTGTGCGAAAAGAAAATGAAAAGTTAATAACAGTTAATCATCCCGTACAAAAGAAACTGCGGCATGTATCCCATTTTGCATGGTGCAGACGTCGACAATCACAGTTACCTGCCATTGCAAAGGGGAATGGTGTAACCATACACACAGTACTCTATACAAACGCTACACTTAGTTTTGACTTCGAATCATTGAATGCATTTAGTAATTAGTGTATGAAAAGTATTTAAACACAACGTGTTTAAAAGTTTGGACTGTGAAATGATGCACTAACGTCAAAATAAGCATTGTACTTCTACAAGTAAACATCGAAATGGGATTCACGCTATATACTGGTTAAAATAATCTCATTGCGCACCGATTCTGTGCGTTTGAGGAAAATCTATCAATAATTACAAGAAATGCAAGGTTTGCGGCATCTATCCCGGATGCGGTGACTCTCCTGGGGTTACTCTATCATTTTTTAAAGAATTGAGGCTGTTGCTTTCATCTTTTTATTTAACTCAAATTTTGTTATTTTTTTCTTACATGTTTAGTACAAGTTGTATATTTTGCATTAATATGTCAGAAAGATTATAGATTTCAAATTTATATTGCAATATCAATTTTGCTCTCAACTATTATATATATATATATATATATATATATATATATATATATGACGATTTTTTATATTTCTACTAAATTTATGAGTGGCCCCTATTTTGAAACAAAAAATGTGTTACAACTTTAAACAGGTATTACTCAATCAGATTTAATCGTACAATAATGGGACTTTATTTTTTGTCTTACTTGTCAGTGTAATAGAAGAATTTTACTAAATATAAATTATGTCACCGGAAGACCGTATAAAAAATTAAATTTCGTATTTTTTTAAGAAAGGTTTTTATTGACCCAAATTTCTTTCAAAATATCTCTTTATCTCATTTAAAACTTTTTTTTTTTTTTTTTACTGAAATTATATGTCTATGAATAACGAACGGTTTAGGAATTAGACATTATTTTGTTTTTAGAGTGAACGCCCTGTATATATCTTGAAAGAACTAAAAACAGTTGATACGAAAGGAAATAGCTGGTTTAAATCTAAATTGTGAACTGAAGAGTTAAAACACAAAAATGCATAATATTTTAAATACATACATGGTTAATATTTTAACAAAGATAATTAAGATCTATATTTTTATAAACAAAAATATTTTCCGTCATATTTATCAAACTGAAATTCTAAAAAAAGCTTGATGATAATAATAATGTGGGGAAAAAATATCCCTGCTTTTAAAAATACCCAGTGTTAAGATTGTATAAATTAATTCGTTTTAAGTTACAATTTATTTGGAAAGAAACATTTGTGAAAGATTCTCCATTTTCCGAACAAGATGTAATATTCCAATTATCAAATTGCATAATATTGCTTCAATTAAATTGAATATTATCTCGAGAAGAGGTTCGAAATGAAATTGTCGAAATCTATAAAACGATGTCGTAGCTTATTTAGTAAACGAGCACCTGACTTTTCTTTTATAAGAAAGGATGGAACTTGTTTGCTAGGTGCCAAAACTTTATGAACATATTTTCAGAATACATAAATATTCACTTATCGGCTGATATGATTTAGAGAATGATTCACTTATTAATATTTCATCTGGTCTATTCGTTCAGGTAACAAAGGAACTCTATAAATGTATTTCTAATTGAAGAAAATAGTTCTGAATGTCTCAGAGTTTCTCTTTTGACACACAAAATGAAAGAAATAAATATATTCTACAGGGTGGTTATAATTAAACTTCCCCTATAAACAGCATCCTACAGCGCAAATGGGTGAACGGAATGCAATGAAATTTGGTATATAGACTATACGCGAGATGCGCTCATGGAATTTTGAAAAAGAAAATTAGTTCTAAAATGTCAACCAGACGACGCTTTTTTCGGAAAAAACATTAAATTTGACACAATAAATGCCCATTTAAAATACATTCGAAACGAATACATTTTTTAAATATATTGAAATTTAATACAAAAAATCGATTTTACTGAAAAAAATGAAACATTTTTTTCTCGAATGTAATTAAAAATACAATATTCATCTTTTACATCTAAAAACCAAATTATGTCTTATTAAAAATATGTCTAATTCACATTTTTAACCTATATTATTCTATAAGTGTTAACTACCCAACCATTATCTCATAACGACGAATCTCCCCGCAATTAAGTTTAAATATGTGAGTTTTCTGATAAAGAAATTTATCAAGCCTTACCCAACGCCTCAATTAAAGAAAAACCTTGTCTTAATTTCAAACTCAACCTCTAGTAAGCGATCCTTGTCTGAGTCGTTAAGATACATCTATTCGAAGCCTTTCAGTTCAATGTTCAAAGCCAAGATCAGCGGCAGAAGAAAGATAGAGGTTTTTTTTTTTTTACTTTTTTTTTTTCAAATCACTGTAAATTTCTCTGCTACAATGGAAAAAATAAGAAGCGGAAATTTCTTCAATTGGAGGGTAATTACTTCTTGTATATAACCATAGGATAATTTAATATATAGAAATAAAAATATCAATAAATAAATAAATTAATTAATTTTTACATTATTTTCGCTTAGTGCCACTTTGTTACTGTCCTTTATTTTTAATTAATTTATTTTTTCTTTCCAAAAGCCTAATAAAACTAGGAAAGCGGATTAAACTTTTTCCGCTGCTTAAATGTGATCTTCATATAGAAGGAAAGAAATCCGGTCGTGTTGACATATATTTCATAGAAAATCAACTATTTCGTATAAGTTCTCTCAAACTGGAAAAGGAGACAAAACCTGAAGTAATATGGCAGTGAGATTAATTTTCTTTTATTTGAATTTTCACTGATGATCTGCTACGTGAAGAACTGGATCATTATCAAAATTTTCAAAGGAAGATTCACGAAAGTAATTTTTATCGCACTGTATGTTTTCAGCACCGGTTTCTGGTCAAGATTCGTGTTGATACTAAAAATTCATTCACTTACCATAAATGATATCGCTTTTAAAGCACTAGCAATCACACACTAGGAATGCAGATAGTTCTTGAAGCACCGTACGCAGCTTTTGTTAGTAGAAGAGTTATTCCGTCTTCTTTCAAAACATTAGCTCATATGGCAGACATATCGAATTCCATCATCTACGCTGTTAATAGATTGGCTAAACTACGTGCAACACTGAAGCATCTGCAATTTTTAATGGAAAAAGTTGCAAGTAATGCTTCACCCACGTAATCCATATCACAATCTGCAAATGTTCTACTGAATAAAAGTTGCTCTCCAAGATAATGTTGAGCTTAAAGTTTAAGTCGTATAGCAAGTGTGAATTATCTTTTATTGTACTCTTCCTGTCAACGTCTGAATCGTTATATTTATTTGACACATCCCCATATACCACTTTATACATTCCTCTTCCCTTTTCTGTGATATTTTATAAAGCTTTTCTCCTGTTCTCAACGTAGCACCTTATTTTACAGCTGAAAAATAAAGATGTTTCTCATTCGAAACGCATTTGATTTTGTTTTCGCTTTTTATGGTATTACATTTCAAAATGTTTTCAATAATATCCAATTATATATATAATAATTTATATATATATATATATATATACACATACACATATATATATATATATATATATATATATATATATATATATATATATACATATATCATATATATATATATATATATAAATTATAATCACATTTTGGAAAATTGCGCCCACTGGTTTTCCTTATAAACCAAGAATGTATAGTGGCAGAAATATATTATAAAACCATATTTTTTTATATTGTAGTGTTTTTTCTGTGAAGCTTTACCAATAGAATATATTGATAGTGAAAACACAGTTTTCATCTTTTTTTTTTTTTTTTTTTGGTGGTGGTGGGGGGGTGGGGGGGGGGGGGTATAAGACGAGTTTTGAAACCCAAGTTTTCATATATAGAGAGAGATCTCTAAATTCTTTTAATTGGCATGTAAAATAATTTATTATATTTTGTATTATTACAATATTTTTTTAATAATTATTCTATTAATAATATTATTATTAAATTTTCCTTCCATCGTTTGGTAATTTTAAACTGTCAATTTTCGCTGTTAACTGTAACTGCCTCTTATACCACGTGAAAAGGGATTTTCAAAGTAAGTTTTGACGAATGTGTATGTGATTAATCAGCAATTTTTGCTCTGTATCGTGATAAATTCTAATTATTTCTATTTATTAAAACAGTACGTTTTTCACTTACATGTTCCTTTTTTTATTATTTGTTATGTTTCTCTTATTTATATCTAAATCCGTTGGATATGTTTGACTGGACAATGAGAAAATAAGGTTCAAAAGCATTGCTTCCTATTTCTCAATCAGAAATCAACTGTATTTTACTTATTATTTCGAAATATTTTCCCTGAAGAGGAGTTTCACATCATACGTTTCATTTTTATGTATGTGTCGTTCTTTTTTAATTCCTTTTGTAATTTGTCTTATTGAATTCACATATTTTCCACTCTGATACACTAAATCACACTAGGAATGCAGATAATTCCTGAAGCACTGCATGCAGCTTTTCTTAGTAGAAGAGTTATTCTGTCTTCTTTCAAAACATTAGCTCATATGGCAGCCATATCGAATTCCATCATCTACGCTGTTAATAGATGGCTAAACTAAGTGCAACACTGAAGCATCTGCAATTTTTAATGGAAAAAGTTGCAAGTAATGCTTCACCCACGTAATCCACACATTTCACACATCCCATTTTGAATAATGATTTTAATAGTACTGTCAATGATTTCATTTTTTCTGGTCATTTTTCACTTGTTATTTTTTTTAATTACAAAAAGTTTGAATATATGTCAAATATTTCTATTTTCCAAAGTTTATTATGCATTCAACTTCCTGTTCATATTAATCTTTTTTCCAAATTAAAAATTTATAATGTTTGAATCTTATTTATAGCTTTATTTATAAATGTTTGGAACTTGTCTTAAATCTTCATTTATAATTACTTCTTTTAAAAATTTGTTGTTCCAGATTTAAAACTTATAATGTTTGAATCTTATCTTAAACTTAATTTATAATTTATATATTTAAAATAGATGATAATTTGTAATATTTTATAATGGTTATATATATATATAAATTTTTCTTTACTTTTATGATGAAAATCACAAAATTTCCTCATAATTATACGAGGACGTTTGCATATTTATTTTACAAAACTGACATTCAAAGTATAATTCTGCATGTTTAAAACTAATATAAACTATAACTGTAACACTTATTATCATTTAAACAAGATACAAATAACCTATGTTAGAAGTGATAAAAATACCTTTTTTTTCAGAATAAGATCTTAAAAGATTATAACGCTTGAACCTTTTTGATTTTTAAGAATTTCTAGTGTATAATGCAATCATTTTTAAAATGTGCAAAATTTAATATATGTTAATGGTATAAACTTGTACAAATATGGACCTTACAAGTACTTTTCTTAACTACAGACAAAGTAAATCGTGTATTTAAAAATTTGTATAGAGCAATCATGGCTTTAATAACACAGATATTCTGCACGTCCCTTCTTTAAGTGTAAAACATCAGTTAATATAAATCCAGAGAAAATATTTATGATTGTTTATTTTTCATTCTAGATTTTCTCATATAACAAACAATTAAATGTAAACATTTGTCTATTCAACACAAATGCTACAAAGACTTATATGCATAGAAATATATAATTTTTTTTCAACAGAATCCAACAGTTCAAAAGTATGCTATATATTATATTACATAATACTATAATAAGCCAAATACTATCTAATATTGATGTATTGCATTCTTTTGAACTATTAGATTATAAGTTTTTTTTTTTTTTTTTTTTTTTTTTTTTTTAAAGAAAAGTAACGAAATATGTTTTATAATATTTTTTAAGGAATATGTGAATATGTATATGAGGAAATATGTAAATGAATACAAATAATATAAGGAATTTTTTTGAATGAAAAAATAAAATGTCATGTTTTTAATAACTTGATTAACATATAATGAAAAAATACCTATACTGTGATAGTTCTCTACTATGACAATAATTCCTGAAGATATGGCATAGTATTAATATACAGGGTGTCCGGTCTCAACGGTGTCCAATGGTTAATTCCTAAACCGTTAGTCATAGACATATAGTTCCAATTACAAAAATGTTTTAAATAAAGTAAAGAAATATTTTATAAGCGATTTGGGTCAATAAAAACATTTCTTAAGAAATTACGAAATTTAAATTTTTATATAGTCCCCCGGTCCTATAAGTTATATTTAGTAAAATGGTTCTATTACACTGACAAGTAAGACAAACAAAGTCCCATTCATATAACACTAAAATTGAGCAAGTTATAAAACTTTAAAAATGCATAACTTATGCACTTTTCTGCTCTGAAAACCAATAAGTTCGGTTTTTCTTCGAGGGATCACATACCAAGTGCTTAAAGTATTCGAAGATCTTATTCCATGTGTATCTGCGCTTTGAAAAAAATCGTATAAGTATTATGATTAAGTTAACGTTTATTAAGTTTCAGATTGGCTAAAATAACATATGTTTTATTTTGTCAGGATTTGAGACTGTTTCTTTTATGATTTCTTTTAACAAAAATTATGTTACTTCAATGATCGTATGTATGTTTTTCCAGTTCAAAATTTTTACTGGAACTTTAACTCACTTTAAAATATCCGATCGAGAATACATTTTACATACTAGCGCAAATCCGATAACAATCTAGTATTATTATGATTTTCGGTAGTTATCATTTATACTTATTTTACAGGATAACACAAAAAATTTCGGATAGATTACCGCCAAGAAGTTTAAGAAAAAGTTTTAGACTAGATAATACAATACTGCGATTGTTGGGGTTTTTAACTTTTACGTATTTTTTAGCACTGTATCGGAAAATTACCTTAATTTTTAACCATCATGTCAGAATATTTCGCAAATCATAATTTGTCAAATTTAAATAATAACAAAAATCGGATACTATAAAGTAGAGGAGATGATTGTGTTTTTTAACTTTTGATAATTGATTTTTACGTACTTTTTATCACTGAATCTGAAATGACCTTCATTTTAACCACCAAGTTAGAAATTTTTTCTGCAAATCGTAAATGTGTAAGTTAAAATATAGCGAAAATCTCGAACTACAAAACATATGTAAAACTTTTTTTATTTTGTTTTGTTTTATTTTATTTTATTCAATAATTTATTCGATGTTTTTACTTATCCTGGGATTCTTACAGCTAAACAGCTGAGTGGTCCGATGAGATGGGGGAGGAGGTTCAATTTTAACTTTGAACTTTTTAACTTTGAAATTTACAATTTGCAAAAAATCCTGAGTTGGTGGTTAAAAATGAAGGTCAATTTCGGATTCAGCGGTACAGAATAGAAAACATGACATAACCCAATTTTTGCAGGCTATTCCAATCTAATAATATTTTAAAATATGTATCATTTTGTAAAGAATTGAGGCTGTTAATTTAGCATCATTTTATTTAACAAAAATTCTGTTTTTTTCTTTCTTCTTAAATGTTTATTACAAATTGTATATTTTGCATTAATATGTCAAAATGATTAAAGATTTTAAATTTATATTGCAACGTTAATTTTATTCTCAACCATTTTTCAATATAATTGACGAAATTATATTTCGACTAAATTTCTGAATGACCCCCAATTTGCAGCAAAAAATATGCTCCATCTTTAAACAGCTATTACTCGGTCAATTTTAATAGTAGAATAACGAGACTTTTTTTTAATTACTTGTCAGTGTAAAAGGAAAATTTTAGTAAATGTAACTTATAAGACCGGGAGACCGTATAAAAATTTAAATTTCGTAATTTTTTAAGAAATGTTTTTATTGACCCAAATCGGTTTTAAAATATTTCTTTACCTGATTTAAAACATTTTTGTAATTGGAACTATATGTGTATGACTAACGGTTTAGGAATTAGCCATTGGACACCGTTGAGACCGGACACCCTGTATATGGATAGGAATATTTGGGTGCATGTAATTTAATAAAATTTAAAACGAACTTTAATTATTAAATTAAATAAATAGTGAAATGAGATTAGAAAAAATCGCTACATTTAGATACCGTATTTAACTGCATATGTTCTGATCATATTTATTTAGGCATAATAATTCATACCATGGGTAATAAGAAAAATTAACAAACATAATAAGCCCCCTAAACATGCTCTCAACTCTACAATACTACAACCTATACTATATATTCCCGTCAGTGTCACACATTTATAGCATTATATGTTTACTTTATGTCAACATTATATATATCAACCTATATATAATGTCATACTATGTCAACATTACTATATATCAACAACAACTTTAATTTTATGGAATTTTCAACAAATAAGGGAAATAAAAAAAAAATAAATAAATAAAATAAAACATCACACCTGAAAAATATACTAAATACAAATAATTTAAGCAAAAAATACGAGTATTGTTTGATTGTTCCGTCAAATAAGTTAGTAACATATTTGCATATGCCAGGATTTAGCTGCATAGATTTAGAGAAACTTAATTCAATTTGTAATAAAGCTTTAATTTCTAAAATCACAGATCAGGCAATATCTGCTCTTCTCTTTATCTCACACTCTCCTACTCTGATACATTTGTCTCTCAATATACGTATTTATCATTATGTTGTCAGTTTTCTCTAACTATACACATTCAGATAATATTCCCATATCTGTCTGATTATATTTTTATGTCAAACTTCTCTGTGTATATTTTTACAACAGAAATCTCTGTGTCTTCATTATCTATACATATATATATATATATGAATTTCAAATTTAATATTTGTTTCTATCTGCTTTTTTAAATTAGAGAACACTTTCTCACTAAACATATTAAACGTATTCTATTTATTTACATTAAAACATAGAATATTTTAATATAATCTTTCAAAATGTATCTATAAAATAAATTTCATTGTATACTTAGAAATATCGTGATAAATAAAATTAATACAAAATAGATTATTTTTAAATCGTATTTCATTTTTTTTCTACTACTACAGAATTTGTCTGCTTGCATTTTTATTAGTAGAAATATAAACTGATTATATCTTTATTTTATTTCCAGTTTCTGAAATAACGGGATTGCAAATATTAAAGTATTTCAATGTAATAGAGTTATTCTAAATTTAATTTTAGAAATTCTATTCCACGATCAAATATTATCCGGAAAATACAATTCCTCCAAAAAAAAATAATTCAGATGTGTAGGGGAAATACCGTAAAAATGTGAAACTTTCTTAGTTTATTTCATGTTTTTTATAAATACGTAGTCATATTTCTTTAACGATATCAGTTTATTTACAATAAATTTTAAACAAACAACTAGTAACAATATTAAAATGAAGCTGACAAAGTTGAATCAGGGTAATTCTATCATGTTATATATATATATATATATATATATATGTGTGTGTGTGTGTGTGTGTAGATATTTCTACCTTATATGTAAAATCCTGCAAAACAATTTTATGAAACAAATTTGTGAAAATATTATATGAAAAGATTTGATGAAACTGATTTGTGAAATGATTTCATGAAACAATTTTATGAAATGTCTTATGAGACGACTGATGACATTAATATATGATGACAATATCTGTACGCACAAATGCATAACTGATTATAAATATATTTTAATTGAGGGCTATATAGAACGCTGACGAAAATGCTGTTTTAGTATTTTTTGTTACAGACATCTAGGGCAAGTTTTTTTATTGAAGAGAGTGTATGTAGCATTTACAGTTATTACACCGAGCTTCCAAAAATACATATATAAGGAACGATTTTAAGAAATAAATAGATGTGAAACACTGGTCTAGGAGAATGCGGTCGTAATGTAATCTTATTATGTTTTTGCAGTCATCTACAGCATGTTTTTGGTTGAAGAGGTTGTATATAGCATTTTTAGTTGTTGTATAGTGCCGCATAAAAGAACTCGACTAAGCTATCATCTATGAGTTATAATAAATCTATCTGCATTTTAGGTCATTACGTTATTTGAAACCCTACTAATATTTTTTATGTTTCTTTTGTTTCTTTTATGCCTTCCAGCGGCTTGTTTCCCATTGAAATTATGAGATTATTTATTGATGATTTATTATTTATTTATAGGGAAACAAAAATAAATACTGATGCATTACACTTTATCGCGTATTACTATAAGAAGAAATATTTTCTGTAAAGAATATCTGACTTTCATGAATTTCTGTGTTTTTCATTAAGTCGTCAACTAACTTTTCGAACTCATTTTTTGCTCATTTACAACGAATAAATCTTGAACAAATCTCCAATAAAAGCTTACGTCATTGTCAAATATATATATATATCGATAAAATGTTTCTCATTAATCTTTTTACGATGGTAGTACCTCTGGTGGAAAATCGCATAGATAAAATTTTAAATGTATATTTTTTTATGTTTTCTCATACACACCGAGTTAGAATTCGAAAAGGTAATTTAAATTAAACTTTCTTTTAAGCTCATAACCCCACCGCAGTAGGATTAATCAAGTCTATTTTAAATAAAACGGATTGTTTTTTCTTTCATTGACGTTAAAAAGGATTAGTACAGATTCAACAAAATTTGTAGCATCCACTTCCGAATGTAACTAAAATTAAATAAATTTCATATTTTATCGGAGGTTTTATATATCTTCAGAATAAGTATGTTTTGAAAAAAATTTCACATGATAGGTTTTTTTATACTGCTGGTAACCCCCTTTCCCCCAGATTAGAAATTGCATAATTCAAACTTTAGATTATTTATATGTTTTGTTTATGACAACATACTTCAAATTAAAACCATTAAAAAAAGTTTCAACAATATGTTCTTCTGCATTTTTATCGCCTGCTGGGAGGAAATAGGGTAGCCAAATTCAAATAAAATATATTTTTTTCGAACTTTAAATTAAATCTTCAAAATAACTTCTTATTCGGTCCAAGTTACGCTTTAACATGAAACAAATTTAAACAGCATATTATCAGCAACATTTTAGCTTGTGTTAACCCTACTATAGATTTCAAATAATAGGTAGGATTATAAGTCTACAAATGTAATACGGATAAATGTATTATTAGTGAAAACATAATATTGTTTCGTTTTTTATCTAATAAAAAAATAAACGATAAGAAATTTTAAAATCTATATCATATATTATAAGTTTTTGTTCGTTTTCTCTTGTAGAAAATCATCTTAAAAATAAAGCATTTTCCATTTATAATAAAATTTATCGTCGAATAGAATACTACCTTAAAATGTAATTATAAAATGAAATAAACTCATTGATCTTGCATTTGTAGAAAGTTTTCTTCGTGAACAAATGCTAAAATGTAAAAGAAAGCAATAATTTTATATTATTTCAAGTTAATAGAAGTTTTTTCTTTTGTATTTTTCTATCACTTGCCTAATACTATTTCATTTTTTCCCTTCAGATTTAAACAAAACATGTTGTTTTTATTACACCGTATATTTCAAGATTATGTATTAAGTTAATGCATAATTTAATACTTCATATTTGTTTAAAATAACAGAAATTCTGCATAAAAAAAAAAGAAAAAGAAGAATTCAAAAGAAAACATTTAAAAAGGAAGCATTGGAAAATATTCTTCAGACACATAAACACAAACACACAATTTTTAGGTATTTTATTTAAATACGAGTACAATGAGGGATTGTATTTTTTTTTGTTGTTGTTGTTTGTTTGTTTGTTTGTTTTTGTTTTATATGAAATGATATTCCCGAGATCACAATTTTTAAAAATTACCTTAGATGTTTTTAAGAAAATAATATATTTTAAAGCTCATTTTGATAATAACTATGATTATTAAAAGAAGAAATAAAAAATTTCCTTGCATTATTGACGAAATGGAATGTGCACATCTTTATATTCTTCTGGAGAAATAAAAAATTATGTTTTATTCTGAACCTTTTATACATGTGGGATTTGGAATTTCAACATAATTTGCACTGTGCATGTAATACGAGTAATTGAGTGTTCGTGTTCTTTATGTTTCATTTAATAAAAAATGAAAATATATGATAAGTTTTGACTACTGACTTACGACACAGTTTTTTGCACTATTTATTATTGTAGACAATCATCTAACAAATGCAGTATGTATTCTCTTAACTGCGTTGTTTGATTTTCATTCTAAAAAATAAAATATTGCATTGAATTGATCTAAAATGTATTTTGGTGTTCAATTTACGGAAAGATTTTTAAAAACAAATCCGAGAGTTAAGAGGAAATAATCCTTGCTTTATTAATTTTATTTTTTAAAAATACCTGCCGGCTCGACCTACAGGCACATGTAGATTTCGAAGTTAAATACTAATTTCACCAACAAAAATTAAATCAAGATTAGAGATAAACCCAGTTTAACGATTAATCTGATCGCTTTTGAAAAGTTTTTTTTTTTTTTTTTTTTTTCATTTTTCATTAAGAGTTGGTTTTATTATAACAAGGTCAATACGATACTTTTTTCTCTAGTCTCTATTATTTTCAACCCTTGAGAATATTTTCAGCAATATCATCCATTATTAGAGCTCATCTTATCAAAAACTTGTTACAACAAAATTTATAGATAATATTAAAAATATTTTTTTAATAAATTTAAACCATGTCGTGATTGCTTCATTAAATGAACCACGCACCATATTTTACAATTTGACTTTTTTTTTTTTTTTTTTTTTTTTTTTTTTTTTTTTTTTTTTTTTTTTTTTGTACTGAGACACGCGCATTTTAAAATGTAACCCTATATACAGCACCTCTGAAGATGTTAAAAAAATTTCATCATACCAATGATACTTTTTTTAGCGCCAGATTAATGGATGTGTGATTTTTTTTCTTCTACAACCTTCTCCTTCTTTTATTTATCCATTTATTTTTGCTGTAAGCTGTAAGCGTTGGTATTATCAAATCTTGTCAATATAAAAGTTGTAGATAATATTAAGAAGATTTATAATAGATTTAAGTGGGTTCGATATCTTGTGAATTGACGAAGTTATGATAATTTTTTATCAATTCCTATTTTTTCTCATCTTGAGGTCATTTTTTATTATATTAAAAATTTGTCATATATAAATTTTGGCGCTTTTCCTAGGAGTAATAATAACTTTTTACTGATTCTATATGTATCCTGATTAAGAAGTTACAGGGGTTTTTTTTCACAAAACCCTCCCTTCTGAACCCCCTTCGTCCAATTTTGCCCTTTAACGAACTTGACAGAGATTTTCTGCCCCTTGACTTTATGTATCAGGTTGGAAGAGATTTGTGCAGAATTATGGAAGTTATCGTCTCCATAAAAGAAAAGTATTATATATATATATATATATATATATATATAATTCCGAAGTGGGGGTGATTTTGGATCCTACGGGTCCTGATCGGTATAGATATCCAAAATTTTTTCAGAAATTCCATCATAGGAGTGAATGTAATACAGTCAATCAGGGTAACTTTGAACCACGGGGTGTAACTTTGCACCACCTCCTATTTTTCAATATTTTTGACTCTAAAAGACTAAATAAACTCCAGAACTGTGCTCTGTTGGCAAGGTTCTAAACTGGGATTTCTACTCTTTATTTTAGAAAATAAATTAGCAACATTATGCGCAATTAAATGCATCATCTAACTATTTTTGTAAAGTACTATTTTCCAGTTAATTTTGAATGCTGTTTTCAAGTTGTTGTAATCCAATTAAATTTTCATAGTAAGTAACAATATACTCATTTATAAGACATATTATTATCTAAATGTTGTAAATGTGTTAATATTTTGTGATTATTCATTTATTAATAGTTAATAAAATGTAAAATAAGAAGGCACTAACATTTTACGCCATTTTCAGGGTAACTTTGAGGGGCTCAAAGTTAAACTGATGCTTATAATTTACTAATTATAGGTGCTACTGTCAAAAATTTCCCATATTTCCATGTATATCTTATATAAATGCCGAAAATGAGCATTAGATATAACATGTAAATATTTTCACAAATATGTGTAAAATACATAAAATCCATTTAAAGGCGTTTTTCGGGGCGGAGCTACACAAATTTGACATTTCATACATTCAACATTTTTTATACTTGTTTGAATAATACTAGTACTAGTCGTATTACTGTAACTATGGATATATTATTGAGATAAAACATTGAAAATTGTTTTCCACTGCATTTTTATGTTTTATATGAACAATAAATAGGTTTTTTTTTTATTTCTAAATGTTCATGGTTCTCTTCTTCCACTTTTCTTATGACTGATATTTGTTGTAATATCATAAATTATACATATCTTGTGATGTTGGGAAATGTAAATTCGCAGTCTTTACATATCTGAAAACATTTTTTGGGGTTTAAAGTTGTCCTGACTACAATACTTTTTTTATAATGAATTATTTTATATAAAAATGTATCATATGGTGCAAAGTTACCGTAAATGGCTGGGTAACTTTGAACCAGGCTAAAAGTCCATTTTTTATTGCTTTTATCCTTATTATTCCTTAATTTTTGATAGTCAAACAATAATTTAGGATCATTTCTTCTCTATCACTAGCGCTGCAGTTTCCCAGCCAAGTCCAACATATAAGAGAGGGAATTATGTCAGCCGGGGATCGACCGGATAACCTAACATGTAAGGCATTGGCATGGCATGCCAAGTATCCAGGTTCGATTCCCGGTCTGGACATTTTTCGCTGTGTTAGAATAAACTTTAGCTGTGCTACTCCAGCCTTGAATATGAATATCATTTCTTATCTTTTATGTCCCTAGTTGCGACAATATCCTTCAAATAAGAGTGTGGCATATGAAAATAGAGAAAGTGCGGATTAAAGTTACCCTGAATGATTGCAGGTTGTATTTCTTATGAAATCTACCTGAAAAGAGATTGCCAGTGTTGGCTTGTGGCTGGCGTTTTACGTTTACACATTCATGGCTGTCAAATTTTACACTTTTCTGACAGCATAAATTTTTGATAGAAATCTACACCTTATCCATTTGCCGATTTTTTAAGATTAATTAACCCCCTCACTGACAAGCCCGTGTTAATACGTTCACTAAGCTCCAGGTTTCACTGCAATACAAGCAATATTTAAAGTAATATAATCCTATTAATTTAATGTATTTTTAATACATTGAACAAAGATTAATACATCCAAGGATTGCATTCATATTCGTTATTAAGTTTTTTTTTTTTTTTTTTTTTTTTTATAAAATATTCAGAGAATCATTTTTTTAGCATTTAAAACAAAATGCACAGAAAACAACATTACAATTTTGCCCTTTTCCAAGACAGTCGGAGGGTTAATGCGAATATTTTTATTACATAATACTGGTAAAAAAAATCTGTAAAGATGTTGACCTTGTACGTATCACCCTTAAGCTAGTCACGAACCACCAATGAATTTTACCATTATGTTTTTTAGCTGTTAATTTATCCTGAGAATTTCTTTTTTCTTGAAATTATTTTATTTTTAATTTACTTTCTCATAATTATTATTTTTAAATTAAAGGATTTCTGTTAAAAAATCAGAATTAAAAATAAATTCTAGAAAGAGAGAACTGATAAAAATTTACAAATCTAATGAATTCAAAGAAAAATTTCTAAAAAAAAATGATATTACTCCCAGCCCCCCCCCCCCCCAAAAAAGCTTTATTATATATATATATATATATATATATATATATATATATATAAATGTATATAATTTGACAACACTGATTGAAAAAAATAACAAAATCAAAAGAAATTTTCTTAAACGTTCTTTAGTCTCACATTGGGAACAAATTAAAATACTCACTTCATTATTTTAAATTTAAGTAGTTAATTTTGCTTTTTTAAGTCCGATTTTCTTGAATTTTTATCGAAAAATAAACTCTTTGAAATGTATTTTTTAAAAGACTTCTTCAACATTTATGTTTGAAAACTTAAACAGAATGTATTGCGAAATTTAAGATTTAAAGTTTCTAACTTTCTAAGAAATAGATAGATATAAAATTGTTGAAAAATTAAATAAAGACATCCTCTGTATATCTTTATAATACTCTCTTATTTTTTTATAACTAGAAGTTTATGTGTCTGTATTTTTCTTTTAACACACAGAACATTTTTTTTTTTTTTTTTTTTTTTTTTTTTTTTGGCAGTTAAACTAAAAATACATTTGTCAAGTTTATTTTATTTTTCTTGAGTCAAAATGATAAATTCTTCTACACCTACAAATGTACTTGGCAAAACCCGATTTTTTTTTTCTAAAACAAAATTCTAAAAACTGCAAAAGCCGTTATGATATCTATATAAAAAAAGAGGGAGGGATACATCCTTAATATATTGAAAAAAAATCTGCACTTTGGAATTCTCACACTGAAGGTATAATCATCAATCTTCATAATAAAGAATATGCGCTTAAAAGAAAGAAATAGCGCATTTGTGTATAACCTTCAGTATTTTCATTCAATTAAATATAATTTATTACATTTTTGTAGAAATAATTAAGGTTTGAATTCTTAAGAAAGTGATTCAAAAACCTTAATATTAAAATGCAAAACCTCAATAGATTCACTTTAAAAGTGAATCTAAAACTTTCTACAAACGAAAATTAAATTTGTCTTATTTTCATCGATTTGGGAGAACTGTTTATTATATATATAAACACTCATGTTCTAAAATTAAAGATAAGTGACGGAAAGTCTTCGACTTTACACCTTTTGTCGAATATCTACTAAAATTCTGGACGAATTGTACGTAAACATCTAGGATATAAAGAATATGTTTGAATTCATATTTTTCGGTGAAGATTTAGTTGCGAGGGCAAAAAAGAGGCTAATAATAAATTTAATAATAAAATAATATTTGTGATCACTCATGTGGCATAAAATGCTCAAAATAAACTGCCCTATATCTATGCCCTATATCTATGCTAGAACTTGCATATCCAGTTCAAAGTTTCTGTGCATCTATGTACGCATAGCACACATAATCATAAAGATGTTAACGTTTCTGTGAAAAATTCAAACGTTTTCTGTTTATACCATACAGAATTTTAGACGAAATTTAACACAACTTTCGCAAAACTTGACAAAGAAGAATAGCAACGTAATACTGAAATTAAAAAAGGAATATACTGAATAATTGATAAGATATGGGCATTTGTATGAAACAATATTTAACGGTGCATGCACGGAAGATTCCAAAAAAAAAATTTTAATAATTTGATATTCAGTTACTTAGGGAAACGTATATATAAAACCTTCAGTCAAATATCGTAAAGATTCAGAAAGATTCTGGCAATACGGTAAATTGCAAAAGCAACTGATTGGGCTAAGATCGTAGTTTATTTCTATATTTTATTCCACCCACTATTTAAAAAAAATATTTTTTTAGACTATTTCTGCTGCTTATGTTGTAAAAAGATGTTTTGTTTCGAGAAAGTTGTGCAGTTAAAATGTAAAAATTGTCACCTGTGACAGCCCTGCTAGCTACTTTAAAATTTTACTTTATGAATTTTAGCTATATTTGACAGGCGTTTTTATGTAAGTTGTCCTAAATTGTTGATTACCAAATTATAAAATAAAATTTTTACAAATCATTTACGATTACGCAGTCAAAAATTATTTCATTTAAGTCCCCATATCTCATCAAATATTCAATGTATTCATGTTTTAATTGAAGTATTCTGTTTCTACTGCTGTTTGTCAAGTTTTTGGAAAGTTGTGTTAAATTTCATTGAAAACTTTGTATGCTATAAATTAAAAACTTTTGAATTTTCCATATAAACGTTCACATTTTTATTATTGTGTGTGCTATGAGTACACAAATGAAACCACATAGTCATTTGCTACAGTAACAGACCATTTTGAGTATTTTCTGTACATGGAGGATTGCAAATATTATTTTATTCATAAATTTATTATTAGCCTCCTACTTGTACTCGACTAAATCTTTACTGAAAAATATGTAGTCGAACACATTCTTTATATCCTAGAAATTCAAGGATAATTTGTGTAGCATTTCAGTAGATATTCGACAAAGCATGTAAAATCAAAAGCATCCGGTAACTTACCCTTAATTTTTTTGGCATAAGTATACATTAAAATTACAATTATTAAACTGTATTATTTTATTAAACTGTATTTTAAAATAAAATTCATATCATTGAAATTTATAATGAAACCTAATGTCTTCAATCGTTTTAAAGTTAGAAAATATGTGCAATTTTCAACGTAACTAATTTGAAGTTAATTGATTGAAGTTCTTGACGTAAAAGTCCTGGGGAAATAGCTCCTGTCAAAAATAGAATAGATACAACATAAATTTTCTTATTAGTAAACTGGTACGATTTTATACTATTAATGTTCAAATTATACTTACTTCTTATTTTCTATACTATTTTTTTCAAAATAATAGAAATAATGATTCAATTTATTAAAAACATTTCTGATACAAAAGTGCATGTACGAAATTGTTGATAGTTAATCAGTTTTAGAAGTTTTTTAATTAAAAAAATTATCATCGTATTAATTATTAAAAAAAGAAACAAAATTTTCTTGACTTTTAAAATATTCTAAAATATTTTACTTTGAAAAGTATTTATTAGACTATCATAAGTGAGAGTTAATTACTTCTTATAAGAGACTTACTTTTTTTTAACAGATAAATATTTTCTTAAGTCTAATCCTCATTTCTAAACTTTCTACTTTATTAACAATCATAACTAAGTATATTTCAAATAGCAATAAGGCAAACTTTTTTCGATTTACTATTGAGAAAATTTATGTTGCACAGATTCTATTTTCGACAGAAATTTTATCTCAAGGACTGCAGTCAATTAAATCGTAATTAGTGTCGTTAAAAACTGTGTATATATTCTCAATTCAAAACAATTTACAACGTTAAGTTTTGTTATAAAATTCAATGATTAAATTTTTTCGCATTTTATTAGCTATTTCACTTTAACGATTTAAAAAAAAAAAAAATATTTTATCTAATATATTTTACGGTATCGTCAGTTTCAAAAGTTTTTTTTTTCATGCTTAAAACTCTGGAGATTTAATAAAATATTTGAATTGTTACACGATATTTAAAATTGAAAACTAACAACTAGCTTTCTAATGTGAAAGAATTAAATGAGTCTCAGGACTCTTCAAGCTTTAAAGTTTTCTAGATCTTAAACTCTTATTTTTTTTAAACATTAAGACATATATTTTTTCCTTGAAATTCTCATTAGAACAGAAGTTATGGCTTTTACAATTATACCCGCTCAATACCTATAGCGGCGTTTGCGAAATTTTGAAGTCATTTTTCTCCAAATGACGTTTTAAGCCATAACGCACACGATATCTCAAAATCTTCTGAATATTTTTTCATGACATTTTCCAAACATATGTCTCATCATAGTGTGTATAACTCAACCTGAAATTTCCTTTTTATTGCTCAAAAAATATTTATTTAGGTGATTACGCTGTTGAAATTTTCTAAAATTTTCATTAGCTAAATACAACATTGTATTTGTTCGGACCTTGTGCGCATGCCGAACGAGCTCCGCAGCTTTGCGGTCATGTGACCCAGTTCAGTTGTTGCTTAGCTGCCATTGCGGCACGTTGTGTATTCGAGCGGGTCTTATCCCCAAGTATAGTATGTTGTTCTTGAGCTGCCATTGTGGCACATTATGCTATAGCGGGTCTTATCCCCAATTATTCTGTTGCTTATAGCGGGAGTATTCCCCAAAAGATGTTTTACGAACGCCACTTGTTCTAACAGCGGGTTATTACCCCAAAGTCACCGCCTCATTCTATATGTTTTTCAGTGTTTGTGATTGTTGTAACATTTGTGTGCTGTGTGATATAAAAATGTGAAAAAGAAAACTATTTGTCTTCAATCTTAAAGTTACGCACAGTATTCACATACATTGTTGTGGTCCGTCGATTTCGCAGCGAAATAGCTGCTATGGAAAAATTAAATAGAACAAAAGGTGCTCTAAAAGGTGCTATAACGAAATTAGAAAATTTCGTAAAAGATAATACAGACGAAATTAATTACTCGAGTACCGAGCTCGAAATAAAGATTCGAAAATTACCTGAGCTTCAAGCAAAAGTATCGGAAATACGGGATAAATATTATGATATCCCTGAGATTAAGGACTTACCAGAAATCGAAAACGAGTTAGATGAACTCGAAGATCGTCTCGAGAAACTTGAGGTAAGTCTCAACATATTTCTTAAAAATCTTAAAGTTTCTGAAATAAATGTGCATGCTGATAGTATTGAATCTATAACCCAGACAACACAAACACATCCTAAGAACATCCAAAAGATGTCATATTCAGGACAAGCTGATATCCTGCGGACTGATGAATTGGTCCTGCCGACCGTTTTAGGACATCCCCTGGGTTTCGAAATGTCCCACCTGTCAACATCCTACGGATGTCATTTCATGACACCTTTTGGACGATTATAGGACACTTGTATGATATCCTCTGGATGGTCCTAATGACATCCTAAAATCATCCAAATAATGTCATATTTAGGATAAGCTGATATCCCGTGGATGGATGCAGTCGTCTTGCAGACAGTAATAGGACATCCCCTGGCTATCGAAATGTCACACCTGTCAACATCCTATGGATGACTTTTTTATGATGGCTCGATAACCTCTGGATGGCTTAATGAATGTTACTGCCTACAATTTGCATTTTTGAAATTTATGGCAATTCATTGATGTCTTGTCACTTTTAATTATTATAATCAATTATAACATAATTATTTAATAAATTATATAGCCTGCAAAAAGATTATTCAGTAAACCTTTCTTTAAAAAAAAAAATCAATCTTCAAGATATCTTAGTTTATACAATTTATTAAGTAAAAAATGTTTTCAGTGACAATATAGGAATTTCAAAAATGCAAATTGAAGATAGTAATATATCTTACATATTTTTGATAAGATTCAAGAATATTTAAGAAATTTGGTAAAATTCCTTACTTGCATACAATAATAGTTTTACATACTTTATTCTTAATTTAAACAAATATTATCCAAAATGGTGCAATTTAAAAATTTTCCATCATAGCTTCATCACTATTTAAGATGTTGTCTTGCAGATATTTTTTAATATCTGGAGTTGAACATTTTTCTAATTTACTATTTTTGCCATAAGAACCATTTTTTCAATGACAATTTTATTCATTTTGCAATTATTTGATTTACTTACTAAAAAAAGCATGGGACTACCTGATCCACTATGCACATTAGGAACACCCAGTATCTGTAACAAATGTTATGCATTTGATTGTCCTGTGATGAAGTGCCACATGAAATTAAAAAGTATAATTTTGTTGCTCCGATGATTGTTTTACATTTTTTTTATCGAAAAAAGCTACTGCATAAGACATCTTAATATTTTGAAGTCAAATAAATAAAGTACAAAAAGTATGCCATTTTATATTTAGTGACCAAAGCACATTTTACTGTTGTGATAATTTGGCTGTAAAATACAACTTTAAATTTAATGTTTTACTTACCTTACTTTATCAAAATATGATAGTGCCACAGATACATTTAACTTTATACAATTGGTAATAGCTCAGTAAATGCCTTTTATGAACATGAAGAATTAACACAAACTGCAGAAAAGTTGAGATACTCTTTTCATCCTTTGTTCTTATTTTAATGAATGAGAACTTCTATATTTTAATTGCATTTTAAATGATTGCACATATTACACTAAATGCTGAATATAAAACAATAAACTTAAATTATTTGACAAAGAAAACTTTAATCTTTACGTAAAAATTATCAAAAGTGAATACCTGAAAATGTTATTCAAAATAAAAAGTCAAAGTTTACTCCTAATTTAATTTAAGACCAGTAAAGGAAAAAAAAAAAAGACAAAAAGAAATACTTATAAAATATATTCTGCAGTGTTAAGAATGATAGTACGAAAAAATGATAATCGCTATTGAATTATTTTGTTTATTAATTATTAAAATAATTCCTATATTAAAAAGCTTAAAGTTACGAATTACACAATAAAACAGTCACATTAAAAGCAAAACAAGTATTTATTTACAATTTTCACAGCAAAATACAAAAATATTTATTTAAAACTTTCACAGTAAAATACAAAACAAATATTTTTTACAACCTTCCACATTACAAAATATAGTTTCAAAACTTTTTTTTAACAACAATCCAACTTTCCAGTTTCTCCTGCCTGCACTTGTCACAAAATAATTTTTACGCTGCACACATCTATAATGAAGAAAAGACAAAATATACATTTCTACTAAATTTTATTGGTGCATCACATTCATTCAAAAGGAATAAATCAATATATATATATACACAAGATATACAATAATTTCTTATTGTTTGTTTCTTCAAAAGATCTTTTTGTAAAATTTACAGTTATTTTTAGGAATTTTATTATTTTAAGCCCTAGGAAATGCTTGAAAAAACTATTAAAAAGTACAAAGCAGCATAATTGCACATCTTATTTTATGTCAAACATCAACATGAAGCACCTGTCTCATTTTGTATCAAAAGAGAGTTAATATTTATAACTGATGAGAATACCATTTTTAATAATTAAAAATTATGGTAATTACAAGCAACAGGACCATGCAAAGAGAAAACTGTGCCCAGGGTAAAGTTTAGTTTGCCTGCCCCCCCCCCCCCCCCCACACACACACACACAGACCTTCCCGATTAAGGAATGTAAAAACTAAAGTTCCCTGAACCAGAGCCAACCGGATACATACGGTCCTCCTTTCTAGGGGATCACGTAGCAACCTGTCCCAAAAGGCATCAACTGACGCCCAATCACCACATCAACCTGCCATTCGAAACAGCTAAGCGAGGAAGACAGAAGGCCACAACATAACATAGTCTCTGCTGCAGCCTGATAATTTATTGCACATGGAATATTTTGACGAGTCCGAGTGTCAAGGAAACATCTGCACAAGGGTGGCTATGTCACAAAATAAATAAGATGCTGTCAAGTAGCCTAAAGCCAGTGGGCCTCCCACTGGTGAACAACAGATACCATCAAACCAACAAGTACTCCATGTTCAGAAACTTCTCACCATGAATTGCTAACATTATACCTCGAGGGTACCCCTCAAGTACTATAAGTGTCAAGCACAAGAGCTACCTCACTTAGAACTCTGCACATCAAACAGGGCAGAACCATCACTCCATAAAGCCGAAAGCTACATGCATCCTAGATTGTCACTAGGCATTATGCCTCGAGGGGAATGTAACAAAACACCTTCCAGGTAGGTACCGAACGAAAGTTCAAGATATCCTTTTTAGAGGCCTACAAGAGTAGAACGGGCGGCCCAATCGCTCCTCTAGACCACAAGCCGAGATCAAAGCCATGAAAGATCACAGCTCTCGACCCCAGCCAGACACAAGGAGAAGCCACATAAGGCATGTCACACACTGCAAGAAAAGAGAAGGTAACTGCTAATCCAACCAGCAGCGCAGTAACTTCCCCCTACACACAGTTCAGAAAATTAAACAAAACAGACCTAAAACAATTTCTAAAATGGAAGAAGCCCTTAGTCAGAAATTTGTTTTGGCATGTTGGGTAAGGGATGGTGCAATAACTTTGAAACTAAAAATGGGGAACGAATGAAACTAAAAATAACTACTTTCATTGGGAAAAAAATTCTCGATGTGTATATATAATATATATAACCATTATATAATTACAATTCATCACTTTTCTCCGTTTATTAAAAATAAAATTAATAAATTGAGCATCAATACATTACACTGACATTATACAAAATAAAGCAGGATCATCTATTTTTAATTTAATGAATCATTAATGAATTGTGTCTACTATAATGTACCAATATACTGATCACCAACATATAATGAATTAAAATCTTTACGGAATTTTACGGATTGCTTAGGGCACTTCAGTTTTTATTATGCAAACAATTGTTTTAATGGCAAAAAGAGAAAGGGAAGATTTTGTCAACTGAGAGACAAGAAGCGTGCAAATTTTTTGGATGGGCAGCAAGATGGGTGCTAATTTTTTGAAAGAGGGGCCAGAGAGGTGCTATTATATAAGCCAAAAGACAGGTGGGGTGTTATTCTATTATATTTTTTCATAAACATAAAAAACTATAACAAATATCTTAAATAATACTAAATGAGTTTCATACTTTTCTGTTATACAAACCAGGGATATGTTTAGGAAAATTTTAGGTCCTTTAAAGGACCCTTCACAAAATTATTTATCTTAAAACAGGACCCTTCACAAAATTATTTGTCTCTTAAATGGAGATTTCATAGAATGTTTTTGCTTTCAAATTGAACTTTTCCACAAATTTAGTCATTTAAAAATAAAATCACGCCTGTAAGTAAGCAGTTGAACTCACCAAAGAGCTTATTACTTAGCTTTTTATACAAGAAGGATAGAACATGAAGACATCGATAATTTAAAATTCACAAAATTATGAGTAGAATTTTCACAAAAATAAGAAAAACTTCAGTTTCACAAAAACAGGACCCTGTCAGAAAAGTCTGTACAGATCCCTACAAACACCTTGCCAAAATGTATGCTGATATCACAATCCTATCCATGCAACAGATTTTTATTGCAAACCATGCCATTTTCTTGGGTTATAATTTACAAACAAAAAAAGTTTGCCAGAAAGAAAAACTTTAGCATAAGGACTTAAATAAGCTATTATTATTAAATTATTTGTTCAAATTTATGTAATTAGATTTCATTTTTCATTAAAAAATGTTATTTTTCACAAAAAAAAAAAATTAAATTTCACGAAAGCAACTTTTACTTTTCATAAAATAGGACTCATAAAAAAAAAAAACTGCATTGACCCCTGGAGATACCGACTATGAACATTTCACAGTCTAATTAGATACAATTTTGTTGGTGCTGAATATCATACCCAGTCTATTAAGAGAATATAGATCGTCGCAAAATGCTATAACAAAAGCAATATATGTCATTGTTTACAATTTTATCGCATTGATATCGTGTGACGTCTTTATATATATATATATATATATATATATATATATATATATATAAAATCAAATGTTTGCTACAAACAATGCTAAGAGACACTTATAACTTCATGACTGAATTAAAAACCTAGTTTTACTTTATTGTATAATATTCATTTGTTCTTTTATTGTAAGTATATATTTGTGTTGATATAGTAAAATAGTGTGAAAGTTTGAAAGAGTATATTTTTTAAATGATCACTTTTATACCAACAGTTTTTTTTTTCTATTTGGCACCAACTATCATGCTTGGTACAATGGTGTTGATAGAATACAAACGCACCTAGAGTTTAAATATTAAAAATCAAAATATGTTTCAGAATGTTTACATTCGAAATAAAGCTCATAGCCATAACCAGGGGTGTAAAAATCTAAGCACCAGCGGGCAGTCTCTCATCAATAAATTTTATTCATTATTTTTCGTCTAAATTTTTTGTAAGAATGCTAATAAAATTTAAACGAAGAAAACTAATAAAATTTATAGGTGAGAGACACGTTGGGCACCTACACTTTTACACCTCTGGTCATAACATAAAAAATTTCCAACATAAAATAAAGATTTATTCGAGCTGAAAAAGAATATAAGTTGAATTAAATGTATTTGGCAGGTAAAATGTATAATAGAAAATTTCAATAGTCACACGACTGAAAAAAAAATCTTTAACATAAGCATTTTAATAGTCATTGCTTTTTGACTGGTATGATATTGTAATTTTCTATACATAAGTTAATTTGGGATATCCATAAATAATACTGCAGTACTCAAATTCATGTGAAAAATACCAGGAAAAAAAAAACATTTCATAATGTTTAAATTATAAAATACAGTCGGCCCCACTTAATCGGGTAATGGATAATTGCATACCCCGCTTATATGCATAGAATGCCGTGGAACAGAGACGTTCCCCATAAGGCTAATTTTAAATGTACTCGTTTTATCGCATAACAATCCCCGGTTAATTGCATAAATATCGCCAATCTACTAGTAGTAATCCGGATTTTATGAATTCATGTTATAGTGGTGAATGGAAAAAAAAGGAAGAACTTTTTTTTTTGTAACAATGGTTTGTTATATTTACAATCAAAGAGCAGAAATAGTCGTGTAAGATGACTTATCTTAATTCTGGCAACTTATGAGAGTGTTGAATTTGGACAATTGTGTTTTTCTTTTAAAGCTTGTCGTACGTATAGTGACTCAAGATGCTGGGGGGTATTTTTTTAAAAATTCTGGAATCGGGGGAAAGTAGACCAATAAAAGATCAATATTTAGCGCTGGAAGTGGCGAAATGCAATGTCAAGATATGAAAAAAAATATATATATATTCCTAAAGGATTTTTTGTGTAGGCAAAAGAAAAAAAGAGAAATAAATTGACAAATAATTGAAAAATAAAAAAGAATTTATGCAGAAACTTTTATTTTCAAAGGTATGATTTAAAAACAAAAATTTTCTATTTAACTTTCATTTTAATTTTTACATAAATTATAATGAAAAATTAAACCATGTACCGTAAATAGTGTTATAATACCTTATACTTTATTACATATACTTTTATATATAGAGTAATAATAAATTATTTATTAAAGTTATTAATACAGTAGTTTTTAATTTATTAGGTAAATAATTATTCTCCATTAATATTTATCATATCTGTGGCATATAATCAAATGATAGCGTTTGCTGATAACATTAATTAATGTCCTCGCTTAAATGCATACAATTCAGTGGAACCAACTGTATGCAATTAAGCAGGACAGACTACATTTTAAAATTAAGTCTATTCTCTAAACTTAGGTTGAATTTCTGACAACAGAAGCATTTTTAAAATTATCGGAAAAAAAAACAGTTTTCATAACAAAGCAAACTTTCTTTTTTTAAATATCAAAATATCCCAAACTGACACAATTCATAATTATGTTTGAAACCAAAACTATTACTATTCAAAGAAAAATATTATACTGTATTAAATAATAATAAAATATAATAATTTAAATATTATAATAAATACATGCTCACATGATCTGATATTTTTTAGAAGAAACAACAACAACAAAAAAAAAAAAAAAAATCAGTTAAACTTACCACTGTTGGGGAGAATTTTTGATGATTTTTTTTGACAGCATGCAGCTCGATTTGTATATAGATTTTTCACTAATTATTTCCAAGGTATCTAAAATAAAAGAATAACTTTAATAATAATTAGGGTGTCAAAGTACAATTTAAAAAACAAAGTTTTATACAGAGATGGTTTTTGAGACTACTGTATACATTTAAAATTATGTGTAAAATATTATAGCTAAAACTACAGGTACTTATCATGGTTTTTTGGTACACCATAATATCCCGTTTATCCACTTTTCTCGATAACGCCCTCTTCCTCCACCTTTTGTTTAAAAAAAGAGATACTTCTTAGTTATCCCGTTGGCCAAATTACTGTCGCCAAATTCTAAGATTAAATGCCAATAATGGTTGCCATTCATTAATTAATTGTAAGATTAAATGTCAATAATGGCCAATAAAACCATTAATTTGACATTTTATTTGTTTATTTATTAATGTTTTACTAATTTATTTGTTCTTTCATTATTTAAAATAAAAATTATGTCAATGTATATAATTTGGCGAAATTGGTCGACAGGATAACTAAGAAGTACCAAAAAAAAAAAAAAAAAATCCCAAGAAAGCATCACCTACTTCCAAAAAAGTTCCACCCTGCATGTCAATGTCAGAATCAATACCAAGTATTTTATTTTTTCGCCACATCAGAAAGGGGCGTGAATTCTAAACATGACATTCCCAACACAGGGATTATTCTGTTCTGAATTTTCTGAAAAATTAAGCATTCGGTTGAGAAAATAAAAAAATCAGGCATCAGTCCATAGTCCAACAATTCGGACATAATAAAATGTGAATTTCGACAAACAGTCACAGAAAAAATAAATTTCATCAATCGTTCAAAGAAAAAATTGCCAATTTTGTCTTAGGAATGCACATTTTGTCTAAAGATCGCAAAAAAAGCCAAATTCGTCAAACGACCGCAGAAAAAACATGAATTTCATCAAAAGATCTTGGAAAAATGCAAATTTCGTCAAAAGATTGCAGAAAAAAGAAATTCAGTCAAAGAATCTAGTGAAAAACACACATTTCATCAAAGGATCGCGAAAATAGATACATTTCAACAAAGGATTGAAATAAAAACCCTGCACATTTCATCAAAGGGCTATGAAAAAAAAAAAAAAGAATTTCGTCAAAGTATTACGGAAAAAATGTGATTTTGGTCAGAGCAATGCAAAAAAAACTCCTGCAAGGTTCACCAAATGTCCCCAAAATCCCCCACAAATGTCGTGAAAAAATCTTGTGCAAGCACCCCCCAGATTATTTTACAATTTTTCGTCATGTCTTTCTTAGGGGGAGGGGAAATAACAGGATTTTACGGTACAGTTTTAAATAAAGATATTTTAAAAAGTTATAAATGCAATTCTAGTGTGGACCTAGGCCAATTTTGCAGGGCGCAATGCCTGGCAGCTCTTTTTAACGCATTTATGTGGCGTCAGAACAGTCTTTTTTACACAGTGTATGCATCTGGCAGCCCTTTTAATTATTTTATACACCCTGTGTCCCTTGCTGACATTTATGATGCACCCTTTCGACTCATTTCTTTTCTTAGCTGTGAGGGGAAGGGGGGGGGGATAACTCATGAAATATGTCCATTATTTACAGGAAATATTATATAAATTTCAGCATTTGTTTGTGGGGAAGTGTTGCAAAATTTGTCAATCGGTCATGTAGGAGGGGGAAAAAAGAAATTTGACAGATTAATTTAGTTAGAGAAAAAAAAAATTGCAAAATTCTTCAGTCTGTCATGAGAAAATAATATAATCGCTTATTTCGCCATTCAATCACATGGAAAAAAAACTACAAGTTTTGCCAGTAAATCATGAGGAAAAATCTGGAGTTCATCAATCTGCCATGGGGAAATTGTGAAATTCAAGTACCGATTATATGAAGAAAAAAAAGCCCCAAAAGTTTTGCAAATCGGTAGCAAAGGACAAAAAAATGCAAATTTCACTAATTGGTAGAGATAAAATATCATAAAATTCATCAATCGGTTGGATAAAAAAATTGCCTTTCAGTTTTCAAAAGAAACTTAAATTCGCAAGTCGATCGCTGGGAAAAAAAAAAAAAAAAAAAAAAAATGTTCAGGAAATTGCTTTGAAATACAGCAAAATTTGTTAATCAATCACAGGAAAAAACATGAAATTCAACAGTCAATCGTGAGAGAAAATCATGAAAATTTTCAGCCAGTTGCAGAAAAAAATGCAAAATTCATCAATTGATTACACGGAATAAATCCTGAAACTCATCAATCAATAAGGAGAAAATTAGCAAAATTCACTCAACTGCGGGAAAATATAGCAAAAATCCACTGATAAAAAGGAGTCTAAACAAACAAATTCAAAAATATTTTTTGCGACACAAGTGCCATTTTTTTTTAAATTCCAATCTGAGAACCCCCCCCCCCTTTTTTTTTTCTCTAGAGTCAACATGAAGTTCATCTAAAATTTCATAATTACATTAAAGAAAAATATTTAATTTTTTTTAATTTAATTGAAATGTAACAACACAAAGTGTTGAGCAACAATGGAGTGCTTTATTTTTTTACTGACCTGTACATAAAAACACAGGATTGAATATTTTTATGTATTGAACAAAATAAAGCAAAAAATATATTGTTTACAACATGTAATTAATAGAAAATTGATAATCCAAATCATCTTAAATTTTTAAAGTGACCTGCTACATCATTGTAAACATTTTCAAATTGATTTATTATCTGAATCTTTTAAACAGCCTTGCTACATCAAAAATACTAAAACAAAATTGAACAGATGCTGCAGCCACACCAAGGTTGGTGCTTTTTTTTTTTTTTTTTTTTTTTTTTTTTTTTTTTTTTTTTTTTGAGCCATTTTGGCAAGAAAACCCTGGTCTGAAATACTTGTTGGGCATACTGTGCAAAAACTACATGTTAGTTTTATTATATTTTGAATCAGTTTATTTTATAATGAAAACACACACACACATGCACTTTAATATAAAACACACACATTTTTTATATATATATATAAAAACACACATTTACGTTATTGCAAAAAAAAAAAAAAAAAAAAAAAAAAAAAAAAAAAAAAACATTTTTTTTATCATAAGGCACACACATTTACTCTATAATAAATAAAACATTACACATTTTTTTAAAATACAAATTGTTTTATAAAACAGACACAAAGTTTAATTTAATAAAAAACACACTATCTGTTTTGCCGTGTTGTCATACCAGACAAAACATTATGATTTTTGCACCAAAAAGAAATATTGGTATATCTACGAGATAACTACCAAAAACATATTTTCTACAAAGAAAACCATATAAAAAATAGTGTTCACATTTCTTTTAAAAAACAGCCTGGCAGAATTATAGAAATCAGCATTTTTCTTGAATTTTCAGGAGAGGGAGAGGAATATCCCCGCTGGTCCATCCTCTGAATTCATCATTGACATGCATTATCAAGACAAGCTGAAATCATATACATTTTAAAAGCAACGTTAAAAATGCCAGAATAAACAAAAATTTTTTGCGAATTTTTGTTTATTCTGGCGTTTTTAACGTTCCTTTTAAAATGTATATCATTCTGCGGCATGTAGCATCTTAATAATTAAGCTAAAATCATGCTATGTTTTGAGAGAAATGAACATATAAATCAAATAAGCTTTCCATGGATTACTAGATGTAATATAATAATGCATTTATAGTAAAATCGGCAATGCTAATTCAATTCAGTTACCCTTGAGTATTCGCCTGGAGATGGGCAAGATTTTTTTTGCCGATTTTAAATTTCTTCATTTGTAAATTTTTTATGTTAATATCCGAATCTTTTTTGCCTGTAAATTTGAAATATATACTTTTAAAAATGAATATTTCCTTTATTCTATTGTTTTAAAATTTATGTATATTTGCTGTCTGCTATTTACAAATTCCCCCTCCCTATTTTCTTTTTACAAATGAGGTTTAGAATGCCGATTTCTGTTTAAAATTTTTCCATTTGGATTATTTTGTTGTTGTTATTTTTAATCTTTGAATTTTCGAAAATTAAGCTTAAAGTGGTTATAAATGAAAAAAAAAAAATAGATAGCGGACTCAGGGCGAATACTCAAGTTATTCCTTTAATTCTATAGCACTTGAATATTAATGCCTGCAAATTTTATGAGCATATATAAAAATGACTGTGTTAATGCACCAAGAAATTCACACTATTCAGAAGTATTATTAATTTTTTTTTCAAGAAGTAATATTAATTTTCAGAAGTATTTTTTTATTTCAAGAAGTAATGGTAATTTTCAGAAGTATTATTTATTTTTTCTAGAAGTAGGGTAGATGCTCCAGTTTTGGCCACATTGGATCAATTTGTCCAATATTTAGCCTGTGAATTGATGCTAACAAATAATATGCATTCTTACGCTTTAAGCAAACTCTCTTTTATCATTTACAATGTCATTTGTTTATTTTTTGATAAAATGTGACTTGCAAAAAAAATAAATGTGTGAAACTGTAGTGTGTGCTTACATTTATTAAGATTTTTGCTTAGCTGACAAGTTTTCAGAATCTTTCAACATTAGGCACTTGTAGAGCTCTATTTGTTCTGAAACAAATTTCTATTAGGTTTTATGAGGTAAGCTTTCTCTCTACTGCAATTTTACATTTAAATTAATTATTTTAACAGTTTAATGGGGGGGGGGGGTGGCCAAAACTGGTGCATTAAATTTGCTATATGTACTAGTTATGGCCACGGGGGTGGCCAAAAAGGGTACAACATATGTTCCACTTTTGGCCACATGATTCATTATCATTATAGAGGGAATTTTAGCCAATAAATTTAAGAACATCTGGATAAATCAAAATCAATTTAGTTTTGTTTTATATAGTAATATGGCGTCAATAATAATTAAAAAAAAAACAAGGCTAATGGCAGTTCTATAAAAGAGATTTTGTTATTCTCTGTCCAATAGATAATTCACTTTAAAAAGAAGGACATTGTTCTAGTCACTAAAGAAAATATAGTATTGTGATTGTGCTAGTCACTAAAGAAAATATAGTATTGTGTTTATTTTTTATAAAACAAAAGGGGAGGTGATATGTAATGTTTAGATATGATAAATAAACTAAAACATAAATTTTGAAAGATTTTACAACTTATAAATTAAAACATTCAATAAAATTATAGCATGATTTAATTGCTTGTATTTTTCCTAAAGAAATGAAGATGTTCCATAATTTTTGCAATATTTCAAGCACACGGATTTAGAAATACTAAACATTGTGAAAATCTTTACTAGAGACATCTAAATACAAGTAAGAATGTATCTCACATTATTTAAAAAGAACAGGATTCATTTTACCAAGTTTAAAAGAGATTATGTGCTCTTAAAAAATGGCCTACACGGAACACTGCTCTAAGATAGTAAATAAAATTAAGGCCATTCAAAATGTCATGCCAGCACTACAAGCTAGCAAAGTTTTGGAGTAACCCGTTCTTGCCTTAGATCAGAGGTTTGTAGGACGGATACCACTTTTTTCTAATAATGCTGAATCTCAAGTAGTAGATCTAGGTACTAGGAATTGAAGTTAAAAATCAATTAGAAAAGTTGATTTTAGATATTGTCAGAATACTATTTCCTATAAAAATGGAACAACTTTTAAGATTCTGTCCAGAAAATTGTAGCCGGCAAGATAAAAACACCATTTCAAGATGGAAGACCAGGCATGAAATGGTATGTTTCGCTTCTGAAATCGCACCCTAAAATAACTTGCAAAGAAGCAGGGTACTTAAATAAGGCACAAGCTAATATAAATCAAAATATGATTTCAAGAAGTATAACTTTTTGTTAAAAATCAAACCAAAATCAGAAAATACTTTCAAGAAATATAACTCTTTGATGAAGATTCAAGTGTTGTAAACAAGCCACAATCCATGAATAATTATAAAACTGATTAAATAGTTAATCTTTATGTCCTATAGGCACTGTTGTCCCTTTTATGAATCAAATTTAAGTATATATTTTTTGTTTTTTAATTGAAATTTTCAGTTAAAATCAACATACGTATATTTTACTTGATTTTTTTTATCAATTCATGAAGAAATTTGCAAAATTCTCTTAATACAGCAAACAAATATATGTGTGGTAAAATAGATGTTGCATAAAAATGCTTTATTTTCACTTATTATCAATTAAAATGTTTGTTAAACTACATGATATTGGAGTGGCCAAAACTGGTGTAGGGGTGGCCAAAACTGGTACAAATTGGAATAAATTACTTGATGAGTTATTACTCACAATCTAAAATATTCTGTAGAAAGTCATTATAGCTAACAGAAAGACAATTAAATTTACTAAAGAATGATGTTATTATGATTTAATATGCTTCAGTCGGTAAAAAACTGTAAAATTTCTATTTCAAATTTTCTCTAAAAGTGGCCAAAACTGGTGCATCTACCCTAATATTAATTTTCTGAAATATTTTTTTTTTTCAAGAAAAGCCTTAAATGTATTTAATGCTTTGATATGCAAAAACACCTGCTTAGAAAAAAAAAATATCGTAATAAGAAGTTCAAGTTACCTACCCTGTTTAGAACCTAAATAAACATTGATAAATATTAAATTAATGGGAACAAATAGCGAAAAAGGGATGTCGAAAAACGCGGCTATTTTTCAAATTTATTTTTAAGTGGTTAAAGAATGAATTTAAAATGTCAGCTTAAATTGATGTGTCTATAGAAAATCTTATAAGCTTACTGTTTATTTTGGAATTAAGAATACAATTCATTTAATTCTGTCTGTTTTAACTTTAACATATATTGTAGTTTTAATTCAACCGACAAGAATTGCTGACATCTTTTTCCTTCTATTCCACGTTTTAATCGTGCGATGACTAGGCCTAATTTCTTTTTTAAATTTCATCTTAATAAAGTAAAAGTTTTTCTAACATAATATAAATATATAGAGTAGTTATAAAGAAATGCATTACAAAATGAAAGAAAATTCTTACCTTACATCCACATTCACTTTCTTCATATTTCAATTTGCCATGACAAGCGACAGATCTCATCTAAACATCGACGGAGGAATCAAAACAAACGCCATTTCTGGTAAGTAGGTTGGCTGGTTTCACGGTTGCATTCTCGAGATCCGTCTTGGAATATCCTCCGGTCGTTTTGAGGACGGTTGCAGCTGGACGGTTTCAATTGGTCCGTTCTTTAGTATTCTGCGGACATTCACAGGATAGTTTTATAGGATATGACGACTACAGGATTTTTAGGATCATTGTAGAGCGTCCGAAGGACGACTGTGGTTGTCTGGGAAGTTTGAATAATATTAAAGTTAAGTTACCTGAAATCCCACTACCAACATTCAGTGGTAAATATGAAGAGTGGTCAATCTTTAAAGTACAATTTACGAATTTAATTATCAATAATGCTCAGGTAAATGACGCTCAGAAGCTGTTTTATTTGCGAGCATCGCTAAAAAATGAAGCAAAACAACTAGAGAGCCCAGATGATTCCTTTCAGTCATTGTTTACAGCACTTACTGAAAGATTCGAAAATCAACGTTTGCTCATTGACACTCATTTATCGGCCATAATTAATTATGAAAAAATACATTACGAGTCTTCTAAAGAATTGAGATCCTTTATTGATTGTGTAAATAAAAATTTGAGGGCCTTAAAAGTATTACAATATGAACAAAACAATCTGTCTGATGCTATCCTTATCAATATTATATTGCAAAAGGTAGATAAGGAATCTCGAAAATTATTTGAATATTCGATTAAAAAATCAGAATACCCGCAATTTAATGAATTAATGTCATTTTTGGAAAACCGCAGTTCTACGTTAGAAAGCGTAAATAGATACTCTGCTTCAAAACCCTTAAACAAAAACATTCCTCTTTCGAACAAACAAAAAAATTTCATGCTAAATTCGAATGATAAATCGAATGGAAAAACTTGTATTCTGTGTAAATTGGCTTTTCATAATTTGAACAAATGTTCTCAGTTTCGAAAAATGAATGTTTCTGAACGATACGATTTTGTGAAGAAAAATAAGCTGTGTATTAATTGTTTGAATAATTCTCATTGCGTAAATTCTTGCATTTCAAAATATAATTGTAATACTTGTGGATTGCGACACAGCTCATCGCTTCATCGAGAAAAAGAAAATAAATCCTAAAATGAATTGGCTTCCCCCCAAATTTCCTCCCCTCTTGCAGGTGCGGTAAATAGAGAAACGGAAAACATTTCGATAAATAATGAATCATTAAAGACCTTGAATAATATAAGTAAAGAAAGAAAATCAATTTTATTGAGTACATGCTTTGTTTTTATAGAAGATAATTTCGGAAACAAACGAAGGTTTAGAGTAATTTTGGATAATGCTAGCAATGTCAATATTTTAACTAAGGATTGCGCTGATATGCTGAAATTTAAAAAAAGGATAATTAATGTACCCGTTACAGGATTAAACGGTTATACTTATAATGTAAAAAATAAAATTTCGAGTGTAATTACAAACGAAGATGGCTCTTTCAGGGAGAATATAGATTTCTTAATAGTTCCCAAAATCACGGATGTAATTCCATCAAGGCAATTAAATGTATCGGACATTAATTTACCGAATATTGTGGAATTGGCAGACCCCGCATTTTTCAAACCGGGAAAAATTCACGCATTGGTTGGCGCTGAATTATTTTATAGAATTTTAAAGCATAATTCAGTTAAGATAAATGATAAACTTTTTCTGCAAGACACTGTTTTTGGATGGATCCCAACTGGGGCGCTAGAGGAGAACACGCAAACAAACAATATTACTATGTGCAATTTCGTTAGAGATTTCGATGAAATAAATGATAATTTAAAACAATTTTTCGAGCTTGAGTCTATAGGCATTAAACATGATGATCCGAAAATATCGGAAACTGATCAAGCACAACAAATATTCGATAAAACTGTCAAATTTGTAGGCGATCGTTATGAAGTTCAGCTACCGTGGAAAAAAGACTGGAAGGATTTAAATGATAATTTTAATGTTGCGAAACAGCGTTTGGAAGGTCTAAAAAGAAAATTTTATCGAAACCCAGAGCTTTTTCGACAATATTCTGAAATAATCACGGAATATTTAAAGCAAGGAATTATAGAGCAGGTGCAAGAAAATGAACCTGTTTTAGACAGGGCAGTTTATTATTTGCCCCATCATGCGGTCTGTAAAGAAGATAAACTTACTACAAAGGTCCGAATCGTCTTCGATGCCAGCTCTCATGATAACAATGATTTGTCCCTTAATGATTGTTTATGGCCCGGTACCAACTTAAATCCACTTCTATTTGATATTTTAATCCACTTCAGATTATACGAAATTGCCTTTTCTTCTGATATCGAGAAGGCGTTCCTTCAAATCTCACTAGCTGAAAAAGATCGGGATTCTGTCCGTTTTCTGTGGTATGATGATGGTTTAAAATCTTTCAAGGTCTTCAGATTCAAACGTGTTATTTTTGGAGTCAATGCCTCTCCATTCCTCCTATCTGCTACAATAAAGGAGCACATCAAGCGGTTTACGAACCTACACCCAAGAACTGTTCACCTACTCGATAAATATATTTATGTGGACGATTTTATATCTGGCGAAGATACGCTGCAAGAAGCTCTTGATGTTTCCCTGAATGCTAACAAAATAATGTCTGAAGCAGGAATGATTCTTCGAAAATGGATAACCAATGATGAAGCGTTACTGCAGTGCTGGCAAAAGGAAGGTTTAAATATTCAAGCAGAACATGCTGCAATAAGCCTAGGAAGCAATCTAAGCAAGGTATTAGGAATGTCCTGGAAAACAGAAGAAGATTGTCTGACATTCGAAGTCAAAAGTTTAATAGAATTCTTGCCATCGCAAAAAAGCTCAAAGCGTCTACTATTGCAAGCAGTTGGTAAAATCTTCGATCCGTTAGGCATGCTGACGCCATTCACCATTAGAATAAAATGCCTGTTCCAAGAACTATGGCTAAAGAAGACAGCATGGGATGAACAGTTACCAACTAATGTGCACGAAAAATGGTTAAAGTGGCTCGAAGAACTTCCAAATTTAGCAGAATTAAAAATTCCGAGGAAAATTCTTGGTAGCTTGAATCAAGTAATAGCTGTAGACATACATGCCTTTTCTGATGCTAGTAAAATAGCGTATGGATCTGCAATTTATCTGAGAATAAAAAGAGAGAGTGGTGTGGAAGTCAATCTCGTGACTTCAAAGAGTCGTGTTGCACCGATAAAGGAGATAACTCTGCCTCGGCTAGAACTTCTCGGAGCCTTACTAAGTGCAAGACTGACCAATAAGGCAAAACCCATCCTAGATCAAAAAATCACATCGAAAGTGTACTATTGGACGGATTCCAAAATAACCTTATTCTGGATCAAAGGATCATCAAAGCGATGGAAGCAGTTTGTGGCTAACCGTGTCATTGAGATTAATGCACTTTCAGATTCGAACTCTTGGTATCACTGCTCTAGCAAGGACAATCCTGCCGATCTCTTGACCAGAGGTGCGAGTGTTAATTCCCTTGTAGAGAATCCAATGTGGTTTAGGGGACCAAAATTCCTAGCAGCTGATGATTTAGTGACTGAGCAAGAAACTATTTCTGTGCCAGAAACAGATTACATTCCAGAGACTAAATCAAAATATAAAAATAACTGTAATGATTTCAATTCTAATATTTCTCTTTCTCTTTTCAGGAATCCTGAAGAAGTAAATTTTTTTCTCAACATAAGTGGTAAATACTATAGTATTCTTCGCATACTGGCATATGTTTATAGGTTTTTTCACAATTGCAAATGTAAGTTAGCAGACCGGCGCAGAGGCAGCCTCACAACCCCAGAAATAAAAAATTCAGAAGTTTCTCTAATTAGATTAGTACAAAATGCAGAATTTCAGGAAGAGATTAAGGGTTTAAAACGGGAATCAAGGATTCCCCCTTCCAGTAAAATTAAATGTTTATCCCCCTTTTGGGATCAAGATAATATCTTAAGAGTTGGCGGTAGGTTGGAAAATTCAGATTTAAACTTTGATAAGAAGCATCAAATCATTTTGCCGAAAGGCCATAAGCTCACAAAACTCATATTTGAGCATTTTCACAGGAAGTATTTTCATATTGGTCCCCAAACTTTAATCCATTACGTACGTATGCGGTTTTGGCCCGTAAGTGGAAAACATTTAGCGCGAAAGGTAGTGCATGATTGCGTTGTCTGTTTTAGGAACAACCCAGTTACTGCTAAACAAATCATGGGTGACCTCCCATCGGAAAGAGTAACTCCAAATTTTACGTTTAACCATACAGGAGCCGATTTTTGCGGCCCTTTTGAGATTAAATATAAAAATCAAAGAAAAGGGATTTATCATAAGGTTTATGTCGCGATTTTCGTTTGCTTAGTAACAAAGGCTATTCATTTAGAAATAGTAACGGATTTAACTTCTGATGCGTTTATCACCGCACTTAAACGCTTTGTTTCAAGGCGAGGAAAATGCGCTTCTATTATGACAGACAATGCTACGAATTTTAGGGGTGCTAAATCAGAATTGCAAAAACTTCATGAGTTAGTTCGTAGACCGGATGAAAAATTAGCTAATTACCTTACTTCAGAGGCTATTGAATGGAAGTTCATTCCTCCTAGATCGCCCAACTTCGGTGGTTTATGGGAGGCTGGTGTAAAATCTTTCAAGTATTATCTTAAACGAACATTAAAAGGTGCTAGATTGACTATGGAAGAATTCCAAACACTCACCACCCAAATCGAAGGGGTACTAAATTCGCGTCCCTTAACTCCGCTATCGACCGATATAAATGATTTTAATGCATTGACACCAGGCCATTTCCTAATTGGTCGGCCTATCGATGCCATTCCAGAACCTCAGTTGATTGATATCACAGAATCGAGATTATCTAGGTGGCAGAGAATCACTAAATTCGTCCAATTAATTTGGAGAAATTGGCAATTAAATTACTTGAGTCATCTCCAAAATCGTTCAAAATGGCAGGTAAAAGGGGAAAACATCAAACCAGGGGCGATGGTAGTCATAAGGGAGGACAATTTACCTCCCTGTAAGTGGATGCTAGGACGAATCTTAGAGGTTATACCAGGAAAGGATGGTAATGTTAGGGTTGCAAAGGTTAAAACAGCCTCAAATATCTTTCTTAGATCCATATCTAGATTGTGTGTCTTGCCCATTAATGAAACCTACTGTACATACCTTTTCTCATTGTCTACATATTTTAAAGTGCACCTAAGATTTACATGTTATTTTACATTCAACTTTTCTTAAGAATACATCGAACTATTTTTAGAAAATAGCTTAATTTTGTAACAAAGAATTTAATTTTATTGTATTGTATAGTCCTTGTTATTGCAACTTATTATTATTGTATTTGTATTGTAATATTATTTTATGGTATTGGTATTTTACTTAGTTCTTGTATTTATAGTGTATTTTTAATATTTTGAATGTGCTACGCACATTGCAACGCGGGGCGGCATGTTCGGACCTTGTGCGCATGCCGAACGAGCTCCGCAGCTTTGCGGTCATGTGACCCAGTTCAGTTGTTGCTTAGCTGCCATTGCGGCACGTTGTGTATTCGAGCGGGTCTTATCCCCAAGTATATAGTTGTTCTTTAGCTGCCATTGCGGCACATTGTGTATTCGAGCGGGTCTTATCCCCAAGTATAGTATGTTGTTCTTGAGCTGCCATTGTGGCACATTATGCTATAGCGGGTCTTATCCCCAATTATTCTGTTGCTTATAGCGGGAGTATTCCCCAAAAGATGTTTTACGAACGCCACTTGTTCTAACAGCGGGTTATTACCCCAAAGTCACCGCCTCATTCTATATGTTTTTCAGTGTTTGTGATTGTTGTAACATTTGTGTGCTGTGTGATATAAAAATGTGAAAAAGAAAACTATTTGTCTTCAATCTTAAAGTTACGCACAGTATTCACATACATTGTTGTGTGGTCCGTCGAGCCGGAGAATATATATTTTTTATATATTATATATAATATATATTTTCCAAACATATGTCTCATCATAGTGTGTATAACTCAACCTGAAATTTCCTTTTTATTGCTCAAAAAATATTTATTTAGGTGATTACGCTGTTCAAATTTTCTAAAATTTTCATTAGCTAAATACAACATTGTATTAAAATATAAAAATGCTTTCAATATCAATTTATTTAAATTCAGGGAAATTAATGAAGTGTAAGTAGGCACCAAAATTTGCATTCTAGTTTCAAAATTTATTTTGTAATCCTACGCGTAAACTGTTACGCCAATTTTCTGCTCGATAAATGTCACACAGTTTTGAGCCCCCATTAAATGCTAATTCTGCATCTTGCACTTGTTTATATGCATGAAATGAAAGAACATACATACATAAATTAATTCCAATAAAAATTGTGCCTTAAAATGAAATACATTTTACGATGTTAAATATTGAAAATGGTCTTTTTTTATTTTTTCCAATTTTAAGAGACCTGAGACTCCATAATAAATTTAATTTAAAATTAATTGAATTAACTTCTTGGGTGACAATTTTTTCAAGATTTTTGCTAAAGGTAACAGAATAAATGTGTAGACTATGTATAGTTAATAGAAAATAAATATAACTGCATTCCTTACTTTTTCGATTAAATCAATGGGAATTGTGTTTTAAACCTCTGTCATGGATAAATAATTATTCGTTTCATATGTAAGATATTCCAAATTTTATGTTACTTACGCTTCAAAAATATTTATTTCTGTGTACATTTAAAGTATATTATTTCGAATCATATTTATAATCTACGCTTCAAATTCAATTATCCAATTACTCTTACGTTTGAAATAGTTTTCTATTAAATCTTCGTCTCAGTAGGCCTATACCGTCCCTACATTTGTATATGCAATTTAAAAGTATTTTCTATCATCTAATATTGTAACCTGTATTACAGGTTTTTTCAACAACTACTAATGTCAGTCATTAACTTGAAGTCACAATTGACAGTCCTTCATTTTGTGGCAAGTGCTATACATAAAGTATAAGAAAGCGAAATTCTGTCTATGTTCAAATTCAACAAAATAAATACTTTTTCAAATAATCAAATGAAGCTTCCATAAAAGGATTCATTTTCTTATAAAAACAAATCAATTTTAGTTTTATCTGCAAAGAAGACTATTCTAAAACCCTAATTTTTTAAACAAATTTTAAAACTTCTCGAAGATATTTATTTCGCGAGTCAAAGAAAATTTATTAATTAAAAAAATCTTATGCCGTAGCAGTCTATGTAGAAGACTACAGGTTGTGTAAACTACTGAAAATATTAAACTTTTACGTTATTTAAAAATTAAGTTAGAGTTGTTCTTAACTTAATTCTTATAAATAAAAGTTTAAAGTATTTTTATTATATATTTAATATTTTTATAATATATTTTTCTCTTGGTTATGAAATGGTTGTTAATAAATATTCAATATTCTTAAATGGGTTGAAGAAGCAAATAAATTTTATGAAAATCTTAAATTCAAATGATGAAAAGGGTATACCTATTAACAGTAAAAGACTTCTTTCAAAATATTTATGAAAAAACAATTCTGTTCAATGGCAAATGTCGTAAAGCTTTCTAAAATTCCTTTTGAAGTTCCAAAAAGTTTTAAGTGATTTCTCAAAAAAAATGTACTGTATTTAAAAGAAACAAAGGAAAGTATAAAATCTTTAATTTTCTTAAAAAGGAATCCGATTTAAAAACATCAGCGTGGGTCATTTTGATGTTATTAAGCCTGAAATGTTACGTACACAAGTTTTAAAAAGATCAATTTGTTATTCAAAGGAAATCTATTCAATTTCTTTTTAAAACCGTTTCCTTGTGGGTTTTTTTCTTTTTTAGGATTATGCCACAGGTATGAAGGCCTGTCCTCTATTCTGAAGGCCTCTATCTTGTTCATTTACTTTCTTGCATACGATTAATATAGAAAAACGATATGATTAATGCCCTTTTATCTTTAGAATTTTATTACATAGCATTACATTTATTATAAAGTGAGATTCTGAAATACCCGGAGAAAAAAAGAAAGCAATTTAAGCGTTTAGAAATTTAAAAAAAAAAGAAAAGATACTTCTCCATTATACTGTTTTCCACTCTGCATTAAAAAAAACTGCCGCCCAACTATTCGCTAATCAGTAATGAACATTAAACAAATGGATGAACGTTGTCATTGAAATCTCAAAAAATGCATGAAATTTGAAAAAAAAAAAAAAAACCATTCTTTAAAGTGTCAACTATCAGTAACTTTAAAGGGGTAGGATACCTTTGAACACGTCGAAAAAGGAAAAAATACCACTATGTTCCAAGCTTCAAAACTTGTGTAATAAGTCAAAAATAAAAATAAAACTTTGTTTAAATATAAAGCTCATATTTAAATTTATATTTAAATATATATATATATATACATACTTGTAAATTCATAAATAAATATTGAAGTGATAAGTTTTAAAATATATGATGATGAGAGAAAAAAAATCTTGCGAGCATGATAAAATCTGAAAATACCCATATAAAAAGGAAATTTTGGTGAAATTAAATACATAATAATGTTACCTTTATACTAAAACCAGAATTTTGTAAAAAATATTGATTAAATTATAAAATTAATAAAAAATTTAAAAAAAAAACACTTTTTAAAAATTATTTTAAAAGTAAAAAACAAAAAGTAAAATAAAATCTTACCTTTTTCTGGTTTTAAGTTGTAGATAATACAGTAATGAATATGTGGTGAAACGTTTTTTTTTTTTTTTTTTTTTTTATTGCCATGCATAGTTTTTTAGTAACACTGCGCGCAGTATCAAAATTCATCGTTTTGAATAAACGCAATGCTAAGTTTAATTATCATATGTAGTCTTAATATTTACTCTTAATAAAACAGTCATAATTAGTAAACTAATGGGAACTTTTTAATGCGTTTTTTGGCATATTGTTCAGAAATGATTACGGAATCAAAATATGCATTAAAAAAATTTCGAAAATTTTGCAGTTTTAAAGGTATCCTACCCCCTTAATCAATAATATACATATATATATTTAAGAAAGCAGGAAAAAAAATAATTTTGGATATTTATTTATTAACATTATTTTTTTTTAATTAATCCTCTCAGCTTACTGAATGTTTCCCACGTCGTCAGTTGAAACTGATCTATTGCACCGAAACCACACATCACAAAGTTTTATCTATCCTTTATTTAGTTTAATTTAATGGCGTTACAGTTTAAGGACGCAACTGTTATTCCAGTTAACGAAAAAACTAATAGGTAAGTAAAATAACATTGAAAATGCCGATTTGACATAGCAAACACGTGCAACGAATCCGATGTCAAGAGAAAGTGATGCAAGATCATGCATCTTGGGCGTTAAATCATATAGTCTGGCAATTTTTTTTTTTTTTTTTTTTTTTTTTTTTTTGTCGACTCGATAATGGAGAAGTGCAAAAAAAAAAAAAAAAAAAAAAAAAAAAAAAAAAAGACATACGAACATAAGCAATCAATTCACTTATATTTAAACAAGTACATCATGACGTGATTCTTTATGAACCTGAATGTTCATAGAAAACATTGAGATTGATGTAAGTATTTCAGGAGATTCTCAACTGATTTATCTTGCAAGGTGTGAAAAGTGATGACACCATGGTAAGAACTAGAAGTGGGAACGCCTCGAGTTCCTGACACGTTCCCTTTCTAGCATGTATAGGATTGTATATAAAGTTTCATTGAAGAAATTATTATGTACTTCAAGCATTTCTAGCAAAGTTTTATCTCATTTTTAAAACAAATGCTGAAAATACCATTAATATTTGCAATATCGTTAAAAATCTGAAGAGAAATTGGGCTTCTGTCTTGTATGAGGCAATCAGTATTTTTGAATAAATAAGTAAACCGGGGTTATATGTCTATACATTTTTTGTTTCTTTCGGTATACTCCAGTTAAATTTTAAATAACCATATAAAATTGTTAAATAAAAAACGTCGCTATCTTCCTCTCTAGTTCGGATGGTTAAAGCTTTCATTTGACAAAATATGATGGGATGCATATTCAATATCCATGCAATTCAAAAATTGTTTATCCTCTTTAATATTTATAATTATTTGTGTTATTTATTTATTTATTTGTTACACTATATCAATACAATTTATGCTTTCTTATGAAGAAGCGTAAATAAAAGCTATATTTGTAAGTTGCTTTAAGAAAAAAAATAAATTTAAGGGAAATCTTAAATGAAATGTATAAAAGGCAAAAAATATTTACACATGAAGGTTTTGTTGAAAAATATTTATGAACAAACATGTCTGCTCTCTTTAAATAACAGAAAGATTTCATAAATTTTCTTTGAAGTTGGAAAAGTTTTAAGTGATTTCTTTGAAAATTACCTTCTGTTTAAACAAAACAAAATAAAAGATAAAATATATTTAATATTCTTAAAAAGAAATGTAATTCAAAAATATCCACGTGAGCCATTTTTGTACCATTCAGTTTCAATTTCTTTATACAAAAGTTTGTAAAGAAAAAGAAAGGTTTTCAATTCTAAGTAAATGCATTCAATTTCTTTTCAAAAAAGTTACCCGATGTTATTTCTTTCAAATTATGTAACAGGTAGGACAAGCTTTCAATTCTAATCTTTTTTTCTTTATGTAATATCCTGTTTGTTTTGTTATGATTAAAAGAATATAGAGAATAATTAATGACCTTCTATCTTTGAATTTTATACAAGTGCCATTACATTTATTATATAGAGTAGTTCTGAAATATCCGGAGAGTGCTTTAGAAGTAAGGAAAGTAAAAAATATAAGAGTGCGTATCAATAAGTAACGCATATAATGTAAAAAAAGGGAAAAAACAATTAATGACAATATGAAACGGAAATGCATTAATACACATTTATTACTCTTCCACATAACTTCCATGCCTGTTGAGGCATTTGTCTCAACGATGAATCCGTTTGAAAATGCCGGTCTCATAATAATCCATCGGCTGCGAGAAGAGCCACCTTCACACGGCCAGTTTAAGTTTGTCATCACAGTCAAACTTCTTATCTCCGAGGAACTTTTTTGTTTGTCCAAACAGATGCAAATCGGAGATTTCTATGTCCGGCCTGTATTATCGATGATCAAAACTTCCCAATCATACTCCTTCAATTTTTTACGGAATACGCGAGCCACATGCGGACGACATGGTTGTCGTACAGCATTCGAATATATTGATCTGTCTTGCTGCGCTTATCTCAAATGAACCTTCGCAGTTTAGTAAGCTTTCCGCAGTATGTTACATAATTTACAGGTATGGTAGAAACTCTGCCAGTAGCCGACAATTCATGTCAAAGAACACAGTGAGCATTAATTTCCGATTGGAAGCTGAAACATTGAATTACTTTCGTGTAGCAGAAGATGGATGTTTCCGCATTATGCTCGTAGCTTTTTACTCCGGTGTCATGTGTAAAGTCCAGGTTCCTTTTCTCTCGTGAAAATACTCGCCAAGAACTCAATCCCTTCCTCGTTGTACCGCTGCAAAGGTTTCAGACTGCAAGTCATTCTGCATCCAGTGTGCTGTTCAATTAGTGGTTTTGGTACTGAGCGAGAACAAACGTTCCTGTAGACTAGCTGCTCAAAAACAATGGCCCTGGTAGATCCATAAAAATTGTTGCAACATTCCTTTTATTCATTCAACGTCGTTCTACGGCTCTCTCATATGACTTTGTTGATTTCCTAAACTATTGAACAGGTTGAAGAAGACACTTTTACCAGATCTCACTTCATCGACAAAATTCGTTTGTTAATCTTTAGACATTTTACACCAACTTCCCACATTCTTTAGGTGAATACAGTCTTTTCCGTAAGCTTCCACATTTCCAAATGGATCTTTCCAACTTTCTTTCCTTATGCAAAAAGAAATCTCGTTGCTCCTCCACAGTTGAATGAGCATTTCACTGAACCCATTTTACAGGTGACTGATAAACGCTATCGGTACGTGGAATCACTAAAGCTTGCATTACGCCCACTCGGTAGCACTCTCTAGTTCCCTTATTTGTAAATGATTTCATTTTTCCTTATGATTTTCCTATTTAAAAATAGACACGTGCGTTACATATTGATAATCCCTCATATAATAGAAATATACGACAAAAATAATGCAGTAGCATACAGTCACTTTTGACAAAAACACGAGTTGTTGTACTCTAATCCGAACATGAGTATCCATTCATAGCATTCCCATTGATACAGATATTTTTACGAATTTTTCAACAAAGTTACATTGGTTTGTGTTAACTGTGTAAACTGGGATGGCATTACAATAAATCCTACGAAATGCTGTGTATCTATCCTTATCAAAGAGACACTAAGATATACGATTCATATTTTGGAATGAAGCCTATAGTTCAGAGGCGATGGGTGAACTGTAGTCTTCATCAAACAATTATTGTAAAGTCATCATATTAAAAAAATTAATTTGCAGACATTATTATGGAATATTCAATAACTTTTAAATTTAACACATACTTAAAAGTATAATTCTTGAAAGATTATTCTAAAGAAGGAAGTTAAAGATTAGGATTATTTTTGGTAATTTGGAAACAAAAATGATCCTCAGCAAATCATTGCAGACGAACGTTACTGGTACCGCACGATTGGAAATAAAGTCTACTTTTAAATGATGTATATAAAATTTACTTAGAGGGCCATCTACATATTAAAACGAATCCAAACTTCATTTTTTTCAATAGCAAAACCCAAATTTAACGAAATATTTCAAATCTTCGGTTCAAACTATGTCCAGAAACAAAATTTGAATGTCCAAGTCATTAGAATGATAAGTTTTTGAATTATAGACATTCAAAATTTAGTGCTTCTAATGTTAAATTACATTTACATAATTTTATTAATATGTCATGAAATTATGCCCCTAATGTGCTAATATTTTGTGTAGCAATAATACTAATATACCCAAACATAAATACGTTGAATTTTCAATTTTTATAATTTTATGATATGAATTATGAAGTTAATATTCGAAAAAATTATGAATTGCAACCTACAATTTTTTGATGGATTTATATTTATAAGTCCTGCTTTATGGAAATCCAAAATTTCACATTTTTCTTCCAAGTTGTTTTCAAATTATGCTTAAAAAACGGCAAAATGATGGTTTAAGGGGCCTCCTATGATAGAAGTGACTAGATACTTTGAAATTCCTTATGCTGTCCTGTAATTTAGCAGGCTTCAATGTTGCTTGAGTGTCGTTTAAGGTGTCTTGATCAAGAAGGAGGCTCTCTCGGTTAACAATCGAGTACCGAACTTCAATTTGGATACGGCCCTTAAAATACGCTCGTTTTAAAATAATTAATTTCTCGGAAACTTATCGTACGAATTGCATAAAAAATTCTTTTTAGGCTAATTGAAGGGTGTAGAGTTCATTTCTGTGTCAGAATTGTGTACTGCTATTTAAAAAAACAAACAAAATTACGGTTCGTTTTAATATGTAGATGGCCCCTAATCAAATTGTATATAAATCATTTAAAAGTAGACTTTATTTCCAATTGTTCGGTACCAGTAACTTTCTTCTACAATTTATTGAGGAGTTAGTAGGGGGTGTTTATTTTTTTTTTCCCACGACTGTACATTTATTATATTTGTTGCATTTTTATACATAATTTGTATGCAGTTATTAAATTTTACAAAATAACTATGTTTTTACATAATGCGGAACTAAAGAAAAAAAAAATTATGGAAATCTTAAATGGAACGAGAAAAACTCATATTTATATACACCAGAAAACATCTTTGTAAATATTTATGAAAATATATTTCTGCAATTTTGTGATATTTCTCTTTGGGTGGGGCAATAAAGTGAGGTTTTTTTTTTTTTTTTTTTTTTTTTTTTTTTTTTTTTTTTTTTTTTTTTTTTTTTTTAAATTTAGAAACATGTTAAGAGATTTCTTGAAAAACTACATACTGTTACAGAATAAAGAAAAGGATTAAATGTCTTTAATTTTCTTAAAAAGGAGTCCAATCGCAAAAGAACTGTGGGGGTCGTTCTTGATGTTATTCAGTTAGAATTTCTCGAAAATTTCAAAAAAATAAATTAGCAATTCTAAGTATTTTTTTTTACTTTCTTTTTAAGCAGTTTTACGAGATTTTTAGAATATATAAGAGTTAAAGAACATTCTTTAATCTTGCTTTACACTTCACTATTGGTGCTTTATGTTTTCCATTTAAAATTAATTTATTTTTTACAGTAAAAATCGAAAGAAGTCATGGTTAATGCGCTTATATCATTAAAATGTCACTAAATGATATTGATGTATGTCAAGCAAAGAAAATATATACAGTGTGATTATAAAATATCTGCCAAAAGTAAAACAGCAATTCATACATTACAAAAAGAGAATTATTGTGTCCCAGTACACTTATTTTGTCAAAAACACTGGGTTGGTTGGTTGATTTTGTGACGGCCGATTATCTACACTAGGGATATAGGCCCGAGGGAGAGTGCCCTTCGTGGGGGTCTTTCTAAGGGAACCTAACCCGTATTAACGCATGGAAATCCATGGTTCGAAGAAAACCACGAAAACTCCGAACGATTAGGCCGACGGGCGCGATTGGGATCGAACCCAGCACTTCCCGTCTACCAGTTTCGAGAGCAGAACCTCTCAGCCACTGGTGGGGCCAAAAACACTGGGTATCTCAATTTAAGCATGATTTAAATATGTATTCATAACATTTACATTAATGAAAATTATAAAAGAAAAATTTCCAACATACTTTATTTTGCTTGAAATATGAACAAACATGTCACCAATATCTAAATCGAAAACGGTAGTCCAAACTGGAATATTTCTTTCCGTTATAATTATCCTCACATCTACGATATAATAGTGTAACTATTTGAATGCGGAAATTAAAAAAATATATTGAATGGTTATTTTTAAATATCAATAAAAACTTGTGTAAGCAGTTTCTTTTTTCTGTAACACCTAAATTTTCTTGAAAGGATCTACGCTCAAATTGAGAAAAAAAATTAAAACAAACATTTAAATATTACAGAAAAAATATTTAAAAAATCAACTGAACTTTTAACTCTTTAAAAAATAGATTTTCTGCGCCAGCGGATAAGGAGGAATGCTCCATGGTTAAGGCGTTAATTAATGATGATATTATTAATTGGAATTACTGATATATTAAATTAAATTAACTTTTAATTGAATTCTACGTGCAATAAAATTTATGATTTCTTACCAATGGGACTGACTAAAATAAAACGAAATTTTCAATGTAATTAAGTATTTTAAATAGAAAATAAATTTTATTAAAATTTTAAATGAAAGACATCAAATCATGAGATATACAGGGTGGTTATAATTAAACTTCCCCTATAAACGGCATCCTGGATCGCAAACGGGTGAGCGGAATGCGACGGAATTCGGTATATAGACTATACACGAGATGCGCTCACGGAATTTCGAAACAAAATTTTAGTTCCAAATTGTCCACCAGAGGACGCCTTTTCCGGGAAAAACATCAAATTTAACACAGTAAAAGACCAAAACGGAATACAGAAACACTATTAACAATCCAGAACAAGAATGATGAGTAATAAAATGTAAATCCGGCTATTTTGGCCTTTTATTGTGTTAAATTTAATGTTTTTACGGAAAAGGCGCCCTCTCGTTGACATTTTGGAACAAATTTTTTTTTTTCGAAATTCCGTGAGCGCATCTCGTGTATAGCATTCCGTTTACCCGTTTGCGCTGTAGGATTCTGTTTATAAGGGAAGTTTAATTATAACGACCCTGTATATATCTCAGGATCTTCATTAAAAATATTTAAAAAAAATATACGTCTATTCTGTTGCAATAACGCACAGATTTCTTAAATTCTCTTTGAAGATAGAAAATGTTATAATTTATTGCTGGGAAATGTATCCTCTTATTAAATGAATAAAGTAAAAAAGATGAAACAGCTTTAATTTAATGAAAAGGAGTTTCTTTTCAAAACGCCAGCGTGAATCATTTTGATGTTATTCAGTTAGAATTTCTGCGTACAAAAGTTTCGAAAAGAAACATTTGCAATTCTAAATGAATGTATTCAATTTCTTTTGAATACTGGTTTCAAGGTTCTTTATTTATGATTACGAAACCGGTAAGTAAAATTCTATCTTGCACATTTTAGAAATCGTATCTAACTACTTCAGTTTCCCGTAGAGTTTTAAAGTATCTTCTCAATTATTACAGCTTATTAAGAGGTGACCATTTCTCTTAGAGGAGCTATCTACCCACAAGGGTTTAAATAGCCATATTCACAGTTTTTAAAGCTTGGCGTATGTCACTTGGAGGGATATCAGGGTTCAGCTGGTGAAACAGCATGATTGATTGTTGAAGATTTCGCAAAGGATCTGGAGGCATATCTGGGAACGTATGAGTTCTTAACACTTGTTCTTGTGAAATTAGTTTACATGATAACTTTTCTTCAAATTTTGAAGTACGTTAATTTTCTCATCATAAGTAAAGTGACTGCTGTTAGAACATTCAACCTATTTAAGCGTGGCCTGTAACAATTAAAGTTGCTTCTGCGCCGTCAGTAAATCTTGACTGGAATATGCTATAATTCTGCATTTTTTTTTCAAATTTATGTTTGTGTAATTGTTGTTCTGTTTCATTATCTTTTTACGTTTGCTGAAATCTCTAAGTCATGATATAAAATAAACTATTATAATTTTCTATTTTTTTTTAATTTTTATTTTTTATTTTTTTTTTGTAAAAGAAATTTTATTTTATTTCTGTGCTAACATAAGTTTATCTATTAGTATGTTGTATGCATTGTTCAGTTCCACAAGATCATTATATTTTTATTATTTTATCCCAATTCTAATCTTTTGATGGAGTAACTGTCTAAATTTGAATTTTCGAGGTTTTCAAGATTTTGTTTCAGTGATTAAATTTCATTCAAAACCTTTTTGTGTGAACTTCAGATTTTCGGCAGCACTAAGAGCTTTCGGGATTATTTTCGGGACTAAGAGCTTTCGGATTTATTGGATTTTTCTTCGGATAACTTTTTGAGTTTTTATTTAAGACATTGGATTTCTAATTCTTTATGTTTTTTCGATAACTTAAATTTATCAGCCGATCCAATATATCAATCGTTAAGTTATACCAGGTGTTTTTCTTTGATTATATTCATCTAGAAATTTATCCTTTTTTAAGCAATTGAATTTCTGTGTTATCATTCTGATTACGATTCGAATTTTCAGATAGTGTAAGCTTATGATTTAGAGAATGAATCACTGATTTTTGACCTTTTTGTGCCAGCAATATGTTTTTGTTAGTATCTCTGATGTCCTATTTTTTTATTTATTTTTGGGGGTATTTTTTGCTTTGATTTTTTAAGCTTTAATTTTAAATATTTTGTGTATGCTTTAAGAACTATCTCATAAAGAATCCTAATTGTAAGTCACGTAGGTCCTTCATTTGATTATCTAATTTTTCGATATTATTATCCATTTGATAAATCGTTTTCAGAAAAGTTCTCTATTTAGAGGCCTCCCTTTGCATGATTATTTAAAAGTGCTGGCGATAACTGATAGAGAGGTTGATCATTTGACACGTATCTCGCTGATTGTATACTAAAATCTATTACAGGATCACTTTTTCATTTCACCTTTTGAGTGTGGTTTTCAGATTTAATATTAGAACTTATCTTATGGAAATGGCGCTCGTAATTATCATTTGATATCTGTCATCCTCATACCTGCATGGAATTGCACTTAATTTCAATATCCTTTCAACAGATGAATCAACCGTTCATTTCAAAATTTGTTTTTATAGAGGAAGAGGCTAATTTGAAGAAAAACTAAAACATTAGAAACCTTTGAAGATTACACTCAGTCTGATCTTAGACGTCTAAATGATTTTCAGAAGACATTTGCTAAATGGTCTAAGAGAAAGTATGAAAATAATTTGACCTGTACGCGAGAGCCCGGATGGTAAGAGAGCCGAGAGCAAGAAAATAGCAAAAACCAGTGGAGAAGTCTACCGAAAATGACTACAAAGCCTACAAAACGATGGGTCAATAAAGAGATAGACTACTCTCTCTGAAAAAACTGGGAGGACACTCTGTAAAGCGTTGCAACAGACTGCCGACAGTACTAAGTCTAGTTTAGCTTGTAAACTCCTCGTTACTCTCTCCCACAGATTCTTTCATCCAAAAGACTTGTGGTATATACGTACCAAACGATGTCCCTGTGGCGAAGGAATTCCGTAGACTTGAAGCTGTGATACCTTAATAAACTTACCTTACTATACTTCATATATATACAGTATGAATTTAATATAGAAACCGAGAAGATATTAAGCAAAATAAGCCATAAGTAGCGCCGCACAACTTCATATTACAAAATTAATGAATTTCACTAGTAATAAATTTAATAGGTGAATAGACATCGTTTCAAACATGAAGGAAAGTTTTAAGCATAAAGAGTACAGGATACTTAAATTACAAATTTTGTCATTAATTATAATGGATAAAAAGCATTGTTTTAATCAAAACGACAAGAGTTCTTTCTGATGAATTTAAGGGGAAATGATGAGGGATGGTTAAGCGCTATGTCGCTTTATTGTGTTGATAAGATACACTAGCATACATTTTATTAAGAAAAGAATCACTGTTTAAATCGTGGAAAGAAAAAATAATATTTTTGACGTGGAAAGTGTTAAGTAATACTTAATTTACAGAATGTATCATATATTATCATGGATAAGAGGCTATATTTAAATCTGAAGTTCATATAAGAGAATAATATGTGACGAAATGTTAGGTGCTAAAAAAACTGTTTTTACAATATAAGGCTTAGTAAAAGGAGTAATAATTATAAATATATTATTATTGCATAAACAATAATTATAATATAAAAGGGTTAAAAATAGGTTAATAATATTCAATATCAAGAATTGCAAAAGATGAGAAAGTGCTAAATAACAGTGAGTAAAATTTTAAAGAAGGACACACTTTGATTCATAAAAAAAAAAAAAAAAAAAAAAAAAAAAAAAAAAAAAAAAACATGGGGAAGAGCATTGTTAGATTTATTTAGAAAGCAAATATTAAAAAAAAAAAAAAATGAGCACCTTTTGGTCCAATGGGTAAGAGAGTTAAAATCAATGCAATAATATTCAATTAATATTGTTTAATATAACACAATAAATAAATTGAGTGGTATTGTATCATAATCACTGCCATATTTTTGCAACCAACTTTAGCGTCTATGTGTTTCCATACAGAGTAGATTAAAAGGCGCATGTAAAGAAGCGACAGTCATCTTGCGCACCAGTGAGTATTGGGTCGCACACTAACAACAACGCACAACTGGACACAAGGTGAAATGAATAGCAATCCGAATACTTATTATGCTTCCCAGTAGATGTAGCATCTGTAATCGAGTTGAAATTAATTTTACATTACATCAGGTTGTGCGATGGTGCTTTTGCAATAATACTCCGTACAACAACCCGCCGATGCGTTAAGTAACTAGCACTTTCATTATCTGCAAAATTTATTCTATCATATATTGATGAAATCTGTTCCAAAAATATCACGCTGCCACACGTAATATTGTTGACCACAAGTTGGTCCAGTGGCCAATGCACGTTGCAATGAGAAGTACGATAACAGCCAAATGAAAGCGCAGATAAACTTTAAGCTGTATATATATACATATATACATATATATATATATATATATATATATATATATATATATATCATTAATAGGCAAAATTACTAAAATCAATATAGAAAATTTAAAATCATGGCTCTGTGGAAACTGAGGAATTAAAAAAAAAAGGCGAAATATCTTAAATTCACGCACAGTTAATATTTAATGGGAGAAAATTAACATTTATATTTGTATAAACAGAAATATGTAAACACTTTCTTAGTTCTTTAATAAATTGTTAATAAAATAACATTCATTAATATAAATTACTTTTGAAATAGACATTACTCACTGTAAAAGAGTATAAATGTTTCTAGATATAGCAAACTATAAGTATAGACAAAAATAAAACTAAAATAAATACACTGGTGTCCAAAATTAAGAACCAGTCACAAAATGCTAACTTTTAAGTAAGCGAATACTCAAAAGGAAAAAATATAATTCAAATAATTACTATCCCTACAGCACAGCTAGTCCATATAGCATCTCATTCATGTCACACATGGTCACAAGTGTCACAGCCACTACGGTGAAACAAAACATAGGAAATTCCACACGTCTCATTATGAGTCTCAAATGATCACTATATGTGACTCCACTGAGACGTCAATGTGACTGCTGCTTTGTGACGAGTCACCAGGTGACTTTATAATGTAGGTGCATTGTGACTCTCGTGTGACTATCATTTTTAGACTCAATTTCAAAGTCATCATGAATGTTGCATTATGATAAGTCACAAAATAATATCACATTATAGTCACATGGTGACTTTTCACAAAGGAGCACAATGGTGACTTCACAGTAGTCTCTCTGTCACCTGAAAGTCATCATGTGACTTTAATGTGACATTATTTGGTAACTTATCACAATGCAGCGTTCACGATGACTTTGAAATTGAGTCTGCAGATGACAGTCACATGAAAGTCACAATGTAACTACATTGTAAAGTCACATGGTGACTCGCCACAAAGCAGCAGTCACAGTGACGTCTCAGTGGAGTCACATATAGTGATCATTTGAGACTCATAATAAGATATATGGAATTTCTTATTTTTTTTTTTCTTCACCGCAGTGACTGTGACACTTGTTACCATGTGTGACATGAATGAGATGTTATATGGACTTGCTGTGCTGTATAGATAGTAATTATTCGAATTATATTATTTCCTTTTGAGTATTCGCGTACTTGAATATTAGCATTTTGTGATTGGTCCTTAATTTTGGACATCAGTGTATAACGAAAATATAATATTACTTTTCCTGAGTTATCCATGACTTCAAAAATAAAACTTTCTTCGTCAGAAACCGATAGATTTCGGAAATTTCAAGTAGCATTTCTGAAATAATAGTTTTTCTTTATCTACAAGTTTCAAAAAACTGAAATTTATCGAGTAGTTTTTAATGTGTATTAATTAGTTTTCTCAACGCTAAATACTGGTTTTTCAAATGATTCCAATTGTCAAGTATCATTATCATGTTCAGCAGACAAATATGCAGAATTATAATTAATATTAAAAATGACGTTGTTTCGTTATCAGGACTCGCACCGTTCCTAAAATTTTCGCACTATGATATCAGTATTCTAAATAAGAATCCTTCGTGTTAGATACCATACCCTTAGGATCTATAATAGAATTATATAAAAAAGAATACGTTTTAATTTAGTGGTAGTAAAGTGCGAAAATTTTATGAACGCTGTGAGCCCTGCTTTATTCTAACACTTATAGATAATTTTACACTGATGAAAATTTGGAAAATGATAGCATCCAAAAAATATTATACTGTGAAATCTATCTGTAAACTGTAGAAATGCTTCGCAAAAATCTCTTAATTTCTGAAGTTTTTGGAAAATAAAAGAACGCTTTTCAAAATCGTGAATGTTTCGGAAAAAAGTTATTTAATTTTTTCGTAAAGTTTTGCAAGATCCTGAAACTTTTTTCTCTTTTACAGTGTATGTATATGCAGAGAAAAAAAATCGTACATATGAGTTTAAACTAAATTAAGCCTTACAATAACATTGTAACAAAATGAATCTATTTGCTTCACAAAAGACGTAATGTTAATTTCGTTCATAAGTCATTTCGTTCAAATTTACATTTTATTAAAAAAATAAAATTGTAATATTCTTAATTTTCCGAACGTGTCATATTTCAATCCTCAAATTGCATAATTTCAACCAATTCAATTTAATAATTTCTAGAGAAGATCTTCAAAAAGAAATTGTTTAAATGTATAATACGATTATATTGCTTATTCGAAAAACAAATATCTGAATTTCTATTCATAAGAAAACATAGAACTTGATTGCTAGATGCCAAAACTAACTGAACATGTTTTTAGAATACACAAATATTCACTTCTGCTGATAATATTGTGAGCTATTATCAAAATTTCAGATCTTATATTATTTCGTTAAATAAGAGAACTCTATCATTACGTTTCTAAATTAAAGGATATTTTTAAGATTGTGCAAACATTTCTATTTCGATATACAAAATGAAATAGAAATGAATAAATACACAATTTGCTACAAAATCAAATTACATAGACGAATGTAAAACAAAATTCTGTGGAAATAACATGAAATAAATTTATAAATAAAATTCATGGAAATATATAATTATATATGTGTGTGACTGTGCATTTATAGGATAACTTAAGACATACAAATAAAAGAATAAGTAAATATTTATTTATTTTTTCATTTTTTATCGTTGTTCACCTTCCTATTTACTGTTTTTTTTTTTTTTATTTAAATTCATCTTCTCTTTCTAATAGCCGATAAAAAATGTGAGGACTTGTGAAACTATTTCTACTGCTTAAATAATTTTTATATATATATTGGCGAGTAGAAATCGGGATGTGTTGACCCGTTTTTCATAGAAATTCAAGTACATAGAGCCGTCTCAGAGTGTGAAAAAATACAGAAGTGGAATTACGATGGTAGAGTGCTTAACTTTGCTCTGTTTAAATTTGCATTGTGTATTTGTTCTCTGCGGGCTGAAGTGAAACATTCTCCATGCTTGATGACCAAACTTTCAGAGAATCATTCTTGAGCAAAATCGTTATCGCACTACATTTTTTTAAGAACAGCTGTAGGGCGAGATTCGTGTTGTGATTACAGTTTGATAAGCTTAACATAAGTGATAGTGCTTTTAAAGCCCAATCATACTAGAAAAAAGACAAATCTTTCAGCATTGCATGAAACTTGTGTCGATAGAAGAGGGTGGAAATACAGAAATGCAGAATGCTTTCTAAGTGTTTCACAGAATCTGTTGAATTCCCTTTAAGAGTGATTAAGAAAAAGATGAATTAATTGGTGTAGCAGCCGTATCGAATTACACCACTTCCTCTGTTACGCTATTGATTACGCTACGTGCAACACTCTTAAGCATTTGCCATTTGTAATTGCAAAAGTTACAAGTAATGCTTCACCCACGGAATTCAAATCCCATGGGTGTCGGTGATATTTATGACGGCTGATTATCTGCACGAGGGATATAGGCCCTATGAGGAGTGCCCTCCGTGGGGGTCTTTTTAAGTGAACCTAGCCCGTATTATGCAAGGTTTCCCAAGGTTCGATGAAAACCACGAAAACTTCTAACGGTTAGGCCGACGGGCGCGATTGGGTTCGAACTCAGCACTTCCCGTCTACCAGTTTCGAGAGCAGAACCTCTCAGACACTGATGGGGACAAATCGCATGGGAAACACTGAATTAATAAAAGCTTGAATTGTACATCTTGAGTTTAAAGATTAACTCGAATAGGAAATGTAACTGCGCTTTCAATATATTCATCGTGTAAACTTCTCAATTATTATTTGTCTTTTTATCTTGCTTTCCTCTTGTCTCATCCTACCATCCTCGCATCTGCTCCATTCTGCCTTTTTCACCTCTATTTCATTCCGTGTTGTTCTTGTTCTCAAAATGATAAAGTATCTTATTTACTTCCGATTAGTAAAGATATTTTAATTGATATATATATATATTTTTTTTTTGCGGTTTTCTATGGTCTATTTCAGAATTTTTTTAATGTGTTAAAAAATATATATATATATATTTATTTTTTTAAATTATATATATTTTTTTATGTGTGTGAGCGTGTATAAGTGCATGTATATATGCTTAGACATTGTATAAACATGTAATAGAAAAAAAATACTGGGTATCATGCATTTAACATAATAAATTTTCACATATTGCATCATCATTTCATGATATATTTTTCTATCTCAATTTTCCTCATTGCTTTTTAAATTTATTTATATAATACAAGGCTAAACTTTACTATCTCAAATATTCCTCATCTTTTTAAATGTTATTTATATTCTCATTTTTTTATATTACAATTTTTGTCTTTAAAACGTTAATTTAATCAATTGCCCTTTTATTTATTTTTATATAATTCTTTATTTCTTTATTTCTTTATTTGTATTAATTTATTCCTTTTCTTACTTTTATTTTGTATTCGCTCAGTACTTATTAAGTTTATTCCTATTTTTTCATTATAATTTAACTAAAAGTTAATATAAGTCTTTTCTTGATTTCTTCAATCATTTTCATTCATTTTATTTTTTATTTTTATTTTTTTTGGTGGCCTTAAGATGGCAACTCTAAACATTATTGTTATTAATCCAGTTCCAATTTAAATTTTTCATTTCTCACACCAGATGGCAGCACAGTTATGGGTTTCACTCGGATGCTCAACTGTAGACCACATGTTAAAATAGTCTTAACATTGTTTTCCATGCTGATATGCAGTAGTTTTGACTCTTAGTATGTCATTCAAGTATTGTGCTCTAATATTTTTAATATCCTGTATGAGGTGTATCTTTCTTTGGATCTCTTAGCTTTTTATTATCTATTTTCTGTAATGCTTACGTTATAAGGAGCTAAATTTTGTCATTCAGGCTTCTATGAATGAACTCACAAGCTCCTCTGATGATTCTGTGAGTCATTCAAAGTTTCTTATTTTACACAGTGGTTTCATATGTTCATTTCTTCATCTTTAGAACTTCATCCATTTCTTCATATATTTGTGATTTCAAATTTATTATATATATATATATATATATTCTTAATTTATTTACTTTTATTAAACTAATAATCTATATATGATTCTGCCCATTTAAAACTAATATAAACTTAAATTATATCATAAAAAACTTACTATTCTAAAAACAAAATACAAGTTATATAGGTTTAAAAAGCAAAAAATAAATTTTGTTATCAGCGAAAGACCTTAAAGATAACCCTGCTGATTTATGAAAGTAGTTTATACACTTTAAAAATGTTTAGTGTATATTTTAGTCACTTTTACAGTATCTAATTACTATTTTTTAATGATATAATCCTGTGCGCGCATGGTCCTTAATAATAAGTTTCTCAAATATGGACAAATTAACTGCGTTTTATAAATAATTTTTATTGAAGAATGGTGCGTTTAACGTCTGAAACATTCTACACGTCCATTTTTTTAATCATTCAACTTCAATTAACATAAATCCAGAGAACACGATTATTATGGCTATAATGCAACTATGGTTTAGAACAACAGATCGATATAGAACGGCATAATCCACTCTAAAATTTTCCGAGCGAAGCAATTCCTTATAAACCGTTTTCTTTTAGAATTTGAACTACAGGATTAGCGAGAAAACTCTCCGTACAGAAAAAACTAATTCAATCAACTTATAGGAGTTTCGGGACCTCAATCACAACTCCTTAATTTATCGTTCTCTGTAACACTATAATGTTCTAATGTCACATAGTGTCCATATGTTGGAGAATATTACATAATCAATAACATTCTTCAGTGGAATCATAAAAACTAAAATCTCCATATTCAATAACATTTCCTAATTATTAATTTTCCATAGCTCGCATATGCCTGCGTGAAGTTTGTCGACCATAAAAACAACGAAAAGCTTAGTTTCTGACTGCATCCATCAGCTTTTATCGATCAAGGTACAAGATCACAAAGCCACGTAATTTCACGAATGTTTTTGTCAATCAAGGTGCTAGCCGGAACTCTTGTTTTAATGGAAAAAAATGGCTTAAATAGCTTAAGCGAAATTTTATGTAATATGGGCCGAAATAAGAATCCCGAAGTTTACAACTAGTCTTACGACAGAAAACAGAATACTCTAAAACGGAATAAAATTTGTTACAAGAAAGCTAATATACAATTCTTAGGAACAATGAAATCTTGAGTTATGGAAAGAAAAAAGATAGGTCTTTTAAAGTGTGACTTAGTGATTTAAATGGAAAAATAATATAATTTTAAAATGGGTACATATATATTTATTTATTTACCTATCTATAAATATCCCGAATACATTTCACATATCTGTCTCATGTGAGAAATCAATCCACGTGATGTTTGTCTGTTTGCGAAAAAATCACTCTCTATCCAATATCTTTGTATCAATATCAATCAAAATTTAATGTATCTTTCATCCACCTCTTTAAGTTTAATGTTAATGTCCTCTATGTCTCTTTGAAAATACTAAACTTTGAAAAAACTAAACTATTTATTAACATTAAACATAATATATATATATATTAAATGCTTATAAAGTATCTCAAATATAAATTTTATTTATTCATAGAAATATTTACGGTAAAAATATAGATATTTTTTAATGACACAGGCATTTTTTTCCGTATTCATTTTATTCCCTTTTACAATACAATTTATATGCCTGCATCTCCTTTGGGACAAACATAAACTGATTACATCTTTATTTTATCTCCTGTTTAAAGTAAGAGAAACACAAATCTTAAAGTATTTTAACGTAATAGAATTTATTCTAAATTTAATTTTATAAATTCTATTCCACGTACAAATATTGCCCGGAAAATCTAATTCCTCCAACAAAGGGGATTCGTAGCTTCCATAAAAAGGATGAAAATGCAAAATTTTCTTATTACATTTTATTATTTCTTACATTATTATATATTTCTTATATTTTGTTTCGTGTTTTTCGAAATTTGCAGGCCTAATTTTTAACGTTATTGTTTTATTTATAATAAATTAAAAAATACTAATAAAAATTTATAATAAAACTATAAACCAGTGGCAATGTCTTTCAAACAGATTTAATTTTCTACACACATATATATAACTTAAATATACATTAAAAATAAAAATGATGTGAATGAAAATAATATGATAGGCGCTATAGCTGCTTTTTGGTTTTGGTTTTCTTCTTGAAGTTCAATCTGTTAGTATTTCTTTAATGTTTTGTTGTTTATGTTAAATTTCATTTTAATTATGGCGTGAAATTCTGGATCTGCGAAATACGTATTAAGCATAATGTACTCTCTCTCTCTTTCTCTCTCCCTCTCTCTCTATATATATTAAATATACTTTTTAATTCTGAAACTAAAACTATTAATATTATGATTTAAGAGAAAGATTTAGAAATATCATTTACTAACAGAAGATCTATGAAAGCTGAAAGAGTAGTAATCAAATATACCTCGCAACTGCAAATTACAGCAAAAATGGTAGATAGGTTGCAGCATACCTACTATGAATCTACAGCATTTTTTACCCACTATTACTTGATATTATTGTCTTGATCAGAGAAAGGAGTTAGTAATAGCCGTTAAAAAATATTGTATGCGGTCAATTGAAAATAAAGAAAAAGTGGCGTTTCATGAATTCCTGTCAAACTGTTTCTGAAAAATTATGTAAGTGTAGGATATTTACATTCTTTAATTTCGTAATTGCTTGATTTTATCACACCATATAAATATTCAAGCAATAAACATAAAAAGAAAACAGCAACCCGAAACCAAAAATTTTTACCCAATTATCTTTCTATGCATATATAAATAAACAATTGTGTCGATACAAATAATTCAAGAGGTATTTTCTAACTTTTTCAAATGCTTTCTTAAAGTATTTTTAAAAAAAATGTAATTTAAGTTTATCAAAACTCTTTTTCAGAGTAAGCTATGAATTCATCGTATTATCCATCATAATACATACTTTATTGTCCATTACGTATAAACCGTTTAATGGAGTTCCATTGTCTGCAGTAAATTCTTTGAGACATATAAATGGCATACGTGATACTATTCTACTAATAGTAGATAGTAATACAGTTCTCTGATCGTATTCTGTCGTCCGGTTGTTGTTCCAGGTAACTTGATAGGAAGAGCGTTTGAAATTAAAGCCAAACGCCATGATTTCGCCTGTCAGTCTGGACACTTTTTCATTCACTTGGGAAAATGTTATATCGTATGACTCTTTTTTTTATGCTAGAACTGGCACATTATTAATAAAAAATTAAAAACATTGTTTACTATTATTTCCTAAACGTGCTTGAGTGCACTAAATAAATTATATTTCATACTTACAGATAATTAAGAACAACAAAGTTAGTGATTATAAAATATCATCAATATTACAGGCAGCACACTACAATTAAATAAAATGTAAAAAAATAATAATAAATACTAAAAACAATTAAAATGATTTTTCAGATTCTATAGAATCCCTCATCAGCAAAATCCTAACTCAAAAGATATAAAAAGCTGCTAATATTCAAACTACAGTAAACGTTGCATCAAGTTGTTATGGTGAAAATTGTAGTTAATCTAATACTAAGTATTCCATTGGTAGCGATGCAGCTTCGTTAATTGTTCAGTCAGTAGATCTAGTGTACCGTGCTTCTAAGAAAGTTCGACTTCTGTAACTGACGTAGAATCCGAATGTGAAACGTGATTTTTAATTGTTTTTATTATTTTTTAACATTTAATGTAATTATAGTGTATTGTCTGTAACCTTGATGATATTTTGTAATTATGAATTTGCCACACGGAGTCCTTTTGTTTTTATCATAGAAAGTTACTGCTGTTGACATTTTGATCACAATTTGAAATATTGGTACAGACCATATAAAACACATTTCATCTAAATTTAGATTTCATCTTCATTGCGATTGTTAGTATTTCAATTTGTATTGATAATAAATGGCAAGCATACCGATTGGTATTATTTAGCGACATACAATGATTTGCACTGAAGCTAATTTAACTAAAACATTGACTTAATAGCTTCAAAGAGAAAATACTGATAATATTTTCTGACATTTTATTGTCAATTAACTTAAATTTTGTTTGTTTTTCAGTTATATAGCATATTTGCAACCTATGGGTTTTTTTCTAGCTCTGTTCATATCATATAAGCGATAAATTTATTTTGATATTTCATTATAGATTTTTACGATCTGTCCTTTGTTTCTAGTTTCCTCAGTTTCTAGTATCTACATAAGTTTTCTTAAAATTAAACTATTATAGTCGCTCTGTTTATATATATGTGTATGTGTGTGTGTGTGTGTGTGCCTTCAACATAAACTATGAGATATCCCATCGTAATTTTAAAAATATTTAGATTTCTATACTCTAAATTTATAATATAACTCTTTTCCAACCAATATATATATATATATATATATATATAATTTCATATGGTGCATATTTGAATCTGTGTTACGCTCCTTAAATGTAATTGCGTTCCTATAATTCTCAATTTGTTTTAAAAATTATCATTACCGTAATTTAAAAAATAAATACATTAAAGTTCGTTTGAAGATATCTTATGTTTATAAAGTAGGTTTTGTTTGTCGATTTATTTTTTACTTGAGGGCAATCTTTATTAAGTGCGATTAACAAACTTTATTTTTTATTTTTCATTGATCTTTTATGAATAATATAAATATATACAAATAGGGAAAATAAGAACTAATGTTCTTAAAGCTCGATTAACACACATTTTTACTATTTAATACAAGTCTAAGAATAAAACAAATATCTGCAAATGGAAAATTTAAGAACTAATGTTGCCGAAAATTGCTGCTGTTTTATGAAATAGTTCTATTCTAACTATTCCTAATTCTAACTATTGTTAACTATTTCGTATGAAATAGTACCTATTACATTCTCCCCTACATTGGAATTTCTGAAAAAAAATTGCAGATCTACACCGATCATGACTCCCAGAACCCAAAACCACCCTCAGTAAAAAAATTTATATATATCTATCTACCTATCTGTATATATATATATATATATATATATATATATATATCACTTTCTTCTGGACACGATAACTTCCACAGTTCTGCACAAATCTCTTCCAAAATGATACATAAAATCAAGGGTCATAAAATCTCGGTCAAGTTCGTTAATGGGCAAAATCAGACCAAGGGGATGGAAATAGGGAGGATGAACCGAAAAGGTGAAAACCGGAAATACCAAATAACTTCTTAATTTTATACATATCAAATCAGTTTAAAGTTTTTATTAGTTCTAAAAATAATGCCAATGTATCACAGATTTTTGATAAAGTTAAAATTGGGCTCAAGGGACGCAAAAAATGGGGGTTTTGAGAGAAAAAAATTCATAACTTCGTTAATTCTCAAGATATCAAATCTCCATGAATTTATCATATATCTTCTTAATATTGTCTACAACATTTACACAGATAAGTTTTTGATAGGACCAATTCTTACAGCAAAAAAAAAAAAAAAAAAAAAAAAAAAAAAAAAAAAAAAATTAAAAATACATTGCGGTTGATTAAAAATATCATCTTATTAAGGGTGTTTTCAAATCTAAACTGCTTATTTTCTTACTCATTTATAAATTCAGTTTATTGTTCCTCTTCACCCCTCCTACCTACACTGTAAATTGGACTATTTTACTGTTTCCCCTCCCGCTCTACTGTAGTATGGACTAGCCTGGTTGTCCAGCCGAGGACGAAAGTACGAGTAAGAAGTGTCTGCACGCAAAGCTGCGCTGATGGCGATCAGGGTTTGATCGAAAACGCTCTGCGTGAATATTGTGAACGTTTTTAAAGTTTTAAAAAGTATAACATGTAGTAACATATTTTATATTGTGACATCTTTTATAGTAAATGCACCTTTTAAGCAACTTTTTCTTTAATTTTATTTCACTATGGTTCAAGGTGAATGTGACATTTCCAACGATATATGTTTATTCATATATACATTTTGTGGAAATAACTCATGTTTTATTAATATTATTTAAAAAACATTGGTTTCATTTTGTTGGCTTATGATTAGCATTTCGGGTTCAGTTCCATAGATTCACGCCCCACCAGTGGCCAAGAGGTTCTGCTCTCGAAGCTGGTAGACGGGAGGTGCTGGCTTCAAACCCAATCGCGCCCGTCGGCCTAATCGTTCGGAGTTATCCGTGGTTTTCTTCTAACCTTGGTTTTCATAGCGTTAATACGGGTTAGGGTCCCTTAAAAAGACTCCCACGGAGGGTACTCCCTCCCCCTTAGGGCATATATCCCTCGTGTTGGTAATTCGCCGTCATAAACACAACTAACCATCCATAGATTCTATTAGTCAAACATTTGATAGAAATCTTCACCTTATCTTAAAGCAGATTTTATACGATGAAAGAAGGTGAATGTTGTTATTAGTAACAAATGAAAAAAACCTCAAAAGTTGCTGGCTATGCACGTAGCATCTAAAAAGCCAGCTTCTAAAAAGCATCTAAAAAACTTGCCGCAAGTGGATTTGTACCTTGTATTTTATTAGCTGTTTGATTATTTTTTATTCCGATACAAAACCATATATAAGAAATAGTTAACGCTTGCGAATGAAAATATAAAAAATATTTTCAAAGTACTAGGGATAAGATTACAGAATATGAAAATATGATCATCAATCAACAGAAAAAAGAATATGCATTTAAAAGAATAAAACAGCGTAATTTAAGTGTGGTTCATTTTTATTTTTATCTGGGATTTTCTTTTTACCATCAGTATTTTCACACACTTAAATATAATTTATTATTTTTGTAGAAATATTTAAGATTTCAGTTATCAAGAATTGGTTCAAAACGTTTAAATATTAAAATACAAACAATCATTTTTTTTCAATGTGAACAAACATTCTAACAAATGAAAATTATATTTACTTACTGTTCGATGATTTACGAGAACCATATATTACGTACTTTTAAATGTACAATTTTTGTAGTTTTTTTTTACTCTCCTTTTACTTACAAATCTTATCTTTATGCATTGTTTTGAAGTGGGAGCATCTATACAATTTTTAACGAAACTAATTTTAATTTAATTGACTGAAGTTCTTGACATAAAATTTGTGACGGAAGAATTCCTGTCTAAAATGGGATAGATGCAGTATAAAATTCCTTAATAGTAAATCGATTCAATTTTGTCTTATTACTGTTTAAAATATATTTAGTTATGATCTTTTATAATATATTCAAAATAATTAAATTAAAAATTCCCTTTTCAAACCCTTTTTCGGACTTTTCAAATTTTCATTATAATAACAATAATCCGAAAAAATAAACGAAATAAATATTTGAAAATTTTCAACCTATAAAATTATTTCTTAGATTTTCATTTGTAAGTGGCAACTATTCCTTATATATGTTTTTGTATGAGAAAAGGTTTTAAAAATGAAATTTTTATTTCTATTATTTTGAATCAATTATGAAATATCGTAACTAATTCTATTTAAAACAGTTAACAAGACAAAATTGTATCGATTTACTCTTAAGCAAATTTATGTTCCATGTATTTTATTTTCCACAGAAACTATTTCACCAGAAATTTTATGTCAAGAACTTCAGTCAATTAAGTTGAAATTAGGTTCGTTAAAAATTTCATATATTTTCTCACTTCAAAACACTTTACAACGTTAAATGCTATTATAAAATTCAATGATCGGAATTTTTCAAATTTTATTAGCTATTTCGCTTTATAATGCTTAGTAATCAGAGAATTTTAAATTTGTTTCCCCTAAAATCATTTACGGCATATTCATTTCCATAGATATTTCTGAAGTATCCTTTTGATGTTTTCTACTATGGAGTTTTATTACAATACTTCAATAATATACTTGATATTTGAAACTTAAAATTGATAATTAATTTTCTAAATTGAAAGTCTAGGCTCATCTTAATTAATGTAAATTAAAATTAATTGAATTAATTTCCCAACTGATTATTATTTTTTAAATTGTTTTTAAATAAAACAGAAAGTATATAGCGACGTACCGTTAAGAGTAAATCAATATATATGCATGTCATTACTTTTTCCAATAAAGTAACAAAATGAAGTTTTAAACCTCACTCATGAATAAATAAGTATTCATTTCGTATATAAGAAATTCGATAAAATATGTTATTTATTTCAAAAGTATTTAATTCTGTAATAAACTGAAAGATGAAAAGTATCATGAAGGAAGGATAAAGTGACCAACCTAAGGTTTGGTGAATTTTTACGATACCTTTTTAAACAGTAAAGTTTTAGAAACAGATACCAATAGTAACTATAATAAGTTTAGTTTCGATTGCTATTTTACTTTTTTTTTATTTATTTTAAAATGTATACGTTACTTTTAAAGAAAAATTACAACCTGACCATTTCCCACGCCTTAGCTGGGTAAAATGGCCATCATAGATTTTTGAGCAAATCAAATTGATTCAGGATGTATATTTAATCAACACAAGCTAAAGTAACACACATTAAGAATAAATATTACGCTGCGTAATATTTTAAAATTATTAAATCGTTACAAAATAAAGTAAACAATAATAAGTATCAATCTGACAAATGGAGGAATTCAAGTGTGCCTCCAGTAGAAAGCCAAATACAACTGTTAAGAGTAAGCATTTCTCTGCAGAAGTTATTAACCCGACATGTCTTCTTTCTTTCAAAGAAAATTATTTTAATAAGTATTTTGTTATGAAGAATGAATAAAAAATAGTTTCCGGGCAAAGTAGCCAACTGGACATTTTGCCCTATGTTTTTGTGGCCACTTTTTCCGGAATGATGCCATTATAAAAACTGTCGGGTAGCATCTAACCTACATGACTTAGCGTTTCTAAACACATATCATTTGAAAGGTTATTTCACACTGATCAAACAGAATAAATGAAATAATTATAACGCTACGTATTATTTAGTTACGATGTAGAAATTACACCACTTGGCTAAATAAAATAAAATAAAAAAATTCCTGACGGCTCGGCCTACAGGCGGGGGTAGATTTCGAAGTTAAGTAATAACTTCAGCAACAATAACTAAATCAAGATTAGAGATAAACGCAGTTTAACAATGTTACCTGGCCGCTTATGACGTATTTTTAGTTTCATTTTTCTGAGAGTTCGTTTTATCAGAATCATATAAAGACGGTATTAAAAAAATATTTTTCCACGGTCAACAACTCGAAATTTTCTGACTAATTTTTAAAAGTAAAAACTTGAAACTTGCTGATATGATTTTTTTTTTCAAGAGAGGTATAAGCTACCCGTCTTTTTATTTGTCGTTCAATTAATTAGAACTTGATTTATAATTATTTTCTCTGTACGACCATTTTTTTTTTTTTTTTTTTTTTTTTTTTTAAGTTTCTAGAACTATCGCTTCCCAAAATTCGGTTCAAAATGCCCACTTTGACAACATTTTTTAAAATATATTCTGTCTTTATCAAAAATTGATCAATACAGCACATTATATAGTTTTTGAATAAGAGAATCTGCCAATTGGATGGATTTGAGAGCAAAAATGATTTTAATAATGAGTCAGAAAGTAAGCCGTTTGGATTTGAATACACCCTTAATACGAGAATTTTTTCGTCAAAACCTATTTTTGTTTAATTTTGTTTAAGATTTTTTAATTAAAAAAATTATTTATTTTTAATATTTTATATTTTTTGCTGTAAGAGTTGATCTTATCAAAAACTTGTCAATATGAAAGTTGTAGATGATATTGAGAAGATGTATAATAAATTTAAGCGGATTGGATATCTTGAAAATTGACGAAGTTATGAATTTTCTTCTTCTTCAAACCCTGTTCCCATTTATTTTCGTTTTTATTTTTTTATTCAGTAAGAGTTGGTCCTATCTAAATTTGTCAATATAAAAGTTGTAGGTAATATTAAGAAGATTTATAATAACTTTAAGTGAATTTGATATCTTAAGAATTGACGAAGTTATGAATTTGTTTCTCCCTAAAACCATATTTTTGCGCCTCTTCAGCCCATTTTTAATTTTATCAAAAATCTATGATGCATAAATTTTTGGCCCTTTTCCTAAAAGTAATAATAATTTTAAAATGATTTGATATGCATAAAAATTAACAAGTTATGGTTTTTTTCCGATTTTCAGAAAACTCCTTCCTATTTCCACCCCCTTGGTCCGATTTTGGCAATCAACGAACTTGACCGAGCTTTTCTACCCCTTGATTTTATATATCACTTTGAACAGATTTGTACAGAATTACGGAAGTTATTGTGTCCATAAAAAAGTTATATATATATATATATATATATATATATATATATACACATATATATATACAGATAGATTAGGTAGATAAAAATTTTGAACTGGAGGTGGTTTTGTGCTCTAGGATTCATGATCGACGTAGATCGCAAAAATTGTTCAGAAATTCCAACATAGGGAAAATGCAATAGGTAGTATTTCTTACGGAATCTATCTAAAATGCGAATAAACAATAAAATAAGTTTAAGACTAAAAAAAGTAGTCTAATACTACCAGCATCTGTGACGACTGTTTCGCGCAGTTCCTGCGTGGCGGGCACTATACAGCAGAAAAAAGTCAAATGGCCCATTTTCCCTCACTGGCTTCTTTACCCGTCTTTCCCTACTTGCATATCTACGGTTCGAATTAAATTAGGGAGTTATTGTTACAGAAAATTTTAAAATAAAATCTATGTAATTAAAAACATTAATGATAAAAACAGTTCATCGATGAATTATATACAAATTAAAAATATAAACATTACATATTTGTTTTTGAACTTTGCTAAAAGCAGTTTAATATGGAAACACTAAAAACTTAAAGTCAAACGTAAAAAGTCAAATTCTTGCAACAATTTCGGTTAAAACTTTATAGCCATCTTCATAAATATTCAAACACATGACTGGTAATGTTTTCAGCTTGATGAAACGAAGTCGAGATAGGAGGAGGGAACAATAATGGAAAACCAAGAATGAAAAGAAGGGGAAAAATTCACATATTACGCTGGAACAATCTATCAATGAAAACATGAAAATAAGCAAATTAGACGGTGAAAAAGAGATTAATATTTGTATTCACCATCTACCTCAAACAAGAAAAACTTATTTAGAATGCGCAAATGGTATGTATTTATTATTAATCTGACTGGACTTCGCCTTGATCAGGCTTTATCAGATTTATCGTGAATTTAATTTAAGCGTTCGATCGAGGTTTTCTGGTTGAATTAGGTGGTGAATTTTCCGAAAGGCTTATAGACCCAAATAAATCGATAAACATTTGAACTTAACGTAATCTTTTAAACAGATTAATTTGCTTATTTTCACTTTTACATCGGTAGATGGATCGAACTTGGATGGGTTTTGGATGGTATTATGTATATTTTTCCCCTCTTTTCCTTCTTGTTTATCCCTTCGTGTTCGCCGCCCCTTCTATAGCCCAGTTACAAAAATCAGCAGTGATATACTTGAATGTCCCTGATTATGGCCATAGAGTGTTACTTGAAGCTGTTGAAAGAAATTGAGACTTTAATAAATTTTTATTTTTCCATTCTACACAGCTTTTAGCAAAATACAAGTACAACTATGTACTATTTTTATTTTAAATTTATAAAATCTATGTCTTTGTATACTATGTCACATTATATACTACGTCACATTATATATTATGATAATTACATACATTATCAGGCTCAATATATTTCGATCATTTTTCTGTAATTTTTAAGTGTATTTTTATCATCTAACATTGTTAGTGTTATTTTCAACTCCAACCAATTTCAAGCACGATCCTTCGTTTAGTATAGTAAGTGCTTTACACAGAGCATGAGATAAAAAAATCCTCTGTATTTTTTAATTTAATAAAGGATAAATACAAACTAATGTAAATAGATTCTTTTCACAAAAACACACACAAAAAAAAAAAAAGATTGTTAGTTTGATCTGAAAAAAAAAATTCAATGGCTGGAGAATATTTATTGCAAACATAATGTATTTATAGATACAAATTCCGAATTTTATACCATAGAATTGTATGTAGCAGATTACAAGTTGAGTAAATTCTAATAATATTAAATATTCATTCTATTCGAAAATTAAGTTAAAGTAAATTTTGATTAATTTAGTTCTGAAGCAAACGAAAAAAAAAATCTTTTAATAGTGTATTTTTCTCCTTCTGGTTAAATAGGCATTAATAAAAGTAACTTTTCATATCCTTAAATGTGTTAAAGCAGCAAATAAATTTAGACCAAATATTAAATGGAAATGGGAAAAAATCGAAAGACTTCTTTGAAAATATTTATGAAAAACATTTATGCTCACTGTGAAAAACGCGAAGTTTTCGTAAATTCCTTTTGAAGTTCCAAATGTATTTAATTGATTTTTCAGAAAATTGCTCTCCACTTAAACAAAACAAAACAAAAGGTGAAAGACCATTACTCTTTAAGAAAAGCAATTAAATTTAAAAACCACAGAGTGGATCATTTTATATTTCTGAGTTTGAAATTCGCTGAACACAAGTTTAGAAAAGATCAGATTGAAATCCTAAGTAAATTTACTCAATTTCTATTTAACACAGTTTTCCGTGGTTTTCTTTTAGGATTATGTAAAATGTATAAAACATTCACTACCCACCTACCCATTTCCACTATATACGCATTTTACTTTTAATATATAGGGTGGCCATAATTAAAACAACCCTACTTTGACCTCTCTATATATTGAATTACTCAACGAGGCTAACGAAAAATACAGGCTACCGCGGTGAATATAACTTGTCTATTTTTATAGACCGCTAGAATAACGTGATGCTCTTTTCGTACGACTGCATTGGTGCATTCGATCATCACGTGTCTCCAGCGGTCTGTAAAAAAGGTACCTGGAATAAACCACGTATAGCCTGGTTTATTATTTATTATTTTATTTATTTATTTATTTTCGTTAGGCTCGACTACTCAGTTTATGACCTGCAACTTTTATGCATTTTCTATTCAAGACATGGGGAAACAAATTACGCGAAAAAAAATTAGTTTCAGAAACCACGGATAGATGGCGATGTACAACTGGTCATACACTGAAATGATACATCTCTACAAACATTATTTCAACGTTGCAAGGGTCTTATCTACTCACGAAATGCTGCTCCAATGTTGACTGTGGGCTACTTTTTTTAAAATTCAGAATACTTGATCGACACCACTTTTTTAAAATGCTAAAATTCTCTTGTTTTCGTCTTAATCAATATGTCATTAAATAAAAGGAATTTTCCCATTTCAAAAAAGTGATGCCAATCAAGAATTTTGAATTCTAAAAGAGTAACCCACTCTCAACACTGTGCTTTTTAAAATGTTTTCCTTCATGAGTATATAAAATCTGCAGTCTGTGGACAGCTTGTTCAAATGCAGATCTTAACTAGTCGACTAAGATGCTGCTCACAAGTAGAGTGATACCTTTTTTTCAGATATGACAAGATTAATAGAATTCCTCGATATACAAGATTTTTTAAGTGTCCCCACAACAAAAAATTCCACGGATTAAGATACGAAAAACAAAATGGGCACATTATCAGAAACGTGTGACTGGTTGCTTTGCCATTATTGAAATGTGGCAGAAGAAATAACATTCTCCCCAGTTTTTATTCTCTTTTATACCCAGAACATGGCTACAAAATATTGGTTTAGAAAAGTTTTGTGCTTACAAAAGAAAATAGGAGTTAAATGGCAGTTTAAGCTTATTATTATTTTTTTTCATTTGGGCAATAGAAATTAAAACGCAAAAAGTTTATTTTCCATGTATTCTGTCATTATTATTATTATTATTATTATTGTCTCTGTTTCCTATTTTATGTTGTACAATGCAATTTATCGGTTTGTCTGGAACTTTGTCTGCGGAATCCGTTTTCTCATGTTTTGAATAGTATGTATACACAAAATTTGAAGTCTTTATATTAATATATTTAGTTGCTTCAATATATAGGGAGGTCAGAATAGGGTTGTTTTATTTAGGACCACACGGTATATTTATTTCCTCATTAGTAAAATAGTAAAAAAAAGCTTTTTAAACGCGCGTCTATCTTTAAAATGCTACTAGATATCATTGGAAGTATTATACAATGCGGTTCTTATATAAGTAAGAAAAATAAGTGAGCAATTTACCCGTTCAAAATTAAAAATATAAAGCAATATGAACGTACATTAAAAATTCATTTATTTTGCCAAAATACAATGTGACGTTATCCAAGTCGCGCCTACATATTGCTGCAAAACATTGACATTAGTTTGAATATTTTAAGAAATTTTCAATAGATTTACTTCCCAGTGTGTAAAATGTGATGACTCGAGGGTAAGTACTAGAAGTGAGAACTCTTCCTATACATAAAACACTGAGTTACACGCTCATTATTTCTGGATGTAGCTGAATGTTGTATGCAATGTGTCAATGAACAAATTATTATGTATTTAAATACATTACAGGAATGTTATCGTATTTCAAACAAAACAAAGAAAATATGTTGAAAATACCGTTAACATATAAACTACAACATAACATAACATACCACTAAAGTTAAAATTAGGGCTTCAGCCCAGAATGAAAGCGAGTATTTTCATTAAATGAGTGAATCGGATTATGTGTCTCTACCTAACTTTTGTTTTTTTCCGCTCGGTAAAATGGTTAATCGTGTGAAATGGTTATGAAAAAAATGTCTCTGGCTCCCTTTCTTGCACGATATGTTTAGCATTTCAATTAACTAGCTATTTTGGAATCACACGTATATTTAATACGATAAAAAAAATCACAATTCCTCATTATAATTTATCTTCATTTCTTTTAATTATTTAGTTTTTGTTTTATATTTTGTGAATTCTTATGAAAGAATATAAATAAAAACAGGTTCTGTATTTAAAAGCTACTCTTCAAAGGAAATAAATTAAATGTAAATCGTAGAAACATCTCTTTACACTAGTACATTTCGTTGCAAAATATTTATGAACAAACAAGTCTACTGTTTGAAAATAACAAAAAATATTTCGTAAATTCGTTTCAGAGATAGAAATATTTTATATGATTTCTTGCAAAATTATCCCTTGCTTAAGCAAAACAAAATAAAAGATGAAAGATCTTTAAATTTCTTTAAAAGAAATTTAATTCAAAATCATCAGCGTGGGCCATTTATTGAATTTAAATTTCTGTTTACTAAAGTTTCGAAAAGAAAAACATTTCAACTATAAGTAAATGTATTCATTTCTTTTTTCAAAACAGTTATTCGAGATAATTTTTTTTAATTATGTAACAGGTAAGAAAAGCTTTCAACTGTAAACATTTTTCCGTTAAATAATATTCCTTTTGTTATGATTAAATTAAAAAAGAGAGTAATTAGTACCCGTCTATTTTTAATTTTTTTTTCTAAAAAGCATTGCGTTTACTACGCAGCTTTTAAAATATCTGAATAAATAACAAATTTAGGGGAGAGAAAAAAGACAAAAATAATTCAATAAATCAGGGTCGCTACTGATTTATTTTGTCTAAAATACAAGGCACACTGTAAAAAAGAGAGACGTTCCTTATTCTGAGAAAATACAATATAAATCAATAATCAAAAACATACTATAATATTCTATTTAACTTCATTTTATTTAACTTATTAATTATTTAGTTACCTACGATACGGAAATGCGTTCCTTATCTTTAGAAATCTCATAAAGTTATATTCTTTTCTAGATTTAAAGAAGAATTAATCAACTCGAAATTGCTTTTGCTCACTATGATTTTCGAAAGCGTTTCTGAGTAGATTTTATACTGTGTTAATCAGCTTTCTAAACATGGAATATAAATTTTTCGTATGATTTCAATTCCCAGAAAAACATTTTCATGTTCAACAAACATGCATTAGAGAGAAATGTGATAAAATAACAGAACACATTAACATTAACATCAAAATTATTTTTTGTCTACATGCATAAATTTAATTACGCAGCTAAAAATGTTTAATCCATTCGGGACCATGGGTACATATATGCACCTTCAAAAAAAAAAATCATACAGAATTTGTTTAGGCACCAGTAAAAAAGAAAAGTAATATTTGCTTCCTTTAATTAGAACATTTTCTTGATTAATTAACTAAAGTTAACTTTAAAAAAAAGTGGTGCCAACCGAATAAAATTTGTGGAAAAGCTGCAGGTCTCGAAGGGGCTAAATGGAAATTGATAGTATCCTGAAAACTGATTTTCCGGTTGAGGAAACTAATTCATGCATAAAAAACCTCGGAGACGTTTCCAAAAAATCAGTAGCAACAAAAGAAAAATATTTCTTATTTTATAATGTTCATGCAATTTTCTAAATTTCATTGATTTTTGTTGTTTTTAGAGATAAAAAACCCTTTTTGGAATCGTTGGTATGTAAGAAGATGATATTGTATTATTCTCTGATTGGATATATTATATTTTCCTACATTTAGAAACATTTCCCTTTTTTCACAGAGTACTGCACTCTAAATCGAACCTCAATATTTATTCCTAGTATTTACATTGATACACATATTTTTACGAGTTTTTCAACAGAATTACTTTGCTGTATGTAGGATGTGATAAAAATACAAGAAATGATAGGAAATGCCGGTTGTCTATACTAATCAAAGGTACACTATTTGATTTTATGTTTTGGAATGTAGCTGATAGTGCATAACACATTCTGGTACAATGCTCTCATTTATTGTTAAGTTATCATAGTTTAAAACAAAAAAGAAAAATCATGTGCCAAGCATGGATAATGAAACACTTTCAAAACATTCCTAATACTGTAACAAAACTTCCTCGTTTTATAACACGAAAGATGATATCTGGGTAAACAATTTGGAATACACACAACACATTTCAAAACCCAATTTCAGCAATTATCATGTATAATCATACATGTATTCGAATTTTTTTTTATGGCGCCCTGTATGTGATCTTTAAAATTTATATGCACAGAGTAATGTACAAATAAAATAAGTCAAATATAAAAACGCATATGAAAATTGTAAACTCACGTCCAGCAATTCTCGCTCATAAACAATCAATACAATTGCATGTACCTGTAAATCAGGCATGTCAAATTCGTTTACATCCGAGTGTCAAATTAAGCAATTAAAATAATATATTCTATTAATATCACTTTGAAATCATTTTACATACAAAATAAAAGCTTGTTTTTAAAATTCATGCAAAATACCAAAAAAATAAATAAAAACAAGCACTGATTTATATATATATATATATATTAAGATAAAAGACACCAATGTTAACTTTCCGAACTTTTATTATTCTGTAAAAATGAAATAGTAAATATGTCATACAGTGCATATTTGGTAATGTGTCGTAATCAGAAAATGAAATTCATAAACAATTCTTAACTATGTTGGAGAACGATAAGAAACGTTTAATTTCTGAATTTTTTTATAAAATATCCAATATTGCTTAAAAATAACAGACTTTTTTTTCTGGAAAACAAACATTTTTATGAAAGTTTTTATTTGAAATAAAAATAACATGTACAAATCTTTAAAAATTACAGAGTAAATTGTATTGCAGAAAACAACATAATCGTTAACATATTAAAATAGCTTATATATATATATATATATATATATATATATTTGAAGTTAAAATGGGTATTTATATGTTTTTGCAGATTACTTAAGTTTTCTTATGAAGTTTTTATAAGTATGGAAAAATAATCGATATTCTTAAATGGTTTAAAGAAGCAAATAACATTAATGCAAAAAAATTAAATGGAAAGGAGAAAAACTTGAGAATAACTTATGCCATAAGACTCAGTTGGAACTATTTAATATAAATATTTCTGCTATGTTTTTATGACGCTTTTTCTCTGTAGCAATAACGAAAGTATTTCTTAAATTCTCTTTAAAGTTTGAAAAGTTTTTAAGTAAATCCCAGAAACATTACCCACCGTTTAAACAACAAAAAAGAAAAAGCCGAAAAAAAAAAAAAAAAAGGCCAGTGGTGGAAAATTGGCGCAGAGGAGGAGCCTATTGACACCACTAAATTTTTGTAGAATTTTTCGGATTATCTAATGACAGAATTTCTGAGCTTTTATTAAAGTGAAGAATACAATAAAATATTAGTGGTGTCAATAGGCTCCTCCCCTGCGCCAATTTTCCACCACTGAAATAGCCCAATTGGAAAAAAAAATATCTGCGTGGGTCATTTTGATCTTATTCAGTTAGAATTCATCCTTACTAAAGTTTTTTTTTTAAATAAATTTGCAATTCTACTTAAATTTATTCAGTTTCTTTTTAAAGCAGTTTACGAAGTTTTTCTTTTAGTTATTTAACAGGTATGATACATTCTTTATCTTCCGTAACTTCACATTTAAAATTAATTTCTTTTTTTAAATTTAAAAAAAGAGACGCGGTTAACGCACTTCGGTTGTTAAAGTGTCACTAAATACTATTGTATTTATATCTATCGATGAATATGTAAACAGCGTGTTTATAAAATATCTGCCAAAAATAAAATAGCAGATCAGGCGTTACAAAACGGACGAAAATTAAATAGTGTGATTTGGTTCCAATACACTTCTTTTGCCAATAATACTGGCTTACTTGAAGCTAATCTAACTAGTACCAATGGCAATTCGTACCAATGGTACACGAATGAAAAAAAAATCCAGTGCAATTAATTTTTTTCGAGGAGCAAGTAAATTTATTTCAAATTTAAAATGAAAAATATAGAAGCTCGAGATCTATTTACACTGTTAATCTTCATCGAAAATATTTAAAAAAAAAAACATGTCTCCTGTGTAGCAATAACGGAGAGGCATCCTAAATTCTCTGTGAAGATCGAAAATGTTATAAGTAATTTCGCTTAAATTTATCCTCTTCTTAAAAAAACAAAGAAAAAGATAAGAGACTTCAATTTCCTGAAAAAAAAGAGTTCAATTCAAAAACGTCAGTGTGGATAATTTTTATGCTATTCAGTTATAATTTCTTTAAACAAAATTTTCAAAAATAAAACATAGGTCTGAAACTCTAAATAGGGTACATCCTTAACTGTCAGACCAGTGGCCGAGAGGTTCTGCTCTCGAAGCTGGTAGACGGGAGGTGCTGGGTTCGATCCCAATCGCGCCCGTCGGCCTAATCGTTCGGAGTTTTCGTGGTTTTCTTCGAACCTTGGATTTCCAAGCGTTAATACGGGTTAGATTCCCTTAGAAAGACCTCCACGAAGGGCACTCCCCCCCTGGGCCTATATCCCTCGTGCAGATAATTGGCCGTCATAAATACAACCAACCAACCAACCTTAACTGTCAGCACAAACAACTGTCCTCAACAATCCCCAACTGGATATAGACGAGTGTGATATCGTTCGAAAGCTCTTTCCACTAGAATCCAGAAATGTAAATGAACTATACGCCAAAATTCAATATTTCAAGAAATATGAGAACTTAACTGTTTCAGACGACGAGGAAAAAAACAGGTAAAAACAACATGAGATTCCTTCAAAAGCTATCGAAGGCCCTGCCCTTGTCTTTTTTTCATCCCATAGGATCAGGCAAGGAATTAGTTCCTGTTACTAATCATACTGTACTTTCAATTGGAATTTACGCCCACTAATTCGTAAAACATTTTTTAAATTTTTCCTCTTCTTTTCTTTTCGCTATTTTCCACTGTGAATAATTCGTGAACTATAGGATTCGGAGTATTGTTCCTTTATATTTCTTGATCCTTGTGACAAGAAATATGAGAGTGATGAATACCACTTTCTTCAAAATACTGAATTGGCAGTTGCGTATGTTGCCTAGTAAGTAAAGGTGTCTAATTTTACTTGAAAACCTTTCACGAGATTATTTTTGTAAGATTACATAACATGTAAAGGAATAATTTCTACCTTATTTATTAATCCTTTAAAATATATTTCTTATCATACACTTTCAATAGAAATAGTTGCGATAAATATCTTCTAATTTGTTGTAAATAATATTCACATTATTATACAGTTTGTTCTAAAACAGCCGACAAATATAAAACAGCAAATCATGCGTATGGGACGAAATTGATTCACGTACGCTGTAAAAAAAATCTTTAAAGTTACTAAAATGTTTCTAGGAAACTGGGATTCCTAGAACATTTTATGTAACGGCAACAACAAAAATCCATGCAATAAATACAGTTTTGCACCGTAAATCAAAAAATCTGTAAGGTTACTAAGAATTTTTTAGGAAACTGGAGTGCTTAGAATTTTCTATTTAACTTCAGCCCGGGTTACAGATAAAAGTTTAGTACGATTACTGTAATTTTATTAGTTTTTTTTTTTTTTTTTTCTCTAAAGCTACAGATTTCTGTAGCTTTACAAAAATTCGTTTTGTAGATCTACCTCTTTTTTTGTACAGTGTAAAGATAAAATTTTAGTAAGCATAAAGATTTCCATTACTTTACATCTGTAGAATTGCAGATTTTAGGTAAATTTCGTATGAAATACTACCTATTGGGATCGTTCCTGTGTTGGAATTTCTGAAAAATTTTTGCAGATCTACACTGATCATGACCCCTAGAACCCAAAACCACCCTCAATAAAAAACTTTATCTATCTATCTATCTATCTATCTATCTATCTATATCTATCTATCTATCTATATATATATATATATATATCACTTTCTTCTGGACACGATAATTTTCGTAATTCTGCACCAATTTCTTCCAAACTGATACATAAAATCAATGGGCATAACATTTAGGTCAAGTTCATTAATGGGAAAGTCCGGACAAAGGATGTGGACATATGGGGGGCGGGGGGGTTGTGAAAACAGAAAACCCCTCATAACTTCTTAATTTTTGTACATATCAAATCAGTTTAAAGTTTTTATTACTTCTAAAAATAGGGCCAAAAATTTATGTATCACAGATTTTTAATAAAGTTAAAAATGTGCTCAAGGGGCGCAAAAATAAGGTTTTGGGAGAAAAAAATTCATAACTTTGTCAATTCTCATGATATCAAATCCAATTAATTTTATTATAAATCTCCTTAACATTATCTACAACTTTTATATTCACAAGTGTTTGATAGGACCAATTCGTACCGCAAAAAAAAATTAAAAACGAAAACAAAAAGGGTGTTTGAAGAAGTAAAAAATCCATAACTCCGGCAATTCAAAAGTTATAAAATCCCCATGAATTTATCATATATCTTCTTAATATTGTCTACAACATCTATATAGACAAGTTTTGTATAGGACTAATTCTTACAGCAAAAACAAATTAAAAATACATAGCGATTGAAGAAAAAAATCATCTTAGTAAGGGTGTATTCAAATCCAAACTGCTTATTTTCTGACTTATTTTACAATTCATTTTTGCTCTCAAAGGCTTCCAATTGGTACGTTTTCTTACTCAGAAAGAGTATAATGTAATGTAATGATCGATTTTTTGATAGAGGCAGAATATATTTTTTAAAATGCTGTTAAAAAGGGCATTTTGAACCGACTTTACCGAAGCTGATTGTGTTGGAAAAATCATTGTATTAAGGATGCACTCAAAACCAAACTGCTTATTTTCTGACTCATTTTTAAATTCATTTTTGCTCTCAAACGCATTTAATTGGTATATTTACTTATTCAAAAACTATATAATGTACCGTAATGATCGATTTTTTGATAGAGGCAGAATATATTTCAAAAAATGATGTCAAAGTGGGCATTTTGAACAGAATTTCCCGAAGCGATTGTGTTAGAAGCGAAAAATATTGCCCTACTGAGAAAATAATTGTTTATTAATCAAGTTTCATTTAATTGAAAGAAAAATAAAAACACATGTCGCTTATAAATCTTTTCAAAAATCACGTCAGCAATTTTCGTATTTTTTCTATTAAAAATTAATCTGAAAATGTGCCAGAAAATTTCGAGTTTTTGAGCATGGGAAAGTATTTTTTTTAATACCGCCTTAACATGATTCTGATAAAACCAGCTATTATATAAAAATGAAATGAAAATTCCTCAAAAGCGGTCAGATAAAACTAGTGGATTTATATCTACTCATGATTTAGTTGTTGGTGGTGCAATTAATATACTTAACTTCGAAATCTACCTCTGCCTGTAAGCCGAGCCGGCAGAGATTTTTTTGATGTTGTTGTTACAGTGTACGAACATGCTATGTATTTTCTCTCATTTTGAAAAAAAAAATCAGACAGTTTCACAAAACTTGATTTAATATTCACTCGCCATTTCATTGTTAATGAAGGTAATGTATTGAGTTTTCTAAAGAATTGCCTTTATTTGTGAGAAATGTGATGGCATCGAGATAAGCGATAAAAAGTCATAAATCCATATAAACGTAACAGTGAATTAGAGGGTCCCTATTTCAGAATATAACTAACAATATTTATCTTGTCACTGGCCAAACTACTATCGGTATGTATACTGTATAACACTATTATTGATGTCATTACATTTCATACAAGGATAAAAAAACTATGAAAAAATTCCATTTAATATATTATTTTTTTAATTTTTAATCTAAAATTTTGGTTCATCTTTGAATGTGACACCAATATTTTGTATTGAAAAATCCACTCTATGTTCATTTTAAATTTTGTTTCTTGCCGTGCATTCTGATTTAGCCTTTTATTTTATAAATATTTTAAAATTCGCTTATGTATTTTATACGTTTAAAATATTCCTTATGCCTTATATTTATTTGCCGTCACTAATTTTGAAGTATTTCTCTCCGCAATACATTCATTGTATTCGTATAAAATGAACTTAAATAAAATAAAGTTCAAGAACTTGAAATGGTTTAAAGTAGAAAATGAATCTAAAATAAATTTTGAATCAAACAAAGTAAAACCTTTCAAATATTTCCATTGACCAAATTATGAAATAGCATTTCTAAACGCATTTTTTTTTTTTTTTTTTTTTTTTTACAATAACATAAAGATATCTTAAATTCCTTTTGAAGTTCAAAATGTTGTAAGTGATTTTTTATAAAATTGCTCAAATAAACAAAACAAAGAAACAGAGGAAAAGTCTTTAATTTCCTTTAAAAGGAAATCAATTCCATAACATCAGCAAAGTAATTTTAATATTATTTAGTTTTGTGAAAGAAACTTTTTGCAATTCCGTAAGTAAATATATTCAATTTCGGTTAAAATCAGTCTTCCGATTTTTTTTTTTTTTTTTAATCTATGAAACTATTTCTAACTTGTGCGTTTTATTTTTAAAATATGTTTCTTTTATTCATCTTGTTGTAGTAAATCAGTGCAATACTGATATCTTTAAAGGATCAAGGTCCATAAGCTGCGTTTTTGGCCCAAGAAATATAGACTAAAATTCGATTATTAGCCCAGTGGTTAGGGAGTTGAATTCGGAAATAATTAAGAGAAAGCTGGAAATTATTTTAACCCCTTCAGTTTAGGTCTAAAATGAATGTGCTATGTTTTCCCCCTCGTACTAGGTGGGCGTTAGGAATTATACATTGTTTTATAGTAAAAAAAACACGTTTTTTTTTTTTTAAATACCATAACACTATCTCAAAATCACTAACTTTTTCAAAAACATTGTCAATACAATGTTGTAGAGCTTAAAACTCTAAATAAAATGAGTACCTACACTTAATGCTTTTGCTGGATATTAAGGTCATAATCCTACTTTAAAGTTTTAGAACAGTGGTCAGAGGGTTGAACTGAGAATTAATTAGGGTAAAACTGGAAATCGTTTTAATCCCTTCAGATTATGTCTACTATGAATATTCTATGTTTTCCCCCTCGTACCAAGTGAGCGTTAGGAAATATGTACGTATTTACATTCGAAAAACATTTTTTTCCTTAATATTTTTAACAATATCTCAAAATAGTTAATTCTATCAAAAACATTGTCAACACAAATGTTGTAGAGCTTACAATTCTGAATAAAATGATCACCGACATTAGTATTTTCGTTCAAAATTAAGGTCTTAATTCTAATTTCAAAATTTTGCCTTAATCGCTAATCAAGAGCTTGAAGTCCGGAGAGACCAAGTTACCTAAGAATATCTCAAAACAGCTAAGTCTATCAAAAATATTGTCAGTACAAATGTTATAGAGCATAAAATTCGGAATAAAATTAATATTTTTGTTCAAAATTAAGGTCGCAATTCCATTTCAAAATTTTGCCTTAATCATTAATCAAGAGTTTCAAGATAGGAGAGTTCAGATTACCTTAACAATATCTCAAAACAGCTAACTATATCAAAAAATTGCCAATACAGATGTTGTAGAGCTTAAAATTCTGAATAAAATGAATACTGACATTAATATTTTTAAGTACAAAAAATCTTCTTAAAACACCATCAAAAATTTGTAAATGCGCTAGGCCTTTCGAAAGATCTGAGTCTTTCTTCATCAGGCGCAAAGAAGACGTCCTTCTACTATGAAAGCAGAGGCAAGACATAGTAGAAGGACGTCTTCTTTGCGCCTGATGAAGAAAGACTCAGATCTTTCGAAAGGCCTAGCGCATTTACAAATTTTTGATGGTGTTTTAAGAAGATTTTTTGTACTTAGTCATTCACACCAGTTTTAACTTATTTTCATTAATATTTTTGTTCAAAATTAAGGTCGCAATTTCAGATATTGTTAAAAATATTAAAGGAAAACGTGTTTTTCGAACGTAAATGTGTACATATTTCCTAACGCTCACTTAGTACGAAGGGGAAAACATAGAATATTCATTTTAGACCTAATCTGAAGGGTTTAAAACGATTTTCAGTTTTTCCCTAATTAATTCTGAGTTCACCCTTCCAACCACGGGGCTAAAACTTTAAAGTACAATTGTTACCTTAATATTAAAAAAAAGTATTAAGTGTAGGTACTCATTTTATTCAGAATTTTAAGCTCTACAACATTTGCATTGACAATGTTTTTGAAACAGTTAGTGATTTCGAGATAGTGTTATGGTATATAAAAAAACGTGTTTTTTGACTATAAATCGATGCATAATTCTTAACGCTCATCTAGTACGAGGGGGAAAACGTAGCACATTTATTCTAGACATAAAATGAAGGGATTAAAACAATTTCCAGCTTTCCCTAATTATTTCCGAATTGGGCCATTTTTTTTGCTCCCCTACCACTGGGTTATATGTTATACTGACTTATTTATTTCAATTTTTAATGTTAGAAGGTATATAATTACGATTTTAACAATAATTGTTTGTGTTTTGTTCGGATTTATATGACCTACACAATCTCACATTTCGTATAATTCGTAGTTTCTTAAAAATACGCAATTTCTGCTAATTTTACATCTATTATTTATATGAGCGCACTCGCGCAACACTTTCTTCTTGACATACATTATAAAACACACGAAAATATACAAAACATGTTAAAATAAAAGTGTTGCAAAGCTGCGTTCATAGTATAACATTTAAAATAGAGAGTAAATTGGGGTAAAAATAGAAGAAATTGCGTATTATTTATCAAAATTATACGAACAAAATACAAAAACTATTGTTAAAATCGTACAATATATACCTTCTGATATTAAAAAGTGAAATAATGAAGTCAGTATAGTATAATCGGATTTTCTTCTATTTCATGGGTCAAAAACGCGGCTTATGGACTCTAATCCTTTGTACCATGAAACACTTCACTGATTATATCGTGTTTCTAGGTAAAAATAATCGAGCAAATCACACATTGAAAAATAACTAAAATCACTTCAAAATATCGGGTCACAATTACACTGAAAAAAAACTACATTTTTACAGTACAAAGTACTGTTCATCTCGCGCACAAACTCGATCACATTCATTTGATTTCTTGACTATATAAACATGAAAAATACAGTAGTTGCGTAAAATGAACAGCACAATGTGCTGTTCATTTTACGCAACTACTGTATTTTCCATGTTTATATAGTCAGGAAACCGAAGAAAGATACAGCACATTCACTGTGATCGAGTTTGTTCTGGCAAATTTACAGTGTTTTTTTTACAGTGTACGTCAAATATAGAGGGTGATTCGCTTACAGAAAAATCAATATATAAAACTATTACTTTAATGTTAATGAAATTAATTATTGAACAGATATATATATTGCTTTGTAAGAAAATCTTCTATCACGTGAAGTGCCAAAAGTACTATCGACATTGTACAAGAAACACTGTACTAAACCTAACCTCATTTCAGATTGTTATTTAAAGTACTTATTGTGACACTCACAAACCTTTTGAGAATTTCCAACGCTATATTTTGCACAAAGAAACAAAACCTGTCGGAAGTACCATTAAAATGTGCTCCCTATCATTAATGGACTGAACTAAAATTTTGGCTGAGGGTTGAATGAGAGTTGAAACTGTATCGTATTTCATTGTTATTTTTATTTCATTTCGTGTGCTTTGTTTGACATTTCATATTTTCAAAATGTTTTACAATAATCATGTATATTTTATAAGATAAAATATTTTTTGATTTTCATTTTTATTTAGCATCATTTAATTTAATTAAATATTTTTTGTTATATAACTTAGGCATCAAGGTATAACTTATTTATTATGAATTGAACACACATAAAATAAAAGTTCAATAGCCTTAAACGATAAGAAGAAAATAAATTTAACACAAACCTCAAATAATAAATAAAAACGCCTGAGATATATTTACAACGGAAGAATTCACTTAAAGGGGAAAAAGCCTGCTCGATCGTTACAAAAAAAAAAAAAAAAAAAAAAAAAAAAAAACGAATTCTTAAATTTCCTTCAATGGTAGAAAGGTTTTAAGGTGATTTTTCATAACTCTCAGTGTAGGCAAGAAAATTGCAAAGTTGAATAATCTTTAATATTTTTAAAATTAAGTAAAATCGCAGAACCTGAAATTGTAGCCAACCAATTGCAGAAATTAAAATAGGACGATTTGTAAAAGTAAGCATGTTAATCGTGCTGTATTATTCTTGCCTGTTATTAATGTTCATATTTTGATTTAATTCATTGCGAAGAATTTCTCTGTGCAAAAATATCAGGAAGAAAAATTTACAATTTTAAGAATAGGTATAAAAATTCTTTTAAAAATATCTTTACGAGTTCTTTTATTTTTAATTATATAACAGTTAAGAAAGAACTCTATCTTACTGGCTCTATCCCTACCCACTTTGAAATACTAGTTTGTAAAACTTAAAATGGAGAAGGGATGAGGTTAAAGCGCCTATATAATTCGCTTTGTAGTATATAGCGCTAACAATATTATACAATGTTATTCTATAATCATTTCCACGAATAAAACAACAAATTATCAGTACGAAAACAGACATCAAACACATAGCAATAACAGTCGTAATTCAATTATTTTGGCAAACGTACTGGGTGCGACATATAATCTCGGACTGTAATATTCATTCCTAATTTTATCGTTAGTTAATATTTTCTAACGAGTTTAACAACGCATGTATTTCATTTGGTTTGAAACGTGATGATATCATGATAAGGTATGAAACTGGCCGCCATTCATGTTTAAGCAACACTCAGACGCTTCATACTTCGGAATTTCAATATTTAATATAGATAACCAAATTATTTAGAACCAAATTCCAAAAATTAATAGTAATTACTAAATAAGACATTTGTGGATACTCAAATTATTAGCTACTTTCATCAAATTCATGTCGTGTCATGACATTTCGTTTAAGGGGTCTCAGGACTCTCAAAGATTCAAAAATTTTCGAAATTTTGATTTTTTTAGATGTTAAACTTCTATCTTATCTGAACATTTTGATATAATTATTTCTGCAATACTTTTCAGACTGACTATGTATGATTTACATTTATATAAGACAACCGTCACTATTTGCTTTATCCATTCATCTTAAAACTGTCAACTATTTAGGATGAAAATGTAATTTCTCAAAACTAATTTAGACTGAAAACTGATCTGAAATCAAATTGATAAGCATCTACAATATAAAATATGTCGTATCTCTATAAAAAGAAAATGTTCCGTTTATATAAATTTCTTTAAATTTTCATATAGCGACGTCATTTAATCAAAAGAAAATCATTAATTCAAAGGTTTAAGCATTGTCGTACATATGCATACGTGCTTATATATGTCTTAATATATTTGTTAATATATTTTTTTTTCAAAAAATCAGATTTAAAATGGGAAGAACAAAATAAAAATAATATTTGAAAGAGAAATTTTCCCACTTGAAGTTAAGTTTCATATATTTAACATTAAAATATAATTTTCTTTGAAAGAAAATTTAAGTCTCCAAAACATTTATCTGAAACTTTTTAATCTAAATATTAACAAGTTTATGATATGATTGCGATGGAAATATTGAATACAAGTTTTAAAAAAAATGCACTTCGCTTTCCTTGATTAACAAAAATTACGGGAGTCTGCTCGACAGTTATAATATCATTTAGTTTAATGTAATAGAAGTTAAAACATGTCACTGTTAAATAATTAATCATGTTACTATTTTCCACGTGCAAAGTAACTCCATGTTGGTGAAATGATGTGCTCGGAAATATACTTCTGTAATTAAGCATTCCTTGTATAAAATCAAAATTAATGTTTTAAAGAGGAAATTTAAAGTATATTAAACTTTTAATTTTAAAAATATAGCTTTTTAATTTATTATGAAAGAAAGGTTGTTGTGCACTCTTGTTTAATTTATTCATGAGAACAACATTCGTATATTATTAAGACATTTATATAAATGATAGGCAACAATTTAAGATGCAATAAATATTTTAAGTCTGATATTTTATTTTTGAGAATATTTAACAATTGTAAATATGTGCTGTCTTAGAATTTAAACTGAAATAATGAGCGAATATCCTTGGTTTCGGAATATATATATTTTTTTTTTTTAACCAAAACACTTTCTTAAAATATTGTAAACATGATAACTGATATTCCTTTTGTAAATCAGTAACGGTTCTTTGATGTAGAAATAAAATGTTTTGGTGTTTCGTATTATTTCCTATTATTTTTGCTTCCTTTTTAGCATTTTAAATTAAATCAGTGAACGGTATGTATTTTTAAATGAAATGAGTGAAAGATTTATGCTTTAAATGAAAATAAGGAAAAATGAATTTGGTATAGTTTTCGTATATATCTTCCTGTGTTGCTTAGCTATAGAACTAATGGGGAAAAGACAAGGAAAAGTGAACCCAATTACGAAAGATATTTCTACTAGAAATGTATAAAATGCAAATTTGTATTTCATTCCGGCTGTTTATAATTTGAGTTCTGTTGGACGTATTTTTATGGGACTTACACAGTTACTTAGATACATTTTGTGAATTGTTCGTAGTTCTGTGTAGTGAAATTTTGTTCTGTGTTTTTTTTTTGTTGTTGTTTTTTTTTTTTTTTTTCTGAAGCAAAATCTGCAAAATGAATTCTATTACAGAAAATCACATCCTCATATACTATATATATATATGTAACGCAAATTCGAATTTCCATTCCGATTGATTCTAACTCAGGTTCTACTTAACAGAATTTTGTAGAACTTAAACTGTTAGGTAATTTGTTATGTAAATGTTTCAATGTAAAACTCATTCTATTCTTGCTTAGTAATATATCTACGGGAGAATGTTCTATAATTAGGTTACCCCGATTATCAAATATTACCTTTTATTTAAAGTTCTACTGAACATACTTTTATGGGAATTGCACAGTTTGATAGATAATATATCAGGAATTTCTTCAGTATTTAACATATGGTTTTACATTGTTTTGTTATGGGGCTACGAGGGGAAAATCTCAGTGGCGTAAAAAACAGATGATAAATGCTATAGGCAGAGGGTATAAACTAGAAACTAGAGAGTATACATATATATATTAGAACTATGGATGGTGTCCAGAAATTTTTAATCTTAGATAAAGTTTCAGGGGAGGTTTTAGTATATAACACATTTTGTTCTAAGTTGCTTAGTTATAGAATTATGTGCGAAAGTTCTTTAGTCAGTGAACCTGACTACGAAATATTAGCATTTTTAAAAGGTTCTACTGAATGAATTTCGAGGGAACCAGCACTGTTAGTTAGATAATTTGTCAGGGAAGGTTTTTTAGTATGAAACACATTTCGTTCTACATTGCTTTCCTACAGAATTATGGTCGTAGGTTCTATAATCGATTATGAAAGATTAGCCTCTTTAAAAGGCTCTATCGGACGGATTTGCATTGTTAATTTTTTCAGGGATGATTATACAATGTTATATATTCTTTTATCGCGCTTCAACAGATCTTATTATAAATGATGAAATAGGTATGTATTGTTCGATTCAAAGTTCATTGGAGAAACCAACCAGCGTAGCGGCGGTAGGCTGCTTGTTTCTTATAGAGGAATCTGTAGTATAAACTGTAAGTTTTTAACAGTGTATGCGTCTATATGATAAATGTATATACCTGGAAGAAAAGTAGGAACTGAAACTTTGGCTGTGAAAAGAAGTACCTTTTTGTAAATTGTTTATTAATGATTTATTTTTCTAAATCTAATTTATTTAAATGCTTAATTTTAATATCTTGATTTAGATTTGTTAGTTTTGTAGTCCTTAAAACACGTATTTACTTGGCTTCTTAAAATGTCCATATGAAACTTGAATACGTTACATATTCGAATCTTGAAATCTTCTCAATATGTTTTATCAAGCGTTTTTTTTCTTTTTTTTTTTTTTTTCATTATGGCAATAATTTAAATGTGAGAAGATAAATTTTAATAATGCAACGAGTGTTAATTCCAGTGTTATGAAATTTTAATGCAATGCATTAATTAATGTTTAGACAGGTCATTCTTATTGCGGATGTAATTTTAATAAATTTTTGATAATATATTTTTATAAGACTGTTCAAATTTTCGTGTGTTTAGGTGTGAAGTGTTGAATAAAGAACAATGTTTGGCTCTTTACAGCATGCCGGATCAATAATTTTACTGATTATATGGAATAATAATAATACTATTTTCTTTGTTTATGAGATTAATAATAATAATAATTACTCCATCATTTATCATAAAACACATGTGCTTTTTTATCATTACGTAACGTATATATGCTGAAAAACAAATAAATACAAATATTACGTAATGCGCATTTAAATCTCGATGTTTTGCCGCTTACATTTTTCCTTCTAAAAAGTGTTAAAGATGGTGGTAATCATTAGTTTTCTTTTTATATTTTTTTTTCTGTAACTAGTTTAAAAGTTTCATTTTATATTACTCTCTGGATTTAAAAAAAAAGAGTTAAATACAAGCTTTAAATTCTAAAAAAAGAAAGTAAGAAACGACAAATCACGATGAATTCAATGTTTTCTCTGTGCTTTTGAAAAAAAAATATAGCAAATGAGTTCAAAGAAACAAATTGCGGGAAATTTTATTTTGGGCTAACTGCCTTTGTAGAGATTATTTTCTAAAAGAAATTTTTCTTAGAAGAAATACAAAAGGAAGTGACTTTGTACGCTTTTGCGAGAAAAATAAATATATTTTGGAAGTTTTCAAATTTAATTTCGTCATTTAAACGTGTTCTTATTTTTTTACCGAAAAATTTGAATTATTTTGCATATTTTTTCAGACATTATTCAAAGTATAGGTATGCTCATGTTTGAATGAAAACAATTCACTTTACATGTAATAACGATATTACACTAATTTACTCAACTACTAAGGTACTGAAATCAAAAATTTATCTTAGGACGTTAAATGTGTTTTTTATATAAATATTTTTTAGTAAACAATGCAATATACGGAGTATTCAATATTGAATTAAACGAAAAGTACACTAGTATACAGTGTAATGAATACTTGGAAAACAATAATTGTATACAATAATAATAATTATGAATTGACGTAAATTAAAAAAGTCCTTCCGGCCAGTGCCGGGAGGAAGAGGTAGCTTTCATATTCCTTATTTTTTAAAAGCCAGCTTATATTATTCAAACACATGGAGCTCAAATTAGTGGAATCCGATTATAGAAGATTAAATACTAATTTTTGTCAATATTGAATATGAATGAGAATTTCGCCAAATTAGTCAGCGTTATCAAAGCTGGTTTTATTAAAGTGATTTATATTTTGTCGCCAAATTCGGAGATATCCCGAATTATATTAATAATTATATTAACCCGAATTCTCGGTCATAGCCCGCCATTTTAAAGCAACATAATGGGTACAACAAAGCTCACCAATGAACTTGGTCGAGACCTTAGTAATTCCTGTGCACATGCTTACTCATATCTAAATCGGTTGACATATACGAGTGCTGTTGCAGGCAAAAATTCAGATTTTTCAAAATGTCACACACATTCGAAATTCAAACTGCTATATCTCGGCCTTTTTTTAGAAAAAGGCAAAACAAAAAATGATCCAGAATCTTTGTAACAAGCTGAAACACATAAGAAAAAAATCTTTTTCAATTTCTAATTTTTTTGTACCTCATTTTAAATTATTTTTTTTTAATTTTTAAATGGCCGCCATTTTGAAACAAGATGGCGGATGAAGTTAGCAAACGAACTTGGCCGGGAGATTGCTATGTACTATGCACATGCCTTGTCACATCCTAATCGGTTCATAAACACGCGTGTTATAGCGTGACAAAAATCAGATCGTTCCAAAATGTCAGCCATGCTAGAAATTCAAAGTGCTATAACTCAGTCATTTTTTAAGATATAGACGAAACGAAAAATGCTCCAGAATCTTTGTATCAAGTTCAAATACATAAGAAGAAAATCTTTTTTCAATTTCTAATTTTTTGTACCATATTTTAAATTAAAATAGAAAAAAAATTAATGGCCCCATTTTGAAACAAGATGGCGGATGATGTTGGCCAACGTACTCTTTCCAGACATTGGTATGTAACTATGTACACACCAAGTTACATCTAAATCCGTTCATAAATACACGTGTTATCGCGTGACAAATATCAGATCGTTTCAAAATGTCAGCCACACTAGAATTTCAAAGTGCTATAACTCAACCGATTTTTAAGATATAGGCGAAACAAAAAATGCTCCGGAATCTTCGTATCAAGCTCAAACACATAAGAAAAAAATCTTTTTCGATTTATATATATATTTTTTTTGTACTTCGTTTTAAATTTTATTTATTTTTTTTTTTTTTAAATGGCCGACATTTTGAAACAAGATGGCGGATGAGGCTGGCCAACGAACTCGGTCGAGACATTGCTATGTACTATGGACATTCCTTGTCACATCCAAATCGGTTCATAAATACGTGTATTATCGCGTGACAAACATCAGATCGTTTCAAAATATCAGCCATGCTAGAAATTCAAAGTGCTATAACTCAGTCATTTTTTAAGATACAGATGAAACAAAAAATGCTTCAGAATCTTTGTATCAAGCCCAAACACATAAGAAAATTCGATGTCTAATTTTTTGTGCCTCATTTTAAATTTAATTTTTTTTTAATTTTTTTAAATGGCCGCCATTTTGAAACAAGATGGCGGATGAAGCTGGCCAGCGAACTCGGTCGAGACATTGGTATGTACTATGTACACACGAAATTTTATCCAAATAGGTTCATAAATACGAGAGTTACAGTATGACAAAGATCAGATATATATATATATATATATATATATGGATATATATAAATATATATATATATATATATATATATATATATATATATATATATATATATATATATATATATATATATATATATATATATATATATATATGGATATATATAAATATATATATATATATATATATATATATATATATATATATATATATATATATATATGGATATATATAAATATATATATATATATATATCAATTTTGAACGGAAGGTGGTTTCGGGGTCTAGGGGTCATGATCGGTGAAAATATACCAAAATTTCTCGGAATCGTTTTCCTCCGAACGGCTGCAATAGGTAGCTTTTTGTAATGAAAGCTACCTAATAAAATGTTAGACAAATACGTTAGTAAAATACAATTCAAGTGTAATAGAAAAGAAAAAGTATACGAAAGGTAAAACTATAGCTGTTTTGTGTGCTTTTTGTAAAAATAAATCAGTATTTTTATTATAAATGGTTGACTATATGCTTACAGGGATTCCCATAATGCCGTGTACAAAGATTACTTAAGTCACTAATCATGAAATAATTGTTTAAACATTAGTCCAATTTACCTCAATTAATGTTTAAAAACTACAATACCTCCCAGTATAATGGAATAATAGGTTTCTCAAATCTTTGATTCGTAATACATGATATTATGTTAGAATGCATTAACATATACTTCATCCGTATAAAAAATAATTCATTTGAATCAGCCTTTAACTGTTATGATCAGAAGTTAGGGGTTACAAAGACCATAATTTCTGAAACTTCATATGAAAGCTATTCCAACGTGAAAATAGCATGCATCATTCATACTATTAGTGATAATGTTTGATTTCGAATATAAAAATATGTATTAATATATCAAAGATACTATACTGATAGAAATGCCTGATATAATTTTATGTACATTATCATTTATTAATATAAACTGAAAATTATGGATGCCAATTACTGATAAAATTTTGTTGAATTTTCGTGTTTTTGTTCGAACGAAGTTTTGTTCGAATTTTGAATTTTTCTGTTAAACTATAAATTTTTAAACGAAGGTTTCCTTATTTTTTGACCATGTTTCATAATAATAATAAAAGAGAAAAACATAGTAAACTGTGCTTTAAAAAATCCTTTGTTCTTCTGTTTAAGATGAGAATTTTTTTATGGTTAATCTTTAAAAATATGCAAGGGAATAAATTTAACCGTATTATCTTAAATTTAAAAAAAATATCTTTACGCATTTTTCACATGGAAAATTTAAATTAGATGTGCATTTGTTTTTATTTCATACGGAAAAAATATTCTTTAAATCAAAGCTTCTACAAAAGAAAAAAAAAATCATAAAAGTAAATTCAAAGGAATTCCAGAGAAAAGGAAATGCCAGAAAAATATTTTAAATCCAATAAAATAAATGTGGGATTTTTGAAATATTTAACTTAAATGCAATTATAAACATAAGACTCGTAATTTGTTTTCAAATATGAATATTTTTTTTTATCCGAAACACAGTTTGTTGTGACTCAAATAAACAAAAAGAATATTGGGGTAATTTTAGAGAGAAAATGTAATTTGAGGGAAATATTTAAAAAAAAAACATATTCAAACAAATTACCTTAATTTAATTAAAATTTGAAAAATTCTCAGAAAAAGAAAATCACAGTTCCATTTTTCCTTGAGACTGGGTATATATATATATTTCATTATCTAAAATCGTAAAATTGAATTTTGTTTGTGAAAAACAAAATTCGCATACAGAAGCTTTATGAAATTGACGCCTTTCATATAAAAGAACCATTATAGATAAGTATAAATAATAAATGATTAATTCATATGTGGTTTAATCTTGCAACATGAAAAAATATTATTTAAATGAAAAAAATCTTTATGTAAAATTGTTTAAAACAAAACTTCCACAACAAATTTAAATGCACATTAGACACAACATGAAAAAGAAATGTTAGAAATAAGTATATTTTAAGCTAAATTGTGCAACTTGTAAATATGAACTTTATAAACTCACTTTTTTTAAAAAAAAACTTCTGACATATCCTTCGGGGCTGCCAAATTAAAAGGACTCTATGACACATATTTAACAAAACGCAACAATTATTTGTAGCAGTAAACAGTAAATGGGCAATTGAATGGGTATATTTACTTCAGACGATTAAAAAACAAACTCACTTTACGACAGACTGAGGGGTGCAATTTGTAAAATTGAACACACCTAACTCGACACCAAAAATCCTCAACCATTCCTTTACAGTAATCTGAGAAATTCATTTTGCCAGGTAAGATCACTATAAAATGGAATCCTGTGGATTGTTATAGCTCTTTATTCTAAGTAGAAAGCTCAAGTTAATTCTAAAGTGGCGAAAATTCAAAGCCGATAACTCTGTCCAAACTTCTGTTCGGAGTTTTCGTGGTTTTCTTCGAACCATGGATTTCCATGCGTTAATACGGGTTAGGTTCCCTTAGAAAGACCCCCACGAAGGGCACACCCCCTCGGGCCTATATCCCTAGTGAAGATAATCGGCCGTCACAAAATCAACCAACCAACCTGTCCAAACTTCTAATCGAAAAGTCCATTTTAACTAAACATGTGGCACAAATGCATAACAGAAGTAAATAATACATGGGCAAAATAAGGTTAGAATCCACTTATTTAACCTACAACCACAATATTACATAACTATTAATCAACCACAGTTAGCTAATTAGCATATAATTGTAAAGATAACCATTACAACCAGATTCCTGCAATGCATACGTATTTTTCGAAACTTATAGAAATGAAAGAATAGATCTCATTCATGCACAGTTGTCAGAATCCAGGACATCACTATCGTAAGCAAAATCTCCCAACTCACTCGTCTCGAAGCTGGTACACGGGAGCTTCTGGGTTCGATCCCAATCGCACCCGTCGGCATAATCTTTCGGAATTTTCGTGGTTTTCTTTGAACCTTGGTTTTCCGAATGTAAATACGAGTTAGGTTCCCTTAGAAAGAACACCACGAAGGGCACACTTCTCCTCAGTGCCTATATCCCTCGTGCTGATAATTGGCCATCATAAACACAACCAACCAACCCAACTCACTCGTCTACTAGAGTACCATTACAAAATTACAGTTACGCTCCCTGTAACAAAATTTTAGAAAAGAGTTAAAAAAAATAGAAAACAATGTTTAGCAAAATCTTTAATCATCTATCAAACATTACAATGATTGTTTTAAATTTATATAAATTTAATTATTTTTTAAATTTTAAAGCTTTATAGGCGTAAGGAACTGTCATAACAGGCAATCTCTATATTTTAAAGTATCCCTTTTTATTACTATTTAAAAACAAAAAGTGTTTGATGAAAAGTTTTTAATTACCAACTGCTATTTTTCCACGAAAAAGTCAAATATGTTCCCACTTCTGCATATGCATAATTTTCAGTAAGTTTCGTTTAAAGTATTCAAAAATAGTTTGTGAATAAATAAATATAAAATTTTTCTTTCTATTCTAGAGAAAACTCGTGAATTTTTTATTTTTATTGTCATTATTTTTGTCACCGTTCACTGAATTCGCAACATTAAAATTTTTAGATTAATACAAAATACGTATATGACATAAAATGCATCATTTGATTCTCAGAAAATAGCTCATAAAGCTTATTCAAATTTATGAATTTAGATAAAGGGATTTATTCAATATATTCTTTATTAATTTTATATTGTCATAGTTTTTTACGGACATTTTTATCGTTTTACAGAATGAAATTTTAAATTTAATTATTAAATTCGTCACATTTTCTTTTCTATCTGACACTTATTTTCTAATATTTCTTTAAAAATTATAAATATCTAAATGATTGTAATCGACCGATAGCTTTCAACCGTTTCAGTAAACATTAAAAAATCCATAAAGTGTAAAATACAACTTTTTAGAGCATGATTATGGCAAAAGTGCAGAAAAAACTAATATTATCAAAACAGATAAATCATTATCATGAGTAATTTAATAAAATCTCTCATTATAAAGTATGCTCCATTAATATGTATTAAAGATATTCTCTTCTGAATATGTAAAGAAAACCACTTCTAATTCAAAATATTTTAAATAAATTTAAATAAGGAAACAGTTAATTTAAAAAAGATAATCATTTTAAATGATTAATATTGAAGCGTTATTTTGTTAAGGTAGCATAAATGTAAAGGTGATAGTTGAAATAAAATGAGTTACTCTTACTGGAATTTTGTACAAGAAAGTTTCAACTAGGATGCATAAATAGCTAATATTGACTTGTATTATCTAAATTAAGAGTCGCCAAACTTTGTGCTGATGGATTCAAATGAATTTTCCAAAAATCTTCGCAAGTGCAACCTCTTCATCTCCTCCTTCGTTACACATACGTATTTCTGTGTGAAGTGTACGGATTGAATAAAAATCATACACAATGACACTTGCGTACTAGATGTAGGTCTATATATCTATCTATCTATATATATATATATATATACATATATATATATATATATATATATATATATAAAGGGTAACAAAGCTTCCTAAATACAAAGGATAAAGAGACAATGCTCATAAATTTCTTTCTAAGCGCAAAAATGTCTTTCATTATTTTATACACAGCAGATATCATAAGAAAACTACTGTATAGGTTGAAAATCTTTTTTCTATCAGTTAAAATAAAAATATTTTATTCATGACTGAAAACATGTATTTATACGCACAAATTACATTAGATTCATGGGCGCAATAAAGGGGATTGTGATCCCACAATGTATGGTTCATGAACCGAGTCTAAACTATTATACAGAAAATTATACAGTATTATAATTATTATATTTACATATATATATAATTATTATTGTTACAGTATTATAATTATACAGAAAATTATATATTATACATTGTATAATATATACCAAAGCAGCATACAGATCTTCAAAAAAAGGATCTTCTAAATAAAGTATAGTAAATGCTGATTTACTTTTTTTAATAATTTAACATTTTTTTTTATACCTTTACTAAAATTTTCTCATCGCGAATCAATGGATCAGATTTTTATAAATTAGGATTTCTTTTAGAAAGTAATTTTCATAAGTATTTTAAAAAGCAAACTCAATCGTTTTTATTTACTTTTCTTCTAATTTTTATATTGCATTTTTAGAATTATTTATTGTATGTTATTCACAGCATGTTTATAAACATAATCATAAATTTGTATATTATCGTTATAATAAGAATATCGTGTGTTAAAATCGCTACTATTTTCGTTGAGAGATATAATTTTGAAACAAACACACACATAAACCGAACACAAGAGTTTATTGAACTATGTGCTACAGCTTTAGATACAATAAGAGCAAGTAGTTTACTGAGTGAACAAAAATGCTTTAAAGTTCACGTTAATACCATAGTTCCACTTTGAAAATTATTTATAAAGTATAAACACCCCATCATCATCATCATTATCCAGTGAAACCAATATCAAAGATATATAACCCATGCAAAACTTTACTATGACTGACATATATCAAATTGTTATAGCTGAAAGATATTCCAGAATTATTTTTCGCAGATTCCCTTCAAATATAATACTTAAATCTGCCTTTAAATCAGACTTTTCCGCTATTGTAGCAAGTAATCAACAAATTAAAGCATAAAATCTTATTGTTAGCTTTTATTAGCTTATTATTAGCTCTTGTTAGCTCTTATTTATCTTATTTAGCTCTATTGTTAGCTCTGTATCACTAAAGCTAGCCTCATTACGTTAAAAAAAATGTGAAACAATCTATTTCGATGCGTATGAACTTACAGTAATACTTGATACTAAATACGGTGAGCTTAGTTTTGACTTGGCATTTCTAAAAAAATCCCCATAAAACCCATTAATTAAGCACATTTTTAACGCATATTGTCAATTTAAATTCTGTTTTGACGAGTTTTGACCTTAGAACTTATTTATAGTATGATAATATGTTTGTCTCGGTCAAAGTCCAGTACTTCTTGGAGTGTCTTCGCGGGCACAACGTCCATAGATATCATTATCATACCTCGGTACATCGCCACCTTTAAGGTTAAAATTAGTGTTGGAGAGATAATCTTATTTTAGAATAACATGCAGGCACTTTTTTGCTGCATTGACTTTGATGAGCCACTAACGAAGCCAAATGAAAAACGACTTGAGGATAGTATTGTAGTTGTTCAGTCATGATACGTATTTATCTGTTTTTGTGCATGATGATCGTGTTATTCCCGTAAAATGCTAAGAGGATGCCGGAAATTTATGGAATATCTTTAATATAAAAGATTAATATCCATGTACTAATTAAACTACCCTGAAAGACGCCACCCTACAAAATGAGATAGAAGCACACAAAGTTATTAACTTTAACAGAGAAAGTTCTGCCCTTAAGTTAGTTCGAACAGATAAATATGAGTTGTGGCGGGACCTTGAGCAAAATGATATTTAAAATAAGTTCATAAAGCAATACCCTGTCGAAGTCTTTAGTTTTGTCTACTCAGAAGACAACTGTTTAATCTTTTTTTCTAGAAACTCACATGAAATGTTTAATTACTCTTCAAAGTTGACGATGAGACGAGTGTTTGGGCCTGAACCAAAATTTCGACTACAATTATCAAATTGGAGGTGACTAACTATTTCAGACAGTTCGGCTCTGTGTCTGTAAAGATTGACTAAAAAAAAAAAAAAAAAAAAAAAAAAAAAAAAAAAAAAAAAAAAAAAAACATTTATTTTCTATAGCAATTAAATGAAACTGTTACAGCAACATAAATAAAATATGCAAAATCAAACAATAATTCATTGGATTATCACATCTTAAAATTTAAGGTGGGAGAGTACACAGTGAGACAGCAGCCACATTGACATATATTGTAACTTTTTCTTCAAACTGGCACACACACATAACGACCTCATCTCATGCAACACGTGGATGTAGTTTTGGAAACTTCATTTACTCGTCCAACAAAATAGTAAATAATTCCTTATTTTATAGTGGTAAAAATTACATAAACGTCTATTTTAGACTTTATTTCCTTCAATATGACATATATTTACTTAACGAAACCAGCTATGTCTGATAACAGACTATTTCGGCAACACGACATAAACTTTTTAAAGCGATGAAATTGATGTAACAAATGGACATCCATTTTGTTACAACGTAACGAAAGTACACAGTGAGACGTGTCTTATTGTATAACTACTATGTGGTTCTGATGTTAAAAAAGTTATTTATTAATAAATGAATGTTTCTCTCTCTCTCTTTCTTTCTGTCTGTGCGTGTGGGCGTGCGAGGGCTAGAGAAATTTACTAAACGTAAGAGGCTGTAAATTTGCATGAAGGTTGCCCAAGGTCTGCCATTGTCCACCCGAAGCTCATATTTTTAATATTTTGAAAATCTAGAAATATTAATTAGAAATCATAAACTGCAGAAAATTATTGAAAGAGTGTAAAAATGTATGATTTATCAAAATATATACATTGTCTCACTGTGTACTACTTGTGGTACACAGTGAAACAATTTTCGAGACTCCGTTATGTTGATTCTGTGCTTTTATAAATAACTTTTTTTAAAACCATGTAAATGTGTAGCGCATTTGTGTAGCTCAAAGATGTAGAAAATAAATTTTCAAAAGAATAAAAATCGTCGCCATTTGTTAAGTAATAATAATTTTCGTCTCACTCTGTACTACCCTCTCCTATAGCACAAAATTGAACAGAGAACCTTCTTCTGGTTATAAAAAAATAGAGATACAAAGAAAAAAAACACTCATTTTTCTGTTTGCAGGTTAGACTGCATTCTTTACAACACTCGAATTACGAAATGTACAATATTTACATTTCTATTAATACATTGGTACAAACAAATATATTGAACAGAATATCACACTCTACAATAACTGGAATAATTATTATAAAAAACAAATACCGACTACTAATTACCATGTTATTAATTTCTGTTGCATATTCTTCAATAAAACAATTGTGTTATAAAAGGATAAAAATTTAGTTACATAATAATCATCATGAGACAAAGAGAAAAACTTTCGGTCTGCGTTAAACAAGAACATTCTTTGTTCTTGAATTTAAAAAGAGAGTTTATATGGATAACCTTCACAAATGGAAAGGTTAATAAATCTCATTGCACTGTAAGTAAGTAAGAAAAAAGCTTTTGATTTTTCCATTTTGTTTTTTGTGGAAATTTTAAAATGGATTTTTTCCATCATTTGATGTATTTTTTTTTATTTTAACTGTGAGAGAACATGTTCTTAAAATCAAAGAAGCTCTGCAGAAAGTTAAACACAACGATGGAGTCAAATGTATTTTGAGAAAATGAAAAAATACAAAGAATAAATTTAAACGATTAAATTCAAGCAATTTTTTCTTATATTTTTTGTGAAGTTATAAACAGAGGTTTTGTACTTTTACTCTATTTTATTTTACAAATTCTGCTTTTCAAGACTCAAAAATTAAAAAATAATAATTATCTGATAGAAAGGTTAACAAAATAAATACTGGGCATATCAATAAACTCGTACAGCTAACATCTTAGTATAATAATAATTTAATGACATATTTTTTATTGTGTTATGCAACAAGAAGTAATGGAACTTTGTACAAAAAATATATGTATATTAAAATTTGCCATAAATTTAACTTCTTAGAAAGATGTTAACACTAATGCAGTTTACTTATCTTGATAAAAATAAAACTAAAAATTGCGTATAATATAGTTTTTTAAAATAGTATTTAAACCATAATTAGAGGCTTGTAACAGTTTCTGAAAGAGAAAATTTCATTTATGTTAAGTCCGTTGCAGAAATCGTCAAAGACCCCTTTTATAAAGGTTACCTTTACCATACAAAATAGGAGTGTTCTAAGATAATTATAGCTGGAGTTATAAGTGTTTCTAGACGTAAGTACCTTATATTTGTGATATATTAAAGTATGGGGAATTCAAGGAAAATTTGATTGCTGACCCTCCGCCCCCTCCCCCACTTTCTTAAAACGATTGAGCTTATCATACAGAATCGGTGTGGGCAGGTGTAATTTTGATCCGAGTTATAAGTGTTTGTAGTTATCGGATTTTTATATTCGTGCTATACTAAAATTTAGAGAGCTTCGAGTAAATAAACGACACTGTACCCAGTAAGACTATGTAATGTTGTTCGCGCGCTCAAAATGTGAGCTCACTGTGAAAATTTGATCACAAGTTACAATAATTTAAATTTTCCGTGTTCTGATATAGATATGAAATTATTATTTTCCCTGAAAATGACTCTTCTAGTGTTGAATCATACAACGTTTGGCAGACCTACCACAATTAGAGTCAGTTTTAGTGGGTGCGAAATGTCAAGGGACCGAGAAGTCATGTGCTCTAATCAGCACATCTCTATTTCTTTTACAGTTCCATTAAAAGAATTGTATATATTATTTCAACGAAATAAATTTAAAAATTAAACTTGAATTTGAAATTACTTCATGATCATTCATTACTTCATGATTACTTCAATTTTGAAACAATCATGTACAAACGTACACATATGTGTAGTTTGTGAGTGTGTTCATCTGGGTACCCATTCGTGCAAAAAGAACTAGAAATTCTGTAATTAATTATATAACACTATCTGTTCTTTTAATGATTTTTTTTTAGATATTTAACTTAATATTTTCTCAAAAAGTTATATATATATATATATATATATACCCTATATATATAAAATCCTAATGAAACGAATTTATGAAACGGATATATGAATCGACTGACTAAACAACTGATTATATTTCAAGCGATTTCTCCTAAAATATGGAATACTTTGCGATGAACTTAACACCAAAAATCAGCATTGATCCGCAGATCTCAAAACTGGTATTAGAATTTTTAAATTCGAATTACTTTTCGAAATATTATTTTTTTTCTAATTTTACATACATTTTTCTAATGATGGCAACTCAAATTTTAATCAAACAGATATTTTTTTTTTCATATTTCAGAAAAGGTTGACATGGTAACCCGGCTATTGTTGTTTATTTGATAATAAATGTTTATTTACTTTTATTTCTTTTTTTAAATTATATAAATTATTTTGTTCTATAATTATTAATTTTTTTTTATATTTCCTTTAGAAAATAATAGAAAATAATTAAAAAATACGGTACTACTTAGTTATTCCGTCTACCAATTTCGCCAAATTATATAAATCGCCAAAACACTCCCCAAATTATACAAATTGACATAATTTTTATTTTAAATAACGAAAGAACAAATAAATTAGTATAACATTAATAAATATACAAATAAAAAGTCGAAAAAAATCACTTGATGACGTAAACACGTGTAACTTGCTTAAAGTCAAGTGAATGTGATATTTACGATCAACCATTATTGGCATTTAATCTTATAGTTTGGAGATAGATTTTTGGTCGACGGGATAACTAAGTAATATCAAAAAAGTGCATATGTAACTGGTATTTGAAAACGAAATTTTAGCCAAATTTTCGTAAAAAAAAAAAAAAAATCACGCCAAACCTCCTGTGCGTCTATGACATCTGGCCAAATATTACCACTCGAATAAAAAAATGCTAACTAGCGAGTTGTAAAAACGCTATTATCGAGATTTGCATCCGGCTAGCGTAACAGTACGAAGAATTCTTTGCAACCATGGCAAATTTTATGCAGTTTTATTCCAAAAGAAAAAATTACGGTCCCATATTGGCGCGATTTTTTTCTAACGCGAATGTCATATACGGAACGGGCATTTAACTGGCGCCAAAGTATCGTTATTTTGCTTGACATGGTAACCCGGATGTTGTTGTTTATGCTGTTGATGCGTTCCCCAAATTGGCGTCGGAAAAAAATCGCGCCAATATGGGACGTATATGACATCTGTGTCAAACTTTCACATGGATGACGAAGGGATCAGACCGTATTTGTTTATGGTAGTTGATGACTTGAACTATTATAATATAGATGAAATGAGAGCGATAGAATAATATTTGACGACTTATCACCTGTGCCTGGCTAACATTAAAGTACCAAAATGGCATCTAGAGTATAAAAAGCGAAGTGGTCCGCCTGGATCTGTTGATGATAGTCACATGATTTAGGCTATTGTAATAGAGATTGTTTTAAAATACCGGGAGACAAAGACTCTGTATACTTAATTTAGTTTAGTTTAGTTTTTTTCAAATGTTTAACTGATCCTCTTTAATCGAAAACGAAAACCATTGGATGTTTTAACAGCAACCGATTCGCCCTTAAATTTTTGCAATCAAAGGGAATTGAATGGAAACCCGTTTACAGGGAGATCTGAGCAGCTTATTTCAATATAATTCAATCTTCTCTAATGTTTTTAAAACCCATGAGATTAGTGTGTTTTTAGATTCTGCGGTGTCTGAACGGGGGATGGCGAGCGTAGCTTGCAGGGAGCAGAGTTCCCTAGTATATATATATGTGTGTATATTTACGTTTAATCTTGCCGATGTGTCCGTGTATAGAATGAATGATGGATTGCAATTCTCATTAGGCAAAAAACAAGGCGATTCATAAGTCTATGCCATTTATTTAAATATACTTCATAGAAGAAGTCCACACATGGTTGAAATGGGTAGTGCCATATATAAAGCAAATACTTGTCACACAATATTCTTAAAATACATCTAACATAACTCTCGAACAAATTATTAGTGTTAAATCATTTGGGTAAATCATTGGGAATATATGATGAGTAAAACGCACAGCCAGGGAACTGTTTAACACTTGAAAACTCGACCAAAAACTATCGGAAGATCGCGTGCAGCTGCTTTTTGTGGACAAACGGAGAAATACAAAATCATGACGTAGTGTGCGCTCTGGCCATTGCGAGAATAAGGAATAAACGTACTGTCTACGTCACGACCAGTGGGAGTGATAAAGAAAAGAGTCCTGATAATCTGAAGCAGACGCATTTTATAGTAAAAAATAACTCAAGGTGCGAAATTAATCTCGGAATAAAAAAAGAAATGTCTCTCAAAAAAACATTCGAATTCACAGAAATGATCAGAAATATGATACAATTTAGGAATAACTAAAAGCTTTATATTAAAGTAAAACGAGCAAGATAATAATTAATTTAAGGGGAGTTTAATAGAATTAACGATAGATGTTATTAGAGAATAAGGAATTAGTGAATATGCTGGTAATTTAGCACAAAACAGGGAAATATCGTGAAGGAAAATTTAATAATGTAACGCACACGCACATATATATATAAAGTATGGAAGTAGATAAATAAGAAATAAAGAGAATATCCTCGTATTTTTCTAAATGGTTACTTATGGATAGATCCTTTTCTCTGCTGCAAGATAATAAAAATGATTTATCAATTTCCCATTTCTTTATAAAGATGAGAAACCTTCTGAATCATTTTTCCCCTTAATAAATTCTAATAAGAGCAACATGAAATGTATCTTATATTATAATGTGATAGAAAATTGTGTGTGTATGTGTGTGTGCATGTGTGAGTATGTAAATATTATCTTAAAAACGGCTCTAACGATTTTGATTAATTTTTGTATTTTACCATTTTGGGGCAATAGAAGACCATTGGGCTAGTTCCCGTGTTCGAGAAAATTCGATTAGTGGTCCATAATGGGTCATAATGGGTCAGTGTCAAGCTATTTATATCTGAAAAGCGGCTCAATCGATTTTGACAAAATTTTATATACTGCCGTTTCCGAGCACGAGGAAACTATTGGGTTAGGTCACATGTTCAAGAAATTTCAATTAGTGGGTCATTTTTGCTTCACTTCAGGTAAAGCTAACTTTACCTAAAAAGCGGCTCTAACGATTTTGACTAAATTGTGTAATCTACTGTTTTGGATTACGAAAAGACCAATGGGCTAAGTCACATGTTAGAGAAAATTCGATTAGTGGATCATTTTTGATTCACTGTGGGTCAAGATAATTGTATCTAAAAAACGACTCAAATGATTTTGACAAAATTTTGTACTATACCGTTTCTGGACATGAGAAGACCATTGGGCTAAGTCGCATTTTCGAGGAAATTCGATTAGCAGGTCATTTTTGGATCACTGTGGGGTGGTCAAGCTAATTGTATCTAAAAAACGACTCAAAACATTTTTTAAAAAAATTGTACTATATCGTTTCTGAACATAGGACTATTGGGCTAAGTCACATGTTCGATAAAACTCGATTAGTGGATCATTTTGGGGTCACTGTGGGTCAAGCTAATTGTGTATAAAAATGGCTCAGACAATTTTGACAACATTTTTTATTGCACCGTTTCCCAGCACGAGAAGACCATTGGGATAGATCACGTATTCGATAAATTTAGATTAGTGGGTCCCTTTTGGATTACCGTGGGTCATGCTAATTTTATCTATAAAATGACATTAACAATTTTGACTAAATTTTGTATTCGATTGTTTTTGGGTTCGAGAAGAGCATTGGTTAGGTCGCATGCTTGAAACAATTCGGTTAGTGGGTCACTTTGGATCATTATATCTCAGAATCATGCCAATTGTATCTAAATAGCAAGAATGATACAGTGATCATAAAATATCGAATTGAACACAAGGCCAATTTTGACCGAGCTCAGCTCGGTCATCCCTGCTAGTTAAAGTATTAGATGAGCTGTTAGGATGCAAAAAGGGCAAAACAACTTCTTAATAAACACAATAATGATCACTATATCAGGATAACACTATATCAGGAAAAGAAATTTTTGCAACATCGAAAGTTAATTTGCACATTTATTTAGGAAATGAGAATCTTTTTTCCGTTGCTATTTACAAAAAATCCGGAATCTTAACAATATTTATTATCCAGAGACTGATAAATATTTATTTGTTTGCTGAAATGAACTATAAATGTACTTCAAGTTTTACTAAGCATGTGCATCTAAAACATAAAATAAGTTCACTTTTCAATTTTTTAATCCGTTATAATAGACTATGCAGAAAATGAAGAATCAATAAAAGAAATTTTTCCTAATTATTCACTTCGAAAATAGTAAAACTCTATTTCTTTTTTAAATTTTCAAAAAAGATTTATTTTTGATAATTTTGCAATTCAATTAAATAAATTAAGAAAATATTTTAACTTTTAAAACGCTAATTTTCTATAAAAAAGGGAGATACTTGAAAAAATGCTTTTTTGCAATCATGCCTCTGAATATCCATTACAAACTTCTCTAAATTTTATTTTCAAATATCTATAAAGACAAAGTTGTTTATCATTTATGTTAACTAGAGAATCCAACCCCGGTTTTCCGGGTTACAGAAGGTACTATACCAATATAAAGAACTTATGTTAAAAGCACCTTTAATTGAAAACTTTAAAAGGTTTTGTTAATTTAAATTTTGTCTGTTTTTTAGATCGAGCGCTAACAACACCAATAAACAATTATAGATGAAAAAATATTAATTACATATTTAAATTGAGTATTCAAATGTGTTAAAAACAGTTCTTTCGTATTAGCTCCAAACGAGTAGTTAACAGCTAAAGAAATCTTCAAAACTGTTACTGTTTATAGTATTATTTTTTATTGTGATAACTTCAGTGTCTAAAGGTGTTATTCTATTGGTAGTAGTTCGTGCATAGTTTGATTATATTGGGTTTTATTTTTACTTTTATTTTTTTTCTGAAAGAAATTGCATTTGAAAGAACTTTTCTTTTTTCTTATTTAACGATATAAAAATTCAGTTTTTGTGAGGTTTAGCAGTTACAAAAATGACATAAAAGCGATATTTATTGTCCATGTGTTACCGCCATGAATATGACATACATTTATTTTTACTTTATAATATACATGCTCGTAAAAATATAAGAAAAATTAATTTCTTTTTGATATCACTATCCATTTTTACATATTCTTATAATATAAATTGATTTGTTTTTTCTATACTTTTTTAATACAATGTTTTATCTGTTCAATGTTTCTTATCAAACGAATTATGTAAAATCTGCAAAGTCTGTTAATATTAATTGAGAAATATATTATCTAACGTTTTTGTTTACTTATAATGTTTAATGTTTTGTTTTATTTAATATAGTTTGTTTAATATTTAGTTTTGTAATATGCTTGTATCGGGTCCTGTTATAACCCCCTTTTTCTCAAGTCAAGTCAACGCAGGTGCTTGAGGAGTACATACAGTGAGTCGCAATCCCTTTTAAACCTCCGACTTGACGAAAATGAGAAAAGGCCAAAAATTTTTACAACACTATTTTCTTCTTACTGCGATTTTTAATGTAGATGTAATTAAACATTTGAAGCGAGTGGTCAGCGCTATATCCGATCTGAACCGGGCTTGTCTTGGTCATAATAAATATATTCATATTCATTTTTCCGAGTATTTTATTATCTGAGTTATGATTCAATTTGAATGTGTAAAAAGTCGTTCAGCATATTTTAATGAATTAATGTGATAGATCTGTTTCAATGAAAATTATTTATGATCGTCTGTTTTGAAATCTTCAGGTCCTGAAAGGCTGTTTCTTAGAAATTCAGTCATAACTCCGATTTAAAGTTAAAACACCTTTATTTAAACTAAACGGGTAGTTGCTTGGCAGAGTATCTCCACAAATTTAGCCTTATAACGCGGCAACTAAGCCGGATCACTCACTAATTTAATAACTAACATATTGTAATAAATGTTAACCCTTAAATGCCTGATTTTTCAAAAATCATTGTAATGATGCTTTTCGGCTTTCATTCTTTAAATAAATCATGGGAAAAATACTTTAAAAAATCATATTTTGTTTTAAGTATGGTTTACGGCTAAAAAACACTTTGATACTAATCGGAAATACTGGTCTTTAATTGAAAAAATGATTTTCCTTCATAAAATTCTATAGTATTAAACACACAAGAATTTTAGGAACTATAATAAGAAATCAATTTTACTTGCTCATTGCAGAACAAAATAGGGCATTTCGCAAGCTTCCAAACAAAAGAAATAGAACAAGTAGCAACAATTGAAAAAATAAATTTATCTTTATTCTTAAACAGCACAAGTGTTTCCATCTATTTGTTGAAAATCGATTTAATAATATTTTCAGAACGTATTTTATTGGCAACATTAGGCATTATAGCTTCAATATTATTCTAATAGTATTTTAGAGCCTAAATTGAGTATGTTGCCAAAAAGCAACACCCGCATTTAAGGGTTAAAATTCTACTTGCATAAAGATCTTGGATAGTCCGAAACAATGGCAATTTATCAAACCAATCTATTGCTTCCAGATGCAAAGAAAAAGTTACCCAATTCTCCAATATAATTTAACTTTGCTACACAAAACAACCCGTGCCCACAAACTTTTAATCGCTCAAACTATTGTTTAAAATTAAAAACTATTGTTAAACCGGGATCCGTTTAGCTCTGAATTCGTTAACACTTGCCACAGATTTCTGTTTTTATACTTTAACGCAGGTCTTGTATTGCAGAGAATCAGGACTCGACCCAAATCCGACGACACAAAATCAAACGTTACCTGTTACACTCTGCAGATTAAACGACAAAAACTAATTTGCATTAAATTGTAGCAGTAACCATGCGTTCTAACAAGGAGAGGGCCAACCTTGTTAATCACAGATTTTGATTATTTTAATATATGTTGTAGGGTAGAGACCCCTTAGTCTCAGGTTCAACTGATTTTATCCAATGCTCCCTAGTTCTTGAGAACCGGGGGGTCTAATAATAGTACACAACTTAAATACTTACATTGCAAACGCTGTGACAGGTTAGTCGTAGCTCAGTTGGTACGGCGTTCGCCGGCTGATCTGGGGGTCCGGGTTCGATACCCGAACGCGCTACATTAGTTTTTCTCATTTTTTGTTTTATAAATATACTTGTAATTATAATTTAATAATTTCAATTACAAATTTTAATATCATATGTTTAATTATAATGTTAACAAACTTAAATTTATATATTTTTTTATTTTTAAACTATTATTTCTCATCCTTTAAAGAGCTTTAAAAAGAAATTGGATCTATTATTGAACGATAAAAATTCCAAAATCGTTGCAAAATGTGTTGTGGTGCCATGTAGTTATGATAAAATAAAAGAATATTTAAATAAAATAAAAATAAAAGCAGAAAGAAGATAAAGATGAAAGAAAAATAAATGAAAGCGCAAGCATACGTATTACAAATTAAAAAAATCTTTAATAAGCAAAACATCGGTTGTAATTTAATTATGATACTAATTTTCAATATAATTATGCTTGTTACTTTAAAAACAGAATAATAGTATTATCGCATTGACTTCCTTTGTTAAAGCAATGCGTAAATGATATTTCTTTAAAATCACGAATTGACACAATTGTTCAATATCATTGCATCGATAAAGAATATATTAAATACATTTTAAAAGTGATTTTAAAAAAATTAACAGTTTTATGATGTTTTATACAACTATTTAGTTAAAAGTAAAAAATTAAATAGGTTAAAATTATAATTGATATACAATATTATAAATTTTAATTGACAATGAGATTATTAATTATACTTACAAGTATATTTATAAAACAAAAAACGAGAAAAACAAATGCAGCGGACTCAGGTATAGAACCCGGGCCCGCAGATCAGCAGGCAAACGCCATACCAACTGAGCTACGACCAACCTACCACTGCGGTTGCAAAGTAAGTATTTAAGTTGTGTACTATTATTAGACCCCCCTCACGGTTTCTCAAGAACTAAGGAGCGTTGGATAAAATCCCTTGAACCTGACCCTAAGGGGTCTCTACCCTACAACATTTATTAAAATAATCAAAATCTGTGATTAAAAGGTTGGCTCTCTCCTTGTAAGATCTCCAAACACACTTCGAAAAATTAGAGTAAAAGAAAGAACAGAGGTCGCTACACAGGTTAAATGTTTAACATCAAGTTCACATTCAAAACACTAGAGACTCGTTATAAGTGTGGTGGTAGTCTACTACATGTTTACAATTTCATTTCCTATAAATATAACAATAACATGTTTCCATGAAATATCATAAGAAGTACAGAAAAAAAAATCCGAAAAAAAAAATTATCATCTTCTAGGAAGCTTTTTTGAATGTCAAGAAAATTGCAAAAGCTTCAGTGTATTTAAATTCAATAAAATAATTTACGACTGTAAAAATATCATTTAACCCTTTGCACTCTGCATCATTTTGACTGTGGGCTACCAGCAACTCCGCGGCATTATATAAAAATTTTATTCGGTCGGCACCACTTTTTATAAAGAAGTTTCCTTCAAGTACACAATTTCAAAAATGCTTTGAATAAATAAGACAAATTTTATTTTCCTTTATTACTGGTTGCCAAAAGCGAATTTTTCAAGAAAAGATGACGTCGCCGCAGCGGCGACAACGGAGTCCAAAGTGTTAACCAATTAAGAACAGAATTTTGTTTTCAGTTTAAAATGCGAAACTTGTATTTAATAACATTTTTACGAATAGCGTTCGTAGTCTTATTTTATCGGAGGGTTTCTAACCTGAAATAAATACACGATTTCTCTTCAAAAATACTGGTATTCTAGTAAACAAACGTTTCACGTTAAAGCCTCGACGTTATCGTAACCATGATCCTGAATGAGTAAAGGGAAATAATAGTGCAGTTTACCTTTATAAAATTTTATTTCTTTTTATCCAATAAAATTTTCAAAATATAAATACTTTACTTGTGATAATTAAACTAAGACGCAGTTTTCGAAAAAGCAATTAAAATTTAAATAACGAAATTATTAATTATAAAATTCTTCCCAAAATATAGAATTTTTTCATTTAATATTCAGAGAAAATTAAACGTGTTTCCTCTAAAGTAATTTATGACGTTTTCGGTTATAAATATATTTCTGAAGTATCCTTTTGATGTTTCCTTTACCGGAGTTTCGTAAAATACTTGAATCATTAAATATTATTTCAAAATTTAAAAGGGCAATTAGTTTAAATGATAATATTCTGATGTGGAAAGATAGTCAGTTCTTAATGAATGTAATTTAAAATTAATTGAATGAATTTCCTGACGGAGAATTAATAGCGAAATGGTTCCTGGCGGAAAGAGAAAGTATTTAGCTTATGCATCGTTAAGAGTTAATCGATATAAATTCGCTTCATTACATTTTTAAATAGCTTCCATCATAAACTTAGAATAAATTCATAAGTATTTAAACAATACGAAGAACTGCATTTGACATTTCTAAAGTATTTTGAATACAATATCTCTGTCTCTATTGCTTAACTTAAAAGCTGGAGATTTTTCATTATTATCATGTTTATTTTTGAATTATAGCATATAACACTTTTCTTCAAAAGAAGAAGTTATTTTTAATTAACAGTTAAATTATGTATGTTATTTAAAATTAAATTATATTAGGTCTAGATCTATTATGGAAAGTTCTGTCCGATAATGATTTTTCACGCTTACTTTTTTTAAAATTTAGATTTCTTCATTGGCACCATTTTTTTGAAATGGTAAAATTACAATTATTTTCGCATTTCACATTATGGTGAAAACAATGGGAATTTTACCATTTCAAAAAAGTGCTTCCAATGAATAAATGAGGATTTAAAAAAAAGTAAGCATGAAATAACATTATCGGACACAACTTTCAGGTGGACCTAATATATGTTTTTAAATATTATAATATTTAAATATAATATAATATTTAATAATATAATTATATAATATAATATAATATATATAATATAATATTATATTATATTATATTATATTATATTATATACTATAATATTTAAATGTATATCTATATTTTATAATAATTTTATCACACAGGATGACTGGAATAAATTTATTGCTATTCGGAATGCATTGAAGAGAAAAACCAAAGGTCTTGATATTTGGAGGATATACATTTCTTTCCGTGGAGAAAGTAGTGATGAAAAAAAAATTAATAACCAAACATTCTTATAGATTGCACCTCAAACTTTACCCTGGAACACAATTTCCAAAACGGACGGGAAAAGAACCTCGTAGTAGAATTAAAAAGCTCACTAAATATTTAGATTCATTATTCAAAGAACATGACGCTTCTTACGTTGCAGAAACATTCCTTGCTAATAATATAGTTTTACAAAAGCAGCATAAAGCCTTGCAAAGATTTTCGGAAGTACATGAGGCAGCAAGCATTGCTTAAAAGTCTAATAACAGCTTGTGCTTTGTGCTAAATAGATATTTGGTTCTACCTTCTCAAAAACAAATTAGTCAAAAAAAATTTTAAAGTTCAGGCAGCAAGTTGTCGGAACACGCCTGTAATGGGAAGAGGTTTTACCTGCTGCATGAAGAAAGTTCTGTTGTCAGCAGAATTTCATGAAATTTTGAGCTAGGTTTACAAACATTTTATGATTTGCGGTAAAAGGGACATACGCAGAAATTTCATTTCTAATACCAAAAAGTACTAAGAAGCAAGGCTGTCGGGAAACCCTTGTGATTTATAGAAAACGCAAATTCATATTTGAGGATTTCAGGTTCTTTTTATGTCACATTTGGAAGTTTTTGTATCTTGTAGAAATATGGGTAAAACAAAGCTAATTTTTCATGTTTTCTTGAAATATAAATAACTTAAAATGCATTCAGTTGAAGATTTCTTAAGGATGTCGGAAACAGGAAGTTTTTATTTCATATTAAAGTGACGTGGATACTCCCATTATGGCCATGTTCCTGACATGGACACCCCGCTATTGAATGTTACAGATACATGGAATAAACACAGAGTGAAGGGGCTACCTATATCATGTGATCATTTTCTATCCAGTCAGTATGTGGAATATGATACCAGTTACCTGTTTTGTGTTTTTCGTGCGACTTCTTGCTTTTATCTGGTCTCCTTTTTATGAATGTTCATATAAACCTATTTTCATGAATCCCATTATATTCTGTTTCTTTTTTAATGCTATTTCCGTTTGTGCTGTTGCTAATGGTGTATGTTTTTGAGTTGTTCATAATCAAACGTATTTCGTGAAAGCTTACCTGCTTCTGATATATGGGCAGCAGTTGGTCATATCACGTGCACCATTTTTTCTCGACTACAAATATTTCTTGTCCAATATTTTGAAGTCATGATTTCTCGTAGGATCGAGCTTAAAAAAGTATTTATCAGACAAAATAATCTCCGCTGTCTAAACTAAATATAAGACCAACGATGAAACAGCTATTGACGAACAAGCGAATTTGGCTTTCAAATATCTTTAAAAAACAAATAGCAGCAAATCCATAATAAAGATAATCACAAAACCACAGAAGTTGAAAGCTGGTAATTCAATATTTGTCGGGAGGACGAAGTCAAGGACATTAAACTTTACATGCTCTATACCCTTAAATGCACGATTTTTTATTTTGTCTCGAAAAAATTACATATGATTCTCTGAAAGGTTTATTACATAGAAAAAATAATGAAAAAAATCACAGATACATTTTTCATATAATACGTCAATCTTTTTTTCTGTTACACATCTGCAATACAAGTAAACACTAGTGTCGTGTGGCTGTTGTACGCTAAAATATTACAAATTAGTAAATATTTTAATAAGTATGTCTCCAAATACCTTATTTTATATAATTATTTATTTTATAAAACTTAACCTTTAACCCTTTAATTCCCATGATAGAATACGTTCTAGAAATTGCGTAGTTCAGAAAATCTGACTTTACACCAAAAAATTTCATTTGTTAATTTCGCTTTATTTTAATATGAGATATATGTTATTAATTACCGCTAATATTGCTATTATTCTGGTGTGAATTTGGTATATACGAATAAAAAAAACTATTAAATTCAAAACATTGTTGTTTGCATATATGCAAAGCTGCGCAATAAAGGGTTACATCTCTATCACTAAGATTGTGTTGACCTCCCTGATGCTGACAAAGATATCTTCATTTGTTCCAATTTCGGCCAACAATTTGTTTAATAATCTCACTTTTGTCTTCTACTATTCTCTAAAATAAATTCACAGAATTTAGATTTTTTTTTTTTTTTTTTTTTTTTTTTTAAGAATTTTAATTGTTATGTCAGTTTTGTTAAAAACTTCATTTTTTATGGAAAATCGTTTTTAAATCCAATTTTGAGTAACGAAAAGAATTATTCAGTATCTTGTTTATACATTTTACACCAAAATTATTTAATTTAGTCGGTCTGCACTATGAAATTGAAGAAATTCACGATTTATGAATCATGAAACAAGAGTGCCCATATCATCTCCTCATTAAACTGATATAGCCACTAAGTGTACTCTTGTAATTTCGTTTATTATTATTTTTTTTTTTTAAATCCACTAAAACTATGTTTATGGTGAATGAAATATTTTTTTTATGAAAGTTCATTATCCTCAGAACGTTAAGAACAAAAATTTTCTTCATAAAAAATGGCGACCGTAAGAATTCTTGCACATTAACATGCCCATAACAGAAGCACCCACCTTAGTATGAGGGTAACAAAAAGAATGCCATAAAAGCTGCAAATGTACCGATAGCTATATATATGTAATGATTACGCTATATCCAGGAGTTTTGATTTTCCGTACACAAGATACAGAGAGGTGTTTGCTGAAAGAAGAAGAATCGTGTAAGGCTCACGCAAGTAACGTTTCTACTGATCAGTTACGGCTTATGCGAGTCATGTTGCGAAACGGTATAATTTCTTGCTTATGGAGGACAGTGCGCATATTGAACACAGTGAATCCAGTTTGAAGCAATTTCTAAAAGCCTTTGTTTACTGCTATGTTAATCCTGTATGTCTTGTTGATGGTGTGATCTGATATTATGCGTGTATGATGTTAATTAATACATTGTATAAATTTGGGCTACAAATACCCGGAGTTTTGAGTTTGTAGCTTTTGTAGTTCATGTTTAGCGGATGCCTAAATCAAAAAGAAAATTGTGCGCCAACTTACCCAGTCACGGGGCAAGTTGCCTATACCTATGGGGTAAGTTGGCACACGCTTTATAAAAATTTAAATAAGACACGCAGTTACGAGAAATCAAGTTCCTTATTACAGCAGGTTTAATCAAAGGCGTTATCGCCGTACAATATAAATTCTAAATTATACAGACATAAAAATAATGAACAAAACATTAACATTGAGTAACTTCTATCCTACTCGATAACACCATCCAAGTTACAGTTGTCACTTATAAAAAATCGAGTGTCTCCGTTTGGGCAAGCCCCGTGTGCCCAAAATCTTGCATTGGAACCACTTTTTTTGGTGTTTGCTGTTTTTCAAGCTACCAGTATACACCAAACACCGAGCCAACTTGCCCCGTGTTCAATGCGCCTACTAGCCCCATAATACATTTCTTCACAAAAGGGACAAGTAACCATCTAAGCATAAATAATCCATGTAAATCACATATGGGGTAGGTACAGTTAATCTTACACTAAGAAAAATTACACAGGTTAAATGGAAATTATTAAGATAAGTATTAGAAATTAAAAAAAGAATGAAGCAACAAAAAATTACTTATGAGCACAAAAAAACAGAAAAATATTAATAAATGCCCACTGCTCGTAGGTAATGCTGCAAAACTACAATGAGGATTGTAAAACGCAAGAAGAAATGTACTCTGTGACCGGTTGCACAATCTATCCACAAACAGGCAATTTATGGGGACAGCGCCTACTTACCCCTGTAGCCAACTAGACCCGGACTCCCCTACGTGTACATCTCTATTAAGCGTATTTTTTAATGCTTCTGATTTAGTGAAATGTAGTAAAAAAGGATAGTGAAAAGGAAATATTTTAAAAAATTATATATTTAGCTTCCATGCAGTTTTATTTAACATTAAAATATAGCTATGATTAGAAGAATATACAGACCTTCTAAAATAATGTTATTTGTTTAGATAAAACTCAACGGTTTTGAAAATATTTATGACAGAAATACTGGATAAACATACAAACGTTATACATCTATATTGATGACCAAAAATTAAGTGAATTATCTCAGCAATCATAAATTGCTTTTTTACTACAACATAAAATCATCTATGCAAGGAATAATTATGTCACTAGTTTCAAAATTTTCAGTACGCCTATGCAAGAAAAAGTATTTGCTTTAGAAAAAATTTTTATTTTTTATTTATCGCCAAAAATTATGTGAACGTTTGCTAAAATCATAACTTACTTCCTCTATTATGACATAAAAACTTTCCTTAAATTAATAATTGTATTATTAATGTCATCTTTCTTATCTAATTCCATAAGGTAAAAAAATATTTTTGTAAAAGAACGAAAAGGTTTTTTAAATTAAATATTCATTGAAGTTTAATACATAACGTGCACCTACAATGAAAAAATGGTACTTTTAAATATTAAGTTTTGAAGAGTTAGCATTTTAAGTGATGATGAAGGAAAAATTTCTCTACTCTAACTTTTACCATGGTCTCTAAATGAGATATCAAGATTGGATAAACTAGCTCTCGCAGCGAAACTGCGAGCCTTCGTCCGGCGACATAGGCCACAGACTTTCGAGTAACTAGCACGGAATGAGCCCTCCCTAAAGAAGTTTTCTCATCGTGATGCCGCCGCTAGCACGCGGTCGCCCAAGGATGCGCGCCGCCCATCGCGCACCCTGCGTTCAAGAGTTGGCGTCCGGTCGAAACGACAGAAACCCCACCCAGCCCGAAGAGCCGGATGGGCCCTTCTCTTGGTCCCTCCGCAATTCACCCCGACGTCCCGCAGGAATCGAACACCTATGAAGGAGTCGAGCCCACGAGGCACTGCCAAGGATCCCTACGTGTGTGTGTGTGGGGGGGGATTGATCTACTCAGGTTCCTCAAGATCAGATACCATTATCCGGCAGAGACATTTTTGAGGAACAACCGATGAAAAGTGAAGGGAGCCCCCGGTTAAAACCCTCGGAAAAATTCCTTCCTGGTGGACAGGGTTTCCGCCCGGCTCCCGCGCCCCACGACGAAGCCCCTCGTGACTCGGCGTCGGAAGCCCGGGAGTCGAGCTAGGTGCCATTAGCGACCCCAGGATGTCACGGTAAACTCCTCCTAGACGGGATAGACCCCGCGTCACTAGGGGTTTAAGACTGGGTAAAGAAAATTAAGTAAAATTATGTGATCTGCAATAAAAATTTTATATTAATATCATGCAAAATTGTAAGTAACATGCAAGATTTTATGTATCTTGCAAGATGATCCATATCATGCGAAATCATGCAAGATCATAAGTAGCATTCAAATATTTATTTTTTGTACGGTATTTTATGTAATGAATATCTTGAGTATGCTATACTTTTTTATGCATGGTTTTTAAAGAAATTTATCATTCAGATTTTAAGAACTAAAATTCTTGAGTAAAGGAGTAAATCTAAACTGCAGTCAAAATGAACAAAAACTTATTATCAATGACTTATTAAAATCACTTTATATATTCGAAAGCATTGAGTACATTTTTAAGTTTTAGAATATTTTTATAATGCAAGTTTTTTTTTTGTTTTTTTTTTTGTTTTTTTTTTTTAACCTACTATACAAATTATCTCAGTTAATGTATAAGAACTAAGGCATAATATTATAGTCGCATACAATAATTTCAAACATCTACATATATTTACTTGTGAAAATCATTTAATATATTTTCCTAAAATTCACCTTGAATAAGATAAATCATCTGAATCAGTTTCTAGAGACACTGAAACTCCAGAAATTAATATGGATGACAGACAAAATAAGTGGAACTTAAAACAAAAACGCAACCATTTTCATCTTGCAGATGGTATCATTCGATTCTCGTTACGATAAGTATGCTATATGAAGAAACGGCATACATTAAAGCAAAATTTGCTAGTACGCATGTTACCAGTAACATTTGCTACTGAAAATTAACAGAGTGTATTTTTATATATTACTTTTATAAGAAAAACACCAGCAATCACGTTAATTATTAACGCGGAAAGCGATAGCAATTCGGACTCCAACAAATGTTACTGTAATTTTTTAGGTTCCACAACACTGTATAACATTGTGTGTTATATTATTATACTATGATGATACTGACATCTTATAATATTCTGAGAACGTATAAAATACATAATGTCATACAATAAATATTTTTTAATATAGAACGTGCTTGATGATCGCCATATAAGAAAAATGAAAATTATGAAGCAAAAAGTCTTTTTATCTTACATTTTACAGAAGTAGTTTTATGTAAAAAGTGCAAAAGATAATAAATCTCGCTACCTTATTTTAAATCAAAAAATACTCTTGCATTTTTCTCAAAGAAAGTTAAATTGGACTTTTTCCATGCTATAGATTTATTTTTACTATTTCATGAAAAAGGGTTTAGAATCAAAGAAAGTCTCTTAAAAAACTAAGAAAGTATTGTAGAATTCTAAGGGACGCCAGGGGAAAGAAATATTCAAGAACATTATTTAAAACCAGTAAATCCAAAGACGGACTGTTGAAATATTTTACTGAGGTTGCGATTATAAACAAATGGTTTAATTTCATGTATGTTTTCCACGCGAACATAAGAGAGAAAAAAATTATGAAGCATAAAGCCTTTTGATCTTGAGTTTTATAGAAGTGGGTTTGTCAAAAATGGAAAAGAAGATAAATCTCACAGCCATATTTTAAAAAATATATAGACTCTTGCATTTAAAAAAAAAAAAAGTTAAATTGAACATTTTCCATTCTCAAGATTTATTTTCTGCCATTTTACAAAAAATAAGGTTTAAAATCAAAGAAAGTTTCCAAAACAAAACAAAGAATAGTAGAATTCTAAGGGACTCCAGGGGAAAAAAATATTCAAGAAAATTATTTATAACCAATAAATTCAAAGATTTACTATTGAAATATTTCACTAATGTTTCTTTATAAAAAAAATGGTTTAATTTCATCTATATTTTCCACATGAATATAAGAGAAAAAAAAATATGAAGCAAAACTTCTTTATAGAAGTTAATTGTCAAAAATGAAAAAGATGATAAATCTTACTGCCCTATTTAAAAATATATGTAAATAAACGATTGCATTTTTCCCCAAAAAAAGTTTAATTGGACATTTTCTATTCTCAAGATTTATTTTCTACTATTTTACAAAAAAAAAAAAAAAAAAAAAAAAAAAGGTTTAAAATCAAAGAAAGGTTTAAAATCAAAGAAAGTCTCAAAAAAGAAAAAAGAAGACAAAAAGCAAATAATTGTAGAATTCTGAGGGACTCCACGGAAAAAAATATCCAAGAAAATTATTTATAACCAATAAATTCAAAGATGGACTGTTGAAATATTTTACTAAGGTTTTTTTTTTTTATATAAACAAATGGTTTAGTTTCATCAATATTTTCCACACGAAATGCAGTTTTACTTGACTCAGTTATATAAAAAAAGGTTCAAAACATTGATAAAAGACATATAAAATTAAAAAGCCTGATTTAAATGCAATTAAATGTTATCTCCAATCAATGAAATATAAAAAATTCTTCTTAGCATTCATAAAATAATAAAGCGAGTCCTGCATTTTATAATAAGTATAAGTGGATCTGACGTAAATGACGCACATTTAAATTTCAAATTAAGCGTTTCTGTATATATTTTGATTTATTGTTAAACAATTCATTGCAATTGTGCTAAGCGGACTACTGCCTATTTAAATAAATAATTTATATACAATATGCCCACTAAAGTTCCTTGCCAGCTTCTTAACTTCGGCACGGCTGCTGCTGTATTCAGAAAAGTGGTGTCTAGGTATAATAAAGTAGCCATGCGCTACTGCATGAAATCTCCTACGGCGCCACCTAGTGGTATAATGCGGATTTTGCATTCCTATCTCGAAGACGGAAAGAGATAGGGGGAAAAGTGTTTTACAAATTTGTAGAGCGTCAACAATTTAGTTCAAAAAGATGCCTTGTGGACATCCATGCGAAGAATAGAACTGTTAAAACTCGTTTTTCTTTTTTCGTGATTTCCTGCACTGCGACAAAAGAAAAAAAACGACTATTTATAACAATATACCTTTATTTGAGATGTCCATACTTCTCACCGTCAGCTGCACTGCACATTTGGATGCACGTCTGATCGAAATATAATCATTTCTCCTTCCGTTCAAGTTTCGTGACGTCACAGTGTAGGAAATCACGAAAAAACAAAAGCGCGTTTTAACCGTTCTATTCTTCGCACTAATGTCCACAAGGTGTCTTTTTGTACAGAATTGATGATGCTCCTGAACTTTGTAAATCACTTTTTGCCCTATTTTTTCCGTTTTCGAAATAGGAATTTCCGTAGTGCACGGCTACTTTACTATACCTAGACATCACTTGTATGAATATATCAGCCGTTCCGAAGTCAAGAGGTTGGCAAGGGACTTATGTGGGCATGCTGTATGTAATTATATTGTAATCTTATGTAATATTTTTGCTTGAGTCATTTAAATGAAAGAAAAATGTCTTACAGAAAAGGGACCGGATTTATTGTTTTACTCGTAACATTCCCGTAGTATTTCAAATTACATTATATTAAAACAAAACTAACGATGATATAATATTAATAATAAATATAATATGTATGTACTTGTGCGTGTGTGTCAGAGTGCGTTCTTTTACTATTCTTTCTTTCATACGAGTCTTCTTTTCTTTTAATAAGTCTACTTTTTGCAGTACGCGGTTGCTTATTGCATTTGGGTTAGCTGATTGGCAGCAGATTCGGTTCTCTTAAGCATTCCTTTATCTTTCTTCAGCTACAATCCATAAAACATTCTCAGGCCTCTCGGATTGAGTTAATTCCATGATTCTTGTTGTAGTAGTCAACATGTGGATTTCTCCGATGAATTTTTGCATCTTTATATGAAAACTTCTATCTTACGCCCAATATTAATAAATAGATAAAGTGAGGTGATTATCATTGAATGGCCTGTAATATGAGAGACATCCGGTTGGTAACATTGGATGTTTGATTCTCGGTGCCTGTAACAATCGAATGAAATTATCTTAATAAAGACTGCGTGGCAGTGGGCTTCAAATAGAAAAAAAAATATTTTGACTATTTCTTTTTTCTTTGAAGTATAGACAAATTTATTTCCAACCATACAAAAATAATTTTAAAAATAAATCGAATATTGTAAATAAAAATTTACAAAAGTTAGAAAGTGCACAACAAGATATAAAATGTCCACAGCAGAGTCTAAATTTAACCTGCTTCCATCTTCGTTATATCAAAAGATTAAAATTGAAAAGCTTGAATGTGTGGTCTGTCATATTTATTCAGCCACTAAACTTTAATAGGCATCTGCCTGGGGCATCGTTCGCTTGCAGTTGAGAATATCACATTCGCTTCACAGCGTGGGTATGCTTGATGGCTTATCGTAGTGTAGTAAGTCAACCCTAACACGTTCTATCAATTTTTTGATTAACCTTAACCGAACGGATTTTTTTTTCAGGAAATGTAACAATATGTTTTTATAATCTCGTGAACCGAAGCGATTTTTACCAAAATTTTACGAATCCGAGCAATATATGTCATAATTTCAAGAACCGGAAGATCGTTTCGTTTGTTCTGTTACATTTCGAGTCCTGTCGCGTGGTCTGTCAATCTCCTGCTTTTTATTGCTTATAACTTTCTAATGAACATCAATTCCTTTCATCAAGCTTCTCTGCGATTCGACACTGTTTTTCTTTTACCTCATGATTCTAATAGTGTGATCAATTCTACTACTGCAACCCATGATTACTGCGAATTTGTTGTTGACTTTTAATAATGTGCTTCCAAATCCCATATTTATATATATGAATATATACAGATACAGGGTTCGTACGCAGCAAGGAATTCGGGGAATTTTAGGTGTTTTGTCACCAGAAATTACTTAAAGTACTGGTCGCTATATGTGAAGATATATTTTTTTTCATTAAAAATGGCAAATGTTACTTTACTAAGATTCTGGTAAAGGGGGTTGAAAGTCCTTGAAGCTTGCGAACCCTGAGATATAACGTACATTAAGAACAATGACAAAAACAATGCAATGATAAATTAGTGGGTCCCAATCAAATCGTTGCAACATTATTCAAATAGAACTGGTGGCCAGTCATATGTGCAATGCAAATAAATATATTTTCGCACCTTGGATTTTCAAGAAAAGAAAATTCCTAGCTCCGCCAATTCTAAATTAAGTACCTTAAATAATAAAAAAAATCTTTTTTTCTTAGTACGGAATAAAACTCTTTTTTATAACTTTGGGAACTTGTTATATTACTTTAAGATGGATTTAATAACTTCAACTTATGGAAGGGTTTCAAATAATCTAACATGTATATTTGTGTTAAACAAGTTACTTTCTACGAACCCAAGCAACATTTGTCATAAATTCACGAACCGGAAGATCGTTCCTTTTCGCTCTGGAACATTTCGAGTCCTGTTGCGTGGTCTGTCAACCTGCTGCTTTTTTATTATTATTATAACATTCTAATGAACAATTCCTTGCATCAAGCTTCTCTGCGATTCGACACTGTGTCTTTCTTTTACTTCACGATTCTAAAAGTAGGATAAATTCTACTACTGCAACCTATAATTACTGCGAATTATTTGCTAATTTTTAATAATGCGCTTCCAAATCCTATATTTATAAATACGAATATATACAGATACAAGGTTCGTACGCATCAAGGGGTTCAGGTAATTTTAGGTGCTTTAGCGTTAGAAATTTCAGTACTGGTCGCTATATATGAAGACTGAATTTTTTTTCATTAAAAAGGCAAATGTTACTTTACTAAAATTCTAGAAAATGGTGCTCGAAAGTCTTTGAAGCGTATAAGAACCCTGAGATATACATTATCAACCATGACAAAAACAAAGCAGAATATTGTTTTCCAATTTACGTGTAATTCTACGTGAAAAGTACAAAAGCCATGCTGGATATATTGTAACACTGCACATTTAATGGTTAAATTTTAATACCACTCGAAAAAAATCAAATTATGCAAGTTCAAAAGAAAATATTGCCACTAACACCGTTTAATATACTTTTTAAACTAAAAATTCGGAACATATGTTGTGGAAGAAATATTAAGATTGTTTAGAAATATTAAGATTGTTTAAAAATACAGTGAATTCGCGATAAGTTGAAGTTTGATAAGTCGAATATTCGTTTAAGTTGAAGTTAACACGAAGTCCCGACCCCTTTATTACAAATCAATGTTAAACATTCTCGTTTTGTCGAAGTCTACATCTTTTAAGTCGATTTTATTTTCAGAAAGAGAAATAATAGCAACTGGACTAATTTCTTAATTTTTCCACCACAGCTCAAAAATATAGACACATTCTGTTAAATAAAACTTTTCTGCACCCCTTCGCGGCCTTTGAAGGAAGTGAGTTTTACTTCCCACCTTGGACAGTGAGAAGAGTCTGCGAGTTTGCAATTTCGGTGACAATCGTTCCCCCTCGCCCATTCATTTCTCTTTTACATAGTCCCTTTTCTCAACTCTCAAGTGGTTTAGTGTACTCTAATTTGTCAAATTTCTCACGCTTTTATGGAAGGATTTTTTTTTTTATTCTTTCGAATCCATTATTGAGCTTTCATTCGGGTTCTTTATTTTAATATTGAGTCTTGTTATTTTAGTGTTTATTGCTTCCACATCGTGATACCTATTTAGTTATGTCTTTTAAAATGTTGAAGTCGATATTAGAAATTCTTACTTTAAAACAAAAGTAAAGTTGATAGAAGATATTGAAAACAATCCTAATTTAATGAAAAAGATCTAGCCCTGAAATATGGTATCCTCGCAACACTCTATCTACCATACTGAAAGATAAAGAATGCATTTTAAAAAGACGTAAATCAAGTGTCAACCCAAAGTGCAAAAGGATGAATATGTGTGCTTTCCTAGATATCGAAACAGGCCTCATAAAATGTTTACATCTTACAGTACACAGGAGAGTGCAATTCCTTTAATTGGTACGATGTTACACGAGAATGCTTTGGATTTCACAAAATTATTGAATGTGGAAGAATTCCAAGCACGGGATGCTGGAAAAATTTAAAGCCAGGCACTACATTGTATTTCGGACATTAGACACTGAAGCAAAAGATGTGTCTGATACGCTGTGTGATGAATGGAAGACAGTTTCATCAACCAAACTTCTTGCTGGCTATAGTGCGGACAATGTTTACGATATGGATGAAATGGGAGATTTTTTACAAATGTTACCCTAACAAGTCAATGATGTTTAAGGGGAAGTCACGTTCCGCAAAAAAGTTAAGTAAAGAACGTTTAAATGTTCTTGTCGGAGCAAATGCTTCTGGAACAGAAAAATTACCTTTACTGGTCATCGCTAAACACAAAATTCCTTGCTGCTTCAAATATAAAAAGTCACTTCCGGTAGAATAGAGATCCAATAACAAGGCTTGGATGATACTGGTATTGTTTGAGGAGTACATCAGAAATTCATGCAAGAAAGCGTAAAATAATTATCTTCGTTGATCAGTGTACAGCTCACGACCTACTTTTGAACATGAAATCTATCAAGTTAGAATTTCTCCCTTCTAACACAACTTCTAAACTACAGCCAGCAGACCAGGGAATAATTAAGTGTTTAAAGCATTCCTACAGAAAAGGGTGGCAGATAATCGAGAATGACGAAAATGGAATAAATCAAAAGTGTGATGTTTTAGAAGCAATTAGACTGATTTCAAGTCCCTGGAACAACGACGAGAAATAAATCACTATCAAAAATTGCTTCAGTGAATCTTTGCAAGCTATGCGCACTCATGTGTTGTGAATGAAAATCCACACGATCAAGTTATTTCTGAAGATGACGATAATGTGTTTTGGAATATTGACGAAAATGTCGCAGTTTACGGAGAAATTAGTGCTTCAGATATAGTTGAAGCAATGAAAAAGATGGAGAACGATCCTGAGTCTGAAGATGATGAGGAAGTAAATTGCGTTTCGCCTCCAAACAATCAAGAAGCACATGCGGCAATGACGACACTACAGCAATATCTCGAAAGTAGAGACGGTGTGGAAGATTCTCCTTTCCTTTATTTACATACTTTCTGAGATGTGAAAGACAAAAAAGTTTCTTCAAACAGTCATAATTAACAAGTTTTTCAGAAAATATTTTGGAGACTCCGTTTTACGATATAATTGCAATTCCTATGTAGATGATTGAATTATTTTTCATATATTTTCTGCATGTATTTAAAGATTTTTGATAAGTCGAACTTACGATAAATCGAATATTTTTGCCGGTCCCTTCGAATTCGACTGATCGAGAATTCACTGTATTAAGAATTTAAAAAATATTAATTTTAATAAATAGTCTTATTTCCAAAGTTTAAACAACCCTAAAAAATGAAAACTTTATGGATGTCAAATGTGGCCGTATTTGTTTCGCTGTATATTTTACTGCCTAGCTTTTTTTGAATAGTTCAAAAACATAACTCGGTGCTGAAAAAAAAAAAAATCTTCCAACGACAATACGTGAAAGTCAAATATATTTTTCTCTTCTGGACGTTGTAATTTTCAGTTATTCTTATCTAAAGTATTCGGGATATATATATATATTTTTTTTAATATGATAATATATATTGTTACTATTGTGTGTGAAGAAAACTTGTGGAGAACTTTGTTATATCTTTATTCAAAGGATTTTCAAGAATGAAGTGAGGCACGCGCTTGTGTACAATATTTGATTAAAAATAAGTATTTGATCTTCAGTGGATGACTCGCAAAATTTATTCAAATTTATGTACTAAGTGCTAAAAAAAATTCCTCATTTGATTATATCTACTAATATTTTCAATATCTAAAATTTCAATTGTTATGTTAAATATTTTATTTTTCAGATATCATAAATGATAATAATTATTAAATACTAAATATTCGTTTGTTTTTAACTTATGTTAATTTAAAAATTAAAAAAAAATAATTTAAGCATTTGAATAAATTATCAACGCATCGATAATTGGTTTAAAATTTCAAAATTGTTTCAGAAGAATATATTATAAATATATTTGATGATTATATTAAAATGTTAAGAAAAATAAAAAAATAAAAACCATTCAATTTTTAAATGCTCTCACCTAAAGATATTTCTCTGATTAGAAATGATTGAATCTACTAATTATCATTCAAATATAGGTATTGAAACAGTTTTGTAGGCGTTTTGAAATGTTAAAATCAAAAACTGGGGTTCATGAATTAGTTTAGCCTGCTCAGACCCGATATAAAAATAAAAGATTGGTACTTACCCGAAGTTGTTTAAATTCCATCAACCGGAGCTACTTTGGGCCACTTTTTCCTGGTTCCACCCACATTTACATTAAAAAATATATTATATGTAACTTTTCAACGTCGAAATGGAGTTTTAAAACATTAACATGAAACAATGAAGCAAAGTGTATGATATTAAGGAGGATTTTTTTTTTTTACTATTTTTAAAGCTTTGGAACAAAGTAGCCCCTACTGTGGGCTCCTTTGATCCATTCAGTTAGTTTTATATGAAATGAATACATTTCATATGTAAATGAATACATTTTTATTGAAACTCTCTTGCAATAGCATTTGCTAATAAATTAACACTGCAAACTCGACAAACAAATGTTTTTTTTTCTTTACATTTAAACACAATAAAACAATTGTTAATATTAAAGAAACAAAAAACAGCTTTCGTCATGTTATCCTCGGCAACTGGAAAAAAAAACAATTAATGTAACATTTTGCCACAGTAACATTTGAAAAAAAAAATTACTTAAAACATGTTTTCACAGATTTGGTTGTATAAAAGGCTATTCTAAGTAATTGGGGCTATTTTCGGACCAAAAAATGCCTGGCACAAAGTAGCCCCGAAATACTAATTTTCATGTTAGCTTTATGAAAACAAGAACATTTCCTCTCAAAATAAAAGTTAGAGGAAAAGCTATGATCAAACATGGATTACAGGTTACTAAAGATAATACTTTGACACTTACCTTATTTATAGCTCTTATCCAGATTGTTTCACTATAGAAAGTTTGGAGAGTTAAAATTTACGCAGGAAAGCAGTTGCTTACAAACACATCCAGTGTTGTCACTAAAAAAATTTAAATTACCCCCAAACTATTCAAATACCCTATAGTAGAATATAAAATATTTTTCAAGGGCAAAAACTCCAAATTATCTTGTATTGTTTGTTCAATACAAAGAATTTTTTTTTTTTTTTTTTTTTTTTTTTTTTGGATGGACCAAAGTAACCCCGCAAGGACCAAAGTAACCCCGGTTGACGGTAGTTGCTTGGGTCTTCAATCTTCATGAAGCACAAAGTTGCAATTAAAATTTTTTGTAAAAATGCGCAGTGACTAGGGGGTATGTATCCCATGTGATACATCATAACTGAAACGCTATAATAGAATTTTTTTTTTAAGTTTTAAGAAAAATTAATTTAACCACCTTATTCTGAGTTTAAATCAGACTATATATCGAACACATAATTTCTGACTGAAAAATCAATTTTATTAGTGTATTGTGGCAAAATTACATTCATTTTTTGTTTTCATGGTAGTCCTTGAAACAATTTCTTGTTGAAGTATAACACACACAAAAAAAAATTGCAGTCTGTGCAATGTACAAATAAAAACCAATCATATTTTTAAATGCTCTTGCCTAATGATATTTCTCTGATTTGAAACGATTGAATCTACTAATTATCATTTAAATATAGGTATTGAAACAGTTTTTTTAGGCGTTTTGAAATGTTAAAAGCAAAAACTGGAGTTCATAAATTTGTTTAACCTCCTCAGACCCGAGATAAAAATAAAAGATTGGTACTTACCCGAAGTTGTTTAAATAGTTGCTTGGGTCTTCATGAATCATAAAATTGCAATTAAAAGTTTTTGTAAAAATTTGCAGTGACTAAGGTGTATGTATCTCATGTGATACATCAGAACTGAATCGCTATAATAGAATTTTTTTTAAGTTTTAAATAAAATTAATTTAATCACATTATTCTGAGTTTAAATCAGACTATATATCTAACGCATAATTTCTGACTGAAAAATAAATTTTATTAGTGTATTGTGGCAACATTACATTCATTTTTTGTTGTCATGGAAGTCCTTGAAACAATTTCTTGTTGAAGTAAAATACACACACACGCAAAAAAAAAAAAAAAAAAAAAAAAAAAAAAAAAAAAAAAACATTTCAGTCTGTGCAATGTTCAGTAGTTAAAGCTGAGCATTTTAAATTTCATCCTAGCTCTGATAATCAACTTCATCCGACAAAGAGCTTAAATGGGAATCATCGCGATTCGTGAGCTCTCAGATTTCCTCTTGTGTCAAATATTGTACTGGAAAAAAACTAAGTAAAAAGTTAACAAATAAAACTGAAAAGCAACCACCTCAATTTACGTTTATATCTCAAAAAATGCATCTAATAACCATTAAATCTACATAAAAACACAACTCAAAAACCAAAACAACACTTGCTCAGAAACATGAACCTAACGTCGTTGGGTCCCATTGTAGCACATGTGATACAAACAAATTTCAAGGATTATAATTTTTTAATATTTCACTATAAAGTTATTTTATTTGTATTAATTGATAAAATGTACGCTTGCAAAGGAAATGTATATCTTAAAAAAAGTTTAATATTTATATTTAAATAATAAAATAAAACTTACTTCGACAGCATGCCGACATCTTGTTTTCTTTCCAAACCGCTTCTAAAATTTGCGATCGCAGGGAGGTAACCATGTACTCCGCTAAAGAAAAAATTAACAGAGGTTTTTCACTTTGTTTCACATGTGATACAACCGGCCTCAAAATTGTTTTTGCCATCCAGCTTTTGTGAAAAAAAAAATCTGAAACGTTTGTATCACATATGATAATAGGGGCTTGAGGTGGTAAAAATCTATTTTATAAAAACTGTCGCATATTTGTACTTAAAAAAAAATGTTTGTATATCTACAGTTACCAATTATAAGCAAATTTTAAAATATATATTTAAAAAAAAAATATGAAATTTTATATTTGCTTGAATACTTTAAGACATTTTTTAAAATTATTTTTACTGACAATATGTTGAAATAAGAAAATTTTCCTTCCTTTGATCACTTTATCAAAATTTCCAACAATAGAAAATACTTTGATTTAGCTTTTAATAGAAATGCCATTTTAGATCATCTTTACAAATATGCAACGTAACAAATCAAAAAAAAAAAAAAAAAAAAAAAAAAATCTTCTGCTTGCACTTTTCTCATTAAAGTTTAAGCTGCATTTTTTATTATTTGTATTTTTAAAGCATTTTTATATCGTAATAAAAAATTGCTTTAAACTAAGGAAAGTTCGCAAAAGAAAACAGTGATAAATTCGAAGAAAATCGAGAGAAAAGGAAACAGCATATAGCTGTTTTAAGTAAATTAAATTGAATGACGAATTACTTTATTTAAACGCAATTATAAACAAAGATTTTATTTTTGTGTCTGTTTTTTCTTTTTTTTTTTTATCTAAAATGCAACTCATTATGATTCAAATATATTTAAAAAAGTTATTATAGGGTCAGTCCATTTCAAGTGGTCCAGCACTGGTTGCTCGACCATTTTTAAAAAATCTGAAATTTTTTGTACAACAACCCTAACATGATGGAATTTTAAAATGACTATTATTTTAATTTTAATATTTTTTGTTTGTGCATGGCGGCCATCTTTGTTTCGTCGTTTGGAGCAATTTTCTCACGTGAAGGGTTTACGGAATTGTAAATAATTCATTGTTTATTTCTCCAATTCAAGTGCGGATTGAAGCAATTTGTACAGAATACATTGGGCTAAAAATTTGGTGATAGAGTAGTTTCCGAAAATAAATCCTTATTGGTGAAATGTAAGCATAAAGTTTCAGTTTTTTTTCAAAAATTTGTCCGTTTACAAAAGGAAATTTTTCTAGCAAGGAAAACTGTGAACATGACATATTTTTTTTTACAAATAGGCCGAAAGTACTTGTACTCACACGCCAAGTTCCAGACCTGGGACTTGGTTTCTCTTCGCTAAAAAAAATCCCAAATTTTTCAAAAATGTCAAAAATCTCACTTTTTAGGCTTAGATATCTCTGGTGGGGCACGAGATAAAAATCTGAAGTTCTGGTTTCTGAGAGTATTGTATGGAAGTGCTATGCACAAGAAATTTCAGGATGGAGATTTGACTACAAGCTGAGATATGGCAAGGGCAACATGTCAAAAGAATACTGCCAACTATTATTTTGCTGTAGTCACAGCTAAGTATTTATCTCAGAGTGCCATTTAAATTTATTTTTTTGATTATCTCTAAATAATAGTACCAGAAAATAAAGCCTTTTGTAAAGCTTAGCAATTAATTTAATAAATAATTATTCCTAAGGCCTACATTTTGTATAGTTTCAGTTTTTTTTTCTGTAATTTTAGTAACCAAAAGAAACTTCAGCACTTTTATATAAAGAAAAAAAATATTTTTATACAAGACCTGAGACAAAAACAGAATAGGGAAAGGAAAAAGCTGTTAATGTCGGCATACTTGTTGAAACATGATCAAATGTGTCAAAACACATTCCTGCTTGTTGGTTTAAAAATCACAATTTTAATGCTGCTTGACAATCCCTGAAACTTGTCCCTACCATAAGTATATTCCTGTAAATGAAACATTATACGATGTTACCAGGCATTAGCCTCAAGTAATTTTTAGGAAGTAAAGATATCCAAAGCCCTTTCAAAATTTATACTGCAGAAAATGACATTTTTGCATAAGAAGTAAGTTAGGAATTATTGATGAACTGAGACTTGCACATAGTGATTTCAAAGTTTATTTCTATGAGTCAGCAGGGCCAAGATCTTCAATCAAGTTATCAAGAAATGACACTCTGAGATAAATACTTAGCTGTGACTACAACAAAACAATAGTTTGGCAGTATTCTTTTGACATGTTGCCGTTGCCATATCTCAGCTTGTAGTCACATCTCCATCTTGAAATTTCTTGTGCATAGCACTACTATATAATACTCTCAGAAACCAGAACTTCAGATTTTTATCTCGTGCCCCACCAGAGATATCAAAGCCTAAAAAGTGCGATTTTCGACATTTTTGAAAAAAAATTGGGATTTTTTTAGCGAAGAGAAACGAAGTCCCAGGTCTGGAACTTAGCTTGTGAGTACAAGTACTTTCGGCCTATTTGTAAAACAAATTATGTCATGTTCACAGTTTTCCTTGCTAGAAAAATTTCCTTTTGTAAACGGACAAATTTTTGAAAAAAAATGAAACTTTATGCTTAAATTTCACCAATAAGGATTTATTTTCGGAAACTACTCTGTTACCAAATTTTTAGCCTAATATATTCCGTACAAATTGCTTCCATCCGCACTTGAATTGGATAAATAAACGATGAATTATTTACAATTCCGTAAACCCTTTTTCTGAGAAAATTGCTGCAGACGATGAAACAAAGATGGCCGCCATGCACAAAGAAAAATTAATAAAATTAAAATAATAGGCATTTTGAACTTCCATCATGTTAGGGTTGTTATACAAAAAATTTCAGATTTTTTAAAATTGGTCGAGCAACAAATTAATGATTTTCTGGACCACTTGAAATAGATTGACCCTATAAATACCGTTAGAAAAAACGGGAAGTTAAAAATATTGATTTAAAAGTAGCTTATGATAACTTTAATCAAGAAAACATTTAATAATGTAATTCGTATTAGTAATGCAGAAAATATAAGATAATTTATATGAGTGATATGTTTTCTTTATCTGTCAATTCCAAATTTTGACCTAATTATTTCTGAATATTTTCTCTTTTATAATTAAAAACACATTGGGTATCTATTTAAATTAATAAATTCTATTACCCATATGTTAAAATTTAAAGATACATCTTTAGTACAATCCTTTAAAATACTTTTAGATGATTCATTTGAATAAACAAATAACACAGTAAAATTTAAAAAAGTTTTGCAGACAAAAGTTTTATAAATGTTAAAAAACCTCAAATTTAATTATCGGTATATTTTAATATCTATGTTATGTTTTTAGTATTACTCAAAAATATAAGTCAGTGCTGAAATCGTTAGATTTACTTGAAGGATTCGTAAAGTAAGGGTTTTGAAAATATATGTATAAAATAGTACTATTTTGCTTAGAGTAAACTCATGATTTTTATTATTATTATTATTTACTTTCCAAACTTTCTTTAAGAATATAACACACTTCATGTGAAATATTTTAAATAAATAAATTTAATATTCAAGTAATTGCTCAGAGCTTAACGTTATCAATTTCAAAACTATGTATTAAATTCAGGTTATAAACATTTACATGATACAGTTTATAGAATTTTACATCATAAAAATAAAATAATATCTATTTTCTCAAAATGTGTGCACTACGTTAGCAAAATTTGCAATAAAAAGAAAGTAATTAAACGAATAGCTCTGATGTCAAATTTTTTAGGTAGATTTCGTATGAAATACTACCTATTGCGATCGCTCCTATGTTTTAATATCTGAAACATTTTTGCAGATCTGCACCGATCATGACTGTTAGAACCCAAAACCACACTCCGTAAAAAAGTTTATCTATCTATCTATCTATCTATATATATATATATATATATATATATGTGTGTGTGTGTGTGTGTGTGTATCACTTTTTTATGGATACGATAACTTCCGTAATTCTGCACAAGTATCTTCCAAACTAATACATAAAATCAAGGGGCGTAAAATCTCGGTCAAGTTCGTTAATAGTAAAAACCGGACAAAGGATGTGGACATATGGGGGGGGGGGGGGGGTTGTGAAAACCGAAAAACCCATAACTTCTCCATTTTTGTACATATCAAATCACTTTAAAGTTTTTATTACTCTTCTAAAAATAGGGCCGAAAATTTATGTATCATAGGTTTTTGGTAAAATTAATAATTGGCACAAGGGGAGCAAAAAACAGGGTTTTAGGGAGAAAAAATTTCATAACTTCGTCAATTCTCAATATATCAGATCCAATTGAATTTATTATAAATGTTCTTAATATTATCTACAACATTAAATATTGACAAGAATTTGATAGGACCTATTTGCACCGCAAAAAAAAATTAAAAACGAAAAGAAAAAGAGTGGGGGGGAGGGATGAAGAAGAAAAAAAATCATAATTTCGTCAATTCACAAGATATAAAATCCGCATGAATTTAATATATATCTTCTTAATATTATCTTCAACATTTATATTGACAAGGTTTTGACAGGATCAATTCTTACAACAAAAGCAAATTAAAAGTACATAGCTGTTGAAGAAAAAAAATCATCGTATTATGGTTGTAGTGAAATCCAAACTGCTTATTTTCTGACTCATTTGTAAATTCATTTTTGCTCTCGGACGCATTCAATTGGTACGTTCCTCTTATTCAGAAACAATATAATGTACCGTAATGGTTGATTTTTTGATAGAGACAGAAAATATTTCAAAAAATGATGTCAAATTTGGCATTTTGAATCGAATTTCCCGAAGCGATTATGTTGGAAACGAAAAATATTGTCCTACTGAGAAAATAATTGTTTATAAATCAAGTTTTAATTGATTGAATGAAAACTATAAACACAGGTCGCTTATAAATCTCTTCAAAAATCACGTTAGCGAGTTTCATATTTTTTCTTTTAAAAATGAATCTGAAAACATGTCAGAAAATTTCAAGTTGTTGAGCATAGAAAAGTATTTTTTTTTAATACCGCCTTAATATGATTCTGATAAAATCAGCTCTTATAAAAAAATGAAATAAAAACTCGTCGAAAGCTGTCAGATAAAATTGTTAAAGTGGGTTTATCTCTAATCATGATTTAGTTTTTGTTGTTGAAATTAGCACATAACTTCGAAATCAACCTGCGCCTGTAGGCCGAACCGACGGGGATTTTTTTTCTACTATTTATCAAAATAATTCTCTTACTCTTTAAGGTTATTATTTTATTCACAGTATAAATTGTATTTTGACGAAATTGATGCCTCCTGTTGTCACAAATATACCAATGGTTCATATATAGAAAGAGACTGGAAACAGAAAGTGTTTGTGTACTCAATTTGTGTATGATAATTTGTTGCCTTCTCTGCTTTAGAATTTCACTATACTTGTTTATCTGCATACCTTTTAGACATAGTTCCCTAATTGCAAATAAAATTGAGATATGTCACTGTATACAACATTTTTTTATTTTTAGAAAAAATTTCTACAGAGCATACTGGATTACAGTGTTCTATTATACTATTGACAATAGCTTTAGTATAAATACTAAAAGTAGATTTAATAGTAAGCTAGACTAATACTTATTTTCTTACTGATCTCTACTTATTTAAAAATAATAATCCCACCATATAAAAATATTTTCTAGTCGTTGTTATTTGAAATGGACTGTTTTCTGATGTAATGCCAAATATAGATTTCCAAGAAAAAGAATTACAGAAAAACACTATAATTTTGTTGCTTCAAGAAGGCACCTAAAAAGCAATAAAAATACCTTAGTATTTTTGTAAATCTCAGCTACTTATCGAAAAAAAATTATTTTTTAGAAAAAGAAAAGGTTTTGTTCCATATTTGTTCGTGATACTGTATTTCCTAAGGAATACTTTTAGAGATCTTTTAGTAAATAATACGCCTTCAGAAGCTGATATAAAAATAATAGATTTATTTCTACAGTTTATAAAATTATATATTTTACATATTTTTATATTTTATTCGTACTTATTATACTAGGATTCCTTATTAAAAAAAAGAATTTATTCTACTTCGATATTTTTCATGTTTTTATTATGTAGTATATTGATCCAATACAAATACTATCCAATGCCATTGAAATATTATAAAACAAATTAAACGATTAAAATCTTGCAAGCATCAGGCCTAATATGTCCATTTAATATAGATAGAGAAGGTGATTATAATAATAAAACGCAGTAAGCTAACACAAACAACTTTCTTACTACTATATATTCTATATATAAATAAGGGACATCATCCTATACACAGCAACTATTGTTTTGAGCATGAGATAAACTCGGATGAATTCAAGTTTCACACAATCACTCCAAGTTACTTTTCTTTGAAGTTAGTTACAGGGTATGTACAATTTTAAAACAATTTTCAAAGGACCCTTTCCCCTAATTTAATTGTAAAAAATTATTACAAATGCTGTAATAAAACGAAGTCCTTGGAAATCATTCTCTTTAAATATTAAATATAAAAATTCTATTCAGAAATAGTGGTGCAATAATAAGTTGAAATTTCAATAGAGTACGCACATTGTAGATATTGGTCACAGAGCCACAACATCACAGATCTTCCTCCATTCTTGAAAGTCAACAGCGGGAGGTTTTCGTGGCATATGTTTATCGTGATGTTCTACAAACTCATACATATTTAGTTGTGGAAGAGAATATAAATGAGGTTTTCTCTTCCTATATCAATTTACTCCTCACACGGTTCTACTATTTTATGCTAGAGGTACTCCGAATGCCAATTTTTTAAAATTATATCAGTAACGAGTATATTTTTTACAACTATTCCTGCTTAGGTATTATATTTATGTTGTTTTCTATTAACTGTAATCGTAGGTACTGCGTTTTGCAAATACTCACTTTAGTAGCAGTAGTATCTTATTTACAATGCCATACTCGGCTTCAACAACCGATTGTTGAATCGAAATTCAAGAATCTGTTTTACTAATATTCCTGAAGAATATTTTTTTGTACTGTTCGTTATTGATCTAGTCTCGTTAAAAATCTAGAAACTCTGAAATATTACATTATAAATACAAGAACAGAATACCCAGACACTCATATCGGTTCTCTGGAGGTTGGAAAATGTATGCATTACTTGAAAAAGATTTTTTTGTAAACCAAATTTATTTTTTTAATATGACACGCAATCTAAATGCTGCTGTCAAAGATTCATGGTTCCAATATTTTTATCCATACCCTTTTTTTTAGGGGGGGGGGGATACATTTTTCATACTGCTATTTAAAAAAGAAAAGAAAACATTTTAGTTAAGACACCATAAGACAAACTTAATAGATGCCGTGACGTTTCCTCAAAATATAACAATGTTCAAACTGTATACAATACATCAAAACACAAAACTACTTTTCGCGTATTTAAACAGCTAAGCAGAATGAAGAGTGAAAGCTAAGTGAGCTTCCGACTGCTTTGACACTTATTGTGTTTAAATTTTCAGTATTTTTAAATTACTACGTGAAACATTTTCCACTTACTTTATATGATTTCACATATTATCTTTTACAATTATTAGAGCTGTTGAACTATTTTATTTTGTAATTTGAAAGTCATTGTAGGAAGATCCTGTAGGTAGATTGACAGGTATATATATATATATACATAAATAAATGTAAGTTTATAATTCCTTACATTCTTTTTGAATTTTTTATATTATTTTACAATTTAACTCCTAAATTTTAACGAATTTATTTAAATAATCATTAATTAAATTAATAATAATTAATTAGCTTCTTTCGAGATCTATTAAAATTTAGTAAAATAAAAATCTATATAATTTAAAGGACACCCAGCTACAAAAATAGTTTACTAAGTCGTAAATATGTATGTACAAAAATCACAAAAATAAGTTTTTCTAATTTTCAGAGTCAATATTATTTTTTCTTGAGATTTTATGGAGTTATGCAAATTAAAAATTTTTCTCATATGCTATTCAAATATTTTAATGTCATTTACTACAAGCTCATAAATACTTGGGGAAAATCAAATGATTCTGTATTTATTTCAAAGCAAAATTCAAGATTACCAATATGTAAAATATAGATTTTCTTCACTGGCTCTTAAAGAATGGATTAATAAATTCCATAAAAGTATTTCTTTGAAATTTTTAGATTGTCTTGCGGATAATATCTCTGGGCTAATTCCAATGTACTGAGGGTAAAATCTTGGTTGAAAATAGAAGTTGGGGTACTTTTAACAATAAAATGCAGTTGACCGGAAAATTGACAGAAAAAACTGATGTTCTAGTAGTTGAGTTAGTTTTATACGATTCTTTAAAAAATATTCTTATTAATAATATTATAAGACGAAACGGAATTTTTCACCTTGATTCAACATCGAATTATGTGAACAATTATTGTGAACATTAAAAAGGTTCACAATCTTACTTAAAAGGCGACTATTGTAATGAAAAAGATGTTACAAGTTTAAAATATGCATTTTATTTAAATCTCTCTCGTTTAAGTTTCAATCAGAATATCGCAATAGATTTTGATAAGGCAAAAATCATATTCCCATCATCAAATTATCACGCATCCACTATAAGAGGATCAATAGAAATCCCATGTAAAAAAAAATCAAGTATGTAACGACGCCCTATCGTACAATATCCCCAGTTTGTGGTTCAATATCCTGAAAATAAATCCTGAAAACCTCAGCAAAGTGACGTATTAAAATCTAAAGTACAGAAGTTTTCTTCTACCCATGGAAAGTGACGCACGAGAAACAAAGTGGTGTCATAAAATAATCGAAACTGCAATTAATTATAATAATATATATTTCCTCTAATTAAATTCAGTCCAAGAACTTCTACTTTCATCTCTAGTAATTATTGGCTCTCTCATTTTCAAAACAAAGTGACGTATTTGTATAAATAAACAACATTTAGTTATTAAGATATTCTCTGATGATGAGCTTGGAAGGCTTGAAAGTACTATGAAGTTTTAAATAAAATGTATATTTTAAACTTGTAATATCTTTTTCATTACATTAGTCGCCTTCTAAGTAAGATTGTGAATCTTTTTAATGTTCACATTACATATTTTATAAATATTCTAAACGAAAATTTATAATTTATTTATAAAGTAAATTTTTATAAGAAAATCAATAATATAATTATCTGTGTAAAATAAAAGTGTACTGCATAAGGCTGAAAAATAGCTATTATTTTTTCGTATGGGGTGATTTTAGTACTCGATAATTTCATGCATTCTTTGGCATACATGTACTTTGAAAAAAAAAATTCCATTTATAAGGAGATTTTTAGTTGCTTATAAAAATAGAAAATGGGTTTTACTTTAATTCTTTTTACAAAATATATCACATTTTTAAGGGTTTTTATGGTATTCTCAAAGGAAATCCTTTAGCTGTCTCCAAAGAACGTTAAAAAATATTTATTATTTATAAATTTCTAACTTCTAATCTAATAAAAGACTAAGGGGTTTAAAAATTAGAAAATAATATAGTGTGCATTTCCGTTAATTTCTAAACATTTAATTAGCATATAAGTTTGTTTCAAAAACATATTTTAAAGGAATATCATAATAATTCACCAGAATTGCAGATTATTTCTAATTATTATTGGAATGTTTACTGAATTTAAAGTAAATTGCGATGCACATTTTTGTCTATTTAGCTTAAAATAATAAAATTAAAAATGTCGAGAAAGGAGTCTGAATTAAAATTAAGACCGAATGTTTTAAATTTAATTGAGTTTGTATTATCTATAAAAGCCAGCTTGAGACAAACATCTAACTTTAAAGAAGTATATTTTTACATAATTGTATGCAGCTTTTAAAATTCGAAGCATCACATAATGAGGGAGAAGTAAAACAAAATATATTTCACAAAATACAGCCCATTTCGTTTTGCAAACACTTCATACTAAGTGAAAATAATTTTTTCGCTAGTCTCTGTTTCATACATTTTTCAATGTTTCATTTGATATTTACTTCCCCGCATTTTTAATGAAATGTATGAATTATTAAAAAGTATCTGAATATTTAAACTATAGACAAAACCTTAAGATAAACACCTTAATTTAATGAAATAAATTTTTGAGTAATTCTATGAGTATGCTTTAAAATTTCAAGCATCATAAAAGGAAAGGAAACGTAAATGCAAAATATATTTAAAAAACTACAGCCCGTTTCGTTTAGCAAATGTTTAATAATAAGAGAAAATTTTATTAATCATACATCCTTTTTCATAATTCTTGCAAATGTTTCCTTTTATGTTTCCTTACCTGAATTTTTAATAAAATACCCCGATCCTTAAGCTTTATTTCCAAATTTAAAACAGCAATTACTTTTCTAATGTGGAAAGATAGGCCGCTGTTAATGAATGTATTTTAATTTTAATAGGATGGATTTCCAGAAGGAAAATTAGTTGCGGAATGGTACCTTATAGAAACAGAAAATGTTTATCTTTTGTATATAATAAAATACCTCAATCCTTAATAAGGTATGAGAAATGCTTGAGGTATTTAATAAAATACCTCAATCCTTAAGCTTTATTTCCAAATTTAAAATAGCAATTAGTTTTCAAATGTGGAAAGATAGGCCGCTGTTAATGAATGTATTTTAATATTAATAGGATGGATTTCCTGAAGGTAAATTAGTGGCGGAATGGTACTTTATAGAAACAGAAAGTATTCATCTTTTGCATCATTATATTAAATTGATTAAAAAAAAAAAATCCTTCGGTATATTTATAATTAATCTCAGTCATGAAGTAGAGGTTGTCCATAAACATTAAGAAATTAAAAAGTGTTTACATTTCTAAAATAAAACTAAAGATGTACATATGAACAATGCCCTTTTGATCAAATTAACATAAAATTATAATCAATTGAATTTATTAATAGTTTATATTAATCCTATCAACTATTTACAATCTAAAAGGTTTTCGTCTAACATTAATTTGATGAAACCGATGTTGTTCGTACGTGCCGATGATAACAATGCAGACACTTGCACGACGATGTTACACTGGTATGTATTATTTCTAAGATTATTCTTCTTCAATTACATAATCTACTCATTTAAGCTTTTTTCTATTGTTTCCAATGATCACCAAAAGTGTGTTTTTCAAAAGAATGAAACATGTTTCTTTTTTTTACTAAAGAAAAGTCCGTTTACTGCCGTGCCATATTGAAAAAGCTTAAAATAAAACGTGCATTTTTGTGTTCTCAAAAATATTTTCTTTTCTGATTGTGAAGAGTAGACTGCAGATATTCCTAATTTTTAATTAAAATATGCTGTCAAATGTAGGTTTTGGAACACATTTCGCAAAACCCAATTATTTTTTTTTTTATCCCTAACTTAAAAATATTTACTTCATACAAAGTTCTCTTGGATAAATCATCTTATTTTCGCATTTAAAAAAATTATAGAGAAAACAACCTTACAATTCAGATTACCAATAAGGTTATCCGAGCGAAATATGCTCGCCGGCTGTCGGCCCAGTTAGCTTAAACGGTAGAGCATTAGCTTTGTAAGCCAAAGATTAGGGTTCAGTTCCCGGCCTGGTCATTTTTTTGCTCTGTTAGAAATATTAAATTCGTTCTAATTACATAATTGTCCAGATAAATATATTAAACCGTCAAATTTTTAAAATTAATTAATTAGTCTTTGCAAAGTCTTTTTTTTTTTTTTTTTTTTTTTTTTTTTTTTTGAGAAATATATTTCCCCTTTCGGCTTGGGATATTGGTGTATAAGTTATATACAGTCTTACTTTGAAATGACTCAGATACGATATTTTAACCCATTGCTGTACAGCAAAGGGCGAAATTGTAATGTTTTATCAATGCAAAAATAAGATGATTTTTCCAACATGATATAAAAAACTTAATTACGAATATGATTATAATCCTTCAAAGTATAAATCATTACTCAATTATTTAAAACTGGATTACATCTCTCGTATTATATTAATTTAAATAATGTCCCTATTCCAGTGAAGCCTACAGTTTGGTGAAAGTATATGTCAGTTCATGGCACTGTGAAAGTTAATAATAAGATAGTATACATATTATTATTATAGAAACAATGCAGCTATGAAATTATTGAGTTTTGGATGAACTAGAATACAGAGAATAATAAATCAACCAATTTGAAGGGTACTAAAAACACCCTTTTTAATTTTGAGTATTGCACCGTACAATCTAAAAGTTATAAGAAACATCTTATAAATATACTTTTTTTTTCTCCATAAATTTTAAATGGACAAGATTACACAAAATATTTCCTTTCTTTAATCAAGTAATATAATTTTTTTTTCAAAGTCAATTCCTACTTAGGTCATCAAAGAAAATTTTAATATAATACTTTAAGCTAATATTAGGTTTTGTTGCATTAAAATATCTCAATTTGTTGATTTTTTATAAGCAAGTAAACCCCATTAATTTACAAAGGAAGTCTGTGGGAATTTGGCAAAATATTAGAGATATCGCCAAGTTGGCGTCACTTTTGGCGACTCATTTTGGTCGCCAAATTTGGCGGTATATCAGCAAGTTGGCGATAAACTTGGCGGTATTTGGCAACAGAACAGGGTCCTCTCCTATGGTAACCCCCCTTATAGATATGAAGATGCATTAAATGCTGTTCAATAACCAATGGCCGCGATTTTTTTCTCTCATGTAAAACTAAAATTAATTAATTAAAATTTAATTAATGAATTATATTTGAAAAAAACTGCATTAACATCAAGTGTCATCCACTACAAGTTTAAAAAAAATTATTTGAACTTGATAGGATGAATAATAAGTATTTTATTAACGATTGAAAATTTGAACCAGATATATATGGGTCAATCCATTTCAAGTGGTCCAGCACTGGTTGCTCGACCGTTTCTAAAAAATCTGAATTTTTTTGTACAACAACACTAAAATGATGAAGTTCAAAATGACTATTATTTTAATTTTATTAATTTTTGTTTGTGCATGGCGGCCATCTTTGTTTCATCGTCTGCAGCAATTTTCTCACAAGAAGGGTTTACGGAATTGTAAATAATTCATCGTTTATTTATCCAATACAAATGCGGATTAAAGCAATATGTACAGAATACGTTGGGCTAAAAATTTGGTAATGTAGTAGTTTCCGAAACTAACTGCTTATTGGTAAAATTTAAGCATAAAGTTTCAGATTTTTTCCAAAATATGTCCGTTTACAAGAGGAAATTTTTCTAGCAAGGAAAACTGTCAACATGACTATTGTTTTGTTGACAGTGTACTTCGCTGTGACTACAACAAAACAATAGTTTGGCAGTATTGTTTTGACATGTTGCCCTTGCCATATCTCAGCTTGTAGTCAAATCCCCATCCTGAAATTTCTTGTGCATAACACTACCATATAATACTCTTATAGAAAAAAAATTCAAATTTTTGTCTCGTGCCCCACCAGAGATATCAAAGCCTGAAAAGTGCGATTTTTGACATTTTTGAAAAATTTGGGATTTTTTTTAGCGAAGAGAAAGCAAGTCCCAGATCTGGAACTCGGCGTGTGAGTACAAGTACTTTCGGACTATTTGTAAAAAAAAAAAAAATGTCATGTTGACAGTATTTCTTGCTAGAAAAATTTCCTCTTGTACACGGACAAATTTTAGAAAAAAACTGAAACTTTATGCTTAAATTTTACCAATAAGCAGTTAGTTTTGGAAACTACTGCATTACCAAATTTTTAGCCCAATGTATTCAGTACATATTGCTTTAATCCGCAGTTGAATTGGATAAATAAACGATGAATTATTTACAATTCCGTAAACCCTTCTTGTGAGAAAATTGCTGCAGACGATGAAACAAAGATGGCCGCCATGCACAAACAAAAATTAATAAAATTAAAATAATAGTCATTTTGAACTTCCATCATGTTAGGGTTGTCGTACAAAAAAATTCAGATTTTTTAAAAATAGTCAAGCAACGAATTGATGATTTTCCGGACCACTTGAAATGGATTGATCCATATATATATATAGGGAGAGTGTGAACTAATAGTAGGTATTGAAAAAAAACATCATTTTGCATATTTTAAAACATATAGAAAGGCTGCAAATGTATTATTTAAAATGTCCCATTAACAACGTTTAATTTTCTACATGTTAGTTGTTTATTTTCTTGCGATACTAGTGTCATATTTCAAGGTCGATTTTATATTGTTTGTACACAAGGGCTAAAAAGGTCGAGTCCACCATATATTTTGTACTGCTTTATCAACCAAGATGGAACTAAAAACCACAAATGAACCCCTTTTAAACAAGTATATGGCAAGTGTATAGGTCGATCAAATATTTGGCTACACTGTGTGTTTCAATTTCAATAAAATTAACTTCCTTATCAGTTTAATTACAGTGAGTATATTAATTTTATTACATATTGAGCTACCCGAACTGTCGAACTGTGTTTAGAAAACTCAAACGATCAATATTTGTGCTTTTTGAATGGAGTTTTATTTGTGAAACATTTTAATTATTTTGATGAAGGATTAAATTAGCTCATTTACTTTTAAATAGGCATTTAAATACCCAATTGAATATGTTCATGTTATTCTTATTACGTTCCCAATTTCAAACTTTGCGATATTGTTAAGTAAATGACATAAAATTTTAGAACTTTTTTTTCAAAAACTAAACTAAATATTTTTAATATATAAAAAATATTTTATGTTCAGACTATCCAGGGGCCGTTACATGCAGCTAATTACGAAATAATATCATCATAATCTTGAAAATATAACTTAAGCATTACGTTCACTATATTTTTTATTATATTGCCTTTACATATTATTTTTTATTTTTATGTTCTTCCTTATTATACTTTGCATTTTCTCATGAAGTAGAAGTAACGCAAAAGAAATGCGCATTAAAATTTGTTTAGAAAAGAAAATGCATGTATGTAAATCTTAGATGAAAAAAACAACCAACACACTGGAAGACTTTTCTGAAAATATTTATATGAAAAAAAGTCTGTTCTGTGGTAACAAAGAAAAGATTTCTAAAATTATCTTTGAAAATAGAAAGCTTTTTAAGTAATTTCTAGGGAAATTAATCTGAGTTTAACCAGAACAAAAAAAAATGAAGGATCTTTAATTTTCAGAAAAGGAAGTGCTATTCATAAACAACATTGTGTATTATGTTAGTTTGATTTTATTCATTTTGAATTTCTCGGTAGAAAAGTTCCGAAAATAAAAATTTGTAATTCTAAGTAAATTTATTCAATTTCTTCTGTAAACAGGTTTCGCAGCTTCATTTTTTTTTTTTTTTTTTTTTTTTTTTTTTTTTTTACAGAATTATATAACAGGGAAGAAAGTACCTCCATTTTTAACATTATTTTCATGTAGCTCAAAATGTAAAAATAGTGCATACAATGAACTAACGTCCTAAACTTATGGAAAATAACACTGTATTAAATATATGCATGAAAATAAACGTTACTCCTTCTTTTCAAATACGCGATATATAAAAAACAACCTCATACAACAATATCGAGGTATGGGGGGGGGGGGGAGGGCGATAACTATATTTTACAAAACATTTTACATGAAATTTAAAAATAATATTAATTTTATTAATTAAATAAAATAATGGAAAATAAAGATTTTTCAAGAAGAAACCATTTTGTCCAAACGAAAAACATTTTTCAGAAAGAGAAAATACGACACTGTAATCACTAATTTTACACTGCAAAAAAAGACAAATATTTATTAGTATAAAAAATATTATATATCCAATAACGAAAACATAAAATAAACTTTTTCTAGTTACCCATGATTCCGTGAAGCAATCTTTATTTTTAGAAAACTCATAAACTAATATTTCTCAAATATTTAAGAAACATTTATAAAAACAAAGTTACTTTTGTTGCCACAGACTATCGTAAACGTTTCCCAGTATTTTTTATGGCGTATTAATCAGTTTTCTCGAACCAGAGTATCTGTTTTTACGATTGGATTTAATTTCTCAATTATGATTTTTCAGATGCATAATTTAATTTATGCATGAAAAAGTGAAAAATAAGATTAATTCTGATATTAATGTCAATGCTGTCAATTCATTATGTATGTCTATAAAACATGTTAGTTGAACATGAAAAGGTTTATTGAGAATGGATGACATGCGAAAGATCGATATTCCGTGTTAAGAAATCTCATTAATACACCATGAAAGCTACTCGAAAACGTGACCGAAAATTGTTGCAGCAAAAATATAATTTCTTCTAAAGGTGAGAAATGGCGTTTAATTGAGAGAATGGAAGAAGGACTGTAAACTTGTAAGTCTGGAAAAATTACTTTTTTGTCAGATGTGTCCACACGCCTTATAAAATATTTCTACCCATCTCCAAAACGTAAAAATTGCGTGAACGTTTCCACATCCCAATTTATATCACGTTTCCTATTTTCTTATTCAACTATATTGTTAACAGAAATGGGATATGCAGTATTTGAAGATAACTCAAGGATGACAAAATATATATGGTTTGCAAGTTTGATGTTTTTATATATAAAATTGTTAAAGTCCCATGAGTTATACTTGTTACTTTTTTTCTTCCACTAGTACGTGTTAGTGAACATTTCGATCTATGATTAAGATTTTAACACTTAAAATAAAAATTATTATTTAGGTATATGAGAAGAATTTTGCTGAGTAATAGCATAGAAACATTTTAAAGAAAATTCCTTAGAAAAAGAAAATGATTTTTCATTTCTGGTGAGAAATATGAATAATAAGAATGCATTTCAAGCCTATAGGTTTAACATTGGAGAGATCTGAGGAGTTTTAAGAATTATAATATTTATCCTGATAGCAAAACTAGTATGTCGAGAATTCAATTATGTTGCAACATGAATGATTGCCACATGTATCTATGGTACTTTTCAAATAATAGCCTTTGATAGAAATTTCTAAATTGCATCATATGCATTAAATTTTACAACATTTGTCCTGCTAGGACAAAAAAACATGTCAGAAATTTAATCGCGTTACATTATACGGGGTTGCCTCATGGCACAATAATTGTACTATTTTGCCTACTATCCAATCCAAACAATAACTTCCTTGCAACTATTTCTTCGAACGTTTGAAATATAAACTCAATAAATTCACATCCTCCCTAGTCGCAAAACCTTCTATGAAATTAAAAAATATAGTATGCAAGAAAACAGATCCAGTTGAGTCAAACCAGTTATCAGGAGTACACGAAATACCTTTCACCAAAGAAAATAGAACAAAGCAGTTTTATATAGGTATGACAAGTAGAAAACTTAAAACCAGAATCAAAGAACATATAGCAGACATAAAATGCAAAAGAAGTACCATAGCTTTGGCCAGATTATGCAGCGAAGAACCTTTACAGATCGGTTTTAAAAATAGCAAGTTAATTTATACATTAAGATTTTATTTACCATCATAATCCGAGAATAAATTGAGATATTTTTACGCAACAAGTATATTTGCAAAGATTCAGTGTCCCTTGATTTACCTAAAATTTGGAAAGAGATGCTATGTAATTTTAGTAACAATAGTAAAAATTAATCCACGCTCGAATTAGCCAAGATAATTTTATTTTTATTTTATGTTTTGCAATGTTTTTCATTATGCATATCGTCTCGTGTCATTGTTTACCATGTTATTGTTTTTTTAAATTATATGAAAATTAATCCACGCTCGCAAATAGCTAAATTAATTTTAATTTAATTTTATGTTTGCAACATTTTTCATTATGCATCATGTCTCGTGACATTATTTACTACGTTTATTGTTTTTAAATTATGTGAAAATGTTTTCTATTGTGAATGATTTTTAAAATGTCGCCGTTTGTGCGACGAAACGATCGTCAATTTGAATAAAGATATTTTATCACTTTTTATAGCATTATTTAACTTAATAACTTTTTTATAAATTTTTAGAAGAAATCTAATTTCAGAGTTTTTGTAATTAATAAATGCAAATATTGCTGTTCGGAAATAATGGTATTTAAAAATAAGCTCCCATGAAAGCCCTGACCCTGAATAAATGATATATTTCTTCTTTACACTGAATTGATTTCTTGATCATCACTTGCAAGGAAAATGTCTAAAAATGTTCTAAAAAAATTCTTTGATCTTGCATTTAATAAAAAGACTTTCATTAAAACATTTTTTTTTTTTAATTTTATAAGTCTTACAATATTTTAAATACAAAAAAAAAATCCTTTTTTTCCCTTTAGAAGCGGAACATTTAAGCTCTTTTTTTCCCGTTCTCCAGATGCTTTTTTAATATTTCATGAGAAGATAACGCCTAAAATACAAAGAAAATCTGCAAAAAAATATATCAAGAAATTCTAAGAAATTCGAAGGAATTGTAAAGAAAGGGAAGTAGTTCAAAAAATATTCAAAGAATAATTTTTCAACTTTATTCTTATATGGAACAAAAAACAAAGGGTTTGTAAACTTTGAGTATTTTACACGAAATTCAGTTCACCAGGACTGGATTACGAAAGAGACATCTTTGATGATATTAAAATACAAATGCGTTTCAAAACCACATTTCAAAATAATACATATAATACTAAATTAAAAATTCTTAAAAAATTCTATGTTGTTTTAAGTATAATAAAATGGTTGGTACTTAATTTAATAAACCCAAGCGGTATTCGTTTATTTGAGAATAAATTTTGAAGTATTATAATTATTTGTTATAAAAACTATACTCTACTTTAATATTTTCCTTAATAATTGCAGTAAACCTCAAATAATTTTGCATATACACTTACAGAGAATAATGTTTTTATAAAACTCTTTTAATAAATCATGAAATATGCATCCTAGCATTTTATTGTAAATTAACAATTTCTAATTACAACACATTTGCAAAAAAATTAAATTCACAGCACACACAGTTCGATAAAAAATATTATCTGTGTCAAGTGGGCTTTTTTTTAAAATAAAATTTTAGAAAATATTATTTGAAGCAAAACTCTTTATTTCTTGAAATCTTACAAATTATGAAAAGTTACAGATTTTTAGACATAAGCAATGGTCATATTTGATTATCTGTAAGTTTTATTTTTTCCTTCTTATTTTTATATTATTTTATAAATAAAACTCAGTGTGGAAGAAATATTCCTTGCCAGCCGCTATTTTTCACTTCCAAAGTCAAATATTTCTTCACTTCCGTTGCATTTCTTCACTTGCATAAACTTCAGTGAGTTTTATTTGCAGAAATCAAAAAAGGATTTCAGGTTATTATATGAATAAAATTTAATGCTTTGTGGTAGAGAAATTATTTCTATTTTTGATGAAATGAAACACTTTGAAAAGGGGGATATACTCTTGACCTTGATGCAAAATATTTGAAATGTAATTCATTTCCTGATTCTTCACAAAAGAAGCATTTTATTACTTTTTTTATTATTATTCAGAATTTTATTTCATTTTATAGTTGAAAACCATGATGATGTCTTCATTTTACTAAAACTCTTATGTTTGTTAGTTTTCTTCTCAAAGTTTTTTTTTTTAAGTATTTTAAATGTAATCTAAATCACTGTATCCTGTAATAACCTTAATTTTTTGTTGTTACCGATATTATAAGCCAAAAACATGTCCATAATCAGCAATAAACATATATTCAACATTTGATATTAAGACGTGCACCATAACTTTATTGTCATCGCATATATCTTCGATGCCAAATATCGCATAATTCTAATCTTCATACTATGAAATAGAAACGAATAGAAAAAAAAGTGAATTTGCAAATATAGTTTATTTGAAAATTGTTAATTTATTTTTTAGTAATATACATTATGAATAAGCCTTTTTATTTTAGTGAATAGTATCGCTAAATTTAAACAAAATATAATTTTCGAAATAAAAAATATGTTACTTCTGGATATTTAAATAAACACGTTAAAATTGATAACACTGCATACATTTGATAAAATACTAAAATACACTGTAAATACAATAAATATTAGACGTTTCGGATTCAATTAACAATCCATCATCAGTATATAACATTACAGATACACAAACTTCTGTTTAAAAAAAACAGTAATTAATTAAATTTAATATTTAGTCAGCACCATTAAAATTTAAGTTACTTTTCCATTGCTCAGAACCAGTTTTTCAGAACCAGTACCATTTGTCAGTTAATGGTTCATAAATTTCAGTTATTGGATATCTGTATTACTAATAATTTAAAACAGTTTAAATAGGGACACATATATCTTCAGTATGATATAATATATAAATAAGGTTTAAGTATTTTGTTTTTATAACAAAGATAAAAGTGTCTTTAAAGCATAATTTAAAAAAAAATAATAATAACTTTTCTTATATTTGCAAGTAAAGTGTCAGAACTTGTTCACTTTGTGTCAGTTATTGTTTTTCAAAATAGTGTTGGTGTCAGTTACTGTTAGTTTATGACAGTTTTTTACCATATTTATGAAAAACATGCAACACAATGCATAATTTTTGATAATTATGTCAATGTTAATTTTTTAATATATTTCTGCCATCCTTTCAAAAATAAAAATAATTATAAAACGGATTTTAAATTTTGTAATAGGGATTTGATCAAAGAAGAATCCTTTAGGTACTAGTTACTGGGGGTTTCACCCTATTGCAGAAGTATCCTTTTTATGATTCATTTACGAAATGTTTAATAAGATATTTGAATTCTTGAATATTTAAACATTATTAAAAATTTTAAAAACAATTAGTTTTATAATTGAGTGTTCTTAACAAGTATAATTTAATATTAATTGAATGAAATTTCTGAACGGTATTTCGTAGCAAAATATTTTTTGAATGAAATAGAAGGAATTTGGGATACGGATCTTTAACAGAAAAAATATATTATTTTAATAATCGCTAAAAGAATGTTTAAAAAAAATAACTCTCTATAAGACTGAAACAAAATAGTCATTATTTCCACTTATAAGAAAAGTGTACATTAGTAAATTAAAATCTTACTTTGCTATTTTTATTAGAACGAGGGATGCCTACGCTATTTTTTATAAATAACTCTTTTTTTAAAACTGGAACAAAAAAGTTATTATTTTCACGTATAAGAAAAATTTACAATCGCAAAGGGAAATCTTCCTTTGCTATTTGTATAATTATGCAAACGGAGGATTCCTGTGCTATTTTTATAAATAACTCTTTTTGAGACTGAAACATAAAAGTTATTATTTTCACGTATAACAAAAATTTTCAATAGCAAATGAAAATCTCCCTTAACCCATTAAGGCCACAACATCATATACTTGGCTGAATTTTATTTCATTCTTTAAGTGCATCTATGAATACAATCAGAAATTTATGGATAAAAATTTTCAAAACATTACGTACTATTTCAGTCATATTTCTAATTTTTTAAAACTCGAGTCAATTAACCATTTTTTTCTTGAAAATAAAAGTTATATATACAATACGTGATAGTAAATTTGTTGAAAAAATATTCACAATAAAATTTTAAAAAAATCACAAACATAGTGTTGAGAAAACGGAACATCAGTCTTTAATTGGATAATAGAAATGAAAGTAAACTTGCATTGTTCCAACTTCCGTGTCTTAAATATTCTGCACGCAGTCAGAAAAAAAAATTGAATTCTTGTAAATTTTAAATTTAAAATTACTATACATAAGTTAAAACCTTTAACAACGTTTTAACGCACAAATACATACAAACGTGAAACAAAAAGTCACATGCAGCCGTTTCTAGGATACTTGGGTCCACCGGGTTTCGGTTGGTTTCTGGAAACTGGGAGTCCTCGAAACGGCTGTATGTGATTTTTGTGTCATGTTTGTAGGTATTTGTGGGTTAAAACGTTGTTACAGGTTTTAGCTTATGTATTAAAATTCGCACAAAATGTTTGATTTATGTACTAATTATTTACAAAATGCCATAAAAATGTGACATAGACATGTAAATAGCTAACATTTATTTTATTTTATTTTTTAAACAAATATATAAAATTAACCAAAAAATTGCTGTTTTCTTAAAATTATTTAAAGTTAAAAGTATTATAAATTCATTTTATGAATTCCATACTAAATATAATAATGTTATAGGGAACTAGACGATTTTTATGACAATAACATGAATATTATAAATATTATATGTATAAAAAGTCAAACAACGCTAAAAATACCTGAAAAGCTTCTATAATTCGTAAATTAAAGCAATGTAACTCAGAAAGTTTTAAATAAACCAGCATAAGAATAGTGTATTTCCTTTGAATATATATATTTAAAACATAATTTTAAAATTTCATAGTATTTTAAATATTATTTATTGAGTTATGACGATCTTTAACGCAATTTTTTTTAATCACTTTTAGAAGAAAAAAAATCAAAAAAACACTTTCAACTTTTTTTTTTTTTTTTTTAAGTTTGTAAGAAATATAAATGTTTAAAAAGCTCTAGTGTAGTAAAGTTTACCCTCACTTTTTTTCTAAATTAGTAAGTTATTGAATTGGAATTATAATTGAAAATGAAGTTTTAAAGGCATGCAGATACTCTAAACGTTTCGTCGCGTTCTGTTCGCCCTCCATTTGCTCTTCCAAACAACTATAATCACCCCAATTTTGATAAAAGAAACATGACTTCAATTGTTATATTGTTAATTGTGCTACTTTACAAGAAAGGAGAGAAGGAAAACATTAAAAACTACCGTCCGATCAGCTTACTATCAGCGATTTATAAAATTTTCACCAAAGTTTTAACGACAAGACCTGAATCAGCTCTGGACTCAGCTCAACCTAGAGAACACGCAGGATTCCGAAATGGATTCAGAACAATGGATCATATCCAAACGGTAAAGGAACTCATAGAAAAGCATAAGGAATATAATTTACCTCTCTGCCTTGCCTTTATTGATTATGAAAAAGCATTTAACTCAATCTACAAAACAGCAGTAGTAGAATCTCTGGAAGACATTGATATAGACAAACTTTACATCAATATTATAAAGAAGATTTACAAGAAAGCAACAGTAACCATCCGCTTGGACAAAGGAAAAGCAAAGATCAAGCTTGGAAGAGGAGTAAGATAAGGAGACACCATTTCGCCTAAGTTTTTCACTGCTGTCTTAGAAAATATTTTCAAGAAGTTGGATTGGGAAATCAAAGGGATGGGGGATATATAATGGGGAATATTTAAGTCATCTCCGATTCGCTGACGACAGTTTAACTTTCAGTAACAGTCCTGAAGAATTGGAAAATATGCTAAAAGTTTTGGCAGAAGCTAGCATTAAAGTGGGATTAAAAATAAACTTGAAAAAGACTAAAGTGATGTTCAATTCATTTGCATCAAAAAAGAAAATCTTCTACAACAACACTGAAATTAATGAAGTGCAAAGTTATGTGTACCTTGGACAGGAAATATCATCGGATAATAGTATTATGAATGAAATCAATAGAAGAATAAGAAATGGATGGAGTGCTTTTGGGAAGAACAATATTATTCTGAAGAGTAACATGCCCCTTTGTTTGAAAAGAAAAGTAACTAACCAATGTGTTTGCCTGTGCTAACTTATGGAGCAGAAACACGGGCGTCAACAAAACGGATAGTACAACGATTACAAACAACACAGAGAAATATGGAAAGATGTATGCTAGGTATAACTAGAAGAGACAGAAAAATAATAACCTGGATAAGAAGTCAGACGAAATTTTTTGACATCATTGAAAGAATTAAACGACTAAAATGGAAATGGGCTGGGCACATTGCAAGAAGACAAGACAATAGATGGAGCACAAACACCCTACAGTGGTATGCCAGAGATGTAAAACGGCCAAGAAGTCGATCTCAAGTAAGATTGGAGTGATGAAATCAGAAAAGTAGCCGGTGTAAATTGGATGACTAAAGCACTAGACAGGAAACATTGGAAAAATCTGGGGGAGACCTACATCCAGCAGTGGATGGAAAACAGTTGATGATGATATATATATATTATATATTTTAAGGGACAAACGTGTCCGTGCGTAACGCTGATGATATTTTGACGTTGGGAACATCAGAAGATTAAATTTAGTTTTACTACAATTTTTTTTTAACATCTAAACATCACACATTTTTAATTTTTACATATTTAAATAGGGGAAAAAAAAAACCTACTTAAAAGTGCAATTTGTTTGAAAACTGTATATCAGTTAGTTTGAAAACTGCATCTCAATTTCTTTGAAAACTTTAACGCAATTTACTCATTTTTAATGGTTTTTAAAATAATTTCTAATCACCTATTCTGTTTTTTTTATCTATTTCTATTGCTTGCAGACGATTGCGAAATATAAATTGGTTTGGACTTAAAATAATATAAATATTTCGGCATTTCTTTCTGGCTTACTTTACATAACGAAATTAAAACTACATCGATAAATAAATTAAATAATAATAAATAAAACAGAAATATGTAACAAACATGTAATCTGACCACGTGCTTAAACCACCTAAATTATGAGAATTAAAATTGCTGTTGTAAATAGCGATCTTTGGCAAATGTTTTGTCTATATCTCCGGCACGAGGCCAATACAAATTTATAGCTTTTATTAGCCCGTTCGGACCATGGGTACAGAGTTTGTTTTTCACACCAGTAATAAAGAAATGTAATATTTGATTTGTTTAATTAAAGCATTTTCGGGATTATTTTATTAAAAAATAACTCTGTAAAAATAAGTGATGCCTAATGAATAAAACTTGTGTTAGAGACACCTATCCCTAAAAAGTTAAACTTCAAAACACTATTTGGATATCTGGAGGATATTTTTCGTATCATTTTTTGAGTTGTTAGTAAGCAAAAATAAATAAATAAAATAAAATAATAGTAAAAAATCTATTAAAGCTTGCAATAATAAAAAATGGATTTCTCCTATATTCTGTAATCTGGGTAGGTCGGGTCGGACACTTCAGTTATTATTAACAGAGCAAAGCTTGCTCATATGCAAACTTCTATAAACAGAAGCTTTTAACAACAAACTCTTATCAAGTTAAAACAACATAAATATATATTTTTTTACTTACATTCAAAATCCATCTAATCTAAAATTCGAATTTCTTAAACATGCTTTACGTTATTACATAATTAATTTTAAACCAAATAGTAAAGTATTAATATATTTAAATAAATTTATGTCTAGATTTGGGTGCAGAAATATTATGCAGGCTATCAATAACACTAAGTGCTTATATCCTTGAGATTTTTAGTCAAATATTGCTTTAAACTAAACATTTTTATTCATTTTATTAAATTCATTACAGTATATTTTATATTGCTTTATGGAAAGGAACAACTCGCAATCTTCTTAAATCACTTTAAAATTCCTTTTAGTTTAATGCAAGCCTTAAACGAAAAAAAATATATATATATATATTTATAATATATTTAATATATTTAAATAAATTTATGTCTAGATCAGGAAGCAGAAATATTATACAGGCTACCAACAATATTAAGTACTTATATCCTTGAGATATTTAGTCAAACATTGCTTTAAACTAAAAAATTTTATTAAATTCATTACGGTATATTTTATATTGCTTTATGGAAAGGAACAATTCGAAATCTTCTAAAATCACTTTAAAATTCCTATTAGTTTAATGCAAGCCTTAAAAGAAAAAAAAAATATTTATAATATATTTAAATAAATTTATGTCTAGATCAGGAAGCAGAAATATTATACAGGCTACCAACAATATTAAGTACTTATATCCTTGAGATATTTAGTCAAACATTGCTTTAAACTAAAAAATTTTATTAAATTCATTACGGTATATTTTATATTGCTTTATGGAAAGGAACAATTCGCAATCTTCTAAAATCACTTTAAAATTCCTATTAGTTTAATGCAAGCCTTAAACGAAAAAAAAAAAAAAAAAGAAAGAAAATATTTATAATATATTTAAATAAATTTATGTCTAGATCAGGAAGCAGAAATATTATACAGTCTACCAACAATATTAAGTACTTATATCCTTGAGATATTTAGTCAAACATTGCTTTAAACTAAAAAAAATTATTAAATTCATTACGGTATATTTTATATTCCTTTATGAAAATAAACAATTCGCAATTTTCTTAAGTCATTTTAAAATTCCTATTAGATTAATGCAAGTGTTAAACGAAAAAAAAAAGAAAAAAAGAAAGAAAGAAAAACAAAAAGAAATATAGTTATAAACGAAAAATCCACAGAAAACATTTACGTAAAAAGCAATGCTTTTCTGTGGCAATTGCAAAAATATTTCTTGAATTCATTTTAAAGTTCTAAAAGGTTTTAAGTGATTTCTCGGAAAATTACCCTCTGCTCAAATAAAACAAAGGAAAAGATGAAAGATCTTTAATTTTCTTAAAAAGAAGTCCAATTCAAAAACACCAGTGTGGGACACTTTGATCTTATTCAGTTTGAATTTATCTTTTAGAAAGTTTCGGGGGAAAAAAATTTGCAATTCAAAGTAAGTTTATTCAATTTCTTAAAAAAAAAAAAAAAAAAAAAAAAAAAAAAAAAAAAAAAAAAGTCTTCAGAGTTTTGTTTTTTATAATATGTATAACAGGTAAAAGACGCACATCATCAAAGCATTCACCTTTAAGAAAATATTTATTTTCGTACAGAGTAAAAAATGAAAAAAATAAGAATTTAATGCGCTGTTTTCTCTAAATTTAAATCAGAAAGTTTATAATTATATATTTTATGAAAGAGAATATTCATTACACCTTTTTCTACTATTTTATCGGGTTTTTAAAGATGACGGCATTTAACAATCTAGTAGAAAAATATTTTTTTCCAAATACGATATAAATAAATACAACTTTTTCAAAATGTACAGTATAGAAAAGTCTAAATTTTTAAATGAATTTTACGGTTGCCAATTTTTTTTTATATCAATACATACTTCATAATTAAAGTTAATGGCATTTTATAGAAATTTTATTTTCATTAAGGTAAGTTTTGTCATAGAAAGATATATTCCTATAATATTCCCATAATATTTTGGAATATTATAGGGATAAAAAAGAATTAAAAACTGTAAGTTATTTGAAAATGCTGCATCAAGTACTAAAAAGAGGCTAGTTTGAGAACAGGGACATATCTTTGAACATGTTATTGAATGAATAAGAATGACATATGTTTTTTATTTTTTTCAAATATGATATAACTAAATACATGTTTTTCAAAATATACAGTATAGAAAAAAAAATTTTTTTTGAAAGATATTAGTTTTATAGAAAAATCTAATTTTTTAGAGGAATTTTACGGTTGCCAATTTTCTTTTAATATTAATACATGCTTCATAAGCAAAGTTAATGGCATTGTATAGAAATTTTCTTTTTGTCAAGGTAGGTTTCGTCTTCAAAAGATATGTTCCTATAATAAATAATCCTATAATATTCCAAAATATTATAGGAATAAAATATTTAAAAAAACTGCAGGTTATTTGGAATGCATAAGGTACCAAGAAGTGGCTGGTTTGAGAACATGGACACACCTTTCCAAATGTTATCGAATGATTTAAATGTTTCTATCAATGCAATTATCCAGAGGCTGGAGCAAGAAGGAAGAACTTTTTGGAAAATATTGATGTTGTCTACGCAATTGGAAGTTTAACTTACAATATACATCCTGAAATATATTGCATACATTGCAAAATCGAAAGTAATATCATAATCTCTCGATGAAGTATCGAAGCAGGAATTTGAAAAACGCTGTTATCTGCAGTGGGTTACATAAATTGTATCATACATCTTAAGGATTTGCGTTGCAACAACTTCCGCGTCTCCATATCTTTCCATACTTTAGTACATCTGAAAAGCATTCGTTTATACGTGTAGTAATTTCCCAGACTAAGTGAAAAATCAATTAGGGTGAGATTTGAACTCAGGACATCGGTTTAAACTACCAACGATCTACCAACTGTGCTATCTTTTTAGAAATATGAAAGACACAATTCACTCAGACATAATATATAAGTAATGTAGTTATTTATTTATTTTAAACAGCTCTACATAGTAAAGCACGGATAAAGGAACCCCAGTAAACTATGGGAGCATAGTTACACATTATTTATTTTAACACAATCAAAATTATTGTTCAATAAATCCTATCATTTGTAATTTTACCAACTGAGTCAAAATATGCCGATGCCTGAAGTCGAATTCAGAACACTTAACTTTAATTAAAACTGCCCGTCCAATTGAACTATCTGGACAACATCCCAGCCAATACAATAAACTTAGACAACTATCTGCTTATATGTAGTACGCTGCCAACAGTTTAACCTTCTCGTGTGGATTTCTCCGAAGAATTATTACATATATATCTGGAAAAAAATTTCGCGTGCTGTATGAGTAAATGGATAAAGTGGGGTGATGGTCATCTAATGATGTTTGGATATGAGAGTCTTATGATTGGCAGCTGTGGATGTGAAACTTTTAATGCCAAGAGGTGTGAAAATATATTAATAAAAACTGCGTGATTTGTCAACCTGTTGCTTTTCTATCTTCCATTACACAAAAGAAGAAGCTATATATTGAAATAATTCGAATAAAATCATTTCCGGTATATTTTAATCGAACATGATGCCCGGACCCAGAAAATTCCCTCCGTAAAATTTTCATTTATAGGAACTTTAAATTATGCAATCATTTTTATGAACAGATTTGGAAGTGACTGAGCATATTAACCTACTGCAAACGACTTACTAAGGTCTTGACCAAGTTCATTGGTCAGCATTATTCACCATCTTGTTTCAAAAAGGGCCAATTTAAAGATTTCAAATTTAAATAGATGTACAAAAAATTTAGAAATCCCAATTTCTTTTCATTAAATGTTCGTCTTTGATATAAGTATCCTGGAGTATTTTTTGTTTCGGCACTGTATACAAAAATAGCTGAGATATAGTTATTTGAAATTAGAGGTGGCTGACATTTTGAATTAAGTTAGTAGGACAAACGGTTTAACTTACGAGATTCAGTGGACGTGGTTTCTCGCAAATTATCTTTCAATATTTTGATAGCCTAAGCGAAACTGCTCAGACCAGGCAATGTAGTCTGTGGAGCATTGTGTACCTACCTTTCCCCTTTATTAAGATCTTAAAAAATACAATATTCAGCCGGAGTTGAACCAGCCGCTAAAGGCGTTAAAGTGAGGGTTTGAAAATGTGAATTTAGGAAAATAAATAGTAAATACGAACTATGGTGACAAATCAGATCGCCTATGGGTCGGTCCGCTTCCAGGGAGTAACCTTCTACGCGATAAGCGGCAAAATCTGAGTAGAAATTCTGCAACTGGAATGGCAGTTAATGGCTACTAGCTGAAGTTTGAGAGACTTCTGAGAAAAAATATTTTTTGAGCAGCTTTTTGTTAAGAGTTGGCATATATAGAATATCGGGAAGGTATTCATAGGGAAGGGTGACAAGTTTCCTAATATGCCACAGTGCTGTAGCGGTTTATGAAGTAATAATGGCAGGACGATGCCATTGCTCCACATTCGCAAATGAATGTGTCTGAGCATTTTTATTTGTGGAGGTATGTTCCAAAGTCACCATGCCCCGTTAGAATTGCTGTTTTGAGGGGAGACAGAATGTAGTCTGTTATTTAGACTTCCCGTATTAAGCTATATGTGTGCCGGTCTTTGTCAATGTTTCTTCAGATTAAATACCATTCTGTGAGTATTTTAGATTTTACTAAACGTTTAAGGAATGTGGGTAGATGTGGAATATGGATGCCTGTACGTGAATTAGCTGCTGCTTCTTTTGCGAGTGCGTCCGCAGTACCATTACCTTAAAAGTCTGTGCGTGCTGACACGTGGCCAAGAGCTACTTCATTTCGGAGGCAATTTAGCTTATCTTTTATCTTTAGGTTTATCGAATGTCTGGTATTATGGGCATAGATAGCTTGCAGAACAGAAAGACTGTCACTATAAATTTGAAGAAGGGGTGTATTTTTTTTTTTGCCTTGATCCAGACCAGGGGATTTTAAGATTGCACAGCGTTCTGCCAGATAAACAACATTGTGATCGTCTAGTCTGCAAGCCCAATGCTTAGTGACACCTTCCTCCCTTTCCATGGCGCAGAATACAATTTTAAGCAGGTGGTTGGGCCGGACGCATCAGTAAAGAAAGTAATCCTAGGCTATGAGGAGAAAGAATCAAGGTTGATGTTTACTTGGTAGTGGGACCTTTATATCGGAGGGGCGAATATGTCAGCTTCGAGCATTGTACTGTATGTGGTATTTGGAAAGAATTCGCTAGCAGTGGGTTCATTACTCCAACTATAATATGCCTAGTATTATATATTTATATCCAAAGCGACAAATTCTAGACAAGCTTGGCTAAATAGTGCCAAATTTGGCGTTCGATATAAAATTGCCATAAATTGTTAGTTATAAAATGAAGTTAGCTTTGCTATAGCTCACTAATCTGCAGAAATTTTTATTTCAATTTAATATTGACAAAAACGGGGAAGGAATCTTCTATGATCGGATTCAATGCATTTTAGTCTCGTGTGTAAGGAAGCTATCAGGTCGAAAGGACGTTTCTTTGATGGAAACCTTCTAATGTATTTCAATTCTGTGCCTAGAATTTTGGAATATTTTGATTCTAATTTGCTTTTAACATGCGATATGTTAGTGAGATTAATTCTACAACTGCAATCATGATTACTGCGGGTTCTCCGCTGAATATTACTAATGTAAACTATATATAAATATAGATAGATTGATAGATATAATACCAAGAATGTCAATAGCAATAAAGTAATGTTTCATGCAATGTAAACAATTCCGATCTAAAAAGCAAATGAGCCATGCTGCACGTATTGCGACATATATTGTCGTTAAAGTATAAATATTAAAACCCCTATGTAAAAACTTCAGATTAAAAAAACTCGGAAGAAAATATTATCACTAACACCAATGTTTCATTTATTTTTTATACTTAAAATTTCAAATATATGTTTTTAGATTTTAAGAAATATTACCTTTAACAACTACTAATATTTAGAAATTTTAAACTGCTTAAAAAAGCGAACATTTTATAGAAGTCAAATATAGTCATATTTGATTAACTGTATATTTTTTCTAGCCTTTTTTTTCTATTATTGAAAAATAGAACTAATTTCTGAAAAAATATCTCTCTTCCAAGAGCTATTTTTGAATAAATAAAAGTCAAATGTTTCTTCAGTTCTGCATTTTCATAATTTTCACTTAGTTTTACTTGGAGTATTAATACAAATATACATTTTCTAAAGTGACATAAGTATAAAAGGTTACTATTGTATCTGGAAAAAGCTTGTGGAGAATTTTATTATATTTTCATACAAAGTATTTTCAAGGGTGAGTGAGTGACACACATGAGGAAAATATTTGAATAAAATTAAATCTTTCACCTTCATCGAATGACTCGCAAAGTTTATTCGAACTTATGCAATAAGTTAAAATATTTTTTGGTACTTTTGTAAAGATTTTCATGCTAATATTTTCATTATCAAAAATTGTTTTTATTATATTTATGATTTTATCTAAAATTTTATTTATTATAATTATTATTTTATTTTATTTTACAATTCGAATAACAATGATAATATTTTGTTATTTTAAATACAAAATTTTGGTTTGATATTTACCTACATACCTTTTAAGCACTATAAATACATTTTTAATGCCTGTAATTGCTTGTCTTACAATCTTAAAATTGCTTCAGGAAAATTTATTAGAAATGTGTTTGATAGTTATAGTAAAATGTGAAATACAATTAATTCATAATTTTAAATGTTATTACTTAGAAATATTTCTCTGGTTTTCAAAGGATTAGATGCATGACTTATCGTAACAATGCAGGTAGCTACACATCTTTGCAGATTTTTGAAAGTATAAGTGAAAAATATGTGATAAATAATTTTTCGTTCCAACGTTTTTTTAAAACAAATATCGCAAACTTGGACATAAATGAATGATTTCGCTTCAATATTTATAAAAATATTAATAAATTTTATAAATATTTTTTAAAAATCTTATTTAATTTTAGATTTAGCAATGTACTCTAAGATATTTATTTATATGTTTTATTGTAAATATGTCTAATAAAGAAATTTTATATTCTTCTGCTAAATTTTTCAACATATCTAAAAAAATTCTTACAAAAATGCATCGTGATAAATCTAAAAAACGAAAAAAAATTCCTTCTTGCACTTTTCTCATTAAAAACTTCAGCTGGATTTTTCTTTTTTTATTGCCAAGGTATTTTTATATCGTAATAAAAAATTGCTTTAAATGCAGGAAAGTCTACAAAAAGAAGACAGTGATGAATTCAAAGGAATTCCAGAGGGGAAAAAATGGCAGGAAGTAGTTTTAAATCAAATAAATTCAAAGACGATTTTCTGTGGTATTTCAAATGCAATTATAAACATGAGATTTATTTTGTGTGTGTGTGTGCGTGTTTAAATCCAAAATGCACGTTGCCATGACTCAAATAAACTTCAAAAAGTGATAATGGATAGTGTTAGATGAAAAGAGAAATTTAATAGAATTTGTTTAAGAACAGTTTACTTTAATTTTATTAAAAAATATAATAAATAATATTCTTAAATTCATAATTAGAGATTTTTCTGCCATTTAATAAGACTGGGTGTTTTTCTTTCACTTTAAAAATTTCAATTAAATACTTCGGGAAAAATGCTCTTTTATTATTCTATAAAACTACAGTCGGTATATGCTTAGTGGTATAAACTCTATGCATATAAAAGTAAATTTAAAGATACAGTTTTAATAAAACTTTAAAGTTATAAAGAAATTTCCAGTGAATCATGTGAACAAAGAAATAAAACTTCACAGATGTTTACAAGATAAAAATAATAAAAATATATATAATTAATGCTATTTTCTTAGATTTTCAGACATGCAAAATTCAAAAATCTTTTACAGGAGACTATTCTATGAATGATAAAAATCCTGATATTTTATTAGCTGTATATTTTAGTGCATGAATTTTTTTAGTATTACTCAAAAATATAACACGGTGCTGAAAAAATATTCGACTTTCAAATGCTGTTTTTCTCTTCAACGAAAAATATTTCTTCACTTCTGCACTTGTTTAGAATTCAGTTAGACTTACTTGGGGAATTTCTGAAAATATACGCATAAAATATTACTAGTTTGGCTACAAAGACTTGTGGAACTTTATAGTACTGTTACCACCCAAAACACTCGCTAAAAGAATTATGCACTTAACATGAAATATTTGAAATAAATATATTTAAATTCTCAGCAAATCACTCAAGGCTCAACCTTATCAATTTTAAAATTCAGTTTAGAAGACTTTAAATGAGATTTTTATAGAATGTCACATGATGAGAATAACCTCTTTCCTCAAAATCAGCCTATTATCAGCGAAATTTAAAATTAAAAGAAAGTTTGAATTAAACGACACATCTGTAATAAAAAATGTTTTTTTCTACTGGTGATCAAAATTATTATATTACTATTTACATAACATTTTTATTAATAATATATATTCTAGTTTTATTTCAGTTTAGAAGTGTTTAAATGAGATTTTTATAGAATGTCACATCATGAGAATAAATCTTGTTTTCCTTAAAATCAGCCTACTGTACATCAGCGAAATTTTCAATTAAAAGAAAGTTTGAATAAAACGACACATCTGCAATAAAAAATGTTTTTTTTTTCTACTGGTGATCAAAATTACTTTATTACTATTTACATAGCATTTTTATTAATAATACAAATTCTAGTTTTACGAAGTATATATCTCCTATCCATAAATATATCGAGGGTGTATATAATGAAAGGAAACTGGAATCAGAAAGAAAGCACATGTGCGAGTTTATACGCAGTACGACAACTTATAATATAAGCTACATAATACACGAAGATATCAAAGACATGTAATACGTTTGCATCAACTTATAATTATATCACTTTAGTTGGATTAAAATTTTGCGGTGAAATATTGAATGAAAATGTACGTCTTTAATCTTGTATTCTCTTAAACGAGGGATTTTACTTTAAAAAAAGAAATCCCTGTCGGCTCGGCTTACAGGCAGAAGTAGATTTCAAAGTTAAGTACTAATTTCACTAACAAAAACTAAATCAACATTAGAGACAAAACCCAGTTTAACAATTTTATCTGGCCGTTTTTGACGAATTTTTAATTTCATTTTCCTGTAAGAGCTGATTTTATCAGATTCATATTAAGGCGGTATTTTAAAAAAAAATATTTTTCCACACTCCACAACTCGAAATTTTCTGACACAAATTCATACTCAATTTTAAAGTAAAAAAATGAAACTTGCTGGCGTGATTTTAGAAGAGATTTATAAGCGTCCTGTGTTTTTATTTTTCGTTCAATTAATTAGAACTTGATTTACAAACAATTATTTTCCTGGTACAACCATTTTTTCGTTTCCAGCACTATCGCATCGGGAAATTCGGTTGAAAGTGCCCACTTTGACAGCATTTTTAAAAAATATATTATACCTTTATCAGAAAATCGATCAATACAACACGTTACATAGTTTCTGAATAAGAGAACCTGTAAATTGGATGCGTTTGAAAGCAAATTTTAATTTAAAAATTAGTCAGAAAATAAGCCGTTTGGATTTGAATACACCCTCAACACGATAATTTGTTCATCAACCCCTATTTTTTTTTTTTTTTTTTTTTTTTTTTTTTTTTTTTTTTTTTTTTTTTTGCTGTAACAGTTGGTCCTATCAAAAACTTGTCAATATGAAAGTTGTGCATAATATTGAGTAGATGTATAATAAATTTAAGCGGATTGGATATCTTGTGAATTGACGAAGTTATGAATTTTTTTCACTACACCTCCATTTTTTCGTTTGTTTTTTGTATTTCTTTTTCAGTAAGTGTAGGTCCTATCAAAAACTTGTCAATATAAAAGTCGTAGGTAATATTAAGAAGATTTATTATAAGTTTTAGAGAATTTCAATAGCTTAAGAATTTACGAAGTTGTGAATTTTTTTCTCCCTAAAACGCAATTTCTTTTCACACCTTGAGCCCATTTTTAATTTTATCAAAAATCTGTGATGCCTAGATTTTCGGCCCTTTTCCTAGAAGTAATAATAATTTTAAACTGATTTGATATGTACAGAAGTTAAGAAATGTTAAGAAGTTGTGGTGTTTTTTTCAATTTTCACAAAATCCCTCACTATTCCCACCCCTTTATCCGATTTTGTACATTAACGAACTTGACCGAGAATTTCAACACCTTGATTTTATGTATCAGTTTGGAACAGATTTCTCCAGAATTATAGAAGTTATCGTGTCCATAAAAAAGTGATATATATAGAGAGAGATAAATAGATAGCTAGGTATGTATATATATATGTATATATATATATATATAAAGGTTTGAACCAGGGGTGGTTTTGGGTTCTAGGGGTCATGGTCGGCGCTGATCTACAAAAATGTTTCAGAAATTCCAACATAGGAGAGATTGTAATAGATAGTATTTCTTACGAAATCCACCTAAAAATATGTAAAAACATTCTATCGCATTCTAATTTCAAATGAAATCTTTTCTTTAAAAAGAGATTTTCCTTTTTTCATGCAATGTCGTAATTATTGAATCATAAATACGTTCTGTATAATAGCTGTTCTATGTAATAATTGTTAATGCATGTTACGTATTTTAGCTATTATAATTGTTATAGCATTATATGTGTACATATACATTATTAAAAATCCACAGCAATTAATAAAAGTTAAATACTATTTATAATTGCATAATCAAAATTATAATATTAGAAGTTGCAACATGTTACATTCTTAGATGTAAGAGATTGTTGGAATTTCAAATAAGCCTAATACTCGTAAATTTTATAATGCTTCTTCACGTTTTACGAATATTTAAAAATAAACATACTCTTAAAATATGTTTGTAGTAAATCTGACAAAATCTGATAGTTATTAAAGATATACATTCTTAAAAACAGTACAATATTTAACTTTATAATATGTATTTTCTGCATTAAATGAAAATATGTGTTGTTCTTATGTTTAATGGAGTAATTTTTCTATGTGATTAATCGTAATTTTCCTATAATCATTTGTTGTATTCTCTTTTTTTGGTATTTGACTAAGCTTGTTTTTCTGTTTCTCTTTTAGACATAATTTGTCAATTCAAACAAAGTTTTTACATGTTATAGAAAGCTGCATGTTTTATTTTATCTTCATAGCGGACAAAATATTTTACTGGGTTACATACTCGTATGTTAATGACATCTTACCTGTACACAGTAAAAACTGATTTCATAAAAGACTACAAAAAATTTATTCTTTTATAAATCATACTTTGCTTTCAATTAATAATTAAACCAAATAAAAAAAATTGTCATATTTTTCTTTTCAAGTGGACTATTTTCCGATGTAGTGCTAAGTATAGAATAAGAATTTCTTATAATAGCAGACATACAGACATAGAATAAAAGAATTTGAGAAAAGGTGTTATGATTTGTTTATTCAAGAAGACGCCTAAATGAAATACAAATATAATCAATTTTTGAAAATGTTATTTACATATCTAAAAATCCTTTCTTTTTTAGAATAACAAAAACATTTTGCTTCTCATTTTACCGAGATTCTATTTTTCCTGGGAAATCTTTTAGAGAAATTTTAGCAATTAATAAACTTTCTGAAGATGGAACAAAAAATAAATAAACATTTCTCTATAGTTTGTTAAAGTACATATTTGAGAAAAACATAAAAGATTTCTTCATTAAATAGTGTAAAATTTTCTAATTTTATGATTTTAATATTTTATTGTGGAGTTATGTTGATCAAAACCGAATGGAACGCACTGTCTTTGAAAAAAATTTAAAACAGCGAAAACAATTTAATAAATTAAAATGTTCACATACATCCCACATAAAATGTCAATTTAACATACATAGAGGAAATGATCAAAATAATAGGAACACATTGCTGTAACATGAACATCTTACTACAGTATATATCGGACGGCATAAAGATAAGAAGCAACATCAAATTCCAGCAATTGTTGTTTGGACCATGGCATAAATTAGGCTGAATACAAGTTTCACACAATCATTCCTAATTATTCTCATTTGAAGATAACTACAGGGTGTTTAGAATTTTAGAAAAATTTCGAAAAGGTATTTTCGTCTTATTTAACTTCATACAAATATTGAAAAGAACTGGGCGAGGCCATAACACAGTCTTCAATTTAAATATTAAATAGAAATTTTCTAATCAGAATTAATGGTTTCATGCTCATTTGAAAGTCCAAGGTGTGTGCGCATCTTTTAGTTACCAGGCATGCCAAAAACGTTAATATCGCATCAGTAATGAGAGGATTTGGTATTGCTACCCTTACGTAGATATTTTTTTTTTTTTTTTTTGCTTTCTATTAACTAGAATCATAGCTACTGTGTTCTGTAGATGTTGGCTGAATTTTACTGTCACTTTGTATCCGATCATATTTTATTGTCAACGCTTCATTTTTTTTAAAGCTTATTTTCCATAACACTTGGCGGTCTCTTTCACTGTACTTATTTTCTGTACTACTCAATGTGTCAAACGTGCGCCATTTATTCATTTATTCAGATCTTATTGATACTTTGGAAACTGCTAAATATTGCTGTCTATTCACAAACAGGGAACACCCACACATGTACCCCTGATTTCTAAAATAAATAACATATATCTTGCTTGCAGTAAAATATTTTAAAGCCAGACTCGATTTTCTTGAATCAAATGCACATTTATCAAACATACTGAAAATTATCCATGTTTCCAATATTTATAACCCTATCTGTTTATTTAAAAATACATGCATAATAAAGGATACCCCAAAAAAGAGCTGTTGAAACTAACGTGAAATGATTATAATGTAAATCTTATACTTTGCATGCAGCTAATTAAAAAAATCAACATTTAAGTCAGTTAAGACACCATCAGTTAAAATTAATAGATGGTGCTGCTTTTTCCGCAATATATGAGAATGTTAATGCAGTGTCCCATACGTGAAAATGCAATTGTTTTTCTCATGTTTAAACAGTTAAGTATAACGAAGTGTTAAAAATGAGTGAGCTTCCTTCTTGCTTAGTATTTCAGCTCGAGCATGGTCAGATGTTAAAATAAAGTATATCACCATACTGCCTTTAAACTCTAACTTTTTTAAAGTTTCTGCGCGAAATATTTTCTAGTTTCTATTTCAAACATGTCACATATTTCATCTTATATTTATTAGAGATTTTGAATAATTTAATTTTAAAGTTTAGAAACCATTTTTGGTCATCCATCCACCTTATAGGTAGATAGGTAAATATAGGTACTTAACCCTAGAACTACCGGAAATTTTACTCAAGTTTTATAAAAACATTCTACACCAGAATTTTTACTTAAAACTATTTAATTTGTTTATTTAACTTATTATTGTCTGATTTATACATTTAGTTTGTTTTGAAGAAATTTCTGGTTTGAATAAATATTTTGAATGTACATGTCGGGTCCATTGGACCCTTCTGGTAGACAGAGGGTTAAATATAGGTTTTAAATTCTTTGTCATTCGGCATATTTTATTTTTGTTTTTGTAAAATATTTTTTATTATTTTTTTTTTAATTTTAATCTATTTATTTAAATAAGTGGATGTTAACTTCGGACATGTCCGATTATTGATTACAGAAATAAAAATCTACATAATTTAAGTATTGCATAACGAAACAGAAAGTATACTAACCAAATCATTATTTTTAAAAAAATTAGAAATACACTCAGATATATTGAAAATAGCACACCAGGAGAGGAGCATCGGATTGAAGTGAAATTTAATACGCATAACGATACAGATGAAAGATTTACTTGATTGCAAAATCAAAACAATTAAACAAATGCAGTGTGTACAATTAGACAAATGCAGTGCGAACTCAACAGCACCTCTTACCGCCACCTGCTGCAATACATGTCTGAACACAGTCCGGCATTGAGTTGATTAAACGCCATGTGTTGTCCCGAGGCAGACAGGCCTACAAATCTTGAACAGCAACCTCTAAATCATGTACAGAGTGACACGACGGCATGTGGCGTTTCAGCTGCTCCCAAACATGTTCTATAGGGGACAAGTCCGGAAAGCGGGCTGACCATGGAAGATCCTGAACATGACGTAGGAAGTCTTGTGCAACTTGCGCTGTATGCGGACGATCAATATCTTCCTGTAAAATTTCCCATGGAAGACCATTTAGGAAAGCCATTACGTGTGATAGAAGAATGTCATCGACCTAACGCTGCCCATTAAGGTTCTGCGTACCACAATTAGAGGAAATCGGCTATAATTGGCTATTGCCCCCCGCCCAGATCATTCGGTTGCTATGCGTGCAGTGTGTCGCGCGACAGCGTTAGTAAAATTGTTCTGTTCACCAGGCCACATCTACCCACAGACATGGTTGTCATCATTCGCCAAAACGAACTGTGATTCATCACTAAACACAACGTTTTGCCAATCTGGGGCATTCCACATCGTTCTGGCTTGGCACGACTGTAGATGAAGTCTCTGATTTTTCGGTGTTAAAGACAACAGGGGAAATGACGCTTGGATTGCAGAATCGCTTCCGTAAGGCGCCTAGAAATGATTTGCAGAGCAATTGGCACCCCTACGCTTGATTGTATCGTGGAACGAGTGACTGTTGAATCCAGGAGCGCTTGCCCCACGATCCTTCGATCATCTCGCTTTGTCGCCTTCGTGGTCGCTCCAGACCCGGTACGCCACACATTAGGCCCATCTCGTACCCACTGCTCCCAATATGCTCTGATGGAACACTCCGAATGATGAACCTGGATAACAAGACGGCGTGTCGAACTCCTTGCGGTTTTTTACCGATGATGAGGCGCCTCTCAAGTTCGCTTAACTGTGAAAAATATCTTCTCACACGTCTACCTGGCATTCTTCGCCTAATGAAATCCTCGTACAGTCGGAATGTGATCATCACGTTTATGAATCTTCAACTATGTGCCGTTTTATATGATGTTCACTTCCTGATTACAGCGCCAATACAGCGTGTTTGGTCATACGCATTGCCACCAAAGTCGGATCATTTGCATATCTGATCTCACAGAATTATTTGCAAAGTTTTGCATATATACCTGTCTTTCTCCTTGATACGCAATTTTCAATGTTCCTGAGTACATTTATTTTCCATTTTTGACATTGAGTTTAAACTTTTAGTGAGATTTTATAGAGTATACTTAAAATTCTCACAGATGATATTTAAATATTTTAGTGTCATTTTATACAAACTAATAAGTAAGTTGGTAAAATCAAGTGATTTTTAGTGTTAATCAAATACAAATTGTGTGATAACCAATATGTAAAATATAATTTTTTCTCAATGCTCTTAAAAAACAGAATTGATGAATTTTTTAAAAGTATTTCTTTAAAAACTGTATATTTTCTTGGAAAATACAATTTCTGAGGTGCTTCTAATATTTCGAGAGCAAACTCTTCATTGAAAACCAAATTCGGGGTTATTATCGCAATTTAATTCAGCTTTATGTTGCAAAATATTAGATAAAACTGCAATTTTACTAATTGAACTAGTCTAGAATCCATCGTCAGAAAATCTGCGAAAATATTTATTATATGTAAAAGTAAATTTTTACAAGCAAATCAATAATATAATTATCTTTCTAAAATAAACGTGCATCATGCAAGATGGGCAATTTTTTTTTTTTTTTTTTTTTTTTTTTTTTTTTTTTTTTTTTTTGCGTTGAATAATTTTTTTTTTTTTAAATCATAGATAGAATTTACAAGTATTCAATGCACAGTACTACCACGCTTTCTTCGGAACGTATCTATTACGTAAACAAAATTTTGTCCATTTAAAGTGAGATTTTTCATTGTTTGCAAAAATATAAAATTGGTTTTACTTTATGTAAATGTAAGTTCCTTTTTACAAAGTAACGAGCACCTTGAAATAAAAGTTCTAGCATATTTCTGAGGATTTTTAATGCATTTTCACAGGAAATTAATTTAACTGTCTTCATGTTTAGTATATTAACATTTACTAAATAATTATAACAATTAAATTTCTGATTCCTAATCTAATACAAACATGTATATTTAAAAACTAAGAAATAATATAATATGGTTTTCAGTTAATTTCTAGGAATGTCTTTAACATATAAATAATTCCAAAGATGTATACTTTAAAGGAATATCATAATAATAAATTACAAGAGAAATGTAGATTATTTCTAATTATTTTTGGAAGGTTTACTGAATATAAAGTAAATTGCAATACATATTATTGTTTTTTTAAGTTAAAGTAATTAAATTAACATTAATTTAACCCATAAATGCCGGGTGTTGCTTTTCGGCAACATACCCAATTTAGGCTTCTAAAATTTTATTAGAATAATATTGCAGCTATAATGCCTAATGTTACCAATAAAATACATTCTGAAAATATTATTAAATCGATTTTCAACATGTATATGGCAAAACTTGTGCTGTTTAAGAGTAAAGATAGATTTATTTTATCAATTGTTGCTACATGTTCTTTTTGTTTTGTTCCGAAGCTTGCGAAATACCCTATTTTGTTCCGCAAAGAGCAAGTAAAATTTATTTCTTTTTATAGTTCCTAAAATTCTTGTGTGTTTAATATTATAAAGTTTTATCAAGGAAAATTATTTTTTTCAATTAAATACCAGTACTGCCGATTAGTAACAAACTGTTTTTTAGCCGTAAACCATACTTAAAACAAAATAGGATTTTTTAAAATATCTTTCCCATGATTTATTTAAAAAATGAAAGCCGAAAAACATTATTACAATGATTTTTGAAAAATCAGGCATTTAAGGGTTAAGTAATTAAATTAACATTAGTTTAAATAATTAAATTATACATGTTTTAAAGACAGAAAAAATAATTAATAATTAATTGAATTTGTTTTATCTATGAAAGCTCTCTTATGATATACACCTCACTTTAAGGAAGTAATTTTTTATATAATTCTATGTACAGCTTTTAAAATTTCAAGTATCATATAATGACAGGAAAACTTAACCAAAATATTTTTCATAACCTAAACCCCATTTCGTTTCACAGATGCTTAGTAATCAAGGGAAATTATATTAATGATAGTGTCTGTTTCATACATTTTTAAAACGTTTCCTTTCATATTTCCTTCTCAAGATTTTTAATGAAATACCTGAATCATTATATATTACTCAAAATTTCGAATAGCAATTAGTTTTCTAATAGGGAAAGATAGATAGTTGTTAAGGAGCGTAATTTAAATTAAATTGGATGGACTTCCTGGAAGGCAATTGAGAGTGGAATGGGTCTTTATAGAAAAACAGAGAGCATTTATCTTGTATATCTTTAACTTGAAATCGATAAAATTTCCTTTCTTTATACTTTTAATTAATCTCAGTCATGAACTAGAAGTTGTTCATAAACATTTAAGAAATATAAAACATTTATATTTCTAAAATAGGGAAAATGGGGAACATGTAAAGAATGTTATTTTGATCTCATTAATATCAGATAAAATAATCAATAAAATTTGGCAGTAGTTTATATTAATCGTATCAACTACTGACAATTTAAAAAAGATTTTTTTATCAGATATTAATTAGATGAAATGGACGTTTTTCGCGTTTTCCCCTTTCTCTGCTGCATATTTTATATAGAATGTCAACTATAAATTGTATTATTTATAATAATTGGCAAAGTAAATACCTTAAAGCATTAAAAAATTATATTATGTTAAATAATCCTTCTAGGAGATTTTTTTTCTTTTTGAAATATACCTTCCCTTTTCCTCTGTGTCTTGTACGTATAAATTATTAACAGTTTTATTTTGAAATGCCGAAGATACAGCATTTTAAATTTCAGAGTGTTCCTAAGTTCAGGGAGTTCCTAAATTCGACCTAGAAATTCAAAGGGTTAATAGTACGCATCCAGAGGATGGAAAATTGCCACAGAACACGGGGTGGCTGATTTAGTCACATATACAAGTGTGTTTACCCTAACTGAACTCTGGTTCACGGTAATAATATAGATAAAAGTAAAAATATTGCAATTAAAAAGTAGCTATATGTACCTTGCTTAGTATGAACTATGATAACATCAAGTAAAGTTCTGGAAAAACCGGGAACCATCGATGAAACCGTATGAGCTGGTAATCGCTGCCCAAAATGTGTTGTCAAATGCATGCAGCTGGCACGTATAATGGAAACTACGACTGCTATTATGTAGATTTCGTATGAAATACTACCTATTACATTCGCCCCTATGTTGAAATTTTTGAAAAAAATTTGCAGATCTACACCGATCATGACCCCTAGAACCCAAAAATACCCTCAATAAAAAACTTTTTTTTATATACATGTATGTATATATATATATATATATATGTAGAAACAATTCATTAATTATTCATTAAATTAAAAATAGTTGATCCTGCTTTATTTTGTATGATGTCAGTGTAATGTATTGATACTCAATTTATTAATTTCATTTTTTAATAAAAAGAAAAATATGATGAATTCTAATTATATATATATATATATATATATATATATATATATGATATATATGATATATATATGATATATATGATATATATATATATATATATATGATATATATGATATATATATATATATGATATATATGATATATATATATATATATATATATATATATATATCACTTTTTTATGGACACGATAACTTCGGTAATTCTACACAAATCTCTTCCAAACTGATACATAAAATCAAGGGGAATTAAATCTCGGCATAAAGTTCGTTCATGGGCAAAATCGAACCAAGGGGATGGAAATAGCGAGGGGTTTTTTTTAAAACAGATAAAACCCCATAACATCTTAATTTTTGTACATATCAAATCAGTTTAAAATTTTTATTACTTATAAAAATAGGGCCAAAATTTATGTATCACAGATTTTCGATAAAATTAAAAATGAGTTCAAAGGGCGCAAAAAATAGGGTTTTTGGTAGAAAAAAAATTCATAACTCCGTCAATTCTCAAGACATCAAATCCAATTAAACTTATTATAAATCTTCTCAATATTATCTATAACTTTTATACTGACAAGATTTTGATAGGACCAAATCGTATCGCAAAAAAAATTATAAACGAAAATAAAAAGGGGGGGGGGGGAGTTCAATAAGAAACAAATTCATAACTTCAACAATTCACAAAATATAAAATCCGCATGAATTTAATATATATCTTCTTAATATTATCTACACATTTATATTGACAAGTGTTTGATAGGACCAATTCTTACTGCAAAAAAAAAAAAAATAATAATAATAATAAAAAAATAAATAAAAATACATAGCAGTTGTAGGAAAAATCATTGTATTCAGGGTGTATTCAAATCCAAACTGCTCATTTTCTGACTCATTTTTAAATTCATTTTTGCTCTCAAACGCATCGAAGAAGTAGATTCTCTTATTCAGAAACTATATAATGCACCGTAATGGTCGATTTTTTGATAGAGGCAGAATATATTTCAAAAATTTATGTCAAAGGGGACATTTTGAAGCGAATTTCCCGAAGTGACTGCTTTGAAACCGAAAAATATTGTCCTTCTTAGAAAATAATTGTTTATAAATAATGTTTTAATTAATTGAACGAAAAATAAAGCACAGGTCGCTTATAAATCTCTTCAAAAATCATGTCAGCAAGTTTCATATTTTTTCTTTTAAAAATGAATCTGAAAATGTCCCAGAAAATTTCGAGTTATTGAGCATGGAAAAGTTTTTTTTTTTTTTTTTTTTTTTTTTTTAAATACCGACTTAAAATGATTCTGATAAAACCATCTCTTATATAAAAATGAAATAAAAACTCGTCAAAAGCGGGCAGATAAAATTGTTAAGCAGGGTTTATCTGTAACCTTGATTTAGTTTTTGTTGGTGAAATTAGTGCTTAATTAACTTCGAAATCTACCTGCGCCTGTAGGCGAGCCGGCAGGGATTTTTTAACCCTTAAATACCGGTTGCTGCCCTTCGGCATCATACCCAATTTAGGTTTATAAATACTATTAGAATATTATTGAAGCTATAATGCCTAATGTTGCCAATAAAATACATTCTGAAAATATTATTAAATCGATTTTCAAAGTTTAGATGGCAACACTTGTGCTGTTTATGAATAAAAATAGATTTATATTTTCAATTGTTAATACATGTTCTTTTTGTTTTGTTTGGAGGCTTGCGAAATACCCTATTTTGTTCTGCAGTGAGCAAGTAAAATTTATTTCTTATAATAGTTCTCAAAACTCTTGTGTGTTTAATATTATAGAATTTTACCAAGGAAGATTATTTTTTCAATTAAACACCAGTATTGCCGATTAGTAACAAACAGTTTTTTAGCCGTAAACCTTGCTTAAAACAAAATATGATTTTTTAAAGTATTTTTCCCATGATTTATTTAAAAAATAAAGCCGAAAAACATTTTTTAAATGATTTTTCAAAACTCGGGCATTTAAGGGTTAAATCTCATTTAGAAAAAAGGTGAGCATACTTATTAAAAGTTTCATTATAAGATACTTTAATTTTCTCAAAATTGCTACTTGTTGTTACTCAATTGTTTCTCAAAATTCAGTTAGGTTGAAACACATTGTATTTGTGAGTAAATAAGTACTTTGCGACACAATGTTTCATGTTAATTTTTATTTATTTTTTATTCCTACTGTTACCCCTATGAATTTGTCGTTCGCATTCGGCAACACACTGTATATTATTATAGAGACGATAAAACTAAATTAAAATTAGTTTCGATGAACTGTAATATAAAGAATAATATATTAACTCAGTCAAAATGTACATTTATATCCATTTTTAATTTGCGTATTGAATCAGACCTTCTAAAAGTTTAACATTTTTTTTTTTTTTTTAATGGACTAATTTTTTGTTGAGAAGCTTACGCAAAGAAAATTTATTTCTTAAAAATTTAAATTCATCATTTTGCACACTTTAAAATTTTCAGAAATCCGATATCTCAGATTCAATATTTCAAATTTCAGAGAGTAATAGGTATTATTATAAAACTGATACAATTAAAGAAAACAGGTCTCGAAAAAAAAAAAAAAAAATCAACGAACCGGATCGCTATTTCAAAATTATTGCTCACTGTTTATTTTTTTTTTCTTTAAGTATCGACAAATATATATCTAGCAACACAAAAACAATTTAAAAATTCATTCATGATTCTAAATAACAGTAAAAATAATTACTCGGAACACTATAAACTATATATCTATAGATAACTGTAATATTATATTTTGTTAATAGCACAAACTGGAACGATATTTACCATAATTCCACGAATCAGTGCAATATTTGTCGTAATTTCACGAACGGAAATATCGTTTTTACTATGTACCATTTATAACGATTTAAATGTAAACTTCTCGTTTATTAGATACAAGTTCTGAACTTTGACTGATTTTTATAGTCAAGACTTTAAATTTTAGTTCATGTACTTTACTTATGAACTTGTGATTTTATTTACGAACTTGTGACTTTTATCTTAAGTCTGATTTTATACCAGAACTTCGTTGACTTCAAGGTGAAATTTTATTAACAGGACTAATGCATTGCTTAGCGTATACTGGCAAATTTTATTTTCCTGTTTGATGGAGTTTTCATCAAGACATGTATATCATATTGTAACTACACAAGTATTGTATATTTTATGTTCATTCTGACAGTGTTCAGTTTGTTATTTTTATTAGCAGACAATTGTTATACTGTAATTGTTTATAAAAGTTTGTTGTAATTTAGTTTTACTGACAGACAGACATTTGTTAGATTGTGAATTGCCTTTAACAGTTGTTATCAAGATCTTTTTATGTTTATTTATTTTTGGTGCTGGGGCGTATTTGCTTTGTATTACTTATTATAGTTAAATTAGGACCTGTTACTTTTCCGGGCCGGTTGCCTTGGTTTGAGTTTTGATAGTTAGTAGTGGGGAACTTCCACCGGGGATTTAACACCTATGCAAAATTTTGGTGGGTACCCCACTGGGTGATCTTGTCCTCTTGCCAAAATGTGTTTGGACAACTCAAACGTTCAGTTTTTCTGCCTTTTCAAATGAAATTTCATTCGTGCAATATTTTGATTCTTTTTCTTAAAAGGTGAAATGTACTTATTTTACATTCGAACAAGCATTTAAGGTACAATTTAATTATTTATGTTACTTCGGATTATAGTAGGGACGAAGGCATTTTGCAATACTGCTAAGGATTTAAGTAAAGTTTAGAATACTACAGAATTTTTTTTCAAAAATTAAAGATTTTTAGTATGTTAAAACTGTTTTTATAATGATCCTATTATACGGAAGACATAAAAATATTATGTAGTTTATCTTTCAGAAAGTCTTTATAATACTCGTAAAAAAAATTAAACACTACATTCACAAATTTTTTATTATTTTACATTTTGATATTATATTTCATTCTAATTCAATATCTTATTACATTTTGCAATTTAATATGAAGTTGAAATAATTATTAAAAATGCACATTATTAAAATTTGCTTAGGGAAACAAATATATTTAAAATAAATCCTAGATTAAAAAAAAAGAAGTTCCCGAGTGTATTTAGTATATTTACAGCATAAAACTTCGTCGAAAATATGTATATGAAAGAAAGTCTGCTCTGTGTCAACGAAGAAAAAACTTCCTAATTTATCTTTGAGGGTAGAAAGGATTTTAACTGATTTCTAGGAAAATTATCCTCAGCATAAACAAATCAACGGAATAATTGAAAAATCATTAAATTTCTGAAAAACGAGTGCAATTCAAAACAAAAGCGTGTGTTATGTTGAGGTTATTCAGCTTGAAAATCTCTGAAGAAAAGTTTCGAAACTAAGAATTTATAATTCTAAGTAAATTTATTCAATTTATTTTGAAAATACGTTTCGGAAATTCATTTTTTATAGTATTATGTAACAAGGAAGAAAGGGTTGCTATTCTTTTCATTATTACATTAAAATATTTTTTCTTATCTTGCGATACAAAATATAAAAGAGGTGGATAAAATGAACCTATGTTATAAACTTTCGTCAATTTAGTTTCAGTTACATTCAGTTTGAACTATACTTGTCGTGATTCCGCTACTTGCGCATAATGGACAGGATTCAACCGCGACAGTAAATTTTTCAAAAACGTTGAATGTTCTGCAAACTGTAAAGATGACCATTTTGTGAAGGATATTTCCTTCACAAATTCTTTTAATAGCTTTTCCCGTTTGCCCCCTCCCTTATAAAATAGGGTTATTTTACTAAATTCTTATATTTTAAATCTGTCTTAAATCATAAATTAAATTTATTTCCATCGCTCATTTCCTTTAGAGATACATTCTCGTTTCAGATTCTAATTCTCAATAACAGCAAAATGCTGTAATAGATTGGGAAAGATGCATGCTATTTTTTATCTCGCATAGGAACAATCTACTCGTTACTTTTGCGCGCTTAATTCGGTTGATAGGCGGATATTTCTCATGCCTTCTTTCTTTATTTATTTTGTGTGTTTCTACAACTGCATCACTTACCCCAAAGTATAAATTTAGCCTGCAATATCTTTTATTTCTTAATTACACGTGCCTTCATTCGGCACAGCGCACCTATTCCCATGGGTTGCCACCCCCCCATGTAAAATGCGGCTTTGTGGTTTTTGGCGCTCCATATTTTCGCGATTATCTGTTTGGCGTTAAAATTCATATGTTGGCCTTTCGCCCTCTTCCTTGACAATCCATTAACGGAAATTAACACATGTCTCATTTCAACTTAATTCTCGCCAGATATCTACTGGTTTGATATTTTTGTAAATTACTGCTCGCCAATATCTCAACTCTCACAGATTTGTTATGACATCGCTCTGCTCCTGATCTTGCACCTGTAAAGAATAGATGTAGATCGTCCTCTCCAGCACCGGCTGTCTTTCGTCCGGGATTCTCGATTTGTACGAACCTGGAAAATAAAAAAAACTCCTGTTTACTGGATTATGTGTATTTAAAATCAAAACTGGCCGCATATAGTTTCGCATACTAAAAAGTAAATATAATGTTGCTTCATGATTCACCGATGCTACGAGTAAGATCATGCTAAACTGTTTCAATTAATATCTACAGTACACATGCATCTTCTCCAACTGTGTCTTGTCCAAACTAGATCCGTGAAAACGAAATTCTTGCTGTTAAAATAATTCAAATCTTTATATCTTGAAGATCTTAACTTTGTTGGATCAAAAACCATATCTGAAGGTGATTTCATAATCTAGTTTACTCAGAAAACCGTCAAATCTGTAAAGTCTAAACACCAAAATTCGATTCTGTTTTCCACTAAATAATTCACCTCTGATACAATTATTTTGCACTATGAAGAAAAAAACCATAATGAGTACTCTATCTGTAGTACAGAACTTTCGTCCGCATTAGAACTTTTGACAACATCACCAGAACCTTCTAAAATAGTTTATGATCCTGCTACACATTTTTAGACTTTGTTAACCAGTCACAAAAATCTTTAAGTCTGTATAAAAAGTTTGGAGAACGTGAGCCTGAGCAAACTTTTGTTTGTTTGAATGTAAAATCCAAATATCTGACATATCTCCTATATAGAAGAGAAAACAAAAATCATGTGAACCAAAAGAAGAATCGAGGAAAACCTAAACTCAAGTCTCTGCACAATGAAAAACTTTGAAGAAAGACAAAAAACAAGAACTCATATCTTAGCTCATCGCTTTGTCCACACAGCTGTTCCGCTGCTCGGAAGAGGCTGTGGAATCTGACTCTACAATTGTGGCTCTGAAGCAAATGAAGGAAATACTGTTTTTGAGCAATTTGAGCCGACTTGATTTGACATTCATTTTTCTAAATACCTTGTGTTTTAAATAAACTATGCTGCATTATTTGGAAATTTTATTTTATTTATTTTTATCTTTATTTTTACTATTAATTAGTTTACAGATTGGACAGATTTTAAATACTATTTTCATTAAACTGTTTTGCTTTCGTTCATTTTCTTTTTATGAAGAGCTTTTAATAACTTTTTAAACATAATTCCGTGTTTTTGATTCAACTTTTTTTTTGGCACAGCAATTCCCTAAATGTATTTTGTCGCATTGAATTCCAATCAACCAACAATAAGCCCGAATTTCCTGGACGACCACCATATGCAAAATAAATGTTCCAAATATGTACTAAATGAAAAAAAAAATCTTTGATCTTCATTTATTAAGAAAACTTTTATGAAAAAATTTAAAAATATTATAAGTCACAAATTATTTTAATTACAGAAGAACATTTCCTTGGAATATTTACATTTTTTTTTAATAATTCATCAGAAATTAAAGCTTAAAATCAAAGAAAGTCTGTCTTAAAGTCTGTCTTAAAGTCTGTCTTAAAAATACATTCAGAATTTCAAGGAAATTAGGAGGAATTCTAGAGAAAAGGAAAAATGAAGAAAAAGTATTCAGAGAGGAATTTTTTAGTATTTTTCATTTCTTAGATAGAACTAAAAACAAAGGGTTTGTAAGTTTTTTCAGTGTCTTTTTTCTTCCGAAATGCTGATTGCCACAACTCAATTATAAAATGATATCCCCTTGAAAGCACCGTTTCAAAACAATTCATGTAAAACTAAATCAATAAATCATTAAAAATTCTACCTTACTTTCAGAATAAAGTAAAATTCGTGGATTTTACTTTATTCTTTCGGTGGATAAAGTAAGACTCATTATTTCATAAAACCAAGCGATATTTTTTCTTTAAGAATGTTTTTTATGCATCTTTGTGAATTATTATTAAAACTATACATTGCATTATTTTAATTAAATAAATACTGCAAATCTCAAATATAGTTAAATATAAATTTTAAAAAAGTTATATTTTTCAGGAAACAGTTTTGTTGAATCATGTAACTTACACTGTTAGCATTTTATAGAAAATTAATAATTTTCACTAAGAAATAAGCTTTTAAAACAAAATTAAATTCGCTGTACACACAAATCAAAAACAAATATTTCCTGTGACAACTTAATTTTTTTTAAACTAAAATATTTAAATTTCTTAAATAATTTTAGAAAATTTTACTTACAAAAATCTTTATATTTGATAAATTCTAAAAATTTTGTAAAGTGAAATATTTTTGGACATAAATAATGGTCATATTTGATTATCTATAAGTTTTATTGTTTTCACATTTTTTTTTATATTAGTCCAAAAATAAAACTCAGTGTGAAAGAAATTTTCGTTATCAACTACTATTTTGCACAGCATGTGAAATATTTTTTCACTTCCGTACTTGCATAAATTTCAGTGAGTATAATTTGAATGATTAAAGGGAAAACAAAAGGAGGGGGAGGGGTATAAGAAAAAAATTGTGTTAGAGAGAAGTTTTGTTATTTCTATTATACGAAACACTTTCAAGAAGTAAGTGATACCCTTTATCTTAATGCAAATTATTTGAAATACAATATATATTTCTTAATTATTATCAAAAGAATAAAAATTATAATAAAAGATTTTAAAATTTATTTTTCCATTTATGTTACTTAAAATTTTATTCGTTTTGCAGTTGAAAAACCAGTTAAGTTCTGTAAGATGTATATTAATATCTACATTTTATAAAAGAAAACACATTAAAAATTCTTGGTTATACGCGCTTATAAAATACACATAAACGTTTTACTCTAAAAGTACGAATATTTCTTTTACAAAAATCAGATACATACTCAGTTAAAAAAAAAATATATATATATATATATATTCTCGATATTAATACGAAATGAAACGTTCGATAATCGATATGAAAAATATAAGTTTCAACCACTGCAGCTGAAATAGAATATATTAACGAATTCCTTTTAAATATTTCTTATAAATTTATTTCGATTTTAAGGAAAATTGCATTTCTGAAATGCTTTTTAATGAAAAATCTCTCTTTAAAATAGAAAATCTCTCCAGTTATAATGCAGTTTGTGCACTATAATTTAAATTTATATTAAAAAAGAGCTGAAAAGGGAAAATGTCCAAATTGAAAAACTGATTTTCCTATTGTTACTTAAAAAGGAAGCTTTTGTGATTATTTTGAAAAATTGTGTTTTCCTTGCAAATTTTCAGAATCTTATGAAATTGTTATCAAAAGACTAATAATTATTCAATTGTCTATCAAAATCAATTGTAGGTACATTACATATTTTGTGTTTTCTGAGCTTCTAATAAGCAAAATGAATTATCGCCAAAAAAGTAATTACAAAAGAAAGTATTTCCAAAGATGTAGATACAAAATAAATGAAATAATATAGGTACTTAAAAATAGCAAATAAAGCCTTTGTGCAATAAATGGTGGAAAATCAACGTTTAAAAAGACACAAATAGTACATAAAAAGCAGAAAACAGCTGTTTCCAATCCACAAGCGTGATTCTTCATCAGTGCGACAAAGAGCATGACACAGCCTGTTAGAAAAGGCCCAGTCCTGCTATTTCTAGCACGCTATGCATTGATCTCTATCGCACTGATGAAGAATCTCGCTTGCGTATTCAAAACAGCGTTTTGATGCTCTTTTCTGTATTATTTGTGCATTTTTAAACGTTGGTTTTCTCCCTTTTAATATAGACACTATGTATTCATAGTTCATGGTTTGTAAGATAATAAATTTTAATATGGAGAATTTTATTAAAATACAATTTGTTTTAATAATGTTAAGAAAATATAAAAAAATAGAATAACAGAAATTTTAGAGGACAGATTTCCAACAAAAAATTATAGATAGGTTAATTTGTCTGGTAGTAAGAGTTCTGAATATCTTTAATAATGAAATGAATTGCTCTATGTTGCATTTTTAAATATTGGTGAAATTCAAAATTATTATTTATGGAACAGATTATTTACATAACAAATTAATATTTAAAAAACCTGAAACAGAGAAAATTTCTAATGCATTTTGGAAATTTTATTCAAAAATAGTTTTATGGAAATTTACATCGTTTAACCCTTTCAGCGGCAAAGTACTTCTGTTTTTAAGTGTTGAAATGATTGAATGATACCAGAATTTATGTACAAATGTTTTTGAAATGATTGAAAATATTTTTTTCGAGTAGATAAAAAAGAAAAATTTTATTCCCCAATTCTAATGCCATTGTGACATTTAGAACATAAAATTAAGTTTTGCAAAAATATACAACCGCCCATCAAGGGTTTGAACTGGGAAAAAGTAACACGCAGAATGCATGTAAATTGAAATGAGAGACATAACGTAGTTCGAATTTAATTCAATTAAAATTTATCTGTAGAAGCACTCATAAGATAAATATTTCACTTATTTAGAAAAACAGTTTGTCGGTATTCTAAAATAAGTATTATATATTCAAAACATCAAAGCTAAAGCTTAACAAGGAAATGCTTAACAAATTATAAGTCATTTCGCTTCAAAATTCTTAATTACAAAGAAAATTATATTTCTTTCAATTAAAATAATTTATGAGATTTCCAGTTTCATAAATATTTCAGAAGTATATTTTTGGTGTTTCATTTTCCAGCGTTTGAATAAAATAAATGAATAAGTAAATGTTATTTCAAAAATTAAAATAGCAATTAGTTTTATAATGTGAAGAGATAGGCTTTCTTAATGAGTTTAATTTAAAATTAATTAAATAAACTTTCTGGAGGTGAACTAGTAGCAAAAGTATTCTGGAATTAATCAGGAAGAATTTAGACTATGGATCGAACAGTAATTATTTTTCAAATAATTGCTAATAGACTCTTCTTGAGAAAAATAACTAAATGACATTTAAGCTGAAAAAAAAATTGAATATCAATAGAAAACTTATGTAAATAATTCACTCATAAAGTAATTAAAATAAACTTATATGTGTTCAACTTCCGCGTCTTAAAATGTTTTGTTTGGTTCTGTGCGACTTCATTTTCCATTCCAAAAAACTATACACTACCCTGTCCAGACATAACAAGTTTCATATTATACTAACTTACTACCATTGGTAAATTGGATATTGTTCATACACGTATAAGAAAAAATTACAATATCAAGGGACAATCTATGTTAATAATTCGCTCATGAAGAAAAGAGCCCCACCAGTGGCCGAGAGGCTTTGCTCTTGGAAGCTAGTAGACGGGAGGTGCTGGGTTCGATTACAATCGCGCCCGTTGGCCCATCCCTTAGAAAGACCCCCACGGAGGGCACTCTCCTCGGTGTCTATATCCCTCGTGCAGATAATCGGCCGTCATAAAAACCACAAACACACACCATAAAGAAAATAAACTTGTATGCGTTCATCTTCCATGTCTTAAAATGTTTTGTGTGGTTCTGTTCTACGTCCTTTTCCCTTCCAAAAAACTGTAGACTCCAGTCCTGATATAAGAAGTTTCTTATTATACTAACTCACTATCATTGATAAAGTGGATGTCTTTCAGACACGTATAAGAAAAAAATAGAATACCAAGGGAAATCTACACTGGTTATCAAAAATTAAGGAAAAGTCACAAAATGCTAATTTTCAAACACGCGAACACTCAAAAGGAAATAATATAATTCGAGTAATTACTATCTATAAAACACAGCTAGCCCATATAACATCTCATTCATGTCACACATGGTCACAAGTGTCACAGTCACTACGGTGAAGCAAAAGATAGAAAATGCCGTACATCTCATTATGAGTCTCAAATGATCACTATATGTGACTCCACTGAGAAGTCAATGTGACTGCTGCTTTGTGACAAGTCACTAGGTGACTTTACAATGTAGTTAAATTGTGACTCTCATGTGACTGTCATTTTAGACTCAATTTCATAGTCATCATGAACGTTGTATTATGATAAGTCACCAAATAATATCATATTTTAGTCACATGGAGACTTTTCCCAAAAGAGCTCAATGGTGACTTCACAGTAGTCTCTCTGTCACCTGAAATTCATCATGTGACTTTAATGTGACATTATTTGGTAACTTATCACAATGCAGCGTTCACGATGACTTTGAAATTGAGTCTACAAATGACAGTCACATGAGGGTCACAATTTAACTACATTGTAAAGTCACATGGGGACATGTCACAAAGCAGCAGTCACAGTGACGTCTCAATGGAGTCACATGTAGTGATCATTTGAGACTCATAATGAGATGTATGGAATTTCCTATTTTTTTTGCTTCACCGTAGTGACTGTGACACTTGTGACCATGTGTGACATGAATGAGAAGTTGTATGGACTAGCTGTGTTGTAGAGATAGTAATTACTCGAATTATATTATTTCCTTTTGAGTGTTCGCGTATTTGAAAATTAGCATTTTGTGACTTTTCCTTAATTTTCGATAACCAGTGTATGTTAACAATTCGCTCATAAAGAAATGAAAATAAACTTGTATGGGTTCACCTTCAGCGTCTTAAAATGTTTTGTGTGCTTCTGTTCGACGTCCTTTTCCGTGCCAAAAATCTGTACACTGCCCTCTCCTTACATAACAGATTTCACTTCAAGTACTACATTAACTTATTACCACTGATAAATTGAATACCATACATATTATTATTTTTTTGTTGTTGTTGCAAAATAAAATTATGTACATTTTATGTATTTTTGTCGGGAAAAGTCATACTCTTGTGTATCTAATTTAGAAAAGATTTCGTAATATTGGTATACAATTTCCTTTAAATTACGTATAATATTCTATACCTTTCATTGTAGTCTGATTTGAATATTATGATCATATTCTTTGCACACGAAGACAAAAACACAACTTAACCTTCAATCATCATTTGCTGCAATACTCCTATCTCCGTTAGTACCAAATTGTGCTTCTGGCACTTCGTGTATTCATAGAAAATATCCTAAGTAGCAGGCAAGCACAGGTATCTCCACTGATTTTAAACATTAACAAAGTGTATTTTGCTTATTTAACCACTTAAAAATCACAGAGTTTTATAAAAACTCTTTAGTTGATTAGAAAAACCTAAATGAGAAATTTTGGTTAGCAGAGAATAGCATAATCTTTTAATTACTTACAAGCCCACCGAAACTTTTAAAAACAAACCCTTTTATAGGTTTAAAAAAATTATTAACACAGAACTTCTTGCTTGTATAATTCTATAAAAACTACATAAACTTTTACCATCAAACTCTTTTCTAGGTTCAATGAACTTAAATGAATTTTTTTCTATTTGCATACAAAATTCAGCTACATTGCAATTTGAATTTTTCAATAAGATTTTGATGTTACACAATTAACTTTATTATTTTAAAAAAGTAAACAAATATATTTAAACGTTTTTTTCTTCTAGTTTAAAGAGATGAAACTCTTAAACAGTATGCATTTTGTGAAAAATATGAAGTATTAACATTCCTAGAAAATTTTGTCAAAACTTGCTTTGAACTGAATACTGTCATTTACTTTATTAAATACCTTACAATATATATTATATTCCTTTATGAAAGGAACTTAGGAAATTCGTAATATTCTTCAATCGCTTTAAGATTCGCATTACTTTAACAGACACCTCAAGCAAAAAAAAAAAAAAAAAAAAGAAGAAGAAAAAAAGAAAAATGTTTTGAAAAGAAAAATCGGCTCAAAATATTTACGAATCAAAACATCGCTGCTCTGTGGCTATGGAGAAGATATTTCTCGAATTCATTTTTAGCTTCTAAAAGGTTTTGAGTTATTTCTCGGGGAATTATCCTCCGCTCAAATAAAACAAAATGAAAAGATGGAAGATCTTTAAATTTTTTAAAAATAATTCTAATTTTAAAAACATCAGTGAAGGACGCCTTGATCTTATTTAGTTAGAATTTATCTTTTTGAAGGTTTCGCAAAGAAAAATTTACAATACAAAGTACATTTTTTCGATTTCTTTTTAAAAACAGCCTTCAAAGTTTTGTTTTTTATAGTATATCTAACAGCTAAAAAAGCACATCATCACAAGCATTCGCCTTTCAGAAAATATTTATTTTCTTACATTTCAGAATACAGAAAAAAAAGAATTTAATGAGCGTTTCTTCTCTAAATTTTAACCAGGCAATATTAATTATATATATTTTAAAATAAAATAATCATCGCACCTTCTTTAGTATTTTCTAAGGTTTTTACGTAGAGCGTGATTTAACAATCTAATAGAAATGTATTCTTTCAAAAATAATATAACTATCCATATAATAATACATGTTTTTCAGAATGTATGTTATAAAAAAAAAATAATGTATACATTATCCTTTTCATAGAAAAATCTAAATTTTAAAATGAAATTGCAGTTAACAATTTTCTCCGTATTTTGTTTCACACTTCATAAGCAAAATTACCGACATCGTAGAGAAATTTTACATTAGTCAAGGTAGGTTTACAGAACATTTAATGATATAAATATATTCAAAATATTATATAAATAGAAAATCAAAAGACTAAAGATTTTGAAAAATGTTGACATCAGAGACCTTTGTTAACCATAAGTTTGATAATATTATCGAATGATTAGAAAGTTTAGCCAAAGGCTGGATTACGAAGAAAGAAAATTTTGGACATTTAGACGTCGTCTGCGCAACTGGAAGTTTAACATATGATCATAGTTTCTCGATGATACAATGTTAGGATTGTTGTCTCAATTGTTAGGATTTTGACAGATGGTGTGCTCTGAATTAGGTTACCAAAAATTGTACCTAACACTAAAATTTCCAAATCTTGGAATGCAATAACTTTATTGACTCCAAAACTTGACATAATTTAGTCGAACTGAAAAATATCAGGTTATACGAGTAGTAATATTTCCAACTGAATGACAACGTATACAGACTGTGACTCGAATTCAAAACCTTTGGCTTTAATTGCCATTGCGCTTCTTTTCCAGATATTTGGACGACATCCCAGCCAAAACAATTTACTCAGACAACCGTTTGGTAGTAACATGTGGTCTTTTGTTTGAAACAGCTCGAAATAATCTCTTCCATACACTTATAGTAGGATATTTTCAAGATAAATGTATCACAAAGGAAAAGAAATTTTTAATTTGTTGTAGGATTGAATATAAAAATTATCGCTTGTCCTGGCCTGTAATCGAAGGGTAAAAGGGTGCACATGATCATAATTGGTGTGTTAATAGTCACCCACAAATTTATGAACAATTTGTGGAAACTTAAGGGGACAGTGAAGTTTAAAATCCTTAAAAATATATATATATATATATATTTTTTTTTTTTTGTAAATTTTACCTTAAATATTATTCAAGGGTACATTATATGCATTAAGGTATGCATTTATCACAAAAAAAAAATTATTTTTGAGAAAAAAATGGAATTTTACGCGTCGTCTCAGAAATCTTCGAAATGCCCCCTGCGTCTCTCATATCAATGAAAATCCCCAATATTTTTTATAAAAGTTTGGTTTATATATAGAAATAAAATAGAGCATCGAATTTTATATATTTGAATTTAAAGGTAAAAAAAATTGCAAATTTTCAAAATTTTTCAATTTTTTTTTTTTTTTTTTTTTTTTTTTTTTTTTTGTAAATTTCATCTTAAATATTATTCAAGGGTACATTATATGCATTATGGCATGCATTTATCACAAAAAAAAATAAAAAATAAAATTTATTTTTGAGAAAAAAATGGAATTTTACGTTTCGTCATAGAAATCTTCGAAGTGCACCCAGCGCGTTCCATATCAATAAAAATCCCCAATATTTTTTATAAAAGTTTGGTTTATATATAGAAATAAAATAGAGCATCGAATTTTATATATTTGAATTTAAAGGTTAAAAAAAAAAAAATTTGAAAATTTTTGAAATTTTTTCGAAAATATTTTGAAATTTTTTTTTCTTTTTACCTTTAAATTCAAATATATAAAATTCGATGCTCTATTTTGTTTATATATATAAACCAAACTTTTATAAAAAAAAATATTGGGATTTTCATTGATATGGGAGACGCAGGGGGCATTTCAAATATTTCTGAGACGACACGTAAAATTCCATTTTTTTCTCAAAAATATATTTTTTTTGTGATAAATGCATGCCATAATGCATATAATGTACCCTTGATTAATATTTAAGGGGAAATTCACAAAAATAAAAAAATTATTTTTAAGGATTTTAAACTCCACTGTCCCCTTAAGTTTATATGAGAAAAAAAATACTTTTGAATAATTATTCTCACTTTCACAATAATTGTGAATAATTATTCACAAGAATTTTAAGAAAAATCCAAAGAAAAAATCATATTTTGCATCGGCATAGTTAAAATGTTATTCTCTGCTGTTTTAAAAAAAAATATTTATCCTATATATGAGTACCGGGTGTATAACAGATGCCATTTAAAGTAGAATTTAATGTAAAATCGATTTTAAAATCATTTTTTAACATCTAGATGTCAATCATCATTTTGAGTTTCAGATAACCGAGAGAGAAAAATTCTTGGCAACATACTCCTCGTATGACTATCGTACAGAAAGTTGTCTTAAGATAAATTTAATGGAATTAGAGCGCTTTAGAATTATGCCTCTACTGCTTGAAGATCTCATACGTCTGTACTACAACGTTATAGCACAAGTCGAAAAATATAAAGTACAAAATACACAATTATCTTCAAAGTGTTTCGTTCGCACGTTGATATTGAAAAGAATCTGTCGTACTAACTGACTTTTCTATCGTATATTCTGTTTACCCCTGAAGGAACATTTTAATGGGCCCTGTAGTGAATTTGCATATCATTCATTTGTAGTTTCGTGAGAATCCAAGTAGTAGTGTTAGCCATACAGATACAGTCGTGGGAAAAAAAAAGTAAACACCCACTACTAACTGTTCAACAAATTATAGCAGACAAAAGATACTGGAACCGAACGATTGGAAATAAAGTTTACTTTTAAATGACGTATATAAAATTTGCTTAGGGGGCCATCTACATATTAAAACGAATCCAAACTTCATTTTTCTCAATAGCAATACCCAATTTTTACGAGATATTTCAAATCTTTGATTCAAACTATGCCTAGACACCAAATTTCAAGTCATTTGAATGATAAGTTTTTGAATTATAAACATTTAAAATTTAGGGCTTCTAATGTTAAATTACATTTTCATATTTTTATTTATAACTTCTGAAATTATTATCCTAATGTTCTAATTTTTTGTGTCGCAAAAATACTAATATACACAAACATAAATACGTTCAATTTACAATTTTTATAATTTTTCTGATATTAATTATGAATTATGAAATTTAAAAAATTATGAATTGCAACCTACAATTTTTTCTGATGGATTCATATTTATTAAGTCCTGCTTTATGGAAATCCAAAATTTCACATTTTTCTTCCAAGTAGTTTTCAAATTATGCTTAAAAAACGGCAAAATGATGTTTTAAGGGGCCGTCTATGATAGAAGTCACTAAATATTTTGAAATTTCTTACTCTATCATGTAATCTAACAGGATGAATTGACTGCTTAAGGTGCCTTTATCAAGAAGGGAGCTCTTTCGGTTAACAGTCGAGTACCGAACTTCAATTTGGATACAGCCCTTAAAATACGCTCGTTTTAAAATAATTAATTTCTCTGAAACTTATAGTACGAATTGCATAAAAATTTGTTTTTAGACTAATTGAAGTGTGTAGAGTTCATTTATGCTGTCAGAATTGTGTACTGCTATTGAAAAAAAACAAAGTTATGGTTCGTTTTAAATGTAGATGCCCCCATAACCAAATTTTATATACATCATTTAAAAGTAGATTTTATTTACAATCGTTCGGTACCAGTAACTTTCTTCTACGATAATTTGTTGAGGTGTTAGTAGGGGGTGTTTACTTTTTTTTCCCATGACTGTACATTGGCTCAACTGCGATATTTTTCAAATTATCCGGTAGATCAAATTTACTAGCCGAGCAACATGTCTATTATCCCTCTGAGTTGTTTGCCAGTTTTTTTTCCGTTTCCGAAAAAAAGATTTAATCTGTTGTAGACCAAAATATTTTAAACAGAATTGTATTTCAAGATGTATATCAGATGCGGGAGTATGAAGTGTATTTTAGAAACAAACATGGAAAAAAAATTAATTAAGATTATTTTTATAAGCATTTTTATGAAAATGCAGGAAAACCCTCAAGGCGCTCAGAGAGCACGTCTTTTTTTACAAATAACGATGTCAGCTACGAAAAAGAAGAGCCTTTTCCAATTTTTACTCATATAAGTTTTTTTGCAGTTATAAATCTGTACCTTGGAACTAAAAGGGCCATTGTCCAAAATTGAGAAATTTGATGTGACGTCAGCTGCGGGTAAACAGACGGAAAACGCCAATAGGCGTGAAGAATATTTTAACGCTGCTTCCTCTTCGTCCAATAAACAGTCTTTTTCGGAGGGTATATTCCCGCAGAGGCGAGGTTGTTGCCATTCGTGGGTAAAGTCCATCCTCCGAAAAAGACTGTTTATTGGACGAAGGGGAAGCAGCGTTAAAATATTCTTCACGCCTATTGGCGTTTTCCGTCTGTTTACGCGCAGCTGACGTCACATGGGTAAAGTCCATTATAAAGTAATTGTTAAAAGGGCCAAAGTCCTCCCAATATTAAATCATTGAAAACAAAACATTTTGTCGAGGCCAATGTTACTTATTGTTAACTTAAATTGAATTTCCTGCCATTCGAGAAAAATGGACATTGACCCTTATTGTTCCGAAGGTACAGAAATAATCGTTTCTGATCTGTCTCTAAATTAAAGTTTTACTTTAGTGAATAGTAATCTAAAAGACCGTATTTTAGAGCTTATTTTCTGCCTACTGATTTTTAAAAATATTAAAAGAATAAATTTCCAACTGGGCGAGAAATGTCCGAACCAGGTTTCGAACCAGGGAAGCTGTCAATGTTCTACTATATGAGCTATCCAGGACGAATCTGGAGAACATAATTCATCCAAGTAACTTTATTGATCATGGCATCTGGTTTGATATATGAATAAGCTCAAAAAATATAAATCGCAGTCAATGAAACTCCAGTAAACACTGGATACGTATTTACACTTGATTAATTTTACACAATTATTCTAATTGGCAAATAAATCATATCACATGTAAATTTCAGAGATTTTATTTACCAGTTAGAATAATTGTGTTAAAATTAATCTAGTGTAATTACGTTTCCAACGTTTACTGGAGTTCCATTACCTGCGATTTATTCTGTATGAGCTGATTCATATATCAGACCAGATTTTATGATCAATAAGTTTAGCTGGATGGTTATTAGTTGGTTGAATTAGGTTCTCCAGATTCGTCCGGGATAGCTCAGATGGTAGAGCATCCGCAACTTCAGCCAAGAGATCCCTGGTTCGAATGTGGCTCGGCATGTTGACCTCAGTACAAGGGATTTCTGTATGTTTTTGGACAGGGAGGTATTAACCAATAGGCAAATAATACAAGAGTGGATTCAATGTACCAGGTGTAAACGTTGAGCACAGGCTTCATGTGTCACTGGCGACAGAATATTTTATATTTTCATTCATTGTGAAGATGAGAAAAATTTCCATGAAGACTGTAGTTCAAAGTAGTGTAGTAGAGAAAATATTATATTTTCTTATCCTTTGTATCTTTTACATACCAAATTAAAATTACATTTGATATTTTACGTGTGTTTCATTACCGTTTGTAATTAGGAAAACAAATCAATTTAGAGGGTCATTATACTTCGTTTGATGGGGCAGATTTTTCATGACTTCATGAGTGAGTTTCTGAGCTTCATATAGAAACTATTACTTAATTTATTTTTTCAAATACGTGTTTAAGTTTTAAGATGCGTTGATTGTACAAACTAAAAAAAAAATAAAATTTTAGTAAATTAAAAGAATAAAATATATTGAAGAAAAAAAGGGCCAACATTCCCCGGTCTACCCTACAAAGTAATCATGGAAGCCTCCAATAGTGTCTAAAAATAAATTAATTGACCATTATTGGTAACGGTTACAGTTTGGTTTATTTTTATACCTGCCTTACACTAAAAAAAATGCTCCTTAATCTTGGATAAAGTAACATAACCACAAATGAAAGTATAAAACAATATCTTCCAAGTTACCTACGATTTCGAAAGTTGTTCTTCATCTTTACAAAGCTCAGTAACAAATATATTTTTGTAATGTAAGGTAGCGTATATAAAAGCAAAGTTTGATACCTCTTATTTTAGGAAACTTTTTTAGCGTACTGTTTATAGTGTATTAATCACTTTTCTGAAACCGCAAAGTAGGTATTTCTTAAAATATCTACGCTTTTTCTTACGCTTGCATATCTAAATTCTGATATGCGGCTGAAAATGTCTAATTAATTTCAGCATCTTAAAATTCAAACTTGCGGTTTAAGAAAACATATCAATAAACTATAAAAACTTCTCGGAAACGTTTCCGAAAGTAAGTGGCAGAAAAAAGAAACTGTGTTTTTATAAATTCATATTTAAAACTAAAAATATATTGGATTCTGATGTTTCTGAAGATGAAGAACGCTTCATCTTCAGAATAAATATCAAATTCAGAATAATCATATTTTAGGAAACTTTTTAACGTATTTTTTATAGTGTATTAATCAGTTTTCTGAAACCGCAAAGTAGGTTTTCCTTAAAATATCTATTCTCAAATAAGCATTTTTACGTTCAACAAACACGTTTTACAGAGAAACATGTTAAATAAACAACATTAATATTAACGTAAAATTAGTATCTTTTTTCTTACTCCTGCGTGACTGAATTTAGATATGCGGCTGAAAATGTCTAATGTTAAGCATCTTAAAAACCAAAATCGCGGTTTGAGAAAATATATCAGTGAACAATAAAAACTGCTCGGTAACGTTTCGAAAGTAAGTGGCAGAAAAAAAAATGCATTTTTATAAATTGATATTTAAATGTAAAAATATATTGGATCCGAGGTTTCTGAAAATGAAGAACGCTTTTCGGTATCATTGGTAACTCGAAATCGATTATTGAAAATTTTCGTTCTAGGTCTTATATTATACATTCTAAAATCAATGCACTATAAAAACTACTCGCAAGCGTTTCCGAAAATAAGTGTCAGCAAAATAAACTGTTTTTATAAATTCATCTGTAAATCTCAAAATATATTGCATTTTGGGGTTTCTAAGGATAAATAACTTTTCTTAGTATCGTTGGTAACCCGGAATCGATTATTGGATATTTTCGATAGGGTTTTTATATCATACGAATTGAATATGTCCAACTGAGCGAAAAAATGCCCATCCCGGGAATCGAACCAAGATCCTTGGCTTACAAGGCCAATGCTTTACCTTTTAAGCTAACTGAGCCGACAACCAGCCAGCATATTTCGCTCAGATAACCTTATTGGTAGTAACAAGTTAGCTTAAACGGGTTGGGTTGATTTTTGACTGTCGATTATCTACTCGAGGTATATAGGACCGAGGGGGGAGTGCCCTACGTGGGGGTCTTCCTAAGAGAACCTGACCCGCATTTACGCTTGGAAATCCAAGGTTCGAAGAAAACCACGGAAACTCCGAACGATTAGGCCGACGGGCGCGATTGAGTTCGATCCCAGCACCTCCAGTCTACCAGCTTCGAGAGCAGAACCTCTTGCCCACTATTTTAGCTTAAACGGTAAAGAATTGGCCTTGTAAGCCAAGGATCTGAGTTCGATTCCCAGTCTGGGCATTTTTTCGCTCATTTGGAGATATTCAATTCGTATTGTAGTGTTAGCTTAAACGGTAAAGCACTGGCCTTGTAAGCCAAACTATCTGGGTTCGATTCCCGGCCTGGGCATTTGTAAATATTCAATTCGTATAATAGCTTTACGAATCAGTTTGATTGCGTTAAAATAATAGTTTTTTATCATATTTTCCCAAATAGATAAATTTTTGTCTTTCCTACAATGTATAATTTGAGTATTTTGTATTTAGATATTAGAATACTTATACTTTTTAAAGAATAATTTATCCATATGATAAAAATGCTTTAAGAAAAGAGAATTTATCCAATCATGCAAATTTATGTTTCTATTTGTTTTTTACTTGGAAACAAATAATTTTCTTTTGCATTGTTTAGAACATGAATTATTTTGAATAAAAATTTTAAAAATATTTATCTCGCAAAAAAGTTTATGATTTTTTTTTTTCGTTTCGTGTTTGTTCTAAAACAAATTTCTCTTCATAAAAAAGACCCCATAAAGCCAGTTTGCGTTTACATTTAAAGCGAAATATCTCACAGCTTTTTCTCTGGACCTATTTGATGTAATTTGTTTCTTTTAGTGTGTTTTCTTACAGAATTACTTTGGATTTTTTGTTATCTGTTTTTCTTTATTTGCCTTTTTTTTTTATAGAATATAAGGCACGTAACTTTTTTAAATTATAAAAGAAATCTGAATTATTTTGATACAAAACTTTGAAAACATTTATATTGCAAAAGAATGTATGATTTTTTTCCGTTTTGTGTTTGTTGTAAAGCAAATTTCTTTAAAAAAAAATACCCGATAAAGCCAGTTTGCGTTTGAATTTAAAATTAGGCTTTTTAGTTATCTTAATTTCTTTATTCCACTTTCTTAGGATATAAGGCACGTATTTTTTTTTAATCATACAAATTTTTTTATTACAGATTATTAAAAACGAACAATTTGAAATAGCGTTTACTGAAAAAAAGAAAAACAGAAAAGAAATAAAAATAACCATTTTTTGTCATAGTAATATACCGCAATTCTTCTCGCCCTTCTCAAGTTTTGAGTTCAAAGCCAATAATGACATGAAACCTAAAATTTGAATGTAAATTCGATAATTTTTCAACTTTTTCGAACTTTATCTTCATCATCCTCGCCTAAATGGGTATAAGAAAAAAAAGACAATTTTCAACATTTAATATCTTAAAATGTACAGTCGTGGAAAAAAAAAGTAAACACCCCCTACTAACTCCTCAACAAATCATCGTAGACGAAAGTTACTGGTACCGAACAATTGGAAATAAAGTCTACTTTTAAATGATGTATATAAAATTTTCTTAGGGGTCATCTACATATTAAAACGAATCCAAACTTCATTTTTTTCAATGGCAATACTCAATTTTTAAGGAGATATTTCCAGTCTTCGGTTCAAACTATGTCCAGAAACCAAATTTCAAGGCCTTTGAATGATAAGTTTTTGAATTATAAACATTCAAAATTTAGTGCTTCTAATGTTAAATTACATTTTCATATATTTATTTATATCTCCTGAAATTATGCTCCTAATGTGCTAATTTTTTTGTATCAATAATACTAATACACCCAAACATAAATACGCTGAATTTGCAATTTTTATAATTTTATGATATGAATTATGAATTGCAACCTACAATTTTTTTGATGGATTTAGATTTATTAAATCCTGCTTTATGGAAATCCAAAATTTCACATTTTTCTTCTAAGTAGTTTTCAAATTATGCTTAAAAAACGGCAAAATGATGGTTTAAGGGGCCGTCTATGATAGAAGTGACTAAATATTTTGAAAATTCTTATACTATCCTGTAATCTAACAGGCTTAATTGACTGCTTAAGATGTCTTGATCAAGAAGGAAGCTCTCTCGGTTAAAAATTGAGTACGAACTTCAATTTGGATACAGCCCTTAAAATAGGCTCGTTTTAAAATAATTAATTTCTCGGAAACATATGGTACGAATGCATACAAATTCGTTTTTAGACTAATTGATGGGTGTAGAGTTCATTTATGCTGTCAGAATTGTGTACTGCTATCGAAAAAAACAAAGTTATGGTTCGTTTTAATATGTAGATAGCCCCCTAAGCAATTTTATATACGTCATTTAAAAGTAGACTTTATTTCCAATCGTTCGGTACCAGTAACTTTCGTCTACGGTAATTTGTTGAAGAGTTAGTAAGGGATGTTTACTTTTTTTTTCCACGACTTTACATTATTTTAAAACACAATTTTTTGAGGGATAAAACATATGACTATGTTCTTTCATTTAATATATTTTAAAAATTACAAGATGTAGAATTAATATTTATAGGAGGCTTCAAACTGTCAGACATACGTCGAACATTATATCTGCAAGACAGCTTATGCTCAGGATTACAAAACACATTTTACAACTATAATGAAAATTTTGGTGCCTAAGTATACCTCAGATTACAATAACTAGCATAATAAATTTTAATAAATATAATTACAATACATATAAATTTAACGCATTTTTGTACTTTTTATACAAAGTTATATTTATCTAAAACAAAATAACAAAATAAAAAATAAATAAAAAAAAAGCAATTTAACAAATTACAGCGACCATTTGGAAAATGATTTTTTCGAAGACTAAAATTTAAGACATAAAAAATCGCACGGAGCTGGTCATACATTATGTACGCCATGGATTAAACATTAATATTCCTGGACCAATTTTAAATGAAATTTCATACATTACGTACGCCATGGATTACATTTTTCGGTACTGTAAGTTTTTAAACTTCTACGGAGCTCGTCATACTTTGCGTACACCATGGATTAAACATTAATATTCCTGGACCAACTTTAAATGAAATTTCATTCTTAAACTTCTAAACATCCCACAATATTACTTTTTACCCCGTCGTATAGAGAATAAAATGTACTTTTAAATGCAATTTGTTTGAAAGCTGTATCTCGATTTGTTTCTGAGTTATTTTTTTTTTTGTAGTTTTCATTACTTTTTTTGTCATAGTGGCAACAGAAGTATCCATCGCTGTTGAAAGTAAAGGGAAAATACAGATTACTGAATAGCCAATCAGAAAACGAATAAAATGCGGATTCAACTAGTAAAACGCTTCGCTTCAGATATGTTTTTGATTTCCTACCCTGACAAAGACAATAACCATTTTTCCAAATGGTTAAAAATATAAAAATTTAACTAAATAAAAGAAATTTTAGGTTCAGTTTATACAGACTAACATGAAAGATATATTTTGAAAATTTCTACAAAATATAGTGAGAAGCTTTTGAGATATTCTGTGCGTTAGGACGAAAAACGTCATTTTGAGGAAAAATTTCTTTGGGAAAAACGGTTCAGCTGTTGCGCGAGTATAATTCTAAAAGCGATAACTTCTGTTCTAATGGAAATTTTAAGGAAATAATTATATCAAAATGTTCAGAAAAGATAGGAGTTTAGCATATAAAAAAATTACATTTTGAAACTTTAAGAGTCCTGATACCCCTTAAATAAACCCCATATCGTGCTATCTAGCAATCGTGCGAAAAAGCATCTCTAACAGTCACCAACTGGAAGTCCACACACAACAAACTATGTAAAAATTATTTTGTAATTCCCGATGAACAAACAACTAAATTTTTTGTGTACTGTTTGAACAACCTGTGTATTATCATTATATTTAAAATCGTGTAATTTTCTACGAATATCTTTCATTACGACATAAAGTCATAAAATTTTCCTTTCAATTTTTCTAAAGGATTATTATTCGAACACTAATTATGTTTCCCGGGAAGAAATATTTTCATACCTTCAACCATGATTCCGATTTATTTTTTATATAATTATAATTATTATAAAGTTGCATTATAATAAGAATTTCACAGCAATATTCTTTAATATTTAATACCTTAAAAGATACATGGTAATTGAGAAAATAAATCTTTACATATTTAATATACTCTTACAAGTTAAATAAAAATAATGCATTTCCATATCAAAATACCCCAATTCTTCGGGTAATGTTTGAATTTATTGGTTCGAAATCACGTTTCTCAGTTTTAAAGACATTATCTGATGCGTAAATAGTTTCCCCAGTTTGATAGTTTGATTAAAAATAATAAAATTATCTTTTATTCAGTAAAAGTGTTCTATTGTTGTTTAAAGTTTCGTTTGTGAACATAATCTCATTCAATAAACCTGTGAATTAATTTCACAAGAATTGCTTTCACAGAATAATTTTGATATGTTAAGAAATGCCAATTTCTATTTATGATGAGCACATTATCATTACAAAAGTTTCTGTCTAAAACTTTGAGTACGAGATTGGTTTGAAAATTACACATAAAACGTTAAATTTAATATGATGCATAATGTTGTCAAATATGTTAACTAAAAGCTTTTGTCAAAAAACACATATTTAAATTAAGGACATCCAAATGCCATGTATGTGGTTTTTATGCCACAGTATAATTTAGATTTGCTTTGATTAAATATCCACAAATATGAAACAATAAAGAAAATTTCAATAACAAAACTTTTTAAAGGATCATAGATGCGATCAAAAGTAAAGGATAATTTTGGCTTCGGTTTTTCGATGCGCTGTTCCACTGGGCACTGTGTTTATGAGCTCCTGTGAATTTCGACAAATAATTAAATATTCACTAAAACAAAAACGTGTCGGAGCATAGCTCCAGCTCTAATTAAGCACTGAATATAGGTTTATAGTTTCTTGCTCAACCAATAGGTTTTAATTTGTTTTTGTGTAAATTTCATTATTCGTTTTTAGTTTTAAATCTATAACTTTAATGTGTTTGTGGCAGATTTCTCTGCAACATATCGGTTTCCGCCCTCCCGTTACTCAAAATCTACTTTGAACAAGTAAATTCATTATTTTAATTCTTTTTCTTAAAACAATATGTAGTTCCCGTAAGGCATGGCGACGTCGTTGTGAAGTCACACTGTGATTTTGTGACCGTCGATGTGACGTCATAGTGACTAGAATGCGAGGTCGTTATGGCCGTTTTAGAGGTCGTTTGTGACGTCACATTGTGACCACTCTGTGAAGTCACGGTGTGACAAATTTGTGAAAAGTGTGTCATTTGTGACTATTTTGGCATTAACTTTGTGACGAAACTGTGACGAAAGCGACAATGCTTTGACGTCACACTGTGACCAGTTTGTGACGAACTTGTCATAAACACTGTGATGATTTCAAATGAAAATCAAATTTCAAATTAATTGCTTAAAAGGCGCAAATAGTGAAAAAGATTCCATGCTGGGACTAGAACCTGGGCCACCAGTATAGCGCACTGACATTCTACCGACTAAACCACATGGAACGATACCCAGGCTGGAAAATTTCTCACTATTACATGTTGGTAAGGCTGCAAACACAGCACAAGTTGGAATATTTAGCGTGAGCCACCAACATGATGCAAACACGAAACTTAATTAAATCCAGCGTCGATTGAAATTTTATTAATACTTGGAAATGTTTCCAGAGAGAATTGCCTTGCATACAATATTTCAAGTGAAAATCAAATTTCAAAATAATAGCTTAAAATACAATTTTAATTTGAAATTTGATTTTCATTTGAAATACTGTATGCAAGGCGAATGTTTCTCTCTGGAAAATTTTCCAACTATTAATATAGTTTCAATCGATGCTGGATTTAATTAAGTTTCGTGTTTTCCCCATGACGGTGGCTCACGATAAATATTCCATCTTGTGCTGCGTTTGTAGCCTTGCCAACATGTAATAGGGAGAAATTTTCCAGGCTGGGTATCGTTCCATGTGGTTTAGTCGGTAGAATGTCAGTGCGCTATACTAATGACCCGGGATCGAGTCCCAGCATGGATATTCTTCACTATGTTGGCCTTTGTGCCTTTTAAGCAATAAATTTGATTTTCATTGGAAATATTGTATATAAGGCGAATGTTTTCTCTGGAAAATTTTCTAAGTATTAATACAGCGATGAGTTTTAAAATAAACATTTGTTGTAAATAAAAAATCTTATCTTTTTACCGTACTTTTAGCAAAATATAGCTATTTTGGAGTCCTATTCTTCTAAAACATTTAAAATTTTTCCACTTAAAAAACAATGCTTATCAACTGACATATTTTCTTATTAAGTTCTATGCTTGATATTGAGTTCAAGCTTGATATTTAGAATGTGTAAGTTTTTTAATTTGTTGTGATTTGTCATTGCTTTATTAAATACGAACATGGAGACTAACGGATATTAATACAACTATTATTTATAGAAGGGCATGATAAGCCATATTTATTTATTTTTTTTATTCCCGTGTATATTGTATTTTGTGATTATGAGCTAAATAGATTTGCTATGTTTTATAGGAAAAGATTGATCTGGGAAATAGAAAAAACGAGTAATAAAAATCAGGCATTAAGCATAGATTATATAATACTTTCCAACACTTTCTGAATGCTTTAATAAGACATCGTAAATTAAGGAAATAACGTAAATAAGATAACTAAGTAAACATTTTAGAAAGCGTATAAAACATTTGAAAAACTGATTTCAGCAGTTACCGTCCATAGCCAAATATGTTTTCCAATTCTTTTGAACTGTAGGTTGATACACTGAAAAAAATGAAGTACTCAAAAATGAGTAAACCGACGTACTCATATCGAATTGAATATTTTTGGGTCAAAAATGAACCTATGCTTTCTCTATTTTGAAACATCACATGTTATGAAACCCAAACAAACGAATAATTTTGTAATCTGTAATAGTTCATTTCATTTATGACGGTATAAATGATGTTTATTAATGTAAATATTAAATTATGCAGAGTATTTTAAAAATAATTTAAAAGTGCTTGGAAATAATGCTCTTGTCATAAAAATATTCGATTTGAGTATCTTGTTAAGAATTTTGCAATTTTTTTTAATAAATAATCAATTAAACATTTCTTGTTAATAACTTTGAACAGGAAATAAATGTCAGTACATTTTTACTTTAAATTTTAGATGGGGTAGGGGTTGGGAGAGCGGGGGGCAGTACATAACGATTCATATTTCATCACAACCATGGAATAAAAAAGGAGTACTGGAGTTTCTCAACATTGAGTAGATTTGGATCGGAGCTATTTTGAGTATGTGACGCATTTAAAATTGAGTACTTTTTACTCAATTTTACCCCATTTTTATCCCAGTACCCATTTTTTTAAGTGTATATATACTATATAATGGGAAAATTTAGTTTAGCAAGAAAACGCCTAACAGGTTGAAATTCTCTTTCAGCATATTATACTAATGTACGGAAACATACTTTAATACTTTTGTACAACCCTGTAGTTTACCTAAAATCTTTATTACACGCCACTATTTAGTTAAAATTTAATTCAAACTAAGACACTCTTAAAACTGCTGAAATCACATTTCCAGAAATTATAATATATAGACGGCCATGCATCCAATTCTTTACGTGACGCTGTATATCATTTTATCTATATTCTACAAACATTTCTTAGTATATTAAATGCAGTTCAGCGAAAAAAACATAACTCATTTAAAAACCACCTTTAAGCAATTTGCGCCCATACCCAGTAATCCTTACGAATACTTTTGTGTAGCCCTGTATAGGAATTAGAGCATTTACATACACCATATGCTATGCATAAATATAGTGAATCATAAAAGCGCATATCATAATTAAAAATACATTTCCACCAATCATCGCTAATGTACAGTACTTCGGATACAATATAGTATCTGAAATATTTTATGTGTCGCTGTAAATGCTACATTCGTACTATTCGTATTATACAAGAAATAATTCATAGTATGTAAACCTCAGCGACATATATCAATTTCATTATATATGAAATAGATTAACATAATTAAAGTATACCGCAAACAATTCCCTTCACCCCATATCATTATGTATTTGAATTCCTTTTTTAGCCCTTACAATGAACAATAACTATTCTTTGCATCGCATAGTCAACAGAATGCATATTTTAGTGCACTTCATAAATGCATATCAATTTTATTCTGTTTGAAAGCGTGCGTAAAATCATTAAAAATCATTTGAAACGATTTTTTCCCATAGGCCGTAATGTAACGGAATACTTTTGGCTGTCCCTGTAAATGAACTAAACATGCTACAAGCTTCATTACAAATAGGTACCATGCTATGGTAAAAGTCAATAACATCCAAACATTTCAGGGCAATCCTAGTACATTTACGGGAGTTAGAGTGCGGACAGACTGCTAGACGGACAGACGGAGAGACAAACCGAAGTCATAAGCACTTTTCAACTTTGTGTCCTATATTATGTATCCTGTATTATATAAACTTTTAAAAAATATTCACTAAAGCAGTTTAATCTATAACTTCCTATCAGGCATGAAAAACACTTTATTTCAATGCTTAAATATCATATTTTACTTTTTAGTGCCAATAATTACGCGTATCATAAACGTAGAAAATGAATTTACAATAGAAGAAAATTTAATAACCGATTCAGGACGTCTATAATTAAATGTTTGATTAAAATCATAAACAGAAAAAAGGCTTACATACAATTAAAAAAAATAAATATACCAATTTGAAAAACACTAAAAATAATAATTAGTATTTATAACTGTACTATTAAACAACAGCCAACTACAATAGATAAATTAAATGCATTATTAGATTTAACAATATCTCAAAAATATTTCCATATGTTATAAGGAATTCCTATTATTTTAAAATTTTGGCAAATGTTAAATCTGAAAACACTGGTTTGAAGATTTAGGATTTTAAAAGATAATTAGATTTAGGATTTTAAAAGTTAGTAATAAAAAAATAGTAAGAAGCCGAAAAAAGTTCCAAATCATTGTCTCAACAAATTTTCAATCTCAAGTAAGTGTAAATTAATGTTTATATTAATTCCAGTATGAATGTAGGCATAAATCAGTCTCTGCGCAGCTTTTTTTTTTTTTCAAGCGATGGCAGATTAAGATATTTTTCTTTACAGTTATCGAATTGGAAAATATCGCTTCTGACAAATCCAGATCAGTCTCTTACAAATATAACATAAAAAAACTCATAACATACAAATCAGGAATAAAATATTTAAATTAAATAAGACATACATGTACGTTCCATTAATATCCTTGTATCCTAAAATTGGCGGAAGTCATTTCCTTATCTGAAAGTGTTGTAGACGTGGTGATGTTGTAAACAGTGAACTATTTCCCGCTTCTTCTCATATTTATTTTTCTGTGAGCAGACGATTTTAAGCAGATGGTCTGTTAGATATTATTTGTTTTTGTAAACAGGAGATTTGGAACCTGAATGCACAGTAATTTTCTGAAAGTATCGTTAATTAAAATTTTCTATTTGAAGAATTTTTCAACGTATTTTACCTTTTCTTTTTATCCGTACCAAACAATTCAAGTTAAAATGCATTGTAAAGTTCCTTTTTTTGTAAATAATAATAATAATAGTATTCATAATTAGAGTTTATTAGATAAAACATTATTTAAACTTTTAAAAGGTGTAAAAATAAATTTCATGGTAATAACGACCCCCCCCCTTTTTTTTTCTTTTTTTTAAGTAAAGTTTGTTTCACACGTAAATAAATTCAAAATATCTTCTTGATAAATAAAAAAGGATAATCGAGGGTAAAAAAAATTTCGTTGTCAATCTGTCATTCTTTTTATATTAATTTTCTGTAAAATAAAAAATTTGTAAAATAACCCTTTTTTTTAAAGTCATATCTCTAAAATACAGATTTTAAATACGAATAAGTAATTATATCATGGGATTTGCACAAATTTTGTATATTTCTTTTAATTTCGGAAAATGCTAATTTTATTTAAAAAGGCTGAAAGATGTAGAATTTATGAGATGAATGCAAATTATAAATCAAGAAATGCATAGATGACTAAACTCTGAAGACTCTTTCTACTTGCTCATTAAAAGATGTCGGTTTAACTGTAATATAATTTTTTTTGTTTGAAACCACAGAAGTGTTTCGAATAAACCTGGTCGGTAAAAAAATAAATAAATAAATAAATTTCCACCCAGCAAACTAAACATGTAAAGTGTACAATTTTAATATTCCTAATTCTAAATATATTATCCAAAATGCTCCAGCACGTACCATTTTTCCGAGAAACAATTTATAATAATGACAATCAGTGAAGGATTATTACATTAAATTACAATGCTAGATAAAATTGAAATCATGAAAAAGTATACATTCACTGTCTTAGATATCAAATTGATAAAATATAGCGTGAAAATTTAGTTTATTAATGCTTGTATCGTGCACTTTATTTATTATGTCTCCCACCCCCCTTTCGTGACAGAATTTACCATTTGCTATCCACTAATATATTTTCATTCCTTATACCCCTGTAACTCGGGACTGTTTAAAATACTGTTTAAAATATTACTCTTCATTTTCAAAGATTTTTGAAGTTCATATTTTTGTCACACTGTGACTTACAATATGGTGGGATTTTTTGTCACATATGTCACGTGACGTACGTTACATAGTAGTGACATAACAGTGACGTCACAAAATTTTTTTTAATTGCCAGAAAAAAATAATTTTACACAAATAACATGTTTTGAAGAATTTTCGTAATTTTTAAAAGTTTTCTAAGAAGTTCACATCTCAGTCAGAATGTGACATCACTGAGTAGTGGCATTTTGGTCACAGATGTGACGTGACTACAGTGACTTACAGTGACGTCACAACGACGTCACCGTGACCATGCATGCTATGAGGGTTCTACCTTCATATATATTTTCTTCTTTCTCTTTCCTTTTCACAAGAAACGTAAGTCAACACGTACAAAGATTTATAATTTCATTTTTTTTTCCACTTATTCAAAATTCCCATTCTCGCATATTTATTTCTATTTCTTAGCGGTCTTTTTTTAAGTAATCAAGGACACATAAACCTTCGTGCATCTGCACTTTTTAACGTTTCATTTTCTTTATCGTATTTTATCTGCGTTTTAAATAAGCCACTCTTAATTCCTATTAGAATTTGACGGGTAAAAGAAACAAAGAAAAAAGTATTTTATGGAAATTGCGGTTTCAAAGTATATTGTATTCTACATGTTACATGCATTCGTTAAAGATTTCACAATCACATTTAAGCGCAATATGTTGTTAATGTAAACAAAGCCAGACTTCATGCCGCTCTTATTCTTGAAACATGAAGGGTTGCTTCACATCCTGTGGGTGTACTGTAAGGGGAGCTGCCACGTTATTTGTCTGCTAAGCCTGCCGCCAATGCTTTGTCTGAGTAATTCCGGCATCAAAAGCTTTGTAAATTGGCGATAATGTAATACGCCAAGCCATGTGATTCAGTGCGCAAGTTCAGTTGGTTCCCGACCCCTCTGCTGTAAGGCCCGTGAAAGTGCCGCTGTTGTTTTTTTAGTGTTTTGACGTTACGGAGCACTTTATCACGCATAATTATATATCTACATAGCTTCATATCTGATCCTTTTTTCTAAGAATTCTCTTTTTTCATTTGAGAATGAATAAACATCGACTGTACTTTCTTTCATCTGTAATGTTGGAGTTTTTTTTAATCTCACAATACCTACGAACCCGTAAACCACCGCTGCATGGAGAATCAAACTCCTCCATAAGTATTCTCTACCATAGTGTTTACTTAAGTAATTATTTATTTAAATAAGTGCATGTTAAAGTCTGCCATGTCTAACGTTTAGCTAAATAGCTATATTGTTTAAATATTATATTTTTCAAAAGATAATATACCAATTCCCAAATCTGTATTTAAAAAAGATCGCAAATATATGTTTTCCTATTTTTCAGAGTTAGTATTTAATTTTCGTGAGATTTCATACAGTATACTTAAAATTCTCGCAGATAGTATTTAAATATTTTCATGTCATTTTATACAAGCTCATAAGTACGTGGGTAAAATCAAGTGATTTTGGATAATAATCAAATACATAAGTAGTGATAACCAATATGAAAAATTTAAATTGCTCTCTCTGCACATAAAAACAGACTGATAAATTCTTTAAAAGTATTTCGTGGAAAATTGTAGATTTTCTTGAAGAATACAATTTCTGATGTGCTTCCAGATATTTGAGCGCAAACTCTTGATTGAAAACCGAATTCGTGGTAATTATTGCAATTTAAATCAGCTTTATCTATACATGTTCAAAAAATCAGCTTTTTAATTTCTTATTGTATGAAAATTTATATTATATTTATAAAGTGAATATTTATTAGCGAATCAGTAATATAATTATCTTTGTAAAATAAATGTGTATTACGTAAGATTGGCAAAATAGGTTGTTTTTTGCTTTTTCGCATTGAATCAATTTCCTTTTTCACAAGATGTAGATTCCTTTACTGCACGGTACTTTCGAGGATTCTTCGGAACGTTTCTATCACGTAAAGACAATTTCGTGTATTTAAATGCAGATTTTTGATTGCTTATAAAAATACAATACTTAGTTTTACTTGGTTTTACTTTATCTCAAATATTTGTATCTTTTTACAAAGTAACAACTACCTTAAAACGCAATTTCTAACATATTTTTGAGGATTTTTATGGCATTTTCAAACAAAATTGATTAACTGTGTTCAATTTTAATAGAATAACGTTTACTAAATAATTGTTGTATTTAAATTTCTAATTCCTGGTCTAATAAAAAGGTAGATTTTAAAAGCGAAAAAAGTAGTTTTTCCATTAATTTCGAGACATGAGTTTATCATATATATATATGTTCCGAAGATATATGTTTTAAAGGAATATCATAATAATAAAGTGCAGCAGAAATGTAGATTATTTTAATTTTTTTTATAAGATTTAATGAATATAATGTAAAATTTAAATACATATTATTGTCTATTTAATTTAAAGTAATTAAATTAACATTAATTTGAGTAACTAAATTAACGTAATTTAAGTAACTAAATTATGCCTGTTTTCAAGAAAGCTCTCTTATGCTATACACCTCACATTAATGAAGTAAATTTTTATGCAATTCTATGCACAGCTTTTAAAGTTTGAAATATTATATTATGAGAGGAAAAATAAACCAAAATATTTTTCATAATCTACAGGCCATTTCGTTTTAAGAATGCTTAGTAATCAGATAAAATATATTAATGATAGTGTCTGCTTCATATATTTTTCAAACGTTTCCTTTGATATTTCCTTCCCAGGATTTTTAATGAAATGCCTGAATCATTAAACATTACTTAAAATTTAGAATAGCAATTAGTTTTAGGAAAAGATAGATACTTCTTAATGAATGTAATTTAAATTAAATTGAATGGACTTCCTGCAGGAAAATTAATAGTGGAATGGTTCTTTATAGAAACAGATAGCATTTTACTACGTCTATCATTAACTTTAAATCGATATAAATTGCCTTCCTTATATTTTTAATTAATCTCAGTCATGGACTGGAAATTGTTCATGAAAATTTAAGAAATATAAAAAAAGTTTTATATTTATGAAGTTGAAGAAATGGGGAACATGTAAAGAACGTTTTGATCTAATTAATAACAGATTTAAAAAATTAATAAAGTTTGACAATTGTTTAAATTAATCTTATCAGTTAGTGACAATTTTAAAAAGAACAATTTTACCTTAGATTAATTAGATGGAATGGATGTTTTTAGCATGTGTCCCATTTCTACTGTCTATTTTATATAGAATGTAAACTATGGAAAGTATTATTTGTAATAATTGGCAAAGTAAATTTCTTAAAACATGAAAAATTTATATTATAGTAAAAAAAGTTTTCTACGAGAATGTTTCTTTTTGAAACACACGCACCGTTTCCCCTTAGTTTTTAATGTATAAATTATTCACAATTTTGCTTTGAAATGCCTCGGATATAGTATTTCAAATGAAGTTGGTAGTGTTTTTGACGGCCAATTATCAACACGTGGAATATAGTCCCTTAAGTGGGGAAGTGCCGTCCGTGGGGGTCTTTCTAATGGAACCTAACCCGTATTTACACGTGGAAATCCACGGTTTGAAAAAACCCACGAAAACTCCGAACGATTAGGCCTACGGGCGCGATTGGGTTCGAAACCAGTACCTCCCGTCTACCAGTTTCGAGAGCAGAACCTCTCGGCCACTGGTGGGGCAAATTTCGAAATAGTAATAAATATTATTATAGAAACGATACAACTAAAGAAAAATTAGTTTGCGATGAACTGGATTATGAAGAATAATATATTAGTCTAAATGTACATTTATATCTCTTTTTAGTTTTGTGTATTGAATTAAACATTCTAAAAACTTTAAGAAAAATTTCAAAAATGACTAATTTTTTGTCATTCATAAATTTTAAATCGACAAGCTTACACGAAGAAATTTTGTTCGTGGAATAGGGAACATGTAAAGAACGTTTTGATCTAATTAATTACAGATTTAAAAAATCAATAAAGTTTGACAATTGTTTAAATTAATCTTATCAGTTAGTGGCAATTTTAAAAAGAACAATTTTACCTTAGATTAATTAGATGGAATGAATGTTTTTAGCATGTGTCCCATTTCTACTGTCTATTTTATATAGAATGTAAACTATGGAAAGTATTAATTGTAATAATTGGCAAAGTAAATTTCTTAAAACATGAAAAATTTATATTATAGTAAACAAGTTTTCTACGAGAATGTTTCTTTTTGAAACACACGCACCGTTTCCCCTTAGATTTTAATGTATAAATTATTCACAATTTTGCTTTGAAATGCCTCGGATATAGTATTTCAAATTTCAAAAGTGGTTGGTAGGTTGGTTGTGTTTTTGACGGCCAATTATCAACACGTGGAATATAGTCCCTTAAGTGGGGAAGTGCTGTCCGTGGGGGTCTTTCTAATGGAACCTAACCCGTATTTACACGTGGAAATCCACGGTTTGAAAAAACCCACGAAAACTCCGAACGATTAGGCCTACGGGCGCGATTGGGTTCGAAACCAGTACCTCCCGTCTACCAGTTTCGAGAGAAGAACCTCTCGGCCACTGGTGGGGCAAATTTCGAAATAGTAATAAATATTATTATAGAAACGATACAACTAAAGAAAAATTAGTTTGCGATGAACTGGATTATGAAGAATAATATATTAGTCTAAATGTACATTTATATCTCTTTTTAGTTTTGTATATTGAATTAAACATTCTAAAAACTTTAAGAAAAATTTCAAAAATGACTAATTTTTTGTCATTCATAAATTTTAAATCGACAAGCTTACACGAAGAAATTTTCTTTCTTAAAATATTAAATAAATAGTTTAAATGTCATCATTTTACATATTTTAAACTTTCGAGAAAGCCGCCACATGCTTTATTTAAAATTTCTCATAAGCAGCGTTTATTTTTTTAAAATATTAGTTGGGTATTTCTTTTTAATACTGTGATGATATTTTGAGGTTATGTGAATATTATATACACAATATTTTTTTAATGTCCGGATCCAACATGCATTTTGTACTGCTGTTAGAAAACAAGATCGAACCTTAAATTCACGAATGGCACCACTTGCAATAGTCGCAAATGTACCACAAGGTGAAAAATTTATCTACACAGTCTGTTGAATTTCATTAAAACTAATTTTCTTATTAATTTCATTATCTTGATTACATTACTTTTAATAAAGGTTGTGTTACCCACTCTGTGTTTAAGGCAAATCAAACGTTCAATATTTGTACTTTTTCAAATGAAATTTCATTTGTGCAATGTTTTGATTAATTTGCTTGAAATGTACTAATTTTACGTCCGAATAAGCATTTCATGTACAATTTAATTTTTTCATGTTATTTTTATTATAATAGGGACGAGAAACTTTGCTATACTGCTAAGTGTTAAATTAAATTTTACAATATTACAAAAAAAAGTTTTTTTAATTGAAGATTATTAGTATGTTAAAAAAAAATTATAATAAGACTATTAAGTGGTAGATACATAAACATTATGTAGGTTATCTTTCAGATAAAATCGTTATACTCTTAAAAATAAGGTTTAAACACTACTTTCACTATTTTTTTTTATTATTTTACATTTATATATTATATTTCATTCTAATTTAATTTTCTTTTTATATTTTGTAATTTAATATGAAGTGGAAATAAAGAAAAAAAGTGCACATTATTAAAATTTGCTTAGAGAGACAAATATATTTAAAGTAAATCCTACGTGAAAATTAAAATCCGGACATCTATGTACAAAAAATTTCGTAGCAAATATTTATATAAAAGAAAGTCTGCTCTGTGACAACAAAGAAAAGACTTCCTAAATTACTTTTGAGGCTAGAAAGGTTTTTTGTGATTTCTATGAAAATTGTTCTGAGCTTAAACAAAACAACGAAATAATTAAAAGATTTTTAATTTTCTGAAAACGGAGTGCAATTTAAAAACAAATGCGTATATTATGTTGAGGTCAGTCAGCTTGAAAGTCTCTGAAGAAAATTTTCGAAAAAAAGATTTATAATTCTAAATAAATTTATTCACTTTCGGTTTAAATTTCGGTATAGATTTCGCTTGGGTAATTTTTGCCCTGTTATATGCGGACGGACAGACAGACGGACTGAACGACGGCTATAGGTGCTGCGTATTTATATAATTACGAACGCACCTAAAAAGGGGTTGGTTGACATATAAGAGAAAAATATAACAGTTTGTGCTGGAGAGAAAATTTTTCATTTTTATTATGCTAAACACTATGAAGAAGGGGGTGATACAGTTGATCTTAATGCAAAATATGTGAAATATAATTTATTTCATAAATAATATCAAAATGCTAAAAATTATAATGAAACATTTTATATTTTTTTTATTATTATTTTATTAGAAATTTAATTAGTTTTATAGTTGAAAAACTGCGCAACTTTTGTATTTTGTATATTAAAATCTACATTTTATAAAAGAAAATACATTAAAAATTCTGAGGAACAAATTTATATTTATAAAATATACACAGGCGTTTCTTTTCTAACATTACTATTTTCTTTTTCTTTTTTTCTTTTCTTTTTTTTTTCTTTCTTTTCTTGAAAAAAGTAAATGTATACCCAATTAAAAGCAAAAGATTCTCGATATTAATACAAAATTAAATGCTCGATAATCGATATAGAAAATATAAGTTTCAGCCACTGCCGCTGAAAGAATACAGTAATGAATTCCTTAAAAATATTTCTTTTGCTATCTATTTAGATTTTGAGGAAAATAAAATTTCTAAAACGCTTTCTAATGAAAAATGTCACTCGAAAATGGAAAATATCTCCATTTATATATAGTTTGTACAATATAGTCAAATTTTATCAGGAAAAAGAGCTAAAAAGAGAAAATGTCCAATTTGAAAAACTAATTCCCATTTTTATTCAGAAAATAAACCTCTGAGGTGATTATGAAAAGTTGTGTTTACATTGCAAAGTTTCAGAATCATTTGAACTTGTTATTGAAAGACTAATAACTATTCACTTGTATGACAAAATAAGTTGTAGCTACATTTCATATTTTGTGTTTTCTGAGTTTCTAATAAGTAAAATGAATTATTCCCAAAAAGGTAATTACAAAAGAAAGCATCCCCAAAAATGCAGACACAAAGAAAATGAAATAATTTAAATACCAATATAATATAATAAAATGAAATAATATGTATTGCATTAATTGTTCGTAAGATAATAAATTTTATTAAGGAGATTTTTAAATAAAATTTGTTTTAATAATGTTAAGAATAAATAAAAAATATCATAATCGAAATTTTAAAGGACAATTATTTTACATATATATATATATATATATATGTATGTATGTGTGTGTGTGTGGGTGTTAATTTGTCTGGTAATCATAGTTCTGAATATCTTTAATAATTAAATGAATTGCTCTATGTTGCATTTATAAATATTTATTAAATTCAAAATTAATATTCGTTTAACAGATTATTTACATAACAAATTAACATTTTTTAAACCTGAAATACAGAAAAATTATAATTTTTGGGGGAAATTTTATTAAAAAAATTTTTTAAGGTAATTTACTCCGTTTACCCCATTCAGCGGCAAAGTTACTTCTATTATTTAGTGTTGAAATGAATGATTGGCATCAGAATTTATGAAAAGATGTAAGAGATTTCTTTCAAAAAAGGGAAAATTTTGTTCCCAAATTCTGGTGTCAATGTGGCATTTGGAAATTAAAATTACGTTGTATAAAAATATAAAATTGTCTTTCAAGGGGTTGAATGGGGCAAACATGACACACTCTAAGAAAAAATATAACTTCAAATGGGAGATATAACGTAGTTCAAATCAAATTCATTTAAAATTTTCCCACAGAATTACACATAAGATAAATATTTGACTCATTTAGAAATAGAGTTTGACGTGATTCTAAAATAAATATTAAATATGCTTAACATAAAAGTCAAAGAGAAGAAACAAGAAAATCTTAACTAATTATAAATAATAAGTCATTTAATAAATCATTTCACATCAAAATTCTTAATTATCAAAGAAAAATATATTTCTTTATACTAAAATTATTTATGAGATATCCAGTTCCATAAATATTTCAAAAGTATACTTTTGGTGCTTCATTTACCAGAGTTTTAATAAGTTACTTGAATAATTAAATGTTATTTCAAAATTTAAAATAGCAATTAGTTTTCTAATGCGAAGCGATAGGCTTTCTTAATCAGATTAATTTAAAATTAATTAAATGAACTTCCTGGAGGTTATCTAGTAACAAAAGTGTTCTTGGATGAAACATGAAGAATTTAGACTATGGACCGAATAGTAATTATTTTTTTTAAATAATTGCTAATAGAACGTTCTTGAGAAAAATAAATAACTACCATTCAGGCTGAATAGACTAATTATTACTTCTACGTACAAAAAAATTACAATACCAAGGGAATGTGTTAAAAATTTGCTCATAAAAAATAAAAATAAACTTGTATGCGTTCATCTTTGGTGACTTAAAAAATTTTGTTTTATTCTGTTCGACATCCTTTTCCTTTAAAAAACTAAAACTCGCCAGTCCTGACATAGGAATTTTCGTATTATTCTAACGTACTACCATAGATAAATTGGATATCGTTCAAACATGTATAAGAAAAATTTACAATATCAATATGCAGTCTATGTTAATAATTCACTTATAACGAAAAGAAAATAAACTTGTATGCATACATTTTCCGTGTTTTAAAATGTTTTCCGTGGTTTAGTCGGACATCCTTTTCCCTTTCAAAAAACTTTACACTACCCATTCCTGGCACAATAAGGTTCACTTAAAGTATTACACTAACTTATTAACATTGATAAACATTGACTCATGTACAGCATATTTTTGTCGGAAAAAGTCATACTCTTGTGCATATAATTTAGAAAAGCGTGGGTAATATTGCTATATAATTCTCCTTAAATAACGTATAATCTTTTATACCTTGCATTGTAGCCTTTTTAAAATGTTATGGTCATATTATTTTCACAAGAAGACCAGAAACAACTTAACCTTCAATCATCGTTTGTGTTTTAACACTACTATCGTCCATTAATGCAAGAAACTACAACGAGCACTCCATGCATTGATAGAAGATAGCCTAACTACGAGGTAACGACAGGATTCTCCTGTGCTTTGAATATTAACAGAAATAGTTTGCTTAATTAAATGCTTAAAAATTGCAGAGGCTTCCAAAAGCAAACTTTTTAGTGTATTCGAAAAACCTAAATTGAAAACTTTTCGTTTGCAGAGAACAGCGTGTTAATTTAAATACTTACAAACCACCGAAACTTTCAAAAGGATATTCTTTTATAGGTTAGAAAATATATTACTGAGAACATCTTGCTTATATATTACTATACAAACTACATAAGCTTTCAATAACTCTTTACTAGTTTAAATAAACTTAAATAAAAAAATTTATTTAGCATTGAAAATTCAGCTACACTGAAATTTGAATTTTTAAAAGACATTTTATGCCATGACACAATTAACTTTATTATGAGGAAAAGTAAACCAATATAATTAAAAAAATCTTATAGATTAAGTAGCTGAAATACCTAAATATTAAGCAGTTTGTCAATAATATTAAATACTTACATTTTTGAAAAATTTAGTCAAAAATTGGTTTGAACTAAATAATGTTATTCATTTTATTAAATTCCTTACAATATGTATCATATTCCTTTAAGAAATGAGCCTAAAGCAATACAAAATATCTTTATATACCTTTAAGATTCACATTACTTTAATGCAAACCTCAATAAGAAAAGAAAAAAAAAGCAGAAATATTTTTTTTTTTTTTTTTAAAGCAGAAATATTTGCAAAAGAAAAATCCGCTGAAAATATTTGCAGAAAAAAAAGAACAGCCCTGCTCTGTGGCAATGGATGAAATATTTCTTGAATTCATTTTAAACTTCTGAACGGTTTTGAGTTATTTCTCAGAAAACTCCCCAGTGTTCAAATAAAACAAAGGAAAAGATGAAAGACCTTTATTTTTTGAAAGAAAGAAGTCTAATTTAAAAAACATCAGTGAGGCACACCTTGATATTATTCAGTTAGAATTTTTCTTTTAAAAAGCTTCGGAAAGTAAAATTTGCATTTCAAAGTAAATTTATTCAATTTCTTTTAAAAAACAGTCTACAGAGTTTTGTTTTTTACAGTATATATAGGTAAAAAACACACATCATCTGAAGCATTCTCCCGTCAGAAAATATTTATTTTCTTGTATTTCAAAATAGAGAAAAGAAGGCTTCGCTCCGTTTTTCTCTAAATTTAAACCAGACAGTATTAGTTATATATTTTATTAAATAAAACAATCGTCACACTTTCCTTACGATTTTCTAGGGATTTTTGTAGATCGAAAATTAACAATCTAACAGAAAGGTATTCTTCCGAAAATTTTATAACTTCTATACAATAATCGATGTTTTTCAGAGTATATACTATAGAAAAAATATATATTCATTATCCTTTTCATAAGAAGATCTGAATTTTGAAATGAATATTACAGTTAACCATTTTCTCTGTATCTTGTTGCACACTTCATAAGCAAAATTAATGGCATTGTACGGAAATCTTATTAGCGTTAGGGTAGGTTTCGTCTGTGAAAGATATAAATATATTTGAAAATATTTAGCAATAGAAAATAAAAAAAAGACTCCAATTTTTGAAAAAAATATTTCATCAGAAACCTTTGTTAACCACACATTTTAGACTTCTTCATTAAAAGTGATAAATATATTCCAAAATTATAGAAATAGAAAATCGGAGAACTCTATAGTTTATTTTCATATTCTTCCAAATAATTTGGAAGAATAATTCCAAATATATGTAATCCAAAGTAGAATAAACCTGAAATAATTCTTCAAAAATTACATAACTACCATATAATATTCCATGTTTTTCAGAGTATATACTAAGAAAAATATATATATACAATATAATATTCATAAGAAGATCTGAATTATCAAATGAATATTACAGTTAACCATTATCTCTGTATTTTGTTGCACACTTCATAAGCCAAATTGATGGCATCATACAGAAATCTTATTATCGTTAGCGTAGGTTTCTTCTGTGAAAGATGTAAATGTATTTGAAACTATATAGCAATAGAAAATCAAAAAAAGACTCCAATTTTTGAAAAATGTTGCATCACAAACCTTTCTTAACCACACATTTTAGACTTGTTTGAAAGATATAAATATATTACCAAATTATAGAAATAAAAAATAAGAAAAGATTAAAATTTTAACAAATATTCTACCAAATAATTTGGAAGAATAATTTTAAATATATATAATCGAAAATACAATAAATCAAAAATTATATAACTTCCATATAATAATGTATGTTTTTCAGAGGATATACTATAGAAAAAACATATATACATTAACTTTTCATGAAAATATATTAATTTTAAAATGAATATTGTAGTTAACCATTTTCTCAGTATTTTGTTGCACTCTTTATAAGCAAAATTAATGCCATCATACAGAAATTTTTATTATCGTTAGGTTAGGCTTCTTCTGTAAAAGATATAAATGCATTTGAAAATATATAGCAATAGAAAATCAAAAAAACACTCCCATTTTTGAAAAATGTTGCATCAGAAACCTTTGTTAACCATATTATTTAGACTTCTTCTTTGAAATATACAAATATATTAAAAAATTATGGAAATAGAAAATCAAAGATCACTCCAATTTTTAAAAATTGTTGCATCAGAGACCTTTTTTAATAATACATTTTACCATGTTATCGAAAAATCAGAAAGTTTCAATCGAGGCATTTAGTCAAAGGTTGGATTACGAAGAAAGAAAATTTTGGAAGTATCCACGTCATATGTGTGTTTGAATGTTTAATATATGATATAGATACTGAAATATTATACGTATGTTACAAAATCGAAGATAATACTATAGTCTCTCGATGACGGATTTTTAGGACTGTTTAACATAAAATTGCATTTTTCTTTCTACACTTGCATCTTTAAAGTCCTATATGCAAGTGAAAATGTCTAATTATTGATGGCAACCTAAAAACCAAAATCCCGGTTTGAGAAAACAGATCAATACACTATAAAAACCATTCGGAAACATTTCCGAAAATAAGTGACAGCAAAAGAAACTGTGTTTTTATAACTGCATCTTTATATCTCAAAACATATTGAATACTGAGGTTTCTAAAGGTAAAGAACTCTTTTTGGTATGGTTGGTAACCCCGAATCTATTATTAGATATTTCCGTTATTATATTTTCCCAAATAAAAAATTTTTCTGTTTTTTACAATGTACAATTTGCGCATTTTAGACATTAGAAATACTTTAAATAATAATTTATCCATATTATAAAAATGCTTTTAAAAAAGTGGATTCATTCAACCATGCAGATTTATGTTTCATTGTTTTTGTTTGTTTTTCTCCTGGAAGCAAATAATTTTCTTCTGCAGAAAATCTGAAATATTCTAAAACAAAACTTTAAAAAAATTTATTTCTCAAAAAAATTATATATTTTTTTTTCATTTTGTATTTGTTCTAAAACAAATTTCTTTTCATAAAAAAGACCTCATAAAGCCAGTTTGCGTTTGCATTTAAAACGAAGTATCTCGCAACTTTTTCTCAGGTCCTATTTGATGTTATTTGATTCTTTTAGTGTGTTTCCTTTCGGAATTACTTTGGATTTTTCATTATCTGTTTTTCTTTCCTTCCATTTTTTTTAGAATATAAGGCACGGTTTTTTTTAATCATATTTTTTTTATAAATACAGATTATTTAAAAAGGCACAATTTCAAAGAGTATTTATAGGAAAAAAACTAAAAAAAAAAGCCTTTTTTGCCGTAATAATATACCGCAATTCTTCTCGCCCTTCTCACGTTTTGAGCTAAAAGAAAAAATTACACGAAGCCTGAAATGTTATTGCAAATTCAATTTCTTTTTTAAATTTTTCTCACATTCTCTTCATCATCCTCGCATTAAATAATCTAGAAATCCAGCGAAAAAAGTCCTCTAACAATCACAGGGTGTGTGTCCGAACAGAACGTACTATGTAAAAATTGTTTTATAATTTCTGATGAACAGACAACTAAATTTTTTGAATAGTATTTGAGTAAACTGTGTATTATCATTATATCGTAAATCGCGTGATTTTCCACGAATATATTTCATTATGATTATGATATAGAGACATAGAAGTTTTCATGTAATTTATCTGCGGGATTATTATGAGAACACTAATATAATTTTCCTGGGAAGAAACCTTCTATTAAATTCAACCAATAGTATAATCCCTAATTTCAAATGCTAAAAGGTGTAAATTAAAACTTTAAAACATGTAAAAACATGTTTATTTCGACTATATAATGAATGATAAAAACTACATAATGGTCAAAATTAATTAAGTCAATTTACTCAGGAGTTTATAAAATACCATTTTTAAAAACTGACGGATCAATGAATTACTATACTGGTGTGACCAGTAACTTAAGCATAGAAAAAAGGAGCATATAGCTGATATTTAGTATAACAGAAAATCTACAGCCCCAGCAAGATTTTATCAAAACGAAACAATCCAAATAAATTTCAATGGAAGTAAAATAATTTTTCCCTCCAGTCTATATTTATAAGAGAAACCATAGAGATTGTAACGCTCAAAAGTTCAATATGAAAGGATGCAGCATTATTTCAAGGAGCATCATTCCAAAAATATGGCTCAAGCTACTCAATGGTTATTAAAATAAAAAATAAATTAAGTATCCAAGTAAAATAAAAAATAACGTGCATAATATGAAAGATTAGGTGGAAATTTGAGTGAGGCGTTTCATAGACCGAGCAATTTTAGAATAGTTTTATTTATTTGTTTTCAAAATGAATCGGGGTCAGTCGAAACATGTAAATAGTCAAAATAAACGTATATTTACTGGTTTTGAACATTTAATTTACACCTTTTGGCATTTGAAATTAGTATATTATTACGAGGTGTTAATTTGCTATTTATTTGCAACCAATAGCATTATTTGTCTTTTACTTAAATTATAATTATTATAAAGACGCATTATAATTAAAATTTAACAACAATATTCCTCAACATTTAATACTTTAAAAGATGTACGGTAATTCAGAAAATAAATCATTTGATATATAATAAAATTACACGCGTTAAATAAAAATAATGCGTTACAATATACGAATAACACAATCCTTCGTGTGTTGTTTGAATTAATCAGTTCCTAATTAAGTTTTTAAAAGTTAAAGACATTCTCTGATGCGTAAATTGTTTCATCAGTTAGATAATTTGATTAAAGGTAATAAAATTATCTTTTATTCAGTAAAAGTGCTCTATTGTTGTTTAAAGTTTCGTTTGTGTACACAATCCCATTCAATAATCTAGTGAATTTAATTTACAAGAATTGCTTTCACAGAATAATTTTGAAATGTTAAGAAATGCCGATTTTTATTTCTGATGCGCACATTATCACTACTAAACTTTCAGTATATAGATTTGAGCACGAGATTGTTTTGAAAATCATACTTAAAACGATAAGTGCAATATGATTTATAATGTTTGTAAATATATTAACTATATGCTTTTGTCAAAAAACATATAGGGTAGATTGGGTGAAGATGCCGTAGTTTTTGACTTAATTCTTTTAAAAATCGCCTGTTGTTTATATTTGTTATAAATTTATTTCTTGTTAAAGTTTAGACTCTTATGTATGATTTAAAAACTTATTTCATTTTGCAGATGTTATGGAAAACATCGAAAATTCTGTTTTTGTAAACATTTGCATTTCGGCATCTTACACATAGGTATGGTTAAGATGGCCAACTATCTAGGGGTAAGATGCCTTATAGAGTTTCAATGTAAACACTAATTTTTGTGAAGCAGATTAAAACATAATGGGACGAATAAACGTAACTTAAATATTTTAGACATACTAAAGTTATTAACTTACTTAATATTAGGAAATTACAAACATATGATTGTAACAAACATTGGCAATATAATAAAAGAACAAACTAATATTTATTTGTTATATAATTATTTATGTTATGTTAATATATTTGGTTGTGTAATATTTACTTAATATATTATGTTCTACTTAACATTTAAAAGAATTGTGGCTCTTAAGTATGCCTATTTTGAAACATTAAAACAAGTTTAACTACGGTAAAGCCACAGTATAAAGTACTTTAGAGTCAAGCTTTTTTCTTAATGTTTTTCATATGTCTCTTTGAAGTTTTTTTTTAGCAATATCTCAGGTCTGCCACAAACTGCACATTTGTTTAGGAACTTTATATAACCAATAGTTTCATTGAATGCACTTGATCCCATCACAATTTCCCGAGGTTTTATTGCACTTTGCTAGACACTCTGAACAATCATTCTCATTCACTTAAAAAAAATCCTCGTGTTCTGAATCTTGGGAGAGAAATTAATCATCATCCATATCATCGTCAGTTGTAGATTCTGTCTTTCTATCCTTTGACTAATTTTTAGAAAGGCTTAAGACACCTGGAAATTCGCAGTTGCTATTGTCACACCGATTAAGTTTGGCTTTTATAGGCCTTTAAAATGATTTTTATTTGAATATTAAAATGAGAAAATAAACTTTGGTGAAAACTACGTCATATTTAAAACGACACATTTAAAATGTCTAATTTAAAATAAATTTCTTATAGCGTCTTTATAAAATTGTTTACTTAGCAATTTTATACAAACTAACTTTAAATTGTTGGGTTGATCTTATTTAATCAATCACGAAAGTAGCAGTTAGCTGTCTCGACAGCAATTGATTCTGTCTTAAAATCCCTCAGCCAAAGGGAAATGAATTGAAACCTGATTACAGGAGGTCGTCACTAATCGTGTAATTACGATTTAATCTTCCATAATATTTTCAAAGCTGATGAAATTGGCGTGTTTTTAGAGTCTGTGGCGTCTGGACGGAGGTTGGGGTTAGCTCGTAGGGGGCAGAAAACCCTAGTTATCTAAAACTATATTATATACTACCAATATTTACATTTACTAAAATTATTTATAACTGCATTTAACATAAAATTTTTATCAATTATGAAAATTAATAATTATTAAACAATTATTTATGAGGCCAATAAAGTTTATTTACAAGGCAAAATACATATAGAAACTTTTCGAATTATGTTCATATTAGATTTTAATACTTATTTATATCATTTTAAACATTTAAAAAATTAATAATTTTAATCAATGATTTTTTTTAAATCCGTTGATTAAAATCACGATTTAATCACTGATTTAAATTATCTGATTAAAATTGTTGACAAGTTAGTTAATAGCTAAGAGTAGTTTAAACAATGAAGAAACAACCAGGCATTTGACCGCAACGGAAAATAGGTGGCATCTTACACCAAGGGGGAAAAACGACATATTACTCACAAAAATTTTCTTTGACTCACCCCAAAGTATTGGGTAAGACGCCGCTGTGAAAGAAACGTGAAGAAACGGGAAACGGCCACCATTTACGCTTTGTAGAAAGGCCAGGTGACAGTACCCTCTAAAAACTTCAAATTTATTTCTCTGGTGTTTAAACTAAGACTTATATAGTAGGGTGGGTCGAAAAAACCGAACTTTTTATAATCGAAATGTAATAGCGCGGAAAAGTTGCCTTTTGTAATACAGAATAAATTTCTAAAATATTACATCGATCGGTTAATATCTTTTACCGCCGCAAGGGTGCCAAAGTTTCAAAAAATCGCAAAAAACACGTTTTTTTATCATTTTTTTTTAAATTATCCAAACATAGCAATACAATTTTTAATAGAACACAATAGCTACATGAAGATATGAGAAATGTCCCGGTAAATGTTCATTATGATGAAATCATATCTTTATTTGCCGCAAAAATACCATATTTTTTGTAAAAATTACAAAAATTTCAATTTTTCATTTTTTTTCTAAATTTTTATAATTTCTACAATATGTCTAGAAATAAATAACTTTACTTTATATCTATTAATATATCATAATTTTTTATAACTATTTGTAATAGACTTGAAAATAAAGTTAATCATTCATTTTTCTTGACGATCGCTTCATCTACTGATGTTTTACTTCATAACAGCCAATTCATGCCACAAAAATTATATAAAATGAGCAAAATATTTTGGTATTTTATTAAATAAAATATAGAGATGTTTAACTGAAACGGGTTAAATAAACTTAAAATGAAGAAGAATTTAATGTAAATGAATTTTATAATATAACTTGCTTTCAGATGAAGCCATTATTTCTCGAGAGGCCAAAACTGATCAGATGTGATCCTCCCTCTGTTCTAGTAAACAAACTTTATCAGTGCTTCAATGAATAATTTCACGCGTCTTTCTAGTGATTGAGTGGGACAAGGAAAGTTATAATAGCTGGTATCTTTAATCGAACATTTTAAACTCACCAGCGTTTTTAGTCGATAAAGAAACCATAACAGGTGGTTCCGTTAGTTTTCAGTTTTGTCAGTAGACTAAAGCCATACAATTTTAAGCTTCAGTGTTGAAGTCTGCTATGATAAAGTGACGGATGGCACTATTCTAGTCCACAGAACTTCGTGCTTTTGCAATTTTCTTCATTGCTGGGGCCCTGATGTTCTCCTCTTCATATGCTATCATTCCAAAGAGGCTATTAGTATGATTTGCGAAATAGTCATTTAATGAAAATACAGGAACTATAATCTTTCGTAGATTATCTGTCAAGTAACGTAAGTTACTACCTATAGTGCACAGATTCTGAAAAACATGCGTGATTCATTTTAATTGTGAACCAACTGATGCAGTACATTTTCAGGATGTACTCAAAGAATATGACAAGTTAAGAAGAGGGTTTCTTTGCTCCAACGTAGAGTTTCAAAATTCGAATAGCAGTAATAATCCAACTTTCGTGAAATATTTGTCCAGGGACTCAGCAAAAAAGGTCAATTGTATACACGCGTGTTGAAAGAGCGTGCAATATTTCAGACATATACTTCTGGTCAGTTGACAAATCATCTTTATCAACAGCTAGGTGATCAGATTAAATTGGCTTAAATTTTGCAATTGGTAATAATTCGCAAATCGCAAGAGATCAACTAATTGGGCCACAATATGACAGAGAACCTGTTTTTTGTCATCAAGATTTTTGAAAAGATGTCTCAGTGGAAGCTCATTGAAGTGAGGTCAAGGAAGCCAATAAAGGTTTTTTTTTTTTTAAGTTGTTCCAACTAATCCTACTATAACACCACCTTTGCATCCTGTTTTGAAGACAGTTCCGCGAAATTCAACTGCAATTATTATTCCAGTCGGGATTTTATTTTTCTTCAAAAAATCTATAATGTCATTGCATATAGAAGTCGCCTTGCCAGACGATGGGGGTCAAATGACGAAAATAATTCAGACCTGGTTCTAGTACAAAGAGATATGTTCCTCCTTGACTTCGCAAAGATGAAACTTTGCCATCTCTTTAACCTGGCAGATATTTCTATCTTTAGGGCCATGAAAGTATAGAGTAAAAGGAGTACATTACAAAAAAAACGAACAAAGTGAAACGTGGCCCTCTAGCAGCGAGAAATTAATTTTACGTGCAGGCAGCTGCAGGTGTTTCTATCATTGAGCAATTTTTTTTATAGAATTACAGTGATCATGGTTAACAATGTGCATGAAATTAACAACATAAAATGCCTTTCCCAGCCTATTAGCAATGTAAAAAATTTGAAAACATTACAAAAGTTATGAAAATTGAAAAAATGGAAAACTTTAATTTTTAACATTTTTTAGAAATTTTTTCCCTGTTGTGGTGGTAAAAGCAACGATGTCACAAAAATGAAATGTTAATGTTACATTACTAATATCTTGGCGTGGCTATTGCGTTCTATTAGAAATTGAATAAGTATGTTTGGATAATTTAAAAAAAAAAAAATTGCTAAAAGTATGTTTTTTGCAATTTTTTCGAAATTTGGACCCCTTGCGGCGGTAAAAGATACTAACGAATCGGTGTAATATTTTACATATTTTATATTTTTCACAAAAGGCAACTTTTCCGCGCTATTACGTTTCGATTATAAATATTTCGGTTTTTTCGACCCACCCTATTATATAGGAAAATAAAGAAGTCACGTAAAAGATTTTGGACACTTACCAGAAGTGTTAAGACGAAATAGCAATAAAAAAGTACCAATTAAAAAATTTAAAAAGGAACCCAAATGGAAATTAAAGTATCGCTAGGGAGCCCTCTTCCTTAAAACTGACCAGCGTTTCCCTACATCGCCTGCGCATATGAAAACTACGTGATACGGCATCTTGTATAACACGACATTTCACCTCAAGTTACCATATCTATATCAATGACATTCAAATCTCGCTTATAAAGATTTTATGCCACATCATAATTTAGATTTTCCTTCCCTAAATATTACATACAATTGTAAATGTAATAAGATTTATAATGTTTGGAAATATCGTAACTAAACGTTTGTCAAAAAATTCACTTATTCTGTTGTTTATTCCACAGGAAACACAACAATTTCCTCAAAAATTTCTGGAAATAGTTTACTTAACAATATTGATCTTGATAAAATCGCAGATTGTGCGAACGAAACATGTAGATCTCGTTATAAAATTGCATTTATAAGCCCTTAAATGTACATTTTCCCTTGCAGTATAACTTCAGTTCAACTATTATTAATTTAAATCAAATAGTAGATTCTGTTTGTACAAAAATTATGCAAATAAACAACATACATACATTTCTTTAAAATAAATATAAATGCACAGATTTCATTCAAACATATGTGGGGCATTCTCACAATCTTTTGACTTTTGGGAAAAAAATCTGACAAAATTAAACTTGCTAAAATAACATTTTAATCTGATAAACGATTGCTTTAATGATTCAAAATAAAGAAAAAATGGTCAGTAGTGAAATTTTTTTTGTTTAACTGAGGTTTAAGTTAAACTTACGAGTTTAATTTTCCTTATCATTTTACACCTATAACTTTTTATTTTCTTTTAATTTTTACTTATAATGAATTTACATAGTACCCACAGGATATTCAAGTAAGAAATGATAACAATGTAGTACTTTTAATGCAGAATTTTTGTATAACATTGTCTTAAAGGGCTGTTAAAGAAGGGACGGTAAGGTAAAGAAAGGGGATGGTATTGGAAAAAGGGACGAAATGGTAAAAAAAGGGACGGTAAGGCTGGAACGGTAAGGAAAATTACCACCTATTTTTAGTAAAATCATGTTAAGACTATGTGATAGCCACAATGTTCATTGATTTTTAGAAACAGTTGTTAACATTGGATTATTATTTTTATTTTTTTTTTTTTACCTCGAAAAGTGCAGGAATAAACCTTGGGGACGGTGAGACTACCAATAAAGCCACGATGCTTGAAATTGGTATTTAAATGCTGATTTAAATTCTACAGTAAATTTCCTGCCAACGAATTTTAGACATTGCTTCTTTAGCATACTTCTGCATGAGGAAAAACTTGAAAAAAATTCTGTGGCCGCATCTGAAATGATTTTCTGTATAATTTTAAAAGATGGATAGTAAGGAATTTAAAACCCAGGGACAGAGTTTAAAAAATAATAACAACCCTAAAAATGTGTGCAGGTTAATTTGTAGCTACATATTTATATAAAACAATAGTTCAAGTTTCAGAAAAAAATTACATCGAATTATTTTTATTGAAAAACTTTTATCCAGACAGCTCCAAACTTAAAAATCAGCATCAGGAACACGGGACGTTATAGGAGTTTTCAGGTGTTTGGACACCCCAACATCGTCCAAAACTTATTTATCTCGTTAATATTGTTGTGCAATCATGCAATGGGATGTTCCCCAGTATATGAAATTTAAAAAAAGACAAAAAAGTGTATTAAAATAAAAGTTATTATTCAGGGACATGAACGTCAAAAGCTTGTGAGAATGCCCCATGTTCCGTGCTTTATAATTGGCATTATTTCAACACTTTCATAAAGAATTCAAGCTTATTTGATGCGCATTTCTCTAATGATAAGTTATTTTTGCAAAAAATAGTCTAAATTCTTAAACGTATTGCAACATCAGATAAAGAACAGTGTCTCTTTTGTTACAATATCAATGTCTTTTAAAAATTGATATTTATGATTGAATAATTTTTTCCATTACTGTAAAATATTTTCCATTAAGAACAGTAATTGCATGCTACTTCTTTATTTATTGGGCAAACAGTATAGTTTTGTTCTTGTTAATCAACGTTCATTAAATATACATGCATCGGACTCACAAGTATTCTTCTAAGAAAATGAGCGCTGCTTTTAACATATTTTTCAAAAGTTTATAAAATAACTCTTTAAATATTGTATTTGTGGATTATAAAGTATGTACCTAAAGTCATAATTTTTCATTTAGGTTTTGATGTTTTGTAGCACTTAGAAAATTTCATTTCCAATCTTGTATAACATTTAAGTTTCAATGAAGATTTCTATTTAAGCTTATTTAAAATCACTATACAATTCTCGCTATAAATGGCTCCACATTAATTGAAAGCTTTGTTGCATAAAATTTTCAATCGTTCCTTTTAAAATTGAAATCGTTTATTGATGCCAATCATTTAAAATGCAGAAAACTTTGAAATATATTTAATATTTTGAATACAATATTCAATATTTAAAAAGATAATTGACATATTAATACATGGAAATTATTCCAGAGAGAAACATTTGCCTTGCATACAATATTTTAAATGAAAATCAAATTTCAAATTTCAAAGTAATTGCTTAAATATTCCATCTTGTGCTGTGTTTGTAGCCTTGCCAACATATAATAGTGAGAAATTTTCCGAGCTAGGTATCGTTCCAAGTGGTTTAGTCGATAGAACGTCAGTGCGCTATACTGATGGCACGGGTTCGAGTCCCGGCTTGGAATCTTTTTCACTATGTTGGCCTTTGCGCCTTTTAAGCAATTACTTTGAAATTTGATTTTCATTTGAAATAAGATAATTGACATTTGATTGCTAAAACATTTATGGATTTTATATCCATTATGTTAACAATTTTTATCGAGCAATAGATAAAACTCGACAATGATAGTCTTAGAAGCAACAAAACAACAGTAGAGAAAAGAAATTTCTATTGAGATTTAACAGCGTAATTAGTGTCATCAGCGTATGTGTATATTCAAAAAATTATTACAAATTCACTTATGCAGGTAGTTTTTAGGAATTAATTTCTGAACTAGTCATTAAACAAAATAGGGTCCATGTCGGACACTAGAGCAAGACCTGCTGGAGTTTTTTATGCTTTTGACTGCTAATCGCTTTCTAACTGTAGTTAAAGTGTTTGTTTTGTATCTAATATCCTATGAAATAAACATATCAGATTCTTAATTTAATTTACAAATTTCAGTTAAACAAAAAAGTTAAAAATTTCACCTTGATTAATAACAAGAATTTATAGAGAAATATAAATAAATGTATTATTATTACTTAAAGGGAGGTACAACACAATATAAAAACATTTAAAGCATATTATAGAGCTTTAAAATAAAAAAAAGTCTTCAACCAAACATACTGTATCGTCATAAGTGAGAGCTCACTTAGTGAGTTCTCACCTTAACTAATAATTAGAATTTATAGAAAAATACAAAAAATTGTATTATTATTACTTAAAGGGGCGTACAACACAATATTAACCCTTTGCACTCGAGTGCTCCGGAGCGGAGCCATTTAAAATTTGTCTTCAAAACTCGAGGGCTCCGCTACGGAGACAATGCAAATAATTTTGTTAGACCTGTCTAGAAAAGCCAAGATTACATATTGACAGTTGCTTCTAGAGGTATCACACTTTGGACGATTACAAAATCTAATAATTTTATCTTATATATATATATATATATATATATCATAACATTTGTATTCATAAACTAAAATCGCTTCGAGTTGCTGGTAATAAGAATGAAAAAAAACTTCGAGTGCAAAGAGTTAAAACATTTAAAATATATTAAAGACCTTTAAAATCAAAACCTTTTTAACCGAACTTACTCGGTCTTCATGAGAACTCACTTAGTGAGTTCTCACGGATGACCGTACGCACCTTTAAGTAATGATGATATAATTATTTGTATTTTTCTATTAATTTTAAAACATGTATAGTACTTTGTTACATTTTTGGTGACTATTTTTTGATCATTTAGAAATTAAAAATTGTCATCTTTTTAACTATATGAAGGCATAATATAGGAAAGTTAAGGGTTTTTTTTATATAAAATGCATCTTTTTTGTGCAGGTATATGCTCCGTGAACAAATGTTGACATCCGGTCACCTCTCTGAATTAACGATCCATGTCGTTGAACGCCAGGATAATGGACTCTACACATGTGTCGCTTCAAACGCTTTTGGGCAAGATGAGAAAAATAATCAGTTAACAGTACAAGGTATGTTATTTTATATCAATAGATAATTTGGCTTTTTGAAAGTATAGTGTAACAATAAATCTAATTTAAGTTTGCATCAAGTTGGATATCTTTTCTATGAGTCACTCATCTGATTTCATTTACCTCATTTGAGTAAGCAACATTATTCAACTTCTTTAAGTTTCAGCATTGTTTCAAATTTCCTTTAAACAACACTAAAACAAAGGCCAATATTTTTCATGCTTTCTTTTAACTTACAATTCTGTTCGTATTTAGCACTCTAATCTTGTTACTAATTTTCCACTCACTTTCTGTTGAAGTTTAGCTTTGAAATTTGAGATATATATGTATTCCTCAGGGAATACATGCACTGAACATTGTTTTTTTTTTTTTATTTATTCGATACCTAAGGGGAGCACAGGGGAGCAAATGTAAAAATGAAATATATCACTATATCTCATAAACTATTGGAAATAAAATTTTGAAATTTGACGTGCCTATAGTATAACTAAAATTAGTAAACACGTGTTTCGGAATTTTTCAAAACTCAACCTCCAAGGGGAAAGGGAAAAGTGGTTTTCCCCAATTGGCGTCCGTTTTCGAAAGACATCGCAAAAACTCTATTTAATGTTAAACTAACACTACTAAGATTAACACTACTTAAACTTAATGATTACTCAATTACAGTTTGATTTGCTATGGTGAAATCAGTATCAGCTTCAATAATGAGTATTTGATGAAAAGTACTAATAGCAGAATTACCCCAATAGTACCGAATTTTGGCCAACTTGGCGACAAAAGTAAGATGCCATATATAATGCCAATTTGGCGATAACTGGATGATTTGATGAAATTTTCATTTAAATCAATTAATCTGTAGTTCTACATTTTGTGAATTTTACTGAAAGCATGTTCTTTTTTTTTTTTTTTTTTTTAATTACATTTATAATTATTTTCGAATACATTTTAATTGTGAAAAAAAGAGGAAAGAATTCAAAATAAATATAAATGTTATAAATGTTATGTACCATGTTGTGGTATAAATGTTTGTAAATAAATAGAAATCTTATTCAAAGCATCATAAAAGCAGAAAAAATTAAAGTACAAGAGTTGGATAACATAACTTCCGGAAGGAAGCAACACAAATACATATGAAAAAAGCAATATCCATATTAACATTCTTGCTTTGCCAATTATAGAAATGTCTTTTACTTTCGCTAAATTAAAAAATTGATTTTCTTTCGTTTGTAAATATGATTTATATAAATATTAAATTTGACCTTTTCCTCTATGATGGTGCGTAATTAACTGTTTACAATTTTCAAGATCCTCTATTATCAAAAAAGCAGTATAATAGATTTTGCTTCAATGTATTGGTGTCTTAGAAAAATAACAAACTAAAGGGTTGACTTAGACACTTACTAATCGGATAATGATTGCGAAGTATGCAAGGATAGACAAAAAATTTTGAAAAATGAAACCTCAAATTGTAGATGCAATCATCTGTCGCATGCGGAAATATCATACAGTCAATTCGGCTCACTATCCAGAATTCATCATTTTTTCCGTGACCTTGAATGCACCATTTATTGTTGACTGCATTTAACACGGAATTGAATGCGCAGCGTTAAAGAGAAACGTTTACCTTAGTGGGACACATAATTAAGTCAAAACACATAGAAAACTTTCGGGCGGTATTGTTCTACGACAATGCTCACCCGCATACGTCCAATTCAGCTTAAAATCTTCTTCAAAAATGCACCTGAGATATTGTCAGTCGCGCTCGATAGTTTATCATATAGATTTTTCATCTTGTCAATTTGCAGTGTTTGGTTAACTGGTAAAAGCTTTGAGCAAGCAACACTTCCACCCAGACGATTACATGAAAAAGATGATTTGAAAATGGTTCTCAAAACAGCCCTTGAATTTTTTTAGAGAATACTACCACCCGCTTGGTATCTCCGGAGGTTATTCCACGTATGTAAAGAATCTGATATAGAGGTTGGACATACTTAAAAAATAAGTGTTTGGAGGTCAATTATAAAGTATATACTATGACAAACGTAACATAATTTTTTATAACTACTATTTAGGCCATGGGATTTCAATTTATAAAAAACAAAATAGTTAACATTTTTGGCAACAAGGGAAAATGTGGCGTTGCAAGATGATTTTAGTCAATAAAATAAACTTACAAAGTAAACAAAGGGACATTTAACGTGACTGACTAAAAGTTAATGTTTTTTTAACGAAAAGAATTAGGGATGTTGCAGTTAAAATTCGCTTCAAATTCAAGCAGTTGAGGGAATTTTGATAATGTAATTTTTCTCAAATTTAGTTAACATCATACTTGCCAATAAATAAGAATAATTACTACTTTGAGCCATTAGTCTTTGTTGCTTCAAATCAGTTGTGTTTGAGCTTTGGTGTATATCAGCATTTTAAAACTACGTGTTCGTAATTTCTGAATTGTAAAGCAACAAACGAATTCCAAAGGTTTAAACATTTTATTAAATGTAAAAATAAAATGTAACTACTAAAAGACATGACAATATTAAAATGTTCATTAAATGTGAGTCAATCACGTATGAAGTTCATTTTTCAGTTTTTAAGCTTATCATGCCTAATATCAGACTTCAGCGCTAATTTTGCACCTACTGCTGAAAATGTGAACTATTTTCTTTACATATCGAGTTCTCGTAATCTAAATAGTATATACGTGAAAGATATTGCTTTTGCTGCAATACATTATTCTTTAAGGAGTTCTCGATAGATATACTTAAACTATTACTAAAGTTCTAAACATGCATAAATTTCACTTCGTACTTCCTGGAAAAAAAAGAGATGAACTATTTATTTCTTATTTCTCTTTCATCACTTGGTTTCTGTTTTTATTTCTTTATTATTTTTTTTTTAATTTCCTATTCTAGCATGTTTAATAATAACTTCCTGTAAAAAGTATTTTTTCATAATGTTAAAAAATAACTATTTTAATTTCCGTATGTTCATTTAGGTTGTAGGAAGCATTTTAGAAAAAAAGGTTCCTCTTAAAAAATATATTTTGCAAATATTTGATAAGCTAAAAAAGACTTCAATTAACTTTTAATTATCTCCTTTTCTTAATTTTTTTATTATAATACATCCCACTGTTTCCTATTCTTAAATTTTCAGCTTGGCTATATTTAAAATGTTAATTGTGAAAAGCATAAAAAATGGTTCTTAATAATGTCTTTTTTGTGCATTACTCGTACATTTATATAAAAAGACGTTTTAAAATAAGAAATTTTTTTTACAGATATTAATGGCATATTAATGTCAGAAAATGGAAGGAAAATCTTGATATTAATATCCTTTTAAAAATATATTTCTTTTATATACACCTCCAGATTTTATACGTTTCTAAACATTTTTTTTCAACTTCGCTGTCTTTAAACGTAAATAGTCTAAATAAGATTAATGAAATGGAAATGTATATATAGAGAAGAAATTCAAGTATTATGAAATACCATTTATATTTGTATATTTAAGTCAACATAAAAAAAATTACATTAACTATTAGTAAAGAACAAACTTTGACTATATCTGAAGACATTTTTAATGCGTATAAAGTAAAGGGAAAATGCATATCAATATTTAGCTTTAAAAAAATTACATTTTTCGGATAATGTTAACCAGTCAGTTAATATGAATAGTGTTATAAGGAATATTAAAATTGCAAGAAAAACCACGATTTACAAGAATAGCTAAAATTATTTAATAAGTAAACTTTAGTACATTATCTATAGATCATCAGATTCTTTATTTTTTTTTTTACAAAAACAGAGATGTCGTCTATTGTTTTGGCCCCACCACAGTCCACATGAGCCTACATCAAGCATTATACCAGGCTTCCCCTCTTCCATCCTCTAAACATTTTAAAACAAAACATTGCAAAACAAGCCGACTGCATCTTCCTCATCTGGTGTACAACATTGTAAAAAGGCCATATCAAATTATACGTTGGAGTGAAATAGTTGTATGTCTTCACTAGACTCGTCTTGTAACAGTTGTCTAGCCGATATTCCATATTACTCGACACACCACCTTTAAAAAATTGCCTCATCACTCGTCAACAAGTTAGAATAGAGGAAAACTAACTAACACAGCGATAAATATAGGGTAAAGTACCCATATTTCGTCACCTCTCCTAATTTCGTCCCTCTTAATTTCTCCACTTCTGCGAAAGTGGCGCGATTTATGACGCAAGGCACAGGGGACGGGAGGTAAAAGGGGTCAGTGTTGAAAGTTTCGTTCGCCAAGACGCATACATAAGTTAAAGACAGCGAATTTCCTATTTTTAGAAGACCCAAGTTTTTATTACGTCGTTTGTAGAACGTCATTTACTGTACTGTAAGTATTTATTTCTTATTCATTGCATGGATTTTACGTTCATAAGATGCTGACAGTAGCATACAGTGAGTTTTAGGACGCTCAGTTCATCTTACGAGAAGTGAAGCTCCGTCATATTGGGAAGTAGCGTGGTCCCAATTTCGTCCCCCTTGCAGTTCTTATTTCCGTCCCGGGGACAAAATTAGGAATGCTTTTTCATGACATTTTTATTCAAATTTTTCCTCATGTTTGGATGGCTAATGATTCGTTATGTTATTCTTCCACTGATAATTAGTACATTTCTTTGTGCCTTACTTTAATGTAAATTAAATTAACTAGTCATTTAGAAATAAATTTTGATTTAGTTAAGCCTCGGCGTATTGGATTTTTTGGGGGACGAAATTGGGACCATTTTTTTTTTCTTTTGTATATTTCAGATACTTTTGAAAAAGCATTTTTTCGCATTATTAAAATTTTTTGTACGACATTTGGCTATGTTTCTATGTTCGTGGGTAGTTAGTCTATGTAAAATCCAAATTTGGTAGATTTTCACTGAAAATTACAACTTCCAAGGGCCTAAAAGTGACCGGGGGACGATAATAGTGCACGTTACCCTAAATGTTCAACTTTATACTGAACTTGGTTCAAATCACTGACAATGGGAATTTATAATTAATACGAATTTTATAAAATTTACAAGCAAAAAATTCCAAAAATAGAGAATAAGATTATACTTCACCGCATCGCTCTAAAACAGGTATCCAAACATAACTGAGCACAGTACCTCATGGGAGTACTAGGAAGTCATTTTACAGTTTTACGCTAGACTGTAGCACAATATGCGTCAGATATTGAAGTATTCATATCGTCCGACCATTGTATATAACTCGAATTTCCTCTCTATAAACTGCTTAACCCTTAACCGGAAACGTACCGTCTGTGAGATGGTTGCGTCTGCATATCTACCCATTACACAAAAATGAACGCGTCTTCAATCTCATCACGCAATCTAGTACCCACGCTATTAGTCCTCTACCTCCCCACCCCTTTGCAACACCTGCCCATTTCTAGTTATTGAAAAGAAAAATTATTTTATTTTCAACGCAGTCTGTCAGACGGCGTGTTTCCGTTTATGTAATTTTTTGGTTTGGGATATTGAAATGGCGGGTCCGTCAAAGCGGGTACGCTATGGTGATAAAGACTTTGAAGAAGCTATTTTGCGATGCTTTGGTGAAGTAGGAAGTGAAAAATGCTATGTTGACTGAAAATTGTCAGAAAATGCTTTAAAATGCAGAGATTTAGAACATGCTGCAATATTTACAATTAAATGTTATGTTAATTTTACTGCTTAATATTTTTTTCTTATTTATATTGTTCCGAAATATGTGAAAATATTTGCATTTATTTAATTATTATATCGAAAATGTAAAATTTTGAAAAATAATGTGTAATTTTAAATATTTTCTGTCTCCAAAACTTATTTTTACGCTGTTATATTGAAAAATTGGTCCTGTTAATGCATTACTATTAAAGATTAAATCTTTAAGTTCGCTATTTAGTAAATTACTAAGAGTTATTTTCTTTTTTTAAATTTTATAACAGTTTTTAAAATTTAGCAGTCTCACAGACAGCCCTGTTTGTGCTTCCGCTATATGTTTCTGTTTGTGTACGGGATTTTCACGTTTCCAGTTAAGGGTTAATAATATCCTCCCTATGCTGTGCTTTTACAACTATTTATTGCTTAATAATGTCCTTGTTATTGTTTTTCTTTTACAATTATATCTTGCTTAATAATGTTCTTCTTATGCGTTACTTTTACAATTATGCAATGGCTCCATATTTATCTTTACAAAGTTGACCCTCCATAGGTTGGTTTATTTTGACGGCCGATTACCTACACTAGGGATATATGCCCGAGGGGGGAGTGCCCTTCGTGGGGGTCTTTCTAAGGGAACGTAACCCGTATTTACGCATGGAAATCCATGGCTCTAAGAAAACCACGAAATCTCCGAACTATTAGGCCGACGGGCGCGATTGGTTTTGAGCCAAGCACCTCCCGTCTACCAGCTTCGAGAGCAAATCCTCTCGGCCACAAATCTTGTTTTTAAATATTGTGGTATTCGTTAAATAGGAGTTCAACAGCATAAAAATGTAAAAGTCAGATAGATTGCACGTTTGATAATAGATGGCAGCACTAAATTTTTTTATTTAAACAGAGAAATTTTTTACAATATTTTCCCCACATTATTTATTGTTTAATGGTTCTAATTTAAGTATGAAATTAATTATATTTTTAAACAATTTTTTTAAAAATGTTTTTTTAAAAAGTTAATATTGTTTTATATGAAACAAACAGACAGATTGAAGTATTAGATTACGGGCGCGATCCGAACCCAGCACTTCCCGTCTACCAGCCTCTCAGCCACTGATGGGGCTGACCCTCCATAGTTCTTTGCAGGAAATTAAGTGCAAGAGATGGTACAGCATCATGCTTATCGTTGTCGCTGATAACCCCAACTTTCTGGAGATCACACGAAAGAACTTCATTCGACATCGTTGATGGAACACGTGTGAACACGTTTCTTATCCTCTCGACTAGCACCTATTTTTTGCAGAACAATACCGGTCTCCTTACATTTATTGTGCCATTTCCGTATTGAGGGTCTGGATGTTGGGACATCAGTATTTTCTTCGGAAATTCATTTCGACTGGTGTATCAGACTTTGTGTGTATGAAACGTGTCACACACTGTGCCTTTTTTGCGTGTAAGAAACAACCTTTTAGTACAAATAAAACTTTGTGAGTCGTTGTTACATACACACAAAACTAACTTCGCTATCTTATTTCCATTCGGATTTATAGAAGGTCAAAGTTGTAAAGAAAAATTTGGAACACCCTATATATTATTTAAAACGCAAAGCAAAAAAAAAAAAAAAAAATCAAAATAAGTTAATGAAATATTTATAACATTAAATACAAGCAAAAAACTAAAGTTTATATTTTTAACACATAATTTGTATTTTTAAAACGCTTTAAACATTTTTAAAACAATGAATAAATCTACATAAAAATAGTCCTTAATAAAGACTTTCTTTTACTATTTCTTGTAAATATATATATTGTTTGAGACATGCATATTTTTTTAAGTAATTCATTAAATATTAAAAGTATGAAATGAAAAAAAAATTCTAATATTTATATATAATTGTAAATAATTACTTTAAACATTTTAAAACCTTACATTTACATTTTTGGCTCACATATGCATTTTTCTACCTAAATTTTAATAAATTGTTTTCAACTTCTTTATCTAAAAAATGCTAATCGTTTAAAGAAAAAGAGAAATATATAAAAGGCTTTTCTGTGTTACCTTTAGAACGATATATTCACTAAAGCAGGCAAAAAAAAATTGAACTAATTAATGAAGTATTAATGGCATGAAATACAAATGAAATCCTGATATTTATATCTATTTTTAAACACTTACTTTTAAGTTATTTAAAACATTACATTCACATTTTTTTAACTCAAATATATCTTCCTGAGCTTAAAATTTAATGCATATGTTCTTAATATATAATCCTTCTCAATTTATTTTTTTTACTCCACTAGCTCCCTTAACAGCTTATTTTGAGTAAACAAGTAAATAATTGAGGAATGTGAAGTTTAAAGTAACTTTTCGAATATCTATTTTACCCTAATTTAGGAACAAAGCGCTATTTAAAAGGAATCAATTTCTTTTTATTTATCTTTTTAGCTTATAAATTACTTTTAAATTATCTAATGTTAAATTCTTTATATCGCTAAAAAGAAAACACATAACAGTTGCTTTTAACTAAGCATACTTATCCACTTTAAGTATGCATTAAAAGCTGGAACTTTTCCAGCAAATGTTGTTTGTTTGAGATAAATTGCACTTTAATTAAGGGTACTGGTTTAATCATTTATTAAGCTGTTATTAAATTCTGTGTTGACTTTCTACGTGTTAATATTTATTCTTTATTAATTTAGAACGCCCAGATCCGCCAACAAATATGGAAGCTGTACATACGGGAGGAAGAAAAGTTGTTCTACGTTGGAGTAAACCTTTTACTGGAAATAGTCCTATAATTAAATACATTTTGCAATATGTTGAAGGAAAAGGTATGATATCCTTGTAGTTCTAGCATCCGTTATAAAATATTTTGTGCTGTAAAATATAAAATAAATTTAGTTCTCATTATGTTAAAATAATTACATTCTAGAATCTTTTATACGTATCCCAAAGAACAGCGCACAATGTATTACAGTAAAACCTCCCTAAAGCGACCACATTCCATTCCAATAAAAATTGTCGCTCCGAGAGGTGGTCTATTATTAGAGGTTATGTTTAAATCTAGATTTTAGTTACTGAAAAAAGGTAACAATTAACGTTATTAAAATTTATTTTTCCACTCGGAAAAAATATCAAAATTTAAGTATCAAAACAAAAGTTAATTACATAAGTTAATTAGTGCAAAGTTTAAAAAATGAATACATTGACGTTTTGTTTGATTTTACGGTATTATCTTCTATAACTTTTATTTCCAAGTCCTTTCGAAGTTCAGTAAAAAAATGCAATTTTTTTTTTTTTTTTTTTTTTGGACAGAAACGAATTATGAAGATTTCATTAATTTATCTATTTCTTTGAGAGTTTTCTGACAGAATAGGGCAGGGGAATTTATTCTTCATTTTATTCTTAATTCTTAATTTTAATGTTCAATGAAATATTATTGTTAATAATGTAAATTATTTTCAATTTCCCTATATGTAAATAATAAAATATAAAAAGAATCATATTATTTGCATTATAAAAGATAATGTTAGAAATGTTTAAAAGTATACTCTAACAATTTATCTAAACTGCACAACTTTAGCAGATACCCGATAAAAAGATTATATCAGCTTTGTAAAAAAAATATCTGAAAGAATGTTCAGCATAAACTTTTGTGAAAGATTTGTAGTTTAATGGACTTTTTTATGCTTAAACATATGCAGATGATTTGCAAGACTACAAGCTTTTGTAATGGTAATAACAAAAGAATTTATTCTTTTGTCTGAGGCAATCAATCTTTCAACACTAATTGTCCTTAAAGCTCTTTCTTTTCTTTTTAACGAATTTTTTGACGTTATTCCAAAATCGCTACAAAAGAATTCATGGAGATTTCCTGATATATCCAATAATTTGGATGCACTTTATTCAAAAGTCAATTGCGTTTAATTTAAGTTAGAACATATCACTGCAAGGAAATATTTTGACATAATAATTAATGAACATGACGATTATCATTTTCATATAAATGTGCTGTAAAATTCGTATAAATTTGCAAATTCTGGCACTATATAATGTTTATCTAAAATACATTTTAAAAAGTATTTGAGGTATTGTAATCATAACATAGATTTAAACATATCTAATTTTCTATACTATGAATATCAATTCATTGCACTGAAGAAAATGAATTTTTGGTTACAAAAATTATGACACCCTAAATTACAAATTATGTTAAAAAAAATGTGTACATTTTACTCAAGAATTACTTCTTTATATTCAAAAGCGATTTCGAATTTGAATTGATTTATAAAATATTGACGTGTAAAACTTCCACTGAAGTCAATTACAAAACATTTTGATTTCTCATATAAGAGTATTTTATTTATCCTATTAATTATATTAATGAATATAGTATTTAAAAATATATTATGCATTATTAAATATAGTGTGCAAAATATTAACTTATATCATAAGGAAATTATTAAATTACCTAATGCAAAAACGATTGTTTATTTTTTATTAAAATAGTGCAGAAAGTTTAAAATAAAATCTTTTATCAATTTAAGTACACTTAAATAACTTTGTCAGATAAATTATTTTTATGTGCAAAATTAACTTTGGCAGATACAAAATAAAAAAGTGTAATGTTGGTATAATTAAACGTATCTAAAACGCAGATCTGGATTAAAGTTTATGAAAATTTACATTTTAGTGAAATATTTTCTGCTTAAACAAATGATAGTTCGCAATATTTCAATCTGTTGAAATGATAAATAACAAATTGTTTTATTATTTTCTTCGCGACAATTAATTTTTCAACACTAATTGTGCTAAAAGTTATTTATTTTTCCTTTAGTGAATTTTTTATGTTATTCCAAAATCGAAAAAGTAATTAATGAAAATTTCCTGGCATTTTGAGTAACTTGCATCTATTTTATTTAAAAGTCAGGTGCTAGAACACTAACAAGGGAACCACTTTTGGTGTTGCTCGCACCTAGTATCGAGACCTGGTGCATTTTGTAACACTATATATAAAAGTTAGAGAACCGATAAAATTTCTCTGTTAAAATCATATTTTGTATACTTTTTATACTTTTAATTTTTTATTATTACATTTTTACTTGTTTATTTCACGCCAAAAGTGAGTTAAGTCGCCAAATATGGCACTACAATTTTTCCGCCCACTTTATCCAAAGAGTAAATATACAATAGGGTGGGCCGAAAAAAACTTTTTTTTTTTATTTTCGATGATGGGTAGTGCGGAAAAGTGGCCACTAGTGGCACCAAGTTCACACAAAAAAATTGAGATTTTTCGGACAATTCCTATATTTGCCGCTTTTGGCTTGAAGTTTTGCTAAAAGGCTGATTTTTGAACTTTTTTAGCAAAAAATTTAAAAATGTTAAATTAAACTTATTTTAATCGTATTTATTTGAAAAGGCATATTTAATGTTCCAAATGTATAAATAAGCTCTGATAATGTATTATTTAATTGCTATGTGTATTTTAAATTAGACGATTTTTATAGCCTTTTCGCGTTTAAGTGAGCAAAAGTTGCATGTATTGTTTGAATCTTTCAACGGTTTCTCTCTTTGGTCTTGTTTATGTCCCTTGGTCTTCCTTATTTTTTTCGATGCTTTAAGGGTCATATATTTGGGTGACGGACAGCAGAATCCCTCAGAAACAAATCTGGAAGGAGAGAATGGGTGAGGCGAGAACTTAAGCGAAAGCAGTGACTCATCGCGATGTTGGGGGAGTGAAGCAGGAAATACAAGAGGGGATAAAGTGCGATAAGGGATGCTTATTATTTTCAGTGCTCAGTTTCCCTGAGACATGGCAGACGCTGTGTTAGACAGGAATATGCATTTAGGAGTGTTTGGCTTTGAAGGGCCTGGTTTAAATTCAGATTCAGTCGAACTGCTTGCTTGAAAGCTCCCACTACTTGAATCTTCCAACAATATAACTGTCTTCCATCGGGATCTAACTCCACTCGTTGAAGGCTTTGTCGCAGAACCACTATTCCTCGTTGAAATTGTATCCCTTTTCATTTTCCGCGATATTTTCTTTGCAAGAGTTTTGCTAGTTTTTAAATCAATATTTCCAATAAACATTTTTCGAACAGTTCTTTGATCTTTCAAGAAGTTCACCTCCCGATGTGGAACTTTACGTCTGATGTCGCAGCTACAATTGTTCAAGCCTTACTTACAAGCTGCAATGTCAAAGAGAGAGGTTCCGCATTTTGTACGAAATCTTCGCTGATAGCCTTGCCTTTAACGCCCGTATGATTACAAGATTTCTCCAATGATCTACACTCATTGTAATAGTTTTTAATCTTTCCGTTAATTGTTCGTTGGGAAACCACTGGTATGGAAGATTTTATCCAGATTTCGGAAACTTTTTCACCTACCATTTTAATAATATCATCCACTGGTTGAAGATAAATATCTAGACTTATTTCTATCCAAAAAGCAATGTATTGCACGAGAAAAAGGTTTTACTTTTACACTGAACAAATGTCACAGGGAAACCGATCACTGAAAATAATAAGCATCCCTTATTGCACTTTCTCCCATCTTGTATTTCTTGCTTCTCTCCCCCAACATCGCGATGAGTCACTGCGTTCGCTTTAAGTTTTTGCCTCAGCCCCTTCTCTCCTTCCAGATTTGTTTCTGGGGGATTCTGCTGTCCGTCACGCAAATATATTACCCTTAAAGCATCGAAAAAAATAATGAAGACCAAGGGACATAAACAGGACGAAAGAGAGAAACCGTTGAAAGATTCAAACAATACATGCAACTTTTGCTCACTTAAAAGCGAAAAGGCTATAAAAATCGTCTAATTTAGAATACACATAGCAATTAAATAATACATTATCAGAGCTTATTTATACATTTGGAGCATTAAATATGCCTTTTCAAGTAAATACGATTAAAATAAGTTTAATTTAACATTTTTAAAATTTTCGCTAAAAAAGTTGAAAAATCAGCATTTTAGCAAAACTTCAAGCCAAAAGTGGCAAATATAGGAATTGTCCTAAAAATCTCAATTTTTTTGTGTGAACTTGGTGCCACTAGTGGCCACTTTTCCGCTCTACCCATCATCGAAAATAAAAAAAAAGTTTTTTTCGGCCCACCCTAATATACAATACACATTACTAGTATATCAGATTGCGATTTTTTTTTTAAGAATTGATAGCTTAAGAAACAAATATTAGGTTTTTATTTCTTTTCCTATGCAGACGATAAATATATAAGTAATAAATATAATTTTATAAAAGCTTCGAAGATCACTGAAAACTATTTTTTAGTCAAAACAGAAAATAAGCAAGCTATTTTCTTTTGAAATCGACTGGAATAAAGTTTCGAATGTTTAAAATGAAATGTTGCTGTATTAAATGGTCCTTTGGTAAAAGCAATCATAAAGTAAATTAATATTTTTACCCAATTTAGAAGAATTACTGTGGCTAAATAATGTCGGACATTGCAATTTCTAGCTATTACAAATTCAGCTATGACATTTGGCTAGGGTTGCCGGAAAGTATTACTTTTGAAAATAAACGCCAACTGTTTCCCCGCCAAAAATATGAATATAATGTTGCAATTTTTCAAAATCAAATTCGTGGGTTTTGGAAGGAATTTTCGAACTTTTTTCAATATTTTATACTTATTATTATCTATTTTTTATTTTTTAATTCTTTTCTTTAAAAAAATACAATGTTAATAGTCCGATAAATGGTCTCGAAAATTGCATTTTCAGAAAGTTATGCTGCTGTAAAATCAAGAAATATTATTTTAATAGAAAAATTTTATCGATTCTCAAACTTCATAATATAGGGGTTTAAAATGCACCAGGTTTCAAAGCTAGGTGCGAGCAACACCTAAAGTGGTCCCCTTGTAAGATAAAACATATTACTGCAAAGAAGAAAAACAAATGTATCCAAATTAAGTGATAAAAATGTATACGTATGTTTTTTAATAATAAATATTATATAAAATAACATAATAAAAGTTACAGCTATTAAAATATCTATAGTGATTGTAAGAAATTAAAAAATACGTTTCACTTTTCATGTTCTTTGTATTAAAGAAGAGAAAACTTTTAATTATGGAAGTATTTTCAATAACAAAAACCAGAATATAGCATCAATTTGAAAAATCTTTGTTTAAAAAAGTCCTAGAAACTGCAACTATGACAATTTTTGTAATAATACTGCACTGTTAAAAATAAAGGTTTAACTTTCCTCCAGAAAACTGGATTAAGGAGGAGGTTTCACCATGTTTTTCGTTCAAGTAAAAATGTCTGGAAAAGATAATTACATGTCGGATGCACTATATCCGAAATTATGGTTCAACATTTGTTATCGTTGAGTGGCAACAATAGATAAACTTTAATGGCGTCTTCCTCGCGTCTTCCGCTCTGCCGATGCCGAATCAAAACTTGGATATCTCAAGCAGAAACGTGGATACTGGTATCCAGGTTTAGTTTTTCGCCATGTCAATCCATGAAATACTCGAAGTAAGTGCACTAGTGATTGTTTATTTTACTGTTATACACATAATAATGTTTTACTGTAACTCTCGTAAACAAAATTTCGTATCAACGTATTTCTTTTACCGGCAAATGCTGAATATTTTGCTTAAGCCTAAAGTATTTCCGATCTGCATTATATCCGAAGCGAAATCCGTTTGAATTATTGTTTTAATGTGTGGTATAAATTCTATTTTGTGAGTGAAATAGTGCATTCCTTGAATGAATAGAGTGTCTTAACTCAATTTTATAAACATTTGATCATGAATAATAACATTCTCTCATAAAAATTCAAATTCATAAAACGAAGAGTATCGCCTTTTCTAAACATGCAACTTATTACTTTTAAAAACTTATAATATATATCTCTATCAGTATCTTAAACATTAGTTACCATGTTTAAAGTAATTTATACTAACAAAATAATAAAAAAAAGAGATTTATATGAATTTTAAGCATTGTTTTGAAAAAGTTACATGTATCCAGATTTTTTTTTTTTCTATTATTGTCTTTATATTTGATGTAACATCATTTACATTCATGATAATTTTGTTTTGTGAGGGAATTACTGCATTCCTTGAATGAATAGAGTGCCTTAATTCAATTTTATAAACATTTGACGATGAATAATAACATTCTCTCTCATAAAAATTCAAATTCATAAAACGAAGAGTATCGCTTTTTCTAAAAATGCAACTTATTGCTTTTAAAAACTTATAATATATATCTCTATCAGTATCTTAAACATTAGTTACCATGTTTAAAGTAATTTATACAAACAAAATAATAAAAAAAAGAGATTTATATGAATTTTAAGCATTGTTTTGAAAAAGTTACATGTATTCAGATTTTTTTTTTCTATTATTGTCTTTATATTTGATGTAACATCATTTACATTCATGATAATTTTGTTTTCTGAGGGAATTACTGCATTCCCTGAATGAATAGAGTGCCATAATTCAATTTTATAAACATTTGACGATGAATAACAACATTCGCTCATAAAAATTCAAATTCATAAAACGAAGAGTATCGCCTTTTCTAAAAATGCAACTTATTACTTTTAAAAACTTATAATATATATCTCTATCAGTATCTTAAACATTACTTACCATGTTTAAAGTAATTTATGCAAACAAAATAATAAAAAAAAGATTTATATGAATTTTAAGCATTGTTTTGAAAAAGTTACATGTATCCAGATTTTTTTTTTCTATTATTGTCTTTATATTTGATGTAACATCATTTACATTCATGATGATTTTTTTTTCTGAGGGAATTACTGCATTCCTTGAATGAATAGAGTGCCATAATTCAATTTTATAAACATTTGACGATAAATAACAACATTCGCTCATAAAAATTCAAATTCATAAAACGAAGAGTATCGCCTTTTCTAAAAATGCAACTTATTACTTTTAAAAACTTATAATATATATCTCTATCAGTATCTTAAACATTAGTTACCATGTTTAAAGTAATTTATACAAACAAAATAATAAAAAAAAGAGATTTATATGAATTTTAAGTATTGTTTTGAAAAAGTTACATGTATCCAGATTTTTTTTTTTCTATTATTGTCTTTATATTTGATGTAACATCATTTACATTCATGATAATTTTGTTTTGTGAGGGAATTACTGCATTCCTTGAATGAATAGAGTGCCTTAATTCAATTTTATAAACATTTGACGATGAATAATAACATTCTCTCTCATAAAAATTCAAATTCATAAAACGAAGAGTATCGCTTTTTCTAAAAATGCAACTTATTGCTTTTAAAAACTTATAATATATATCTCTATCAGTATCTTAAACATTAGTTACCATGTTTAAAGTAATTTATACAAACAAAATAATAAAAAAAAGAGATTTATATGAATTTTAAGCATTGTTTTGAAAAAGTTGATTGTATCCAGATTTTTTTTTCTTTCTATTATTGTCTTTATATTTGATGTAACATCATTTACATTCATGATAATTTTGTTTTCTGAGGGAATTACTGCATTCCTTGAATGAATAGAGTACCATAATTCAATTTTATAAACATTTGACTATGAATAACAACATTCGCTCATAAAAATTCAAATTCATAAAACGAAGAGTATCGCCTTTTCTAAAAATGCAACTTATTACTTTTAAAAACTTATAATATATATCTCTATCAGTATCTTAAACATTAGTTACCATGTTTAAAGTAATTTATACAAACAAAATAATAAAAAAAAGAGATTTATATGAAGTTTAAGCATTGTTTTGAAAAAGTTACATGTATCCAGATTTTTTTTTTCTATTATTGTCTTTATATTTGATGTAACATCATTTACATTCATGATGATTTTTTTTTCTGAGGGAATTACTGCATTCCTTGAATGAATAGAGTGCCATAATTCAATTTTATAAACATTTGACGATGAATAACAACATTCGCTCATAAAAATTCAAATTCATAAAACGAAGAGTATCGCCTTTTCTAAAAATGCAACTTATTACTTTTAAAAACTTATAATATATATCTCTATCAGTATCTTAAACATTAGTTACCATGTTTAAAGTAATTTATACAAACAAAATAATAAAAAAAAGAGATTTATATGAATTTTAAGCATTGTTTTGAAAAAGTTACATGTATCCAGATTTTTTTTTTCTATTATTGTCTTTATATTTGATGTAACATCATTTACATTCATGATAATTTTGTTTTGTGAGGGAATTACTGCATTCCTTGAATGAATAGAGTGCCTTAATTCAATTTTATAAACATTTGACGATGAATAATAACATTCTCTCTCATAAAAATTCAAATTCATAAAACGAAGAGTATCGCTTTTTCTAAAAATGCAACTTATTGCTTTTAAAAACTTATAATATATATCTCTATCAGTATCTTAAACATTAGTTACCATGTTTAAAGTAATTTATACAAACAAAATAATAAAAAAAAGAGATTTATATGAATTTTAAGCATTGTTTTGAAAAAGTTGCATGTATCCAGATTTTTTTTTCTTTCTATTATTGTCTTTATATTTGATGTAACATCATTTACATTCATGATAATTTTGTTTTCTGAGGGAATTACTGCATTCCTTGAATGAATAGAGTGCCATAATTCAATTTTATAAACATTTGACGATGAATAACAACATTCGCTCATAAAAATTCAAATTCATAAAACGAAGAGTATCGCCTTTTCTAAAAATGCAACTTATTACTTTTAAAAACTTATAATATATATCTCTATCAGTATCTTAAACATTAGTTACCATGTTTAAAGTAATTTATACAAACAAAATAATAAAAAAAAGAGATTTATATGAATTTTAAGCATTGTTTTGAAAAAGTTACATGTATCCAGATTTTTTTTTTCTATTATTGTCTTTATATTTGATGTAACATCATTTACATTCATGATAATTTTGTTTTCTGAGGGAATTACTGCATTCCTTGAATGAATAGAGTACCATAATTCAATTTTATAAACATTTGACTGAATAACAACATTCGCTCATAAAAATTCAAATTCATAAAACGAAGAGTATCGCCTTTTCTAAAAATGCAACTTATTACTTTTAAAAACTTATAATATATATCTCTATCAGTATCTTAAACATTAGTTACCATGTTTAAAGTAATTTATACAAACAAAATAATAAAAAAAAGAGATTTATATGAATTTTAAGCATTGTTTTGAAAAAGTTACATGTATCCAGATTTTTTTTTCTATTATTGTCTTTATATTTGATGTAACATCATTTACATTCATGATAATTTTGTTTTCTGAGGAAATTACTGCATTCCCTGAATGAATAGAGTGCCATAATTCAATTTTATAAACATTTGACGATGAATAATAACATTCTCTCTCATAAAAATTCAAATTCATAAAACGAAGAGTATCGCCTTTTCTAAAAATGCAACTTATTACTTTTAAAAACTTATAATATATATCTCTATCAGTATCTTAAACATTAGTTACCATGTTTAAAGTAATTTATACAAACAAAATAATAAAAAAAAAGAGATTTATATGAATTTTAAGCATTGTTTTGAAAAAGTTACATGTATCCAGATTTTTTTTTTCTATTATTGTCTTTATATTTGATGTAACATCATTTACATTCATGATGATTTTTTTTTCTGAGGGAATTACTGCATTCCTTGAATGAATAGAGTGCCATAATTCAATTTTATAAACATTTGACGATGAATAACAACATTCGCTCATAAAAATTCAAATTCATAAAACGAAGAGTATCGCCTTTTCTAAAAATGCAACTTATTACTTTTAAAAACTTATAATATATATCTCTATCAGTATCTTAAACATTAGTTACCATGTTTAAAGTAATTTATACAAACAAAATAATAAAAAAAAGAGATTTATATGAATTTTAAGCATTGTTTTGAAAAGTTACATGTATCCAGATTTTTTTTTTCTATTATTGTCTTTGTATTTGATGTAACATCATTTACATTCATGATAATTTTGTTTTCTGAGGGAATTACTGCATTCCCTGAATGAATAGAGTGTCATAATTCAATTTTATAAACATTTGACGATGAATAACAACATTCGCTCATAAAAATTCAAATTCATAAAACGAAGAGTATCGCCTTTTCTAAAAATGCAACTTATTACTTTTAAAAACTTATAATATATATCTCTATCAGTCTCTTAAACATTAGTTACCATGTTTAAAGTAAATTATACAAACAAAATAATAAAAAAAAGAGATTTATATGAATTTTAAGCATTGTTTTGAAAAAGTTACATGTATCCAGATTTTTTTTTTCTATTATTGTCTTTATATTTGATGTAACATCATTTACATTCATGATGATTTTTTTTTCTGAGGGAATTACTGCATTCCTTGAATGAATAGAGTGCCATAATTCAATTTTATAAACATTTGACGATGAATAACAACATTCGCTCATAAAAATTCAAATTCATAAAACGAAGAGTATCGCCTTTTCTAAAAATGCAACTTATTACTTTTAAAAACTTATAATATATATCTCTATCAGTATCTTAAACATTAGTTACCATGTTTAAAGTAATTTATACAAACAAAATAATAAAAAAAAGAGATTTATATGAATTTTAAGCATTGTTTTGAAAAAGTTACATGTATCCAGATTTTTTTTTTCTATTATTGTCTTTATATTTGATGTAACATCATTTACATTCATGATAATTTTGTTTTCTGAGGGAATTACTGCATTCCTTGAATGAATAGAGTACCATAATTCAATTTTATAAACATTTGACTGAATAACAACATTCGCTCATAAAAATTCAAATTCATAAAACGAAGAGTATCGCCTTTTCTAAAAATGCAACTTATTACTTTTAAAAACTTATAATATATATCTCTATCAGTATCTTAAACATTAGTTACCATGTTTAAAGTAATTTATACAAACAAAATAATAAAAAAAAAGAGATTTATATGAATTTTAAGCATTGTTTTGAAAAAGTTACATGTATCCAGATTTTTTTTTCTATTATTGTCTTTATATTTGATGTAACATCATTTACATTCATGATAATTTTGTTTTCTGAGGAAATTACTGCATTCCCTGAATGAATAGAGTGCCATAATTCAATTTTATAAACATTTGACGATGAATAATAACATTCTCTCTCATAAAAATTCAAATTCATAAAACGAAGAGTATCGCCTTTTCTAAAAATGCAACTTATTACTTTTAAAAACTTATAATATATATCTCTATCAGTATCTTAAACATTAGTTACCATGTTTAAAGTAATTTATACAAACAAAATAATAAAAAAAAAGAGATTTATATGAATTTTAAGCATTGTTTTGAAAAAGTTACATGTATCCAGATTTTTTTTTTCTATTATTGTCTTTATATTTGATGTAACATCATTTACATTCATGATGATTTTTTTTTCTGAGGGAATTACTGCATTCCTTGAATGAATAGAGTGCCATAATTCAATTTTATAAACATTTGACGATGAATAACAACATTCGCTCATAAAAATTCAAATTCATAAAACGAAGAGTATCGCCTTTTCTAAAAATGCAACTTATTACTTTTAAAAACTTATAATATATATCTCTATCAGTATCTTAAACATTAGTTACCATGTTTAAAGTAATTTATACAAACAAAATAATAAAAAAAAGAGATTTATATGAATTTTAAGCATTGTTTTGAAAAGTTACATGTATCCAGATTTTTTTTTTCTATTATTGTCTTTATATTTGATGTAACATCATTTACATTCATGATAATTTTGTTTTCTGAGGGAATTACTGCATTCCCTGAATGAATAGAGTGCCATAATTCAATTTTATAAACATTTGACGATGAATAACAACATTCGCTCATAAAAATTCAAATTCATAAAACGAAGAGTATCGCCTTTTCTAAAAATGCAACTTATTACTTTTAAAAACTTATAATATATATCTCTATCAGTCTCTTAAACATTAGTTACCATGTTTAAAGTAATTTATACAAACAAAATAATAAAAAAAAGAGATTTATATGAATTTTAAGCATTGTTTTGAAAAAGTTGCATGTATCCAGATTTTTTTTTCTTTCTATTATTGTCTTTATATTTGATGTAACATCATTTACATTCATGATGATTTTTTTTTCTGAGGGAATTACTGCATTCCTTGAATGAATAGAGTGCCATAATTCAATTTTATAAACATTTGACGATGAATAACAACATTCGCTCATAAAAATTCAAATTCATAAAACGAAGAGTATCGCCTTTTCTAAAAATGCAACTTATTACTTTTAAAAACTTATATATATCTCTATCAGTATGTTAAACATTAGTTACCATGTTTAAAGTAATTTATACAAACAAAATAATAAAAAAAAGAGATTTATATGAATTTTAAGCATTGTTTTGAAAAAGTTACATGTATCCAGATTTTTTTTTTTTCTATTATTGTCTTTATATTTGATGTAACATCATTTACATTCATGATAATTTTGTTTTGTGAGGGAATTACTGCATTCCTTGAATGAATAGAGTGCCTTAATTCAATTTTATAAACATTTGACGATGAATAATAACATTCTCTCTCATAAAAATTCAAATTCATAAAACGAAGAGTATCGCTTTTTCTAAAAATGCAACTTATTGCTTTTAAAAACTTATAATATATATCTCTATCAGTATCTTAAACATTAGTTACCATGTTTAAAGTAATTTATACAAACAAGATAATACAAAAGAGAGATTTATATGAATTTTAAGCATTGTTTTGAAAAAGTTACATGTATCCAGATTTTTTTTTTTTCTATTATTGTCTTTATATTTGATGTAACATCATTTACATTCATGATAATTTTGTTTTGTGAGGGAATTACTGCATTCCTTGAATGAATAGAGTGCCATAATTCAATTTTATAAACATTTGACGATGAATAACAACATTCGCTCATAAAAATTCAAATTCATAAAACGAAGAGTATCGCCTTTTCTAAAAATGCAACTTATTACTTTTAAAAACTTATAATATATATCTCTATCAGTATCTTAAACATTAGTTACCATGTTTAAAGTAATTTATACAAACAAAATAATAAAAAAAAGAGATTTATATGAATTTTAAGCATTGTTTTGAAAAAGTTACATGTATCCAGATTTTTTTTTCTATTATTGTCTTTATATTTGATGTAACATCATTTACATTCATGATAATTTTGTTTTCTGAGGGAATTACTGCATTCCCTGAATGAATAGAGTGCCATAATTCAATTTTATAAACATTTGACGATGAATAACAACATTCGCTCATAAAAATTCAAATTCATAAAACGAAGAGTATCGCCTTTTCTAAAAATGCAACTTATTACTTTTAAAAACTTATAATATATATCTCTATCAGTCTCTTAAACATTAGTTACCATGTTTAAAGTAATTTATACAAACAAAATAATAAAAAAAAGAGATTTATATGAATTTTAAGCATTGTTTTGAAAAAGTTGCATGTATCCAGATTTTTTTTTCTTTCTATTATTGTCTTTATATTTGATGTAACATCATTTACATTCATGATGATTTTTTTTTCTGAGGGAATTACTGCATTCCTTGAATGAATAGAGTGCCATAATTCAATTTTATAAACATTTGACGATGAATAACAACATTCGCTCATAAAAATTCAAATTCATAAAACGAAGAGTATCGCCTTTTCTAAAAATGCAACTTATTACTTTTAAAAACTTATATATATCTCTATCAGTATGTTAAACATTAGTTACCATGTTTAAAGTAATTTATACAAACAAAATAATAAAAAAAAGAGATTTATATGAATTTTAAGCATTGTTTTGAAAAAGTTACATGTATCCAGATTTTTTTTTTCTATTATTGTCTTTATATTTGATGTAACATCATTTACATTCATGATAATTTTGTTTTGTGAGGGAATTACTGCATTCCTTGAATGAATAGAGTGCCTTAATTCAATTTTATAAACATTTGACGATGAATAATAACATTCTCTCTCATAAAATTTCAAATTCATAAAACGAAGAGTATCGCTTTTTCTAAAAATGCAACTTATTGCTTTTAAAAACTTATAATATATATCTCTATCAGTATCTTAAACATTAGTTACCATGTTTAAAGTAATTTATACAAACAAGATAATACAAAAAAGAGATTTATATGAATTTTAAGCATTGTTTTGAAAAAGTTACATGTATCCAGATTTTTTTTTTCTATTATTGTCTTTATATTTGATGTAACATCATTTACATTCATGATAATTTTGTTTTGTGAGGGAATTACTGCATTCCTTGAATGAATAGAGTGCCATAATTCAATTTTATAAACATTTGACGATGAATAACAACATTCGCTCATAAAAATTCAAATTCATAAAACGAAGAGTATCGCCTTTTCTAAAAATGCAACTTATTACTTTTAAAAACTTATAATATATATCTCTATCAGTATCTTAAACATTAGTTACCATGTTTAAAGTAATTTATACAAACAAAATAATAAAAAAAAGATTTATATGAATTTTAAGCATAGTTTTTAAAAGTTACATGTATCCAGATTTTTTTTTCTATTATTGTCTTTATATTTGATCAGGATGTCAGTGATTTAAATCAGCGATTTGAATCATGATTTTAATAAAGTGATTTTTTTTTTTAAATCATTGATTAAAATCAAAAATTTTCTAAATGTTTAAAATGACATAAAAGTATTCAAATCTGAGATGAACATAATTTGGATAGTTTCTACAGGTGTTGTGACTTGGGTTGTTCTCTACAATACTTGCAAATTTGGCCAGCAGTCTGACTTGAATGATGCATATGTAAATTTTCATAAAAATTAGATAAATGGTAAGAAATCAGACAATTATTGAAGATTTTAATAGCAACAGAAATTGTTTTAAAAATTTGACTTAACAAAAAAAATAAAATAAAAATTTGTGGAAAAAATAAAATAAAAAATGTGAGGGAATGATGAAATAAGACATTTTTACTAGTTGTAGGGGGGAAATGCAAAATTATGAAGAAATCCAAACTGTTTCCTTTAAGAGAAACACTTAATATATAATGTATGATAAAATTAAAATTTTTGATATTTACAAAAAAAATGAATATTCTGTGTGAGGGAATGACTGCTAATAAAAATGCTTCCGGATATACTGACTAAAAAAAAATTCTGTAAAATTAACAAAATCTTACACCACCAATTTATGTTGCTGGACTGACAAGTGCTCAAAATAGCTTCTTCTCTGTGAAGGATGCTAGACTGCTACTGCTCATTAGTGGTAGATATTTGAGATAATAGCAATGTGTGAGGGAATGATGGTCTAACATGGGGAAACATATTATTTAAACATATAATCTAATATAACTTACAATGTCAGAATTTCCTTTTAATAATCAAATTATTCATTCTTTTATATACAATAAACATAGCAATAGAGTGTCAGTGATTTTAATCAACTGATTTAAATCAGATGATAAAATCACATATTTTCTGATTTTTTGAAATAGAGTAAAAAAGCATTATAATCAGTAATGAAAATTATCACTAAATCACTTGTAAAAACTGTAATATTTGTTATTGTTAATTATAACAATGTTAAACTGTGTAAAAAGAAGTATTATACATTTAAAAAAACATCTAACTAAATGTTAAATAACTTCAAAATATTATAATATTTAGTAGCTATTCAGATATTTTAATGTTGTGGGGAAACAATCTGATTTAAATTTCAAAATACAATTTTTGTAATCTATTTATAAATTATGTGTGAGTTTGCTGTATACATTGCTACAATTTTTGATCAATTTGACATAAATATGCTTTAGAACCTGTGTAAAATTATTGGCCGCTTTATGAATTTATCAAACGATTATTTATCACCTTTTTTTCAACCACTTTTTCAAAAATGTAGATTGTGTTCTTAATTAAACAGTTAATTGTTTAATAATCACTAAATTTAATCTGTATCATAAATTTGCAATTTATCAATAACTTTAAAATATAAGGAGTATTTAATATTGGTTTATATAATTATTACAAAATATTAGTGCACCTAATGTTATATGCTACTAAAGAAATTTTTAATTTGCAGTTTTTTTTATTTCTATAATTACATAATTAAAATTTTATTAATTAAAGCAAAAAAAAAAAAAAACAGATTATGTTATTGGAGGGTTATTCATTTTTGAAATGCTTAATTCTTGGTAGATGTTTAATATTCTAACACAGGGAAAAAAAATAAAAAAAATCCGATTTAAATAAAAAAAATCAGATTTTTTTTTTTTTTTTTTTTTTTTTTTTTTTTTTTAAATCATGATTTTTTTACACCCTGTATTTGATATAACATCATTTACATTCATGATTATTTTGTTTTGTGAGGGAATTACTGCATTCCTTGAATGAATAGAGTGTCTTAATTCAATTTTATAAACATTTGACCATGGTTAATAACATTCGCTCATAAAAATTCAAAATCATAAAACGAAGAGTATCGTCTTTTCTAAAAATGCCACTTATTATTTTGGTTTTCTACTTCTGTTCATCTTAGATTTTAATAATTTTATATGTCGTTTTAAAATTTAGAAAATTTGTGTTTTTAATCAATGATTTAAAAAAAAATCAGTTGATTAAAATCATGATTTAATCGTTGATTTAAATCAACTGATTAAAATCGTTGACACCCTATTGCAGCCAAATGGCAAACGTCAGTTTTTGTTAATCACAACTGACGAATTTTTTTCCTCAACCAGCTGACACTTTTTGCAATATTTTTCCACATTTGATTCAAGAATTTCACAATATTCTTCTTCTACCTAACAATTGGAGAATTCTGCAGTCTTTTCTTACAAACTTACTTTGCAGTTATCCAAAATTTTCAACATAATAAAATGTAAAATTATGACTAAAAATTAAATAAACAGTACATAAAGAAAAACTATAAAATTATTTAGATATTTCCAATATTTCAATTGACTAAGGTTTACGTTTAATGCAGTTTTATTTATTTTTTTTAAATAAATAAAATTGTGTGATTTTTGCTTGGTTGTGGTTTTCTCTGAGACGGGAAAACTTAAGTTTACCTGTGAGTGTGACCCTGTGAGAGAATGGGGAACAAGTTATTGATCCTGCTGACTACTAAAATTTTCAAATTAGTGGTCCAATGTCCAATATCATTTTTGGTTTTCTCTGACCAGTGGACCATCAATGATTTTGAACACTGATTGATTTTTCAAATGCTGAAGATTTCCTTGTAAAAGAGATTTGAATTATATGCTGTTTAATTTTTTGATTATTTCCCCCTGTGTGAAATTTGACTTTTATTGTTATGTCTGCACAAGAAACAATTTTATGTCTTAAAATATTTACTCTTTCATTTAAAACAGGTGGAGAAATTAACCTGATGCTTGGATCTCTTCCATTTTACCTGACTGAAATCCTGATTCAGAATATACTAAGCTTCAAGAATTTAAATATTTGATGACCTGAATGGTCAGACAGAGTGCAGCACCCTCCTAAAACTGTCTGAGAGAAACTCTATGTAAAATGATATTATATTACAATAAATATTAGTCTGACATACTATACATATAATCTAATGATTATATAATTTGTATTTTCAATAAATGGAGCGGCATACCGCAAACCAACTTAAATGTGTTGCTATTTAATTGTGCCTGTAATCATTTCTTTTTTTCAGCTATTGCAAGGCTGCTGTTGGTGAATATTTTTCTTCTCTACGAGTATTGTTAAAAAATAAATAAATTGTCATCATAGATTATCATTTAGGAATACTGAAAAAATATATATGTAACAATAATTAGTCGCTTGGTGGCGACACTGCTGTTATTAAATTAACCCTTCAAAGTAAGTATTTAATATACTATGGATGTACATTGTGTATTTAAAAAAAGCTTTAAAATTTAAAGTAATACTTTTGTATTAGCTGATATTAGAGGTTAAATGGATTCTGCTACTTATAGCTGCCTTTTTCATGCTGATTATTTCAGTGTTTACGCATATACTTTTATTATGTATCCGTTATGTTTTGTCTTTATTTATTGAAAAGTGTCATATTCATTATTGAATGTTAAACAGAAACAAATTCTGAGTTTTTTTTTTTGTTGTTGTTGTTGTTTTTATATCCAAATGAGCTAATTTTGCATAATCGAGCTGTGTGCAGTATAAATTTTTAAAAGAATCATGCTTGAAAATTATTTTTAAAACTATGAAAAATCAGTAAATTGAAATGCAGATTTAATTTAATTGCATTTCACATTGCAACCCCCCCCCCCCCCTTTTAACGACGTAAAAATGAAAATTATGTGACAATAATTCAATTTGAGGAAAAGGGGAAGTGGATTGCTTAGATTGTTACTGTCGATATATGTCAGCAACAGTAGAAAAATTAATTTTTTTTTAGTCAATTTTACTGTTCAAAAATAGTACTATTAAAAATTATGTAACTTAAAATAGTGAAAATATGTGAAATTTTCATATGTGTAACAATTGTACCTTTATATTAAGTATATGCAGAAATGTCTATAAATATTTTTTGCTAATTAAAATACTTTTATTTTTTGTTTTGTGAAAAGAAGGTAAAAATTTGAAAACTGTATAATATAAAAATTTCAGCATCTGGGCGATTCCATGTGGAGAGTCACACACATAACGCAGGCTTTAATTTGCATTTATTGAATTATTTATTATATTTTAATGTTAATTCTGATTTTAGGTGGTATGGTAAATAAGTTATTAACATATTTTTTAGTTTAAATGTGTGTAAGTAAAACTCACAGAAATATATAATTTAATTACTCAAACTGTGCTTTTTTTTCTGAAGTAGAAAAAAAGCACATTTTGAGTAATGAAATTAAATGATATACTTCTGTGAGTTTTATTGCCACACATTTAAATTTAAAAATATATCAATAACTTATTTACCATACCACTTAAAATCAGAATTAACATTAAAATTTAATAAATAATTGAATAAATGCAAATTAAAGCCTGCGTTATGTGTGTGAAACTCTCCATGGAATCGCCCATCTATAGATTCACAACAATTAAAAAAAAAAAAAAAAAACAATTACAGATCATGAAAGCAGCAGCTAACTGCATTGTGGAAAAAACTTTTTCAAACCTGTGCAAAAATTAATATTGGTTGAAGAAATTCATTCAGCCATTGTTTAAATTAAAATATAATAAAAACTGGGTATGCATTTAAATCTAAGAAAATTATTATTTTTTTAATATTTTTTTGTGAATAAGCAAGCACTAAATGGACTAAGTGTAAGTGAGTGCAGAGAAATATTCCAAAAAGTACAATGACAGAATGGTAATATTTGTGAGAAGAAAAAAAAAATGCAGTTACTTTGTGAAATCAAATTAGATCAAACTGGTTTACATCTGTTTTTTAAATATGTTTCAAAGACAATCGAATCAATAATTAAAAATTTAATAATGTTCGGTTTAATGAAAAAATATATATATATGCTTTCCCTACTGCAATATAATCTCGCATAATCTGAAATTTTGTTTATTATACAATAAAATGATAAATTGAAAACCAAAGTGAGGGGGAAAAAAAAAGAAAACTACAATCCGGTGTAACCTTTCCTCATAAAGATGAGAGAAAATCCTGAATCGTGGTTCAACCAAAATTGGAATAGAGAAAACCTTGAATTATGATTTAACATTTCACCAGAAAATGTTATTTAAAAAAACTCTGAATCATGGTTAAACCGTTCACCAGAAAATTGGATTTAAAAACAATCCTGATTTGTGGTTCAACCTTTTACCAGAAAATTCGATTTAAAAAAAACTGAATTATGGTTCAAACTTTTACCAGAAAATTGGATTAAAAAAAACCCTGATTTATGGTTCAACCTTTCACTATAAAATTGGATTAAAAAAATCCTGATTTATGGTTCAACCTTTCACCAGAAAATTGGATTTATAAAAAACCTGAGTCATGGTTTAACATTTCACTAATATAATGGTATTTATGAAAGCACCAATAAACTGGTGAAACTTATCACCTATATCTTGGTTGCAGCTAAATTTCAGCGACTTTTAACCATTTTCGTGGTGAAACATCGCACTTTATTTTTAACAGTGTGTTGAATAATATTTATCATAGAGAGATTTTATTTCAAAAAGACCCTTAGCAGTTGGAATTATTCAGCAGCTACTACCATTTAAAAACATCAAATGCATACAATTTTGTAAGCTAACATATTTTAAACTTAATTTTTTTTTCAAATGACTTAAATATAAGTAAACTTACAAATTATTGAATAAATTTTTAAGTTACCGAGAAACATTTAAATACACAGTGTCCATAATTAAACGACCCTCTTCTAAATTATCTACATACAAAACTATCGTTCAGAAAGTTATGAAATTTTGTGGTGGATATAATGAGAATATGGAAATTTGTTCGAGTGAAAAAAGAAGAAATAGTTCCATTTTTCTCGGCTAGAGGGTGTCTTCTAACTAGCTACACAATTAGCATACATTTACGTAAGGTTACAAATTTTATTGCAACCAAACATATTCCGTATAACGGTCATTATTTTCAGATTCAATCTGGAATCGCAAGTTAACATTTTCCACAGTTGACCAAGCGTGTTCTGAGAAATGCTAAGAACATGTCGTGAAATGATGTCATTAAGATCAGTCAAAGTTAATAAATAAAATTTCTAAACTATTGTAAATATATACTAAATTCATTGTGAAACGCCTTCTGGTGGCGAAATTTTGAACTATTTATTTCTTTTAAACAATTTCCCATCCCTTTAAAATCTCTTTCATAAAATTTCACAAATTTCTGAACAATAGTTTCGCCTGTAGACAACTTTAAAATTAGGTCGTTTAGTTATTGACACCCTGTAGAAGAATAAGTTACTTAAAACAATCATGTTCCTTTTATTATCTAAAAAAATAAGAAAAGTTTAAAAGAATGTGTTATCAGTTTATCTAGACGGCACATGTTTGACAGATATCAGATAAAAACATAGCACACTTTTGTTAAAAAAAAATAGGATGTATCTACATAAAAGTTTGGGAAAAATTAGTAGCTTAATAGACTTTTAATGCTTAAACATGTGCAGATGTTTCGCAAGCTTTTGTAATGATAATAACAAAGGAATTTATTCTTTTGTCTATGGTAATCAATTTTGCGACCCTAATGGTTCCTAAGCAGTTTCTTTTACTTGTAACAAGTTTTCTGACGTTATTTTAAAATCACAACAAAAGAATTTATGGAATTCATTCTCACACTTTCAGTAACTTGGCTGCATTTTTTCAAAAGCTAATCTGGAAGATATTAGTGACAGAGCTAACTGTAGAAATAATATTTATCGAACTTTGCTTTTATTTTTACACACTTATATTTAACTCAACCTGGTTTGTGTATGTAGATGTGTAGCATGTATAGATGGTATGTAAGGTTTTACGAAGTTTTTTTTTTTTACAATGAAAATACAACATTTTGATATTTTTACTAATTAATACATCAATTTTAACCCTCTTACTGACAAGACCGTGGTAATGCGTTCACTAAAAGCCAGGTTTCGCTGCAATATAAGCATTATTTAAAGTAATATAATTCTACTGCTTTAATGGATTTTTATTATATGAAAGATGAATAATACTCTCCAGGATTACGTTCATATTCGTAATTAAGTTTTTTAACTAATGTTGAAAGATTTTATTTTTAAGCATTTAAAACAAATATAGAAAATATAACATTACAATTTTGGCATTTTCCATTTAGTATGCCACATGTGATAAATCGCCAAATATTCTCTGTAACTCGTACAATATAAGTGGAGTTGAAAAAGCAATGGATTTAATTAAGTCCCAATAAATACTTACAAAAATATGCAAAGCAGAGTGAAACTGAAACAATGAAACATTTTAAAAACTTGAAAATGTAAAAAATATATATATATAAATTTAAAAAATCAAGAATGTAATATTAAAAATATAATATTTTATCAATTAATAGTTAAATATTAATTAATTTACTATTATACGTAAAGAAAACAATTTAAAAACCCCCCAAAAATAATTAAATAATGTTCCCCTTTTTCTTTTCTATTGAAAAAAAAAAAGCAGAGCAAAAGTTATATTGTTTTATATAAGTTCAACTTGCTTGAGCTTTCTACGAAACATAAAAAAATCAGTGAATTTTTCATAATCGAGTTTCGTTCGCACGCCAAATTAATGTAGTGTAAGGAAAAGTTTTGGGAAATAACAAGAATTGCAGCCAAAACATTAGGCGTAAGTTTTCAGATGAGCACTGAAAGCTTATAAAAGAGTATTTATTAAAAAACTAATTTTATTTTTATACTTATTTCATTTAAAAAATGCTCGAACCAACAAAGAGATAAAAATAGATAGTTCATAAAATATCCTTTAATAACACAAACAGTTTGCAGTAACATAAAAATATAGGCAGCGTATTGTATACGCCAATGGCTTTTAAAACCTAACTAACCACTTTTAATCATACCCTTGTTTAATGCAATGCCCAGTAGTAGTATAAAGGTAATAAACATGAAACTTTTATTTTAAAAAGTAATTTAATTAGAATTAATATAACATAGACGGTTTGTAGTAGCATAAAAACATGGGCGGCGCATTGCATGAGCTATAGGCATTTAAAACCAAAATAACCACTTTCAATCATATCCTTGTTTAATGCAATGTCCAGTAGTAGTATAAAAGTAATAAACATGGAAATTTTTATTTAAGAAAATTAATTTAATTAGAATTAATATAACATTAACGGTTTCTAGCAACATAAAATCCTGGGCGATGCACTATAAGCGCCATCGGCTTTTAAAACCAAAATAACCAGTTTCGATCATATCCTTGTTTAATGCAATGTCCAGTAGTAGTATAAAAGTAATAAACATGAAAATTTTATTTAAGAATATTAATTTAATTAGAATTAATATAACATGAACAGTTTCTTGCAACATAAAATCCTGGGCAATGCACTATAAGCGCCATCGGCTTTTAAAACCAATATAACCATTTTCAATCATAACCTTGTTTAATGTAATAACCAGTCGTAATATAGAAGTAATAAACATGACATTTTTAAAGAAAATTAATTTAATTTGAATTAATATAACATGAACAGTTTCTTGCAACATAAAATCCTGGGCGATGCACTATAAGCGCCATCGGCTTTTAAAACCAAAATAACCAGTTTCAATCATATCCTTGTTTAATAAAATGTCCAGTAGTAGTATAAAAGTAATAAACATGAAATTTTTATTTAAGAAAATTAATTTAATTAGAATTAATATAACATGAACAGTTTCTTGCAACATAAAATCCTGGGCAATGCACTATAAGCGCCATCGGCTTTTAAAACCAATATAACCACTTTCAATCATAACCTTGTTTAATGTAATAACCAGTCGTAGTATAGAAGTAATAAACATGACATTTTTAAAGAAAATTAATTTAATTAGAATATGTAATGTCCAGTAGTAGTACAAAAGTAATAAACAGGAAATTTTTATTTAAAAAAAATAATAATTAGAAATATTATAACATGGACGGTTTCTAGAAAAACAAAAAACTGGGCGATGCACTATAGCGCCATCGGCTTTTAGAAAGTAAATAAAAAAATGTAATAAAATCCTTGTTTAATGCAATGTCCATTAGTAGTATAAAAGTAATAAACATGAAATTTGTTTTTTAAATAAAAAGTGATTCATTTAGACTTAATATAACGCGGGCTTTTTGTATTATTATAAAGACATGAGCGACGTACTACATGCAACAACGAATTTTAAAACCAAAATATAAACTTTTATTGCTAAATAAAAGTAGTGTCTAAAATGTCTATTAATAAAACAAAAGTGACAGACATTACATTTATAAAATAAAAGTTTAATTATAAATAAAATGGAATAAATTGACCAAATACACTGTCAGCTTATTCCATATATCAGTGTTGACTTGCCATTAAAAATAACGAAAGAAAGAAGAAAAAAATACTAATTTCAACTTTAAAAATTCGTTGAACATTAGGGTGTCTTTGAGAAGAGGGTAAATGAAACGCAGATGTGATTATATGTATTTTTATTTTTAAAAAAGATTTTTCACTAAGTGGCGCTCTTAGTGAGTCGTTCGTGTCTTTAGAGGGTATTTATGAAAATGAAATACATTCACATATATACAGTGAATTCTCGATCAGTCGAACTCGAAGGGACCGGCAAAAATATTCGAGTTATCGTAAGTTCGACTTATCAAAAATCTTTAAATACATGCAGAAAATATATGAAAAATAATTCAATCATCTACATAGGAATTGCAATTAAATCGTAAAACGGAGTCTGCAAAATATTTTCTGAAAAACTTGTTAATTATGACTGTTTGAAGAAACTTTTTTGTCTTTCACATGTCAGAAAGTATGTAAATAAAGGAAAGGAGAATCTTCCACACCGTCTCTACTTTCGAGATATTGCTGTAGTGTCGTCATTGCCGCATGTTCTTCTTGATTGTTTGGAGGCGAAACGCTACTTCCTCATCATCTTCAGACTCAGGATCGTTCTCCATCTTTTTCATTGCTTCAACTATATCTGAAGCACTAATTTCTCCGTAAACTGCGACATTTTCGTCAATATTCCAAAACACATTATCGTCATCTTCAGAAATAACTTGATCGTGTGGATTTTCATTCACAACACATGAGTGCGCATAGCTTGCAAAGATTCATTGAACCAATTTTTGATAGTGATTTATTTCTCGTCGTTGTTCCAGGGACTTGAAATCAGTCTAATTGCTTCTAAAACATCACACTTTTGATTTATTCCATTTTCGTCATTCTCGATTGCCTGCCACCCTTTTCTGTAGGAATGCTTTAAACACTTAATTATTCCCTGGTCTGCTGGCTGTAGTTTAGAAGTTGTGTTAGAAGGGAGAAATTCTAACTTGATAGATTTCATGTTCAAAAGTAGGTCGTGAGCTGTACACTGATCAACGAAGATAAACATTTTACGCTTTCTTGCATGAATTTCTGATGTACTCCTCGAACAATACCAGTATCATCCAAGCCTTGTTATTGGATCTCTACTCTACCGGAAGTGACTTTTTATATTTGAAGCAGCAAGGATTTTTGTGTTTAGCGATGACCAGTAAAGGTAATTTTTCTGTTCCAGAAGCATTTGCTCCGACAAGAACATTTAAACGTTCTTTACTTAACTTTTCAGCGGAACGTGACTTCCCCTTAAATATTATTGACTTGTTAGGGAAACATTTGAAAAAAATCTCCCATTTCATCCATATCGTAAACATTGTCCGCACTATAGCCCGCAAGAAGTTTGGTTAATGAAACTGTCTTCCATTCATCACACAGCGTATCAGACACATCGTGTACTGCAGTGTCTAATGTCCGAAATACAATGTAGTGTCTGGCTTTAAATTTTTCCAGCATCCCGTGCTTGGAATTCTTCCACATTCAATAATTTTGTGAAATACAAAGCATTCTCGTGTAACATCGTACCAATTAAAGGAATTGCACTCTCCTGTGTACTGTAAGATGTAAACCATTTTATGAGGCCTGTTTCGATATCTAGGAAGGCACACATATTCATCCTTTTGCACTTTGGGTTGACACTTGATTTACGTCTTTTTAAAATGCATTCTTTATCTTTCAGTATGGTAGATAGAATGTTGCGAGGATACCATATTTCAGGGCTAGATCTTTTTCATTAAATTAGGATTGTTTTCAATATATTTTATCAACTTTACTTTTGTTTTAAAGTAAGAATTTCTAATATCCACTTCGACATTTTAAAAGACCCAACTAAATAGGTATCACGATGTGAAAGCAATAAACACTAAAATAACAAGACTCAATATTAAAATAAAGAACCCGAATGAAAGCTCAATAATGGGTTCGAAAGAATAAAAAAAAATCCTTCCATAAAAGCGTGAGAAATTTGACAAATTTGAATACACTAAACCACTTGAGAGTTGAGAAAAGGGACTATGTAAAGGAGAAATGAATGGGCGAGGGGGGACGATTGCCACCGAAATTGCAAACTCGCAGACTCTTCTCACTGTCCAAGGTGGGAAGTAAAAATCACTTCCTTCAAAGGCCACGAAGGGGTGCAGAAAAGTTTTATCTAACAGAAAGGGTCTATATTTTTGAGCTGTGGTGGAAAAATTAAGAAATTAGTCCAGTTGCTATTATTTCTCTTTCTGAAAATAAAATCGACTTAAAAGATGTAGACTTCGACAAAACGAGAATGTTTAACATTGATTTGTATTAAAGGGGTCGGGTCTTCGTGTTAACTTCGACTTAAACGAATATTCGACTTATCAAACTTCGACTTATCGCAAATTCACTGTATTATTTTGTATTACCCAAATTTTCACTGTATTTAAGAAAAGAAAAAATATAATAATAAAAGAATTTTTAACAAAAATTACTGCATATAACAATGCCTGAAATATTTTTCCGTTGCAAAGGTCCTTGATATAAAGTATACTTATATGGCCATTAATCACCGGACGCTTTCAATTTTAGACATTTTGTCGATTATTTAAAAATATACTTGTCGGATTCTTCTGGAATTTCAGGATTATAAAGAATATGTTTGACCTCATATTTATCAACGTCGATTTGATAAGGAGGACAATTAGGAGGCAAACAAAAAATCGAAGAAAAATATTAACATTTGGGATCATCCTGTAAAGTAAAGTGCACCAAATAATCAATCGTTACAGCAAATAGATATGTGAAAATTGTACAATAAGTGTATTCATTTCTGTAACATTAGCATTTATATTTAATTCAGAAAAAACTTGATGTTTTCTGCTTAAGTCATGCAGGGTTTTCAACTAAATCTAGCTCCAGTTTCAGAAAATTTGTTAAAATGTATTAGAAACAATATAGTGCAATAGGAATATAAATATATTAAATATTTTATCTAATATGAGCAGTTGTATGAAACATTTTTGTCTGCGCCTGTGAGAATAATAAAAAAGATTTTTTTTTCATGGTTTAATAGTCAACTCTATGGAGAAACTCATTTAAAAGATCCAGTCAAATATCGTAAACATTCAGAAAGATATCGGTGATAGAGTGAGGGGATTTTTTGTTGCTCTGTAAAAGCAGCTGAATAATAAGGAATTTTCTATAAATTCTCATTTTTAATTTTTATTTCTTTTAATTTTAATTTTTTATTGATGTTTTAGTCCTTCTTGGAAAACCCCCAGAGAAAGCCTATTCCAAGAAAAAAGAAGTATCAAAATTGAGGCATCTGTTCCAAATCTACCCGCTAACATTCCTTAAATACTAAGTCATTTGCTTAATGTCCGTTCATAAAAATGCGATTTGTGGAATATAGGTTATCATTCAGCTGCTTTTAGAGAGCAACTAAAAACCATCTAACTCTGTCGTCGATATCGTTCCGAATTTTCACGATATTTGACATCCTGTTTTATATGAGTTGCTCCATACAGTTGACTATTAAATGATGAAAGAAAAATCTTTGCTATCTATCGTGCATGCACATATAAATAGTATTTCATACAACTGATCATATTTCATCAAATTTTTAATATATTTATATTCCAATTGACCAATATTGTTTCGACTGCATTTTTGCAACTTTAATTTTTTATTGATGGTTTCGTCTTTCTTGGAAAGCACCCAGAACAAGCCTATTCCAAGAAAAAAAGAAGTATGAAAATTGAAGCATTTGTTCCAAATCTACCCGTTAACATTCCTTAAATACTAACTCGTTTGCTTAAAGTCAGTTCATAAAAATGCAATTTGTGGAATATCCGTTATCATTCAGCTGCTTTTAGAGAGCAACTAAAGACCATCTCACTTTGTCGTCGATATCTTTCTGAATTTTCACAATATTTGAGTGGTTTTTTTTATATTAGTTGCTCCATACAGTTGACTATGAAATAATGAAAAAAATATATATTTGTTATCAATCGCGCATGCACATATAAATAGTATTTCATTTAACTGCTCATATTTCATCAAATGTTTAATATATTTATATTCCAGTTGCCCTATATTGTTTCTACTACATTTTGCAAATTTTCTGAAACTGGCTTTAAATTTGCTTGAGAACCCTGCATGATATAAGCAGAATATCATGCAAGAAGTTTGGAATTTTTTTTTTTTTATTCGCAATATCTCCATAAATATACGTGCTTTTTTTACACAAATCAATGCACATATTGTAAAATACCCACATTATCGTATGCTGTAGCGATAGACTATTTCGTGCATTTTATTTCACATGTTGATCCCAAATATTATTACATTTTTTTTTAATTTTTGTTAGCCCCTTACTGTCCTCCTTATCAAATCGACGGTGATAAATATGAGGTCAAACAAATTCTTTGTAATCCTCAAGTTCCAGAAGAAATCGGCAAGTATGTCTTTAAATATTCAATAAATTATCTAAAATTGAAAGTGTCCAGTGATTAATGGTCATGTAGTGCATATGAGAGTCTAAAAGAAGATCAAAGTTAAATAACGTGTACATTTCACAGCGGAAATATTTTTGCATAGTAAAAAAGTTACAGTTGTATTTTACAGTTTTATATATTTGTGAATAATCAGCGTTTACAAACTCATTTGAAGTTTAATACCAAATATTTTGAATGCATATATTTGAAATTTATTATTTTTTATTTGACTCATTAATGAATGAAATACCAATAGATATATGAATTTATTAAATATATTATACACTCTTAACAAATATTATAATAAAATTATTAAGCTATCTAATACAAAATAAATTATAAGTAATTCTATATGAAAAATCAGAAATGATGTGAAGAATCTGATATTAATTTCAATAAAGTACACAATTTTGTCAGATACGAGATAAACTTATAAAGTCTGGTTTTTAAAAAAGACCAGAAATGTGGGGGATTTTTTTCATAAATGTTTATAGCCAATTCACAGTTAATGGATTTTTTTTATATTTAAACAAACGCAGATCATTTGCAAGGCTACAAGCTTTTGTAATATTAATAACAAAGGAATTTATTCTTTTATCTGCAGTAATTAATCTTTCAACACAAATTGTCATTAAAGCTCTTTTTCCCTTCCTTTAACGGATTTTTTAGGAATATTTTAAAATTACAACAAAAGATTTAATGGAGATTTCCTAACAAATTCAGGAACTTGGCTGCATTTTATTTAAAAGTCGTTGCTTTAAATTTAAGTTAGAACACACTGTTGCAATGGAGAAAAACCGTTAGGAGATTAAATAATTAACATTTCAGCTTATATTTTTAGCATAAAAAAAGCTTAATAAAAGAAATTGTTTAATATTGAAAATTCTTAAATTGTTATACTAATGTAAATTGTAAAATTTTGGTAATCCTTTGATTTTTACATCATCAAAGGAATGGAGAAAGGTAAAATAAAATTATTCTAAATGACAATAACTTAAAAAATAAACAATTTGAGTAATCTTTTGGTCGAAAAAAAAAAAAAATTAAAACTAAGGCAATTTCAAATAACAAAACTAATAAATAATATATATCTATTCATCTGTTTTAAAACATACTAGTATTAGTTATTCAATTATAGTCTGTACTAGGGGGCTCTGCCTCCTGCAAGCTACGCTCGCCAACCCCCATTCAAACACCGCAGAATCTAAAAACACGCTAATCTGATGGGTTTTAAAAATATTACAGAAGATTGAATTACACAGAAAAAAGATGTGCAGATCTCCCTGTAAACTGCTTTCCATTCAAATTCCTTTGATTGAAAAAATTTAAGGGCGAATCAGTTGCTGTTAAAAAATCCAATGATTGTTTTCGTTTTTAATTAAAGAGGAACAGTTAAACATTTGAAAAGAAGTTAAAATAAAATAAATTAAGTATACAGAGTCTTTGTCTATCGGTATTTTAAAACAATCTCTATAGCAATAGCCTAAGTCATGTGACTATCATCAACAGTTCCAGGCGGACCACTGCGCTTTTTATACTCTAGGTGCCATTTTACTACTTTAATGTTAGCCAGGCACAGGTGATAAGTCGCCAAATATTATTCTATCGCCATCATTTCATCTATATTATAATAGTTCAAGTCATCAACTGCCATAAACAAATACGGTCTGATCCCTTCGCCGTTCATATGACAGGTTGGCACAGATGTCATATATTGGCGCGTTTTTTTAACGACACCAATTTGGGGAATGCATCAACAGCATAAACAACAACATCCGGCTTACCATATCAAGCAAAATAACGATACCTTGGCGCCAGTTAAGTACCCGTTCCGTATATGACATTAGCGTTAGAAAAAAATCACTCCAATATGGGGCCGTAACTTTTCCATTTTTATTAAAAAATCAATTTTTTTTTTTTTTTTTTTTTTTTTTTTTTTTTGCATAAAACTACATAAAATTTGCCATGATTGCAAAGAATTCTTGGTACTGTTACGCTAGCCGGATGCAAATCTCGCCAATAACTTTTTTTCAACTCGCCAGTTAGCATTTTTTTTTTCGAGTGGTAATATTTGGCCAGATGTCATATACGCACAGCAGGTTTGGCGTGGTTTTTTTTTTGGATTTTTTTTTTTTTTTTTTTTTTTTTTGTTGTTTTGGTTTTTTTTACAAAAATTTTGCGAAAACCTCGTCTTCAAATACCAGTTACATATGCATTTTTGGTATTACTTAGTTATCCCGTCGACCAAAAATCTATCGCCAAACCATAAGATTAAATGCAAATAATGGTTGATCGTAAACGTCACATTCACTTGACTTTAAGCAAGTTACACGTGTTTTACGTCATCAAGTGATTTTTATTTCGACTTTTTATTTGTATATTTATTAATGTTATACTAATTTATTTGTTCTTTCGTTATTTAAAATAAAAATTGTCAATTTGTGCAATTTGGTGAGTGTTTTGGCGATTTATACAGGGATGAGAGCGCTCCGACCCAAACGGCTGAGTTTTACCACTAAATTTTAACAGTATTATTTGCTTTATTAAATCTCAGAAATTCTGTTATTAAAAATACGGCGAGAAATTCTATTAAAATTTAGTGGTAGCAATCGCTTCATTTGGGTCGGAGCACTCTCATCCCTGTTTATATAATTTGGCGAAATTGGTCGACGTAATAACTAAGTAGTACCGTATTTTTTAATTATTTTCTATTATTTTCTAAAGAAAACATTAAAAAAATAATTATTAATTATAGAACAAAATAATTTATATAATTTATAAAAAGAAATAAAAGTAAATAAACATTTATTATCAAATAAACAACAATAGCCGGGTCACCATGTCAACCTTTTCTGAAATATAAAAAATATATATATATCTGTTTGATTAAAATTTGAGTTGCCATCATTAGAAAAATGTATATAAAATTAGAAAAAAATTAATATTTCGAAAACTAATTCGAATGTAAAAATTCTAATATCAGTTTTGAAATCTGCGGATCAATGCTGATTTTTGGTGCTAACTTCATCGCAAAATAATCCATATTTTAGGAGAAATCGCTTGAAACATAATCAGTTGTTTAATCAGTCGATTCATATATCCATTTCATATTTCATATATCCGTTTCATAAATTTGTTTCATTAGGATTATATATATATAGGGTTACATGTTAATTTTTCTTTAAGCAGAACTTTGATTTAAAATATTTAGTTATATTCGTTTGAGCTTGTATTAAAAAATAAGATGAAGACTTTAGTATAATCTTATTAATTTTATTATTAAACAAAATTCTTATAAATTAACGAAATTTAAAATAATTTTATAAATTATTGAATAATAGTAGACAAAACACTCTAATACAAAAACTTTCATGCTATTTTTAATCTGTATAAATTTGCGAATTAAAAAATAAATTTATAATTTATCCAATAATATTAGAAAAATAATTAAACAGCCTAATACAAAAACATTCATGTTATTTTTATTAGGAAGAAAACGGAGAAAAAAAAATACTGATTATTATATTAATTTATCCAGGCGGCACAACGTTGACAGATTATTGATAGAAAATGTAATTAGCTTTATAAAAAAAATCTGAAACATTGTTCTTCATACTTTCCTAAAATATGTGATATTTAATGGGCATGTTCACGCTTTAACGCATGAAGAAGATTCGCAAGTTTACGAATTTTGTAATGGTAATAATAATAGAATTTATTATTTTTTCTGAGACAATCAAAACCAATTGTTCTTAAAGATCTTTTTATCTTCCGTTTAACGGAGTTGTTATTCTAAAATCACAACAAAAGATTTCCTGACATTTCAGTAACTTGGATTATTTTTATTTAAAAGTCAGTTGCGTTAAATTTAAGTCAGAAAATACTATTGGAATATTAATTAATGAACATAATGGTTTATCTTTTTAGAATAAAAAATGTCCGATAAAACTAAATGTTAAAAATTGACAGATCCTAAATTTTTATATTAATTTACAGATATCACAGATTAAAACTGTATTTTTTTTTCTTTGGAAATACCATTTTTATGCCACCAACTGACACGGCAAAAGAATAATGGTAAAATAAAGCAATTCTTAATGACAATTAATAAAATATAATAAAAATTGAGGCATCTTTTGGTCGCAAAAGGTTTGATTGTTAAAACTGTTAAGCAATATATACACATGCATCTGTTTTTAAACATACTAATTGAAAGTATAACGATAAAATATACACATTACTGTTGTTTTACGAAAAAAAATATTTAAAATAAATTTGTCTATCATTAAATGAAAAGATTTAAAAAAAAAATAGTATGATAAAGATAAAATCTACATAATAATATTATTTTAAAAAATGATTGAAAATAATTTTTTACATTTGTCTGAGCTTCAATTAAATAGAAAGATACGAAAATCAGTATGATCTTATTAATTTTTTGATTGAACGAAATCCGTATAAATTTAAAGTTATTGAATTATAATATTAGAGAAAATAATTAAACTGCATACTATAAAAACATTAACTTTCCTTTTATTTTGAAGATAATTGAGAAAACAGTTAATGAATATGATATTAATTTATCAAGACGGCACAATATTGGCATATAACCGATAAAAAATATAATGATCTTTAGAAAAAATATCTGTAACATATAGTTCTTTCATACTTTTGTGAATATTTTGTTTAAGGAAATTTTTATGCTTTAGCACACAAAGATAATTTGCAAGTCTGCAAATTCTCTAATGATAATGACAAAGGAATTTATTCTTTTTCCTGAGGCAATTAATCTTTCTAAACTAATCGTCCTTAAAGTTCTTTTTTTGTTCGTGTAATGTATTTTTTCACGTTATTCTAAAATCACAACATAAGATTTCATTGAGATTTCCTGACATTATCAATAACTTGGATGCATTTTATTCAAAAGTTAGTTGCGTTAAATTTAAGCTGGAACATGATGCAAGAAAAACAAAGTGATAGAAGATTAATTGGTTAACATGTCCGTTTATCTTTTTACCTTAAAAATGCTTTATAAAATAAAATGCACAAAATTGACAGTTTTAAAATTTTTCATGCTGATTTCAACATGGGGCAAAATAAACAATGCAGTTTAGGTTTTCCTCTGATTTTTACATTATCAAAATAAATAAAAAATGTTAAAATAAAATATTTCTTTAACAATGTAAAATATAACAACAATTTGAGGCATTTTTAGTCTCGAAAAATTTAATTAATAAAACTATTGCAATTTCATTTTTTTAATTATTAAATAATTCATTGAAATTCTGAAAATACTGTCTATATATTATTATTGTTTTAAGCAAAACATTCTATAAAAATATGAAAAATTCAAAAATGATTCACTAAAATACATTACTAAAGCAAGTGTGATGGAAATGTAATGCATATAATGCATTGAAATAGTAATGTATTTTAGTGAATCTTTTTTTAATATTTTCATATTTTTATTTAGTAAACAAAGGTGAATTTAACGTTTCAAATGGACTATTAGTAAAGTCAGTTTATTAGCAAAACATTTATTTAAAATATTTTTTTTACTTTTGTTTGTACTTGTATTGAAAGAAATGATGAAAGCATTATTATAATCTCATTAATTTTGTTATTGAACAAAATATGTATAAATTTACAACTTACAAAATAAATTTATAAACTATTGAATAGCATTAAATTATAATTAACTTTCGCATTACCAAAACATTCATATTTATTTTATTATAAAAAATAATACATAATAGTTTAAAGGAATATGATATTGATTTATCTAGACTGCACAAATTTGACAGATTACAAAAAATATGTATAATTAACTTTATATCTTAAATTTGTTCTTCGTACTTTTATAGAAAATTCATTGTTTAATTGACATTTTAAAATATGCAGATGATTCGAAAGACTACAAGCTTTTATAATGTAATAGCAAAGGAATTTGTTCTTTTGTCCGAGGCAATCAATCTTTCAAAACTAATTGTCCTTAAAGCTCTTTTCTTAACTCTAACGGATTTTTTTTTTTTTTTTTTTTTTTTTTTTTTTTTTTTTTACGATCACCGCAGAAGAATTCATGGCGATTTCCGGACATTTTCGGTAAATGAGTGTGTTTTATTCAAAAGAAGGTTGTGTTAAATTTAAGCTTGAACATACAAAAAAATTTGTAGAAGATTAATTAATGGACTTCCACGCTTTTTTTTTTACATAAAAAATCATAATAAAATAAATGCTAAAGTTACTTGTTAAAATATTGATTATGTTGTAAACATTAGACTAATTTAAAGAAAAAAACATAATTTTTGAATTACATTGATTTTTATTCTATTGGAGAAAAGCAAAATTTTTATAATAAAATCTTTTTTTGAGAACATTAAATAAGCTGTACATTTGATCACAAAATAATTTAATATTAAGTCTAGGACAATTTAAAACAAAAACATTTCTATAGATTCGCATTTCAGTCTAGAACTAATTATTTATTCTAAAATACTATTTTGCAATTAGAATAATTTAGGCACAATCAACATTTAAAAACCCTAAATTTATAAATTATTAAAAAAATTATTGATGGCAAATAATATTGTTAAATGATAAAGCTTCAGACACAAAAACAATCATACTTTTTTTTATATTGCTATAAAATTGAGTGAGGGAGATTTAAAAGAATATAGCAGTTTGTCTAGACAGAGCAATATTAGCAGACACTAGATAAAAAATAAAGTTAGCAGAATAAAAAATATCTGAAGCATTCTGCACAAACCGTTATGAACACGTTTTAGTTTAACGAACTTTTTTTTATGCTCATAGATATAGTACATTGGATTCGCAAGATTACGAACTTTTGTGATGATAATAAAAAATTAATATAGTCTTCTGCTTTTTGGTAATCAATCTTTCAGTTATACTTGTCCTTATTTACGTCTTTTCCTTTTAATGGATATGTTTTTGTTTTCTATCTTACACAGTTACAACAGAAATATTCATCGAGATTTCCTGATATTTTCATTAAATGGGTGTATTTTATTCAAAAGCCTGTTGTGTTAAATTTAAGTTTGAACATGCTAAACAAATTTTAAATGATTAATTAATGAGCTTCTATGCTTGTCCTTTAGCCTAATCAAGACATGATAAAATAAAATGATAAAATTAGTTAGTTATTCAGATATTTATGGTAATGTAAGCATTAGACAAATTTTAAAACATATAAATTTGGAAATACATTGATTTTCACTCTGAAGAAAAGCAACATTTTTTATAATAAAATCATTTTTAAGACCAATATATAGGCTATAAATCTGATCGCAAAAGAATTTAATGTTGAATCTATGACAATCTAAAATAAAAACATTTCTATATATTCACATTTCAGTCTAGAGGTATTTCTTTATTATGAAATGCGATTTTTCAATTGGGATAATTTAGTGACAATTAACATTTAAAAACCGTAAATTTATAAAATATTTTTAAATAATATTGTTAAATGATGAAGCTTCAAAATCAAAATCAATCACCATTTTTTTTTCGAGTGTGATAAAAGTGAGTGGAATAGTTTTAAAAGATTAGATCAGTTTATCAAGACAGCACAACATCAGCAGACACCAAATAAAAAATAAAGCTAGCAGAATAAAAAATGTCTGAAACATTCTGCATAAAGCATAATGAAAACGTTTTAGTTTAACGAAATTTTTTTATGCTTATGCATATAGTACATGGGATTCGCAAGATTACAAACTTTTGTAATGACAATAAAAAATGAACTATTATTCTGCTTTTTTGGTAATCAATCTTTCGACTCTAATTGTCCTTAGTTATGTCTTTTCCTTTTAATGAATATGATTTTTTTTTCTATTTTATACAGTTACAACAGAAATATTCATCGATATTTCCTGATATTTTCGCTAAATGGATGTATTTTATTGAAAATTGTGTTGTGTTAAATTTAAGTTTGAACATACTAAACAAATTTTAAATGAATAATTAATGTACATGTACCTTGTCCTTTAGCATAATCAAGACGTGATAAAATAAAATGATAAAATTGGTTATTTGTTCAGATATTTACGATAATGTAAACATTAAACAAATTTTAAAACATATACTTTTGAAATTGCATTGAATTTCCCTCTAATCATTTTAAAATAATAATAAAATCCTTCTTAAGAACAATAAATAGGCTATAAATTTAGTCTGAAAAGAATTTATTATTGAGTCTATAACAATCTAAAATAAGAACATTTCTATATATTAACATTTCAGTATAGAGGTATTTTTTTTATTATAAATTGCGTTTTTGCAATAGGAATAATTTTTAGGAAAATCAACATTTAAAACCCCTAAATTTTTAAAAATTACTGATGGAAATAATATAGTTAAATAATGAAGTTTCAAACACACAAAAACAATACTTTTTTTGTTGTTGTTGTTTTCGTATTGTTATAAAATTTGAGTGGAAAACTTTCAGACGAATATATCAGTTTATCAGCTAGACAGCATAACATTAGCACACACCAGATAAAAAAAATAAAGTTAGCAGAATAACAAACATCCGAAACATTCTGCATAACGCGTTATAAAAACATCTAGTTTAACCAATTTTTTTTTTTTTTTTTTTTTTTTTTTGCTTATACATATACATAGGATTCGCAAGATTACAAACTTTTGTAATGATAATAAAAAATGAATATATTCTTCTGCTTTTTGTAATCAATCTTTCAGCCCTAACCTACTTGTCCTTAAACTTCTTTCTTTTCCTTTTAATGGATTTTTATTTTATTTTTTTCTACATAATAACAACAAAAGAATTCATCGAAATTTCCTGACATTTTCATAAAATGTATGCATTTTATTCAAAAGTCTGTTGTGTTAAATTTAAATTTAAACATAGTAAACAAATTCAAGATGAATAATTAATGGGCATGGACGCTTGTCATTTAGCATAATAAAGACATGATCATGATAAAATAAAATGGTAAACTTGGTTAGTTGTTCAGATAGTATGATAATGTAAACATTAGACAAATTTTAAAATTTATAAATTTAAATCTTCATAATGTCTGTCTAGAATAAAATGTTTTATAATAAAATAATTTTTAATAACAATAAGTAAACTACAGCTTTGATTACAATAAATTTAATATCAAACCTATGACAATCTCGAATAAAAACATTTTTTAACGCATTTCGCTATTTAGAGATTCCATTATTATAAAGAGTTATTTTTATTCGGCATAATTTATATACTTTATGATAATTTATTAGTTATTACTTATGATAATTTATTAATTATTACTTATGATAATTTATGAACAACTAATATTTATAAAACATAAAATTATAAATTATTTTTAAAAGTAATGTTGACTAAAAATATTGTTAAAGGGCAATAATTCCTAATACAAAATATGCAAAAAAATATATAGATAGTTAAAGAGAATGAAGAACAGTTTAAAATGGTATGGTATCATTTTATCTAGACACCGCATACACTAGCGCATTTGTCTTTGGTCAAACACAAAAACCGATTTTGATTACACAATATATATAAATATTGATTTCAGCTATTTCTCAAATTTAATTTTGTGTTTATCAACAGGTTCACAAAGCAAAAGTTCTATTAGAATTTTCAAATTCTTATATCGATTGTAAACATCACAGATCTTATAGCGACCGCATATTGAAATATTATTTACGTATATAAATTTCATTTTTGTTTTATTTATATTAATTTGGTATGTATATTGATAAATTTAGTTAAATCATACATTTTATAATGAATACTTACTATTAATTTATATTCTGCGATTCTTATATTTAATCTATTTAAAGATTAATTAATATTACTCTCTATTGCAGTTAATATTGATTGCTTATAAATAACTTTTTAAAAATGAATAAGAAACGCGAATGTGCAATCGAATTGCAGGCTGAAATATAAATACTGTCTCAGGGAGGTTATACTCATAAGAAATTTGTAAAAAAAAAAAAAAAAAAAAATCAATCATAAAATCAAGCGTAATGTGCACATTAGCTCGATTGAAAGAAACAAGAAAAACTTCAACTAGAAGACGTAGTTCACGGACTAAATGAACATCAAATAGAGAAGACAAACCTATAGTGGTCATGAGTAACCAAAATAGAATACTTACAGCAACTGCAATTAAAGTGATTAAAAGTAAAGAATTCGCATTGTCCTTTGATAGATTTAAAATGCGCATGTATACTGTAGTAAGTACAGAACTTGTGTGGAAGTATAAATTACTTAAAAACAACGTTTAAACACACAATAAAATAAGTTGATTCGATCAGAAGTATACGTTTCGTGAGTACTAGGACTCACATCATCAGTGTATAAAAACTTTTAAAACAATATCCCCCGAACTACATGTACGGTGAAAACCCAAATGTAAAACACAATACCAAAAGATGTAGGTTTATTTAGATATACTGTAGGTTTGAATGGGTGCATACAAAACATCTTAAGTGGGCTAAAGAAAATCAATCTTGGAAACTGGATGAATGGAAGAAAGTGTTTTAGACTGATGAATTCAAGTTTGAGTTGGGCCCCACCAGTGGCCGAGAGGTTTTGCTTTCGAAACTGGTTGACAGGAGGTGCTGGGATCGAACCAAATCGCGCCTAATCGTTGGAGTTTTCCGTGGCTTTCTTCGAACCTTGGATATCCTTGCGTAAATACGGGTTAGGTTCCCTCTGAAAGACCCCATGCAGAGCACTCCTAATCAGGCCTATATTTCTCGTACAGATAACCTGCCGTCATAAAAAAACACAACACAAACAACACCCAATTTTGAGTTGTTCTGAACCAAAAGTACGTTCGAAGAAGGGTCCTTTTGTGTACGGGAATTTATTTTTAAATCATACGGTAAAACATGGAACCAGTAATGTCATGATTTAGGGTGGTTTTGAAGGGAAAAAAAATTGGAGGAGATTTGTACAAGTTAAATGAACAATGGATAAGAAAATACATCACGGTATCTTACTTCATCATGTAGTTTCTTCTAGTACTCGAAATATTGGCAGAGGATTCACGTTTCAGCAATACAACGACCCAAAACACGCATCTAAACTATGTTTAAACAATTTGAAAACAAAGGAGAAGCAAAACGCTCTGAAAATTATGATATGAGCCCTGCAATCGCCTGATCTCAATCCTATTGAAAAATTGTGGGATGAAAGGGACAAAAAATCCAACACGTGTTCGAAGTCTTTGGGAACGATTGCAACATATCTGTAGAAACATAAGCCACGAAACACTGGGAAAATTGGTGTCTCGAATACAAAAATTGTGCAAATTTGTAATATGCGCTAAAGGAGGCCATATCGACAAAAGCAAAATATGAGTTCAATTATATTTTTTATATTAAATATTTCAAATTGTTATGACATCATGTACAGCTTCTTTCTATTCTAAATCCGTTAATATTTCATTGTACTTTGTTCTTTATTTTTAATTTAATCGTTTGACCAAAGAATTTTGCACACTAGTGTTATTATTAGATACACTGCAAATAGAGGCGTCTTAAATTTAGACACATATGTGACTGAAAAAGAATTTCAGTCACTTAAGTGTCTTAATCTGAAAATTCAGACACAATAGATGTCTTAATTTAAGATACATAAGTGTCTTAGTATGATCATGGTATATACGAACCGAGAAATATGTTGGAATTATCTACGAAGTGTCTTATTTAAAACAGTAGTTGAACATTTCTTTTTTGTACTTTTCTGAACAGCCAATCAGAGCATTGATTTCCGCGCATGTCATCTATGGCTCCTTCATGATATAGAAAGAATCACATTTTAAGCGTCGCCATTGCTTGGATTAAAAGAAATGCGTAATTATGGAGTATTTATCGAATGAAAGCGTAAGTCATATTTAATTTTAACTTTTTATTTCAGTAGGTTTGTATCTTATGAATATAAATTAAATAGTTTTTAAAGATTGATCTCTTTTTTTGTAGTTTAATGTTAGTTTTTTGATTTCACAAGCTGTCGTCTGTTATACCTTCTTAATGTAACGGTATCGAATATAATTGTTTTGATAATGAAATTGCAATGCTTTAATTCAGCGCGCTTGTCTCCTGTGAATAAACGAATGAGTGATAACTTGTTTAATCTTCCTTTTCGATCCTGTGATAAAAAATATCCTAATTTGTCGTTGCCCAAAAGCAAAACGTGCAACATAAACAGATTTGAAAAGCTGAATGATTCATAGTTCCATTAAAGGGAGATAAAAACATTAAATTGAAGCCGTTTGAAACTGTATTTATTCTATGTTCTGTTTCTTCTGATTTTTACTGTTTATTGATTATAAACTCTTGCAGTTTATGTATCAGTACTTATTGTATTTTTTTTTGTGATTATTATTTTGGAGCTAAATATGATATTCATTTATGATTATGATATTCGGAAAAGTTTTCAGATTGAAAAAAAGCATTAATACTGTGAAAATTTTCTTTACATGTCACCGTTTTTAATCACAGTACTGAAACTTTTTAAAGATTTATTCTTATTATTGATGCTTTAATTTATTATTGAAAATCGGAAATTTTGATAGTCAAAGTTTCATATTTAACATTTACCAAATTTCTAAAAACATAATAGGTATTTCTTATACTATCATTCCGTAAGATTTTTTAAACATAGAACAAATGCAGAAACATTTTATTCATTAACTGCAATTTCTGTTCTTGTTTAACGGTATATTTATAAAGTATTCATTAATATTTTTTGAGTTTTTTTAAATTGCTACCTATATTATTTTTTTATTTATATGTAAGCCTTTTTCTGCTATGTTTTGTTCATGATTTTAAATTTTCAAACCTGAGAAATATCAGAAACAATTATGAAATTTCCCTTTATTGCAATCGCATATGCAACGTTTCTGATACAAACAATTATTAGTACGAAAAAAATTAAACATGATAATTTAGGCATAAATAAAAAGTTGTTTATGCTTGATATAAAGTTTATAGATAAAACTGAAATAATATATATTTTTAAAAGTTCATATTTACTTATATATTATATATTTTTAAGCGATTAATAACTACTTTTTTTATATTCAAAGTATTTTCAAACAACTAAAAACAGTACATATTCTGTCATTTCTTTTCCTTTTCTTCTGTTTTCTAGGTTAATTTTTTCTTATCAAATCTGTAAAATTTATGTAACTCATATTCATAAGATACAAAGTTTACAGGAATAAAAAAATAAATATGACTTATATCCTGTTGTTCCATAACAGCTAAGGAATATGTTTAAAAGAAAAGCTTTTACATATTCCACAGAATGTATAAAATTAGACACCAAAGTTCATTTTTAATTAAACAATGCCAAATCACCGCATATTCAAAAAATATATATTACACATGTTCACTACTTATAGTGACTAAACTTGTTTATTTATATTATGTATATTTGAGGCAAGTTTTGAAACTAGCAGTAATTATTTTCTGAATGTTATTAAATTAGAGTATTTATTTATTATTTTGTATTTATAGTTAAACAGATCTTGTGATTATCTGATCTGTGTAAAACAATGCCTATTTGCCAATATAAATTTTTAAAAGATCTAGTTTTTAAATTGCATGAATTTTCTTTTTTTTTGAGGGGGGGGGGGGGTTCTTTGCAATTTTCGAACATCTGATATTATAAATATCTTTATTTTTATCCACTGAGTATAATGAATATTTGAACTTTTAGAGTAAGTCAAGATTACAAATATATATATATATTTATCCATGTACCGTAAAAACCGTCAATAGGGAACACTTTGGGGCTGGGGAATTTGTCAGATAATCGGAGATGTTTCCTTTTGTGAGGTAAAAATATACAAATATGCATACATTGTGTATTAAAAAAGGTATTAGACGTCCACTTTTCGGAAATGTTCATTAACCTTCACAACGGACACTTCCAAATACCGGACACTCCTATTTAGTAAAAGATAATACAGAGTTGCATTTTTTTGCAAAAGGACCTGATTAAAACATGGGCATGCTGGACAGTGTCCCGTCCCCCTCCGATTTTCGGACTCAAAAATTTGATGTGCAATTTATGTATAGCTTATATTTTAAATCCATTTCGAAATTGTACTGATTATAATCAACATTTTGAATTTTTAAAGTAAAATAACGTTAAAAACTAAACAAATAAAAGAAATCTAATATTTAGATGAATATCTGTTTGTTTTTAATCTTGTTCTACTCCTGAAATTCAAAATTTTTAATATAATCAGTACAATGTCGTAAAAGATTTAAATTATGAGCTTTACAAAAATTGCATACCAAATTTGGAAGCTCCAAAATCAGGCTGTGTGGGGTGGGGGGGGACAAGACCACAGCTAAATATTATTTTAGGATTCACCGTGGTCAAATATGGCTACGTATAATGCTGACAAAAATTGGTTGCGATTAAGACGTTTGAAGTGTCTGAAATTCAGACGCAAAAAGTGTCTGAAAAAATTAAGACTTTTTAAAATGTCTGAAAATTGAACACACCGTTTCAGACACTTAAGTGTCTGAATTTCAGACATTTCAATTTAGAGTGTACCGGATAAAAAACAATTATATTAAACTTAGTTCTGCATAAATCTTTGTGGAAATTTTGCAGTTTAATGGATATTTTTTACCCATTCAACTTATGCAGATGATTTCAAAAATTACTGTAAGCTTTTGAAATCTTAATATATGATTTTATTTTAGTGTGGGAATCAATCTTCCAACGTTAAATGTAGGCAAATACAAATTTCACTATTGCGAGATTCTTTTATGGTACAGGGTGATTTTGAATTTGGAAAAAAAATATGAACAATTAACATTTATAAACCTTAAATTTATAAAATATTAAAAATAATGTTGTTGACTAGTAATATTTTTAAATAATGAAACTTCCCAAAAACTATCACACATTGTCTATAGTTAAAGACAATGGAGGCCAGTTAAAAAATAATTATATGCTATCATTTTATAAGAGCAGCACACCATTTAGCAGTTACCAGATAAAAAAAATAAAGTTAACAAAATAACGATTATCTAAAACATAGTTCTGTAAAAAACTTTATGCAAAATTTGTAGGTTAATAAGCAATATTTACTCTTAAACATAAGCTAATAATTCAGATGATTACATTATTTTGAAATTATAATAACAAACGAATTTCATTTTTTGTGTGCGTGTGTGTGTTAACCAATCTTTTCGAAATCAATTTTAGTTAAATGCACATTTTACTATTGAGAGATTCCTTTATTATAAAGAGTGATTTTGCAATTAGGAAAATTTATGAAAAATAAACATTGATAAACCTTAAATTTGTGTATTATTATTTTTTTAATATTGTTCACTAATAATATTATTAATTAATGAAAATTCCCAACACAAAACCATCACACATTTCGTTATTGTAATAAAAGCTAATGGAAGACCGTTTGAAAGAATATATCATTTTATTCTGATAGTACAACTTTAATAGATGAAAAAAAAAATGTTAACATTATAAAAAGTATCTAAAATTAATTTTTCCACAAAACTTTATGTAAAATTGGTAGTTCAATGGACATTTTTATGCTTATACATTTTTTGATGATCCGCAAGATCACAGGCTTTTTCAATGGAAATAACAAACGAATTTATTATTTTGTTTGTGACAATCAGTCTTTCAAAATTAATTGTCTTTAAAGTTATTTTTCTCTCAACTTTAACAGATTTTTGACGTTGTTCTCAAATTTCAACAAAAGAATTCATGGAGATTGCGAAAATTTATGAACAATTAACATTTATAAATCTTAAATTTATAAATTATTAAAAAACTATACTAATAATATTATTAAATAATGAAAATTCCAAACGCAAAATCATGACACATTTCTTTATTGTAATAAAAGAGAATGGATGACGATTTGGAAGAATATCATATCATTTTATCCTGATAGTGCAACTTTCACAGATACAAGATAAAAAAAATAATAATAATAACATTAAAATATCGTTTTTTTTTTTTGTTTTTTTTTTACAGAAAGCTTTATGTAAAACTGGTAGTTGAATGGACTTTTTATGCTTAAACATGTCTATATGATTAGCAAGTTTGCAAGCTTTTGTAATGATAATAACAAAGGAATTCAGTATTTTGTTTGTGGCAATCAGTCTTTCAAAATTAATTGTCTTTAAAGTAATTTCACTCTGAACTTTAACAGATTTTTTGACATCATTCCAAAATCCTAACAAAAGAATTCATGGAGATTCCTTACTTTTTTTACCCGACTACGGCAAAGCCAAAGGAGGGTTATGATTTTGACAGGCTATGTATGTATGTATGTATGTATGTATGTATGTTCATCTGTTCCCTCGTAACTTCTAAACCACTAATCAGAATTCGACAAATGACATATCATTAGAAGCGTCTTAATTGTCCGCTGGTTATAGGCTATATAGATTTTCACCAAATTCAATGTGGCGCCTTCTAGCGGACAAAATATACAGAGTAAAAAAATAAAGTTAAGCTAGATATGCCGTGTTTGGTATCATTTTAAAGCGCTTCACTTGTACATTTCGAATATATATATATTACTAGCATTTGCTTGTGACTTTACTTGCATTTATGGGCTAATTGCATATAATTCACATCTTTTCGTTCTTAATTTCTTTGGTACTTAGTAATCAGAATAAGACCACTGCAGTGCCATTAGAAGGGTCTTGATCTTGATATTCTGTTGGTTGTGAGCTATAAAGTTTGTCACCAAATTTACTATTATGCCCTCTAGCGGACAAAAAGTATAAAATAAAAATATATGTAATGTGTTTGGTATTACTTGAAAGAGCTTCACCAGTATTTATATGCTTATACATAATTACAAGACTGCTTTGAAGATGTTTAAAAAAAATGAGCGATAAGAGTAAAGCGCGGATCACGGGAACTGTAATGTAGAGCAGCGTGAACGTTAATAGAATAATTTAATGCACTAATGTAAACGACATAAGCTGGGAGTACCTCCACGCGGTGAAGGCGGAAACATATATACTTTTTCAGCGTAGTTTTTTGTCGTAGTTGGGTTTTAGTTTTTTTACTTTATCTTGTTGTAACTTAGATATATTTTATTTAAAAATCAGTTGTGTTAAATTCAAGTTGGCACATGTTTTCGAAAAAAAATGAGAAACTGTTAACTAATAGAAATTTACGCTTATCTTTTTAGAATAAAAGTTATCCGATAAAATAAAATTATAAAAATATATAGTTGTTACAATATTTATAGTAATGCAAAAATGCGACATATTTAAAATGGGTATAATTCTCGTATTTGACTGATTTTGCCTATATTTCCCTCCGAGCGTCTTGCAAAAGGGTAAAATTGTAATGTTGTTTTCTTTGCATTTTGTTTTAAATGCTAAGAAAATATGATTCTTTCAACAAATAAAAACTCAATTACAAATATGAATGTAATCCTTGAGAGTATTAATCATTCTTCAATGTATTTAAAATCCATTAAATCTATAGAATTACATTATCTTAAATATTGCTTGTATTGTTGTGAAACCTGGAGCTTAGTGAACGGAATATTACGCCCCAACCGCTTAGAGGGTTAAAGAGAAAAATGGTGATAATTCAGCTAGATTTTAATGAACGGTTGAATTATAATAATATTTCAAAGCAACTTTCGGTTACAAAATTTTATTTTTTTTAAATGCATTTTAAATTAATTTTAAATATTTTGTATGTTTTGATATTTAAAGAAAAAAAAAATAAGATTGATGTTTTAATATTCGTTGATTTGATTTATTTTTCACTTTTGCTTGAGTTTTATGGTATTGTACTTGGATGCAGTTACAGGTATACGGTAGTATATGCCGCATTTCACCGTATTATAGATTTTTTAAGAAACTCCCCATACACTCCTTAGCTATAATTTGAAGTCATTTGTGTGTACTCTCTGCCTATAGCGTATACACTCTTTTTTAATACGGCTACACCATTGGTAACACATGCATAAAAATGTGGTAGTATTTTAAGAATTTTAAAGCAAACTAAAGCAGTAGTATGCAAAACTATTTTTGTTTATAACAAAATAAAATTGCGTCGTATGGTAAACGTCGTATACATTTGTCCTCATTGTAATTTTAATTCACGACATAATCAACTCTTATATCTTTGAAAAATTCTGAAGCACTTTTCACTGATTATTATTATTATTAAATGATGTGTTTTCATTTCCAATTCAGTTGTAAGTAGATCTAAAATAATCTGAATCACTAAAACAATCTAAATCGCCGCCATTATCACTGGATATTGTTTTATTGAATCCCAGCGAATATATATATATATATATTTTGTCTCAGCTATTTTCATAATTCAAGAACGTTTGTATTTACAGTGACTCTACTCTGTTCAACCTAGTTCTTAGTGCCCTTTAATATTGAAAGTTTGAATTCAAAGATAAGGAGTATAACTTTTCGAGTCCTTAATTGTATACCATGAAAATTATTTTTCAGCAATGGAAATATCCCTTCAATAACTCTCCCTGAATGGATTTTTGCAGTTGTATCATTAATTCCCATTTTTATCTTTAACTGAGAGAAAAAAAAAAGACTTAATTATGTTCTTAAATATATTTTTTCCCGCTCAACATCGCGAAACTTTCTGACACATTTACGGACTAATTCATACACGTAAAAACATTAAATTGGCAGGACATGATTAGGAATTGAATGTTTTTTATCCATTTTTCATGTGCGCGCGTAATTATATAAATTTGAGCACCTACAGTCGTCGTGTTGTCCGTCCGTCTGTCTGTCTATCCGTCTGCCCGCATATAACAGGGCAAAAGATACCTAAACGAATGGCTTTAAATTTAATATATATAATCGAATTTTGTCTGGTTATTTCAAATTTTATGAAAATCGAATCAAAACTTAAAAATATATTAATAAAAGTTTTCGTCATTCTAGTAAATACTATCATATGTAATTCATTCAGTCATATCCCATGGTAAGTAACAATTCTAGGTTGCCATGATCATTATTTTATTAAATCCTATCATACGTAATTAATTCAGTGGTATCCCCTGATAGGTAATGATTCTAGGATGCCATGTTGATTACGTCTTATTTAAGATGGTGTCATATTATTTCCATATTACTGAATCTAATATATATAATCGCAACAAATTTTGTATTCATGCATTTTTGCATAAGAGTGCAACAGCTATTGAATCAAGATCTTGATATTTATAAAATTAGTTATAGTACGAATGCACCACATTTGCAATGTTTGGCGTACAATTTCCGACTTGTTTATAAATGTATTAAATTTTCGCTTCTAAGCAATTGCTCTCTTATGACGGCATTTTTTTCCGCGCTGTCGCGTCTCTAAGATTCGTTCAAATGCCCACTTTAACAGCACTTCTGAAAAACGATCTGCTGCTATTTAAAAATGGAAAAACTGTTCGATTTTTAAATTCCCCTCACATTTTCTTCATAACAAAAGACATCGTTCCAATTTCATGGATTTACAAATTAAAATGATGTAAAAATGTGTCGAAAATTAACCAATTTTAATTTGATAACAGAGTTAATGATTTTTACAGCTATAAACTTTTCTAAAATATACTGGATTTTGTTTTTCCAAGGCACCATTAAGAAATACATTAAAAATATTTCACCATATTTTATATATAATTCAAATATACTTTTATGAAATGCTATATGTCTGTCATTATGTAATGCAAAATAATCAAGATATCATAACGTCGCTATGATTAAATATCAAATAATATATTTTACTCGATTATTGATATGCCTCGAGCTGCAAAATCCCTGACTAAAGCAAATATCAAAAGAAAAATATATCAAATAATATGAAAGGAAATGATTTCCCGGAGATAGAAAGTGCATTCAAAAAGATTTCTCACAAATTAAATTTAGAATTCTTCAGAAAATCATCTTCTATATCGAATGAGAAAAAGAGAATCTCATCCAAAATGCAAATCAACTGCATTTTCAATCACAACCAGAATAAAGAAATAATTCCGAAAAGCGGAATATTTTTTTTTTCAGAAATCTATTTCCAATTTATTACTTTCATGGAAGAAGAAAATAAAATATCTCAAGAAATCAATTTATTACCAAATGTCCTTTCGGCTTACACCTTTCTCTACCCCCTAGGGGGAGAATGAAAACTTGGTAATAATGAGAAACGTTCGTTCATTTCTTCTAAATTTTATGTTTTTTCTTTATTTTTGCAGATGGGTGGAACGGTCATATGAAGGAACTGCAAGTTGATGGAGATCAGCTCCAGATAAATGTGGAAGAACTGCAACCTGTCACTGAATACAGTTTTCGATTGCTAGCGGAGAATGTTGTGGGACGGAGTCTTCCCAGCATTCCATTGACTCTAGTTACCGAGAGTGAAGGTATGACTTAGCAACCGTATCCAGTGCATCCACACTCCCTCACCCGGATTTTATTCGGAAATTTTCGTTGTTAGATTGTTCTTTTTTTTAGTTTGTTTCTAAGCAATAAACAGGAAAGGAATGTTTTATTGTTTTCCCGGAGGTTATAAGAATGGAGTTAACGGTAAAACCGAAGTGTCGGAAATCTTTCTCTCTCTCTCTCTCTCTCTCTTTTTTTTTATTTTTATTTAATGAATTTTGTTTGTGGAAGAAATTTTCATTTGTTTGTCTTGTGTTTTTTATATTGTTTCTCGCATTCTTTTGTTGAACAATTCTAACTATGAAAACAATTTAATAGCTTCTTTTGGGAAGTCTTTTCCGCAAATGAGTTTTAAATGATATCATTAAAAGTAAAATTTTTGTACATCCGACGATAATGGAGTGCATAATTGAAAATTTCCAAAGTTTCGTGTTTCAATTAAGTATAATTTTCTTAAAAAGAAAAAAAGTTAAATGACTCATTATTCAAAATACTGGCGGTAAAAATAAAATCTTTTTACACAATTTGTGTCGGAATAATTTTGAAAGAGGTAATAACCACCGTAATTAATTTTAATTTCAGGTAAAATTTTATAATTATCCGGATATCTTGTCTTGAATATTTTCTTTCTTTGAACTTTTATTGTTTTCAGTGAAGCAACTTTAAATTCTGTTAAAATATGTTACTTACTTCGAAAAAGCAGCTACTGTTTTCCGTTGACATGTATATATGTATGTATGTATGCATGCGTGTATGTATGTATGTAAGTGCATGCATTTTGTTGTATGTTTTTATATTTCTCCCAGAATCCCTTCTTTAAAATAATTCTAACTATGCAAGCAATTTAATCGTTTCTTCTGAGAAGTCTTTTCTGCAAATGAGTTTTAAATGAGATCGTTAAATTAAGATTTTTGTAAAGTCGACGATAATGGAGTGCAAAAGTGAAACTTTATAAAGTTTAATGTTTCAATTAAGTGTAATTATTCTAATACGAAAAAAAGGCTAAGTCACTCATTATTCAAAATACTGCTAATAAAAATGTAAAAAAAAAAGTACTCAATTAGGGTAGAAATAATTACAAAACCGGCAATAACCACTATACTTATTTTTACATTTAGGTAAGAGTTTTTAATTAGACGAAAAATTTGTCTCATTTTTTATTTTAGAATTTTTTCTCTAGTAAAACGTTATCCTCTTGAATATTATGAATTTCATGTAGTCAGTTACATTTTATCATAAAGTGCAACGGTAAAAGTTATAGCACATTAAATATTTGTTTAAATCATTCTAAAATATTTTTATTTACAGAAATATTTATTTTTATAGAAAAACAATAAAGCACACATTCTTTTTCCTGTGCCACTTTAAATTTAATAGATTTTACGTTAAAAAAAATTGTTTGGAAGAAATCATGTAAAGATTGTATATCGTTAAGTTTATTACATAGTATGCTTCTTAGTTACATGTATTTAGAGAAAAGAAAATTAATGTTTGTATTTATTTGGAAATGACCTATTAGTCTACCTTGTCTAAGTAGTATTATTAATTTAAAATAAATTGAAATACAAGGAACATTTAAAGGAACATAAAAAGAAATAGAAGCTTTTCCTAATGTAGAATAAATGTTTCAGAAACTCCAGTGTAACCTCGAAGTTACCCATGATTTTGGTACCATTACACTATCTTCAAACGAGTGTAAGAATAGAACCAGTTAGGAAACATATAAACCAGTTGAATGCTGAATCAAACCATTACATCTTTTCAAAAATTTACTTACAGTAAAGAGACACTTTTGTTCTAGAAATTTTTACTTAAACCTCGGAAACGTATTGATTTCAGTCGTTACTAATTGCTCTGTCTTTTTAAGAGATGGAGAAGATTCTTTGAACATCGACTAACTACAACATTAAGTTCAACTTTCGCAAGAGTTTCGGTTATATGGAAAAATTTGTACATTTTTATGCTATAGCAATGTTTAAAAAATAATGTAGATTCAATAAAAGAAAATTAAAAATAGGATCTTTCCCTTTATTTCCTTTATGTATACGAGTAATTCTTTAGAAGAAACTTGGGGTATAATTTTCTATATCCAGATATTTAAAACTTTCAATAACTACAACAAAGAAAATGTAAATCATTCAATTTTCTTTTCATGCTTTTCACTCATTCAAAGTATTTAATGCATAATATTACTCTTAGAAGTGAATATCATAGCCTTATAAATAGCTCATTGTAAATTTCTCAGATTTTACTTCCTTTATTTATGATTCTCTAGAAGAAGATTGTTTCATAATTTCCTATATCCAGATATTTAAAAACTTTCAGTAACTAGAACAAACAAAATGTAAATATTTCAATATGCTTTTCACACTTTATACCTCATTTAAAGTATTAATGCATAATATTACTTTCAGAAGGGAATACCATGATACTTCACTTAATAAGACACTTAAACTATATACTGCACTTAACGCATTTAATGTATATAATAAGACCCTCAGAAAAACTATATTATAGCTTATATTTCACTTAATACTTCACATACTTTAGGTACTTCACGTAACGTATTTAGTACATAATACTATACTCAAAAGCAAATACAATAGTCTAATAGATACTTCACTTCTCACTTAACATATTCAGTGCATAATAACACACTCAGATGGAAAAATCATAGTCAAATATACAGTTTCCTAGAAAAGAAAAAAGTAAATGAATAGCATACTGATTTTGATAAATTATATAGTGTTGCACTGTCCTGCGAAAAAACTAAGCACTCCCTATTAACTCTGCAACAAATTATTGCAGAAGAAAATTACTGATATGATTGGAAATAAAATATATTTTTAAACAAACCCAAACTTAGTTTTTTTTTTCTTTTTTTTTTTCAATAGCATTACCCAAGTTTGACACAATAAACAAATTCTACACCTTTCAATTGGCCTAAATACAAATTTTCATGAAGCTCGTACGGTTTAGTTTCAGAGATTTTAATTATTTTAAAATGGACATGTATCCAAATTGAAGTTCAGCACTCGATTGATGAAATGCTACAGAATAACTAGGTCACTTCTATTAATGCATTATTTCTTGCCAAAATAACCATTTCACTCGCTTAAATTGTTTCGACTGGTGCCAACACAAATGTTTCAATAAAATGAGGAAGATATTTTTTTTTTCAAATTATTCTTTTCTGCACATCATAGACGGTCCCTTAAACTATCAGTTTTACCTTTTTAAGCATAGTTTGAAAAGTACAGTCGTGGAAAAAAAAAAGTAAACAGCCCCTTCTAACTCCTCACCAAATTATCGTAGAAGAAAGTTACTGGTACTGAACGATTGGAAATAATGTCTACTTTTAAATGATGTATATAAAATTTGCTTAGGGGTCATCTACATATTAAAACGAACCATAAATTTGTTTTTTTTTTTTAAATAGCAGTACACAATTTTGGCAGAATAAATGAACTCTACACCCTTCAATTAGCCTAAAAACAAATTTTTATGCAATTCGTACCATTAGTTTTTCGAGAAATTAAGTATTTTAAAACGAGCGTATTTTAAGGGCTGTACCCAAATTGAAGTTCCGTACTCGATTGTTAACCGAGAGAGCCTCCTTCTTGAACAAGGCACCTGAAGAGCCACTCAAGGAGTGAATGAAGCCTGTTAGATTACAGGACAGCAGAATAAATTTCAACATATCAACTCACTTCTATCAAGACGGCCCTTAAACCATCATTTTGCCTTTTTTTAAGCATAATTTGAAAACTACTTGAAGAAAAATGTAAAATTTTGGATTTCCATAAAGCAGGACTTAATAAATCTAAATCCATAAAAAAAAATGTAGGTTGCAATTCATAATTTTTTCGAATACTAATTTCATAATTCATATCATAAAATTATAAAAATTGCAAATTCAGCGTATTTATGTTTGGGTATATTAGTATTATTGCTACAAAAAAAAAAAAAAAAAAATTAGCACATTAGAGCATAATTTCAGGAGATATAAATAAAAATATGAAAATGTAATTTAACATTAGAAGCACTAAATTTTGAATGTTTATAATTAAAAAACTTATCATTCAAATGACTTGAAATTTGGTGTCTAGGCATAGTTTGAACCTATTTTGTTTACTATTTTTTCACGCCTGTACATGCATTCAAAATCTTTTCAATTTTTCACATATAATAAAAAATATTAATAAATTTACAATAATACAAAAATATAATCGATTTGATTGCGCCGAACTCAGATACATATAAATGTCTACATATTAATCCAATACTTCATATTTTTCTAAAATTATTTAATGAAAAATATTTCTGCTACTCTTATAAATCGTACTGTTAGTTATCCTTTGAAATGGATGAGAAATTTTCCGAAAAAAAAAAAAAAAAGAAAAAAAGAAAAAAAAACAGAATAATCGAAAAGCACGATAAACTTGACCAAACTTAAAAAAAAAATAGTTACCATTTTTATTCTTTCCAAACTTTTAAGACTATGTAGTGGTAAGTGCATGATAAACGAAATCTTTTCGCAATTATATCTTTATGAAATCACACGTTTTTTCCTTAAGTAACTGAAAACAAAAGAAGAATATCGTGATAAAGTTATTCGAATATTGAAAGAAAAATAAAGAAAACAAATGCACGGATCCGTGCCTCAATTTGTGTATTATGAGCAAATGTACGATTTCGATTATTGGTTTTCAATAAATATTTTAAAATAAAATTTCAAATGTGGCGAATGTACGTATTGCAAAAACCTTAATATTGCGGTATCTATATTATAAAGAACAAACATATCTGTGCGTAACGACAAACATATCTGTGCCATTCTGCGAATGGCAACACTTTGAAATTTGAAATGGAATTTCGGTTTTGCAATTTTCGCTACTGCAGATTTTTAAACTTCTAAACATCGCACAGTTTCAATTTTTACACCGTCGTATAGGGAAAAAAATTTACTTTTAAATGCAATTTGTTTGAAAGATCTATCTCAATTTATTTTTGAGATATTAATTTTTCTTATAGTTTTTAGTATAAATTTTGTAATTGTGGCAACTAAAGTACTCCATTTCTATTAAAAGTAAAAGGAAAATATTCATGGTGTATTTATTTTTATTGATTATATCCTTATTGATGTCATTTTCACATTACAAATAAAAGTAACTTTTTTCTAATTTTTGAACAGAAAATGACGTCAGCCATTAAAAAAAAACACGCATTATTTTTCACAAATCAAAAGATTGAAGAAGATATTTCAATATTTTTACATTACGCTGATACTGGGTTTGAGACGCTAGGCAAAATGATTCAGTGAGTAAAAATGATGTCATATTTAAAACAAAAAGATCATTTTCTTTGATAAAACTAAATATTTGACCAACACTAAATGGCCAACTATGGCAACTAAAGGCAAATTTCTGAATGGTAAATTTTCGCGGGTACCGAGATTAGAACTTAAAGTTTGTGCGTGAAATGTTGTATTGGACAAATGTGACTTTAAGTTTGGAAATGCATTCATTAATAATGTATTGAGCGTTAAAATATTTTTAAATTGCGAATTTGAGTGGTGCGTATGAACAATTTGAGAATGTGAAAATAACGTACAGTTTAGATTTCATAGGGGAACATTTTATGCTGTGACAAAGCGAAATCCTTTTTTACTGATTTTTCATCCCGTAAAAACAAACGTAAGAGCCTCAATGGATAACTTCAACATAATTACACATCTTGATTACGTATTCTAATACAGTTTATTTGTCAATAATTTAAGCAGTTGAGGTTTATGGTAATTTTGGTAATTTTAGGTAAAAAGCATTATTTGTTTTAAGAGCCAGATAACCAATGCAACATGATTTTTTTATTATAATTGTAATTATTTTTGTAGGCTATTATAAATTCGATCTAACAATTCCATTCTAAACATTTTAATTCGTCGAATTTCGACGGGTTCCAACTCGTTTTAATAAAGGAGCCCAGTATGCGCGATTGAATAGCCCTCCGAGCGTCTTGCAAAAGGGTAAAATTGTAATGTTGTTTTCTTTGCATTTTGTTTTAAAGGCTAAGAAAATTTTCCACATTATAAAAAAAAAAAAAAAAAAAAAAAAAAAAAAAAAAAAAAAAAAAAACTCAATTACAAATAAGAATGTAATTCTTGAGAATATTAATCATTCTTCAATGTATTTAAAATTCATTAAATCTATAGAATTATATTATCTTAAATATTGCTTGTATTGCTGTAAAACCTGGAGCTTAGTGAACGGAATATTACGCCCCAAACACTTAGAGGGATAGACCTTTCTAGGGTCTAAAATAATAAAATAAAAGTTCTGAAGGTATTTATTCTCGTATTTTCTTCAGTTAAAAATTGTGAGCAATATATATATATATTGATAGATAGATAGATAGATAGACACATAGATAGATAGATAGATAGATAGATAGACAGATAGATAGATAGATAGGTAGATACACCAGCAGGGAAGACTGAGCTATGCTCGGTTAAAATTAGCTTTGTATTGGAACCCTGTATTAGAAATTGAATGAATCATGTATCTCGGCTCTTATTGGGAATATCTAGAAAATTCCGTCAGATTCCGAAAACCAATTTTTTTGCCAAAATGTCGCCGAAATATCATCAAATTCAGCGAAATTTTTTAATTTTGCTCGAAGCATATGATTTGGCATTGGTAATCATGAAAGTCGGTTTTTCCCAATGGCGCTAATATTGCGCCAAATATCATAAAATATCGCCAAAGTTGGAGAAATGTTGCCAACTTTGAGACTTCCTTAACTGCCAACTGGTCAGTAACATAATAACTGTTTTGACCATCATTCCCACTGAAATGCATTGGCCTGTAGTGACCTCAAAATAATCCGCAAATCAAATTTTCTCTTTTAGCGAAATACTCCAATGGACTGTTCGTACCCCAAAACGGTAGGATACAAAATTTAGTCAAATTCGTTAGAGCCTTTTTTTAGATAAAATTTACATACACACACACATGGACACACACACACAAGATCTGCTCGTATTATAATATATGATAGGTAGATACGCATCATATGCGAGTAAATGCGGCAATCTTATTACTTCCCTTACTTTACATTTCAATTAACATATTTAGTGCATATTAACATTATACTGAAAAATCATGCAGTAAGATATCTTTCTCAATAAATTAGAAGCTTCTGAAAAAAAAGAAAAAGAATATGGAAAAAGTATATTAATACTTGTGAATTTTGTGAAAAAAGAAGTGTTTCATTAACATTTTCCATAATTTCAATAATGCAAAAGATTCGATGCATATAACTCATTCATTTCGGTTTTATGTTACGCATATAAATGTTTCTACTTCGAATTTTTCTTATAGGGGTTTAGCATACTATTACCATTAGACTCAAAAACCGTATCGTAACTTATCAATAGCAATAGATTAGAGATTGTTACAAGACAAATAGGATAAATGAAAAGCATTCTAACCGTTAAAGCGCAGCGAAGCATTCATTACTCTTTCATTCCAGAACAAAAGTGCAGAATTACGCTCCTTACTTCTTTCCGGGGAATAATTATTTCACATCATTAGGCACATTATCGCTCGATTATTTGCCTACATTCATCAAAGACAGTTCGTGCATTGTAATCAGTTAGCCTAATGTAAGCAGATAATTACTCCCTTGAAACATACGACATGGAGAATCATCCCAATTGTTAGCAGTAATGCATTTTTTAGATACGCAATTTATCTTCCATTATTGAAATTGCAAAATATTCTCTGTAGTCTTTTAAATCTTACCTTATTAGCTTAACTCATTTATTCAGAAGAGTATTTATCTTCATTAAATTTTGCGAATCTGTTTTAATCTCTATTTTGTGTAGCGATTAAAATTAATAGATAAGTTCGAAAACTTTAAACAGCTTAAATCATTAAGTTCAATGTAATCGCGAAAAACTTTATTTTTAAAAAGACGTAATGTGTTATAATAATCAGGCTATTGTGTGTTTTAGTCACCTTTCTATTTATATGTAGTTTTGTTTAATTATATTCATTTCATTTCTAAAGGCATTCCCTAACAATGCGTACGTTAAGTAATTTAATATTAATGAATCATATTTGCAGTTTTGTGTCTATTTTTAAGTCCGTCTATTTATAGAATTTTCATATAATACTAGCTGTTTAACCCGTTCTACGCACGGGATTTCATGAATTTAATTCTAAAACCAAAATAAAAAATAACTTTTCGATTTAGAAAAATATTTTTCTACTACTGTACAGATTTTTTTAATGAAATATAATTTATTATGTTGCTATTACAGCAGACGATAAAACGATGTCTTTGGAATAAGGAAATAAATAAGTTTTGTTGACACTTGTGATAAAATGTTTTTCTTTATTTTTTAAAAAGGTAATAATTAAGTGCGATTAAATAACCTCTAATTATTTTCGATCTGGAAAAACATTTTTCTACTACTGTACAGTTTTTTTAATGAAATTTAATTAATTATGTTGCTATGGCAGCAGACGATAAAACGATGTCTTTGGAATAAGGAAATAAATAAGTTTTGTTGACACTTGTGATAAAATGTTTTTCTTTATTTTTTAAAAAGGGTAATAGCTAAGCGCGATTAAATAACCTCTAATTATTTTCATTTGAGGTAAAATAATTATCGTAATACCCGCTGCAGCTTTTTAGTATTGCAGCGTGGCGTACGTAATATGTATATCTAACATTGGTTAAAACTCGCGCGATTACGGGTTGAACATTTAAAAAAAATCGTCAAAAAAAAAATAAATAAATCTACTTAAAATTTTCGATTTTTTTTTCCTCAATCGTTCATGAGCCTCCTACCAGCAACCCGTGTGCCAAATTTCATAGCCCTGCGCCCTATGTTTTCCGAGGTTTTGAGGTTACATAGATACGCGCACGGATTTTAATAGGGTAGATAATAGTCTCTATACTATCACATAAATGTCACTAGGTATATATATACAAGTGGATGTCATTCGGTAGATAAGAAAGAAAAAAATAACATTTTCGTATTATATAACTTTGAAAATTCAATTTTTATCTCACAGGAATAAAACAAGTCGTAAATTGTACGTCAAACGTGGAAAGTGAAGTGCATTTGTATAATAACTAGTTTTGTCAGACCTTGGTGCAATAACTGTTGCCTCTTATGCAAAAATGCATGAATACAAAATTTATTACGATTATACGATTATACATATTAAATTCAGTAATACGGAAATAATATGACTTTTTCTTATATATGATGTAATCGCCATGGCAACCTAGAATCATTACCCATCATGGCATATAATTTAATTAATTATGTATGATAGGATTTAATAGAATGAAGAAAACTTTTATTAAAAACTTTTTTAGTTTTGATTCGATTTTCATAAAATTTGAAATGACTCGACAAAGTTCCGCAACGATTATATATATTAAATTTCATACCATGCGGTTAGGTAGTTTTTCCGCTATTATATGCGGACAGGAGAGCAGACAGACAGACGGATGGACCAGATGACGACTATAGGTGCTACGTATTTATATAATTAGGAACGCACCTAAAAAAGAATAGTCTTGCAATATATACAACATAGACTTCAATGTTACTTCTTACATTAAATAGTAACAAATGATAATGAACAAATAGTAACAAATGATACTAACAAATGATTTTGACAAAGCATTGCATTTCATATGAATTAATATATATACCAATCTGTAAATTAATTGTTGAATATGTGGAAAAAAATGAGTTTTATTCAATCCCGGTAGTAAATTCGATTCTAGTACTACGATCATATTTTTCACAAAATTGTTAAACCGGCCAGGACCTCAATTAGAAGTGGAATCAGACCTCCAACAATCATGCGTGCTTGGATTTATATTCGAAACTGATACAATGTATTTTTCTGAAATACCACATTAGACAAGATGAACAATTATTGATTTTGATCTCTACATTATAAACTTTAATACCTAGTATTTTCAAAATTTTTTAAATTTATAGGAGTTAATGTCAGTTTATAATCACGAATAATGTTGACATTAATCATAAATATCTCTCATGTTTTTGATTTTCTTATAATTAGGATTTATGAAAAATATTATTTTTTTTCATTTTAACTCTATGGATAAATTTTACACCCAACGCATTTTCTGTTGATGATTTATACGAGAAGCAAATACAGAATACAATTGAACAAGCAAAGTCGAAAGTGACTGTCGAACTTTCCCAATTTTTATATGTATACCTCAACAAAATATGTCATTCATGACATCTGTTTGAATTAATAAATAAAATAATAATAATAGTTTTTTCCCGCCGATTTTTCCAGTTTGTGCTGTTGAATGACTTGAACCACTGTGTTTGCGATATCGGTTACGCCGATAAATGCAAACTTAAAATAAACTATTATGTTGTGGACATCACAAAACTTTCTTCTATATAAATCATGTCAATTAAATCATTTAAATAGTACAAGAAATTACATCAATTTAGCACCAATTCATGTCAAAGTATATCTGAAGTTTGTTGAAAATCCAAGCATTAATTCTTGAGATAGAGCTATTGTAGAAATCGTGAATAATGTTGAATAACAGCGCCACATGTTGATCGATTTACACCAAAGACTAATCAGCACCAATTTATATTAGGGACTAACTGAATATAAAGTTTTATTAAATTCCGTGCATTAGTTCTTGAGATAGAGCGCCACAAAATTTGTGTCACATACAGACAGATAGACAGACATTTTGTAAAAACATGTTTTTCGGAATCTCTGGCCCCTAAAACGTGTAAATCCGTCGAAAACCGAAAGTCGAAAATTTTCAAGAATCCAATACTTTCTTCTTGTAAAGGTAGACTGAAAGTAAAAATTATAAAGTCTGTGTCACTTTACAAATCTTATTACTAAAAATGTATTTATATCAAACTTATATCTTTTCACACTTACTAAAAACCGACAAACCTAGTAAAGTGGTGCTATATCATATTTAACATGTTAAGACTAACAGACTGGGGTCAACATTTTAAAGTGATTTTCAAACCTCTGATCACATCAAAGTATTGAATTAGTTACTTGTCTAATGGTTTGAAATCTAGCAAAAAAAATGTATGCTGCCAAATACTCTACGATAAAAAAATATATATATACATTTCTTCAATATATTAAAATACACTTTTTTGAATTGAATTTATCGCATAACTTTTTTGCTCATCATATAATATTATCATATGCTATTTTCTATACCTTTTTATTACACGCTGCAGCATTTAATACTTTATTTCTTTAAATACATTATAAAAGAATTTCAAAATTATCCGAAAGTGGTATATATCAAACATTATGAAATTGAGCAGATAATTTTATTTTTATTAATCGGGAACAGTTTAATGTGCTGATAAGATTTTTAAAAAGCGTACTTTCTATTGCTATCGTATTATATTAAAAACAACAACATAAGTAACTTAAAATGATATATATATATATATATATATATTACCATTAATTAAACATAACCTGCCACCGTCAATTATTATGAATTAAAACTGTAAGTATTAAAAAAAAAAAAAAAAAAAAAAAAAAAATATTATAAGAATTATTATGGAAGAAAAAAGAAAAAAGTGGACACCGACAAAAATTGAAAAGCTTATACATTGAATTACGTTATCGAGGGCACAGAATTCAATGATATAAGCAAAATGGTTGTTTTCTGTGGGAGAAATAAGCTAAAGCTAAAATTAATTTTCCCCTGTGCCCGAACAACCACTAAAATCAAGTGAATTGATTAAAAATGAAAGCAGAATAGAAAGCAATATATATACATACATCCATTTTTCCCCTGTTCATTTTATTAATTTATTATTTATATTGAATAGTAACTATTAAAGTTTTTTATATTTTTATTATATATAATTTATTTTATGTTATAGCATATAGCTATATTCTATATATTATCAATGTTAAATTTTTTTTTAATTTCTCAGTGTAGATTAAATGGTTAGGTAAAAGAATATATTGAAAGCATTTTATTAACATATAATTTATTTAAATTTTTTTGAATAATGATATATAGTATGGTATTATTTATATATTAGGATTTGTGTGGTAATGCAGTTGATATATTTTAATTTCATTAGCTTTTATTAGGTTCTTCTTGTGACATTTGAATAATAATGATGGTTTTCAAATAACATAATAGATGGCAGCACCAAAAATTTTGTCTTTTAAAGCTTCTATTAAAGGAATAATTTTAATTTTTTACACCAGGTGTTATTGAACGATGAATGTTGGCTATATTGTAAAATTGAAATTAAACAATTTAAAATTGTTTTTGGTATTTTAAATAATGTAATTATTTTCTATTTATATTATATTAATTGAATTTATCACGGTATTTCAAAATGAATTAACTGAATCCATAGGTTTTAATTTCTGTGTTAACTTAACTGTTTTATTCAACTCAATCTTATCATGCTTTTGGATACCATGTGCGGGAGGATATTTTGAAAATCAACTGGGGTTTTATTCGGTATGTTGTGTAATATTTCTATTTTTTATGCTATAAATTAAATATTTAAAGGGTTGTATTGTTTTTTTAATTTCATGTCATTTGATAATGTTCTGTTTCATCTTGAAACTATTCTCTTGGTCATATTTGTTGTTTGTCTACAGGAGAAAAAATATTTTCAGCTTTTAGCTTTTTTTCTCACAGAAAACAACCGATTTGCTTATATCATTGAATTCTGTACTCTTAAAAACGTAATTCAATATATAAGTTTTTCAATTTTTTTCGGTATCCATATTCTTCTTTTTTTTCTTCCTTATTAATTTTTGTAATTAAGTATAAGGCACTTTATTTTATACATACAATTCTATATTATAGGTTTGTGGTATCCATTTTTATTGTCATTTCATTCGCAATATTGCGGTTTTTGATGATGGTCGGTAATGTTTAATTAATGGTTATATATATATATATATATATATTTAGAATATTAAATTAAACATTTCCCTTCGTTTAAATGTGAATAAAATAATAATAAAATAATATATATATAAACTTAACCATCAATCTATCAACAAGTCAAATTAAATAAATTAATTGAATCTGTGCGATATTTTAGAGAATATCAGTTTTGAAAAAAAAAATTATCCATAGCATTCTATAGATAAAACTTTAATAAAGTGTACTTTAAAATCCTGTCTGTTAATTTAGCTCTTAATTTGATATAAAATTAAATAAAAAACGTGTGACTAAAGTTACACTTTTGTAAAAAATAGTTTAAAATTATAATCATTTAAATATTAAAAAACTTGAATAAGCCATATTCTGTACACTTTTATTTTATTAATAAAAAGTATGTTTATGGAATATTCAGTTGTTATTTTCCATTTGTTTAATTGAACTAAATAAAAATTGAAAAAAAAAAATTGAAAAAATTAATTTATCAGCAAATTAATTTAATTGAACGAATCTTATCTATATGAGATTGCACAACAAATAAAACTAGGCATTTTTTTTTTCGTAGTTTTAGTGTAGATTAAAACTTGTTTTACCTTAGTGCATTGCTTTTAAAACAATAATCGTCTTTACAAAATATTGTTCATTTTCAAATTAAATAATTTCACGTGTTTATACTCAAAAGGACAAAATTCTAAACAAATTGTTTACAATTTTCTTCACTTTAAATATAAAAATGAATTGGAGAAATTTTGAATTTTATAAAGACAATATAAAATTAACTTGAATATCCAAATAAAATTTCTATAGATAAATAAATTTTAAAAGAAATGAAATTGACCAATAAATTATTAGAAAGATCAAGTATTTGATTTATTATTATCTGTGTGATAATTTAGCAAAATAAGATTGGAGAAAATGTTCTAAGAAAACCATTTCCTTGGAATTACAGTATACAATTTATTGAAATGTTCAGTTACATTTTGTCCTTTCTTTAAATGTAGCTAATAAAGTTTCAAAGAAATAAAATTAATCTTAATTTACTACCAATGTAAATGAAATAAATCTGTCTAATCGATATGCGATGGTGCAGAAACTAGATTTATATAAAATTTCACAAGTAATACTTTTCATAAGATAAGATAGAAGTAAAAAATTATTTTACATTTTTATAATGCATTTCTGACATCAATTTGCTTTATAAAATATTATTTCTTCGTAAACTGATATAATTTCATAAATGCATATTTTAAACAAATGTCATTGGCAGAATGTTGTTAATTTTTTATGCGTCCATTCTTTCCTCAAAGATCATCGAAGCAATATCTTATCTTTCATGTCTTAATTTCCATTTAAGATTCAATTTAATTTTTTCATTCTTTCTAAAAATAAATATCTAAAAAATGGGGTCACATAGAGCTTAAAAGCCATTAACTTAAATAGATGAATTCGAATATTTTTATCCATCTTTTATATTTTCTTTTTCGGATAATGAAACATTAATCGTATTTATTTTTCCATTTAATTTTCTTCTAAAGTATAGAATAATTTCCCATTTCGTTCTCCATCTGTTTAGCTTCCATTTGAAATTTTCCATTTATTCCATCTATCTTTTTCTCTTTGGTTGTCATTTTTACTCAGACGTTTGCTTAAATTTATTATTTTTCGGAAAGTTTCTATGTGCTGCAAAAGTTAAATCCAAATTTTTTGCCATTATATGTGACCTATACACGGTCATTCAAAGAAACTCTTTAATAATTTTCAGGGAAGAAGAGCGGATTACAACAAATAGATATATTTTTTTCTTTTTTGTTCAAAACCGAGATTTCAATTTATGTATTCAGTAAGAAATACAGAGTTTTTCACTGAATTCGGATTTTACTATATAAATTAAACAGTAATGTAGGTATATTAACGAAATTTACAAAACATTTTCGTTGCTTTGTATGAAACGTGATAACATTAAGAAAAGGGATGGACGAACACAACAATTCGTTTTGATGCCATATGTAATTTAAACTACGTTCTGAAACATCGCAGACGACCACGCAATGTAAATTTACGTTGTCGCGCTCTGCCCCACCAGTGGCCGAGAGGTTCTGCTCTCGAAGCTGGTAGATGGGAGGTGCTGGGTTCGAACCCAATCGTGCCCGTCGGCCTAATCGTTCGGAGTTTTCGTGGTTTTCTTCGAAACTTGTATTTCTAAGCGTAAACATGGATTAGGTTCCTTTAGAAAGACCCCCCACGGAAGGCACTCACGCTTTATGTCCTATATCCCTCGTGTTGATAGTTGGCCGTCATAAACACGCAACCAACCAACCGTAGTCGCGCTCTATCTCCGTTAAACGATTTTAGTATTAATTTAGAGACACGCTGTATACAACATAGAAATTTACCATTTTATTGATATTTTCATTAAAAAATTTATTTTTTATGCTGGAACATAATTTTCATTATTGTATAATTTTCTGTTATACGTAAAAAGAAAAAAAAAATATGCATAGCTATTTACAGAGAAAATTATATATATTTTTAATGTTACGTTTCACAATATGATAATAAAATTATAAACCTTGAATATGCATTTCTAAATTGAAAAGAAAATATATTTTTCTATAGTCTTTAGTTACTTGTAAAAAATGTCACCTTTAACAATTTTAAGAAATGATTTAATTATTTAATGTATGATAACATTCTTTCATGTTTCCTATTGTTTGATATTACAACATGATATACCATAATTATGTTTAAATATGACTTTATGCTTAAATACATTGTAGATTTCCGTCGGCATGTTCTATCTCTGTTAAAGGATCTTACTATTAATTTAGAGCCACGCTGCGTACAACATAGAAATTTCTCATTTTATTGATATTTTGATTAAAAATAATTTATTTTATAGGTTGAAAGATAAATTTCATTTTTGTATAATTTTCTATTAAGCGTGAAGAAAAATTCATTCATTGAAATTTAGAGAAAAAATAGGTTTTTTATATTTCGTTTCAGACTATGATAATAAAATTATAAATTTATATACTGTAGACTGTATTAATGGACTGTAAACTGTATTAATGAAAGATAAGTTTGATTTGTCTTTTTTATACATAAATAAATGTTAGCGAAATGATTTAAATAATTAATAATATTTACAGCATGATATACCATAATAATGTTTAACATTACTTTTACCGGTTTAAATAACACCTTATAGATTTGGTTTATGCTTATTACCCGGCTGAAAAGAAGGATTATGTGTTTCACGCGTATCTGTGTATGTGGATTTCTTTATACCCTCGAAACATCCCAACGGCTGGATGGATTTTAATGAATGAGGTCTCTATCAATTCGTCTTAACGGCCCGATGGTTATAGGCTATGTTTTGTTTTTATAAATTTAAAAATGGCGGCCGCAAAATACAAAATGGCGGTAGAGACGAAAAAAATTACGCACCTTATTGAGTGGCATATCATTGGATAGGTCTTTCAAAATGAAGACGATGTTTCATTGACTGTTTTACAGTCAGAAGCTCCGTTAAAATATTATACAGCCTGGAAGTTGTGTAGGAAGGATCTCTAGCTTTATTGCAACTCTAACATCATAGACATCTATAGACCTCATCAAAAAAGTGTTTATAGATAGGAACTAACAATTAAACGCAACTTAAAAGTCATCAATACAAATAAATTAAAAAAAATAGGTATGTAATATAAAAAAAAAAAAAATAGTTTCACATTGATGAGAAATAATTAATTAGTTCGCTTTTTAAGCAGTCGGGTTTTTTGATTTTTTTAATTTAATTGTTTATTTTACTTGTAATTATTAAAGCCAGTAAATATAAAATTGAGGTTTTAATTTCTTTAAAATGATATACGATTTTTTTTTTAATCTAAAGATTACGAATGGAATAACCATAAATCGAAACCTTTTAAAAGATGTCATTTGTACTCGTACAAATAGTATTAAATAACACTTTATACTTTAAAAAAATCATGAAGATAATAAAAATTTAGTTTTCCAATTATTCCACAGCTTCGAAATAATACGATTGTAAAAAAATAATTGTGTGCATCATTTTACTTTTAAATTTAAATTTTTAATATCGCGTCAAATTGTTTTATGATTTTTAAAGCTGATATTTCATAATTTTAGTTCCTGGAGCTCCCCCAAGGAATCTCCATGTTGTGGCAACAGATTCCAGAACCATTCATGTCTCGTGGGAGGTAAATTTTGTTTGAAATCATTCCTATAATTTAAAATTTATAATAATTTTCAAACAGTTATACAGATTATTATAATTAATATTACACTGTATTAAAATGTTGTATGTTGAAATGCTATTGCCATTGGAATTATTTTAATTAAATTAATATTAATATGCTAAATGTTTTGAAATATTTATCGATAAAATTGTTCAGTTAAATATTTTTTAATATTGATTTGTATAAATACTTTTTTATATAGAAATGTCTTTTTTAACCAGTGTTAGTGTAAATGAACTGTTTGGAATGTCTGTAATTTTTTATATTATGGAAGGGAATTAGTATATTATGTATTTAATCATGAACTAACAGTAATGATTCATTTCAGATATATTTATCATATTTAAATAAAATATGTTGTGTTAATTTTAGAGCATTTTTTTAATTAGTTATCGTTTTAAAAATCGTTAAAAATAGAATATTATTATGAAATATTATCTAATAATATATTAAAACTATTATTTAAGACTTTTTGATAATTATGCTGAAATTTATGAAAATCGTATGAATTAAAGACTAATGTGACCTGCAAACTCAATCAATTGAAGATGATAAATAAAAAACGGTCTTTAAAATATACACTTAAAATAAACACCGTTAAATTAAGCACTAATTATTTAAAAGGAAAAAGGAAAAATATTGGATCATAATAATGATTTTTAAGAATATAGAGATGTGAGAATAATCCTTTAGTATATTTTGCCAAGGAAAAGATCAACTTAATTGTTTTAAGGGGACAAGGGACCTTAAAATATTTTTTTTTATTTTTTGTAAATTTCACCTTAAATATTATTCAAGGGTACATTATATGCATTATGGCATGCATTTATCACAAAAAAAAAAAAAAAAAAAAATTATTTTTGAGAAAATAATGGAATTTTACGCGAAATCTTCGAAATGTCCCCTGTGTCTTCCATATCAATGAAAATCCCCAATATTTTTTTATAAAAGTTTGGTTTATATATATATAAACAAAATAGAGCATCGAATTTTATATATTTGAATTTAAAGGTAATTTTTTTTAAATTTCAAAATTTCAAAATTTTTTAATTTTTTCTTTATTTTTTGTAAATTTCATCTTAAATATTATTCAAAGGTACATTATATGCATTATGGCATGCATTTAGCACAAAAAAAATAAAAAAATAAATTTATTTTTGAGAAAAAAAATGGAATTTTACGCATCGTCTTAGAAATCTTCGAAATGCCCCCTGCTCAGGCCATATCAATGAAAATCCCCAATATTTTTTTTTATAAAAGTTTGTTTTATATATATAAATAAAATAGAGCATCAAACTTTATATATTTGAATTTAAAAGCTTAAAAAAATTAAAAATTTGAAATTTTTTGAATTTTTTTCGAAAAAATTTCAAAATTTTTAATTTTTTTTTACCTTTAAATTCAAATATTTAAAATTCGATGCTCTATTTTATTTATATATATATATATAACAAACTTTTATAAAAATATTGGGGATTTTCATTGATATGGAAGACGCAGGGGGCATTTCGAAGATTTCTAAAACAACGCGTAAAATTCCATTTTTTCTCAAAAATATTTTTTTTTTAATTTTTTTTGTGATAAATACATACCATAATGCATATAATGTACCCTTGAATAATAATTAGGTGAAATTTACAAAAAATAAAAAAATTTATTTTTAAGGATTTTAAGGTATCTTGTCCCCTTAAAAATATAATTTGAGCTGCAAACTACATAAAATGAAGAGGAAAAAGAAAAAAAAATACGCATTTAAAGTAACACTGTTTAAAAAGAATAAAATAAAGTAAAGAAATACTACATCATAATAAAGATTTTTAAGATCATACAGATGTGAGATTTACCCAAGGCAGAGAACCGCTTAATAGTTTAAAAATGTAATTTAACCTGCAAACTCTATAAAATGAAGATGAAAAAGTGAAATTATATATATGCGCTTAAAATATACACTTTTAATTTATACACTTTATTTATTTATTAAATGACAGAGAAATATTAGATCATAATAATGATTTTTAATAGTACTAGTGTGCTCTGCCCCAACGAGCTTTGCTCGCCAACACCGTTCAGACTATAAAAATCCATTAAATTGATCAGCTTAAAAAAGATTACGGAAGATTGAATTATAATTAAAAAAACCAGTGGCGATATCCCTGTACACGGGTTTATATTTATTTCTCTTTTAATGAGGGATTTTAAGGCAAAATAAGCTGTTGTGAAATGTTTTCATGTTTGATTAAATAAGATTAGTTAAACGTCTGAAAATTTGCTAATATAACATGAACTAAACCAGTCATTGCTTCCAGGTATTTTTTAATACAGCTATAAGAAAATGATTTTAAATCATACGTTTTAAATCTGACGTAATTTTAACTTTTCTTTTTGTAATATTCACCTGGAAATATTCCAATTGTTAGAGTGGAAATATTATTATTTGCGCTGTCTTTAGCAACAGTTGTTAAAAAGATTATCTCGAAATATGAAATAAATCTCACGTGTACGAGTAAATATATACTTTAATTTAAACTGTTTGGCAATATCATTTGGATATTTGAAATAGGATGTAATTCCACCCGCATTTACTGCTTTTAACACATATTAAATAATTAATTGTTTTATAGTTTTTTTTTTCTTTTTAAATATTCATGTGTATAAACAATTTTTATGACGTAATTTTTAATATTTTCCTGATTTTAACACGTAATCATTTAATTATAATTTCATAGGTTTTTTTTTTTTTTTTTTTTTTTTTTCTGTTTATAATAGTCACGTGCAAATAAATTTTCAGTTTAGAGGAGATATTATTATTTGAGAAGTTTTTACAACTTTGGCAAAAATTTAAAGTAATAACCTTTTCTAAAATATGTAAGAAAAATGTCTCTGGAAATGCGGAAAATTTTAATTTAAAATGGAAATAAACCCTCAAAAAATGAGTCAAATTAAAAATATAAATGCAATCTGCACAACGGGAACTTCTAATATATAAAATTATCTAAAAATTATTAAATTCCTATGTATAGTTTTTACTCCTATAAAACTTTTTTAATGGAACGATTTTGTCCAACTTTAACATTAAATATCTCTTTAAATAATTCTTCGATTTTAAAACTGTCTGCATCAACTTGTTTATCAAACATTTCTCTGTAATACCACCGATTTTCGTATTTTTGTAATGCAGTAGTTTTCTTAATATTAACGAAAAAATGCCCCAAGTCACAAAAAATTCAAAACCAGCAACGGCGGCGGCGACGGCGACGGTGGCGATAGCGTTAGTTACTTTTTTAGAGTTTCGTTCATCTGACGAAACCCTAATCGTCTCGCACCTCTGTCTGTCTGTCTGTCTGTCCGTCACAGAGCCCGTTCCCAGAAACTATACATGTTGCAGGCGTAAAATTTTGCATACTTATAGCTGAATACCTCACATCAAAGGACAAATCATAAAATTTTGAAAAAGTCGTACATTTAACCCTTTGGGCTCCCACGTGTGTATTTTAAACAATTCTTTTTAAGTGAACCCTAATTAGGTTGGAGGTGTGAAATCTTGCATACTTATAGCTGAACACCTCACATCAAATGACAAATCATAAAATTTTCAAAAAGTCGTACACTTAACCCTTTTGCTCCCACATGTGTATTTTAAACAATTCCTTCTAAGTGAGACCCTAATTAGGTTGGAGGAGTGAAATTTTGCATACTTATAGCTGAATACCCCACATCAAACGACAAATCATAAAATTTTTAAAAAGTCGTACATTTAACCGTTTGGGCTCCCACATGTGTATTTTAAACAATTCTTTCTAGGTGAACCCAAATTAGGTTGGAGGTGTGAAATTTTACATACTTATAGCTGAATACCTCACATCAATGGACAAATCATAAAATTTTCAAAAAGTCGTACATTTAACCCTTTGGGCTCCCACATGTGTATTTTAAACAATTCTTTCTAAGTGAGCCCCTAATTAGGTTGAAGGCGTGAAATTTTGCATACTTATAGCTGAGCACCTCACATCAAACGGCAAATCATAAAATTTTGAAAAAGTCGTACGTTTAACCTTTTGGGCTCCCACATGTGTATTTTAAACAATTCTTTCTAAGTGACACCCTATTTAGGTTGGAGGTGTGAAATTTTACATACTTATAGCTGAACACCATCATGCGACAAATCATAAAAATTTGAAAAAGTCGTACATTTAACCCTTTGGGCTTCCACATGCGTATTTTAAGCATTTCTTTCTAACTGAGCCCCTTATTAAATTGGAGATTTGAAATTTTCCATACTTATAGCAGTACACCTGAGGCCAGGCGACAAATCATAAAATCTTGAAAAAGTCTTACGTTTAACCCTTTGAGCTACCACATATGTATTTTAAGCAAATCTTTCTAAGAGAGCTCCTAATTAAGTTGGAGACAGGAATTTTTTGCGTACGTATAGCTGAATACCTCAGACCACACGACAAATCATAAAATTTTCAAAAAGTCTTATATTATTTACTCCTCCGGGCTCTAACTTGTATATTTTAAGCATTTTTTCTAACCTCCGCCTTTTTCACCCGGGGAGCACTTTTCCAACTTTTGCCGACACACCTTTGACTATTCTTTCATATTATGCACCATAGCCTTACATATTTTAGTTCCACTTTTTACCGCCAGGAGCGCCTACTTATCTCGGGTGCTATGGGCCCAATCCCTTCGATTAATATATATACGGATAGTATGTAAAACGGAGCTTTGTTTGGATAGAGGTTGTTTAGAATAGAGTGCGCCACTGGTTGCGAAATGTGGATTAGCAGATTTTTCAAAAGGATAAAGTGTTTTGAAAGGCATATTAAACGAAATCCTCTGCGTGATCTGTGATCACACTTACCCACTTGTTTTAGAATGGAGAAATGCACATGTGAGAATAATCTATCTGTAGATTTAGCTAATGAAAAGAACTGCTTAAAGGCTTAAAAAAATAATTTGATTTGCAAACCATACAAAAAGAAAATCTTTGAAATATACACTTAAAATATACATATTTAAAGTATACGATATTTATTTTTTAAAGACTGGAATACTGGCTCATTATAAGGATTTTTTAGCATATAAGATTGAGAGAATAATCCAACTGTAGATTTAGAAAGAAGCGTTTAACGGTTTTAAAACTGTAATTCGATTTGCAAACTCTATAAAATGAAGATAATTATGAGAAGGAGAATTTGCAAAATGTGCTTGTTAACATTTTTCAAGTGAGATTTATAGTTTAGAAGTTGAAAAATAACGTACTGTTTTTGTTGTTAATCGTATTCCTGAAGTACTTTATCACTTTACCTTATTATAAATAAATTACATACTTATATACTCTATAAAATAAAGATAATTATGAAAAGGGAAATTTGTAAAATATGCTTGCTAACACTGTTTAAGTGATACTTATAGTTTCGAAGTTGAAAAATAACGTATATTTGTTGTTAATGTTATTCCAGAAGTACGTGATCACTTTACGTTATTATAAATGAATTACATACTTATTTTAATAATTTCGTATGCATATAAGTTTTAGAAAATAATAATACGTTACTTTTACAAAAATAACATTTCTTAGTAAAATTGTTTTCTTTACAATTTGGATTACACTCTGTATCTCTCTTACAAGAAAATGTTGATACAAACCAAAAAATCTTTCTTTATGTTTAACAAGTCAATCTTTACTTTTCTTTTTGTTATATTTTCTTCTATTTTCCTTCATATCTACTAATATGTTATTTCAGGTACTTCTACTTCTACTTCTATCAGATATTTGTTTTGTTGGTCCGATAATAAAAAACATAAATTCAGATATCACATGTTTTAGCGGTCAAAAAAATATATTGAATTTGGTCAAAGTGCTGTTTCGTGTATCGAATTACAAACATTAACTTTTCTTTATGTGTAACAGAAACCATAAAACCTAAATCATATAACCATTACTTAATGCTTGAAAAAATAAAATAACTTTGTATCTTACATCTTCATCAGAAAAGAAAAAAAAACACAAGTATGTCTTACAAGTTGTTTTTTTTTATTTATTAAATAATATTTTTTACGCTTTCTTTTTTGTAATTTCTTATACAGAATCACATTACTGAAATGTTTTCTTTTTACCGTTGTCATTAACTATTGTTCTCAGATGCAACTGAAAATACTTCTTATATTTAATTATATACATTCCAAGACATGGCATCACGGAATCCTTAGAAATAATGAGATGTTGAAAGGAAGTAGATTGTTTCGGTATCAGATTATTTATCGGAAATAGCGTTCCCTTCCTTTTTATTCTGAATGCCATATTTTCGTTTTTTATTATATCACTTCTGGAGGACATATCGTCTTTTGTTTATTTCTTTTTTAATGGATCTAAGACATGTAGTTGGCAGAGGATCAAATGAGATACTTTTTCATCTCAGCGGCAAATAAAAAGGGAAAGAAATAGAGACTTCGATAAAAATTCTTCCCAGTAAACAATCCTTTAAAATATACAAAAGTATTTTATTCTATATTTTATGTAAGAAAACATTTTGCTTTGCATATTTTAGTTGATTTAAAGTTTTCGTCATTTAAATTAACCAAATGGACTAAATTAAATGAAGAGAACATATTTATGAATTATTTTATATAGTTTTTTTCCGAATATTTATCAAATTTCTAAAAGTATCTTACATGAATTCTGGAACTTTCTAGTATGAATCTATTTGAAAACTTACATTCAAATATACTGATTTCCAAAAATTAAGATCACCAGGAAGCTTTGATGGTACACGGTTTGTCGAATATCTACTGAAATTCTTGCAGAATCGCCCTTGAGCTTCGAGGATGTAACAACATGTCTGACTTCATATTTTTACTTTTCTTCTTCCTAAAGAATAAAGTTCTGTAATCGAAATTCTTTTCCGACTTCCGGTTTTTGATGGTTTTACATGTTTTACGGATCAGAGGTCCCGAAAAACATGTTTATACAAAATGTCTGTCTATCCGTCCATATGTTCTCTTTTTATCATCGAAAAGTCTATGATGTTATGCATGGAATTGAACAAAATTTTTAGTGTATGTTTTTGGCTATGGCCAGCAGGTCCTCCTTGAATTTGAAAATATCCCGCCTGAAGGGGACACTGTAATAGCACTTTTTGTGCCATTTTGCTGTTGTACCATTCAAAAGTATAATAAGTTATGTATAGAATTGAACCATATTTTTGTGTATGTTTTTGGCTATGGCCAGCTAGTCCTTTATGAATTTGAAAATATTTCTCTTGAAGGGAATGCTGTAATAGCACTTTTTGTGCCATGTTCATTATTGTACCATTGAAAAGTGTATTAAGCTACGTATAGAATTGAATCATTTTTTTTAGTTTCTGTTTTTGACTATGGCCAGCAGGTGCTCCTTGAATTTGGAAATGTTCCGCCGGAAGGGCGCTGTAATAGCAATTTTTGTGCAGTTTTCATTAATGTACTATTGCAAGTGTATGCAATTATACATTGAATTGAACCAAATTTGATATGTATGTTTTCGAATATGGCCAGCAGATTCCGCGTGAATTTGGTAAGAATCCGCAGGAAGGATGCGCTGTAATAGATTTTTTTCAGGTTTTTCAGAGTTCTATTGTACATCGGCTGGTCATGCAGCGACGGGCTATTCGCATCCAGTTAAACCGGCGATTTTCATGCAGCTGATGTACAACAGAATAACGGAAAATATTGATTTCTTAAAGATTACGATTAAGATTAACTCGTTTTTACTACAATAAATAAAATGAAGCGGAAACTTAATATAATAGTCAAAGTTGCTGTAATATTGAAATAATAACACTGTAGTATTAACATGTGCAACAACTTTTTGAAATATTAACATGTATGAGAATGAAGAAAATTTTGGTATTGGCAGATCAGACTTGAAGATTTAGTCGCGGTAACAATTAGGGGACCAACAATAAAGTTAATAATAAAATAATGTTTGCGATCACCTATGTAACAGAAAATGCACAAAATTGTCTGTCACAGTAGCAAATGACTATGTGAGTCCTGTTTAACATTTGTGAACATTTGTGTAAACATAGCATGCATATTCATGAAGGTGTTAACGTTTCTGTGAAAAATTAAATGCTTTTTGTTTATAGAATGCAGGGTTTTCAATCTAATTGTCCCCGCGACTAAATCTTCACTGAAAAATATGGTCAAAAATGGTTTTTACATCCCCGAAGTTCAACTCGTCAAGAATTTCAGTAGCTATTCGGCAAACCGTGTACAATTGAAAGAATCCAGTCACTGGCCCTTAATTGTTGGACATCTGTCTGATTTTTAGGTAGGTTTCGAATGAAATACTACCTATTACATTCTCCCCTATGTTGGAATTTCTGAAAAGGTTTTGCAGATCTACACCGATCATGATCCCTAGAACCCAAAACCACCCTCAGTAAAAAACTTTATATATATATATATATATATATATATATATATATATATATATATATATATCACTTTCTTCTGTACACGATAACTTCCACAATTCTGCACAAATCTCTTCCAAACTGATACATAAAATCAAGGGGCATAAAAGCTCGGTCAAGTTCGTTAATGGGCAAAATCGGACCAAGGGGATGAAAATAGGGAGGGGTTTTGTGAAAACCAAAAACCCCATAACTTCTTAATTTTTGTACATATCAGATCAGTTTAAAGTTTTTATTACTTCTAAAAATAGGTCTAAAAATTTATGTATCACAGATTTTTGGTAAAATAAAAAATATGCTCAAGGGGCGCAAAAAAATATGGCTTTTGGGAGAAAAAAATTCATAACTTCGTCAACTCTCAAGATATTAAATCCAATTAATTTTATTATAAATCTCCTTAATATTATCTACAACTTTTATATTCACAAGTTTTTGATAGGAACAATTCGTACCGCAAAAAAAAAAATTAAAAACGAAAATAAAAAGGTGGGTTGAAGAAGAAAAAAATCCATAACTCCGTCAACTCACAAGATATAAAATCCCCATGAATTTATCATATCTTCTTAATATTGTCTACAACATTTATATAGACAAGTTTTTGATAGGACCAATTCTTACAGCAAAAACAAATTAAAAATATATAGTGGTTGAAGAAAAAAATCCTCTTATTAAAGGTATATTCAAATTCAAACTGCTTATTTTCTTACTCATTTTTAAATTCGTTTTTGCTCTCAAACGCATCAAATTGGTAGATTCTCTTATTCAGAAACTATATAATGTACCGTAATGATCGATTTTTTGATAGAGGCAGAATATATTTCAAAAATGATGTCAAAGTGGGCATGTTGAACAGAATTTCCCGAAGTGATTGTGTTAGAAACGAAAAATATTCTCCTACTGGGAAAATAATTGTTTATAAATCAAGTTTTAATTAATTGAACGAAAAATAAAAACAAAGGTCGCTTATAAATCTCTTCAAAAATCACGTCAGCACGTTTCATATTTTTTCTATTAAAAATAAATCTGAAAATGTGCCAGAAAATTTTGAGTTGTTGAGCATGGAAAAGTATTTTTTTTTAATACCGCCTTAACATGATTCTGATAAAACCAGATATTATATAAAAATGAAATAAAAACTCGTCAAAAGCGGCCAGATAAAATTGTTAAAGTGGGTTTGTCTCTAATCATGATTTAGTTTTTGTTAGTGAAATTAGTATACTTAACTTCGAAATCTACCTCCGCCTGTAGGCCGGGCCGGCAGGGATTTTTTAAATCTGTTTAATCATTTAGTAAAGCAGGAATTTCTTAGTTAATTTTTAGTCCCCGTTTATAAATATTAGTTAGAGATTTAAAATTTTTAGACGTTTGATTTTTCAAACACATAATTTTACTCTGAATTAGTATGATCATCATCTATCTTTGGTAAAATGAGAACATATAACAGCTTATTTTACTGCCTTTAAAAAATTTACTGTTTAATAGTATTAGCTGGTGATATAATATTTATAGAAGTTCCATTTTTTTTCAAACTAATCCCAGGCTAAATTATTATTGTTATTATCATATTTCTGAAGAATATTGGGATAACCTAACGGCGCAGCTTAGTTTGCGCAAAGAATGTTATAAAAATGTCCTTTTGAAGTAAGTCCTTTGTGTTTCAAACTATATGCTACTTTAAAACTATTTATATGGTGTATAGAATCCAATGGTAAAAAAAAAAAGTGTTTTATTAAAACATCTAGAAGTTAATGAACGGGCGCCATTTTTGGGAATGACAAGGGCTGATTCCGATTACTACTATTTAAACTTATTTTGCTGAATTAACGCGTTCTTAGCTTCATTAGACAGATTACTTTTGAAATTTCGATAGAAATTTTCTTTCCTTCCATATCAAAAATTAAAAAAATGCATTAAAAATTTTATGGAAATAAGTATAATCCAATACATACAAAAAAAAAAAAAAAAAAAAAAAAAAAAAAAAAAAAAAAAAACAATTTTGAAAGGTCTATTATGTGGAGTAAATATAAAAAAGTTTAATAATATTCTTATATTCACTGTATATAGAATTTAATATAACCTAGATCTATGAAACATGCACATTATGAGATTTTTTAAGTTAGAATATTCAGTTTTCTTTAATAGATCCGTTGGAACTTATAGTCTGATCATCGTTCCATAACTCTTTTTCGGACATTCTATTAGATTCATTTTATGTGCTTATTTTGATAATTCTGAACTTCTTCACAATAATAGTCATGCTCCAATACTTTATTTTGTATCGCATTTTTAAGTAATTTTTATGTAACATCTGTCAGATATCTTTGAATGATTTGTTGCATATTGCATACAGGCACCAATGAAGAACTTGCACCATGGCTCTATTCGTGGATACTACGTAGGATATAAAGCATCTGGTACGAATGACCAGTTCATTTACAGGACGGTAGAGGTAAGAGATGGGCAAGACAGGAGTGTTGACATCACGCAACTGAGGCAGGCGACCAAATACAGTGTTGTGGTTCAAGCATTCAACGACAAGGGCGCAGGGCCCCTCTCTGACGAGGTGGCGGTTCGCACGCTTGAGTTCGGTGCGTGAACCGTGAGTAGTTGGCTCTGTTTGGTACTATTTTATTACTAAATCTTCTTTCAACTCTTCTTCTTACACCTTTTATTACAATAATCTCTAGTTATTGATATTGATTAATCGGTAAAAATGTAAAATATAGTACTATTAAACTTGCTTAAGGCTTTTTGCATTCTGAAAATATTTAGCACAAATGTGAAATGTTTTTTCCTCCAAATGTAGCTCTAAACGTTGCGGGTGAATGTCGACTTTATTATAAACTTCTAACTTTTCGATATCAAATGAGCTTGCTGAGAACTACTTTATGCAGAAACAGTTGAGGTATCTAGATATAATTGTGAATATGGTTATTCAGACTACAGGGTACTTAAAAGATAACACTGGGATAAACACTGAGCGAATACTCATCCGCCGTATAGTATTTGTAATCCGTCATAATTAAAGTGTTCTGTTTACCAGTTAACGCATTAACATAACACTTCACAACAAAATATTAAAAGACTGGAGTTTAAAGAAATGAGGAATTACATAAGCTGTATTCGATTTTTAAAATATTGTAAAATAAATGAAATTAAATTGAACTTATATGGACTGCGTGACATTTTATTTTGGTTTAAATAGCTATTTCCAAAAGTCATATATTAAAGTATATTTCAAGTAAGCAATTACAAAACAGACGAATGATAATACATGATTCAATATACAATCTCTCGTTGATTTAACGTAATATAATTTATTTAAATTCCGCGTAAAACAAATATGTACAAAAATATAAGATTTTTATTGTTGATAAGCTAGCTAATGCTATCTAAGATTATCCAAGAAAAATAGATATTCTATACAACAAGAGTGCAGGTTGATTTAAAAATATGATTGAGTTCAAAAACGTTTCAAAGCTGATGAGATAAAATATTTGCAAAAGAACAGTTCAAATAATAAAGCTGATATTGCTTAAAAGTAAATATTATATATCTAGTGTAGTAAGCGGATTAAGAAACTTTTGCAGTTAATTGAAAAAAAAAAGGTTAAAGATATTTCAACAGAAAATTTTGTTTCGTGGAATCATAGTTTCACCGATTGTATCTACGTTTATCTCTACCATAGGCAAAGTATTGATGTTTCAAATTACATGTAAAATAATCTTCCACATTTCGATCTTTACCTCAATGCATACAAATAAATATTAAACGTATAAAATGCGTGTAATATTCTCTCTTTTACGTCGGTATAGATTTTTCTAAATTATAATTTTCATAAATTGCGTATAAATTTGATTTAGCTTCCATTCACTATTGGTTTTTTAAACCCTTTGAGCGTCTGAGGGATTTTATAAGTTTAAAAAAATGTTTGTAAAACTAATGTTAATTTAAATTTTATTTCCCTGTTTGTTTCTAAAACACACTTCATACCATTAATTCGGCAAAATATATTTTTGTCTACAACCGATTTAAGTTTATTTGGTAAAACGGAAAAATATGGGCAATCCACTTAGGGGGTTAAATTTGCAGTTAAAAGAAATTTGCATATTTCTATTTATACCCATTGTACCAGAATAAATATTAAGCACATAACATTTATTGAACATGTAAAAAAATCCTAGAATATGCATTTTAAATCAATATAATTGAAGAATTTTTATTGGATATAATATTATTTATGTTTTATTTAAATGTAATATTTATTTCCTTACATTGGAAATATTTTTATAACATAATATGATATAGTAATATTTCAAATGCATTATTTCAGAAATTGTAACATTTCGTCTTCATTAGAAATTTTGTTATAACTAAAAATATTTTCTATTATCATATTATTAAAACAAATATTTAGTAAATATGCAAACAAAATAGAAATCTACAATTTTAAATATCAATTGTTTTAAATACACTCTACATTTTTAATCAATGAAAAGCTTCAAATAATAATATTTCAGCATAACTTTTAATGAAAATAATATATTCATGTCAACATGTATATAGATAGTAAAGAAATAGAAAAGTAAAAGTAAAATGCCGAAATAAGAAAGAGAAAAGAAAAGAAACACTTATTGATGGTCTCCTCTGAGTACCGAAAAACTTGCTAAACTTGCGTTAAATAGAATATTAATGAACTTTGGGGAAAACCTAAAGATGTTGGCCACTCAACTATGTATAATAGCTGTCGTTTCCATGGCATGTCTTTTGATTAAGTGGTATTTGTTTCCAAGCCAAATCCCGATAAGATGTTCCAGAATTCCTAAACATCTCAACGCCAGGCGCAAGAATGTCAGCGAGAAAGAAAAATTCAATCTGCACAGTGTCTATGATGATGCAGATAGGAAAGCAATAAATCTTAATATGTTATTTCGTCTATTCAGTGAATCGAAAAAAAGAACTTTCGAAGTATGTGGGAATTTTTCTGTTATGTGTTTCTAAAGAGAAAATGTTTTGGTGTAAATAGTTTTTACGAAATTCAACCACTCAGTTAAATAGATAGAAAAAATTACGAATTTATATTATTTAAGTGTTGAACTTTATATTCGTAATCTATAATTTAATTTTGTATGTATCTTTGTCATTTTTGTATGGAATTTAAATTGAAAATGAAATTTTAATTATTAATAAATTATTCATTGATAAAGCAATTAAAAGAAGATATGTACTGAATTTTCATTAGCGATTAAATAAGGCAATGAATTATTCATTAACGTAGAATCGTTAAAGAGGAGAGAAATTCAATACATGAATCAATTCGCCTTTTTGTGTAACATTCGAAGAGAATCATTTCATTAATTGTACTTAAAAACAGATTCATTAGAATTTAGTCCAGTGTTAAACATAGTAAAATTGGATTATACGAAGTCATGACATTATTTTCCTGTATTGGAAAAGGGTAAATTATGTCAAGAAATAACAGAAAACAATCAATGAAATACTGATCATTTTGTTCAATAACCTTCTTCCATTATTAGTGAACTGTAGAATCACACGCCTATAGAAGGATTGGTCTTTCAAGGATAAAAAGTGTAGAAGGTCCTGTTTTACAGAATTATCGGAATAGAATGTCGTTTCGCGAAAACGACATTCAGTTTTGAACAGTGCTAAAGTAGAAGTCTAGTGTCGCAAAACTGATGAGTAGGGTAGCTGTGATAACATACACCTTTCAGGTTTCAATAACGTTTGACAGACAATCAAACTTGTGTGATCCGGCATTGTCCTGTTGAAACATAATATCTTCATGATTATTGAGATCCGAAATAATCTGGAACATGACTACTTTAAATAAGTTCAGTAGCTTAGAATACGCACTCAAATCAATGTTTTGATTTCGTGATACAAATTCGAAAAACATGATATCTTTAAAATCCCACCACAAGACCACACAACCTTCTTCTTATGCATATGCATGTCTGCGATCGTTTTCAACGTGGAAGACCACGATGGCATGCACACCACATTGTTGAAAACAATCCTTTTTCATCCTGGATCCAAAAATATTTGTTTTACTAAGGCTTCAGGTTATGTCACAATTGTTGATATGCTCAGTCAAATGATTTTTAAGAGGGGCCCAAATATCGAGCCTGCAGGTGTATCCCAGTTTTTGCGGGAGGTCGTAAACATTTTAATGGTGAATATTCAATGCACCTGAAATATTTCGTATCCTACAGCGGGTGTTTTCAATAATCAAGGAATTTATCATCCTTTATCAGTAATATTACTTACCTTTGCCTCCTCTCCTGAGGTGCGTCATTTAGATTAAAATCACATACACGGAATTCATAGAAATACCTTTGGCATTGACGTTTCTTTAGCGTATTATCCTACTAAACTTTCCGCAACTTTCCATAAACTCGACGACCGTTTTCCTTTCCTTTCATTTTATCAAAGCAGCAAACCATGACGATAAAGAACATTCTGGTTTACCATATTCAACTTTTCGTGAAATATCTAATTCGTAACCAACTTGCTCGATTTTTTTTTTTTTTTTTTTTCCTACGATTGAAGGCGACTTCTATAATTCAAAATTTAACAACCTACATTTTCGAACTAAATTCTGTACTTTGCAATGATATTTTCACTATTATGCTTCTTAAACTAGTGTATAGGATTATCATTCGTAATATTTCTATACTTAAGAAAAAATGCTTTCTACATTGTTTGATTATGAAATAATTTATATTTCGCGACATATGGAGTAGTTGTTGTTCTGTGCAAATTATTACCGAACGAAATGAATCAGAGATTTTTAGATAAAGTGAAAAACAAGATATTTTGGAGAAAAAAAAAGTAACATTATAATACGAGGGTAAGTCAGCAAGTAGGTTGCAAACTGATATGAGAGGTCGGAAATTAATAGTAAATTGTTTCCAAATATACCAATAGGTGGCAGTATAATCCAACTATAAGATGTTATTTTTGAATTTATGAGACAGCAGTTGTACAAGATAAGCAAGGTCGTCCAAAATTAGTTGACGAAGAGCAAAGTGGTCATCCAGTTGAGATTGTTTAAGAAGGAGTTGAGGAGTCTTGAGTTGAAGAATCAGTGCGGAAGGTTGAGGAAAAGATTAGAGCTGACATGCGAACAGCAATAGACAGCATAGAAAGCATTTCCTCAACTTTCCGCACTGATTCTTTTGTTGCAATCTCAGCTGCATACCACTTCGCTCTTCGTCAACAACTTTTGAACGACCCTGCTCATCTGGTACAACTGCTGTCTCATGAATTCGAAATTAACATCTTATAGTTGGAATATTCTGCCACCTATTGACATATTTGGAAACAATTTACTACTGATTTCAGACTTCTCATATCAGTTTGTGACCTACTTACTGACTTACCCTCGTATTTTATTATTTATTTAGTACTTATCGACGGCATTACACTGCCAACGATAACGATTCTATAGTCACCTCTCGTTATCTCGCAGTACAGAGCAACAAATAATGTGAATACGCCATCTAACCACTCATCTTAAAGATATTGGAAACAACCAAATCGATAAAATTAAAATAACTTTCTATCGTATACCTGTTGAAGTGGGTAATCAAAGTGTTGCTAAAGTTAACAAACTTTTCCAGAATTCCTTTTTTTTCCTCAAATCCAGATCTAGAAAATTTTTATTCGTGAAGTTGGACAGAAGATGAAGGAATTAGGTGGCCTGTTGAAAGCTTTTCTTTAAATCATGATAATATCACTCCTGAATATTAGAAAGAAATAGTACTATAAATCATGCTTTAATAGCCGCTGGAATGCAAATTGCTTCTTTATGAAGCTTGTTTAATGTATCTGCAATCATAATTGTTTATTGAGATACGCAACTTTTTTCATACATTATATTCATCATACAAGATGTTTGTAACAATTGTAGAAAAATCCTGAATATATACGAGAACCATTTCCGTGGATTTTGTGTTCTTAAATAACTATATTTCATTTCAAATGAAAATCAGATTTCAAAGTAATTGCCTAAAAGGCGCAAAGGCCAACATAGTGAAAAAGATTCCAAGCAGGGACTCGAACCCGAGCCGTCAGTATAACGCACTGACGTTCTACCGACTTTTTTTCACTATGTTGGTCTTTGCGACATTTAGGCAATTACTTTGAAATTTGAAATTTGATTTTCATTTGAAATATTGTATGCAAGGCGAATGTTTCTCTCTGGAATAATTTCCATGCATTAATGTAACTATATTTCAGTTACATTGATTCAAAGTGATGATGAATAAAGTTGTATATCCGTGTTATGGTAAGTCTACATGCATAACGTATGAAATATGTTGGATTGAATGAAAGTTTAAATGGTGGTCTTTTACTGGCATATATTTTTTAATCAAATTCTGTCTAAAATTAAAATTACGAAAACAAAACTTTAAAAATATATATATAGAAAACTCCTAGCATCGAACTGGCAGCATTTTTTCCCCTCAGGTATTTGTATTACTACATTACTGTGGTTGGAATGAAAAAGAATATAGGTGATATACAGGGTGCAATATGTTATCTATCGCCGACCTTTAATTTCTCAACCGTTGGTCGTAGATATATAGTTCCAGTTACAAAAACGTTTCATATGAGGTAAATATTCATGTTGTGGCATTATTTAAAGTAAAAAATCAATTTTATAAAAATTACGAAATCTAACGTTTTACACGGTCCCCCAGTCCCTATAGTTATATTTAGTAAAAGTTTACACGTATCATAACACATCAGGGCGATTCCGTGCAGAGTGTCACACACGTAACGCAGGTTTTAATTTGCATTTATTCAATTATTTATTAAATTGTAATGTTAATTCTGATTTTAAGTGGTATGGTAAATAAGTTATTACCATATTTTTAAATTTAAATGTGTGGCAATAAAACTCACAGAAGCATATCATTTAATTTCAGTACTCAAAATGAGCTTTTTTCTGAAGTAGGAAAAAAGCACATTTTGAGTAATGAAATTAAATGATATACTTCTGTGAGTTTTATTGCCACACATTTAAATTTAAAAATATGGTAATAACTTATTTACCATACCACTTAAAATCAGAATTAACATTACAATTTAATAAATAATTGAATAAATGCAAATTAAAGCCTGCGTTACGTGAGTGACACTCTCCACAGAATCGCCCATATAACGCAAAACGTTTGACATCCGTACTACAAAAATTGATACAGTTATTAAATTTCAAAGTTTGAGATTTTTGCACATGATTTTGTCTTTCATTGGGGATCAGTTAAAAGATGAATTGAAGTAATTCGAGATCAAAATCAGGGTACAATGTCCTTTTTACGGCGAAACCACCTTTATCCGATATCGCCAAGCCGAGGTATCACCAAAGAGGGTTATTTCATCGAAAAATTTGAGCTGACTTTTAGGGGTCGTCTACAAAGCCAAAAATGAAATAAGGAAATTAAACAGAAAAATTATATATCAATTTAATATAATATCAGAAAAAGGACTACTATAAAAAATGCATACATGAAACGCCGGAATCTACTAGAGATACTACTTAAAGTGTTCTACATTGGTGGCAATGCACAATTGAATGCATGACAGTACTGAGTCCTGGACACGTTGGAGCATAGCAGGTGTAACTGTGCGACAAGCAAGGATGATGCGCTGCTTCAGATCAACCAGAGAAGTAGGTTCAGTCATATAGATGCCTTGATGTAACCCCGGAGGTAGAAGTGCATGGGAATCAAGTCAAGGAAGCACGGTGGCCACTCTATCGGACCACCATATCCAAGGACCTGTTGGCCGAATTCAGTGGCCAGATACGCAAGGACGTTTGATGCTTTATGCGCAGGGGCCCCATCATGTTGAACCCAAACCCTGCATGCATGTTTGAGAGACAGCTCTTTATACTAGTCACGTGCCGTGTTTTGTAGCAAGTGCAGGCAACAATCGGTCGTTTAGCTCCTACAGTACTTTCATGGGCGAGCGCCATTCAAACGTCAAAGTAGGTAGAATCGACAACCGTAAAATAAAACATACTCACTGAGGACTAGATAAATGGCAGCGGAATGCAAACGAACAGCATAGCTATAACGAGCATGAAAATTGGGATCATGCAAAATATAATAGTACCACAGCACTACATGTTCGGAATAAAACACGAGCCATCTAGCAGCCGACTTGCTAGTCAGCGTTGAGATCGTGATGGCAAGCTACGCATACATGCAATATGCCGAAATGATACTTATTTATGGTGAAAGTCAAAGGAATGCCAGAGAGGCTGATAATGTTTATTCAGAACATTTCCCTAAGGATCTACATCCAACGGATGAAACTATAACTTATGCATTGCACTATCATAGCATCTTCGGGAGACCGGCTCTGTTTCACCACGACCCAGAACGGACAAGGTGTAATGTTCGAGACGGACAAGGTGTAATGTTCGAGACGGACAAGGTGTAATGTTCGAGACGGACAAGGTGTAATGTTCGAGTGACACCGGAGGAGGTGCTGGCATTCGCCCTTTTAACTCCACAACTGAGCACGGCGGAAATAAGCGAGGCATGTGGTTAGAATGTTTGGCATTTGTTATATGCACATGATGCGCATCCATACCATCCGACACTGGTGCAAGCATTGATGCTGGGTAGCCACGCACGGCGATTTGATTATTGTAATTTCATGCGCAACACCTTAGAGGAAATTCCTTCGGTCCTTTGTGACATTCTGTAAACAGATGAGTGAATGTTTACACGGTGTGGCATTATTAACGTGCACAATGTGCATTACTGGTCTCTGAAAAACCTCCACATGTAGTGCCAACGACACATGTAGTGCGGTATATGGGGAACACCCAAATTGTTGAACCCATCTTCTACGATGGAACCTTAATGGGCGATCGTTACCAGGATCTGATACAAAACACGGTATACAATACTGGTATGAAGAGATGCCTCTACAACATTTAGGCTGGGTGTGGTTTCAACATGATGGGGCCCTCTCCTCATAAAACATCAAACGTCCGGGCGTATCTAGACACCGAATTCTGCCAACAGACCATTGGATATGGTGGTCCGATAGAGTGCCACGATGGTCCGATAGAGTGCCAGGATGGTCCGATAGAGACAGGGAGACACCGCGTTCCCTGGACTTGACTCTCATGGACTTTCACCCCTGGGGTTACATCAAGGCATAGGTCTATGTGACTCAGACCACTTCTCTGGTTTATCTGAAGCACCGCATCATCCTTGATTGTCGCACAGTTTGCACACCTGCTATGCTCTAACGTGTCAGGACTCAGTACTGTCACGCATTCAATTGTGCATTGCCACCAATGTAGAACACTTTGAGCAGTATCTCTAGTAGATTCCGGTGTTTGGTGTATTTATTTTTTATAGTGGATCGCTTTCTGATATTTTAATAGATTGATATTTATTTTTCTGCTTAATTTCAATATTTCATTCTTTGCTTTGTATACGACCCCTAAATGTCAGCTCAAATTTCTAGATGAAATAACCCTCTTTGGTGATACCCCGATCTGGCGATACCCGCTAAAGGTGGTTTCGTCATAAAAAGGACATTGCACCCTGATTTTGTTCTCGAATTACTTTAATTCATCTTTTAACTGATCCCTCAATGAAAGACAAAATCATGCGCAAAAATCTCAAACTTTGAAATGTAATAACTGTGCCAATTTTTGTAGTAAAGATGTCAAACTTTTTTGCGTTATATATGTTATGATATGAGTAAACTCTTACTAAATATAACTATAATGTCTGGGGGACCGTATAAAAAGTTAGATTTCGTAAATTTTATAAAATTGATTTTTTACTTTAAATAATGCCACAACATGAATATTTACCTCATTTGAAACGTTTTTGTAATTTGAAGTATATGTCTAAGACCAACGGTTGAGAAATTAGAGGTCGTCGATAGATGACATATTGCACCCTGTATAAGACTAATCTTAGACTTGTGAAATACTCTTGGTCAACGAAGTTCAAAAATGATATCGCCATTATCAATAAAACAAATTTTCAGAAAAAACTTTTTAAAGTAACATCCCTATGATAGCAACCAAATAGGAGGCACATTTTAGAACAACGTTTATATAGTCTTGATTAGACAGAAAATCCGATCATATTTGTTAAAGGCTTATTCCTATTTTACTTCAAATAAATTAAGTTTAAAATATACTCAATGAAGAAACGGATTTAAGTCTTTATAAAGCATAAAACTTTCTCAGCCAATTTGCTAGTTACATTTATTTTACAAATTTCTCAAAGCTTGCAGCAGTTATTCAAGGATTTTGCGGCTGATTAGGACCACATCATCGTATGCAACCGATCTTAGATTTGACTCTGAAAAATCCCTGATGATGAAATCAGTATTCAAAATGCGGATGAAGCACACACTTTTGTTTGTGCATATGTTTACAGTATGTGACCTTGTGCAAACATTTCTAATTCTGACTCTGCCGAATATACACACTGCAATGTCACTGAAATAAAGTTAGACAATGTTATGAGAAAATCGCGGTGCGACAATCTTAATTATATGCATGTTCGATCAATGTACTTCCGTCGATATATGTATCTAGATGTATAAGTCGCCATAAACCACTATCAAATGTTACATAATGGAAATAAAATCGCTATAATTTAGATTCCTTCGACAAAAGACAAATAATAGGTACTCGCTGCAATGTCAATTTAATTTCAGAAATATCTGAACAATGTTGTTGTCTGTTTAAACAATATCAACAGCATGACAAGAATATCCGAATAGAGTAAAAGGGCGTAGTAATTGGGTAAACAAAAATTATAGGGATCTTTAACTGAACATGGCATTCTAAGATGTGGCTGCATCGTATTTAGTCAGTGACAGCATACATTTACTCAGCTGAAGAACCAAGGGAATGACGAAACCAGACCGGCACTCAGAATACAGATTGTAAAGAGCTTGATCCCCGAAATATTCTTCAAGAGCTGAAGACACAAACTAGTACAACTTGTCACTACAAGCCGGTGCGTATAACATCTTGCATAGACCAGATAATATACACCCATACATTGATGGTTAGAAGCGTATAGTATGCAGTGATGAGTCTCATTTCTGACTGCGTCAGATTTCAGGGTTTTTTTTTCTTTTTTTTTATAGCAATGTCTTTTGCTGTTGTACAAAGCTTTCTCTCTGCTTCTAAGTACGTAGATTTTGATCTAGGTGATTAATATTTTTACGGTTTTCAGTCTCATAAATAGGAATGGAATTACAAACAGAATAACTGCTCCAATAAAAGTCAGTTGTGTCAATCTGCTGGATAGAGTCAGTTGTGTTAATCTGCTGTATCGAGAATAATTCCACTGAAGTCTGCTTGCTGAAATGATCATCCAGAAACACAGATTAAATGGCATTCAGTACCATTGAGATGATCTGTAAAATTGAGTATAAGCAAACCACAGCATGCCCCGTCTGTAACTGATTTCTAAGAATTTTTAGCATATGTCTTACATATCATATCTCATAAACAACTCTTCAGACTTGCTGAATCCATGCCTCGTCATCTGATACTCGCCATAAAAGCCCCGGGTTCAGTGACTCGTTACTAATCAGGTGTCTCTAATTCATTGGTACTTCAGTTCGTTCAGAATAATAAATATTACGAATAATAAAAAATAATCTGTAATGATTTAAATATATGTAAAATTTGAAATTACATATTTTTACAAATTATAAAGTTATTATTTTTTAACTACTTCAATTTACATATGACTTAATTATGTTTAAATAGATGACAGGAATTTCAAGTACTTTTAAATGTCGACAAATATCTTTCAATTATTTGCCACCACGTTTCTGACGCAACAATTCCTAATAATACTTAGTTCTACTATATGTGACGTACTACTTTCACAAATTGAAACATCGTGAGTATTGTAATTGTTTATTTTGTATTCACGCACGTTTCTGAAGGTTGAAATTTTTTAATGTTAAATCATAAAAGAGTAAATGATTATTAGTATTATGGGAAATTTAAAAATCAAGTAAATGATCAACATATTAAAAGCATAAAATATATTCATTGAGCGAACATTTTTGAGCTTTAACAAAGCAAACAAGCTTTAAAAAATTTGAAACGTCCACTCTATGACTTTATTTATATGATTTAAATGCCGTTTTTGTGTATTTTATTAATAAACTGTTTTTGAAATGTCTTATTAATTTTAAAGATTTAACAAAACGTGTTAAACGTCCATTGTTTAAATATTTGATGGAAAGCTTTCTTGCAGATTATCTACGAAATTCATTTATAAAAATCTCAATATGGTCCTTTATTTATTTCTTGAATGCGTCGTATTTTTTAGTATTAAAGGAGATTGAATTAAAAACTATAAAATGGATGAATTGGTGTATAATCGTCATTTTTTTCTTACAGACCCCCCTAGACCACCTTTCTTAAAAGTCGCAGCAGCAACAACTTCCACTATTTTACTTCAGTGGGATGCCGATGAAGAAAAGAACGCCCCGGTTTCAGGTGTGTATGCTACATCAATAAATCTTTTAATAATTACGCTATTTAAGTATACGTAATATTTTTAATAGGAAAAAGCTTTCACTATTCTAATTTATTTACAAGTCCGTTTCTCTTTGAATTCTAATCACTTTCACCTTTATCAATTTATTTTTTAGACTTCTTAAAGATTCTTTTGCATAATTATTTCTTAATTTAATATATATTTTGTAGGATAATGGTAAAATTCGACGTACACTCTCAGAAAAAAAACTATATGAGCGTTTGCCATTCAATTTTAACGGACAACAGCCTTATTTAATGAAAAACGCTCTGATACATTAAATAAGCGACCTTATCCCTTAGGTACTTAGAAAATTAAGGGCAATCCATATAAACTTACAGTTCTATCCCATTTGTTAGCAAAAATACGGTACGACCCTATACATTTTCTCCGCTGGCATGTAACCTTTCATTTTAGTCGTGTTTCAAAAAATAATGTGTCTCTTAACCACGAGCGTAACATATTTTTTAAACCGCCAAAAAAGCGATTGTATGATGATTATCTAACGTGCCACGTTCTACGGAACAGTATGTAACGTGTTATTGTGATTTAAAGTGCATTATATTTTTGCCCTGTAAAATTACGGGCTGCACAAAATGATATGCATGGATTTTTTTTTTTTTTTTTTTTTTTTTTTTTTTTTTTTTTTTTTACGGTGTATGACTGGAACCTCTGCTGCCGGCCTCTACCCGTAATTTTACAGGAATATTTTTAATAATGTATTGCATTATTCGTCTTTTAACAATGAAAAATATAATTGGAAAATCATCTAGCATTTTAAAATCAGCCAGATATATTTCAAGATTAACTGTAATGAGCCTATAGAGATTTAAGATATTTGGGAAATGTGCAGTTAATTCTTCAAAAAGTCTCGTTTAATTCATAGCTATTGCAATCTAAGCGCAAATTTGTGAAGGTTTTTTTTTATATATATATTTTCAAATATGCTGACAAAACGAAAAAAAAATCATTCAGTTTTTACCTTTGTGACATTTAGTTATCAGATATTCAGCTTAGAAAAGAGCGACTTAAAGCTGCTCAATAAGATTTTTCATTGAATTAATTATTGTTAACTAGCTAAAGACCCTGCGTTGCCCGGAATTTTAAGGTTTGTTTTGGAAATCAATTTCAAAATTAAACATACAGTATAAAGCAAACAATAAATAAAATCAGTCGAAGTTAATCATTGACATGAATCAAATTAAAACCCTATATAAAAATGTATAAACCTCAAAATGTTAAAATATGCCGCTATTTCCTTAATCAGGTTTTTATCATGTTTCAATACGTTTTTTCAAATTCATATGACATTCTATATATTCACCTGCTGACGTCCATTATGTTTGAAACATGATATTCACTTTTCTTTTTTAATTGGTCAAACTGTTTATTTCATTTTCATTTTTCACGTGGAAGTCTTACAATAGAAAAGTAATTGTTGTGGTAAAAGTTTTATTGTGGATTTTTTATTTTTGGCAACTGCTCTAACGAAAAATGTTTAAATTTGATAGGAAATTGTTGTTAAATTGGTGTTTTTTTATTAATTAAAAATTAACTATAAATTATTTCGACTCCTTATTACTTTAGTTGCATCGGCCGTGTTTTAATACACACGTAACATCACTGTAAAAAAAAATGGTAACGTTCCATGTAAAATCCAGGAACGTTTCGCCTTTTCTCAGGTTTTCAGAATAATTTAGCTCTTTCCTGTGAAATTCTGGTTTTCTTATCTGAAACGTTCCTGAACCAAAAGTTGGAAACAGCAAAACGCTGCGGCCGCCATTTATTATTTTTTTGCTATAATCCGTTGCTCGCGCGCGAGTGTCGAAAAAGAATTCCTTAAATGAATGTAAAAAAATCAATATGGAATGCAAATAAATCAATAGACGACATAATCCTTTACGTCTCTATTGTCAAGACAATTCAGATGAAAATACAATACCTCCGTGACATCGCTAAGAGATTATATCTCGTACTTGTCTGTGGAATGCTTAAGGAGCAGATCGTGTAAAAGAAATACACCTATTATTTGGATCTCCATTAACCAGGGGACCATCAAACATGATTCTCACCGATTTTGATTAATTTAAAGTATGTTTTAGAGTTCTTATCTCTAAGTATTCTTGTAAAAGGATTTCTTCAAATGGGACTTAGATTTTCAGAAATTAGATGCCGAGGTTTAGCATACGTTTCAAATACCCATTAGTTTGCAGCTCTCAACGTGTGTTTCGTGGTGTGGACGCAGAAAGCTCGCACGCCACCCGTACGGCCCGAGTTCGGTGCTACCTCTGGACTTTTTTTTTTCTTTTTTAATTAATTTTATATTTTAACACTTTATTACAATTTGATTTAAATTTGATGTATATTTGACACTTTGAATTGCTGCAAATTTGAATTTTTTTTTATACAATTACGTTTAGGTTTTTTTTTTTTTTTTCATGAAAATTTATATGTATTTTATCTAACTTGTAAACTAACATAATTACTAACGAAAATCCAAAATATTTTATGTCTAGATTTTTTTTTCTAATTATTATTTACATTTATATATTTTTATATTTTAAGCAAAGTTCAGAAACAATGTATCATATATATATTTACTTTATTGAATTTTAACTGAAAATTTATTTTTTCGTGTAAATTATAAATAATAATTTTGATGTCAATTTCAAAATATTTTTTTCATTCTAACAAATAATGATAATAAAGCGAAAATTGTCAACTGGAAATGTAAAAATCGTCTGCGGATCCCGCATGCTGTGAAATGTCAGTAATGTTTTGCTGGCAACAGAAATATTCCTGGTATTTCGCAGGAAACTTACTGGCATTTCTGTAGAAAGTTTTTAACATATACAGTAAAGTTCCAGTCATTTTCAAGAAATGTTTCTTGGAAATAATGGGCAACTCAGCTGCCCATTTTTTCCCAGGAGCGTTGCGGATTTTTTTTTACAGTGATTTCACAATTCTGGCTTCCAAACTGTGGATTTGTATATAATTACAGACAGACAGACAAACTTCATTTTTAAATATTAGATAAACATTAAGTACATAATAATCCTTATTTTTAACATAAACAAGTTTTTTAAATGTAAAATTTTCGTTTATTTGGCAGACCAACAAAAGAAAAAATTTCAATATATGAGGCATTCTCACAAAATTTTAACTTTCAGGAATAAAAATGTGGGGAAATTAAACTTAATAAAAAATTTTTTTAACTTATAGGCCAAGGCCTTAATGATTCAAAATAAATAACTAGAAAACAGGAATTCTGCTTTTTCAGAATTTAGTGTCGCCCACGATGAAAAAAAAATGTATGTATAAATAGTACAAAACATATTTCAATTTTAAGACTTAAAGCACAAACTTTTATTTTATGTAAAATGACGTCATTCGCATCCGCTTAAGAATTCCACATTTACGATCCTCTCTTAAATATCTACAGTAAAGCATGCATAGGATATCACTATATCAAAATAATACACAAATGCAGCAAAAAGATACCGTCATTAAAGAAACTGGACAAAAAAACGGCTATCTAATGATTCATAGGCATTCATTTGTTTGTAACATTAATATAGGCGATTTCAGTCGTGACGTCAGTCATGACGTTTTCGTTGGAAACTGACTCCAAACAAACGGTTGCTATGTTGTACTTTCTATTTTGTTTGTGTGTTGCAGCTATATCTTATATCTATATCTCACGTCTAAGTGTTTTGATACTTGATATGTACTGGTAACATTTTCCACGGTTTATATTTAAAAAGAAATGACGCATAGCAACCGTTTGTTTGGAGTCAGTTTCCCACCAAAACGTCATGACTGACATCACACTGAAAGGGTCTACAGATACTTAAAATTAAATATAGTTTATAATAGCTCCATGTTTTATTACTCGTAGAAATTATTCGTTTATATTTTTTTTCAAAATAGTACGTATTTTAATTACATTTTCTTCCGGTTGTTATGAGAAAATGGCAACAAAAAGATATAATTGCTATTTTTCAACTATTTCCCCTTTACTTTCTATATAAATGGAGTACTTGAGTTGCCAAAATTAAACAAATGGTGCTAAAAACTACAAAAAAATTAATATTTCAAAAATAAATGGAGATACAGTTTTCAACCAAATTGCATTTAAAAGTACTTTTTTTCCACAATACGACGGTATAAACATTGAAAATATGCAATGCTTAGAAATTAAAAAAATTGCTATAGAGCATTTCATTGTACAATGATATATCTGCTTTGTTTATCTTCTGTAGCTTCTGTAAGGTAACGTTATTTTTTGGAGACAAAATAAGATGGGAGAAAAAAATAGCATACCGTTCCGGGGGCTAAAAAATGGTCAGCAGTGACGACTTTTTTTATTCAACTGAGGTTTAAGTTAAGGATCCGCTGCACTGAAACTCCACGATCGCGAAATCCCATGTTAGCCTATGGGAAAAATTTGAGGCGCAGTGACTCATTACCTAATATAGTTATTAAAATATCATTTTCAACATCAGAATGTAGACGTCAGATGCCGATGATGTGCATTTTTAAAAAAGTAAATAACGTAAAGTTTAAATACTTTTAAGGAGATGATAAAATTTAATGAAATGGAAATTTCAAAGTTTATAGGGATTTTTTATGTACTTAAAATTTACGGAGATAATTTTTAAAAACGCACATCATCAGCATCTGATGTCTACTTTCTGATGGTGAAAACGGTATTTTAATAACTATATTAGGTAATGAGTCATCGCGCTTCAAAGTTTTCCCATAGGCTAACGTGGGATTTCGAGATCGGGGACTTTCAGTGCAGCGGAGTCTTAAGCTTGCGAGTTTAATTTTCCTTAGGGGTCATCCATATATGATGTCACACTTTTTTTCAATATTTTTTACCCCCCCTCCCCCCTTTGTCACAAAGTGTCACACTTCACCATACCCCCTCCCCCCCTCTTGTCACATGTCACGATATATTACATAAACATATACTTGCAGTTAAAAATCAAAGTATTATGTTATAGATCATATTTCAAATTTTATTTTGAAACTCTTAACTATGTGTTTTAACAACATTTGTGAGCATAATAATAAAAATTATTCGTGTACTTATTTTGTATGAAATAGGATTAAGATTTCAACAAAAAACATAATATACAATAGTAATAAAATATTAATTGAAAGAACAATTAAAAACAGTAGTACTTTGGAATTTGAAATGAAATTTAATATATTTGGCTTTAAATGTTATCTTTACTGTATGAACACAAAATACTTCAATGTCAAAATAACTTTAAAATTTAATCTGCTGATTTTTAATGCTTTTATTTTAATCAAAATGTGTCATGTCACATTTTTTCTTACCCCCTCCCACCCCCTTGTCACAAACTGTCACAATTTCATAAACCCCCCTCCCCCCCCCTCCAAGCGTGACATCATTTGTGGATGGCCCCTTACCGTTTTACCAGTCTACCTTTTTATTTTCTTCTAAATTTTTACTTATAATGAATTTGCATAGTACCCACGGAACATTCAAATAAGAAATAATAACAATGTAGTATTTTTAGTATAAAATTTTGGTATAACATTGTCTTAAAGGAATGTGAAAGAAGGGACGGTAAGGAAAATTACCACCTATTTTTAGGCAAATCATATTAAGAGTAAGTGATAGCTACAATGTTCCTTGATTTTTAGCAGCAGTTATTTACATTAGATTAAATAAAAGAATAATTATTTACCTCTAAAAGTGCAGGAATTAACCTTGGTGACGCTAATACTACCAATAAAGACACAATGCTTGAAAATAATATTTAAATGCTGATTTAAATTCTGCCGTAAATTTCCTGTCAAAGAATTTTAGCCATTCTTTCTCTAGCATACTTCTGCATGAGAAAAAAGTTGAAAACAAGTAATTAAATTTAAAAAATCAAAAAACCCGACTGAATAAAAGCCAACTAATTAATTATTTCTCATCAATGTGAAACTATTTTTTATATTGCTTACCTATTTTTTTATTTACTTGTATTGATGACTTTTAAGTTGTGTTTAATCATTGGTTCCTATCTATAAAAACTGTTTTGATGAGGCCTATAGATGTCTATTACGAAGGTTAGAGTTACAGTAAAGGTAGCGATCCAAAGTACACAACTTCCAGGTTGTGTAATATTTAAACGGAGCTTCTGACTACAAAATGGTCAATGAAACATTGTCTTCATTTTGAAAGACCTATCCAATGATATGCCACTCAATATGGTGCGTAATTTTTTTTTCGTCTCTACCGCCATTTTGTATTTTACGGCCGCCATTTTGAATTTATAAAAACAAAATCTATCCTATAACCATCGGAAGATTAAGATGAATCGATAGAGACCTCATTCATAAAAATCCATCCAGCCGTTGGGATGTTTAGAGGGTATAAAGAAATCCACATACACAGATACGCGTGAAACACATAACCCTTCTTTTCAGTCGGATAAAAAAAACTGTGGCTGCATCTGAAGTGATTTTCTGTATCATTGTAGCAAGAGGGATGGTAAGGAATACAAAAATAATAACAACCGTAAAAATGTGTGCAGGTTAATTTTTTGCAACATATTTTTATAAAAGAATAGTCCTAGTCTCGGAAAAAAAATTACATAAAATTACTTTTATTAAAACAATTTTATCCAGACAGCTTCCAACTTAAAAATCTGCGTCAGGGACACGGGACGGTAAGAAATTTCGTAGTTATATTTGGATCCCCAACATCGTTCCAAAACTTATTTATCTCGTTAATATTGCTATACAGTCATGCAATGGGATGTTTTCCAATATAAGAAATTAAAAAAAGCCCAAGATTATGTACTAAAATCAAAATTATTATTCAGGGACTTAAAAGTCAAAATTATGTGAGAATGCCTCATATAGTTATTAGAGTTACATGTAATTTCAATATAGTTATCAGAGTTACCAATCATTGCCGTCTCTATGTTTATTATAATTTAAATTATCCAGTTGAACTCATATATTACTTCATTGACCACAGTTAATTTGCATACTTTCACATGCACTTTTTTTATTCATACTTAATGTTTGACGCTGAGTACTTCCTGGTGCAATTCTCTGACAATGGTGCAATTCAAGGTTAGAATCATGAATAAATACAGGGTGTTCCGTGAATATGGCAACGCCTGAGAGGGTTGTTACTAGACATCGAGATAAACAAAAATTACAATAGAACATGGCTAATTAAAAAAAAAACCTTAAATGGTACCAAACAACAACAACAACAACAAACCCGAAAAGCTTCGTCAAGTATTGCTTTGTAAATGGCCCAATAGCTAATTCCTAAATAATTTTAGAAGTATAGTTTCAACCTAAATATATCAATGAATGAATAGTATGTTAAAAGCCTCAAAGTTCCCAAATGTTTTTCATCTTATAAAAGACACTTAAACGAAAATATAATTAATACAGTCATACCCTGTTTACATCGAATACGCTTAACGCGAATTACTTTTAACACGAACTGTTTCCAGTTATCTCGTCAAGGTGTATGGGCATTTAATGTGATTTATTCCTTATAACACGAACACGCTTAACACGAATACTGTTTATCACGAACTAAAAAGGATCGGCCGTTGAAATATTTACAATTCATAGTGCGGACAAAGCAAGTTTTCTAAACTTTTCGGCGCAATTTCACTGAGTTCTATTTTTTTTCGATCTCTAAATTTTTGAAAGAATGCTAATCTCGGAAGGGGAATGTATTTTGTTTAGATAGCCGCAGACCAGAGATTGTAAAATTGTCAAATGATCACACCTTCTATCCACTCAAAAGGTAAAATGATATTGTAAGAATTGTATTGATGTGTGAAATAAAGTTTGTGAAATACTGCGCTTTTCTGCTGCAATTTTTTATAAACTGTCCTATGAGAGCATTTACATTTTATAAAAATCTACCGTGCCAAATTTCATGTTTCTAGCCCTTTCAATATCATAAAAATTGCTATTTTTGATATTTTTTCGCTCCTGCATCCTCCACTCCCTGAAAGCTTCTATAAGGTTGAAACCTCATGGAAGCTTTCATTGCGTACTAACAGTGCGTCGTTATCTGCTGCAAGAAGCAGATTCTGGATCTAGTATAGAAACTGTAGAAAAACTCGCGAAGTTTTTTTTTTTTTTTTTTTTTTTTTTTTTGAGAGGGATGGGGGTGGGGGTGGGGGGGAGTGTATCTTCAAAATAGATATGAAAACATTCCAAAATATTATGTGTCTATATAACTAAAAATTGCAACTATTTTCCTTTCATTATACATTTTTAACTCTGTAGAACTCAGCTTTGAAAAAAGCAGTATTTAAATATTTCCGCAAATCAGAGGTAGTCTTTGAATATTTACTGACGCTATTAAAAAGAATGAACTTTTTGGATATACTCCTACTGCTCGCCTTAAAGAAATCTTTGAATGAACGTTATCTCTTAGTAATAGTGGTAGTAACTTATAAAAGTTATCGGACGCTGCGATTCCTGATAAAATATTCAAATGAAATAAAATGGCATAAAAGATAAGCAATAGATGGCAGCACTAAACTTTTTTTAAAAGTTAAGTCGAAATACGGAATACAGAATTTTATACGGAATTTAACTTTCTGCTGAAATATTAAAATGAAAAAAAAAAAAAAAATAATCGTCATTTATTCACAATTTTATGAATAAAAATCATAGAAAGACATATTTTTCTTTTTTTTTTTTTTTTTTTTTTTTTTTTTTTTTTTTTTTAAGATTTTGGGAATTGCAATAAAAGTGATATTTTTCATATTTTTTATTTTTAAAATTATTTCTTAATATTCTTTTAGCTTCGTATTTGACATGCCTAATATGCTTTATATTTATAAAAACGCACTTTTAGAATTTTTTGAAAATAAATTAATGCTTTAAATAATAAAAATGTAGTATTAAGGATTTTTTTTATTATTATTATTAAAAAATACTTCTACTGCTCGCCTTAAAGAAATCTTTGAATGAACGTTATCTCTTAGTAATAGTGGTAGTAACTTATAAAAGTTATCGAACGTTGCGATTCCTGGGTTGGGTTGGGTTGATTTTTGACGGCCAATTATCTACACGAGGGATATAGGCCCGGGCGGGGTGCCCTCCGTGGGGGTCTTTCTAAGGGAACCTAATCCGTATTAACGCATGGTAGATCCACGGCTCAAAGAAAACCACGAAAACTCCGAACGATTAGGCCGACGGGCGCGATTGGGATCGAACCCAGCACTTCCCGTCTACCAGCTTCGAGAGCAGAACCTCTCGGCCACTGGTGGCGTTGCGATTCCTGATAAAATATTCAAATGAAATAAAATGGCATAAAAGATAAGCAATAGATGGCAGCACTAAACTTTTTTTAAAAGTAAAGTCGAAATACGGAATACAGAATTTTATACGGAATTTAACTTTCTGCTGAAATATTAAAATGAAAAAAAAAAAAAAAAATAATCGTCATTTATTCACAATTTTATGAATAAAAATCATAGAAAAACATATTTTTCTTTTCTTTTCTTTTTTTTTTTTTTTTTTTTTTTTAAGATTTTGGGAATTGCAATAAAAGTGATATTTTTCATATTTTTTATTTTTTAAATTATTTCTTAATATTCTTTTAGCTTCGTATTTGACATGCCTAATATGTTTTATATTTATAAAAACGCACTTTTAGAATTTTTTGAAAATAAATTAATGCTTTAAATAATAAAATTGTAGTATTAAGGATTTTTTTTTTTATTATTATTAAAAAAATATCTTACCATTTCTCCTAGCAACAAAATTTTTAAGCATTATGTTATATTTTACATAATTTTAATTATCTTTTTTCTTTAATAAATAAAAGTGATTTTATTTCTTTAAGAAGAGCTATTTCTAAAAGTATATTTTGTAGAATATATGCCATTATGAGTTGCTCTGTTACCTTGAAAGCATGGGTTTGTATTTTCGATAGTAGATGGCAGCACTAAATTAAATTATCATAATCCTATGTTACCGTATTTCTCTCTAATGCAGGTCTGTGTTTAGGATGGGAGAGTATCAAGTGAATTTAGAAATTCTATTATTTTTTATTTTATTCAAATTCATATTAAATGTTCCTGTTTTAATGGCACCCTAAACTTCGAAAAACTTCAGTAATTATTGCTTAACCAAATTAAATTATCTTTATCAACATTTAATGAAAGTTAATAATCAAAAGTCGAAGTAACAAAGTGCACATTTTAGTAAAAGAAAAATATATAATTTCTGTTCCAACGAAGTCACTAAAAATCCTAAAAGATTTTATCTCGTCTCTGAGTATTCAATATGAGGTACATTCACTATAAATATATATCCATGGTAGCGGGACAATCATTATCCTCACCTGAGATTAGATTTGAATTATTATCCCTTTTAAAATGAAAAATTCACTTTTTTTTTTTTTTAATGTTCAGAAAATAGCTTTAAGTAAATAACTGGTGGCTAAATATATAACAATAGGAGCATTCACCTGCAACAAGTCTTCATTAATGGAAAGTAATTCAACCTTAAAAATAAACGAAAGATTGAAAAATAGCTGTGCCACTAAAGATTCTTCTATTTTTTTAGTTTATTTTCTCTCTCTCTCTTTTTCTTTTTCTTCTATTTTCTTTGTTTTAGACTGAAGGATTTTCTACTAAGAAACCTAGAAGCCCCCTTATTTTTTATAGTATAGGTGCTAAGTGATTTTATTTTTTTACCCACCATAGCACTTCTTCTATATATAAGGAATTTAATGTGCATCTTATCAGTTTTTGGTCCCCATATACACTCCCCCACCCGCACCCAAAGCATTGAAAAAACATGTTTAAATATTCCTCAACTTAGAAGACGAAGCGTGTTGCAATTTTAAAATATTCGCTCTCTCTATTAAAAAAGAATAATCTTCTTTAGAAACTCTTATTGCACACCATAAAAAAGTTTACAATGCAAAATCACCTTCAGTAAAAGTGGTTGCAACTTATAAAAAAATATTGGACGCTGCGCTCTTCCACAAAATAAGTAAAAGAAACAATATGTTAAAACTGCTAAGCAACAAATTGGAGAACTGAACATCAAAAAGTAGGTATAAGAATGAATACGAATTTTAAGTAAATTGATTGAAAAAAAACATTAAAACATTTACTAATTATTTTAAGTAAAAGAGCCATATAAAAATATAAGTTTTATATTTTTTAAACATATGGTGGAATCAAATAATAAAACTTTTTGTCTTTATTATTTTATTTGTTTATTAAAATATATTTTAAATTTTTTTTAGTTTACTTGAGTTACCTAATATACTTTATATTTATGAAAACACAGTTTTTAATTATCACATTATGTCCTTCATAATTTCGATATTTTTTGACAAAAATAAAATAAAATAAAATATAACGAAATCTAATAAATAAAAGAGAATTTGTTTTCTTTCAGAAGAGATATTAAATATTATTTATAATACATTTTGCGGAATAAATCTGCCATTATGAGTTGCTTATTTAATCAGTAAAAACGATTTTGTATTTTCAGCAGATGGCAGCACTGAAACTGAATTCTTGATTGATTGTGTTTATGACGGCCGATTATCAAAACGAGCGATATGGGCCCTAAGGGGGGAGGGGCTGCCCTCCGTGGGTGTCTTTTTCAGGGAACCTAACCCGTACTTATGCAAGGAAATCCAAGTTCGAAGAAAACCACGGAAAACTAAGAACGATTAGGTCGACGGGCGCGTTTGAGTTCGAACCCAGCACCCATTTACCAGCTTCGAGAGCAGAAATTCTCACCCACTGGTGGGGCTAATTCTAGATGGTTGGTTGGTTGGTTGTATTTATGTCGGCCAATTATCAGCACGTGGGATATAGGCCCTAAGGGGGGAGTGCCTTCCGTGGAGGTCTTTCTAAGGGTTGGTTGGTTGGTTGGTTGATTTTGTGACGGCCGATTATCTACACTAGGGATATAGGCCCGACCGGGAGTGCCCTTCGTGGGGGTCCGTCTAAGGGAACCTAACCCGTATTAACGCATGGCAATCTATGGTTCGAAGAAAACCACGAAAACTCCGAACGATTAGGCCGACGGGCGCGATTGGGATCGAACCCAGCACTTCCCGTCTACCAGTTTCGAGAGCAGAACCTCTCAGCCACTGGTTGGGCCGTCTTTCTAAGGGAACCTAACCCGTATTAGCGCTTGGAGAACCAAGGTTCGAAGAAAACCACGAAAACTCCGAACGATTAGGCCGACGGGCGCGATTGGGATCGAACCCAGCACCTCCCGTCTACCAGCTTCGAGAGCAGAAACTCTCGGCCACTGGTGGGGCCGCTAATTCTAGAAGTCAGTATTACTATAAGTAGAACCTCGATTATCCGAAGTAATTGGGACCTACATCATTTCGGAAAATCGAAATTTTCGGATAACCGAGAATGCTTCAATTTTAAGATTAAGGACAAATATATGCGGTATTTCTTATCATGATAGAAAGTGCTTAATAAAAATAAAGCAATAGCAAAATAGTAACACGAATAAAATACCAGGATTTTAATTTCGAAATGAAGTTCCTTTGACATATTTCACAAGGGTTTGCAACAAAGTTTTATTTGTCGCTTTTCTTTGCAGCTCTATCGCGGAGTTTTTTTTTTTTTTTTTTTTTTTTCTTTTCCTCGATAGTACGAGTTCACCAGTATCGCAGTTTTTCTGCTGCTCCAGTCACACTAAACCTTTAGCAAAACATTCGAAAGCCTCAGAATTGATAATTTGTTCGCTTTCTTTGCCGGTTGGACCACATCACACATTCCTGTTGTCCCTCCTCTTACTATGCTCTACTTCTCTCAGCAGTTTATGTGAGCTCAAGTTAAATTCAAAGGAATTCTAAGAAACGGGATCCGAAAGATTTATCTATACTTTGTTTACCAATTTGCATTTGCATTACATATTACATTTGATTACATTTGGCAAAAACCCAATCATAGATGACAAATTTCCTTTTTTTTTTTCTGATATATATTCACAGTAAAATCTTTGAAAATCCGAAATAAATCCAGTTTTAGTCCGCTTTCTTTCTTATCACAGGTAATTCTATGGCATTTCTTTTGTCAAGAATGAGCAACTTCATCGTTTTGCATAATGTTCCGTTATAAACATTTTCCATTTTCCGGGATTTTACCATATTACATTACACTTTCTGACTAAATGGACACGCTTGACAACCACCGACGTGGTAATTCAATGGTAATTATGATTGGTCTCTCCCGACCAACCATAAATCACAGCGATGGCTCTAGCAATGCATTATGTTTTCACTTACATGCTCCAAGTATTTAATTTTTCACCAATCTAATTATTTATGACTGTGCAAACTGGTTAGGTTCCCTTAGAAGCCCTACCCTCGGCCTTTATCAATAATCGCCAATAATCGTATCTTCTACACACGAGATTTAACTATACTATAAAAATAATCTAATGATTTTAAAATGATAAATCATTCAAGCATTTTCCTACACCCATAATATGGTGCTCAATACCAGTTGAGATTTTAAGTTTTTTTTTTTTTAAGTTTGTGCTCAAAACATATACTTTATAAATGCAAAAAAATTGCGAATGCCTTTTTTTTATTATTATTAACTAGGGGGGGCTCGCCCCCCTGCTCGCTACGCTTACCAACCCCCGCATAATCGCTTCGCGATTCCGTTTGGTATCACGAAGCAATCCTTATTTTCTAGCCAACCCCAGCCGTAATTGTTTCGCGTTTCAATTCTGGATCGCTTCGCGAACCTTATTTTCTATGCATTCAATTTTTAGATTCCACTGGGTAAAAACGGGCTCCTCCTCAACTTCTGACAAATTTATTTCCTTATCTCCAAGCACATAATCGGCTTACAGATTTTAGTAATTATAAGTATTATTAAATATGCCGAAAATTATATATATAGCAGTACGGATATTGTAAACAGTTAGTGTTTGTGCTTAAAAATAATATAAATAGTTCAATTAAGCTCTATTCGTAAGCTAATATTAGTTTTTATTGCATTGAAATATCTCAATTTGTTGATTTTCTGAAAGCAAGCAAACCCTATTGGATTTCAATGGGAGTCTATGTAAATTTGGCGAAATACTGGAAATAGCGCAAAGGTGGCGTCACCTTTGGCGACTAATTTTGGTCGCCAAATTTGGCGACATGTCACCAGGTTGTCGACAAACTTGGCGACGTTTGGCGACAGAACCGGATCCTCCCCTTGGTAACCCTCCTTATAGCGTCAGAAAGCTCTGACCAGTGAGATGCGTTTCGCGGTATCTACGCAGATTTTCATTGGTCCATTTCCAAAGCATTACTTTTTTTATATATATAGAAGGATATTACTATTCAAACTCATATTACGGAATGGTTTTTTACTGGCACCCAGAACTTCGAAAAATAAAGTTTTTAAAGCTGGTTCTTCGCTTGTTTTTTTGCCTGTGCGTGTTGTAAAACACATACAAAACTAGGAAAATGACCATAACAAAGTGTATTTTTTAAAAGAGAGCTAAAAAAGATGCGAATTTATTTACCTTGAGAAAAATAATTCAATTTCCATTTAGCGTAATTTAAATATTTCATTGTTTCTTCTTTTTTCTAAAGTCGTTGTTTATGACGGCCAATTATCTGCACCAGGGGTGCTTAACCGCGAGGTGGGGGGGGGGGGGGGTTCTTTGTAGGGGAACCTTGCACGTATTTGCGCAGGGATATCCAATGTTCGAGGACAGCCACACAGATCTCCGAACGATTGGGGCCGTCGGACGCGATTGGGTTCGAGCACAGCACCTCCCATCTACCAGCTTTGAGAGCAAATCCCCTCGGCCACCGATCTTGTTTTAAAAAATTGTGGTATTCGTTCAATAGAAGTTCAACTGCAAAAAAAATGTAAATGTCAGATAGATTGCACATTTGATAATAGATGGCAGCACTAAACATTTTTTTTTTAAACAGAGAAATTTTTTACAGTATTTTCCCCACATTATTTATTGCTTAATGATTCTAATTTAACTATGAAATTAATTATATTTTTAAACAATTTTTAACAGTTAAATGAATTCATAATATGAAAAATCGTTTTGTTACTTAAAAAAATTAATATTGTTTTATATGGGTTGGGTTGATTGTTGACGGCCAATTATCTACATGAGGGATATAGGCCCTAAGGGGAGTGCCTTCCGTGGAGGTCTTTCTAAGGGAACCTAATCCGTATTAACGCATGGAAATCCACGGTTCGAAGAAAACCACGAAAACTCCGAACGATTAGGCCGACGGGCGCGATTGGGTTCGAACCCAGCACTTCCCGTCTACCAGCTTCGAGAGCAGAACCTCTCAGTCACTGGTGGGGCATTGTTTTAAATGAAACAAATAGACAGATTGAAGTATTGGATTGTAATAGATTTAAAAGATTCTTACGAACGTAAAATTATGCCTACAATGAACCACTGAAGATTCTTCTGCTAACAATAAAAGAAAAAATTTATTTAAACATTATTTATTAACACCCCTTCCTTTTAAAAACGATTTCTGAGATGAAAAATTCAGAGCACTTTTAAAATTTTGATATTGAACAAAAAAATAAAAACTTACGTTTTTAAAAAACATTTTTCATGTTGTTGTGTTTATGACGGCCAATTATCATCACGAGGGATATGGGCCCTAAGAGGGAAAAGTGCCCTTCGTGGGGGTCTTTCTAAGGGAACCTAACTTGTGTTAACGCTTGGAAATCCAAGGTTCGAAGAAAACCGCGGAAACTCCGAACGATTAGGCCGACGGGCGCGATTGGGTTCGAACCCAGCACTTCCCGTCTACCAGCTTCGAGCGCAGAACCTCTAGGCCACTGGTGGGGTTAAACATTTTCATGGTTGCTGCATTTATTAGTATCGTTCAGTAATTATTATTAATCAATCTCTAATACAAAATAACTAATTTTTATGAATATTTAATGAAATTTAAAAATCAAATGTGAAGAAAGCACATGCACATTTTAACACTACAAAATAAAGTAATTACTACCTCTATGAAATCCCCAAAACATTCTAACAAATTTTAAGTCATCTCTTAGTATTCAATATGCGGTATATGCACACTAAAATGTATATCGATAGCAGTGGGACAATCGTTATCTTTGCATGAGAAGAGTTTTGAATCATTATCTATGCTAACAAAAAAAACACATCGCTCTGTCTGTGTATGTGTGTGCGATGAATAGCGAAATCAATCGCACGTAGAAGTCTGAAAATGTAGGTGAAGTTCAGGGTCGGACTGGGCCAGGCAAAAGGGCGCAGACCTTGGATTTTCAGAGGGCGCAGAAATTTTAGCGAACTCATGTAAATTTTTCTTGTTTGTGTTGTTCCTGGCTTGAGAAGGTTTAACACATTCACACAGCACCAAGAATGAAAGTGGCTTAATATTACATCTCTGAGTCTAGATAGAAGACTTCCCGTGCAATTTTAAAGTTAAATTAAATCTACACAATGCTACGCAATTTTTTAAAACGAATCTAGTAATATCTAAAAGTTCCGAGTTGAACACAGACTACTTTGTAGTAGATGACCGATATCAAGGCTAGGGCTTTATTATTTTGTTAATAGGCACCTTATAAGTCTCACGGGGGAAAAAAGTGATCACCCCTACCAATTCTCTTGCAAGTGACTGAATAAAAATGACATAGGTACCAATTTGGAGATTGTCTAGGTATTAAAAAATGCACGAACGTTAATTTTTCAAATGGTGAAAGTTGATTTTTCAAATGGTAACATCCACTTTTGATACCCTATTTGAATTCTTTGCCAGCAAATAAAGAGATAGAGTTTATATAATTTTCTTAAATCTGAATACAGTTATAAAACAAAAAGTGTTAGGGGTTTATCCATAAGTTTCGAAAAATAAAATGAAATATCTTACAACCGAAAACACTCAATTACTCACCAGTCAAATGATACAGAAATTTTAAATTTATTATAAACTTTATATTAAGAAAAATCTTACAAAGTATTTCTGTTAAGTTTCTACGATTGTTTTCAGTGGCTCTTTTGATAAAAGAAGACGGTACCCTTATATTGTGGAAAGGCAAAATTTTTCCGTATCTCGAACACTAATTATTCAAATTAGCTATAAACTTACACATTGATGTTTTAAACGATTGTTCTTTGTTGTATGCAAAAATTAATAAATTAAAGTAACCAAAATAAGGTGTCAAAAATGGGCGTTATTGTTTGTAAATTCAGAGTTGGTGCAATTTTTAATATGTAGACGAGTTCGGAAACATAATTTATGTATAACAATAATTAGTAGACATTATTTACAGACAGTTGTATCTATAGACTTTTTTACGAAGATTTTCTGCTGAATTAGCAATGGTAACTCCTTTTATTCCATTTATTCCTATTGGCGCACTGAAAATCTGTACGAAAACTAACAAGATTTTTCGCACCAGGCACCAATTAGGGTTGCTGCGGTGCTGCTAAGGGTTTCAACCCATTTTTTAAGTATACTTTTTTTATAAAATGAATTAGTTATCAGTCAGTTTATAATGAGATAGATTCAATTTCTGTTACAGTCCGATAACAAATACCTTTTATTTACTACAGTTTTTTTTTTTTTAAAGTAGAATTTTTAAATATGGTATCTATCGGTATCTCCCTCATGATACACAAAAAAATTCGGTATGCAAACTTCGCTTACAATTTCTTTGTATCTAAAACAAAAATGTATAAAATTTTTCATATAAAAGTAGAAATTTTGAAAACTAAAGCTTGTGCTTCTTTTGTTCTTTTATAAAAAGTACCACATATTATAAGGTATTTAAATGTTGAAACATAAGAATATTTAAACATTCAAATCAACATCCCATTAAGGAATTTAAAAATAACACTTGCTTGTGAAAATAATGCTTATTACACTTGCAACATTTATATAAGGCGAATTATGTATTTTGTAGGAAGAGGCACTTTGCGTTTGTGTCCTTCAAAAAAATGACTATGTATCCGTAAAATGCTGCATTAATGTTGCACTACTAAAAAAAATTATACACAGAAAGTACACCAAAAATGCCACTTTGTTAGTCTAAAAATCACCAAAATAATTGAGTAAATTTACTCTTTTCAGCACCCTCTTCCTATGATTTGCAAAGTTCTTATCCTAATTAGAGATCAAGGGAAATATTTAAGTTTACACAATTGAGAGAAATGCCCCAGGAATTGTATTCATACAAGCTGCAACATCCCGTGGCAGCGTTTTTTTATTCGAAAAACCTATCCTAATTTCTGAATAGTAGTCATCGCTTTATTTAATGATGATTTTTCCGTGATTAAATTAAAACAACTTTTTATTTAAAATACACACTAGAATTTCCTAATATTTATTTAGCCACGGAAAATCTATCATTCAATAAAACAAAGATTACTAACTGAAAATTATGGTGTAGATTTTGTGAATGAAAAAACGCTAGCCGCGGGATTCCACAGTTTGCGGGATTGTAATCCAGAAGTCTTATCAAGTTTGTATTCCGCGAAAAGAAAGGTCATGTTTTTCAACCAAAAACGAAATCCGCACAAATAGTTTTTTGTCTTCTGATATTTATCACTTTTTTTTCGCAAGTTGTTTTCAAAAAGCACGGTTTCAATTGTAGGCGCATTCATGGTCGTCATTAAAAGTGTAGGGACAAGGTACTAAAAGCTAAAGGCCTGAAAATATGCAAAATATTTGGTTAAAATCTAAAACGTATCATTCAAAGAAGTGATGAAATAAATCTCGCTCAGGGCGCTGTGGCTACTAAGCTTTTCCTGCGTGCGTGTTTTCCCTCTCAATAGTATCCAATGATGCCGCGATTCGTTTCCAATCCTGAAATTGCTTCGATGTATTTTTAATTTCTTTGTGATAAAAAATACCTCTCGTGCTGTTTGCCTAATGATTATTCTGATGATTATTTCTAAACGAATCCTCGAAATTTAGTACACTAGTCCGAATGTATCTGCACAACTTGGGGGAAAATATTGGAGCGGCTTAAGGCACTTAGGGGCGCGAAGTTTTCCGTGGACGAGGGCGCACCGGCCCTCGGGCCGATGGGCCGGCGAGCCAGTCCGAGCCTGGTGAAGTTAGTACAAGACAGGTCCTGATGCACCTGAGTCTCTAATTTTTAAGGACTAGGACCCCTGGGCCCTTTCAAATTTTTATGCACAAAATTGTTAATAACTTGCCCCCTTTTTATCCAATCTTCTTCGTTTTGGGGGAGCTTTCACCATATAGTTATTCTCGCCCTTTTACTTTTCAGTTATGTCCCTGGACACTTGGGGCACGATACAGGGCCCCTAGAAATTTTAGCGCTAATAAATTGTTAATAAATTGCTTCCTTTTAATCCGATCTTCATTTTTGGGATCTTTTTTTCCATTTAGTTGTTCTCATGTTTCTACATTTCAGTTAAAACATTGGGGCCCCCTAGGGAATCGCAGGGCCTTTGAACTTTTTGAGCGCCAAGCATTTTTCACCTAATAATTTTCTCACCTTCTAAGCGAATAATTTTATAGTTGAGTCTTGGGTTCTTATTCCTGGACCCACACCCTCATATTTTTATTGAGGTCATAGGGCCTTTTTTTAAACATTTACCCAATCTTTTGTGCATTTCTTTAAAATATTATTCTAACGAATAATTCATACCCTATGCTTAATTTTGACTAATTACAGTTCTAAAGCGCTAAGTACCAAGACATTTTAACATGTTTAGTCATGTTAGGCCCCTTTTTAAAAAAATGATAAGAATTTCTTGAAATTTTCTTTAACATACTTCTAGAATCCTCTGACTACTTTAATAACTTCTAAAAATATCTTTATACCCAACTAAATGCCAGTTAAGCCCCTGGCCCTTTTAAATTTTTGCATCATAAATTGTTAATAAATTGCCCCCTCTTAATACAATCTTCATTTTTTGAACTCTTTTTCCATTTAGTTATTCTCACGTCTATACATTCCAGTTAAGACCCTGGGGACCCTATGGTCCCGTAGTGTCCGATCCAGGGGTCTTGAACTTTCTGTGCGCCATGCATATTGCACCAACTAATTTTCTCACCTTCTCAGTGCATAATTTTAAAGTTGAGTCTTGGACTTTTCTTCCAAGACCAATACCGTCATTTTTTTTTTTTTGGGGGGGGGGGGAGCCTTGGGCCTTTTTAAAAGCATTTACGCAATTTTACGAATTTAATTAAAATATCATTCTAACGAATAAAAACCCTATGCTTAATTTTGGCTATCTGTAGATCTAAAACGTTAAGTACAAAGACATTTTAACATGTTTTCATGTTAGAGACCTGCTTTTAACTATCAGTTGGTTTTTGGGCCCTCTATTATAGCCCCCTTAAAAACGGTCTGATTCACTAATTTCTTTTTTTTTCTAACAACTTCTTAGATCCTTCAATTACTACATTAACGACAAAAAAATTTCAGTCTTCAGCTACTACCAATTTTGAATATTAATCGCCTTCTTGGGCCCTTGGTGCTGCTTCTTTAAAAATGATCCGAATAGCTTTCAATTTTCTTTAACATAGTTCTAGCGTCGTCTGATTACTTTAAAAACTACTCTAAAGTATCTTTTTACCACACTACATGACACTTAAGTCCCTGACCCCTTGGGGCCCGTACAGGACCCCTTGAAGCTTTTGCAGCATAAATTGTCAATAAATTGCCCCTCTTAATCCTATCTTCTTTTTTGGCTGCTTCATTTTTCCATTTAGTTAGTCTCCTGTTTCTATATTCCAGTTAAAATCTTGGGTCAACCTAGGGTCCCGTAGTGCCCGATCCGGGGTCCCTTGAACTTTTTGTGTGCCATGTATTTTTCACCCCCTAATTTCATCACCTTCTCATTGCATAATTTTAAAATTGAGTCTCGGACTCTTCTCCCTAGACCAGCAACCGCATAATTTTATTGGGGCCCTAGGGCCCTTTTTTAAGCATTTACCCCATTTTTTGCGCCTTTCTTTAAAATATTATTCTAATGTTTAATTCAAACCCTATGCTTAATTTTGCCCGGTCTTTCTTTATACCACAGCTACCACATTTTTTGAACATTAATCTCCTTTTTCAGCATCAACTTACATCTACTCACTACAGCCGTAAATTAAAAATCGCGTTACTTTAAAGGTAACTCTAGATAAGAGATTTCATCCATTTATTAAATATCGTGTTAATATTAAAAGTAATTCATGATATTTACAAGGGGAGGGGGCATACTCCACCGCTTGGGGACGCATTCTTTCCTAGTGTTCTCGGGGACCAATTTCAACAGGATTTGGCTCATTAAACTTAGATTACAACTCAGCTACTCTCTGTATTATGAAATTTTATCCTTAGACTTCATTTACCAACATTTTCTAACATTTATGATTAATGGTGCATTCTTTTTTTTTTTTTTTTTTTTTTTTTGGATTCTATCGGCTTGATTACTACGAAGTTTGGCTCACTCAACTTGGTTTTCGATTATCTCTGGCACGTGCGGGGCACTTCCGGTAAATGCTGCCATACGTAACGGGGACCCAGGCTACAAGTCCGTTCGGAAAGGAGTTCAGTGGGAACACTAGACGCTACGGAAGGCAATGGGGTCTCCGAAATTAGGCTTATTTAAAAGAATTTCAAAAGATATAAAATCAAACAAACTTTAGTTTTGTTTAAGGTTATTATTTACAAACCCCGGGCAACGCCGGGCGGGTGTGCTAGTCACACATAAAAAGAATAATTCTTTTTTTTTTTTATGTTAAGAAAGTAACTTTTGCTAAATAACTGGTGAGTAAAAATAAATTTAATTTAAAAAAGAAGCAAATGTAATTAATTTCCACGTTAATTTGTTTCAAATCATTTTGAAAGTCAAATTCATCAATATTCAAAACAAACGAAAGAGTGAGAAATAGCAGTATATCTAAATAGATAGAGTTTCTTATATTTTATCAGTTTCTCTCTCTCTTTTTATTTTTTCTACTACTCTCCATATTTTATACTGAAGTATTTTCTACTGTGAAATCTAGATATTCGTCGTATGTTTTGTAGTATATACGCGCTAAGTTATTTTATTTTTAGGGTTCCGTACTTAAAAAGTAAAAACGGAACCATTATAAGATCAAAACCTGTGTCTATCTGTCTTTCCGTCTTTCACAGCCATTTTACTCGTAAACTATGGAACGTCGAAAGTTCAAATTGGGGTAAGTAATAAAGACCCAAGTATTTACAGAATACTAAACATTTACAAATATATTTAGGGAAAATATATTTAGGGCTAATTAAGTTTCTTAACAAAAAAAAAAAATCTTCTTTGTATATCGTGTGGGATATTGTGTAAAAGCTTCGTAACGCTGAACTCAAAAATACATTTCTTTTAATTTTAGGTAATATATTTTGAGAGATATCATCAAAAATATAGTGCAAAAGTATGTCCCTCCCCCTCCGCCCCCCGCCCCCCCATCTATTTCCGAATCTACTGAAACTAAAATTATAAAAAAAAATTAGAGGTAGTAGACGTTAATATAAACCTTGCAGGAAAATTATAGCGATTACACTAGGTCATATAGTTTTTGTGAAAAGCGCATTTTCCCGTTACACACATATTTCGATTTGCGTGCATTCAGCAAAAGTGTTAAGGAGCGCCTGAGGTACCTATTGTAGCAGACGTGTAAAAGGATGTTGATTATTATTTTCGATAAAAATTGTCGCAATTAGCCGAAATATTAACGTTTAAAGACACGGACAGTTTGGACTTACATAATCACAGGGACGGCGTACTCTATGTACCACCGGCATTTAACGCCCAGATAACAACTTTTAATGATATATTTGTGTAATGCAGTAATGCCCATTAGCAGCATAAAAGCAATAAAAGTCAAATTGTTAAAAACAGAGTAATTTAATTAGAATTAATCACATAAATACTATGGAATTCGAGACTAGTTTTCATTGAGTGGATATCTCAACAGGCCTCCCATGTCATTAAAAGTTAATTAAAAAGCTACCTGGTAAAACGCGGCACGGACCTAGCCGGCGTTGCAACTTTGTGACCTCCTTTCGAAGCCGCTTAGCACAATGCCAAGTTTAAACTTTGAACAAGGTATTGTACTTTTACCTCTCAAATGCCGCAATCAATTAAAAATTATATCGCAATTAACCCCTTAAAAATAAAAGTTAAAAAATTATCGTTTTTCTGAAAAACGTGTTTCTCCCTTATTGCAACAGCCCCACCAGTGGCTGAGAGGTTCTGCTCTCGAAGCTGGTAGACGGGAGGTGCTGGGTTCGATCCCAATCACGCCCGTCGGCCTAACCGTTTCGGAGTTTTCGTGGTTTTCTTCGAAACCGTGGATTCCCATGCGTAAATACGGGTTAGGTTCCCTTAGAAAGACCCCCACGAAGAGCACTCCCCCCCCCCAGGGCCTATATCCCACGTGTTGATAATCGGCCGTCACAAACCAAACCAAACCCTTATTGCAACACCTCCCCATGATACAATTTTAAACGTACTAACAAACCAAAAATATGCTTATAAAGCTGAAACCTTCTTCAAATTGATCGTGTATTGTTTTTTTTTTTTTTTTTTTTTTTTTTAAATATGAATTTTAGCTACACTGTGAAAAGGAAAGATTATACAACGATAAATTTAGCTTTATGAAATGCCAAATACAGTTAAATCTTTTGCGTTCTATGACGTACGTAGCGTAGTACATCATACTATTATGGTCATTTCCGAGAATGACGTACGCAGCGTACGTCATGATATGTGACTGATTTTTTAATTAGACATTCCGAATTCTGATCAGAAAGTTTTATCTCGTATTTTTGCTTTACAAGATGATTCGTTTTAAATAAATAAAGTAAAAGAAAATTACCCATTACATTTTTGTGCTGTGAATTCAAATTGTCGAAAAAATAAATAAATAAATAAATAAATCTGCCAGATCAGTAATACTGGTGGCTGGTGACTTACATCAGCTAACAGAGCCAGAGCTCAAGAGTTTAAATAGGAACTACTTTTATTACCGAATTAAGTTCATTATAAACATATTAGGATACGATTAAAGAAAAAGTGTTATGCAGAATAGTAATATTTGATATTATTTAGGCTTCATATGTCTTTGAACTTTTATGGTATACTCATTCAAACTTTTCTAGCATATCCAACAGTACCCAATCTGACGTTGTATAGTTTTTTACAAAGTCTTATTATTCTTTTAGCAACGATTTTGTTTTGTTCCATTTTCTTTCTATATTGTTAAGAGATTTTCGTAGTTTTCTTGGAACATTGTGCATTCTTGTGTAAATGTAGATTAGGATCCTTTAGAAGACCTACCCACCATCTCTTTAAATAATGGTCAATAATCGTAGATTTTACGCACGATCATTAACGTATTCTTTGAATTAACTGATGATTTTAAAATGGTAAAGCATAAGTACACAACAGGGAAAATGATTACAATAAAATGTACTTGTTAAAAATGAGCTAAAAAAGATGCAAAATATGCTTACTTTCAAAATGATAACTCAAATTCCATTTAGCTTAATAATGTGTAAATACGGATTAGGTTCCCTTAGAAAGACCGCCCACGGAGGACACCCCCCCCCCCCTCCCCAGCCTATATCCCTCGTGCAGATAATTGGCCGTCATAAATCAACCCAACCCAACCCATTTAGCTTAATTTAAATAATATTACTAGTATTTTTTTTTCTTGTAAACTTTCGTGGGATTCGTTAAATAGAAATTCAAGTACAGTAAAACCTCCTTAAAGCGACCACGTTCCGTTCCAATAAAAATTGGCCGCTCCGAGAGGTGGTCTCTAAATGGACTTCATGTTTAAATCTAGATTTTAATTGTTGAAATAAAAGGCAACAATTAACGCAAATAAAATTTATTTTTCGCATTAGGAAAAAATATAAAAATGTAAGTATCAAAACAAAAGTTAATTACATAAGATAATTACTGCAGAGTTTAAAAATGAATACAATTTACGTTTGCTTTGATTTTACGGTTTTATAGTTATAACTTCTATTTCCAAGTCCTTTCGAATTTCAGTAAATAAATGCAAATTTTTTTGGATGGAAACAAATAATGACGATTTCATTCATTTCTTTGAGGTATTTCTGACAGAATAGGGCAGGGGAACTTATTAACTGTCATTCTTAATTTGTCATCAGAGTTAAATTCATTGCCTAAAAAGGCACAAAGGGGTTTAAACACTTAAAAGTTACCGGAATTATAAGAAAAATCTAAACTTAGTTTAGAAGTTTGATGAATAATGTGCTTTCCGGACTTATTTTTCTAATAAAACCTTCTTCAAGCGACCCGGAAAAAACGGAATTTGTTTCATTTTCTTCAAAGAAAATGGTCGCTCATGGAGGGAATTCATCTGGAATGGTCTCTGAATGGAGGTAAAATTAGTATTGAGCCTATGGGAATAAATTTCGTTCCATGAAAGTGGTCGTTCAGGGAGGTGGTCGCTTAATGGAGGTGGTCACATAGAGAGGTTTCACTGTATATACTAAATTTCAGATAGATTGCGCATTTAAAGATAGATGGCAGCACTAAACTTTTTTTTTTTCTAAACAGAGGACTTTTTTTACAGTTTCTTCTCTACATTATTTATCGCTTATTAGTTCTAGTTCAAGGATGTTAAGATTTTTAGATTTTTTTTAAAATTTCGTGTTCAAAGCAACCATTTCATAAATAATAATAAAAAAAAAAAAAGAAATGCGAAAGATATTTTTCTTTAATTATTGTTTAAATTCATATTACGAATTGTTTTTTTACTGGTACACTAAAGTTCGAAAAATAAAATTGCTACAGGTGAGCTTTTCTTTTTTGTGTGAGTATGTGTTATAGAAAACATACGTACATAACAGGGGAAATGATTACAATAAATATATTTGTTAAAAGAGAGGTAAAAAAGATGCAAAATTTGATTACCTTAAAAAATGTAATTCAATTTCCATTTAGCTTAATTTAAATAATATTACTTTATTATTATTATTATTATTGTTGTAAGGTTTCATGTGATTTGTTAAATAGAAATTCAACTATATAACTAAATGTCAGATAGATTACACATTTAATGATAGATGGCAGCACTAAACTTTTTTTTTTCAAAACAGAGAAATTTTTTACAGTTTCTTCACCTACATTACTTTACGCTTATTAGATCTAGTTCAAGGATGTTAAGATTTTTAGTTTTTTTTTTATTAAACTTCGTGTTCAAAGCAACCACTTCACAAATAATAATAAAGAAATAAGTAATGCGAAAGATATTTTTCTTTAATTATTGTTCAAATTCATATTACGAATTGTTTTTTTACTGGTACACTAAAGTTCGAAAAATAAAATTGCTACAGGTATGCTTTTCTTTTTTGTATGAATGTGTGTTATAGAAAACATAAGTACACAACAGGGGAAATGATTACAATAAATATATTTGCTAAAAGAAAGCTAAAAAAGATGCAAAATTTGTTTACCTTGAAAAAGATAATTCAATTTCCATTTAGATTAATTTAAATTATATTACTTTATTATTATTATTATTATTATTGTTGTAAGGTTTCATGTGATTTGTTAAATAGAAATTCAACTATATAACTAAATGTTAGATAGATTGGACATTTAATGATAGATGGCAGCACTAGACTTTTTTTTTTTCAAAACAGAGAAATTTTTTACAGTTTCTTCTCTACATTATTTTTGTCTTATTAATTCTAGTTCAAGGATGAAAATAATTATATTTTTAAACGATTTTTAGCAGTTAAATGAATTCATCGTATGAAACACATTTTTGTTCTTTTAAATAATTAATATTGTTTTATATGAAACAAATAAACATATTAGAGTATCAGTATATAAAAGATTAAAAGATTCTTAGAAACGTAAAATTATACCTTCAACAAACCACTGAAGATTCTTCTGCTTACAATAAAAAATATTTATTTAAACATTATTTATTAACACTTCTTCTTTTTAAAAACGATTTTTGAGATGAAAAATCTTGAGAACTTTTAAAATTTTAACATTAAAAAAATAATAATAATAATAAATAAAAATAAAACGTATGATTTAAACAACATTTTTTTTGTTTGCTGCTTTTATTAGTATCTCTCAGTAATTATTACTATGCAATCTCTAATACAAAAAAAAAAAATATTTATTGAAACTTAATAATCAAAAGCGAAGGTTGGTTGGTTTTTGGCGGCCGATTATCTGCACTAGGGATATAGGCCCGACGGGGGGGGGGGGGGGGGGGAGTGCCCTTTGTGGGGGGGCCTTTCTAAAGGAACCTAACCCGTATTTACGCATGGAAAACCATGGCTCGAAGAAAACCACGAAAACTCCGAACGATTAGGGCGACGGACGCGATTGGGCTCGAACCCAGCACCTCCTGTCTACCAGTTTCGAGAGCAGAACCTCTCAGCCACTGGTGAGGCCAAAAGCGAAGGAACCATGTGCGCATTTTAGCAGAAGGGAAAAAAATACTATTTCGATGAATTTTATCTATGAATTCTATGAATTTCTATCACTAAAGCGTGCTAAACGATTTTAACTCATCTCTGAGTATTCAATATGAGGTAGATGCAAACTAAAATGTATGTCGATGCCAGAGGAGCAATCATTATCATCATCTGAGAGGAGTTTTGAATCATTATCATTATCACTCATAAAATGAATAATTCCTTTTTTATGTTAAGATAGTAGCTTTAGTCTGTAAATAAGGAGTAAAAACAAATGCGGTTAGCAGTAGAATCAAATGAAATTAATTTCCACATTCAACTGTTTCAAATCTATGTGAAGGCCAAATTATTCAAACGTCAAAATAAACGAAAGAGTGAGAAATAGCAGTTGTACTAAGACATATACTCCGTTCTATTTTTTCAGTTTATTCTCTCTCTCTGACTTTTTTTTTTACTACTATTATATTTGTTTGGCACTGAAGGTGTTTTTACTGTGAAACCTAGAAGCTGTTGTATTTTTGGCAGTATATGCGCTATGTTATTTTACTTTTTTACACACAATGACAGTTCTTCTATATTCTATACATAAAAAAATTAATGAATTAAATTCTTTAAAAACTCTTAACGCACATCTTTAAAAAAAAATTACAATGCAAAATATCATTTAGTAAAACAATTGGTAGCAACTTATAAAAATTACTGGACGTTGCGGGCTCTCAAAAAATAAATAAAAGAAACAATATGTTATAAAAGTTGAGCAATAGATGGTAGCACTGAAATAAGGCTGGGTTGGTTTGATTTTTGACGGCCGAGTATCTACTCGAGGGATATAGGGCTCGGTGGGGGTGGGGTGCCCTCCGCGGTGTCTTTCTAAGGGAACCTAACCCGTATTTACGCAGGAAAATCCAAGGTTCGAAGAAAACCACGGAAGATTAGAGGGACGGGCGCGATTGGGTTCGAACCTAGCATCTTCTGTCAACCAGCTTCGAGAGCAGAACCTCTCAGCACTGAAATAGGATGGTTGGTTGGTTCTATTTATGTCGGGCAATTATCAGCACGTGGGATATAAGCCCTAAGGGGGGAGTGCCTTCCGTGAAGGTCTTTCTAAGGGAACCTAACCCGTATTAACGCTTGGGGAATCAAGGTTCGAAGAAAACCACGAAAACTCCGAACGATTAGGACGACGGGCGCGATTGGGATCGAACCCAGCACCTCCCGTCTACCAGCTTCGAGAGCAGAATCTCTCGGCCACGCACTGAAACAGGAAAAAGAGGTAAAAGAAATTCTAAATAGAAATTTTAAATACGTAATTACGCAATTGACAAAAGATTTCCACATTACTTTAAGTATAAGTCAGGCAAAAATACAAGTTTTATATATTCTAAAGATTTTGGGACTAAACACAAAAACTGTGTCTTATTTATTATTTCTGAATATACTTCCTTCACATTTTACTGGCCTAATATGCTTTATAAATATGAAAACGCACTTTCAAAAAATTACGAAAATAAATTAATGCTTTAAATAATAAAATTTTATTAATAAGAATAGATATTTCAAATAATGTGATATTTTTCCGTTCTACTAACAACAATTTTTTTTTTAATATTACGTTATTTTCTTCATAATTTCGATAATTTTGTTACAATAAAATAAAATAAAATAAAATAAAATACATAAAAGGGAATTTGTTTTTCATTTCAGAAAAGTTATTTTTAAAATACAATTTGTCGAATATATCTGCCATTACTAGTCGCTGATTTAATATGCAAGAAAGAGTTTACATTTCTGATAGCAGACGCAGCACTAAATTTGATTTCTTGAAGTCCAATATTTCCGTGCTTTTCATAATGTACACGAACCTGTATTAGGATGAGGGAATAGGATGAAGGGGGACGTTTCGACCACCAAATGTTGTTACATTTGTCTTCGCTTGGGCCCCCACCAATGGCTGAGAGGTTCTGCTCTGGAAGCTGGTAGACGGGAGGTGCTGGGTTCGAACCCAATCGCGCCCGTCGGCCAAATCGTTCGGAGTTTTCATGGTTTTCTTCGAACCTTGGTTTTCCAAGCGTAATACGGGTTAGGTTCCCTTAGAAAGACCCCCCACGAAGGGCACTCCCCCCTGGGCCTATATCCCTCGTGAAGATAATTGGCCGTCATAAATACAACCAACCAACCAACCTTGTTTTCGCTTGGCGTAACACAATCATAGTTTGCGAGGTTTTTCCCCGATATATGCAGTAATAACTTTGAAAATCGGAAAAAAATACTGTTTTTGTCAGTTTTCCATCTTACCATGTGTTACCAACTCTTTGGTATTCCTTCTGTTACGAACAAATAAATTTACCATTGTAGTTCCATTAAAAACAGATTCCTTTTTGCCAGGTTCTACTATATTAAACTCTCTAATTAAATTGACACACTTGACCAACAATGACTTGAAAATTTTAAGGCCTTTCCCCGCCAACTATAAATCATACCCTTGAATCCATAGTAATGTACAAAATAATGACGTCCACGCTCCAAGCATTAAATTGTTAACCATTCTAATTATGAATGGTTGTGCTATTACTGTTTAAGTTCTATTACAAGACCCAAACCCCACCTTGATCAATAATTGTATCTTCTAGGCATGAACATTGATGAATGCACTTCACCTTTTTACTGTAGTCAAAGAATTATCTATTATTTTAAAATGATGGGCCATTCAAGCGTTGTTGGTATATTTTGTTATGACGAGCAATTATCATCCCGAGGGATATAGGCCCTAAGGGCGGGGCGGGGGGGGGGGGTGCCCTCCGTGGGGAGCCTTTCTAAGGGAACCTAACCCATACTTACGCAAGGAAATCTAAGGTTCGACGAAAACCACGGAAAACTCCGAGCGATTAGGTCGACGGGCACGATTGTGGTTGAACTCAGCACCTCTCGTCTACCAGCTTCGGTTGGTTGGTTGATTTATGACGGCCAATTATCTACTCGAGTGATATAGGCCCTTGGGGGAGTGCCCTTCGTTGTTGGTTAGTTGTATTTATGACGGCCAATTATCTGCACGAGGGATATAGGCCCGGGGGGGGAGTGCCCTTCGTGGGGGTCTTTCTAAGGGAACCTAACCCGTATTAACGCTTGGAAATCCAAGGTTCGAAGAAAACCACGAAAACTCCGAACGATTAGGCCGACGGGCGCGATTGGGTTCGAACCGAGCACTTCCCGTCTACCAGCTTCGAGAGCAGAACCTCTCAGCCACTGGTGGGGCTCTCTGCCAGCTTCGAGTTGGGTTGATTGTTGACGGCCGATTATCTACTCGAGTGATATAGGCCCTTGGGGGAGTGCCCTTCGTGGGGGTCTTTCTAAGGGAACCTAACCCGTATTTACGCAAGTACCAGCTTCGAGAGCAGAACCTCTCGAACACTGGTGGGACGGACCATTCAAGCATCGCCCAACACTGATAAAATGGCGGTCGGTACCACTTTATGTTTTTAGATAAACTTCGAAAAATAAAATTAAAAAAGTGAGTTTTTTGTTTTTTGCTTATTTTTATTTTATTTTATTTTCTGTTAAAAATAGAAAGCACAAAAGTTACCGCTATAAATTATACTTGTTTAAGGAAAATTGCAGGAAATATTAAATTTGTTTACCTTGAGTAATATAACAAACTCAATTTCCTTTTAACATAATTTAAATATTAATTTTTTTTTTGTACTGTCCCATTATTCCGTCAACCAATTTTCATTAAAAAAAACTTACGCCAAACCATACGATATAACACCAAAAATGCACAATTGCTGCGTTCTATTCACTTGACTTCAGATTCGATACACGTGTTTGTTATGTCCACAACTGATTTTTAATTCGACGCTTATGTGCATTTTTCATGCCTTTTTTTTAGATTTATTACTTATTTCATTAATTTAATTTAAAATTACGTTCTTAAACGGCGACATCATGATATTCAAGGAGAAAAAGAGGTTCTTTGTGTTACCTGGGCGCAAATTTCGCCAGTAGCATTTTATCTCCTCGACAGTAGTAACTTGTAATTTTCGTGTGTATAAATTGGAAACAGTATTTTAATGAAGAAATGTAGCGTTTTAGTTAATGGCAGTATTTCTTGTTCTTCTTCTTATTATTATTCTGTATTTTAAATTAAACGATTTACAGGTAAAAGTTCACATGTATGCAGTGCATAATTTGCGCCGGAACTCGCGGGAGCTCAACTCCGGTACTTCTTTGTTTTTAGTGAATATTCAAATATTGGTATCAATTCACCGGAGCTCATAAATACTGCACGCCGGAGCCCAGCGGAACAGGACTTCAAAAAAAAAAAAAAGCTTAAATTATATTTTCCTTTTCCTTCAATCTCAAATCATTTCCGTTCTTTCTTACAAAAATGTTTACATAAGTGAAGAACCGTTATAGCGTTCAGAACGATTACTGATACAACGAAGTAACGAACACATATCTCTCTTTAAGAAATTCATTCAGTCAAAAATTTCAATGTTTTACTCGTTTTCTATATACCAATAAAACCATTTCAACAAGAATAAATAAATACATAAAAAGGAATTTCTTTTCTTTTAGAAGCGTTATTTCTAAAAATACATTTTTCGAATAAATCTGCATTATGATTTGCTGATTTAATCTAAATAAAAGTATGAGTTTACATTTTTGATAGTAGATGGCAGCACTACATTTTATTTCTTGGAGTCCAATACTACTCCACTACTTCCTAATGCAGACGCGGAAGGCACTCCCCCCTTTGGGCCTATATCCCACGTGCTGATAATTGGCCGACATAAATACAACCATCCAACCAACAACCAACCTAATGCAGACGAAATAACGAACACATATCTCTCTTTAAGAAATTAATTCACACAAAAATTTTAACGTTCTACTCGTTTTCTCTCTACCAAGCCATTAAAACAAAAATAAATAAAATATAAAATGTTATGTCTAAAAATATACTTTTCGAACAAATCTGCCATTATGATTTACTGATTTAATCTAGTATGAGTTTACATTTCCGACAGCAGTAGGCAGCACAACATTTTATTTCTTGAAGTACAATATTACTGTACTACTTCCTAATGCAGTCGAAATAACGAACACCTATCTCTCTTTAAGAAACTCTTTCATGGAAAATATGCCCCACCAGTGGCTGAGAGGTTCTGCTCTCGAAGCTGGTAGACGGGAGGTGCTGGGCTCAAACCCAATCGCGCCCGTCGGCCTAATCGTTCGGAGTTTTCGTGGTTTTCTTCGAGCCGTGGATTTCCATGCGTTAATATGGATTAGGTTCCTTTAGAAAGACCTCCACGGAAGGCACTCCCCCTAGGGCCTATATCCCTCGTGTAGATAATTGGCCGTCAACAATCAACCCAACCCTTTCATGGAAAAATTTAAACGTTTTGCTCGTTTTATATCTACTAAGTAAGCCATTTCAACAAGAATAATTAAAATATAAAGAGTTATTTCTTAAAATATACTTTTCGAACAAATCTGTCACCATGATTTGCTGATTTAATCTGGATAAAAGTATGAGTTCACATTTTTGACAGTAGATAGCAGCACTACATTTTATTTCTTGAAGTCCAATACTACTGTATTACTTCCTATCTTCCTAATGCAGGCGAAATAACGGACACATATGCCTCTTTAAGAAATTCATCCAGACAAAAATGTCAATGTTATGTTCATTTTCTATCTACCAAGAAAGCCATTTCAACAAGAATAAATAAATACATAAAAAAGAATTTGTGTTCTTTTAAAAGAGTTATTTCTAAAAACATATTTTGCGAATAAATCTGCCATTATGATTTGTTGATTTAACCCGAATAAAAGTATGAGTTCACATTTTTGACAGTAGATAGCAGCACTACATTTTATTTCTTGAAGTCCAATACTACTGTATTACTTCCTATCTTCCTAATGCAGGCGAAATAACGGACACATATGCCTCTTTAAGAAATTCATCCAGACAAAAATGTCAATGTTATGTTCATTTTCTATCTACCAAGAAAGCCATTTCAACAAGAATAAATAAATACATAAAAAAGAATTTGTGTTCTTTTAAAAGAGTTATTTCTAAAAACATATTTTGCGAATAAATCTGCCATTATGATTTGTTGATTTAACCCGAATAAAAGTATGAGTTCACATTTTTGACAGTAGATAGCAGCACTACATTTTATTTCTTGAAGTCCAATACTACTGTATTACTTCCTATCTTCCTAATGCAGGCGAAATAACGGACACATATGCCTCTTTAAGAAATTCATCCAGACAAAAATGTCAATGTTATGTTCATTTTCTATCTACCAAGAAAGCCATTTCAACAAGAATAAATAAATACATAAAAAAGAATTTGTGTTCTTTTAAAAGAGTTATTTCTAAAAACATATTTTGCGAATAAATCTGCCATTATGATTTGTTGATTTAACCCGAATAAAAGTATGAGTTTACATTTTTGATAGCAGATGGAAGCACTACATTTTATTTCTTGAAGTCCAATCCTAATGCAGACGTTGCCCCACCAGTGGCTGAGAGGTTCTGCTCTCGAAGCTGGTAGACCGGAGGTGCTGGGTTCGAACCCAATCGCTCCCGTCGGCCTAATCGTTCGGAGTTTTCGTGGTTTTCTTCGAACCTTGGATTTCCAAGCGTTAATACGGGTTAGGTTCCCTTAGAAAGACCCCCGCGAAGGGCACTCCCCACTGGGCCTATATCCCTCGTGCAGATAATTGGTCCGTCGTAAATCCAACCAACCAACGAAGCTGGTAGACGGGAGGTGCTAGGTTTGATCCCAATCGCGCCCGTCGGCCTAATCGTTCGTGGTTTTCTTCGAACCTTGGATTTCCAAGCGTTAATACGGGTTAGGTTCCCTTAGAAAGACCCCCACGAAGGGCATTCCCCCCCCCCCCCTGGGCCTATATCCCTCGTGCAGATAATTGGCCGTCATAAATCCAACCAACCTTATGCAGACGAAATAACGAACACGTATGTCTCTTTAAGAAATTAATTCACACAAAAATTTCAATTCTAGTCGTTTTCTCTCTACCAAGCCATTAAAACAAAAATAAATAAAATATAAAGTGTTATTTCTAAAAATATACTTTTCGAACAAATCTGCCATTATGATTTGCAGATTTAATCTAGTGTAAGTTTACATTTCCGACAACCGAAAGGCCCCCCACCAGTGGCTGAGCGGTTCTGCTCTCGAAGCTGGAAGAGGTAGACGGGAGGTGCTGGGTTCGATCCCAATCGCGCCCGTCCGCCTAATCGTTCGGAGCTTTCGTGGTTTTCCTCGAGCCATGGATTTCCATGCGTAAATACGGGTTAGGTTCCCTTAGAAAGACCCCCCACGGAGGGCACCCACCCCGGGCCCATATCCCTAGTGGAGATAATCGATCGTTAAAAATCAACCGACAGCAGTCGGCAGCATTACATTTTATTTCTTGAAGTACAATACTACTACTGTACTACTTCCTAATGCAGTCGAAATAACGAACACCTATTTCTCTTTAAGAAACTCTTTCATGCAAAAATTTAAATGTTTTACTCGTTTTCTATCTACCAAGTAAGCCATTTCAACAAGAATAAATAAAATATAAATACCTATTTCTTAAAATATACTTTTCGAACAAATCTGCCACTATGATTTGCTGATTCAATCTGATTAAAAGTATGAGTTCACATTTTTGACAGTAGATAGTAGCACTACATTTTATTTCTTGAAGTCCAATACTACTGTATTATTTCCTATCTTCCTAATGCAGGCGAAATAACGGTCACATATGCCTCTTTATGAAATTCATTCAGACAAAAATTTCAATGTTTCCATTTTCCATCTACCAAGAAAGCCATTTCAACAAAACTAAATAAATACATAAAGTGGAATTTGTGTTCTTTTAGAAGAGTCATTTCTAAAAACATATATTGCGAATAAATCTGCCATTATGATTTGTTGATTTAACCTAAATAAAAGTATGAGTTTACATTTTTGATAGCAGATGGCAGCACTACATTTTATTTCTTGAAGTCCAATACTACTGTACTACTTCCTAATGGAGAAATAACGAACACCTATTTCTCTTTAAAAAATTCTTTTATGCAAAAATTTGAACGTTCTACTCGCTTTCTACCTACCAAGTAAGCCATTTCAACAAGAATAAATAAAATATAAAGAGTTATTTCTTAAAATATACTTTTCGAACAAATCTGCCATTATGATTTGCTGATTTAATCTGAATAAAAGTATGAGATTACATTTTCGACAGCAGATGGCAGCACTAGGTTTTATTTCTGAAAGTATAATATTACTGTACTACATCCTAATACAGACGAAATAACGAACACGTATCCTATTTAAGAAATTCATTCAGACAAAAAATTCGACGTTCTACTCGTTTTCTAACTATCAAGAAAGCCATTAAAACAAAAATAAATACATACATAAAAGGGAATTTATTTTTTATTGTAAGAGTTATTTGTAAAAATATATTTTCGAACAAATCTGCCGTTATGATTTGCTAGTTTAATCTGAATAAAAGTATGAGTTTACATTTTTGATAGCCCATGGCAGCACTACATTTTATTTCTTGAAGTCCAGGATTGCTGTATCCCCCCACCAGTCGCCCCACCAGTGGCTGAGAGGTTCTGCTCTCGAAGCTGGTAGACGGGAGGTGCTGGGTTCGCGCCCGTCGGCCTAATCGTTCGGAGTTTTCGTGGTTTTCTTCGAACCTTGGATTTCCAAGCGTTAATACGTGTTAGGTTCCCTTAGAAAGACCCCCACGAAGGGCACTCCCCCTGGGCCCATATCCCTCGTGCAGATATTTGACCGTCATAAATACAACCAACCAACCCCCCACTAGTCGCCGAGAGGTCCTGCTCTCGAAGCTGGTAGACTGGGGGTGTTGGGTTCGAACCCAATCACGCCCGTCGGCCTAATCGTTCGGAGTTTTGCGTGGTTTTCTTCGAACTTTGGGTTTCCTTGCGTAAATGCGGGTTAGGTTCCCTTAGAAAGCTCCCACGGAGGGCACTCCCCTACCCTAGGGACCAAATCCTTTGTGTTTATAATTGGCTGCCATAAACACAGCCAACCAATATTACTGCAACTTCACAATGCAAACGAAATAATAAACACGTATTTCTATTTCACTCGTACGCACAGGCGCCTACTTTTGCTAAGTTAGCACACGCGTGGTATAAATCGCACCCCATTTTGACCCATTATATTTTTGGCTAAATACGTTTTAAAAACGAATCTACTGTTCTGTATTGTAAAATGCATCAGTACTACTTATTTTTAAGGGGGAAAAATATATGCTTTTCATATTTATTTGCAGATCTGTAAAAATCATGTTTTTTTTCCATAGAAAATATGGAAACTATTTGTTTTACCACTTAAAACATGAATTACTTCATAAAATGGATAATAATTACATTTAATAACCTTTTATCAATATATACAAGTAGATTTTTCTTACTCATTCATTAAAATCATTTTAGTTTGTGTTATCCCGTAAGAAATGAACGTATCCAAATGAAGGATTTGTACACACGCGGGATTATTATATCCCAAGAGCCATATTTCTCCCCTCATAGAAAACAAAGAAAAGACATTCCTTCACCCATCCCTTCTCGACCTAGACCTTGAAAGGTACAAGGTAAGTCAGAAACGTCCTCAAAAATTGTATCCTTTTTTTCGAAGAAAAAATGTGATTGGGGTGAGATTTATCCCAGCGCGTGTGCTTAAGGGTTAAGGAATTCATACAGACAAAAAATTCAGCGTTCTATTGGAATCCTTTCAACCAAGAAAACTATTTCCGAAAAACTGTTTCATTTATTTCTCAATTGTTCGGAATTTTCGGTGGTTTTCTTCAAACCTTGTGTATGTTTGTGTAAATAGGCGTTAGAAGACCCACCCTATTCATCGTATTAGATTGCTAGCAACTTATACGCACGAACTTTGACGAACTTATTACGCCTTTTAACTATATTCTAAGAATTATTTGCCTTCCGTGGAGGTCTTTCTAAGGGAACCTAACCCGTATTAACGCTTGGAGAACCAAGGTTCGAAGAAAACTACGAAAACTCCAAACGATTAGGCCGACGGGCGCGACTGGGATCGAACCCAGCACCTCCCGTTTACCAGCTTCGAGAGCAGAACCTCTCGGCCACTGGTGGGGCCGATTTTATAGGATAGAAGAATCCATCGTATGAAACACTTTTTTATTATTAATTTTTACATAAATAATATTGTTTCATATAAAATAAATAAATAAATTGTAGTAATGGGATGGAATAAAAGATCCTTACGAAAGTTTAATTATGATATTAATGAACTACTGAAGTTTCTTCTGTTTCCAATTAAAAAATATTTATTTAAATATTATTTCTGAAACATTCTTTTTCTAAAAAAAAGGGCTGCTAAATTGAAAAATTCTTTGCACATTTAAAATTTTGGAACTGAGCAATATTTAAAAAAATTATGGTTTAAAAATTATTGACGAAAGTTCTTGCTAGTTTTTTTTTTTTTTTTTTTTTTCTCAGTTAATATTATTAAGCAACCTATTATACAAAAGCAAGTATTTTTATCAATATTTTTATCAATATTTTTTTAAAGTGAATTATTGAAATCTTATACACCCCACATGTACGTTTTAAGCAATGGAAAATGTAACTAAAACTCGTATGAAATTACTAAAACATCCTAAAGCATTTTAACACATGTCTCAGTATTATATGTGTGGCACATGCACACAAAAATGTATATATCAGCAATATGTCGCAATCAGAGACATATAGGGGTTTTAAATCATTGTTACTCACAAAATGGACTACGATTTCGATGCTTTTCGAAAAGGAAACTAATTTCTATCTTCAAAATAAAAGAACGTGTGGCAAAAAGTATTGGCACTACCGCATATGCTTCGTTTTATTTTCTGTTTATCCTCATTTTTTCTTTTCTTTTTTAAATTCCATTCTTTTTTCACTGAAGGGGTTTTTAGTGTGAAATATTGAACCAGTTATATTTATCTTTATATGCTTTTCTTTACATTATTTTTTACACTTGATGATATTTCTTCCAATCCGAGAGGACTTAATTTTCATCATAGTAGCTTTTAATCCCTGAATTCCCCTCATTCGCTGCGACAATATCCATGAACCTACATAAATTATTTAAGCAGAAGAACTATAAGAATTATCTGCTTTGGTACTTTTTCGAAAGATAACATCTCTGAAAGTGTTTGTAAATTTGATTTGAAAAATGATTACTACAAGCAACTGAAATATATTTCAACACTATAGAAATAAACATTAATTCGTCATTTTGTGAAATCGTCAAATATTCAACAGATATGAATAAATATGCCCTCCGTGGGGGTGTTTCTAAGGGAGCCTAACCCGTATTTACGCATGGAAGGCTCCGAAACATCAGGCCGACGGGCGCGATTGGTAGCGTTCCCAGCACCTCCCGCCTTCCAGCATCGAGAACAGAACCTCTCGGCCACTGGCGGGGCACAGACAAACTCGGATAAAAACGGATTTACACAAATCGTCACCAAATAAGGAGGTGAAATATGAATTTTCACTTAATTCATTAGTTTTTATGGTACTAGTAATATTTCTTTGATGTACATTTCCGTTACTTCAAAAAAAAAAAAAAAAAAAAAGGGAATGAAATTGTTTATTTGAAAAAGCCCTTGATAGTTTTTTGTTTGCTGGATGTCCATTTTGCTGCAGTTATTTATTTATTTATTTATTTATTTTGATGCAGTATTACGCTACTGCATAGCTACCAATTTCTAAGATTTTTTCTTATCACTAAAATTTACCAGTAAATTTTGCCTAATTCAATCGCCGATATCTAACAATTATCAACGATTAAATATGGCAAAAATTTGTATTAAATTTTAGAGGTTATAAAACCGTACAAATTGGCAGCTGTGTGGTTCTATTAGTGTCAGGAAAATTGCAGGCGTAGCCTCTTCTTTCTGTAAATATTAAACAGTTTTTTTTTTAATCGAGCTTATACATTTAAATGGATCGTTTTCTTCTAATGGACTGATGGAGTCCATTATTATGAAACAGTCATTATAAATGAAGTGTTGGGTGAAGATCAAAGATTTTCAAAAAAAAAAAAAAAAAAAGGGCCATTTTTTTCCCTTTATTCTGTCCAGAAAATCAGAGTTCTAACTTTTCATGATTGTTCTTTCATCTTTACCTAACACTTCCTTTATAATGGCGGTTTCATAATAATGAAATCCACCAGTCCTTAAAAAAAAAAAAAAAAAAAAAAAAAAAAAACTCGATTAAAGCGGTAATTCGGTTGATTTTTGACGGCCGATTATCTACTCTTGGGGATGCAGGCCCGATGCGGAGTGCTCTTGGTGGGGGTCTTTCTATTTCTAAGGGAACCTAACCCGTATTTATGCAAGAAAATCCAATTTTTCGAAGAAAACCACGGAGGCTCCGAAGCGCTTAGACCGACGGGCGCGATTGCGTTCGAATCCACCACCTCCCGTCTACCAGCTTCGAGAGCAGAGCGTCTCAGCCACTGGTGGGGCTATGCGGGGCTCGGATAATCGAGACTCTGCTGTAGCTCTAAATTGCTTCATGAGGCTAGGAAAGACCGTAACATTTCAGTTTGTCCGCACTATGAGTGGGTTGGGTTGATTTTTGACGGCCGATTATCTTCACGAGGGATATAGGCCCGGGGGGAGTGCCCTCCGTGGGGGTCTTTCTAAGGGAACCTAATCCGTATTTACGCATGGAAAATCCACGGCTCGAAGAAAACCACGAAAACTCCGAACGATTAGGCCGACAGGCGCGATTGGGATCGAACCCAGCACCTCCCGTCCGCACTATGAGATATTTTAAAAAATATATATACGGCGAACATTTTCTTCCTGTCTCAAGAGTATGAAAAGGTGAGAAAACGCACTAATTAATAAATGCGTAAACATATAAAACTGATATTCGACATAGAATTCCATAAGGAGACCAGTAGCGGTAAACTACGTATAACATGTTAGGGGAAAATGCGCTTGTGTAGCTTAAAATCTATTATTCAATAATGGTTTTATATTCTGAGCATAAAGTTATTGATAATTGCGAGTGTTTTGAGATTTCTATTTAAGTTATAATACTCTAATCGGGTGCTTTATAATCTGACAATATTGAGTTTGAATTTAGCAGATGTTTATAAAACATATACTTAATTTTATATAAAGCGTTAAAATCTTACTCTCAGTTCGTCAACTTTTAACACATAAAACACGGGATACGTATTGAATTATTCTGCTATCAAAGCTGACAGACGGGAGGTGTTGAGTTCGAACCAAATCGTGCCCGTCGGCCTAATCGTTCGGAGTTTTCCCTGTTTTTTTCGAACCTTGGATTTCCTTGCGTAAATATGTGTTAGGTTTCCTTAGAAAGACCCCCACGGAGGGCATCTTCCCCCCTTCGGGCCCATATCTCAAGTGTAGATAATTGGCCGTCATAAAACAACACAACACAACCCGTATTAAATGAAGCAGAGATTTTAGAAATATTTTGAGACTAAGAAAAAGACAAACACCTTTTACGAAGAATACAAAGAAAAAGCAATTAAAAACCTTAATTTCCTGAAGAGATATTTTAAATATACACTGTTAAAAATTTGCAGCATTCTGTCAGGTCATTTGACCGTTTTTTCCCGAAAACGGTTACACAACCGTAATTTCAACACTATTTTGACCATATTATTGGCCATTTTATGGTCAGAATATAGTTAAATTATGGTTAAGAAACCGTTTTTTCAAAAAACGGTCGAATGACCTGCCAGAATACTTCAAAATTTTTAACAGTGTACGAATGCATTCTACGCCCATAGACATTGCGTTAGTGAGGGGAATTTAGAACCGGAGTGACTGGCAGCCTTAAGGAGGTTTGGAGACTTGTATCTTGTCTGTTAAATTTGTCATATTGATGAACCTTTATCACAGGAACTGTTCCAAGGAATCATCTGAAATTTTCAAAGCATATTCCCTAAATATTTTTTCATATTTTAAATTGGCTGTAATTATAATTTTGTGATTTTTACATCAAACTACAAAAAAAATTTTGTTTAATTGCCTAAATGACCCTTTATCTCTAAAACTATATAGGATACACTATTGAAATGTTAACAAACGTTTTTCTCTCGTATGTACACAGTTTAACACAAGCTTTTGGTAATTTGAAGTTTTTTCTTTTTAATGGATTTTTAAATTTAATATAAAAATGTAGTTATCCACATTTGAGATTGCGATGCCTGTTTTTATAATTTTTCGTTCATATATTAATTCCAGGAATTATTTCATATTTTAAAGGCAATTTTACTTTCTGTGATACATACAGGTCTGTTTTTATAAAAAATATATTAGACGTAACGTTAAAAAAAATATTAGACATAACATGTAAAAAATATATTCATTAGTTTACCTACAAAAAAATTCATTACAATAACGCTTTCGTCCTTTTCGGAACATCCTCAGTTGATTGACAAAAAGTCTTCGCTTCTCTATTTATTCTGTTTTAAGATCAGTAGATTCCCTTCTTTTCTCTATCTCAAAGCTGGTAGAAACGGGAGGTGCTGGGTTCGAACCCAATCGCGCCCGTCGGCCTAATCGTTTGGAGTTTTCGTGGTTTTCTTCGAACTGTGGATTTCAACGCGTAAATACGGGTTAGGTTCCCTTAGAAAGACCCCCCACGGAGGGCACTCCCCATTAGGGCCTATATCCCTTGTGTTGATAATTGGCCGTCATAAACACAACCACAACCAACCCTTCTTTTCTCTTTATCCTTTCTTCCGACTGTCGATGGATGAAAATAATAGAGAAAGGAAAAAGTGGAAAGGATAAAAGGAAAAGGAGGGAATCTACTGATCTTGAAACAGAATAAATAGCGAAGCAAGACTTGCAGCCAATCAATTGAGGATGTTCCGGTAGGAACGAAAATGTTATTGTAACGATTTTTTTTATGTAAAGTAATAAATATATTTTTTAAATGTTATGTCTAATACATTTTTTAAACGTTACGTCTAATATATTTATATAAAAACAGGCCTGTGTATATTACAGAGAGTAAAATTGTTTTTTAAATATAAAATAATGTTTGGAATTGGTACATGAACGGAAATTTTTAAATTTAATTTTTTTTTATTGTTTTTAATAGTTTGCAGTAAAAATCATAAAATGGCGTCAAAATATTAAACTGTTACGAATCAAATATGATTCAAAGTTCTCTATAGAGTTTCAAAGCTGTGAATCATTTGTCATTCGCATTGTTGCCAGCCTGTTAAAAGTCGGGAATAATAATAATAATAATAATAATCATTATTCATTTAATCATTATTAAACGGTATTAATTTAACATTTATTAAACGGCCTTTATTAAAAGATATTTATTAAACCTTTATTAAACGGTATTTATTAAACTTTTACTAAAAACCGCTGTGCTGTGTATCATGGCTGATACACTTGGCGCCAAAATATTAATCTGCTGCGGATCATATATGATTCACACGCTTGTTTAACGTTGAAGTGCTGTAAATTATTTTCGTTTCGCATTGTTATCAACCTGTTAAACGTGATGCAAAACACGTAAAAAATTCACAAATTACAACACTTACCCCGATTTTAATGTACATACATGTTCTAAAATGAAATAGTATTTTTTTATTCATTTAATACAAAATAAATGGTGAAAACTATAAAAATTATTATTGCGGGAAATAATGTGTAAAATGAAGAATTTCATTTGTATTCATGCATATTTTAATACGAAATGTCACCGACCTAATCATGCTGTACTGTCTCAAACAGCATAAATGCTAAAAGTATTTTTCACAATTTCAAAACTTTTTTTTTTTTTTCGTTTCAATATCTAATCCGGGTGGAGGGTAAAGTGCATTTTAATCCATCTTTATACATTAGTTTGATTACTGATAGATAACGCAGCGCCTGCTGTCGGTGAATTTTGTTAGCAAAACAAGAAATAATACCATTAGAAATTCTGGACGTCACTCTGCTGCAAGAATAACTCTAACCCCTTCGTGAAGAGCGACCTGTACAGAATTTTCATATTTCCCCACCGGTATTTCAAATTAGAGATTTTTGCCTAATTTAATCGCGTAAATGCTATGATTAAATAAAGCTAATTTCTCTATTAAAATTTACTGGTAGAATAAGCAAGGATTCTGAGCAAGCACGTTACGTATAGACGGCTTGCACATGGCGTCACATGTCTGGCATCGCTTCATATGGCGCTCAAATATAAGGCGAATGTGGTGCTCTCCATTTGACTTATTAGACTTATTAGCACTATAATAAAAAAATAAGAAAAATCTAAATTAAGCAGAAAGACAACACGTGCTTTTAACGGCAAACGAGAAGTTCTGACGTTCTGTGTGGGCTCCAGATGGAATACCATCAGTCGTTGCTAATATTAATGTGAAGTCAATACAAACCACGCTTTTTGAGATGTTGTTTATAGCTATTTCTTTTTGCTTCTTTTTTCATAAAAAAAAGTCAGTTTATTTTAGAACGCACTATGTCATTTTAATAAATTACTATGATGCATTAGTAATTAAATTCGTAATGAAATAAAATGAAACAAAACTATTAAATTAAATTATGTTTTTCTTCTTTTTTCCATAGGATACATTCTTCATTGGCGAGAACAAGGACTGGAATGGGCTGAAGTGCAGCTTCCTTCAGAGAAATCTAATCACAAATTCTCTGGCTTGAACTGTGGATCCGTTTATCAGTTTTACATCACAGCATTTAACAGCATGGGCAAAGGGCAACCAAGTGATGTTATTTTGTCCAAAACCGAAGGATCTGGTAAGCAAATGTGATAGAATGATACAGAATTAAAATAGGCATAGTAGTGCAAATGATCTAAGGTGTTCAAAAGTCATTTTTCATCAATCAATCCTCTTCTAAAATACGGTTGTATGCATATAATTAACATCATAAAATATTTGAGAAACCGAATGTCAAGTTAGACAAGAGGCAGGCAAGCAAGTGATATTCCGAGGTCTCGGGCGCTTGTATTACATGCAATGAACATTCCTGTTTTTTGCTGCACTTCTCCTGTTCTCCGCGAAACTTTACAGCATATAATTTCATTGTATGCATATAATTTCTATATACATCATAAAATAGTAGAAAACTGAATGTCAAGTTAGGCATGAGGCAGGGAAGTGCAAGTGGTTCCGCAGTCTCGGGTGCTTGTATTACGTGATATGAACATATCTGTTTTTTGCTGTACTCTTCCTGTTCTCTGTGGATCTTTACAGCTGATTGGCACTTATATATTTTGTTTATGACTATTTAGAAGTCTTTTAGCAAAGTAACACTATTTTAACCACTAGTTGACTTGCCCGGCATTTCGGAATGAACCTTAAATGTAACTCAGATTTGTATGATTTTATATTTTTAATTCCATTTTGTCTGAATTTATATTTTTAAATAAAATAAACGCGAAAAAATATTGAAATGAAATTATATGTTATTTGGTAAATTATTTCAACGCAATTTGATTTTTGGAGCCTATGCGTACCGGACGAACCCGCGACGAAACACTGAGCTTTTACTGATATCGTCGACACTGACACACATTTTATTTTGTAAAAAATATTCCTATCCATCGAAACGTTTCAAAATTTTTGTAAGCGACTAAATTTGGTCTATTGATATGCTCTAAAAAGATTGTGTTAAAATACGGACGTTTAGTTACTTTTAGCGTTGAAAAACTTTCGTCTCCGTGAGGCGCGAATTGACTTGTGTATTTGAAAGGATTGAAAATCCTATTTTTAAAAACCGACTACACAATCTATTAGAATAAGGTTTCAGATTTAAGAGCCTATTTTTGGTTTGTCGGTACCTCTAAAATTGCGCCATGTAGGGGAGAAACCGTGACGAAACATTCAGGTTTTTATTGATTTAGTTGAAATTTTCGCCCATTTTATTTTGTAAAATATATTTCTATTCGTCCAAACGTTTCGAAATTTTTATAGGTGATTTAAATCTGGTCTGTTGAGATGGTCTAAAAGATTGTGTTATAATGCGGATGTTTAGTTACTTTTAGCGTAAAAAAATATATCGTCTCCGTGAGAGGCGCGAAGTGACCTGCGTTCGCCTGTATATTTAAAATGGTTAAAATTCATATTTTTAAAAAAATAATTACGCCATCGATTAGGCGAAGATTTTAGCTTTAAGAGCATATATATGGTTTGTTGATACCTCTAGAATTGCGTCCTGGAGGGTCGTTGCTATAAGAGGGAAAACTTTTTCGGTAAAACAATTCTTTTTCATGTTTTTTAAAGGTTAATTGCGACATTTTTTGGAATTTATTGCGGCATTTAAGACGTAAGTGCATGATATTTTGGAATCTGCGTTTCTAGTTTAACGGTACTGAGCGGTTTGATCGAATTGGATTAAAACAAATGAATCAAGAAACAGAAAAAGTCGAAAAACGGTTGTTCGATAGCTCCTGTACCGATGCGTAAATGGGTTTGTGCGCAAGTGCTTTCCTTGACCGGGGATCAAATAGATGGCTTTTTGAAGAGAGTGAGTTGTGATGTTTAATTAATTACTCAACTTATATTCCTTATTGTGCACTCTTGCGTAAATACGGGTTAGGTTCCCTTAGAAAGACCCCCCACAGAAGGCACCCGCCCCTTGGGCCTACATCCCTCGCGTAGATGACATGAACAACACCGACACCCTCACCTTATTGTGCACCACGAGAATACACCACTGTTTAAGACAGGTGCTATGTACATAACAAATATATATCTGTAAAATATCCTAAAAAATTCAAACGCTCTTTTTTTTTTTTTAACCTGTTGGAAGTACGTAAAGAACGCAAATTGCGAAAGTGTTAAAAAAAAGTTAGGAATTAGGGTTGTGTTGATGAAGCCATTGCCATGATTACTGCCATTAAATTTCATGAAGTCCCTCTTTTTAGATTTTTATATGGTTTACTACAGCCTATTAGATTTAGTGCCTTTGATATTCAACAGATTGTCTACAAAGTTCTCATATTTTGAAATTTTTGAGCTTCTTGTTTCTAAAAAATCGTATGTTTGTTTTTAGCGCCGGAAAACTCTGAAATTTCGTAAAGCATTAATGTTTGATAACTCGATGAGTTTTGCTCGTAGGAAAATAGAATTTTTATTGCTTTACATGTTAGGATTCATGTTGATTTTTTGTTTTCTTTTGTATAGCTTATATAATTCTCGATGGGGGAGGGAAGACATTTTGAAAATTAATTGTGGGACTATTTTATCGACATAATGCTAATTCTTACATTATTTTCAATCAATCTTCCATGCATGTCTCCAGAGGATAAAAAATTCGCGCGTTTTAAACTTTTAATACTAGTATATATCTTAATTGTAAGTACACGGGTACGCAGATCAGAAAATGTCCTTTACTCTAAAATAAGAAATTAATTTAATTTGAATTGTTTTAAAATTAATTTCATTTGGTGGATAAAAATATTGTGATATTATGTAAATTCGATGGTTATCTAAAAATAAAATATCCAAAAACTGCACACATAATTAAAATGTGGTAAAAGTTCGATGTTATTTCATTTTTTAAATAATTTAGAAAACTGCCTTTCAAAAAAGTTTTTACGTATTGAGTACTAAAATAAGCAATAGATTAATACAAATAGTTAAGACAAAATATTTTATCACTCTATATATTTTTTAATTCTAATATTTTTAAATTATTTCTAAATATTTCTTTTAAAAACAAAAAGTTTTGTGGATCTGTTGCACTTATGAATAAAGAAAATAAATTTTGTTGAGTTTCTTAGTTATGAATGTTGTTTAATGCTACCATCTAGTATTAATAATGATAAATTTTTGCTATATTTTCTTTACCAAAAGTTATGTTTATTACCTTTTAATTAAAAATACTGAACATTTAGTTCAAAAATTAGATAAAATATTGGTATTGAAATCCTCGAACTAAAACAGTGAATGTACCTTAAAGAGTAATACAATAAATTTTTCTGGATTATACTGTGATCACTCACAAAAGCAATAAAAACTATTTTTACAAACATTTATCAATGTATTTAGTATAATATTTGAGCTCATTTATCGAATTTTTGCATTTTATTAATATTTTTTATTGTTTACTTTGTCCTACCTGAGAAACAGCTTTATGAAATATACATGAAATTTGTTCAGAACTTTTCTTTTTAAATACTTTATCATATATGAGAGATTTAAGCTTCACAATTATTAATATTTTTTATTGTTTACTTTGTCCTACCTGAGAAACAGCTTTATGAAATATACATGAAATTTGTTTAGAACTTTTCTTTTTAAATATTTTATCATATATGAGAGATTTAAGCTTCACATATTCTTCACCTGATGTGTTGCCTTTGAACTGCATGATATCAATAAATTTTTTGGGAAAAATGACATCTAATTTTATTGTAAATTTAGAAGGCAATTATAGTATTGATTTTATTAAAAACAATATTTCAAATAATAAATTATCTTTGCAATTTAAGTCAAAAGCATTCCCAATAAAAATACACAGATTCTATAACTTTATTTGCTAAAAACGTTTCGTTCTTAGAAGATTTGGCTTCTAATTTCAGAGATGGTAGAAATGATGTCATTTGGGTAAACTTATACAAAAATAACTTTGTTTAGCGAATTTATTCAAAAGCATTTTGTATTTATGCATTAAAAAAATGCTTATAAAAATGTAATTTTTCTTTCTAAAACATTTTGTTTTTAACGTACTTGTGAAAAGTTTTAATCGCCATCTCAAGAAAATAGTTAAAAATCTGATTTTCTACTTTAAATTAAATTAAAAAAGCTACAATGCAATTTTTTTTCTTTTTACGACAATCGAATTTATCTATATTTCCAGTCGACAGACGATTTTTTGCTTTCTAAAATAAATTTATTCCCGAAGCTTGAATATGTAAAAGTAAAATTTGTATTTCTTCCAAAATATAATTCAGTCCCAATATTATTTTCAATATCTATTCAAAAAAAAGTTAATTTCAATTTGAATATGCAGTCAAACAAATAAATCTAATAATACCTATCGCTTTCTCCCCCCCCCCCCCCTCCTCCTTTCTTCCACAAAATTGGAGCAATTTAGTTGCCATCATTAGGGAAATGTCATTAAAATTAAGAAAAAAAATTATCTCGAAAACTAATTCAAAATTTAATTCTAAGACTGCTTTTGACATCCTCGGATCCATGCGGATAACTGTCATTAATTTGATTGCCCAGCGTTCCATATTCTAGGAGAAGTATCTGTGAAATGCAAACGGACAGTCACTTTTTAATATAATAGATTGATGAAATTTTAATTTCGTTATGAAAAATTAGCCACAGACAAATGCTGAACTACTTATATTGTTTAAAGTGCAAATGGGTTATTTCGTAATGGAGGGTGCACGCGATGGAAATAAATTCATATAAACGTGACAATAAAAATCACAAATTTACTAAACGCTGTCTAAAACGTTGCAAAGGCTAAAAACCACGTAAACATTAAAATAAAGTTAAAATATTAAACGTATCGATCGTCATCTGTGACCTTCATCAGGAAAACGTTGTCGTAATGTTTCTAAAAACAGAGCAAACCGTTTTGAATCTAAAACGTTCGTTATATTTCCAGTCAAATATCGCTTTAATCAATCACAAGCAAGAAAACATGCAATGGCACCGTCTATCAGGCAAAAAATAAAATAAAATTTCAAATGATTTAAGGAAGGATAATGCTATGGTGTCATCTACCAGGTGAAAAAGGAATAAACGAAAATCGAATGAACATTATAGCATGCAGTGGGTACATCTATTGTAAGGCGATGCAAATTAATGCAGAACTGAAAATTAAAGAGACTTCGCTAAAACCAAAAATAAGCAGTGCATACTTGACGTTGAAAAATACGAGATGAATAAAATTAGTTGCAAAAGATTATTTTATCATGCGCAGCTAAAGTTTAGGGATATTAAATGAGATGTTATCGTTACAAACTTCCTCTCTTCTAACCATCATTTCAATTGATTCTCGCTGTAGGCCATCTATAGAAGTATTACACGGAATTATTGTCTTGGTATTACTAATATCTATGTAACTGTGAGGGTTGTTGAAATAAAATCTAGCAAGTACTGTTGTCTGACGATGTTGCAAAATATCTCTTTTATGTTCTTCCGAACGTTCAAGAAATTTTCTTTTCGTAGTTCCAATGTAAATTTTTCTTACACCGCTTTCCAAAAAAATAGGAATTTCATAAATGCCGGCACGTTCATGAATAAGTGTAGGATTCAAATTACTATTTAACAAGTTAGTAAGATAAGGATTGTTACTTTTATTATTAATAAATTCATGGTTGAAAATTATTTTAAATCAGTAAATTAACATAGAGTTTTCAAGCAAATTTGAAAAAAAACATTTCAAAGTAGATTTTTTTTTTAATCTGACGGTGTCAAAGCTGAAAATGTGCAATGTTTTGTTTTAGAATTTAGAAATTTAAAAAATTGCTGTAGCAAAAATTGCAAAACCGAAATTTCATTGTCAAATGTTGCCATTCACAAAATGACGTCAGCGTTCCGCACACTGTTAAAAATTTAGCAGCATTCTGGCAGATCATACGACCGTTTTTTGAAAAAACGGTTTCATAACCATAATTTAACTAGATTCTGACCATAAAATGGCCAATAATATGGTCAGAATAGTGTTAAATTACGGTTGTTTTAACCGTTTTCGGGAAAAAACGGTCAAATGACCGGCCAGAATGCTGCAAATTTTTAACAGTGCACGGACACATTTGTCCTTTATAATATAGATAGATTATTGATTATTTGTTGTTGTTTTCCTTTTATAATGTATATTTGTATTTTGAAATGTTCTGAAATGTATATGCCGCAAACAAAATCCTTAACTAATTATAATTTTTGACAAACATTGACAACATTATGGCATGCAAATAAATAAATAAATAAATCACTGAATAAAATAAAATAAAATAAAATAAAATAAGTAATAATAATAACAACAACAATAATAATAATAATAATAATAATAATAATAATTTATTTACTTATTAAAAAATAATATAATAAACTAATATTTTAATATGAGTTCAAAAATTTTTCATTTTTAAAAGATTAATCCGTCCTCTACCAACGGCTGAAAAGTTCTGTTGATGACGTAAATGGGAGATGCTGGTTTTGAACCATTGTGGTGCTCGTCGGTGAAACGATCGGAGTTCCCCGTAGATATCAAAGCACCTTGCTCACCTTTCATAAATACGGATTAGGTTGCCTTACAAAGACCTCCCAGGATAGCATTACCTCTATAGCCTGTATCCCTTACGCATATAATCGGACGTAACACCATTAATTCAGCATAGTAATTTAAAGTTTAAGATATGATGAACGTACTATGGGTGCATTAAAAAAATAAATCTCATTTTTACAATTTATTTTTAAATATAGAACTTTAAAATGTTCAGTATTTTAAAACGGGACAGAAAAAAAAAACTACACGCGACAAAATTTGGTATTTTTTAACCAATTAATAAATATACAAACACTATTAAATTTTAAGATTTTCAATTCTGTACAGTTGCTAATAATCCTTTTAATTTGTGAAATTTTAAGTAAATTATGCTTTACTTTTGCAGTTTGTGACTTTAAAAAAAAAAAAAAAACTGAAAAATATTTTTCACAAGAAAGCTTGAATTTAATAGATAAATAGCTTTTTTAAAATTTATTTTACCATTTCTTATCGTAATTATCACGAGACTGTATATAAGAAATAAGTATTTCCTAAAAGTGTGGATACTAAAGATTTTAAAATCTGCTTCTCCTACCATTTGAAATTATAATAAAATATAATGAAATACCAGAAAATTTATTTAACTCGTCGTGCCTTAATTCTATACGGTAGTCATTTGAAGTCTACTTGATTTCATTCATTAAATAAATTTTCTTGTTGAAAGTATGTTTATTTATTATTATTTTTTTGAGAAAAAAAAAGGGAGGTTAACAATTATTTACTGTGAAGTAAATTACAAAATACAAAAAAATTATATACGTCTTTTTTACTCAGTCTCCATATAGTACTTCATCACTTTGAAAATCCATGAACACCCCTGAGAACTGTTTTGTTGGTGACTGTGATTACTCATACACAGTGGATGCTCATACATAGTCCCTACATTGAGTTGGAAATTCTAACCACCTACATCTTTCATGAATCAACCGGAGACATAAATGTTAGGGGGCCACAAGGGTGGCGACATACTGGAAAAATAGTTGATTGACCGAGAAGATTTTGGGCAAAAACGAATCGCCAATCATCTTGGAGAACCTGGATTAATCGCCAAATGAATGTTTATATTGCAATTATATTGTTCTTCGACAGTACTGTAACCAAATTTTTAGTGTGTGTCCCTGCAAATGAACGATAGATGCTATGCACACCATATTCTATAGTGAGCATCTTAAAATGCACCTGAATGATATATATATATAATTTTCAATATATTTGAAATAGTGTAACATCATTAAAATGCACTGCAAATATTTTTTACCCATAGACCGTAAAGTAAAAGTGCGTTTTGAGTATCCCTATAAACGAACTATTAACGCAATACATTTTAGTTTCAATACCAAAAATGCCATAGTAAACCTCAATAATACATATCAATTACATTTCAATCCGAATAAATTTACGCGAGTTAGAACACGGGCAGACAGGCAGACAAATCGAATTCATAGACACTTTTCAACTTTTTTTGGAAAGTGTCACTCACTGTCAACTATATACGACCCGCCCCCTGATTAAAATTTTTATATATATTTAAAACAATGGAAATGTAACAGATATATCTTTACCCCTCTTTCCTGGACTGAAGCATAGGATAGAGACTAAAATAATACTATGGTACATTCTTGGTTTTATTTAATTGAATAATCTTTAATCATTAAGATTATCGTGATTAAGCAGAGGACTGCTAAACTGGGGAAAACATGAGCAACTTTGTCCCTATTAAATCCAAAAATAATATTTAGTAATTTTAAACTTTTGTAACCATGAACAAATCATGTTGAACTGTTCCGGAGAGCAAGTAAACTTAACTACTTCGGAAAACAAAATATAAAAACATTCAATAATTAAAAATACTTAAGTTACTCATCAGCGTGCTACATATACAAAATAAAAATAAAAACACATTAAAAAAATACCCAGCGTTTCAGACTTATTCTGACAAGCCACCATCAGGGGTTTCTTGACCTTTACGGTGCTTACATTACACACATCACAGTCGCTGTCACAAACGCTAAACTGAAAATATTTCTGCGCGAAAATGTGTTGTGTTGAGTGTTTAATTTTAATTTTATATATGTAGTACGCTGATGATTAACTTAAGTGTTTTTAATCATTAAATTTGACAGCTTAAGCCCAAGTTTTTATTATAACTGCATTCATTCATCGAATGACTAAAAAATTCCAATCTTCTCGAGAGGGAGAAAAAAAAAACATTTTTTAAAAATCTATATTGCTGACACATTTCTGAGTTCATAGGTATCAAACACGACAATGAAATATCAATTATACAAAATGACATCTAAACATCAATGACATCTGAAGTTGACATCTGAAATGTCAATTATACAAAATTGTAATTATTTTTACTATATTTTGAAAAAAAAAATACGATGATGGTTGGAAAGTTAAAGCGTTCCATCAGACTGACGGACAGACAGTCTGATTAGCCTAATTCCTAAACATTATTTGACTATACTAAAAAGTGTTAAAAAACATGGAAAATCGCAGTTTTTTACCCCCCTCTAATAAAAAATATTTTCAAAAAATACTGTTTTTACAAATGGATTTTAACCTTGTTTCTGTATAGGTTTTCACTTACAAATAATGAAGGTAAAATGGTGCAGCATCAGAAAAAAAAAGTGTCAAAATTTTGTGGTTATGACCATATCTTATTCCTTTTATTTTCCCCATTAGTGTACTTTAGAAAAAACATAGTTTGTAGTAATTTAAAATATCAAAGATTTTTACTAATAAACATGCTTTTTATACAGCGGGTTTCTAAATGAATATCGGGGTTTTAACGCTTGGTAGTATTTATTACATAAAACTTTAAATTATAATTAATACATAAAATGAAAGAGCAACTCAAACAGTTTTACCTACAAGCTTACAAGTGTTCAATGTGAGTACCTTAAGTCACACGGCACACATGAAGTCGATAGCTCAGTTCTTCCCAAACGTTGATTAGCAAAGAATTTCTGTTCAGACGCTCACCATATCTGACGCCATGTGATTTCTACCTGTGGCGGTTCATAAAGGATCGTGTTTATGTGCCTTTTCTACCAAGTGACCATTGCAGCTGTTGCAACAATGACCCCACAAACACTAATCAACGTTTAAGAAGAACTGAGTTATCGACTTGATGTGTGTCGTGTGACGAAAAGTGATCACATTGAACACTTGTAAGCTTCTAGGTAAAACAGTTTGAGCTGCTCATTCATTTTATGTATTAATTATAATTTTAAGTTTTATGTAATAAATACCACCAAGAGTTAAAACCCCGAAATTAATTTAGAAACACCCTGTAGATTAAACTAATTACCTTGTTCTAAAAAAACACATATAAAATATTATATTGAAAAATTAAACATATAGAGACAACGTACAATAACAAAACAAAATAAAAAGAAATTAAACAAAATAAGTCCAATTATTCTTGTAAAGAAATTAAAATATATGTTTAATCTAATGAAATAAAAAAGACACATAACAGTAATAAATGCTCTAAAAATATGAAATTAGTTTTTATGTTGCAATAAAGTATAATCCTAATTAGTCGGCAGTATCTGAAATAATAAAAAAATGTTTTATTAGCCATTGTAAGGATTCATAAAGGACTCATTCACAAAGATGTCTCTGCTGCTCATTATTTGCGATGATGATGTTTTAGCCTTTATTATATGCCCCTGGTATTGAATTTCTTGCTTTCTTCTTTCTTCTTTTCAAATAGCTTATTGTTGTCTGTAATACAAGACATCATTAAAGTTCGCAACTTGTATCACCATTAGTCTGCAAAATAGCAATAATAAATAAATAAATAAATAAATAAATAAACATATATTTTGACACTATAAAATTTATTAATGAAATCTTTTTAAGTAATTTCGTATTTATGTAAGGCAAATTAATTCTAAATACTTCAATATCTATATTAGTATATATTTTTTAATTATTCTGCTGAATATCATTAAAATTTCAACACAGCAACATTTTGGAAATTAGAACGCCAGCGTTGTTTGTAATTGCATCATGGAACTCCATTTAAATGATGTATGAACTATCAAAAAGCGGCGAAATTATTTAAATCAAGTAATAATATTTTAGGTTAAAAAAATTATATTTCATTTAAATTTATTATGCAGCTTTAAACATTTTTCTTATACTTTAAATCAGTCATTAATATTATAATTTATATAATAAAAGAAAATAACTTTTATCAGTTTTAACCCATATCTCTGGTATGTAAAATCAAAAACTATTTTGCAATGTTCAAATATTTTTATAGTTCAAAATTTGTGAAATTATTTTGATTACTATTTCTACTATACAGAAAATGTGTAAGTATAAAATATTTAAAAATCATTCTTTGTTTTTAGCAGATTATTTATTTCACATCTGACGATTATGCTGTCCGATTATTTTTGATATCACTAGGGCTTAAATTCTAAATACCTGATGCATCGTCATGCATAGTGTTAACCAAAATCTGTGGTTTGTAAAATCAAAAATCTATTTTGCGATATTAAAATATTTTTTATAATCAAAAATTGTATACATAGTATGTGTTCTAATAAAATTTACGGAAAAGTACTATTAGGATCAACTGTGAAGCACTAATAAAATGACCAAAGCTCGTATATATTAAATAGTTGTATTCTTATTTTCTTTTCAGCACCTGTTGCTCCAAGTGAACATCTCTTCTTAAGTCGAAATTCAACAACATTTATCCTGAGGTTAAGCGCATGGAAAAGTGGAGGGTGTCCAATAATGTTTTTTTCCATTCAATACAAACAGCAGAAACAGCAAGATTGGACCATTTTATCACCCAGAATCGAGCCAGATGAAGAGTTTGCGAAAATAACCAATTTAACACCAAGCACGTGGTATCAGATATTGGTCACTGCTCATAATAGCGTAGGTCCCACAGAAGTCGAATATGTAACATCGACATTGACTTTAATGGGAGGTAAGACACATTTAATGAAGTTTTATTATTTTATTTTAAGTAGTATGATGTTAAAAACATTTCGTTTAATTTATACTTTGTGACACATTTTATTGAATTCAGGCTTCACAACACGTGTTGAAATTAGTAGGAAGTGATGCTAGGCATAATCATTAATTCCATGAGTGATGACTATCAATAGTGAATATATTCCTGTTTGTTTCATCAGATGATACTATCTTTAATATAATATATTATGCACATTTTATTTGAAATTATATCGGCGGTGCTTTTATTATTTGTAGCACTAGGGGGCCTCTGGCCCCCTGCTCGCTACGCTCACCAACCACACGCGTAATCACTTTGTGATCGCTTCGTTCTGTATCGAGAAGCAATCCCTATTTTCTAGCCAACCCCAGACGTAATTGTTTCGCATTTCCATTCTGGATCGCGAAGCGATCCCTTATTTTCTATGCATTCTATTTCTAGATTCCAAAAGCAGATGCCACCCCCTCCCCTCTTTCTCATTAGTTAATGAAATTATCTTCTTTCTGTAAAAATCACTTTTGCCATCGACCCCTAACCCCCCCCCCTCCCCCCCCCCCAAAAAAAAAGAACAGAAGTCTATCGAAATGCAGAAGATTTCCCTTTCCTCGCCCATCCTATCTAAATTCTTTACTTTTATGGTTTTCGCCAATTACAATTCCCGCTAAGAAAAGTCAGAATGCTCTGACCAATCACGTATGTTTCGCGGTATCTACGCAGATTTTCATTGGTCCATTTCCATATCTTTTGCCCCATTTTCAAATTGTTATCTTATTAATATACAGGGTGTCCACGTATAACCTTACCAACCTTTATTTTCACAAACGTTGGTCCTAGACGCATACTTCAAAATACAAAAATGGTTTAAATAAGGTAAAGAATTACTTTTAAACCGATTTGGGTCAAGAAAAACATTTATTAAAAAAAATACGAAATTAAAATTTTTATACGGTCCCCGGTCCTATGAGTGATATTTAGTAAAAATTTACTATGACGCTAACAAGAAAGACAAAAAAAAATGTCCCATTCAGCAAACATTAAAATTGACCGAGTTATGAAACATTTAAATGCGTGACTTATACCAATTTTTTGCATCTCGAAACAGATGATTTCGGCCATGCTTTCAGGTGTCGTACATAAAGTACTTAAACTTATTTCAATGTATCTGCGCTTTGAAAGAAATCGTACAACTATTACGAGTGAGTTAACTTTTATTAGTTAAGTTTCAGATTAGTTAAAATAATTGTGTTTTAACATATGTTTTATTTTGTAAGGATTTGAGGCTATCATTTCTTTTAACAAAAATTATGTTATTTTCATAAGGTTTTATTTAACTTGCAAAGGTCGTCTGTCCAGTTTAAAATTTTTACTCTAACTTTAACTCACTTTCAAATGTCCGATCGAAGTTAAATTTTACATACTGACATAAATACGATAACAATGTAATATTATTATGATTTTCGATGCTTACCATCATATACATACTTATATTAGAGGACAACACAAAAAAAATTAGGATAGATTACCGTCAACAAATTTAAGAAAGAGTTTTAGATTAGAAACATAAATCTGCGATGGTTGTGTTTTTTAACTTTTATAATTAGGTTTTATGTATTTTTTAACACTGAATAAAAAAATTACCTTAACTTTTAATCATCATTTCAGGATTTTTCGCAAATCGTAAATTTCAAGGTTAAAAAACAGTGAAAAATCTGATACTATAAAATAGATGTAAGACTTTTTTATTAAGTTTAATTTTATTTAATTCTATAATTTATTCAATTTTTTTGGCTTGTACTGGGTTTCTTACAGCTACACAACTCAGGTGTCCGATGAGGTGGCAGGGTAGGATGGATCAATTTTAACTTTGAGCTTTTTAACTTTGAGAAAAATCCTGACATGATGGTTTAAAATGAAGGTCATTTTCGGATTCAGCGCTAAAAAAAAGTACAAAAGAATCAATTTTCAAAAGCTAAAAAACATGGCATATCACAAAAATTGAAAGATAGTGTAATGCTAACATCATTAAAAAATATATATAATTTTGTAAAGAATTGAGGCTGTTGTTTTTCATCCTTTTATTTAACAAAAATTCTATTATATTTATCCTCTTATATATTCAGTACAAATTGTATATTTTGTAGTAATATGTCAGAATGATTAAAGATTTCAAAATTTTATTGCAATGCTAATTTTAATCTGAACAATTTCTTTAATATATCTGACGAAATTATATTTCTATTAAATTTGTGAATGACCCCTAATTTTCAGCAAAAAGTATGCTCCAGCTTTAAACAGTTATTACTCGGTCAAGTTTAAGCGTAGAATAAAGGGACTTTTTTCGCCTTACTTGTCAGTGTAACAGGATAATTTTACTAAATATAACTTATAGGAGCGGGTGACCGTATAAAATTTTAGATTCTATAATTCTTCACTAAATTGTTTTTTCGCTTCAAACTTTTTTAAAATCTTAACTCTGAACCTAATTTTGACCACTTTTGTAACTGGGAGTATGCATCTAGGACCAACGGTTGCGAAAATAAAGGTCGTCCAGGTTATACGTGGACACACTGTATAGAAGGATATGTGAAACATTGCGGAGATGATTTTTGCAGAGATGTCGGTATGGTCTGCGATTCTGCAAATTCGACGGCTTATGCTTGTATGTTTCATATTTGTATGTAGTGCAGTGTGGACAGAGTGTGAAAGATATGATGCTACCTCAATCTATTAGTTATTATGATGAAAGAGAAAGCATTAACGGTCCTCATCAGTCAGGCTGGAAATCTCCTTCTCTAATGCTAAACATAAAGACTTGAAATGCATCCGTATTTTTACCCGACTACCAAGAAGGGTTATGTGTTTCACGCGTATCTCGGTATGTAGATTTCTTTATACCCTCGAAATATCCCAACCGCTGGATGGGTTTTAATGAATGAGGTCTCTATTGATTCGTCTAAATCGTCCGATGGTTATAGGCTAGGTTTTGTTTTTATAAATTTAAAATGGCGGCCGTAAAATACAAAATGGCGGTAGAGACGAAAAAAAAAATTACGCACCCTATTGAGTGGCATATCATTGGATGGGTCTTTCAAAATGAAGACGATGTTTCATTGACTATTTTACCGGGAGGTGCTGGGTTCGATCCCAATCGCGCCCGTCGGCCTAATCGTTCGGAGTTTTCGTGGTTTTCTTCGAGCCGTGGATCTTCCATGCGTTAATACGGATTAGGTTCCCTTAGAAAGACCCCCACGGAGGGCACTCCCCCCGGGCCTATATCCCTCGTGTAGATAATTGGTCGTCAAAAATCAACCCAACCCCAACCCAACCCATTGACTATTTTACAGTCTGAAGCTCTGTTTAAATATTACACAACCTGGAAGTTGTGTAGGTAGGATCTCTAGCTTTACTGCAACACTAATCATCATAGACATCTACAGGCCTCGTCAAAACAATGTTTATAGATCGGAACTAGCAATTAAACACAACTTAAAAGTCATCAATACAAGTAAATAAAAAAAAATTGGTAAGTTATATAAAAAAATAGTTTCATATTGATAAGAAATAATTAATTAGTTCGCTTTTTACGCAGTCGGGTTTTTTGATTTTTAAAATTTAATTTTTATTCAAATTTATCCTTTGAAAATTAAACGCTTTTTTCTGTTTTCTGTATGTTCTTCTTGAAGAATGTCTTTTTATTTTTTATTGTACAACTTATATTTTTTAAATACACTGTTATTTTTATTTAAAGTGTTAAAATCTTGCTTACAGCTCGCCTGCTTCACTTAGATTTTACACTTAAAAAAAAAAAAAGTATATATTTTAGAAACATTTTGGAAAATAAGACAGAAAGAAACATTCTTGTAGAAGAGCATACAGAAAACAGAAAGTAAAAACTTTAATTTTCCGAGGGGAAATTTGAAAAATACGTATGCACTCTAAGCCCATAGGTTTAGCATTGAAGAGGAGAATTTGCGTCCTGACTGATAACAAGCCTTAAGACGGGCAGATGTTGTTCCCTCTTAGTTACATTTAAGGGGATCCGGGACACAAAAATCTCCAAATTTTCTAAAAATACTTTATTTTACTAAACATTTCTCTGTTTTCTGGTTTCTCTGTGCTTTAAATGACGTTTAAATTCTGTTTTTATCTTAATTAGAACAGGAAATATTAAATTTTTCATTTTGGTTTGTTTTCAAAATCTAGATTTCAAGCAATGGTTGTCTTGTGAAAATGCGTTTTTCTTCATAATGACTTTTTTCACTGTTTCTCGTATTTAAATCGTTATAAGTCAAGAACCGTTAAAAATAAATGATACAAACTTGGAACATATCCTTTTCAATTGTTTTACTTTAATTTTGATTCAGCAAATTAGAAAAAAAAATATTTACTTTTGAAGATATGATTTTTTTTTAAAACTTACACCATTTAAAATTTTTACTTTAAATATTTAAAATTTTTTAAAATTAATATTTTTAAAAATGCTGAATCAAAATTAAAGCTCACATATGTCTGTTTATTTAAATGTATGAAAATTTTATCATGTGATTTTGTTTACAAATAACATGATTAACAATCACAAAAAAATTCTAAATTTTAATTCAATAAATAAAATTTATTTAAAATTGTCTCCGGGATCCCCTTAATTTCATTATTGTGTAAATCCAATTGTTCTTACGTTTCTATAACCACTGGTTGAGTTTTATACCCAGAATTAGCTTCTCTCAATATACTAACAAATTTATATATGCTTAGTACACTGTAAAAAAAATTCCGCAGCGTTCCTGGGAAAAAATGGGCAGCTGAGTTGCCCATTATTTCCAAGAAACATTTCTTGAAAATGACTGGAACTTTACTGTATACGTTAAAAACTTTCTACAGAAATGCCAGTAAGTTTCCTGCGAAATACCAGGAATATTTCTGTTGTCAGCAAAACATTACTGACATTTCACAGCATGCGGGATCCGCAGACGATTTTTACATTTCCAGTTGACAATTTTCGCTTTATTATCATTATTTGTTAGAATGAAAAAATATTTTGAAATTGACATCAAAATTATTATTTATAATTTACACGAAAAAATAAATTTTCAGTTAAAATTCAATAAAGTAAATATATATATGATATATTGTTTCTGAACTTTGCTTAAAATATAAAATATATAAATGTAAATAATAATTAGAAAAAAAATCTAGACTTAAAATATTTTGGATTTTCGTCAGTAATTATGTTAGTTTACATGTTAGATAAAATACATATAAACTTTCATGAAAAAAAAAAAAAACCTAAACGTATTTGTATATTTTTTCCGAAAAAAAAAAAATTCAAATTTGCAGCAATTCAAAGTGTCAAATATATATCAAATTTAAATCAAATTGTAATAAAGTGTTAAAATATAAAATTAATTAAAAAAGAAAAAAAAAAGTCAAGAGGTAGCATCGAACTCGGGCCGTACGGGTGGCGTGCGAGCTTTCTGCGTCCACACCACGAAAGACACGTTGAGAGCTGCAAACTAATGGGTATTTGAAACGTATGCTAAACCCCGGCATCTAATTTCTCAAAATCTAAGGCCCATTTGAAGAAATCCTTTCACAAGAATAATTAGAGATAAGAACTCTAAAACATACTTTAAATTAATCAAAATCGGTGAGAATCATGTTTGATGGTCCCCTGGTTAATAGAGATCCAAATAATCGGTGTATTTTTTTTACACGGTCTGCTCGTTAAACGTTCCACAGACAAGTACGAGAGATAATCTCTTAGCGATGTCACAGAGGTATTGTATTTTTATCTGAATTGTCTTGACAATAGAGACGTAAAGGATTATGTCGTCTATTGATTTATTTACATTCCACATTGATTTTTTTACATTCATTTAAGGAATTCGTTTTCGACACTCGCGCGCGAGCAACGGATTATAGCAAAAAAAATAATAAATGGCGGCCGCAGCGTTTTGCTGTTTCCAACTTTTGTTCAGGGTTCAGGAACGTTTCATATAAGAAAACCAGAATTTCACAGGAAAGAGCTAAATTATTCTGAAAACCTGAGAAAATGCGAAACGTTCCTGGATTTTACATGGAACGTTACCATTTTTTTTTACAGTGTAATGTGAATGAAAAAATACATTTTAAACACTTATTATGTATTTCTACATAAATTAATATATGTAAATTTCATCATACTTAAATTGACCAGTAGGATTATACAACTATCCCAAGAGACCCAATAGTCGCTGGCTAGCGTACGCCTTCCACATGGTTAATTTTAGTAAGTTTTGGTACTATCTAAGTTACAAACTGATCCCTCTACAAGAACAAAAAGTATCACAATATATTATCATATTTCCTTTATTTCTTTCGTTTTGCACATTAAAAACTTTCTTGATAAAATAGTTTTGAAATTTAAAGTTGTTTTATACATTTCATGAAATATATTTAGAGTAAATAAAATGTTTCAAATAAGAAATAAAATACAAAATTTAATCTTATTTCTCTTTTTATCTGCAGGTACAATTGAGCCGGAAATTGTTGGCGAAAAAGAACAGCTGAAAAACTACAAAAATCTTTCTATAATAGTCCCAGTCAGCTGTGCTGTGATTGTATTGATTGCAGTTTCGTTAGCTGTTTTCTTTTTAGTTTGCAGGAAAAGAAGTACACGCTTGACAAATCAGTATGAAGGTATAGTAACTTTATTATTACTTTACGAACGGCCAGTTGATCGTGAAAGTATTGAGTTAAATCTTTGATATTTCCAGATTCTTTTAATACTTTTCTTTATGAGAAATATAGGAATGTTAAGAAAATAAAAATAATATATAGTTTTCTAATACATTTATGCAATCATTCCAAATTCACGAGTCTCGAGAATCTAAAAAATTACTCTAAATATTAGGCTACATTTTTCTGTTCAAGAAAAGGATGTGGATGTTTTAGAATAGAGTAAATACAGAAAACTTAAAAAGAAATAGAAAAGCACAGAAACAGAAACGGCAAACGAAAAAAATAAATTAATAAATAAATAGTAATTATGCTGTTAAATTAACAAAGTACAACGTTAGACAGGGAAAGGTACCCGGAAAAGTGGTTGTTTTTTAGCCCCTGGTACGGTATGCTATTGCTTTCTCCCAGCTTATTTTGTGTATTCCAAAAAATAACGTTACCTTACAGAAGCCAGCCGTAAAACAAAGCAGTACTATTAAATACTCTATAATAATTTTTTAAACTTCTAAGCATCGCACAGTTTCGATTTTTATACCGTCGTATTGGAGAAAAAAAGTTCTTTTAATGCATTTTGTTTGAAAACTGTATCCATTTATTTTTGAAATATTAATTTTTTTTGTAGTTTTTAAAGCCATTTGCTTAATATTGGCAACGAAAGTACTCCATTTCTGTTGAAAGTAAACGAAAAATAGTTCTAAAATGGTAATTAAGTATTTTTATTGACATTTTCTCATAACAACCGAAAGAAAATGTAATTAAAATACGTGCTATTTTGAAAAAAATATAAACAAATGATTTCTGTTAAAACAACGGAGCTATTATAAACTATATTTAATTTTAAGTATCTATGAATCATTAGATAGCCGGGTTTTTGTTGTTGATTTTCTTGAATGACGGCATCTTTTTGCTGCATTTGTGCATTATTTCGCGATAGTGATGTGCTATGCATGCTTTACTATAGATGTTTAAGAGTAGATCGTAAATGTGCAATTCTTAAGCGGATGCGAATGACGTCATTTTACATAAAATAAAACGTGCGCTTTAAGTCTTAAAATTGAAATATGTTTTGAATTGCAGTAGAGTACCGCTTAACCGAGTTATTTTCTTCTGATGGACTGGTGGCTTCTATTATTATGAAACAGCCATTATAAATGAAGTATAATGACTGCTTCATAATAATAGAAGTCATCAATCCATCAGAAGAAAATGAAGTAATGGAAATGCGGGGGGGCGACACTAAATTCTGAAAAAGCAGAATTCCTGTTCTATAGTTATGTTTTTGTATTTTCGTCCGCGAAGCTACGTGTTAGTTTCAAAATGCAGTAAAGTATAAAAAATTGAAAACTTGAAAACTCTCGCGAATCCAGATTCGTTAATTTTTTTAAAAATCATATTATATATTTTTAAAAAAAGATAAAGTTGGGACCGGGATAGTGCGGAAAAATTTTCAGTGCTTTTGTTATATTTGTAACTTTATGAGGCACAGAGGGATTTCAGTTTCGAAATGCACAAAAAAAAAAAAAAAAAAAAAAAAAAAAATGCTCCGACTAATGTCCTGCTAATTATCAAAAAATCTAAAAGTAGGCTTTGAGATGCACGTCTTCAGATATAAAGGTACGTTCTTGTCAAATCTTGATGCTTTGAGCGCAGCGGTCTCAGAACAGAATAAAAAACTTATATACTTATTGTTGTAGATACATGCTATAACGCTGCTGTAAAAAATAAATAAATAAATAAAAAAATAAAATTGAAGATACGGTTTGGGATCGATTTTTTTGCGATATATAATATACTTAAAGATATTTAGTTTTTAATATTGTTCCTTACAAAAAAGAATTTTTTTTTTGCACACTCTAACAAATTTGCTACTTCGTAAAATCTTTAATTCTTTAAAAAACAATTTAAATTTTAAAAGTCATGTAAATTTTTCTCTTGATGTTTTTTCAATACTATAAAACCAAAATGCTGCTAATAAAACCAATACGTAACAATTTAAATTCACGGTTTGAAAACTATGTAATAAAACAGACAAAATAACCAATAAAAAGCACATTTATCTTCATAATTTACCACCTAAAAATACTTGAAAACAATTTTAGAGCTAGTAAAAGAAGTTACTTGCATATAATTTTTACCCTATTGAAAAAATCAGTTTGAAGAATATCAGTATACAAAAAGAACTAATAAATTTAATATGTAATAAACTAAATGAAATAAAAAAAAAAAATATTTCTAAAATTTATATTTTTTGCAAGATTATTTGTCAAAGAATGCTATAAAATTTCCTTAAAATCTAATATCATTGTATTCCCATCTGGCGGAGTCCTTAAAATATTATTTCCATTTTCATTTTGAAAACCCAGTGATATAATGAAAAGAAAACCTTCAGCGAAATAAGTATTTTATTAAAACTTTTATGAAATGGAGAAACTTTATTGCCTTTTGTTTCATTTAGTCCGTAGTTTGACAAGTTTTTATTGCTTTCTTGAATATCAAAGTCTTCAAGTGTTTCTAATATATATGCAAATATTTTGATAAAGAAATTATTCTTATTCAAGCTATGATTTAATATGACTTTTGTTACCGAGTTCATTCAAGTGCAAATTAATTTGTTTTCTTTAGAAAATTTATATAGTTTTATTTATTCTGTGTATCACTAAAACTCTTTCAAAAAGTTTATGCCACATTTGTTTGAATAGTTTTGAAAATTCTTTGTTCGATAAATTTCATAGGTGTTATTTTGTCGAAATTAAACGGAAAATTTATAGTGCATAAATGCTAATCGATATGTGAAATATATACTAAATATTTATAGTTTAATGTTCATGCGTTATTACAACTGTTCTAGTTTTTATAACGCAGATAAAGTTGTGTTGTTCAGACTTGGTTTATTAGTCTGAGCTGTCCCTCTCGGACAGTAAAACTGTTAAAGTCGTAAAGAATTGAAATAAAGTACTAGAAATAAAATGACAACAAAATCAAGAAAAAAATAACGTATAACTTTTGGTAATATTGTGCTATTTATTAACTATTGATACACCCTAAAAAATAGAATGACGATTTATTGCTATGAAATGGGGCTGTTAATAATTTATTATCAATTATTTACAATAAATCACTCAAGTGTAAATTTTACTCGTGCACGAAGGGTTCGGAACGTTGACTATATATCAGTATAATTCGCTTATCTAAAACAAAAACCTTGTACTTATTTTAAACTTTGCATTGTGAGCTTCAAAAGGAGATTGCAATGTTTCATTTGCCCGTGTCGTGTTTTCTAGATAAGTTTTTAATTAATACATCGGCTAATAACAGACAAATGTTTTCGAAAATCATTATAAGCAATCCTTGGATGATTTCGCACGGACAGATACGGTCGTGGAAAAAAAAAAAATGAATACTCCCTGCTAACAATTCAACTAATTATAATAGAAAAAAAAATACAGGTACCAAACGATTGGAAATATAGTCTATTTATAAATAACGTATATAAAATTTGCTTAGGGGTCCATATACAAATCAAAACCAGACAAAACTTTTTTTTTTTTTTTTTTTTTTTTTTTTTTTTAAAGGCAAAACCCAATTTTGACGATATATTTTGAATCTTGGGTTAAAACTATGGCTAGAAATAAAATTTCAAGTCATTTGAGTGATAATGTTTTGAATTATTAACATTCAAAATTTAGAACTTCTAATGTTAAATTACATTTTCATATTTTTATTAATATCTCCTAAAATTATAATCCTAATGTAATATTTTTTTGCTTAATTATAATACTAAAAATCCCAAACATAAATATATTGAATTTGTAATTAAAAAAAATTATAATATGCATTATGGATTATGAAATTAATATTCGGAAAAATATGAAATGCAACCAACAATTTTTTTTGCTAGATTTATATTTATTATGTCCTGCTTTATGCAAATTCTCAATTTCAAATATTTCTTCCCAGTAATTTTCGAATTATGAGCAAAAAATGCCAAAATATCGGTTTAAGCTGTCTATGATGTGTAGAAAAGAATAATTTGAAAAAAAAAAAAATATATATTACTCATTTTAAAGAAACATTTGGGATAGCAGTAGTCGAAACATGTTAAGCGAGTGAAAAGGTCATATTGGCAAGAAGTAATACATTGATAGAAGTGACACAGTCATTCTGTAGCATTTCAACAATCGAGTACCGAACTTCAATTTGGATACAGCCCTTAAAATATGGTTATTTAAAATAATTAATTTCTCGGAAACTAATCATACGGATTTCATAAAAATTTGGATTTAGTCTGATTAAAGGGTGCAGAAACTATTTATGGTATCAAATTTGGGTATTGCTATTGAAAAAAGAGCAAAGTTCGGGTTCGTTTAGCTATGTAGATTGCTCTCTAAGCAAAGTTTATATACATAATTTAAAAGTAGACTTTATTTCCAATTGTTTGGTACGAGTAACTTTCTTCTACAATAATTTGTTGCAGGGTTAGCAGGGGGTGTTTACCTTTTTTTTTTTATTCCTCATGGCTGTACATCTAGCGCCCGCAAAGTAAAGTTTGTATGTAAGTGAAAAATGCAATATTCTCAAAAACGATGTGACCTAGGATAATCGCTATAGTTTTCCTCCAAGGTTTAAATAAACTTTTTTAACATCTATTCTATTCATAATTTTAGTTTCAACAAATCGGAATAAAAGAGGGGGGGGGGAGGCATATTTTTGAATTGAGTTCAGGGTTAGGAGATCTTTCGAAGAATTCCTCACACGATATAAAGAATATTTTTCTTTTTAAGTAACTTAATTAGCCCCCATAAGTTTTCTTAAAAATATTTGTCAATGGCTAATAATAAATGTATTTATCCATAGCCTTTATAACTCTTCCAAGTTTGAACTTCCACATTCCATAGTTTTTGAGAAAATCGGCTGTGATAAACGTATAGACAGACGCGCGAGGGATTTTATAATGAATCCGTTTTTACTTTTATGTACAGAACCCCCCCAAAAACTTCGTGGATCCCCAAGTACAATTATTGGTTTAAGTTTTTCGTTCAACATATAAAAATAACTATAATTTGATAGTTTTGAAGGAAAATGTATTAAATTAACAAACATGGCCGCAATTTGGAATTGGGAACTAACTCGATAAACAATGGAAACCGTTTTGCAAATTTCTGATGGAAATGTCACTTTGTTACAAGAAAACCTTTTAAAAATATTTGTGTCCAACTTCAGGAAACCGTACAAACGCATAAAATACCGGCATACGATAACCGACATTTTTGTGTGTGAGCATAGGCCTAGAATTCAGTGGACAATGCTATTTCTTCAAACATGTTAATAAAACAAAGAGTTTGACAGTCTGTCTGTCGGTGTAGGTCTAGATTTTACCCGTTTGTATAGTCACGGCCTAACTCGATTCCCCTTATACGGTCTTAACAAAAAGTCGAAATCCCTTTATTTTCGGGGAATCAGAGTTTCTCTGCAGAGAATGGTAGGGGGCGCTTTTACCTACTGTGTCCAATAAAGAATTTTTTTTGCCCACTTGTATTTTCATAGGTATAACTTAACTGAAATTGCTATTTTTGATTGTTTCTTAGTAAAAGACGGCTCATTGATGTGTTCCATACTGCACTTACGATTCACTAAAAAAATTCCAGAAATTTCTTTTCATGAATTTCCTTCAAACTTGGGGTACAAACTGTTGAAAGAAAAAAAAAAGATTTGTTGATTGTTTAAAATAATGAAACATGAAAAAAAATTATTTATTTATTATTAGTTTTTTGTTTCCCCGTATTTCATGACCAGCACAGACAATACTTAAATTTACTGAAAATTCTTCACAATGTACACGTATCTATATTTTTCTAAATTAAGAATCGTGTAGTATCCATGTTTTTTTTTTTTTTAAGAAAGAAAAAAATCGATATGATTTGATTGCCGGATATTAAAAGGCTTTCTTTTTTTTTTTTTTTTTTTTTTTTTTTTTTTTTTTTTTATGAAACATGTAAATATATTTTTATTTTAATCGTATACTTTTATACCATGACTGTCCAAAATTAGAATATTTAATTTTATATGTAATTTTATATTTTTTATATATGCTTGAATATTTAAGATCGACACATATAATGGCCAAATTTATTGAAAATCGTTTGCAATGTACAGATATATATATTTTCTTAATAATTTAGAATCATGTAAATATCCCTGTTTTGAAAAAAAAAAATGATATGAGTTGATTGCCGGTTATTGGCAAAAGGACATGATTATTTTGTTGATATTATGAACCTGCAAATATCCTTTTAATTGTATCATATCTTTATACCATCAGTGTCCCGAATTAGAATATTTAATTTTATATGTAATTTTCTTATTTTTCTACATGCTTCAATATTTCAGATTAACACATATAATGGCCAAATGTATTGAAAATTGTTTTCAATGTACATATATCTATATATTTTTTAATTAATTACGAATCGTGGGAAAATAATTAATGTGCTGAAAAAAATATTTCGTTATGAGTTGGTTGCCGGATACTGGTGAACTTGCTTATTCTCTTAATATTGTGTAAATGTTTTTTTATTATAGTTTTTATAATATAACTGCTTAAAATTCAAACATTTGATTTTATAAATTCCCCTGTTTATTATTTTTTTTCTAAAAATGATAGAAACCTATAATTACTATTATTTTTCTATTTCCCTGTACCTCTATTTTCAGTACCTGTAATGTTCACTATTATCCAAAGTTGTCCAACTTTAGATACCTATAATTTACATCAGAAGTCTGGTGCAAAAAATAATTGAATGGTTTACAAAGTGATCCGGATTTGAAAATAATTTGGTTTTTTGAAAAAAGTTTTGGTGAATTTTCTTAATACTTTGAAACTAGTAAATAATATTAAAAAAATTTTAATTTGCATTTTAATTTAATTTAAATAATAATAAAAAAAAAACAAATGCAGAAATTTACTTATAAACCTTGTTTTCCGTGTTATAGTAGCGTGTTAGTTAATATTTTTAGTTGCTTATGTTTAATGCATTGTATTTATTTATTTCATCTCCAAATCCTTCAATTTTCCTGTTTGGAGTATAAAAAACGCAGAGGCAAAATATACGTATATTATCTATAACTTTTATAACGCATATACAGAGACGTTTTTCGTATTTTTATGTATGAAAGTAACACTTAATAAGCATTATTTATAGTAGTGAAAATACAATTTACAGTAGGTATTCGCGCCATCTGGCGGCGACTGTAGTCTTTAACGATTCGGAGACTAAGGGATATTGTGAAGACCATATAAGTCAGGCGTCGAGTTTGGCCGTGGTATGGTCTCCTGAATTTAGATACCAGTATTTTTAAAAGTTTTTTTTTGACTTATTTCATGTACCTGTAAAATAAAGAGGAAAATTTTTTTAGAAATTATTGGCATTCAAATTCGAGGAACCGTTCGAACTCTGAAAAATATCAGTCTATGACAGCCGCCATTTTTGTCTCAGCGCGTAGGCATATTATTCAGGGGGCGGTGGCCACGTATTGCAACAAAGTGGCTTTTTCGGCAGACATTTACAATGCGGTTTTAAGTGTTTATCGAGTTAGTTCACAGTTGCTAATTAAGCGGGATCGCGTATTAAACGTGATTTGTAAAATATTGCAGGAACTTAGATTATTTGCTCATTTAATCATCTAAATGAAGTTTAGAGCTTTCATTTATATGTATGCGTTCGAAAATTGTGTCTTTTACATATATTTACATTAAAATTAAAAATATTCTACTTTAACTCATTGTTTTATTTTGTACGACCGACTGGAATAATAACGGAAAATAAATATGTATTCCAATTTTTAAAATCATATTTAGTACTTTTATTAATGAGTACTATACCATTATAATTTGTCCTTTTTAATATAAGAAGAAATTATCCTTATTAATCTTTGAATAAAACAGATTATTAGCAAAACAAAATTAAAGAAAACACAAAAGAATTATCCAACCGTAGTCGTATTTGTTTAATCTGTACTAGTTTCATTTTTTGTTGCCTATAATATGCATTATAAAGCATAGTAGTGATATAACGTAAACTTAAAAACTCACTAACAACAGGTATGATCATCTCTAATCATAATAATTTTTATCACTGATCTGAGTAATCTGAATTCAGCTATATCTATCTGCTACATTAAAAACATACACAAAGCGAGAGCCTAAGAATGTTAGGAGGCGTGATCAAAGAATAATTGTAATGTTGATACTTTAGCAGGTTTTTGTTTAATTCAAATTGTTGCCATTATTTCCGATTTGTAATTTTCATCTTAAGTAATCCGCTATTAAATAAAGTAAATAATATTACTTGGAAAAAGTGTTTTTTATCTGAATAAAAAAATCCTTTAGATTCGCAACACTCGAGAAGAAAGAAAGAATTCTCATCTTGATCAATGAATCCGCGTCTCAAGCGTGATTTTTCCCCCCTCAATAGACTGAAAATTTATCGCGTATTAAGCGGGATCGCGTAATAACCGTTCGCGTCTTAAACGTGATATTTTTGCATTAGCCTTATGGGCGATGTTCAAGAGATTGGAAAAAATCCGCGTATTAAGCGCGATCGCGTATTAACCGTGAGCGTCTTAACCGGGTTCGACTGTACATCTGTGACGTGGAAATTTAACTTTAGACTACACTATTAAAAATTTGTTGCAAACTATTTAATCATTCGAACGTTTTTGAAGATAACAGTTATTTGACTATATTATTGACCAAATTATGGTAAGAATAAAGATAAGTTATAGTTATGCAACAGTTTTCAATAAAAAAGGTTGAATGACAGTATAGTTTGCCGCAAATTTTTAACAGTGTAGGGTAAAAATAAAAGTTAAAAACACATTCCATTTAAAAACTCATTGTAATACGTTTCTTTTTTTACATGAAATTGCCGATATATTTTTAAATATATCATATTCATCGATGGAATGATTGCGTCCTTTTATGTTTAGCGTTGTGTACTTTTTTTCATTTTCTCCGTGCGAAGCTAGATTCTCTGTGTTAGTAATTACCAATATTACTTATGTTTATTATAATAATAACTATTTTAGGCAAAATCAAATGTAATTCTGAAAAGAGGGATTAATGAGAAATAAATCCTGAAACATCATACGAATAGCTACAATATGTACGAGTGGACAAAATACATTACATTGAAAAAGTTTAAATTCACTTAAAATGTAACAGGTAAATTTTGAAAGTAAATCACGAAATTCAGCAGAATTATGAAATTATGGCACGTTATGTTGCTATAAATATAGACATATGAGGGGTGTTTTTTAAGTAAGGATCGTTTGAAACTAAAAACCAAACGAAAGGAAATTTTCAAAAGCCAAATTTATTTTCATAGGGTAACTCCGGGAGAGTCGCCGCATACGGGATAGATGCCACAACCCTTGTATTTCTTGTAATTATCGATAGATGGTCGTCAAACGCACAGTATAGGTGCGCAATGAGATTATTTTAACAAATGTATAGCGTGAATCAAATTTCGATGTTTACTTGTAGAAGTACAATCCTTAATTTGATGTAAGTGCATGATTTCACTGTCCAAACTTTTAAACACGTTATGTTTAAATACTTTTCATACACTAATTACTAAATGCATGCATGATTTTGAAGTCAGAACTAAGTGTAAGGTTTGTATAGAGTACTGTATGTGTGGTTACGCCATTCCCCTTAGCCATGGCAGGTAACTGTGATGGCCGACGTCTGCACCATGCAAAATGGGATACATGCCGCACTGCTATTCCGGTATACATGCTGCCTTTTCTTTTGTAAGAGTTGATTAAGTGTTATTAACTTTTCCTTTTCTTTTTGCACAGACTAACCATGTTAGGCATGTTATCAAGTTTACTAAAACCAATGGAGTAAAAGGGGAAAATAAAAAGTAAGAAGGGCAATTGAAAAATTGGATTACGCGTAACGCAGACGTTCTTTGAAAGGAATGTTTAGAAAATTACTCCAAAAAAGAGGAAGTGTAATTGGCTTCGTTGCATCATGTGTTTAAACGTAATTACATAAAGACTGTGCTTTTTCGACACTTTTTCTGTAGATTGTAGTCGAAAAAACAGGTCTCTTATCCCATTCGGGACCATAGGTGCATATAAGCGCCTTCATAAAGAGCTTACAAAATTTGTTTCTGGCCCCAGTAAAAAAAAAAAGCAATATTTGCTTTGTTTAATTAGAGCATTTTCATGATTATTTAAGTAAAGGTAACTTCTTTTAAAAAAGTGGTAACAACCGAATAAAATTTGTGTAAAAGCTACCGGTCCCGAAAGGGTTAACAAATAAATTATGTCAACAAAATTTTATTTTTTCCCCTTTCTAATAAATTGATGTTATGTTGCTGCTGAAATAGCAATTAAAATTTAATGTAAAATAAATAAGTCGATAACTTTAATAGTGAAAGTAGGCAACAATTATTAATTTGAATCTACCAATACGTTTCATTGTACTCATTTAGTTTCATTTTGTTATTACATCGTTAATTATAGTCCAGATATGAATATTTTTGCAATCGTTACCATGGTGTTTTTAACATTTTTATTTATAATTTCATTTTGTTCTTATTACAAGCGCGGCATAACTACCGTACTAGTGCGGCGTCTCAGCCTGAATGTACGGGTGACGTGCCGCAGTGCAATGTTTTAGAAAAAAAAAAATTAAAAATTATTAATAATTTGTTTTGAAATTTTTTGTCGCAGTACACACGTTTTATATTTAACATTAAATAGCACAGCATGATTTTTTTTTTATTTTATGTCCACCATGGGACTTTATACACAAATAAAAAAAAAATGTGCGGCATAAATCCCGGAATTACCCTATTCTACATCTCTACTTTTCAGCATATCTGCCGTTTGTTTAAACACTTATAATACCTTAAATCTAGATTGTGAATGCCCTCTTTATAGAAACCTACCGCCTGCTCCGATAACCAAAAGGTCACGGCCGTTTTCACGTCTTCGTCATCGTTGCAGTGCTTGCGTCCGAGATGATGTTTGAGATAGCGGAAAAGATGTAAATCGCTCGTCGAAAGGTCGGGACAGTAGGTGGGTGGCCCAAAACATCCCAACCAAAAGAATCCAATGAAGCTTGGTTCTGAGCTGCGGTGTGAGGCCTTGCATTGTCATGGTGCAGAAAAATTCCCTCTGTCAGCATAACACGTCTTTTCTTTTGAATTGCTCTGCGAAAATAAACAATTAAATTTAAAAAATCAAAAAACCCGAGTGCGTAAAAAGCGAATTAATTAATTATTTCTCCTCAATGTGAAACTATTTTTTTTCAATTCCTACTCTTAGCTCACACTCTCGCTATATATATCTTGTTCAAATTTTCAATCGTTAATAAAATACTTATTATTCATCCAATCAAGCTCAAATAATTTTTTTTAAACTTGTAGTGGATGACACTTGATGTTAATCAAGTGTTTTTCAAATATTAATTAATTAATTAAATTAAATTAATTAATTTTCTATAATCGAGAGAGCCTTCTTCTTGATCAAGGTATTTTAAGACCGAGAGAGCCCTCTTCTTGATCAAGACATTTTAAGCACTACTCAAGAGGAAAGAAGAATGGAGAAAAGAAAATTCTGTTATTGACCTAAGTAGGAATTGACTTGTAAGAGGAATAAGGATTTTCGCGAGCATGAACCAACTGAATAACATATATCGAGTTTAAAAAATACTTAATATAGCGGTTGCTATTTTGAATAATTTTGTTATATTGAAACATTGCGATGCCTTAAGATCGATGCATTGATCCATATAATTTCAAAACACCATGCATAAAAACTTCTTCTTAAGACTGATCGTCACTAATGCCTAATTATTACATATCATTGTGTATGATCTATTAGGGGATGACTTTATAGTAACGTCGTCTTGAATTAAGTGATATTGTGCTTTTTACTGTTTTGTAAACATTATTCTCTAATTTATATATAAGAATAAATTAAGGCAAATTAAAAAAGAATTTTTGGATTCAGCAAATATGTTTTTAGATACTTTAAACTTATCTAATATTATGAGGGTTTTAGTCAAGATCGTAAAAAAACGACAGTTTTGAGATGATACGTGTGTAATGTTTCTACTTGTGCATAGATATGACTATTATGTCCAAGAAAATTTAAGCTTTTAAAATAATGATAAATTATATCATCAAAGGAAGTTGTTGCTCAAATGAAAAATAATATATAACTTGCATAATTAATAATAATCAAAATTATTATAAAAGTACCACTCTCCTCAGTAATACGCTCACATTGGTCCAATATATTATTTATATTATAGATTAGAAATGATTCTAAAGTTTTATACAAAGTATAAATAATCCGAAAAGCTAATACAATATAATATAGATATACTATAACTTCAATCTGTTTAAAAAACAAATTAAATTTCTTCAATTATTATTCCAGAATTAAAATGTAATCCATTTAAAAATGTAGATCTTTTTAATATAGTCTAAGAAATAATCAACTACTTTTTTAAACCACAATGCAATTTCTATTTATACGTTACACTATTCCCTACATGTGATTAAATTACAGTAATATAATTTAATACAGAATTACATTCAGATCGTATTTTTCTCCATTTTACGGATGATAGGTTTTAAATTGAATTATTCTCATTTCTAATCTTATAGATATTTCTTCTTTTTTTTCTCGCATTTAGTTGGAGTTTCGAAATATCAGCCAATATTCCAATACTTTTACTTCGAGAAGAGTGTATATATGCTTAGTCGGCAGAGCGAAGGAAATGATCTTTCTTTTTTTATCCTTCTATACCGCACTACTTTTTTTTATCCCCCTTCTCATATAAACGTCAAAGTCAATAAACATTTCAGAATCGATGATGTTTTTGGTAAATCGATACTGAGATTTCTTGAAGGCTATAACTCATAGGAGAACCAATAAATGTAAAAAATCGGATTATTCTATGTTAGATGAAAGTATTTCAAGCTAAAAACTATAGTGTATCAAGAAATGATTATGGACAGCTTTTAAGGTATAAAAGTAAGATGGATTACTGTTATATTTCTAGTATGTTTTAAACAAAATTATGAACTCTTCATCTATTATTGGTATAAAAATAATGCATTTTTATAGGCTTGAATTATGTAATAGAACTAGAAAATACTAAAGAATACAACTTTTAAAAACATAATTTTTTACCAAGCGAAATTATTTTAATAATTATAAATTACTGTAAACGGGAGTACACGGTGCATAGTAAAGTCCTTTTATCGAAAAAAGACTCTTATACAGCTGAAATTATGGGACAAGTATGTACGCAAAATAAAACGACTATGCGCTATCATATGAGAGTCGATGCAGCGCCCCCAGTGGCTAAATTTAGAAGTTAGGTACTCTATCTCAGAAACTATGAGAGATGCAAGTCAATTAGAAAAGTGAATGTTTATTACGTTCTTGATTGACGCAAAAGGCCGTCTGACATGCAAAAATACCATTCTCAATTATTAGTACTGAAACGTTTATTTTTCGTTAATAAAATACCTGCTTAAATACGCCACTAATCACTTGTGTTGTATTATAATGTAGATGAATATTTAGTAATAAAAGTAACATATGCAGTCAAGAAACAATTTATTTTAACCCTCAGTTACACAAGCTAAAAGTAATGACGTAACCACACGCGTGGCGTACTGAATATGCCATGTGAATTTTTACGGTTTTCACATCGTTTTCTTAATTCATTTCAGTTTAAACATAATAATATTTTATTATAACAATTCCGCATACTTTAAAATTAAATTAATGAGATTATATTCAGCAAAAAATATTTTAATGAAGAAATATTGCTACTTACACTATTTTTTTCATTTTACACAACAAAGATACTAATTAAAACAATTTAATCACTTTGAAACGCTTAAATAAACATATACGATTGAATATAAACACACATACACAAATCGGATATCAAATATTTCAAACAATTAAGTCACTCTGAACAATTAAAACAAACATATGTGATTGACTTAGTGTGGTTTTTGCAAGTTAATTGATTACACTCGGAACAAACTACCGTGGTATTATCGTTTTTTATTCATCCACACAAAACGCACTGTCCTATTTCTTTTGGAGTATCGTCTTTTATATCTTTCCTTTCATCCCCAACTTGTTTTGTTATTACATTTCTTATGCTCGGTGACAATGTAGAGATTTTTCTTCTTTCTTGCAAAAAGGGACGAACAAGGACAAGTTTTTCAAAACAAAAATACGCCTTACATTTGGTTTATAAGCGTGTGACATAGCTTTCATCAATATATATCTGTTTATTTCAGCTATATTGAGTAGGGCATAAAATGTAGCCATTGGTCACTTTATAGTTCTTTTTGTTACACTGTAGGTACCACACATTTGGTCCACTGTAACCACACCACATTTGTTTGATTACAATCAATAATAACTTCTGGTTTTCCTGTACATTCATCGATATCATTTCGGTCGTGCATCGTAGATATAAAAATCACGGCCTTATTCGTTTTGTGTACGTGAGATACAATGCATATATCCTTTTGAAATCAAAATAATGTTGTACCGACTTCTCTCTTTTTCGAAGGAAAAAATTCTGTAGTAATTTCTTTTTTATTACATCTTTTTTCCCCACAAATGTAATGTTTTCATTTAGCCAAGAGTTTACTAAAAGATAGCTAGAATACAAATTGAGCTATTATTTTAACACAATCAAACTGATTGGTAAAGTTATCATACGAATTGAATATATCCAACTGAGCGAAAAAATGCTCAGGCCGGGAATCGAACCCAGATCCTTGGCTTACAAGCGTAATGCTTTTCCGTTTAAGCTAACTGGGCCGGCAACCAGCCAGCATATTTCGCTCAGATAACCTTATTGGTAGTAACATCTGGTCTGTCATGTAGACAGCTCAACAGAATAAACCGCAGGTAAAGGAGCTCCATATAAACGATGGATAAGTAGATGAGCTATTATTTTAGCACAATCAAACTGATTGGTAAAGTTATCATACGAATTGAATATATCCAACTGAGTGAAAAAATGCCCAGGCCGGGAATCGAACCCAGTTTTTCGCTCAGTTGGATATATTCAATTCGTATGATAACTTTACCAATTAGTTTGATTGTGTTAAAATAATAGCTCATCTACGTATCCATCGTTTATATGGAGCTCCTTTACCTGCGGTTTATTCTGTTGAGCTGTCTACTTGACAGACCAGATGTTACTACCAATAAGGTTATCTGAGCGAAATATGCGGGCTGGTTGTCGGCCCAGTTAGCTTAAACGGAAAAGCATTGGCCTTGTAAGCCAAGGATCTGGGTTCGATTCCCGGCCTGGGCATTTTTTCGCTCAGTTGGATATATTCAATTCATATGGAATACAAATTTTCGAAAGTCAAGTTCCTGCACGATCCTTTCAAATAACAGATTAATCTATTTACTATGTCTGTACCAGAATTTTGAAGTGCGTAAGGCTCCTCCGGTTGAGTTCCGCAGTATATTTCTAAACTGGTCGTAAAGTAAGTTTTTCCATCAACTAGGGTAAATATTTTAATGCCATATTTGGCTGGCTTTTTAGGAATGTACTGAATGAAAGCACATCGTCCCCTAAATGGTTCAAGCTTTTCATCGATATTCAAGAATTCTCCAGGTGAATAGGAAATTTTGCAGTTTTCAACAAAATGATTTAAAAAAGGACTGGTCGCAGTTAACTAATTAGTTTTCCGCCTGAGAGGTCTGGTATCCTTGTCGTCGAATCAAACATCAGATGAAACATCAGAACGATCAGATATAAGAAATCAAAATCGATTTATGCCATTCTGCTCGGCACAATTCTATGCCTGTTCCATCGTCAGTCCAAATTCCCAGTAAATTAGTCTTACTAGCCTTTTTAGATCACATAAGATATAAAAGACCTATGACAGCTATAAATTCCGATCTTGATGTGTATTTTACATTTCTGTCTCTTCCGTAAGCACCAGAATCTTGTTTATTTGAAATAAAAGAATTTGTATGGTCTACTTTTTCTTCAATCAAATCGCAATTTATAATTTTAAGAAATGCAGATAACTTCTCCTTTATATATCCTTTATTTCAACTTTTCGCCCCTTGTCAGTTTTTTTACATTTTACTTTTTTATAACAATCGACAACAGCTGCACTTACTGCGCTGTCTTCAAAAAGATCTACAGAGTCGTTGTTTTCCTCAACTTCTAAATCAGAAATGTCACTATCTGACGAAGTATCGTGTTCACTGAATGTAATATTTCCTTCTTCATCAGCTGAACATCCATCAATTTCTTCACCTAAATCTATCTCTTCATTCGACAATTCTTGCAAAATCCTCAGGTTTTACTGTGTTACTACCCCTACTGGTTGTCCTAATACATAAATAATAATAATAATAATGTGATTAATGTGAACTAAAATTACATATTTAATACACTTACATTCAAATTATGTCGTAATACAGTGAAACTTCCACTTGGCGAAGTCTCATCGTTACACTTCAACACTTCGTTATGAAGAAAATTCGTTAAATAAAAAACAACTAAAATTCATGAAATTTGAATAATAAAATACACATTCATAAAAGAAAAAATACACGTAAAATGGAAATATTGAAAAACGTATTTTAATTCGGGCAATTTAAAAAGATAATGCAATGCGTCCATATGGGAAAAATTTAATTAGAATAATGTCTTAAAAAAAAAAAAACATAATAAAGAGAGGTAAACAAAAACTGAAGCTTAGCGTACCTTTTCTCTTTTTTCTCAGTATTGCAGATCCTTAACTTAAAAAAAGTGTGTAATATTACTTTGTACATGTTTCTTATGAAAAAAAATACACTGTTCATTAAAATTTTCGCACTTTTGTAAGATCCGAACAATTCATAGGTAACATTTTCGTGAAACTAGAATCCCCTTCTTATTGTATCGAAGGCCCCCTCTCCTCCCATACGTACTGTCAGCACGTCTGTGTGAGACAGTGGCGATAATAAGCGTTTATCTTAGTGCGAAAATAATTGTTCTTTTTAGCACCAAGAAGAATGGGTTGGGTTGAGTTGATTTTTGACGGCCAATTATCTACACTAGGGATATAGGCCCGGGAGGGAGTGCCCTCCGTGGGGGTCTTTCTAAGGGAACCTAATCCGTATTTACGCATGTAAAATCCACGGTCCGAAGAAAACCACGAAAACTCCGAACGATTAGGCCGACGGGCGCGATTGGGTTCGAACACAGCACCTCCCGTCTACGAGCTTCGAGAGCCAAGAAGAATGGAAGGATTAAATAAATAATTAAATAATTTCATTTTCATATAATCCCCAGAAATAAATTCATACATCCGTCGCAACCGCAACAGCAACCTCTGAATGCTGTACACGCACGAAAATGGAATAAACTTCGTTATATAGAATATATTTTTCGTAATATGGAGATTAATTTAAATGATAATTGTGACCAAAGTCAAGGTTCAGCAGGAAATTTCATTAAGTAGAGAACTTTGTTAAATAGGGACTTAGTTAAATGGAAGTTCCACTGTATATATATATATATATATATATATATTATCAAATTAACTTGTTCGACTTAGAAAAGAAGAATACTTACATGACTACACGCGTGGCGTATAAAGTACGCCAAATCCACTCTTCCCCCAACGGGAACAAAAGATGATGTTATTTAACCGCTTCAAAAATTCCACCTCCATGCAAGACTGCTTGGAAACGAGCCTAACGAAAAAGAAAGGCTACCGCGGTGATTTACGCGTATATCTTTTTACAGATCGATGGAGTCACGTGATGCTCGAATGCTCCAATGCAGGTGTACGAAAAGAGCATCACGTCTCTGTATCGGTCAGTAAAAAAAGATACGTGGATAGCACCGCAACAGCGCCTAGAAGATACAGTGTGGAAAACGGCTAAAAAATTGAATCCCATAAATGTACAACGATGCTGAATAACAAGATGTCGATCGTAGCGCCATCGTAGTGATTTAAAAACGATAGTCATTCTAGAAGAGACTCTTTAACATATTTCACGTCATTCCTTAACTAAATTAGCTTATAACAGACTAAAATACCTTATATTTATAGTTTCCGATATTTAACATTCTATATTTTTTGAAAACACAGGGTTTATATTGAAAAGAGTTACGAGATGACGCTCGTATCAGCATATTGCCGCTGAGCATTGTTGGAGATTTATGGGATACAAGTTTTTAGCACTTTTTAAAGCATTATAGGAATAGCCGTTTTCCACACTGTATCAATCTAGGCGCTGTAGCACCGCGGTAGCTTGCTTTTTCATTAGCCTCGACTTGGAAAGGAATGGCGATAGGCTAGATGCAAATGTCAAGGTCATTGTGCGTATCTTTTTAAAATTGTTGGCCAATCAGCGGCCTTTTACGTACGCAGTGAGCCGCGCGTGTATTCGAGGGTTTTATTAAGAAAAGCATCTTAACCTTTAACTGATGTTACAGACCGCGACTTTTTTCAATTTTTATAGTTTAACTCTCAATTTTCAGTTTAACTACAAACACTACCAAAATTTTGTTCCGTTTGGAACTTTAATACAATCACCAGAGACTTTTGAATAGGTGAATTTTAATTATAACAGTCCTGTATAAAAAGTTTAGTACAAAAACACCATCCTATGAGTTAATCGCGTCTTTTATTCATGTTTCGATGGAGCGGTCTCACAGACCGCTTCACACTAGTTATGTGACAATTTCTGTGACATCAGTTAAAGGTTAAGCATACTTAATGTTGCCTCCATCTTCAGAAATGTATGTGTATACACGTGGGTAAATATACTAGTATCCGTCAGGCCGAAATGTCGGAGCATGGAGTTGCATAAACTTAACACATAACATTTAAAAAAAATAATAATAATAATTTTCATGATTACTGTTTAATAGTACAAAATTAAATTTGAAATAACACCCGTTGAATCCTTATTTTCTAATGTTTAATTCAGTCATCAGTTGCCTCAGGTAATGTCCAAATGCTAATTTGTGGCATGATACTCAACAAAATGAACCACTATAGCCTGTTGCAAGCCTGGTGGTTGAAATTTTGGGTCATAGACAGTATCTTTTACTGTACTCAGTACACCGCTTATCAATCCCCACTCCATCCAGGTATGTAACCTAACTCTGCATACAACTGCTGAAAAAAGTCCAGCCTGAAGTCCAACCACGTGATCATCTTCACTACATCTTACTTTTAATTATTGAAGTCTGCTAACATTCTTGTCACTGACCACTTTGATTTAAGAAGTACTTCTTGATTATGTTCTTTCGCTTGCTTGTTTTGGGAAAAAAGACGTGTAGCATCTTGAAATCATTCAAGTTGAGCCGGAAGCAGTGTAGCTTTCCACCGTTGCATAAGGGATGAGAGTAGTCTGAAACTTAACCCACGCAAAGCGAATATAGAGTCTTTCGAAACTGTCTTTTCTGATTGTCATTTTGTCTGAATGAGTTTGTTAATGTGAAGCAATTTTCAAAAGCTCTAAGACTTTTTGTCTTCAAAGAGCCAAAATATCTTTTAAAGAATGTCTCTTATATAGAGGGATGTCTTTTACGCGATGTAACTACCTAATACCTCCAATGATTTAAACAAAGTACCTTTGCGACATCTTTGTTCAAGTTCAGCCATAAGACGACAATTGAAAATTCGTCAATAGAGATAAATAATACTGTATCCATGCTGAGCTGCAGATTTCTTTCTGCCTGACTTTTTAAATCAGCGAACTATTTAAAACACTGTGGTTTTTTAAGCACTGAGTGAATTAACTTTCCTTCGACATTAAGCGCAGCAGTACCTGTTAGTGTCAAAAGAATGACAGCTTTTGATCCTAACTGCTCTATGATTGTTTTACTAATTTTTTTGATTATCCTACTTTTTCCAGCTCTTGGTTTTCCAACAATAAAAGTTGACTTAGGGAAAACTGTAACTTTTGTTTGCAATGACGAAAGCTGTTCTGTGCATAACTAAAGTACTTTCTTCTGCTCATCTGTAAATCTGATGTCAGAATTATCAAAATTTCCATACAGCGTGATTTGTTGTTCTTTAAAATAATTCAGAAATGTTAAAAGTAAAGAGAATTCACTGAATAAGAGATTTTCTGGTAAAGAGAAAGAATAACCACCGGGGATGTGTTGAGCGATTTTGATTTGTTTAATGTAGCTCCGATCTTTGGGACACTCAAAAATTGGAACTGGATCCATCGAGCTAACGGCAGAAAATTTCAAAGCCCCTTCAAAGACTTGCATGTCTGGCATTGCCCAGACTTATTTAATATGGTATAAGGGAAAGGTTTGTAACACGTATATAACACGCACACATGGGTAATATGCTATACTCCTCAATCAAACTTGATACTTTTGTTCATCTGAGTTATTGTTATATCGTTATTCGCGCAATTACTCGTAGGCAGCTGGGTTATTTTTATGTGACTTTTCCACATAGAATTACGCTGAATAACTCTTTTCATCTCAATTGCTTTCTTTTAACCGGCATTTTCGAAACTTTTGTGTATAATGTTACACATATAAAAATATGTTCATTTCTTAAAATGTACACTACATCTAGGCAACAGGTTAAAAAAATCACGGAGTGATTTATGACTTTTAGTGAAGTTGATTTCTCACGAATTATCTTTCATTGTTGTATCCATTTTCCGATTATAAGCATAAAAATATAGAGTCATATACATTAACGTCAAAATTTTCGCCAAGCTTGGAGACATTTCGCGAAATTTCGCCAAATTAGGCGACCAAAAATATGTTGATATGAATGCAGCGAATTTGGCTGTAGCTGCTAAATTTGGTGAAATTTCCATGGAAATTCAGCACTGATGATTCTTCTCTAGTCGGGTTCTTCACATCTTAGCTTAGTGTTTTACCTTAAAATTACTAAAATCTTAAAATCAAGAAATAAGTAAGCTACCTTTTCTTTACGCTTTCAGGACTTTTTTATTTTGTTATCTACATATTTCTGTTTCTAAGTGCACATCTAGGCCAAAAATGCTTATCTCATTCACTTCAGAATGTTCACTAGCATTTCAGTTGCAACAATTTCACTTACGGTGAATAAAAAAAAAAAAATGAGTAACCTTCTGTAATTGGGACCACTACCAAATAGTATTATTTGCGCATAAAACAGCGCTCACTAAATTATGAAATTTTCTACCAACCCGATTACGAAAATTTCCTAATACAAACATACATACCTCTGAATAAAAACATACATAAGAATACATACATATAAGTAATACATACATAACATTATATTTTTCTCGACTTCTTTTATTAACATTCGTTGCCATGCGGTTAATACTGAATCTCTTATCATGCAACTAACATCCAAAATCATATTCAGCGTATTCGATTTCTTTTTTATTTCTCTTAATTTAAAATTCAAAGTGATTCGCATCGATTTGGTAGGTTACGGAAAATGTTCAGTTGCAGCACATTCACTTACGGTGAATTTAAAAGAAAAAATTAATAACCTTCAGAAATTGGGACCGCTACCAAATAGTTAAATTTCCGCATCAAACAACTCTCACTAAATTATGAAATCGCCTACAAACCCGATTACGGAAATTTCCCAATACAAACATATATACGTTTTAATACAACCATGCATACATAAGAAAGAATACATACATATAAGTAATACATACATGACATTATATTTTTCTCGATTTCTTTGATTATCATTCGTAGCCATACGGCTAATACTGAAATCGTTACCATGCGGCTAATAAACGAAATCGTATTCTCCGTATTCGATTTCTTTTCATTTCTCTTAATTTAAAATTCAAAATGAATTGCACCGATTTGGAAGGTTACGGATAATGTCCATGTGCGTTTCAGTTGCATCATATTCACTTACAGTGAATTAAAAAAATGAGTAACCTTCTGTAATTAGGACCGCCACCAAATGGTTAAATTTGCGCATCAAACTGCGCTCGCTAAATTATGAAATTGTCTACAAACCCGATTGCGGAAATTTCCCAATACAAACATGCATACGTCTGAATATAAACATACATACATAAGAATACATACATATAAGTAATACATACATGACATTATATCAGGGTTTGTACGACTCCTGGAATTTTGCGACCAGGAAATTCTTCTGCACCGCTATTTTCTTGCAGAAAACCTTTCCTTATAAGAATGCGAAATTTCACCAGTTTAGCCTAGATTTCTTTTTCTATAAAAAAATACTGGAAACTCACCTGAAAAATACCCTGATCCGTACAAAACCCTGTTATATTTTTCTGGATTTCTTTGATTTATCACTCGCAGCCATGCAGCTAATACGAAATCCGTTACCATGCGGCTAAGACCCAAAATCATATTCCTCGTATTCGATTCCTTTTCATTTCTCTTAATTTAAAATTCAAAATGAATTGCATCGATTTTGTAGATTATGGAGAATAAAAGATTCGCACTGAAAAAAAAGAAAAAGTTGTCGTTTCGGACATAGAATGTAAAACTTCTGAAAGTCAATCTATATCTCAGGTCACAAATATTGATGACGCCATAACGATTCGGATGAGATTAAAATGCATAATTTACAACAATGGAGCTAATGTTCTGTTTAATAACGAGATGGAACCCGTCGTATTTACACGAAAGAAATTGTTTAAAAAGGAACTCATACATTAGTTAATACTTACTCTCCACAAATATTATTTTTAATTTAAAGTTACCAAAATACTAATTCCATAAACTTCGACTGTTCAACATATTAAATTAAAATGTATTAGTATACCTAACCAAGATAAGTAATTATGATGAAATTACCCATTGAGGCTCTTATGTTTGAAATTACCGATTGAAAATCAGCAAAAATGATTTCACCATGAGCCAATCGTAGAATTATTTTTCGCGTGAAACCTAAACTTAACGTCATTTTCATCGTCTCAAAATTTACATACGCATCTCTCAAATTTACATACACCATTTCAAAAATATCGCTGTACGCAATAAGTTATTAATACATATCTTTCCCAACTTGAAATCAAGTTTGCTAACTACGACTTTGCATGGGAGCATTCGCACTCTTGACTTGTGATTCTAATTTGGGTATCGGCGAGTAAAATTCCAGAAATTTATATCTTTTAAAGGCGTTCATAGTAAAATATTTCTTTTTATCAGAGAAAATGGGGATTTTCATTTAAATATGATGCCACTTCGCCTCATTGCAGCATTTCACATAGCGTCACAAACTCAGTGGAGTGAAAAAGTATTGAATTGTAATAACTTTTTGAGAAAAAAATTTATGTTTTTTAAAGCGTGACGTCATTTTCTGTTCTCCCTTTTTTACAAAGTTAATTTTGAATTTTATTAGAAATTGGCATCAATAAAGATAAACATACTTTATTAATTTTATTTTCTTAACAACAATGGAAGTAATTCAATTGCTACCATTTTGAAAAAAAAAATCATAGAAATTTGTTTTAATTTCAAATTGAAATATAAAAATGGGAATATTTTTAAAAAAAAAAAAGCTAGTGCCGCAAATCTACAAAGAAACAGATTTCATTAAAAAAAAGAATTAAAATTGGTTCAGAAAAAAGCTCAAGGTAATGTCTAAAAAAAAAAAAGCCTTATCTTTTAGGTGTATAGATTTAAACCCGCAATGTTATCTCTATGGGAAAATTTTGAGCAGACATTTCATGCCGTTAGGGTTGAAGAATATTTATGATTTTCAATACGCACCGAGATTTTGGCACTACCAACGTCCATTTAATTTTTTGTGTCGATACGACAAATATTTTGGACGCTATCGTGTTAACAATAAGTGTAACTTTTGCAGGGAAGCCGGAGCTGTGCTCCGACAGTAAAAATAGCAATGAATTAAATAATTTTCTATGTTTTGTAGCTTATTAGTTAAAATTACTCAAAATATTGTATTACGATTTTTTTGAGTTTTAGTTGTAATGTGTTAAATACGTGTTCTATTTTATATAACAGTTTATTATTTATATCTAACGTCTGCATTAATTAATTGTAGTTTTAATTTTTTAAGTCAAATAATTGTTATTTTAATAGCTTTAATTATTCTCACAATTTGGGATGATGTCATACCGTTTTAAGTATTTTTTTTCCACATATTAGTGCAATCTATCTTCGCAAAATAGATATTTCATAAAGAGGGCTTGATTGCATGTAGCTTACAAAGAAACATTTATATGGGTGTCCACCTATATGACTATTACGTCCATGAAAATGACTCTTATGTCTATGGAAAGGACTTACAAGGGGACCACCAAACATGATGCTCACAAATTTTGATGATTTTAAAGTATGTTGTAGGGATGATACCCCTAAATATTCTGGTGAAAGGTTTTATTCAAATGGTCCTTAATTTTCGAAAAATTGGGTATCAAAGTTCAGCATACGTTTCAAATGCCTATTTCTTTCTGACCGTGGGCTTTCTAGCGTGGATCATATATGGCGTGCTCTTTTTCCTTTTTGAATTAATAATATGTTTTTGACATGTTACAAGTTTTACACTGAATTAAAAATTAGGTTGCTGTGAAATGTTTGATATTTTCCTAAGAAATTACATTTACATTTTCGATTTTTTTTATAAAAATTTATATTATTAAACTAATTTATATATAGCTATTTCATTTTTTTTTAACCTTACTATTATTGTCTACATTTATGTACGTTTTGTTATTTATCAGAGTTATGAAATAATGCAAAATATTTTTCTCTTACATTTTATATATATGTACATAATTATTGACTAGAAAAAAAGTTAACAAAAATATATACTTTTAATATTTCATTTTTTCTAAATATAATGAATGCAATATGTCAACTAACGAAATACAAAAATGTTATCATTAACGACATCGCCATTATTAATTTAGTAAATATGCTATTAATTGGGTAATACATATCGTAATAATATTCAAAACATAAAATCACTATAAAAACAACTTATTTGCATGAATTTTTTTAACAATATTGGAAGAACGCATAAACTAACATAATATTTATTCTTTAAATACTTCATTTTTTAATGTCTTTAAATAGCTGAACGAGATCCATAAAAGGAAAATTTTATTTATTCTGATATTACCGCGAAACTTAACTGATATTACTGAAACTGATATTACCGCGAATCGTCTGTTGTGCCAACAGACGATTTCTTGTAAATATTTTTTATTTATCTCATAAATATCTCGCATTATTGCATTTCCAGTTGAATTTTTAAGAATGACCTCAACAATATTTATAATCGTTAGAATGAAAAAAATATTTTAAATTTAATCTGTCATTGCATCTGCGCAAATAAAAAATGAGTTCGAACTATGTAGATAAAGGTATTTAGAGGACATAAAAAATTTATACAATTAGTAAAAACTTACATATAAGTGTACTTTACCTAGTACTTTATGTATAGTACTAATGTTAGTACTTTAACGTTTTATTACTCTTTTGAAAAATATGGCATTGAATTAAGAGATTCGACATGAAAATAATTTTGTATAAATTAGGAAAAAAAATTACAAATTTCCATTTTAAATTTCATAAAGTAAAATAAATATACTTATATTATTATTATAGATCTGCGCTTAAAGTATAAAAATGCAAATAATAATAATTTAATAAAAAAAAAAATAACAAAAAAAAATTCTAGATATAAATTAGTTTAATTTTCTTCAATAGAAATATTAGTTTAAAAATTGCAGGAAAAATATATTTTCATAAAAATTTCGAAAATGTAAATGTAATATACTAGGAAAATATAAAAAAATTCAAAGCTGCCTAATTCCCCCTAATTCAAACTCGCCATCAGTTTAATTTTCTTCAATAATACATCTAATATTTTCTTCAATATTAGTTTAAAAATTGCAGAAAAAATATATTTTCATAGAAATTTCGAAAATGTTAATAAAATTGACTAGAAAAATATATAAAAATTCAATGCTGCCTAATTGCTAATTCAGCAGCCCCACCAGTGGCCGAGAGGTTCTGCTCTCGAAGCTGGTAGACGGGAGGTGCTGGGTTCGATCCCAATCGCGCCCGTCGGCCTAATCGTTCGGAGTTTTTGTGGTTTTCTTCGAGCCGTGGATCTTCCATGCGTTAATACGGATTAGATTCCCTTAGAAAGACCCCCACGGAGGGCACTCCCCCCGGGCCTATATCCCTCGTGTAGATAATTGGCCGTCAAAAATCAACCCAACCCTAATTCAGCATAAAACTTGTAATATATCAAAAATATAACATTAATTTAAAAAAAGTATAAAGGGCTGAGTTGTGCTCAAACCAGACATCTGCGGTATAGCGTGTTTGCATGTTACCTCCACGCTACCAAGCACGCGTTATGAGGAAGCTTAAATAGGCATTTGAAAAGTATACTGAACTTTGACACCCAATTTCTCTAGAATTAAGGCCCATTTGAAGAAAATCTTTCATGGCAATATAGGAGTGTGACTCCCTACAACATATTTAGACTTGGGTTGGGTTGATTTTTGACGGCCAATTATCAACACGAGGGATATAGGCCCTAAGGGGGGGGTGCCCTTCGTGCGGGGTCTTTCTAAGGGAACCTAACCCGTATTTATGCTTGGAAATCCAAGGTTCGAAGAAAACTCCGAGCGATTAGACCGGCGGGAGCGATTGGGATCGAACCCAGCACCTCCCCGTCTACCAGCTTCGAGAGCAGAACCTCTCGGCCACTGGTGGGGCAAAACGTACTTTGAAATCTAAATATTTGCGCATCATGTTTGGTGTTCCCCTTGCTAGTATTTTTCTTGGGGAATGACCCATATTGCTTTGTGTTTATTTAAATAAATTTTATGTTCTTTTAAGTTGAAATTAAATTTCAACCTTTGTTATCCTTTGTTATCGTTAGTTATACCAGTGCATTTCCTGCTACGCTCAATCTTTGATCATCCCTAGTTCATTCTTCTATGTATGCGATCTATATATAATTACAGGAAAGTAGGGTAAAACCATAGGCGGATGAAATCGGAAATTTCAGTTTTAATTAAAATTGAGAATCCCTCTATTGAGAAATTGTTAAAATGTTTAGATCTAACCAAGAAGAAGAAACGAATATTGCGGTATTTTCATACTGGCATCTTCTTATATAATTTGTGTGCAACACATTTAATCAGCCCTTTTCATACTAACGCTGTTGCTAGAATTTATAGGTGTATTTTCAAAGCTTTGTATAAGATTCTCATTCTTTTGAGGCAAGACTGAACGTAATACTTAAAATAAACGGTTATTTGTAAACAATGCTTGAAGAAAAGCCAGTCAAAACTACATGGAGAAGTTATCTTTCAAAAGCTGATAAAGAAGTGACCTCGTTTTCTGCAATTTTTCAAACTGTAATGAAGATAATTATAATTGATAGACTTTATAGGTATATTTTCAAAGTTTCCTATAAGATCCTTGTTCTCTTGGGGCAAGACTGGATGTAATACATAAAAAAAAAACGGATATGTGAAAAAAATGCTTGAAGAAAAGCCTGTCAAAACTACACGGAGAAGTGCGATTATTATCTTTCTAAAGATGGTAAAGAAGTGACCCCTTTCTTCTGCAATTTCTCAAATTGTAATCAAGATAATTATAATTTTCTCTTTAAATATTAAATTATTAGTCTTATAATTGAAAGAATGTTAGTTTTGTCTATTAGTAAAAATTGTAAAATAAAATATTTTGTTCCTTTTCAAAAGAAAGCCACAACTTTTTCACTTCCTGCACGATTAATATATGTATGCGGTCCTACACCACTAGCAATGTAAGACCAAATGATTTGTCATTTTCTGAAAAAGTATTTACTAATAAAATTCTGATAAACGAATAACATACATGGTGTCGATAATTAAATGACCCTATTTTAAAGTTGTCTACAAATGAAGCTATTGCTCAGATAGTTGTGAAACTTTATAAGAGACATAATAAAAGTATGGGAATTTGTTTGAGGGAAAAAATAGTTAAAAATTTCGCCACCTGATGGCAATTTTTAGAGAATTATATATTTAGCAGACATTAAAGATAGTTTAAAATTTTTATTATAATCAGACATGTTCCACATGGCGTCCATAATTCTTACGTACCATCTGAAATCGTAAGATAGACTGTTGCACAGTTAACCGCATTGTGTTCAGGGAAAAGCTAAGAACATGTCGTGAAATTCTGTCTTTAAGATCAGGTAAATTTATTAAATAAAATTTGTAAACTATCGTAGATGCAAGCTAAAAGTATAATTCATTAAGAAACGCATTCTGACGGCGAAATTTTGAGCTATTTTTTTTTTTCGTTGAAACAAATTACAATCCCTTCATTATGTCTTCCACAAAATTTCACAATTTGTGTACAATTGTTTCGTCTGTAGACAACTTTAAAGTAGGATCGTTTAATTATGGACATCCTGTATTTACATCAGCTTTAAAATAGTGGTTTTTAGTTATGAACACCATGTATTTATAATGATGTTATTGTACATTGATAAATGATGAGTATTTATGTTAAATTTCGTTAAATTTTGCTGAAAATTCTTTCTTCAATGAGTAGCTAAAAATAACATATTTCATGTTATCCTACTATTTCTTTCGCAAATGCAGACCACCCCCCCCCCTTTTTTTTCTTAAAAATCAGTTTTGCAATTTTTATCGTTGCAATTTTTGTCTGCATTTTTAACAATTTCGTCTATTCACCCCTGTTTTTAATAGCAACAAAATATGCAACATTACGTTTTATCACTTAATTAAACCTCTTTTAATTTCAATAACTTTGTATGCTGCTGATTGAATAAGAATAGAATAATTAAAAACTAAATTGTGTTTTCTCTCAAGATAAATGAAACCTCATTTTCAAGTTACATTCGAAAAAAAATTATTCTATTGGGCATTACGTAAATAAAATGAGTAGTTTCGAGGTTTTACCTCGTTAACCAGATAAAAATTTTGAAATATTTTTTCGATTAATGTATGCTTTATACGCACTAAAAATAAATTTTATTAGTAAGAAAAAATTGCGAAACTGAAACGGCGATTTTGATCTGAGCGAGCTAGTAAGAAGAAAGAAAAATGTTGAGACCTTTCCCTAGAATAGCATTCTGAAAATCGGTAAACTCTCTTACTCCACCAAATTGTAATTAATCAATTTGGTATTTTAAAAACTGTCATCAAATATTTTTCTAGTCAGGTAAATAGATTTTTTTTCGAAATATTCAGATCTTCTGTAAAATTAACAAGTTTTATATAAATTTGTTTTAATTTTTGTATTTATTTTATTTTATTGTATTGAATTGTAAATTTTTTTGTAGTTTAAGAAACGAAGTGTTTGGTTAAGAATTTACATTTTAGATTGATCGAAGAAATATATCACTAAAAAAAGATATTTTTTAAAATGACTTCTTGTTTTACTAGTTTATAGTCTAAATTAATAATTTCATTCAAATTTTTATTGTATAGGTCAAACCTATGTGCGTGCCCCTCATTTCATTGTCTAGTCGATTCTTGATACGGTAAAAACTGAAAATGCTAAGATGTAGGGTTCCAAGAAACAGATCAATGCTACAGAACTAGGTTGACATTAAGGTCTAAATAGACGTATCATTTGTGTCATAAAGCATATCGGTGTCTTTTTTGTGGTCCCTCGATTTTTAATCTTTAATGGCTTTAAAAGGAAACTGAGGGAATTCATGCAATAGGAAAACGTTACCTCCAAGTCGAAAAATCTTCTTATCTCCTGACCCATTGTTGACTGTCCCTATCCTTTTGTGAATAAACCACAGAAGGGTTGAAAATAATTCTTTTCCTGGAAAAGTGTAAAATGAAGGCAAAACAAGCGTTTGAATGCAGCCTTAGGACCAAACTAAGAACTATGAATCCTAAGAACTATGAAAACAAATCAACATAGGGGGAAATGCAATAAAAAGTTTGAAGACCTGCCGCCATTCCAGATTTTCGAGAGACAGCTCGGAAAGTCCAGCGCCTAAAAAACCATTTACTGCACCGTTACTTGTCTACACACGACTTATAAATAATTATTTTGCAATTACAGGGATCTAACAAATGATAAATAATATTTTATAATAAAAATTTAAGATATAACTATCTAAGTGATGGCTAACTCTGAAATCTGTGACCGTTGCCAGAAGCCCGCCGCCAGTCAATGATTTCCAGGGGCACATCGGATATGATTTTGTATAGTTTTCGCCTTATTTTAGTTTTCTATAATAATTGCTTAAAATTATTAATTATTATTTTTGCAGAAGAAAAACGTTTAGGAGTGAAATCAGGTTGTGGAAATTGTGATAGAATGCTAATTTTTTCCACACACGATTGATAAATATTTATTTTGAGACTACGGGGATCTAAAAAAGTGTAAATAAAATTTTATAATAAAAATTTAAGATATAACTATCTAAATGACGGCTAACTCTGAAATCTGTGACAGTTGCCAGCAGAACTCCGCCAGCCAATGATTTCCAGGGGCACATTGGATATGATTTTGCCTAATTTTCGCCTTATTTTATTTTTTTTTTTAAATAACTGCTTAAAATTATTAATTATTTTCCTACTCAAGAAAAAATTTCGGGAGAGAAATCAGACCGTGGAAATTGCGATAGAATGTAAATTTTGTATACGTATTTCTTTTTATATTATGTTTTATTACAAATTTATTGAATAATTGAAGACAATATTTATAGAACTGGTTAATTGGATATTTTCTGTTTTTCTTAATTATTATTTAACGCGCAAGGTTTGCATCTTCCTAATTATATCTAGCGAAGTTAATTAAAAAGTGCAGTTACAGAGGTAGTCCAGAATTGTCACTAATTGCTTTGAGTATTGAAATTATTTCAGAAAAAAAAAAATTATGGATTCATTATGTTTTCGCTTTACAGCTAATTAAATAGAAAAATTGTAAATATTGCATTAAGTTTAATTTTACTTCGTTTAAATTTAAATATATGAAGCTACAAAACGGTAATTAATGTGTAATATTTTAATGTATAAGTTATCTCATTAACTGATATCGTAAATTATATAAGCATGCAAAATTAAAACAACGCATAAATATAAAAATAAATGTAATGTTTAATTCTTTCTTAAACACATGCGCCGTTCTTACCGGGTGTCCCAAAAAATGACTGACGGATTTTAAAATTCAATAACTTGCAAACGGTGACAGATATTTAAAAAATTCTTGCAGGAGGTTTATGTATGATGTCAGGAAATTTTTTACTGTGATTCTTGATTTTAGTTCGAATTTCAAACAATAGATGGCGCTGAGCGCAATAGGCGCTCAGTCCGGACCGGATTTTTGGTACTTTGGAATCCATTCAAAACATTTTAATCTCCTTTTTTCGCATGGAAGAAGAGAGAGGCCAAAAAATCGAGCCTGTATTTCGCGGTTATTGCTTGCGGCGCCATCTATTGCTGCTCCTTGTAACTAAAACTGAGAATCGCAGCATGAAAGCTCCTGACATTTTACGTAACACTCCTGCAAGAATTTTTTTGATATCTGTCACCGTTTGCAAGTTATGGAATTTTAAAATCCATCAGTCATTTTTGGGACACCTGGTATGTAGCTCTTTAAATTATGTAGCATTTTGTTTGAAAGCGAAGCAATTGTTTTAACGATAGCTTTTTTCCGCTTAAAAATGTATAATAGATAAAAATACTCTAGGATTTTGAATGAGACAGATTTTGTTTTGTTTAAATAATTTTACTTTCTCAGTAGGACAATAATCTTAAGTTTTTTTTGACGCCGGGATCATTGTCTATCAGGTAGACATTTGTAGAAAAATATTTCAGTTAGATGGCGCTGGAACGCTATGAAAATTTACAACTTCTACTCATTTCCATAATGCACTCTGATTTTGGAACGCAGCAACAGGTTGCTTGGTAAATTTCATTTCGAGTATGTGACGATTTATCATCAATTTGAATATGAAATGAAGCATTGCGTCGCCATATATTTCGATTTAAATCATATTTATAATTCTAATCAATATATATATAATATTCTTATAACGATTATCTCGTTATATATGTTTGCAGTCGATAACCCCCCCCCCCCCCCCCCCAGTTTCATTTAAAATTCTGTTTAATAATTTATTTATTTTAGTGCACTATAGTCAAACAGTGCAGCCCCTAAATTAAATTCAACATTTAAAAACTAAATCGATTGTATTTAATAGCCCTTCACATTTAAATTAAATTATTCTAGTTACTCATATCTTTGATAAAATAAAATCAGTGATTAAGTCGTCAATTCTACTTTGTGAGTTTCCCACACATACGATTTAACCTTGTAGAAAAACGTTACTGCTGACTGTTAGTAACAAAAGCATTTTAACTTCGGTCACTTCCTTATTTGGGCATGAATATAACTCATCATTTAAAATCACTTAAAATGCAATCTATTCATTAGAATTATTTTCGCACTACACTTTAACATTCACACCCTTTTGTTCATACGTATGTCAATTCTCCATTTTTGTGGTAATGCACGTTGTTAATCTTTGATCTAACATCTGTTCTAGAAAAATACATTCTCATGCCCTTTTCGCCTAACGAATTCGGTCAGTTTTCACCCTATGTCTTTATCCAGAAACATTTTTATTTTTACACTTAACCGCAGCTGTATCAAAATACAGATTAAATTGCGCCTCTCACGATTCAGGAATTTTAGCAACCCACAATCTGGCACCCCTACACAATTAATATATGGTAGAAGCCTACCGTATGTATTTGGCGAATCCATACCAGCCAATGTTTTCCTCGGCCTCTTGTGCATGGCGCAAAATGCTTGTAGAGTGGCGATATTGTAGTCCGCCAAACAAGAAAGTTGTAACTGTATATTCAAGCACTCCTGCTCTGTCTCTAGTCTCGTGATGTCGTTTTAAAAGGAGGCTCTTATCTGTTCCCCCTTGTACCTCTCCCCGCTACTCTACAAAATTTAATAAACAACTAGTATCTTTCTAATACCCACTGGAGTTTTTTTAGTAAGTCCTGGTTATTTAATCACTATACATAGTCTAAAAACGGTCACCTCTGTATGTAACGGAAACGTCTTCACAAATCTGATTAATTAAACGCCATTTATGCACATTCCATGACACTCTATTGTCTCGAATGTTGAAATAGCATGTGTTTTTTGTAACATTAGTTCGAATATGCATATTTTATCCAAGCTGAAAAGGAAGTCTTCCTTCACCATAATATTAATTTCTAGAAAAGATTAGTAGTGAATTGATGAAAAATATTACATAAAGAATTCAGCTATTTGACTATTGTGTTATAATTTAAGTTTTATTTAATAATAGCAAACATAAACAACCTTTTAAAAAAGCACTTTGTTATATATTTTAATAATGTTATATATTAAACATAAATATTTTAATTTAAGACGTAAATAATTAAAAACATATTTTAAAAATTTTAGACTATTTTTTGTTAAATTAATATTGTATGCCATTTTTTTAAAAACATCTAAAATAATACAATTGACCAAAAGCAACATAAAATGTAATTTTTAATCACTTCAGGTATTCTTTCATATCACACGACAATGTGGAAATTTCGGCATTCATTTTTTACATGATCCATTACTCCATCAATAATTTTAAAAGTCATAATGAATCGTGTAATCTCGTGATTCGGCAAATTCTATAACCTTTTTAGTCTTCTAACAATTAAAATGCTATTTCAAGAGATAAACGCTCAAAAATGTACCGTGTATATACGGAGTCGTAGGATAGCACGATTGTGTGCTGTAGCTTAGGGATGACCTTAGGTGATATTGATATAGGCCAGGGGATTTCAACCGCTGTTTCGAGGCGCACTACTCTTGTTAACTTATTAATGTACTAAACAGAAAAGGAACAGATATCCATTTTAAGGGGACCTTCTACATTAGGAGAAAAAAAAAAGCACTTTTTATGATTTTTTTGTAAGAAAACTGCTTCATGAATCTTTTTGAACTTTTAACTGTTTATTGTACATATCTTAAGGTATACACAAGAATTTTTTAATTAGATTTTGTTGCTTCTACTCTAAGTTATAAACAAATATGTTCAACCACATTCTTTGACACGGTGCAATCTCAGAAATGAATACTCACATTTCACGAAATTTTCTTTGTTTTTGACGAAATGGTTTCCTGGAAAATGTTCCGAGCGAACATTTCGTCAAATTGATGAAATTAGTTTCTTCACTTGCTTGACGATATAAATTTCGTCAATAGTTTCGTCAAAAGAGGGCTGGTGGCGCCATCTCTCAAACAGTTTGGAAGCTCCAGTATTTGGCACGGGGAAAGAAAAAAAAATCACTTCTCTCTCTTTCCTCGGCGTGATTCGAACTCAAGACCTTTCGTGTGGGAGGTCGCTGCTCTTCCAACCTGACTGCTGGGGACTTGAAAGAGTCCGCTTTTAGACTGGTGTAATGAATTCTACTTCGTGTTTATATTTTTACTAGTGTAAATGCCCGTCCTAGGACGGTGTGTAAAAATTGTGTTTTTCATTTAAAATTTTTAAAAAAGAGGAAAATAATTGTCAATATGGAAGCGCTTAGATGATCAAATTTCGGCTTATTTATGTTCTAATAAACACATTATTAGCATTAACAATACTTTTGGGTAGACCAGGTTTCCTGGCTAATATAACATAAGAAAATTAAGAATTCTTAGAACAAAAGTTTAAGAAACGTGCAATAAAACCCCATAATTAACAAATTCTGCTGCAACTATTAAATTTTTTTGATGATTTGTTTGGTATAAATCTTGGTAAGTGTGTTGTATTTTTTGCAAAAAGCAAAAAAAAAAAAGATTTATCAAAACTTTTAACGGCTGAATAAGCATGTGCACAACTTTTTGATTTTAACTTACTGAACATATAAATATTAAAAGTACGCACAGAAACCGGGGATCAGCAGTAAGAACATAGAATTTTCTTCAAAATGTTATTGCATCTAACAGCGATGTATAAAACACCCACCAAGTAAGAGTTTAGATGAGCAAGTTTGGTTTTTTATGTTCTAATAAACACACTTTACGCATTTACAATACTTTTTTTGTAAAATTACAAAAAAGTGATAAAATATCTTTACTAAGATTGACGATCGTTTCATCGCACAAACGGCAACATTTTCAAAATTTTGAATAAATAGTGATAAAATATCGTTATTAAGATTGACGATCATTTCGTCGCACAAACGGTGACATTTTCAAAATTTTGACAAAAAAGTGATAAAATATCTTTATTAAGATTGACGATCGTTTCCTCGCACAAACGGCGACATTTTCAAAATGTCGCCGTTTTTGCGATTTTATACTTTTTTTAGCATTTTATCACTTTTTATAGCATTATTTAGCTTAATCTGGAAATGTAATGTTTTCCCGTGATCCTTTAAAGAAAATCACACTTTTTTTTTCACGATCCTTTAACGTTAATCGTGTTTTTTTCCGCCACCCTTTGAATTTTTTTTTTTTCGATCCTTAAAAAAAAATTCCGTTTTTCCCGCGATCCTTTGAAGAAATTCACTTAATTTGGCACAGTTGGCACTTGAGTTTTTCTTGTATTTCTTCCGTTATCCCCCCCATAAAAATGTCCACAAATTTTAATGCGTATTTGCCTAGATCCACGGGATAATAAAATTCAGTGCCAAAAAAGCGCAATTCCGCGGAAAAGTAACATGTCAGTAAAATGGATTTTGAAGGTTCAAGTTAGGTTCTCTGTATTATATAGTTCTGCATTAATGGAATGAAAAAAAAAAAGAAAAAGAAAAAAAAATGGAACAGAATATTCAGCAAACAGGAATCTTGTAAATGCACGAATTTTGTCTATGATCACTGTGGATTATAAATGTATGTAGAGAAATTTCTAAATCGCTCTTGTGAAGGAAAAAAAAAATCGAAAAATTCACCAATCGGTTACAGGGAATTCTTCAGTTGGTCATGCCAAAAAAAAAAAAAAAAAAAAAAAAAAAAAAAAAAAAAAAAAAAAAAAATCGCAAAATTTGTCAATCTATCGCTTAAAAAATCACAAAATTCATCAATCAGTCGCAGAGGAAAAAGAAAAATCAACAATTGGTTGTGAGGGAAAAATGAAATGTCACATAAAAAAAAAAAAAAAAAAAAAAAAAAAAATTACCCAATCGGTAGAGTAAAAAGAAAAGTACTGCAAAATTCATCAATTGTGGGGGAAAAAGTTGCAACATTCTTCCTTCATTCTTCAGAAAAAATCGTGAAGATTGTCAGTTGATCATCGGAAAAAACTCAAAATACTTTAATCGGTTGCTTTAAAATATTGTGAAGTTCATATGTAAACTGTCGGAAATTCCTCAAACAGTCGTTGGGAAAAAACGCGAAGAAATTCAGAAAATTTTGCAAAATCGCGCACACGAATAAAAATCCCTTTCTCGGGAGGAAAAAAATCGGTAAGAGTCACATGTCTGTAGAAAAATTTAATGAGGCGGAACACACAGCATTTTTTATTATGCAGCATTTTCCTATTTTGGGAAAGATCCGTGAAATCCTGCATGAGATTGCAATTTTTGCCCTCAACGAAATTGTGCTCTCCTCAACCCCCTCACCCCCTCAAAAAATCATGCCATTTTGGACAGCGTTGATAAAATACATTAAATGTTTTCCAACCAACCGAAACATTGATAATTTTATTGTCAGTGTTATGTGAATGGATTTCTACCTTTTTGGAAAAAGCTTTTTAAAATAGGATTACACATATTATGTGTTTTGAAATTTATTCACTCTGACTTATTGGGAATTAATCATGAACTTTTCTTTTGATTTAGTAATCTTAATGGTCTTCAGATTTTCAAGTGGAAATTGTTTAGAAATCTATTGGTATATATCATATGATAGGGCATAGAGAATGTTATTTTGGTGGTTTTTAACAGAAATCGCAATCGTTTGTCAACAAACATTGGAAAAACGGTGATAACTTATTTTCAAATATTTTTTGAGTTATGGGGATCCCACAATAAACAATTTAATTAATTTGTAACTTTAACATTGAATTTTAAATTTACTTTAATGTAAGCATTGAAAAATCCATTTATATGTCAACAGAAACATTGTAGTCTTTTCTAGCTAAATAGTTTTAAGTTTTTTGATTCTTTTTCGCGAAAAATCAATCACCTTAAAATGAATTGAAAACTTCCTTTTGTTTAAATTTGTTAATATTTAAAGTTATTTTAGTTAAAACATTGTGATTAAACATTCATTGTATGATATCTGCTTTAAAAATTAATATTTGTCTCAGCCCTTCCAAGTATTAAGTTTTTCATGCTTAATTTAACATATAATTTTTTAAGGAAAATTTTAATGTATGAAGCTATGAGGTACACTGTCAAAATAATTACTGCTGCATTGGATATTAAAATATTTCTATCGTAATCGATATGTAAACAAAACAAAAGTACAGAAAATTTATTTCTGTTGATCTTTTCAGAAGGTATTCAGAAATGTTCAACTATGAAGATAATTGAAAATAATTACTGATGCTGGATATTAAAACATTAAGAGATATTTCAAGAGAAATTGAACGATTCGTAATATCTACATAACAATAGGGTTAAAGTTTCCACTTGTTAGGTTAAATAGGTGGAAAATACAAAGAACACATTAAATCTAAGTAAATCAAAAGAAAAGTTAAAAATGGAATCCCAACAAATCAGATTTAAAAAACAAACAATAAATTAACAAAATACCTAAGAATGTGTAATCCAAAAAATTTGTAAACAGAAGACAGCAAAATCTCAGTATTGCTTTAGATCAATGAATAAGCGTCGCGTGACGATATCTGTATACAGACAGGAATAATACGGAACTCCCATTGGAGATCAGCCTTAGCACATGCGCTGTTTATCCGAAGTGGGAAGCTTCCTGGCCGAAAGATGATCACCGTACTTGATTTGCGCCATAGCTCCATGGTTTATATTTCAATTCAATGAATCAAGGGAATGACTCGCTATCGCTTGTTTACATTTTACTTAATGTATGTTTTTAACTCGTTTTCTGAAATTCCTTTTCAACTGCGCAAATCATTGAACGGTCATCAGTTTTGAACCTTTTAATGAAAATTATGTTGAGCAGAAGGGATTCCAGGTAGGAAAGATTTGTATTTAAGCAGATAAGTTTTCTCTTACACATTTCAAATCGTAATTAAGTCTAACGTGGCTCCAGCTTATCGGAGAATGGTAAGATAGATGGGTACAACCCCGGACGCGTTACAATGTGAATTATAATATAGAGATAACGTTGATTGCAATTTTATCGGAGCTGCTATATTTTCTGAAAGTTTTAAGAAAGGCTAATTTATTTTTATGGTTTTCTCGTATCAATGAATAATTATAATATGGCTTGATTAAATAATTTACAACTGAAATTTTCTTTGATCAATGGATGATTAGAATATGGTCTAGTTAATTTGTTGCTCACAAATAACGAATTGTGAAGTGCATATTGCGTGAGATTTTATCACTTTGAGTAGGAGGATAAGATTTTAACACTTTACTATTTATAAAGAGGAGAGGGATCAATTATGTTTATTTTTAATTTGATTGAAAACATAATATACTTCTTTAAAAAAAAAAAAAAAAAAAAAAGATATCCTAGAAGTTTGAAATTTTATTGACCTAATTTTCTTATTGAATGGTTTTGAAGAACACGGGAAATTTATTCTTTTCGAATTAAAACATAACGAACGACAACATATAAATAAAATAATAATAATAATAATAAGCATTCCTAAAAATTCTAAAAGCTAGAAAAATAACTAATGAAGAAACAATAACTACCTATATTTCAGTATTTTCTGAAAAGCACTAAGTGCTGTTTTAAAATAAATTATTACAGGACTAACATAAACAAGCAAATATCTGTTTGCTAAATTCGCAGGATTTGAGGAGGATTTGAGGAACTGTTTCTTTAAAATGCATTGAGTCTGACAGTGATTGAGGCAAAACTTTCGTCAAATATTTGAGGGTTTACGTTTCGTTAAAAGTCACGTGATGTTAATAGGAAATGATCGTCAAAAACGACGAAATACAGCTCGAGGATTTCTGAATCGTCAAAAGGGAGAATTTTATTTCTGAAAGTGTGGGCAAGATAAAAAAAAAAAAAAAAAAAAAAAAAAAAAAAAAAAAAACTACTTAATGGATCATCTTGATTTTTTTTAAAATTAAATCTTATTTAATTGCCTTCGATATGAATTAAAGCTTTTACTAAAATTATTAAAAAAAAGTTATTAACAAATAAGAACGATTTTTTAACAATTTTTTTTTTTAAATCACCCATTACATAACTTTTTTTAAAAATAAATTTATGGGTTTCTTTAATTTAACTAGAAACTATACTCCCGAAGTTTACGAAAAAAAATTATTTTTGTGTTTCAGATAATTCTACAAGACTCTATCATGCCCACCGTCCAGACTAAATTTTGCAAAGCAGTTGAACATATTTGTTTATAACTTAGAGTAGAAGTAACAAAACCTAATAGAAAATTCTTGTCTATACCTTAAGATATGTACAAAAACTGTTAAAATTTCAAAAAGATCCATCATGCAGTTTTTTTACAAAATAATCATAAAAAGTGCTTTTTTTTGGTCTCCTAATGTAGAATGTCCCCTTAAAAGGTTTGCTTTTTTCTTTATTAAATACGGTAGTAAGTTCTTTCCTTTCTTTTTTTTTTTTATCGTGATGTGTACTTTAATATTCTTATGCATTAGTCTACAAACATACATTAAATATCCTATCTTTTCATCATAAAATAAGTGTACCGTAAAATATTATTTGTACCAAATATTCAAAGGCACTCGTTTATTTATAAGAGATCATAGCTCACCGGAAGCAAACAATGAAGAGACCTAAATATTCGAGTATCCTAGGGTGCTCAAAATTATTTTACGTCACATTTTAACTAAACTAACTAAGGCACTTCAATTGGACATTTATCTCATACTCAAAAGTTACAAGAGTTATCGAAAAGGAAACCGGCAGAATAATTATCTGTTACAGTATCTGAAAAAGAAAAATATTCAATTGCATTTCAAACTGCATCCGAAAAGGTTAATATGCAATAGGCATATTTTATTCTTATACAGCCTTTTAAATTAATCTATCTTTAGCCTTATGAAGTTTATATATGTGATCAGTAACACATACTTTTGTAAAACAATTAATAAACTTCCGTTTATTTATTTAACTTTTCAAACTTTGTTTATATTTTATTATGTATAATTTAATTTAAAATACACGAATTTGAGTTAACATATAATAAAAAAAAATAGAAGTTGAATTTTCAGATATAGTTTCGTCCAAGTACGATTTTCATATCTTTTTATTTCTTTTCAACTTTAAATTCGTAAAGACGTGTTTATTAAATTTTATATAATTTTGAGAAGTGAAAACATAATATGAATAGTTAAGCTTTTATTCGAAGAAATTAGTTTTCAACATAGTTTGGTAAACTCACTGTGAATTTTTACATACTTCTCATACATGTCGAAAAGAGAATACTAAAAAGAATTTATTGAAATATGAAATTATTATTGACTTTTAAATTCTCCCCAAACCCCTTAGGGAAATTAAAATATGATAATTTTCAGTAAAGTACTTGACAGATTCAATTTCCGCAGTAATATGCGAGAGCTTTAAGGTATGTTATAAGAATTTGAGGTTTCGAATTTTTCTCAAGGGAATAAATCAAATAAATATTTTTCATATGAAATTTTCATCACAATCAGTTTTATTCACATTCAAAAATTGTGCCGTTAAATATGAATAACGACATTCAATATAAAGAAGAAAAAGCGTTGAAGTAATAAGTGTAAAACAATCGCTTGTGTTTTAAGTATTTCCTTTGGAAAACTTTAGAAATTCATATTAACATAAATTCAATATAACTACATTTGCCAGAAGTTTATTTGATTCTTCTGATAAGGTATTCAGAAGTATTGTTAAAATTTATTTTATTGCCTTGAATTGTGTGTTTCAAAGAAAAAATGTATTTTACTATTGAAAATAAAACCAGTTTTAATGAGAAATAAATGTATTAGTTTTAAATTACTAAAAACAAGTTGACAGATAATTTTTTTATTAAGTAATATGTTAACGTCTACAAAACTAGTGATAAATTTAGATTTGATGTCTTATAAGATCAAAAAATTTTAAGTAAAGCAAAGTGTTGAATTAAAATTACAGAATTAATTTGTTTATTATAAAGATAATATTATAATCATATTTATCCTCTGATGCTTGCGTTTAAAAGTTATAATTTACTGATATGATCGATTGTGAGTTGTTAATTTGATCTAAATAATAATAATAAAAAATAAATAACTCCGAAAATTCACGGATGTCTTTAAGGTTATTTGGCCGAACTTTCGAGAAGTATTCCTTTCAAAAACTTCAAAATTCTGTAAAAGTTGTTGGAATGGTATTTCAAGCAAAATAATCGTTAATATATCAAGCTTCAAAGATAAAAAGTATTTATCTGAATGTTTAAGCGAAGAACAACTTGCCAAATCCCATAATTCGGCGGTTCGACCCACGAGTTTTGTTTAAAAAATGTAAAGTTCCTTATTTTGATGAAAAATGCACCCGTTCACATAGCAGTCTCATGTAAACTGGGAACCGCTTCAGGTCACAATAAATTTAATTATGTCGGTGGCAGTGGCAGCAGTAGTTATTATTATTATTATTTTTAGAATACAGAGACTCTATACAAACAAACTACCTGATACACATTAAAATAATGTCTATGTGCATTATATATTACTTTGTAAATCTAAACCTAAAATTGCCTTCTTACTAAGAATCGGTTCAATTTACAGTATCCCATGTAAAGATTGCGACTCGGTATATATCGGCGAAACTGGTCGTACTTGCGCCATCCGCCTTGCCGAACATAAACGAGCCTACAAATCTGGAAGCCTACAGACTAAAATTGTACAGCATTCTTTAGATACCGACCACATCCCAGATTTCGCAAATATGAAAGTTATCAGATCTGGTTGCAATAATATTAAAAGTAGAGTTTTTCTGGAAAGTGTGTTCACTCGTAAGCAAACGTCGCCGATAAATGAATCATGTGCTCTTCCTTCTGAATACTCAGCATTGTTTTGAAATTTTTATACTTTATTTAATTTTAACTGCTAGTAATTTTTAACTGTAAACATGATATATAGTTTTCTGTCATTTGAATGTTATTTATTGCACTGATGAGGGGCTAAAATTTAGCTCGAAACGTTTGCTTTTTAATTGTATTAAATGTATTTATGTAATTTTTATGTCTGATGAATTGTAATGTATTTTATATTTTTATACCTGATACACAATTTATTTATTTCATATTTATAATTATAATGGTGAATAGATTATTAAATTTTAAATTCAGGACGTGCCTTATACAACAGCATGCATGAAAAAAAAAAACTGTTACTTTGAAATATTATATGCTCCATGTACATAGAGAAAATGACAGACGCGAGAATAAATTTTCAAATATAAAATCATTATTGACCTTTATATTCTCTCTAAGCCCTTTAGGGAAATTAAAATTTGATAATCTTCAACAAAATGTTTGACAGATTCAATTTCCGCGTAATATTTCTTAAGTTTTTAAATATCTAGTAAGATTTTGAAGTGGTGAAATCTTTCATAAAGGAGTAAATGAAATAAATATTTCTTGCATGGAAATTTCTCTTAAAATCGATTTTGTTTCCTTCAAAGATCGTAATATACAACATGAAAAATGGTTTTCGAAATGGAAAAGAATGAAAATGAAATATGTTATTTAGAAAAGTCAGAATTTTTGTGAAAATCTGTAAAATGTTATTACAATTTTTATTTAAATTTATTAAGTATTATTAAGCATTTCATGTATTCGTTTGGCTCGAATATATAAACGTATATGTACGCTTACATATTTTCGCAAAATCCATAATTAATATTTGTGTGTGATTTTGGCACATGTACATGTTTATATGGTTTTCTTTAAACAAAATGTGCAATGAGATCATAAATAGTAGAAGAAGAAATAATCACTTAGGAAGAATGAATCACAACAGAAATTTCTGGGTAACATCATTTTAATTATAGTAATTATGTAAAATACAAATATGGAATTTGTTGGAAAATCTAATGCAGCTTATACCTTTTAGAAGGATTATCACTGAGCTTTATTTTAAGCCATCTAATTCAAACGTAAATTACAAAATTAATTTCAGAATTTAATAACATGATAGTTTTGAGGCTTGATGTTTGAAGAAAATTTTTTATGTTCAGAAAGCTGTATAGCTTACGAAGATGGGCAAAATTTCTGAACTTGGCGGATATATTGAAAATTTTCTTTCTAGTGCAGATCGTAAGTTTAAATTATTAAAAATCTAAAGTTTAATAATGCTATGGGTATAGACCGTACTTTTCTCGTGATTTATTGTAAATACGTTAAAGCCATTCCTTTTTACAAATTACGATAATTTTTTAAGATGAATTACAAATGTTACATATGATAAAATCAGATTTTTATATGAACCATAGTGGTATGGAATTCATATGTTCATTATAATGGCTTGCATTTTTAAAGAAAAAAATAATTTCGTTTAAGAGATTAAAAGATAAGTCTTGTTAACTGGAACAATTAATTTTGTAACTTTTAATTTTATTTTGTGACATTTGTTGCATAGCAACAATACACAACATCCTTAATACACTCAACAAGCTATTGAGTTTCGAAACATATAAAAAAAGTTTTTACAAGAACATATAGCATGTTCAGATCCGACGAAATTTAATTAAAATTTTAATTAGGCTATTTACGTCAATGGTATTTTTTACCTCGCCAGTAGCAGTTTTTATTTTTTGCGTGGTAAATTAAAAACAATGCTTTGATAATGAAATTGGCATTTTTTTTCATTTTTTTTTCTTTTTTTTAAAAATTAAATAAATGAAAGGCATGTATCTTCAATGTTTGTATTTTAAATTAAAGTTACACATTTTATATAAAATAAGTGAAAAGATTATAGTTTAAGTAAAATTAAGGCAATACGAATAAATGAGAAGAAAAAAAGAAACCTTGCAAAGTTTCTGCTTTTGACAGAAATATTGGAACTTTTCTTTCTAGTTTAGACTTTAAGTTTAAATTATAAAGAATCAAAAGTTTAATAATACTATTAGTACAGAATACCTAATTCTGGTGATTTCTTGTAAATACGTTAAGGTATTATTTTTACAAATAACAAACTAATATTAAATGTGAATTTAGAATGTTACATATGAGGGACTCACAACCATAGTAGACCAAGTCCATTTTGAAAATAAAAATGACATAGTCCATTTACAAGGTGTATAAAATCTGTTTTATCCACTCCCACATTTAACCATGCCTGTAAATAGATGATATACAAGCTGTTCCGGCTATGATGTTACAAAAGTCGAGGGGAGGTACGGTACACCTAGACGACTCGGAATCACATAGAAATGCCGGGTCGGTAACGCCTATCTGACCCAGTAAGGGCATTGACATTGTTGCCTGTGGGCTACTTTTTTTAAATTCAGATTTTTTGATTGGCACCACTTTTATGAAATGGTAAAATTCTCCTTCTTTTCGCTTTAATTAATATGTCATTGAATAAGGCGAATTTTACTATTTCAAAAAATTGTTGCCAATCAAGAAATCTGAATTAAAAAAAAAAAGTAGCTCACTAGAAACACTTGTCTTTGAAAAGGTTGGATAACACAAAATTGAAGTTTGACCCTGGCAGAGCTGCCAGTGGGCTACCTTTTTTTAAATTGAGATTTCCTGATTGGCATCACTATTTTGAAATGAAAAAAATCCCCTTGTTTAATGACATATTAATTAAGTTGAAAACAGAGGGAATTTTACCATTTCAAAAAAGTGGTGCCAATCAAGAAATCGAAAATTAAAAACAAGTAGTCCAACTGGTAACTCTAATTCAATGCCCTCTACCGCGTCTGGAAGGCGTTTCGGACCCGGCATTCCTATGAGATTCCGAGTCGTCTATGTCCCTACGTCCGTACCTCCCCTCGAAGTTTGTAACATCTTAGCTGGGACAGAATGTATATACCAAAGTATGTAAAATCAAACTTGGTTCACTGTACGAGTGCATAAAGCAGATTTTATGCACCTTCAAAATAGGGCATGGTTGTAAAAAACCCGGGTTAAAAAAACAGCCCTGTCGGATACCCGGACAGCTACCCACTACTACCCTGAAATAGACTATCTCCCTTTTTTTGCAAAATAGAGTTGGTCTACTATGAATATGAGCCCCTTATATGATGAAATCGGTTTCTTATATTAACTATAGTGGTATGAAATTTATATGTCCAGTATAATAGCTTACATTAAAAAAAATCAGTTAATGAACTCAATTAGTTCTGTAACTTTTCAATTTATTTTATGACATTTGTTGCGTAACAACAATACTGAACTTTAATTTATTCTACAAAATATCGAGTATTCAAACATATAAAAAATAATTTACAAGGACAGAGAGCATGTTCATTTCTGACAAAATTTAATTAAATTTTTAATTAGACTGTTTACGTGTTACGTTTTACATAGTATGAACAAACTTTAGTTAAACCAATTTAATGTCATGAAACACCCGCGTCTCCTCTTTAAACAAAGTAATTATTTTCTTTCCTAAATATTATAACTCTTTGCTTCTTTTAATAATTGATTTTTGATGCATTTTAAACATATCAGATTTGAGGGCATGAGAGAACAAAGTTTGGGGAAAATGGGTTTATTTATTAATGATTTTTCGTGCAATTTAATAATGGAATAAAACTTCTTGTTGATAAAAAAAAAACAATATTAATCATTACTAAATTGTGATTCTCGCAGAAGGCGATTTTTTAAATCTCTTTATGCTAATTAAAACTAATTAGTGATATTTTTAATTGTAAAAAAAGAATAAAATCATTAAAATAAAAAAATATAAAAATGATTACAGTAAAAATAAAGATTTAAAAAAACCTTTTATAAACAGAGCTACATGTTTCGTTCACACAAACTGTGACGTTTTTAATATCGATAATTATAGATAAGTTCAAAAAAATAGTTCATTTATCATTATTGATTTTGAGAATTTCACCGTTCGTGTTTACGAAGCTAGTATTTCTGTTTATTAATTTTTTAAAAAAAATCTTTATGATTCCTGTAATCACTTTTAGCATATGTATTTTTTATTTTAAATATAAAAACTTCAATGAAAATTATAGGAAAATGTTTTTAATTTTGGGGGGCATATTTTTTAACAACAAATTTAACAGAAGCCCAAAAACTGTCATAAAATTTCTAAAATGCTACTATTTTAAGGATTTGAAGTTTAAAAGGATTATTGACTTTTACATTCTGTCTAAGCTCTTTAGGGAAATTAAAATTGGATAGCCATCTGTAAAATGTTTGAGAGATTCAATTTACGCCATAATATTTGTTAATTTTTAAATATATAGGAAGATTTTCAAGCCGGGAAATGTTTCACAAAGAAATAAATTAAATATTTTATATACGAAAATTTGTCTTATAATCGGTTTTGTTTCAACCATTCAAACAGAATTATATACAACATGAAAAAATGCTTTTCCAAAAGGAAAAGCCCCACCAGTGGCCGAGAGGTTCTGCTCTCGAAGCTGGTAGATGGGTGGTGCTGGGTATGAACCCAATCGCTCTCGTCAACTTAATCGCTCGGAGTTTTCGTGGTTTTCTTTGAACCGTGGATTTCCATACGTGAATACGGGTTAGGTTCCTTTAGAAAGACCCCCACGGAGCCCCCCCCCCCCTCCCTTAGGACCTATATTCTCGTGTTGATAATTGGTCATCATAAACACAACCATTCAACCAACCAAAATGAAAAAGAAATATAGTGAAATAATTAAATGAAATATTTTATTTTGAAAATTCAGAAGTGTAATGAATTGTGGCGACATCTGTGAGAAGTTATCGTAAATGTTAATAAAATTTTATATGTATTATTAAATATTTAATGTATTTTTTGCCATAAAATATTAAAAGGCAAGTAAGCTAACCTATTTTTATGAAATCCTTAATTAATATTTTTAAGTGCCTGTACGAGTCGATTTGGAACCGATTACACGATTATTGCTCTTCGTCGCTTTCGTGATCTCAGTGTAAATTTTGATATGCAAAGATATCATTGATATCACAGGAAACAATAATCACATAAGAACAATTAATCACAACATAAATTTATAGCTAACGTCATTTTAATTATAGGAATTATTTAATACTAAAGTTAGGAATTTATTGGATTATCCCTTACAAGAAATATTACTGAGATTTATTAGAATTCATCGGTTTCAAACATAAAATTAATTAATTTGAGAATCTCATAAAATGATATTTTTGAAGATTGTCTTTTGCAGAACATTTTTGTGTACAGAAATCTGTGCAGCTTTCGATAAAGGGCAAAACTTCTGCATGTGACAGAACTATGGAGATTTTTTTTCTAGCGTAAGATGAAAATTTTAATTAAATGTGTTACATTATTAAACCTGCATTTAACCTGTTCCTTATATGAACCATTGTAGTATAGTAGTTATACGTGTAAATTAGCAACCTACATTAAAGAGTAAAAAATAATTTCGGTTAAGAGATTAAAAGATAAGTCTTGTTAATTGAACTCCAGTTGTCTTGAAAATTTGCAGTTCATTTTATGACATTTGTTGCACAGTAACAATACACAATTTCCTCAGTACATTTAACAAAATATTGAGTCCTGAAACGCACGATTTTTTTCTTTTTGCAGGAATTGAAATCATGTTCATTTCCATCAGAATTTAATTAAAATTTTAATTAGATTATTTACGTGTTATACTGTACATAATAACAACAAAGTTTAATTAAATCAATTTAATGTGAAACACCTGCGTCGTCTCATTAAAAAAGTAATTATTACCTTTCCAAAATATTGCACTTTTTCGCTTTTGTCACTGACTTTAGATACATAATAACTGTATCAGATTTGAGGTTATGAGGCAACAAACTTTGAGGATAATGGGTTTATTTAATTTGCTTATCATACATTTTATTAATGAAATGATACGTCTGGATTAAAAAGAAAATAACAACAAAAATTGACTGTTAGTCATAATTAAAATCTTATTCTTATAGAGCGCAATATTACAAATGTAAGTACTATATGATTCCATTTATTAGGGAGGGGGGATCAGAAATCATTTTATACGTATGACACAACGAATTCAATATCAGATTTAAAGAACATATGGCGGACATAAAATATAACAGGGGTAATACTGCTTTATCCCCGCTGAATCAATAGAGAATATTAACATACTTTTTAACAAGAGTAGATTGATTTACAGGTCTAAATTTCATTTATAGTTATTTATAAGAAACTCCATTGAGATTTATTTAAGAGGTTCAGAGATTTGTAACGATCTTTTCGCATCCCGGATATGTGGATTGAGTGGTTGGACAACTTGCGGAATCGCGACATAGAAGGAACACGTGCGATATTGAAAATGTAGGGGGCGTTATATGTTCACTTTTATTCGATGATTTTTTCTTTCCGGTTTTCATATGATTTGTATTTGTAATTTCTGTTATACATTCTGATGACGACTGAATGAAGGAGTTAAAACATGTCAATATAAGTTTTTAATATATTTTTAATGTGTTTTTAGTAACGTCTTTTAAGCAAATAAATATTTTAATATATGTTTTCACTTTTCCGTTTGGAATATAGTGATATGAACGCAATATGTTTTACCTTTTCTAAGCAGAACAAAAGTGATTTGTGATACTTGAAATTATATGTATAAAAGATTACGATGTTCAATTAAAAGAATAGCGGGAATGTTTTTAATTTATTTGGTACACTTGTTTAACAACGGATGAAAGAAAAGTGCCAAAATTGTCAATAAGTCCCCTAAAATTTTACTATTTTAGAAATTTGTATCATGGTGTAAATTTGGGGCCTATTTTGGTTTTCCTTTCCTAAATTTGAAAAAGGAAGCAATTAAGGAACAAAGACTTCATAGCTGCCTTTTACGAAGATATCAATAAAGATTTTAATTATATATTTATATGAAAGAGGTAAAGCATTACACTTGAGAATAAAAATGTTAAAAATTATATAAATATGGAGAATAAATGAGATAATGATAGTTGCCGTTTATTCTAAATAAATAAAAAAATAAATAAACTAAAGAAGTTAAGTAACGAATCAATAGCAGAGGTTTAATTTATACTGCAGGATAGATAAAGCCATTAATAACGACTCACGCTGCCCCTAAAAAAATAATTGCGAATTTAGAATTAAGACGTCTCATTTATTGTTTGAAAAACGTGAATTTTCTCAATAATATTCTATTATTGTTGGGAATTGTTTCAGATTCTGTGCCTAATACATTATTTATAGTTTTTTCCCCCTTATGAAGTGTTTTTCTTCCTGAAACTAAAACCATTATATGGCCTCTGCTGAACAAAAAATATAAAAATTTCCGTTTGTAAATAAATTTATATTAAATATAGTTTTATTAAATACAATTAGAAGATCATAAAAAACTCTAAAAATATTTTTTGGTGTACTTTATGTAGCATTAACATTTAAATCCATAATGAAAATTTCAACATTAATTTGAAATGATAAGTTACTCTGTATCATTATGTATGTTTTAGGAGTTCGAGGCAACGAAGAAGGCAAAACCGACGCACTTGCAATGACAGATTTGGAAAAGACTTACGATCAGCACAGAGAATCTGTTTATTTTCCATCTCCGTATGCAACAAGCCGGATTCCTGCAATGCATCGTGATGACGTAAGCATGGAGAGAGACGGCTGCAGAAGCTTACATCACCACAGCAATAGACAAAACGAGCATATGTATGACATACCTCAACAAATAAGAGATGATTTGGTAATAAAATATTTGTATTCCCTTATATAAAGTATGTCCAAAAATTATTATCGCTGTTTCTTTACCCCACTTTTTGATTTAAGTGTATGAAGAATAATATTATTATATATTTATAAAATACAACTTAAAAAGGTTATTAGTAACACCATGTTACACGTGTGTTAAGTTAAAACTCAAAACATTATTAATCAAATGTTGATTATAATCAAATAATAATATTAAAATTCTATCAAATTTATAAAAAAAAATATTAATTGAATAGCAACACTAGGTAGTGAGGACCGATTTTGTTTCGATAAACCAGAGAGAGAGAGAATCATAGTTAGACGGAGTAGAGCTACCAACATATAAGAGTTATAGCTTCTGTCCTCTACAGGTATTTATATAGCACTATACGAAAAGGTTAAAACCCTATAAATTTTACACTTGACATATAAACATGTAAACATATAAGCCAACAACAAAAAAAAAAAAAATTCCCAAAGTCTGTAGATGTGGTGATAGCCCAAAAACATCATTAGAAGTATATATCATGAATAAAGACAAATTATGAAATTTATCTTGGTTATTTTCTAATTTTTGATGTATTTAATTATTTTATGTATACGATCATTTCTTTATAATGTATATGGAAATCAAAATGGTAAATTCTGGTTTCTTTAAATGAAATTTAGACGTTAGAGGACAATTTATTAAATGACGCAAGAATATACACAAAGTGAAGCTATGGTTCTATTAAATTGGAATAAATAACTTAACCGTGATTGGTTGCAACTAAATATAAATTTCAGTGGCGAAAGAGGACGCCTTCAGAAACTTTTGGTAATAAATTGTGAGTATATCTTCCCGAAAAACCATTATTTTACTCATATTGTCATTTCTATTGCATTTTGCTGTTTCAGCCTTTTCTTGAATAATTAAGGTGGGAGTGGTAAAAATTTCTATACAGGTGTATCTATTTTTTCTTTAGCTTCTTTTGCAAAAATACCTGCTATTTCATTTTCAAAAAAAACCAGCATGCCCTTTTGACTAAGTATACGAAAATTAATTGTCTGAGCTCTGTAGGAATTTCAGCATTCATATTATAATGTAGTTGATGTGTCAGAGTTTACAAGGTTTGGAATCTAGAAAATGCTCCTGTAAAAATTATAAATCCTGTATGTGATGAATTATGGGTCCAGTGAATAGTTCAGCTTGAAAAACTGAATATTTGTTTAATACAAACTTCTTTTTCTGCGAAAAATTGCAACATTTTATTTGTAAAACACAAAAGACATACCAAGTTCTTTTATCTATCATGGAGTCATCTGTATAAATTTCCTGTATTCAAGCGCATGTCCCCTTATTTGATAACACGCATATTACTTTCTCTTGTGCAATTGCCATTTTGAATTCTTATGAATCAATCTTCCATTATGTGACGCCACTAGAATTGCGCATACATTTGTGGGGGATGCTTAACTTTGTTTGCGTTATTAAAAACTTTTTGAGTTGTAGTTTAGAAATATGTAATAATATATTTTTTTTTAATTAAAAAATACGGGTAAAGAAATCCCGACAATGAATTATCAACACCCTGTATATTTTTAATTGATAACGTAATTTTGTCTTATATATATATCTCTTTTCCAATTTTAGCGGAGACATAGCTATCATATGACATCAATACAAGACAGCACGATTGAAATTAGCGATTATGGTAAGTCTGGTACTGTTAATTGTATATTTAGATCGTTACGCTAATTCACATTGTTTATAGAATTAAATGTATTGCATTGTATGGTTAGAAATAATATTAGACTTCTCGATAATTTGACATTTAATATTATGTGGTTAATGCATTAACAAACTAGGAACATGGATAAAATGATTTTAGACTGACTTCCCGGATCAAGCACCATGGATTTATACAAATTAAATAAATACAGGAAAAATATAATTACACTGAAAAGAAAGTTATCATCACAGTGCAGTACACAATTAATTATTCCAAGGTGTACAACATAGAAGGTAGCTCTGAAATAAGGGTTTTAATAAAAATTCTTTGAGGAAATGAAACAAAAGAATTACAAGCCATGTATGCTTAAAACATCAAGTTGTCATACAAGGTTCTGGAAATGCTCTCCCACTGATCTAGCAAAAAAATAATAATAATCTTTTATTATTAATTTATCCAGCTTTATAAACATGCTACGGCGTTCAACTATGATTGAAAGCTCAGGAAGTATTTTTACAACACGCTTGTGATAGACTCATTCCTTAAATATAAATACTATATAATATAAATCCTTAAAAATAATCCTATTCCTCTAGCGGAATTGATTTACCTCATTTCTACGTTTATGTTTTTCTAAAACTAACATTTTTTTGGTGGCGCCTTCTATGTATAACAAGTACATATACACACTGCGTCTCATAAATATAAAGACACTGATATTTTCGAAGTAACATTTTAATAATTCAGTATTCAAAATTATGTTTATGCATATAACAAAAAGCATGCACTAAAAAACATTTTACTGTAAATTAAATTAGAATTAAATAATTTGAACTCGAAAATTGATAAATGTAAGCAAATTTTCTGTCTCATAAATATAAAGATATTTTACATATTTTTGAACTATCGTCTAATAAACGGTCCATTCTTATTAATAACAGAAAATATTCTAGCTGGCCTGCTGTTTATTAGGTTGTGTAGGTATTTTGGTTTTATATCAAACCAACTTCGTTCGATTCCTTTTTTCAATTCAAGGACGTTTGAAAATTGTCTTCCAGATGCATATACACTGCGAACAAAAATGCCACAAAGATTTCCAACTGGATTTAAATCAGGACTACATGCAGGCCACACCGTGACATGAACATTCTTATCAGAAAACCAGTTTTTTGTGAGTCTTGATGAGTGAATCGGTACATTATCCTGTTGGTACAAATAATTCTGACCACCAAGAATTTCAGAAATTCTCAACAAGTGACTATCAAGCAGTTCCATATATTCTTTAGATATCCGTTTACCTTCCAGAAAAGCAATATCTGTAGTTCCATTAAAAGAGGAGGCACCCCAAACCATAACAGAACCTCCCCCTTTCTGCCTACTGAAGAGGGTTCGAGGTTCACGTCTTAAGACCATACCATAAACTCGTTGAGAAACTTATCGGAGTGACATTTTTTTGCGACGAAACAAGTCGCATGGTCGTGCGATCGAGTCTTTTACTAGTGTTTCTCCATCTGACAGATAGTTTTCTCGTATATAAAATGTAAGTTTTTGATAAAATTTTATAAAGTGCAACCCTGTTTCTCCCAGTCTTTTTACATATTTGAAAAACTGTTAAGCCCTTAACTTTAAATCCACGTATTTTGCAAATCTCAGCTTTAGAAATTTCAATGCTCCTCAGCATCTTGCAACTGAAACAAGTCAAACAACTTTGCTCGTTTGGGTAACTTAAAGTGTATTTCTGCGCGCGCACATTATTTCTGTACGCGCGCATTCGAAAACAAAATTGCATATGGAGCAGTTTCAAATTTGTCTTCATATTTATGAGACAGCGTAATTTCTTATTTTTTTATTATTCGAGTTGAAATTATTTTATTTAAATGTAAACCCCTATAACATGTACCTTTCATTGTTCTTAATAGGAGATATAAAATTTAATTTCTTATAACTGAATTAATAAAAGTCAATTTCAAAAACATCTGTGTCTTTATATTTATGAGACGCAGTGTCATAAAATTCTTAAGGTACGAATGTTTGAATACAAAGTATATGATTATTTGCTTCTATATTAAGCATAGTGTTTCTGAATGAAAGTTCGTAATTATTTGTAATATTGCACTGCACAAACGGAACTTGAAACTTTACACTTCCTAGTACAAATTTTTAAACTTTGTTAGTTTTCACGCTTTTAGCCAGAAATAAGATTAAATGAAATACAATTTATTTCTACGAGATATAAATTTTAATTTAATTATTAAGATTAATTTATTAATTGCTTCTTGATCAAAAATCGAAAAAGAAAAATTGAATTGAATTTTTAATTGCTTGAATGTATTAAAACTGAAAGGAGTCAATAAATGGCACAAGGATAGTTACAATTAAGTAATCTGTAACCCTTAGGATGGAACTTTGCATTGCACCTACAATTTGTCAGAAAAATGAAATTTGAACAAACAGGTATACATCCAGTTTCTCGTATTTGTGGAAAACACATTAACTACAAATATGAAGAGCCCTTACATTTATACTACAAATTAAAAGACGGTATATACAAGTTCAAGTTGAAATTCTAAAGGACTTTTATAACATGTATAAGTCAGAATTGATTACAGTGGTTTATATGGATTTAATAGAAATTTTATTATATGTCCCACAAGGCACTCACGAAATGCCACATACCCAATGAAAAGAGATTTTAGAGTTAGGTACTAGGAGTAGGTACTAAAGACAATTTTGGGATATCCTGTCCTCATATGTATTGCAAATACGGTAGTCTTGATAGAAATGCATAAAACAATAACACAGTTTACACCAGGAGTAAGGAATGAAAGTAGGTTGATTTTTGAGGATAAACACGCTGCACAATATGATAAACAACTTACTGCGAAAGCGGATCCCCTCGTGATTTATGGACGATTTATAAGCCTCAAGTTATTCGCACCAACACCAGCAGTACTTTCTGGTTTTATTCTAACGTGGAAATAAAAATTTTGTTGAGAATTCATGAATATAGTTTATTATTACGCTCTCGTAATGCTGTTGTATATATCCATGGAGTAAAGTAACTTGTAATTTGAAAATGTACAAAGGGAATTTTTATAGATGCAAAGAAAATATTGATCTAACGGTTAACTCATTCCAGTTTCCTTTGAGAGAATAGTGCCTTTTTTTTAAAACTTTTCTTTAAACTTGTACCTATGTCAATATAGTTATTGTTGTTGTAACGTGTTCCCGAATCCACAAGAACATATGACGTTATTGGTGCAAATATGACAAGCAAATATGAGTATTATATTTCGTTTGTGACTAACGAATAGAGCGTAACAACTAATTAGAAAGAATTATGATACAATAATGCTAAAAATGAAGGGCATTTCTTGCTTCAATCTTGTATTGTACAGCACTTTTCAACTCGAATATATATGCCACAAACTAACGATTCCCATCGAAATACGTCGGTGATGTACTCCTTGGTACTCTTTAACCACCTGCAAATTTTCGTTACAAATAGTGAGTTGTTTTTCGCGAGTTTTCTTTGCCAGTATGATATTTGTACAGCATAAATATTTCATTGTCATGTTTTACGTTTCACCTAGACGCAGGAAATTCGAAAAAAAAACATAAAAAAAAACCTTTAAAAAAACTAATCCTAATAGGAGCATATAAATCTACCACAAATTTTGTATAGAATTTATTTAAAAGAAAGCATTGCAACTTTTGTGGTTAATCGCAAAAAGTTTTCTAACCTGACAGAATGAGTATTTGGTAGAAATTTCTAAACTAATATAGTGGTGCGATACTTCTAGAAAGTCTACGTACCTTGATAATATCAGTAACGTAAAATTATTAATATTTATTTCAAATTAGGGATACTTTTCACTCTATTGAAGAAAATTATCAACTTTGACCTCCAACTCAAACTAATATAATATTTCAGCTTGAAACTTCGTATGTATATATAATTATAATTATGAATATCTATTTAACAAATTTCTTACGAATAATTTTGGAATTGAATAAAAACATCAATAATGTTCTTTATTTTACAGATACAAGTAAATCTCGACATCTTCAAAGTATTACGGAAGAAGGAATTCCATGTGATATGGACAGTTTTATATTACACGAAAAGTTAGCTATGAGTAATATGTGGACTCCAAATCATAGGTATAGTTTTTCACAGATTATCCTTTTATTTTAATTTAACTTATTTGATTAAAATACACCAAAATATAAACGTCACATTTCAAGCTTAATGGGTTTTCGTATTCCGTATGTGTTTAGCTATACATACAATCACTAAAAATTTTGACCTAAAGTTCGGATAATCGTAAAATCTGGCCATTTCAGATTTTTTAAGGTTTTAAAAAAAAATTCTGCTTAAAATATTTCATTTTAACTGACCAATTGGTATACAAAGCACTTAAAATAGTGTCACCAACATTAAAAATGTTCCTCAAATTAATGTCCTTTAAATGGGTTACATCTGATTAAAAAATGATGATAAAATATGTACATATTTTATAAGAAATATCCACCAATAAGAGTATATGTCTTAAGGGGTCTCAGAACTCTTAAAATTGGAAAAAAAAAGAAAAAAAAAGACCATTTTCAACATGTAATATCTTAAAATTTGTAAAGAACTGTGTTTTCCATTTTTTGATCAATCAATTACCTATTGAGTTATAAGCGATTTTGATCACGTGACACGACATTTTTCTCCCCTTGCTGACTGGATTTTCTTCTTTCGTTCGGAAGTTCGGTTCAAAATGCCAACTTTGACAGTATTTTCTAAAAGATCTATTGCGTTTACAAGAAAACGGAAAAAAACAGTTCGATGACATAGTTTCTAAATAACAACACTTTCTAGTTTCATGCGTTTCCGAACAAAAATGAATTAAAACTTTAGTTAGAAAGTTCACCTTTTGGATTTGAGAACAGCCTTAAGTAATTTCTTAATACTACTTCAATTTTAAATTGTATACAAGTCGCATTGTTAGTTTGATTAAGTTTGAAATAAGTGCAAATATATGTTCTGGCCGATTTCAGATTTTGAAATTGGAGGAATTTAAAATAGGCCAGTCGATTCGAACAAATATTTGAGGGATTGTATATATTGTGTTTTAATTATTATTTAACTGTTTTTCTAAAAACTTATGCCATTCAGTTTTAAGCAATACAATATGTTATTTAGAATGTTAATTATTTCATTTTTATGATATTTTCATACTCTATTTGTTTAGTTCTATTTTATTGAATTAACTGTTATATTTATAAATTATTTTAATAATATTTTTAGTTTTAAAATCACCCGAGAAAAGTTTTTTCATCAAAACATTGATTTATTGAAATATTTTAGTACCTAATATTTTATGTATCTGATATTTTAGAAATATCATCAAAATTTCACAAATATTTAAAACATTAATTGTGAAAATGGTTCGAAAACGGACTGCTACTTCATTCTGGTACCTACCAATTTACCTGCTTGCTGAAAACGAATAATTTTGGTGTCACTTATTTCTAAAAACAGTCCGGAAGGTGATAGGAGGATTAAAAATATTAATAACACTGTACAGCAAAGGTTTTGTTCCAGAACTGAAATGAGTTAATTCAAGATTAGTTTTTTGCGCTGATTCTGAATATGCTTTCCGTTTTTCTCTATGTGGTCCAATTTTTGAGAAATTTGCGTGCTTACATTTATGCAAATTTAATCTTGTTTGTGCTATTTGGAGCAAATTTGAGATATAATGCATGTCACATTGAATTACGTTTTCTAAATAATGAATACTGGACTATTTACTTCAGATAAATATCACGATTTGCACATTCTTAACATTTATCTGTCAGTTATTATGCCTAATTTGCATATTTTTCAATGGTGTAATGGTTACACTACTACCCACTTTAAAGTAGTTGCCACAGAACTGACATAATGTTTTCCTAGACTAGATTTTTAAGCTTATTTCAAATCTACAATATGTTTTTTATATCACGTCTAGTTTTTGAGTAAAATGAATTTCTACTTTTGCCCGGCTTTAACACACGTTTAATATAAGAGGCATTTTAGGGGTGTGTACCTCATTGTCAAAATAGTGAACAGTCTCAGATTCCTTTCAGGGGCATAAATAACAATTTGTATAATCGAAAACAAAAAGGAAAAAAATTAGTAAAAACTATCTAACTAGTTGAAGTACATAATAAAGTAGCATAAAAAGTGATTTATAGCCTTTTTGACCAAAAAATTTAATTTATATTTTTTTCAAAAGTCCCTCATAGCATGCATGGTCACAGTGACGTCATTGTGACGTCACTGTAAGTCACTGTGGTCACGTCACATCTGTGACCAAAATGCCACCACTCAGTGATGTCACATTGTGACTGAGATGTGAACTTCTTAGAAAGCTTTAAAAAATTACGAAAATTCTTTAAAACATGTTATTTACTGTAAAATTATATTTTTCTGGCAATTAAGAAAAAATGTGACGTCACTGCTATGTAACGTACGTCACGTCACATATGTGACAAAAAAAAACACTATATTGTAAGTCACAGTGTGACAAAAATATGAACTTCAAAAATCTTTGAAAATGAAGAGAAATATTTTAAGCAGTCACGAGTTATAGCGGCATAAGGAATGAAAATATATTAGTGGATAGCAAATGGTAAATTCTGTCACTAAAGGGGAGAGGGGGGGGGCATAATAAATAAAGTGCACAATACAAGCATTAATAAACTAAATTTTCAGGCTATATTTTATCCATTTGATATCTAAGACAGTGAATGTATACTTTTTCATGATTTCAATTTTATCTAGCATTTGGATAATATATTTAGAATTAGGATTATTAAATTTATACACTTTACATATTTAGTTTGCTGGGAGGAAATTTCTTTCTTTCTTTCTTTTTTTACCGACCAGGATTATTCGAAACACTTCTGTGGTTTCAAACTAAAAATTTTCTATTACAGTTAAATCTGCACCTTTTAATGAGCACGTAGAAAGAGTCTTCAGAGTTTAGTCATCTATGCATTTCTTGCTTTAGAATATTTTTATAATTTGTATTCAAGTCATAAATTCTACTTCTTTCAGACTTTTTAAATAAAATTAGCATTTTCCGAAAATCAAAGAAATATACAAAATTTGTGCAAAACAAACTTTACTTTAAAAAAAAAGAAGAAGAAAAAAAGGGGGGGGGGTCGTTAATACCATTAAATTTATTTTTACACCTTTTAAAAATTTAAACAATGTTTTATCTAATAAACTCTAATTAAGAATATTATTATTATGATTATTTAGAAAAAAGAAACTTTACAATACATTTAACTTGAATTATTTGGTACGGATAAAAAGAAAAGGTTAAATATATAGGACATGTCTTCAAATACAAAATTTTAATTAACGATACTTTCAGAAAATTACTGCGCATTCAAGTTCAATATTTCTTGTATACAAAAACAAATAATCTGTAACAGAACACCTGCTTGAAAATCGTCTGCCCACAGAAAAATAAATATGAGAAGACGCGGGAAATTGTTCACTGTTTTTAGAACATCACCAAGTCTACAACACTTTAAGATAAGGAAATGACCATTTTAGGATACACGGATATTAATGGAACGTATATGTAAGTGTTATTTAATTTAAATATTTTGTTCCTGATTTGTATTTATGAGTTAAATAGTTTTATGTTATATTTGTAAGAGACTGATCTTTATGTCAGAAGCGATATTTTTCAATTCGATAACTGTAAAGAAAAATATCTTAATCTGCCATCGCTTGAAAAAAAAAAAAAAATCTGCGCAGAGACTGATTCAGGCTTAAGTTCATACTGGAATTAATATAAACATTAATTTACTCTTACTTGAGATTGAAAATGTATGGAACGACAATGATTTGGAATTATTTTATCGGCTTCTTACTATTTTTTGATTACTAACACTTATAGTTATTATTATTTTGGGGTTAAATATGATGTTCGATTATCATGAGATTACGAAACTGTTTCAGATTAGAAATTAACATTATACTGGGAAAATATATTTTTACATATTACAGTAGTGAAACATTTGAAAGAATTTTCTTTTAGTGCTAATAATATTTTAAATTATCTTTTTAAATCCTAAATCTTCAAACCAATGTTTTCAGATTTAACATTTGCCAAAATTATGAAATAATAGTAATTCCTTATACCATACGGAAATATTTTTGAGATATTGTTAAATCTAATAGTGCATTTAATTTATTTATTGTATTTTGCTGTTGTTTAATAGTACAATTATAAATACTAATTATTATTTTTAGTGTTTTTCAAATTGGTATATTTATTTTTTTAAATTGTATGTAAGAATTTTTGTGCTTGTGATTTTAATCAAACATTTAATTATAGACATTCTGAATCGGTTATTAAATTTTCTTCTATTGTAAATTCATTTTCTACGTTTATGATACACGTAATTATTGGCACTAAAAAGTAAAATATGATATTTAAGCATTGAAATGAAGTGTTTTTCATGCCTGATAGGAAGTTATAGATTAAACTGCTTTAGTATATATTTTTTAAAAGTTCATAGAATACAGGATACATAAGGACATAAGTTGAAAAGTGCTTATGACTTAGGTTTGTCTCTGCGTCTAGCAGTCTGTCCGCACTCTAACTCCCGAAAATATACTCGGATTGCCCTGAAATTTTTGGATGTTATTGACGTTTACTATAGCACGGTACCTATTTGTAATGAAGTTTGTAGCATGCTTTGTTCATTTACAGGGCCAGCCAAAAGTTTTCCGTTACATTACGGCCTATGGAAAAAAATCGTTTCAAATGATTTTTAATGATTTTACGCACGCTTTCAAACATAATAAAATTTATATGCATTTATGAAGGGCACTAAAATATGCATTCTGTTGACTATGCGATGCACAGAATAGCTATTGTTCATTTACAGGGCTAAAAAAGGAATTCAAATACATAATGATATAGGGGTGGAGGGAATTGTTTGCAGCATACTTTAATTATGTTAATCTATTTCATATATAATGAAATTGATGTATGTCGCTTAGGTTTACATACTATAAATTATTTCATTTATAATACGAATAATACGTATATAGCATTTACAGGGACACTCAAAATATTTCAGATAATATATTGTATCCAAAGTACTGTTCATTAGCGATGTTTGCTGGAAATGTATTTTTAATTATGATATGCGCTTTTATGATTCACTATATTTATGCATAGTATCGTGTATATAAATGCTATAATTCCTATACAAGGCTACACAAAAGTATTCGTAAGGATTACTGGGTATGGGCGCAAATTGCTTAAAGGTGGTTTTTAAATGAGTTATGTTTTTTTTTCGCTGAACTGCATTTAATTTACCAATAAATGTTTGTAGAATATGGATAAAATGATACACAGGGTCACGCAAGGAAATGGATACAAGGCCGTCTATAAATGATAATTTCTGGAAATGTGATTTCAGCAGTTTTAAGAGTGTCTTAGTTTGAATTAAATTTTAACTAAATAGTAGCGTGTAATAAAGATTCTAGGTAAACTACAGGGTTGTACAAAAGTATTCAAGTATCTTTCCTTACATTAGTATAAATTGCTGAAAAAGAATTTCAACCTGTTAGGCGTTTTCTTGCTAAACTAAATTTTCCCATTATATAGTATATATACACTTAAAAAATGGGTACTCAAAATTGAGTAAGAAGTACCCAATTTTAAATGCGTCACATACTCAAAATAGCTCCGATCCAAATGTACTCAAAGTTGAGAAACACATGTATTCATTTTTTATTCCATGGTTGTGATGAAATATGAATCGTTATGCACTCCCCCCCCCCCCCCCCCCAAAAAAAAAAAAAAAAAAAAAAACCTAAAATTTAAAGTAAAAATGTACTGACATTTATTTCCCGTTCAAAGTTCTTAACAAGAAATGTTTAATTGATTATTTATTAAGAAAAACAGCAAAATTCTTAGCAAGATACTCAAATCGAATATTTTTATGACAAGAGCATTATTGCCAAGTACTTTTAAATTATTTTTAAAATGCTGTGCATAATTTAATATTTACATTAATAAACATCATTTATGCCGCTATGCCGCTATAAATGAAATGAACCATTACAGGGTACAAAACTATTCGTTTGTTTTGGTTTTATAACATGTGATGTTTCAAAATAGAGAAAGCATAGGTTCATTTTTGATCCAAAAATATTCAATTCGATATGAGTACGTCGGATTACTCATTTTTGAGTACTTCATTTTTTTTTTCAGTGTATCAACCTACAGATCAAATACAGGGCTGTTCAAAAGAATTGGAAAACATATTTGGCTATGGACGGTAACTGTTGAAATCAGTTTTTCAAATGTTTTATGCGTTTTCTGAAATGTTTACTTAGTTATCTTATTTACGTCATTTCCCTAAATTACGATGTCTTGTTAAAGCATTCAGAAAGTGTTGGAAAGTATTTTATAATCTATGCTTAACGCATGATTTTTCTTAATCGTTTTTTTTTTTCTATTTCCTAGATCAGTCTTTTCCTATAAAACATACCAAATCTATTTAGCTCATATTCACAAAATACAATATACACGGGAATAAAAAATTTAAATAAATATCGCTTATCATGCCGCTCTATAAATAATAGTTGTATTAATATCCGTTAGTCTCCATGTTCATATTTAATAAAGCAATGACAAATAACAACAAATTAAAAAAAACTTACACATTCTAAATATCAAGCTTGAACTCAATATCAAGCATAGAACTTAATAAAAAAATATGGCAGTTGATAAGCATTGTTTTTTAAGTGGAAAAATTTAAAATGTTTTAGAAGAATAGGACTCCAAAATAGCGATATTTTGCTAAAAAGTACGGTAAAAAGATAAGGTTTTATATTTACAGCAAAAGTTTATTTTAAAATTCATCGCTGTATTAATACTTAGAAATTTTTCCAGAGAGAATCATTCGCCTTATATACAATATTTCAAATGAAAATCAAATATCAAATTAATTGCTTAAAAGGCGCAAAGGAGTGAAAAAGATTCCATGCCGGGACTCGAACCCGGGCCATCAGTATAGCACACTGACATTCTACCGACTAAACCACATGGAACGACGCCCAGCCTGTAAAATTTCTCACTATTACATGTTGGCAAGGCTACAAACGCAGCACAAGATGGAATATTTATCGTGAGCCACCGACATGGGGTAAACACGAAACTTAATTAAATCCAGCATCGATTGAAACCATATTAATAATTGGAAATTTTTCCAGGGAGAAACATTCGCCTTGCATACAACATTTCAAATTAAAATTGACTTTTAAGCAATTAATTTGAAATTTGATTTTCATTTGAAATATTGTATGCAAAGCGAATGGTTCTCGCTGGAAAAATTTCCAAGTATTAATATAATTTCAATCGATGCTGGATTTAATTAAGTTTCGTGTTTGCATCATGTTGGTGGCTCACGCTAAATATTCCATCTTGTGCTGGGTTTGTAGCCTTGCCAACATGTAATAGTGAGAAATTTTTCAGCCTGATTATCGTTCCATGTGATTTAGTCGGTAGAATGTCAGTGCACTGTACTGATGGCCCGGGTTCGAGTCCCAGCATGGAATCATTTTCACTATTTGCGTCTTTTAAGCAATTAATTTGAAATTTGATTTTCATTTGAAATCACAGTGTTTATGACAAGTTCGTCACAAATGACATATATTTCACAAATTGGTCACAGTGTGACTTCAAAGCATTGTCGCTTTCGTCACAGGTTCGTCACAAAGTTAATGCCAAAATAGTCACAAATGACACACTTTTCACAAATTTGTCACACCGTGACTTCACAGAGTGGTCACAATGTGACGTCACAAACGACCTCTAAAACGGCCATAACGACCTCGCATTCTAGTCACTATGACGTCACATCGACGTCACGTGACGTCACATCGACGGTCACAAAGTCACAGTGTGACTTCACAACGACGTCGCCGTGACGTCACCATGCCTTACGGGGTAGACATAATAGAGGATACCAGATACCAGATTTGAAATCAGCTCAAAAAGCTCGTTTATAAACATATTAGCGTATATGTGTGGCAGAAATACTTGAACATTACGAAACATTATTAGAAGTACATGAACAATATACAAATTAGGCACAATATTTCACAGTCACATGTCAGTATAATGACAGAAACAACGATTTTGTCAAGTAAGCTAGACAGTAATCATAACATAAAACAAATCCCCAAAAATATCCAATGTAAAAAGCCAGTCTGATATTGCTTTATACCTTAAATTTGCCTATAACTGTGTGAAATTTGCTAAACTTTCATAAATGGAAATATATAAATGTATCAAAAATAAGACTTTCTGGATTAAATCTAAAATTGGATTCGGAATCTGCACAAATCTGGACGGTGTCGCCATACAAATCCTACGCAATAAAGTACTTTAGAAGGTTTGAAGTTTCTGCATCTGAGTTTCACAGACTAAAACCAACGGACCCAAAGGTCATGGTTGATCTGATGAAAGATTTATACAGTAATGATTTATTTGAAAGTGACAGACAGCTGTGATAAGCCAATAGAGATTTAAGAGATCTTTGAGCTTTGATAGATTTAACTAATACGCCCTGAATTTGCCTAGCCCAGGTTAATTTTGGGTCTAGATAAATACTTAGATATTTATAACTGGTGAAACAGGGTATTTCATGACCATTTATAAATAAGATTTACTGGAAAAAATTATGCGGCATTTTTTGTTGCGTTGACTTTACTACGCAATTTCTTAAGTCAGATTTAGAGACTCAGAACATAGGTTTTGAGTCTATTCATCACAATGTCTAAAGAACTGTTTCTAGATATGGCCGTGTAGTTCGAATATAATGCTAAGAGAACGTCGTGAATATGAGGAATATCATTAATGTATAATTTGAACAATTAGCAGTTAATTAAACTTCCCTGAGGGACGCCAGTCTCGATAATAAAAGAAGAGAAAGTAAAATTATTAACTTTAACGTATAAGATCCTACACTTATGGTACTTCCAGAAGTAAAGATAAGTTGGGATGGGATCATGAGCAGAATCAACTTATAAATAAGTCCATAATGCCAAACCCGGTCGAAGGTTTTAGCGATCACTATGGATACATCACCCGTTTTTTGTCTATGAAGGAAACCCTCATGAACGAGTTCAATTACTCTCGAAAGCTGGTGCTGAGTAGAGTAATTGGGCAGGAAAAAAACTGCCCGGGTTTAATTATCGAATTGGAGGTAACGAACGTTTTCAGACGGTTTGCAAGAATGCATTCATATACCTTAGAAAAGCAAGAAAGAAGGGAAAGGGAGTGACTGTCCTGTCCTTCTTTGGAGTCTAGACAATAAATACCTTCTTCCACAAGTAAGGTAACACAGAGAGGTTTAACATGCAATAGTTAGAAAAAAGAAAAAAAAATAAGTGGGAGGTATAAGAGCATATTGATAAATATGCGATCGAGGCTGGGCGATTTGTTTTTCATGAGATTACCGATGTAAGAAATCACCCCAGAAAGGGTCGCAGGGTTGAGAATGTTATCATAAGTAGTGTGTAAGAAGCGTTTAACCTCAGTGTTAACAATGCCGACCATTCTGGGATCGACGCCATCGTGATTAAGTGTAAACTGGCTTCTAAGACTGTCAGTCTTGAGCTCAGCATTGTTAGTATTTGGATAGGTCATACCATTGGGGCCGTTTAAACCAGAATTTATTTTCGTGTGTTACGTATGTGGGCCGTTGCAGACCAAATTGTTTTGTCAGCAGCCGATAAAGGCTCAATGTAAGATTTCCAATGGGAAATACTATACTCTTTCATTGCAAAATAAACCTGGTGTTTTTTTCTGTTATGTTTAGTTTTAGGAGAGAGTCTCTAGTAGTCTGCTAATCCCTTCTTAAGCGATTTATATTTTCTTTCAATTCATGCTCAAAGAATAAACTTAGGGGATTTTCCTCATAATGATATGGTGCCAAACTCTAATATCTTAAGTAAAAACAAACCATTTTAAAAGTACATTTTTTTCGCTAAATTTCACCTGTGGATACTAAACTGGAAATCATTCGGTTAAATAATTTACGAATTATGAAGGTTTAAAATTTGGAACTATTGATGTTGAAATCCCTTTTAATCGTCGTAAATAAAGGTGCAATGAGGTCGGTTTTTATAGCATAACTAAGAAACTACTTAGTGTAATGAGCTGTAATTTGTAATTCGCATATTTAATGATTATAAAATTGATTCCTGTAAATATGTGTATGTTAAGATTCATATTTGTTTCAAAAATCAGCAGCAAAATATGTACGTTTTAAAAATTATTTTTCAAAAACAATATGAAATGTGCCCTTCAAGTTATTAACAGAAATCCATTTCTAGAAGCTTTAAAATGCGATTCCAAAATTACAGCTCCTTTCGCCAAGTAACTTTTCTGTTTTTCTTTAAAGACTACCCGCATTCCAATCAGTTTTGAAAATATCAAACGGAATTCAATATCACGGATTCCAAAGTTTAAATTTTTACAGTTCGTATACTATTTAAATGAATGGCTTACCATTTTGGTATGCTAAAATGGTATTTACCGAAAAAAAAGTGCTAAAATGATATGTTCATATTGTTATAATTGTTGTAGGTGTTTGATAAAATTTCTGTATGAAGATGATCCTCTAAGCCTTTTTAAAAAAACAGGAATTAAAAGAAGACACAGTTTGCAATTGGAAGACTTAACTATTTCCATTTTTTTGGAAACAATTTGGAGACTAAAAGGTATTAGGTGTTCTCTCCTACTCCATTATATTTTTAGGGGGGGGGGGTCGATTGTTAATGGAAAAAATAGAAATAATCTGAATCAATGTATTAAGATATACAGTTTGAATATGAAAAAAGTTGCTTTTGTTCCTGAGACAATAATACAAAAAATAATTGTTGCCAAGGAATGCAGTGCCTTTCTTTCCTATTAATACGTAACGAGGAGTTAGATTTTAGTCTCATAATCCATCAATCTTGATGATGATTATATTTTTTATTTAAAAGAAGACATAATTTCTAGTTGCATAGCAATTTCCGTTTTTTGGGGGGACAATTTGGCTACTAAAAGGTATAGGATGCTCTCTCCTTTTTTTTTTTTCGGTCTATTGTACATGTAAATAAACAGTCAAGTGCGAGTATTACTCGTGCACAGAGATTTCCGTACAATAAATATATTTATTAGTAACTGTATTATTACAAAAAAAAAAAAATCGTTGCTAGCAGAATAAGACTTTGTAAAAAGCTATACAACGTAGCGTTGGGTATAGTTGCATAAACTAGAAAAGTAATGGATATACCACGAAAGTTCAGAGAGATATGAAGCTTAAATAGTATCAAATATTGCTATTCTGTATAGCTCTTTTTTTTAATCTTATCCTAATCCGCTTATGATGAACTTAATTCGAAGCTGACAATAAAAGTAGTGCGTATTTAAACTTCGTTTGTTATTTCATAAACCCAAATTCAGCGTAATAATAATCTGTTCTTTTAACAGTATACCTAAAACAAAACTCTTTTTCAAAGTTTAAACTTGGCATTGTGCTAAGCTCGCTTCGAAAGGAGGTGGCAAAGTTGCAACGTCAAAGTCTGTGCCACGTTTCTCCAGAGAGGTTTTAATTAACCTTTAAAGACACGGGTGGTGTATTGAGAAAGCCACTCATTTCAAAATATTTGCGAATGCCATAGTATTTATGTGATTAATTCCAATTAAATTATTCTGGTTTTAAAAATTTGATGCTTATTGCTTTTATACTGCTACTGGGCATTACATCATATGTATATATATGTCATTAAAAGGTGTTAACTATGCTTTAAAAGCCGATGGTACATAGAGTACGCCGCCCCCCTGTCATTATGTATGTCCAAACCGTCCGTATCTTTAAGGGTTAATATCTCGGCTAATTACTGAAATTTTTTTTTCAAAAATCCTTTTTACAATCTTTTTATACTTCTGCGACGATAGGTACCACCAGCGCTCCTATACCCCTTTGCTGAATGCCCGTAAATTGAAATTTGCGTGTAACGGAAAAATGCGATTTCCTTAAAAACTATCTGACCTCTATAGTTTTCCTGCAAGGTTTAAATCAACTTCTACTTCACCTTTTTAAAAATTTTAGTTTCAGTACATACGGAAATAGAGGGGGGAGGGGCACATGTTTTTGAATTACAATTCGGACGGTATCTCTGAAAATATAATACCTAAAATTAAAAGACGTGTATTCTTAAAGTTTGGCGCTACGAACAGGCTTTTTCACGATACTCCACACGATATACAAAGAAAAAGCTTATTTTTCCTAGTAACTTAATTAGCCCTTCTACATTTTTCCGAAATATATTTGTGAATGTTTAATAATCTGTAAATATGTGGGTCAATAGTCTTTATTATTTCCCCCAATTTGAACTTTCCGCGTTCCATAGTTTACGAGAAAATCGCTGTGATAGACAGACAGACACAGTATTGATCTTATAATAAATTCGTTTTTACTTTTTAAGCGCGGAACACTAAAACTAAAAATAATTTGAATGTATATAATAAGATATACTGGTATGATATGAAAAAGTTTTGTAGGTTCCTGACACAATATTACAAAAAATAGTTGTTTCCGAACAAAATAGCGCTTTTTCCTATTTTATAATAACGAAGAGATAGTCTCATAATCCTCCAATCTCCATAATGATTTTTAAATAGATTTCATAAAGGAGTAGGTCTTGAAATTGTGGTTTTTATGTATATTTTCTGCATGTTCACCGATTCAGTGTTGCCAGACTGGAGACTTTCTTATTTTCACATTATTTGACTGTCATCACTTTTTTATATAGTATAATTCACCTTATTTTTCAGAATTTTTAATCTATTTTTAATACGCCGAATATTTCTATTTAAAAAAAGCGATGACAATTAGCAATCTTGGGACAAAAGAATCACCAATGTGGCAACACTACACCGATTACGGCAAAACTGCGCGATCGACTAATGTGATTTTTTCTTATTGGAAGAAGGTATTATTGAATTTGTCCTACTTAAATTTCATGAAAATTGGTTCAGTACTTTTTTAGAAATTCTACAGAAATATAAAATAAATAAATAAATAAAATAAAGTAAGCATGCTTAAAATACTTCATTTTCAACGATTTTCATCAAGAGACGTTGCACTATCCGTTTTGCGATAAAGTGCTATCCAATGTTTTCCCACGCTCTTTATACGGTGTTGCTTCTAGGATTATTGATTAATACAGAGTGGGTCAACATTTTCTGACAAATTTTTAATTTTAATATAAAATCAAGTAATTATCGTATACTGTAACAAAAAAAAAATGTGTAAAGTTACTAAATTTTTTCTAGTAAACTGGAATTCCTAGAACTTCTTATGTAACAACAACAACAAAAATTCATGTAACAGATACACTTTTGCACCGTAAATCAAAAAACCTGTAAGGATTCTAAGAATGTTTTAGGAAACTGGGATGCTTAGAACATTTTATGTAACTGCAATCCGGGTTACAGATTAAATTTTAGTAAGATTACTTTAATTTTAGTAGATTCTTTGGTAAAGCTAGTTTTCTGTAGCTTTATAAAATTAGTTTTGCAGATTTACATCTTTTTTGTACAGTATAGGGATAAAATTTAAGCAAGCATACATATTTCTGTAACATTATATCTGTAGAATTGCAGATTTTTCTTACAGTGTACAAGAGTGTGGTTGATAAAACTGTCAATTTAATAAATAATTTCTAACTGACGATGTAATTGGACCAAATAAAACACACACACATACATGCAGCTGCTTTTAAATCAGCGCATTGCTTGCGAACAGTGTTAAAAAGTTCATACATTATATTAAATTTATAACCTTCGAATAATAAATAAGTGTTTTCCTAACACGTATGATTTACTTTTAGATGGAGAACAAACGAAGTCTTGCCACATGAGGAAAGCTATAGTCCACTTCACGTCCATGCACAAACATTCGTAACAGATGCTCAACAAGAATTATCCGATGCTGAATGTGATCGAGACCTAAGACATATGACAGAAAATGGTAATACTTGTAATACAAAGACTATCTTGGAATTAACGTTTAGATTACGTGTTAAGACTGGCGATTATTTTTATATTCAATCGTACCACAATTTACGAAAAAAATTCTTTGGAGTAGATATCTCTTTAAAAGTCTAGTATAAGTGTGTACCAGAGAATTTTTTTCAAAAAGTGGTATGAATAGAATAGAATAAAAAAATAGTCGCTGCGACGACAAACATCCCGGACCCGTAATAAAAAGGTTACCAGCTCATTATTGATTTTTTTCAATGATATTCCTAACACAGTCAAACAATTCAACTAAAATATGCAAAACATATCCCCAATAATTTGCTATAACGTTTTGATTGAATCATAGAAATGACGCTTGCAAGGCAACCAACTGCTACTATTTTTAATCACTATTGTTTTCGAATGGGAATCTTTGACATATTAAATCGCAAACTATTCAAATAAGGCGAAAACAACTACTCGAAAATAGGAAGTAGAAAAAATCGTAGCAGCTGACAGCTATGCGCTTGCTCAGGCAATCGTCGTTTTTCATCTTTCATAAAATTTGGATTTTTTTGGCAAGTGCTCATTAACGATTTAATTCCATTTTCTATTTAAATGAATTTCTTTCTTTTTTTACAGGTATAAAAGTGAGAAATATACTTCAGGTTGGAAATCGAAATATCTGTCTAGCCAAGTAAAATAGAACAAATTGCTATTCCTCGATATACATTGTGAAAATGTTGAGCTTCTGTTTTGAATAATATGTTTCATGTGCACGACAAGAAATGCATGATTCTGAGAAGTGAGAATGTATCTCTATGGACAAATATGTGCATAAAACTACAAAATTGCAATTTATGTTTGAACTAATAAGAATTTATTGAAATTATTATTTCTCTAAATTTGTGGAAAATATCAAGTATTTTCAATTTAAAACTATAAGTAAAATGCAGTTATTTTTAAAAAGTACATTAAACAATTGTGAATCTCATTTTTACAGTCACATACTCAATAATAGCCATGGATAACTTTCTTAAAGAGAAAATACAATTTATTTACACTTTATAATACTAACAATGCTGGTGAATTAAATGGAATATACATACTTTATGCATGCATGCACTGACATTTCTCGTTTTCTGAATCTATAAATCAGAAACTTTTAATATAAACGATGCATCTGAAGATGTGTACTTCTAAACGTGAAAGTTGACATGCATATTGATTTGTTAGAAAATATATGTACTTAAGAGACATTTATAAAAAACATTTGCTGGACAAATTTGTGAAATTTTCATTCCAAGTGTTCTGTGGTTAATGTTTTTTTCAATTAAACACGTTCATCAACATACATATGCAAGAAAATAAGTGTATTCAAGAGAACTTCATTAAATTTTAAAGAATCATTTGCTGGACAAATTTGTTTATTTTTCATTCCAAGTGTTTTGTGGTTATCGATTTGTTCCGTTAAAGACATGCATCGACACATTTATATCAGAAAATATATGTATTTAAGAGAACTTGATTAAATTTATAAAAGAATCATTTGCTGGAAAAAATTGAGAATTTTTCATTCGAGGTGTTGTGTGTGGTTATCGTTTTGTTCGGTTAAAGACATGCATCTACACATTTATGCAAATAAATATTGCCAAATATTTCCTTTCAGATATCTTAAAATTAAGATTTCGTTTCACTTCCTTTTCTCTGTAAAATTCAACAAGGAATTGTGATAATAGAGCATAGTTATTCTTAAAATTAATTATGATGCTGCGTAGGCGATTGTTTCTTTTTTATTTTTAAATCCATTACTAAACAGAGAAGATGAAGAATAATATCACATTCATATACAGTGGTTAAAAAAAAAAAAAAAAAAAAAAAAAAAAACTTGAAAGAGAACGCTGTTTCTTCAATTATATCCAACAATTTTATAATGTACATTGTTAAGTTATAACATTACATTTAATGTTTAATTTAAATATTTTATAATATAATGGATTTATATTTTTGTGTGTGAAATTATGTTTTATGTTTTCTTCCAAAGTCTTTCTTCAAATAAACTAAAAATACTGCAAAGTGTTCACTTCATAGAAATAAATAATTGACAATAAATTGTCAACATGAATTCTTTAACAAATAGAAACAACAAATATACAAACAAATTCACCATATTTAAACAGTGATTGAAAATTTAATTAGCGTATTACCAGATTTTAATCTTTCAATATTATTGCACGGCGTGTGATTTATTGTGATTTTTGTATTCCTACTATAATATTTTGTATCAACATGTTTGAAAAGAAAATTCTTTGTCGAAATTTTTATTTCAAAAAGAAATTATCCTTTTGGATGAAATAAAAATAGTATTCCATTTACCTTTTCCATCTAGAAACTGAAGATATGTGAAATAAGATTTCAAAAATGACCCAAATTTTTAGAAATATTTTACTTCATACAACTTTTGATGGAAAAAAAATAAAACTATGAAAAATAAGTTAAACTGAAAGTCAAGCCCTTTTCTATCTACTTGTACAGAAAACTTTCAACAATATTCTGTGTTTAAAAATGTAAATCTGAAAATGTACAGTTGCAAAACGTATGAAATAAAATACTACATTTCAAATAAATTGTCTTCTAGATGTTTTGATTTTACTTTCTTTAAATTGAGCACTATCTGGGATCAGTATTTGAAAAATGGTCTAAAGTTGTATTTCAGTGAAGGTATATTTGAGTTATATGTCAGCTTAAAATATAAAGTTTAAGATGTTTGTATCTAAAAATATTTCCTTCCGGATAAGCTATTTAGTTTTATTGAAGTGGAAGATAACAAATTGAATACTTACAAATCTAAAGTATTCTTTTTTATAACTAAGCATAAAGTTTTGCGAAATCTGGTTACTGTTTTATGTAGTTTTGAAGTAAATTATTTTTTTTATTATAAATATATGTATATATATTTCATTTAGAACTATAATTTAAATATTTTCAGACAAATTGCATGAGGCTATTACGTAAAATGTAAAAATTACAATATTTTTAAAGAACTTTTTTCAAAAGTACAACAATACTATTTATATTGAATCGAAACAAGTGAAAGATTTTGAAAAAAAAAAAAAACTAATAGGTTTAAAACGTCCGGTGTAAGTTTGTAAAGCGAGTTGTGCAAAAGTGATATATTTTAATCTCATTATTTTTTATTGTAATTAGTGAATTTTTTAAAAGTACAGTAAAATAAAATAACACTTTTTTCTTAAATGCAAAAATGATTGAAAATTTCAGAAACATTTTAGTTAACTGTTAATAAAAAAATTAAAACTATGAAAGATAAGTTAAGCTGAAAGTGAAATCCTTTTCTATCTACTTGTACAGAGAACTTTCAATAACATACTGTGTTTAAAAATGTATATTTGAAAATGCACAGTTGCAAAAAATATGAAATAAAAGGCTACATTTTATATAAATTGTCTTCTAGATATTTTGATTTTACTTTCTTTAAATTGAGTACTATCTGGGATCATTATTAGAAAAATGGTCTATAGTTGTATTTCAGTGAAGGTATATTTGAGTTATATGAAAGCTTAAATATAAAGTTTAAGACTTTTGTATCTAAAAATATTTCCTTCTGGATAAGCTATTTATTTTTACTGAATCGGAAGATAACACATTGAATAATTACAAATCTAAAGCATTCACTTTTATAACTAAGCAAAAAATGTAGCGACTACATGTTATTTTTTACGTTGTTTTTTATCAAATCGTTTTTTATTATAAATATATTTTTTTGGTTTATAAATATAATCAAATATTTTCAGATAAATTGCATAAGGTTATGACGTAATATAAGACTTGATTACATTATTTTTATGGACCCTCTTCCCCAAATGTATAGCAATACTATTTATTTTGAGTCGAACCAAGTGAAAGATATTGAAGAACTAGTAGGTTTAAAATATCCTGCGTAAAGCGAGTTGTGCATAAGTGATATATTTTAATCTTATTTGTTATTGTGATTAGTGAAATTTTTTAAAGTACAGTGCATCTCAAACATGTTAAAAATTAAATGTCATTTTTTTTAATGCAAAGTGACTGAAACTTTTAGAAGCATTTTACTTAATGCAAATTTTAATTGAAAAGAAAAAAAACTATGAGAAACAAGTTAAGCTGAAAATAAAATCCTTTTCTATCTACTTGTACAGAAAACTTTCATCAATATCCTGTGTTTAAAAATGTATATCTGAACATGTATAGTTGCATAAATGATGAAATAAAATGCTACATTCCAAATAAATTGTCTTCTAGATGTTTTGATTTTACTTTTTTTAAATTAAGCTCTCAGTATTTGAGGAGGAGTTAGGATCAGTTAGTTAGTGAATAGTTAAAGATCAGTATTTGAAAATTGGTCTAAAGTTGTATTTCAGTGAATATATATTTGAGTTATATGCCAGCTTAAAATATAAAGTTTATGACGTTTGTATCTAAAAATATTTCCTTCCGGATAAGCTACTTAGTTTTACTGAAGCGGAAGATAACAAATTGAATAATTACAAATCTAAAGTATCCTTTTTTATAATTAAGCAAAAAGGTTTAACGATTTCTTGTTATTTTCTTGTGTTGTTTTTTATTAAATTGTTTTTTATAATATTTTTTTTTGTTTATAGATATAGTTCAAATATTTTCAGACAAATTGCATGAAGTTTACTTAAAAGACGTTATAAAAACACGTTAAAACTAAATTAAAAATCTATATTGGCATGTTTCAACTCTTTTACTGAGTCGTCATCAGAATGTATAACAGAAAATTACAAATACAATGTATATGAAAAATGGGAAAAATCCTCGAATATAAACAAGTAATCATGTAACGTGACCTACATTTTTGCGATTGCATGTGTTCCCTCTATGTCGCGATGCCGTAAGTTGTCCAACCATTCAACCCATAAATTCGGGATACGAAAAGATAATGTATTATTACAAACTCCTGAACCTCTTAAATAAATTTCAATAGACTCTCTTATAAATAATTGTAAATAAAAATTAGACCTGTAGATTATCCTACTCTCGTTAAAAAGTATGTTAATGTTCTGTATTTGATTCAGCCGGGATAAAGCAGTATTATCTCTATTATATTTTATGTCCGCTATATGTTCTTTACATCTGATAGAATTTTCGTTGGGTTATACCTATATAATGATTTTTGATCCCCCCCCCCCTAATAAATGGAATCATATAAACTCCTGAGAGGTCATCCCTATTAATAGGATCAAATTTAGTGTTTAGAAGCATCTTTAATTTCGGAGGAGGCTTCGCGATCAAGCATAAACCAAAATTTCTTAAATGATTTTTTTTATATTCAAAGAAACCCAGGAAATAATTTGCTAGAACCCTTTTCATATTAACTCATTAATAGTTTTATTTTTATTTTTTGAAGTATCTGTGTCTATTTTATCAAAGGAGCTCTGAATTAATTTGTTAATTAATTTTATATGATATCCATTATCAATAACATTTAACAAAATTAATTAACAAATTGATTCAGAGCTCCTTTGATAAAATGTACACATATACTCCTAAAAATAAAAATAAAGCTATTAATAAAGTTAATATGAAAAGGGTTGTAGCAAATTATTTCCCGGGTTTCTTTGAATATATAAAAAATCATTTAAGAAATGTTGGTTTATGTTTGATCGCGAAGCCTCCTCCGAAATTAAAGATGCTTTTAAACACTAAAATTGATCCTATTAATAGGGATGACCGCTCAGTAGTTTATATGATTCCATTTATTAGAGAGGGGGGAATCAAAAATCATTATATATGTATAACCCAACGAAAATTCAATAACAGATGTAAAGAACATATAGCGGACATAAAATAATAATAGAGATAATACTGCTTTATCCCGTCTGAATCAAATAGAGAACATTAACATACTTTTTAACGAGTATAGAATAATCTACAGGTCTAATTTTTATTTGCAATTATTTACAAGAAAGTCTATTGAAATTTATTTAAAGGTTTCAGGAGTTTGTAACGATACATTATCTTTTCGTATCCCGAATTCATGTGTTGCATGGTTGGACAACTTACGGCGTCGCGACATACAGGGAACACGTGCAATCGCTAAAATGTAGGTCGCGTTACATGATTGCTTGTTTATATTCGACGATTTTTTCAATTTTTCATATTCATTGTATTTGTAATTTTCTGTTATACATTCTGATGACGACTCAGTAAAAGAGTTGAAACACGTCAATATTGTTTTTTAATTTACTTTTAATGTGTTTTTATAACGTCTTTTAAGCATATAAATATTTTAATATTGTGATATGGTTATTAGTGGACGTAATTTTTGGCTTATTACTCGCACTTATTTACATTTGCATGAAGTTATTACGTAAGTGAAGACGATTACAATATTTTTAAGGACCTTTTTTCAAAAGTACAACAATACTGTTTATATTGAATCGAAACAAGTGAAAGATTTTGAAGAACTTTTAGGTTTAAAATGTCCTGCGTAAGTTTGTAAAGCGAGTTGTGCAAAAGTGATATATTTTAATCTTATTATTTGTTATTTTGATTAGTGTATTTTTTAAAAGTACAGTGCATCTCAAATATGTTAAAAATTAAAATAACTTTTTCTTAAGTACAGAAATGATTGAAATTTTTACAAACATTTTACTTAATGCAACTTTTAATTGAAAAAAAAATAAAACTATGAAAGATAAGTTAAACTGACAGTCAAATCCTTTTCTATTTACTTGTACAGAAAACTTTCAGCAATATCGTCTTTTTAAAAATGTATATCTGAAATCGTACAGTTGCAAAAAGTATGAAATGAAATGTTACATTTCAAATAAATTGTCTTCTAGATATTTTGACTTTACTTTCTTTAAATTGAACACTATCTGGGATCATTATTTGAAAAATGGTCTACAGTTGTATTTCAGTGAAGGTATATTTAAGTTATATGTAAGCTTAAAATATAAAGTTTAAAACGTCTGTATCTAAAAATATTTCCTTCCGGATAAGCTATTTAGTTTTACTGAAGCGAAAGATAACAAATTGAATAGTTACAAATATAAAGTATTCTTTTTTATAACGAAGCATAAAGTTTAACGATTTCTTGTTATTTTTATTTGTTGTTTTTCATAAAATTATTTTTTTATTATGAATATATATATATATATATATATATATATATATATATATATATATATATATATATATCGTTTAGAACTATAATTCAAATATTTTCAGACAAATTTCATGATGTTATTATGTAATTTAAAACTTGATGACAATATTTTTAAGGACCTTTTTTCAAAAGTACAACAATACTATATCGAATCGAAAGAAATGAAATATGTCGAAGAAATAATAGGAATAAAATAGCCTGATTAAGTTTGTAAAGAGAGTTGTGCAAAAGTTATATATTTTAAGATTATTATTTTTTATAGTCAATACTGTATTTTTTAAAAGTACATTACATCTCAAACATGTTAAAATTCAAATATTATTTTTTTCTCAAATAAGAGCAATTTAAGTTCTGAGTATTTTCGTCGGAATTTTAAGCTTCTCTGATTCTTCATTTCAAAAATATCAATTTCTGTATAAACGCATTCAAACCTTATTTTTCGGGATACAAATTTTAGGACTGCGCGCAGGATCACTAAAGGAAAGTATTTTAACATTTCCTAATTTTAATTACAACAATAGAGTCTAAATGAAAAAAAAAATGTTGGAATTAGTTCATAAAGTAAAAATATTGTTGGAAAAATGCTTGAAATATATTATAACTGTTATTTTTTTCATATTAAATTAGTTACTTTATTAATAAATATAGTTTTACATTTTCTGACACATGCGATTGATATTTGTTACTAGGATTTGCTGTGGCTTTTTTGGAATTGGAAATGAAGTGTACACCTTTACGGTTTATTTACAGGGACACTCAAAATAATTCTTTTCATTACGGTCTATGCGGGGAAAATCTTTTGCTGTGTATTTTAATGATACTGCGCTATTTTAAACACATTTAACTTTATATATGTCACTGGGGTGTACTAGAAAGCAAGCACTTACTGTAGAATAGGCTGTGCACAGCAGTTATCGTTCATTTACAGGGACACACAGGAAAATTGGGGTACAGAAGGAAATGAAAAATAATTGAACTATTGAAGCCTATGAAAAATAATTGCTGGATATGCGTTTTCAGTTGCGATACGCGTTATTAATATATACATATATTAATATTACTTAGCATGTACAAATTCTTTAGATAATATGCAGGAATTTCTCGAGTACATTTCTGTTTACTGGCGGAAATTGCTGAATCGAAGTTTTGAAATGTGCTCTGCTTTTAACTGAACTAACTTTTAGCATACTATTTAGTGTATATACAAATCTGTAGATTATATATAGGGCTGAACAAAAAAAATCGGATCTTTTATTGACTGTTGATGGTCATAGCAAAAATTAGGTTTTTAATTTTTTTTCCTTAATTTGTTCCTTCTGACGGTATCTTTCATCTTAGTAAACTCAGAAGTTAGGTTTCAGTATTCTGAATGTGTTTGAAAGCGTTTCATAATCTATGCTCTATGCATAGTTTTTATTTCATGTTTAAATAATAATTAACCCCCTGACCGCCGAGCAAAAGGGCAAAATTGTAATAATATTTTCTCTCTCTCTTTTTTAAATATACGCATAGAAATATAATCCATGTGTATTAATCATTTCTTAAGCTTTCAAATCTGGGTTATATCTGTAGAATATTATTAATTTAAATAATGCTTCTATTGCAGTGAAACCTACAGCTTAGTGAATGGATATATCAGTTCAAGGAGGTTGGAAGGTTAATATTCCGTTTATAGGAAATTATAATATTTAAGACTCTTTAAACTTCAACCATATTTATGATGTGGTTTTTAAGAAGACCTGCATGCAATATCAAATTTAGCAATTTGTGTTCATGAAATATGAAACTTTAACATTAATTTTAAAAAGTATAAAATTATGTTCTTTCTCCTCGTGATAACTAAAGTAAAATGATGAAAGAACACAAATTTCTGATAGAAAAGCTCAGAAATACCACTCATTTCATTCAACAATGAATATAAATATTGGATTTTTTTTGACATGTTAAAAATGAACCTTTTCTTAAAGTCACAATATGATGAAATTAAAGATTACAAATATTATTTATTTAATTATTTATTTCTCATACAGGAAGTCTTCTCGAGACTTATTATTCTTATCAATTCCTACAAATGGGAGATTCTCAAAAGGTGGGATCATTAAACGTTAACAATATGTAATTTTTAAAATTTTCAAATTTAAGGCCAATATTTCTTTAATAGTAAGGTAAAGCGAGGAGAGTCTGCGCACATTTCAAAAGAATAATAATAAAAATCTAAATATTAATATTTTGCTAAACTATGCATGAATGATTTTGACTTCATTTGTTTTTTATGTATTTCCATTGTTATTTTGTTGTTATACTGCAATTTAATAGAACAGCAGTAATAAAACCAAGAAAACTATTTTGCGCAATCTCTCCTTAGAGGGTAGGACAGAACGCGCACATGGGTAGGAGAGATTGCGCACATAGGTAGAAGAGATTGTTATTAATAATAACTACAATTAAATTTTTAACAATAATAATTACACTTAATCGATATTGTTGAAAGGTTTTTGTGAGTAAATATTATTGTATTAGGAGTGAATATTTCAACCAAATGTTTAAATAATAAATAAAAGAAAGAATTTTAACAACAGTTAAAATTTTTAATTTAAGAAGATTAAAATATCAGAAAAAGAAAGCCTTACTAAGATTACAAAATAACATTAATTTAGTTGATAATATCTTTAACTTGAAAATTATTTCATTTCCATTTCCACAGTTTCATTGTATTTTGTTCGCTAACCGAAGTTGTCGTCGTCCACAATCGATGCACTTATTGTTGTAAATCGTGCATCTTTCGTGTAATCACCTGCAACAAGCAGTACATTGAATCCAGTCAGTTGTCGAAGTTGTCACCTGGTACAGTTCCAGACATTCAGTGCATTCATCCTAATTGACCTTCGGTTTTTTTCCTTGAGTTTTTTTATCCCACTATTTGTGGAAGCACCTTATCTTCAGCTGGTTTTTTTGTAGCGGCATCCTTCTTAAGTCTTTTTTCATGTATATTTTGTGGATTAGTAACATTAGTTGCATTCTGTTTTCTTTTGATTTCGATGGCATTACATTACTTGGAATGGGTGAAAGCTTTTCCAAAACATTGTATTAGAAAAATTATTTTAGTTAACAAAATTAATTCATTAGCAAATTAATTGCTCATAAATTAAAAAAAATATATAAATATTTAATTAAATTAATAACAAATATATTATTAATTTATTAACAAAAATAATTACATAAAATTTATTTAATAACAACTGTATTATTAATTTAATAATAAAATTTTTATCTGCAAAAGTATTTTTTTTGCAAATTAATTTGTTACAAATTTAGTTTTGATAATTATGTGTTTTTACGAAATTATTTAAAAATTGATTCATTCCTATGTTTTACCCGTAATTTGCAATTCATACAAATTTATCAATAAGCTGTGTAATCTCTCCTAGCACTTAAACTTATGGGGAAATGCGCCATCTCTCCTAAGTAGCAGATGCGCAAACTCTCCTATTTTGGTAGGAGAGATTGCGCTGCCTTTTATTTAAATATGGCCGCTTCTAAAATGAATTTTTGGCATTCGCATACTTAGTCCAGTTAGTAGGTTATAAGAAATCGTTTAAGTTCAAAATATTTTGTATTACTGACGTTCTATAAAATTCTGACGAACAGTTATGAAAATTCAAGCACTTACTTTGGAAAAACAAAACAAAATAGCACTGTTTTATTCAAGACGCTTGGAACAATCAATATGCACTTTCATGTAGACGTTGCACTAATGCTGCTCTACAACTACCTGGAGTCGCTGGGCGCGCACTCAACTCCTTCCCGTCGAATCTCTTTGCGCGCAATCTCTCCTACCGCGCGAACTCTCCTCGCTTTACTATATAGTATTTTGTCTATAAATATAATATATTAATATTTTTAATAGTATGTCTACAAAATTATACAGAAACACTAAAAGACAGCAACTATTCTGGAAAATTAATTATTAAAGCATTTAATTAGCCCTAAGCTAAGCAAGCATAAGCTAAAAGTGCCCAGTTGTGTACGTTACAAATTTTGGACGTTTTTTCGCACGTACGTTACAGAATTTGGACGTTGCGCTTAGTATTTAAAAAATTCTTAAGACTAAGAATGTAGTAAATGTGTCCTATAATTGTATGTGTATACATATATATATATATGTATAATTAACTTTTTGTTATCCAGTAATAATAACAATAAAATAAAATGCTTTGTCGCGTACGTTACTTTCGGACATAACAAAATACAAAAAAATTCTTTATAGAAAAGTCCTTCTATCTTCAAAAAAGCAATAAATCAGCCTACCATCTCTTATCAAAAAATCATCCGTTTCCTTTATGCATTCGTTGTTTACTATTAGAACCACCTGGAAAAAAGTTAAAACTATTTTTCTTGGTGGTACATTGGAGCAGTCAACGTTATGAATGTCCGAAATTGGCCTCTTTAGCATAAAATAATAAATTTTTATGATATTTATACAAAGCTTTTACAATAAATTATGTCATTTTTTGTCTCTGAATAGAATTAAAAACTCAGTGTAAAAAAATAAATAAAGTCAATGATAATTAAAGTTATGTTTGAAAGGCTTAAAGTTATGACGTGTGTCCAGTGCCCACCTTTTGAGAATCGCCCAAATATATTCACCAGTTTCCATAAACAATATCGAAACAGAATATAATGTCATTTTTGTGTAATTAATCATTTACAAATCTAAAATGCATTTGTATGATTTTTACGGTAATATTAATGTACATCAATAATTTAAAACTTAAACGCACAATGTTATTAATATTGAATATTTTATTTACATACTCCTAAAAGGCAAATTTTAAAGTGCCAATGTTCTTTTCTTTTCTACTTCAATTCATTGTTATGAAAGGAGAATTATTGATTTCTGATTTTAAAACTTTTTAAACAATAAGAAATGTAAAATATCTCTGTATTTTACATTTATAGGTAATAAATACACCATTCGATTAATAAAATGTTAAAGTTTTATAAAAAATCTCAAAAATATGTATAGTGTCAATTTTTTTGCGACAAAAAGTGTTTTTTATTTGATTAATCGCGTTTTCTCAGAAGAAGAAATGTAGTACGCATTAAAAAGTAAATAAAAACAGAAGACTAAATGTCCAAAATTTTATGTTGAAGGAATTGCTTAAAAAATATTTTAATCCGTGAATTTCATACTACTGCCAATTCTCACCGGCCAAAATTTCAAAAGTAGGTGTTTTTTGTTATGTTTCATTATTTTGCATCTTCCATTAATAAAATTTGACGGTGAGAATTAGCAGTTGTATGAAGTTCACGAATTAAAATATTTTTTTTAAGGAATTGCTTCAATATTAAATGTTATGAACTTCGTCTTCTGTTTTTATTTAATTTTTTCAAAGGTGCTCCATTTCTTTTTCTGAGAAAATGCAATTAATCAAATGGAAAATACTTTTTGTCGCAAAAAAAATCGTGACACTATACATATTTTTGAAATTTTTCCTAAAACGTTAACATTTTATTAATCGAGTGGTGTATTTATTACCTATAAATGTAAAATACAGAGATATTTTACATTTCCTATTGTTTAAAAAGTTTTAAAATCATAAATCAATAATTCTCTTTTCATAACAATGAATTCAAGTAGAAAAGAGAAGAACATTGGCACTTTAAAATTTGCCTTTTAAGAGTATGTAAGTAAAACATTCAATATTAATAACATATTGAGTATCATAGTTTTATTCTTTATTACATTTCGTGTAGGAATACGTCTTATATTTCATGATTATTATATTGGCAACAATGTTAGACGCAGTTGAAGTTACGGAATCCCAAAGCACACTAATATAGAGTGCGCATGTGTTGGACTGAAGTGTGTATTCTAAGGGTCAATCAATTGAAGAACGTAAAATTTATATAAATAAATCTTTAATTATTCGAATATAAATTAATATATTCAATATAATACTAAATTTTTTTTAAATATCTTTTTTGCTTCTTTTAACACATTCGGTGTTTGTAACTTAATATTTGCTTAGATCGATAACATTTACATATTTATTACACATAAGAATATGTTCTCTCAAAAAGTTTTAGTAAATTTGCAAAAAAAAAATTGTAAAATGCAAATATTTCTATTTTTCTTTGTAGCATTATATTTTTTGCAGGGAATACACAATAGAATTGACTGATGAAAACCGCTTTCAGATGATTTCAGTTTCAATTTATAAAACATTATTTATTAAAATATAAAAGTGACAAAAAGTCTGTTTTAATTTAAAAATTTATAGTTTGTTTTAACGAATAAACTATTACTATTACCAATCAATGTATGTAATATATTTAAAATTAATAAATAAATTCACATAAATTACTTACAATAATATAATACAACCACATTCCTACAGTTTCGGGCAGTTAAAAACTTGTCCATCCTCAGGAATACGATACAGTTTAACCTGTACAATGAATTGTACGCTTTTGGGAAGGTCTCCTTCCACCACCCCCTTTAGGCGTCGAATTTTGAAAAATTCTGAAACTCGTGCTTACTAACTTTAGTTATACTATAGGCATGTCAAGTTTCAAGATTTTATGAGAGATATGATAAGATATGGTGACTTTATAAAATTTCATATTTGCCCACTTCCGTTGCCTTCTTTACGGATCGAATTTTAAACAAACACTGATCAATTCATGTATTGCTCTCAGGAATACATATAAGTTGAAGCTAGGAGAGTCTGCACAGAATTCAACAGAATAATAATAAAAAAATACAAATATTTATTTTTTGCTAAACTATACACGAACAATTTTAACTTCATTTGTCTTTTATTGATTGCTATTGCTATTTTATTGTTATGCTGTAATTTAATAGAACAGCAGAAATAAAACCAAGAAAGCTATTTTGCGCAATCTGTCCTTACAGGATTCTGTGATTTCGCTCACGGGTAGGAGAGATTGTTATAAATAAAAACTAGAATTAAATTGTTATCAATAATAATTACACTTAAATACATTGTTGTAAGGTTTTTCGTATCAAATATTATTGTATTAGGAGTGAATATTTCACACGTTTAACTTAAATTTATTTCATTTTCCTTTCCACAGTTTCAACGTTTTCTTGCTTGCGGACCGAAGTTGTCGTCGTCCACAATCGATGCACTTATTGTTGTAAATGGTGTAGCTTTAATGCAATCACCAGCAAGTAATACATTAAATCCAGTCACCGATCGAAGTTAATTTCTGGTACATTTCCAGACGGTCGGTATACTGATTCTCATTGCCCTTCGTTTTCTCTTTTTCAGTTTTTTTTGTAGCCTTCTGCTCTAGCTCTGCTAATACCTTAAGACCCTTACAATAACTCAAGATGCCTTCGTATAAACGAGGAAAACGAATCTTTTCCTGCTGAAGTATTAGCAAAAATAAAAAATTCATACAAATGTAAATAAGTACGAGTAATAAGTCAAAATTAAGTCCACTAATAACCATATCACAATATTAAAATATTTATTTGCTTAAAAGACGTTATAAAAACACATTAAAAGTAAATTAAAAATCTATATTTTTAATTTACTTTTAATATGTTTTTATAACGTCTTTTAAGCAAATAAATATTTTAAGATTCTGATATAAAAAATTCATATTTAATATAAAATTTATATTTAATTGAAAAAATTAATTTAATAGCAAATTAATTCTTCATGAATTATTTGGTCTAGGAATTAATTCGTGCGGTTTTTAATAAAAAAATAAAGCTTCATTTCAAAAATAAAATATATAAATACGTTAACAAAAATATTGTCCATCGCTACCCACTACTTTTTCCCATCTTTCAGGCAATTTTCGAATTCCGTGTCGAAAGAAGTCCTTACTTTTTGAAGCGATCCAATCAGAGATACATTTTTCTATATTTTCTAAAGAAGTGAACCGCAGTCCAATCAAATCGTTATTCATGCAATCAAACAAGTAGTAGTCTGAAGCGGGTGGGGTAACACTTCCCATCCGACATTCTCCAAATATGTTCTGACCGCTTTTGCGACATGTGGTCGGGCGTTATCATGTTTTTATCCCATTCTGGTCGTTTTCTGGCCAGAGTTTGTTTCAAACGCATCAACTGAAGTCGTTAACGTTCTCCATTAATAGTTTCACCAGGTTTTAGAAGCTCATAGTACTCCACACCTTTCATATCCCACCATATGCACAGCATAACCTTTGCACAGTGAATATTTCGTTTCGGTGTTGATGGACCTGGTTCACCTGGCATTACCCAGGCTTTTTTTCGTTTAGGATTCTCGTAATAAATCCGTTTTTCATCACCAATCCAATGCAAAAATCCCTTATTTTTCTGTCTTTGAAGCAGCATTTCGCAAACGGTTTTTCTTCTTTCAACGTCTCTTTCTTTCAATTCATGTGGAACCCAATGTGACATCTTCTGAATCATTCCCATTGCTTTGAGGCATTTGGAAACTGTTGTTTCATCAACCTCTAATGATTTTGCAAGTTCTTCCTGCGTTTGAAACGAATCCTGATCGAGCAATGCTGTCAATTCTTCATCTTCAAATTTTTTGGCTGTCCAGGACGTGCTTGGTCTTCCAAGCCGTAATCACCACTTTTAAACCGTGCAAACCACTTCTGACACGTTCATTCAGCTAGAGCATGGTCACCATAAACTTCCACCAAAATAAGATGACTTTCAGTAGCACTTTTCTTCATGCCAAAGTAATGAAGAAGAACCCCCCGCAAAAACACTTTATCAGTAGTAGGTGCACAAACTCTCTAATTTCGGTAGGAGAGATTGCGCGGCCTTTTATTTAAACAGGCCCCCTTCTAAAACGAACCGTTAGTATTCACACCGTTTGTCCAGGATAGTAGCTTATGAGAAGTCGTTTAAGTTTAAACTATTTTGCACTATTGACATTCTATAGAAATTCTGACGATTAGTTTGTCGATTTGTTGACGATTTGTATGCATGTACTGTACATTGGGAAAACAAAACAAAATAACAATGCTTTATCCTGGACGCTCCAAACAATTAACGTGCATATTTCAGTAGACACTTCACTAGTGGTGTTGTACAACTACCTAGAGTCGCTGCGCGCGCACTCTACTCCTTCTCGCTGACCCTCTTTGTGCGCAATCTCTCTGACAATCTCTCCTGGCTTTACTTTATTTTGCAAATTTCAAGGTTCTATGTCAACAGAAAGTGGGGAAAATGGGTAACAAGTTTTGACTCCCACATACAAACAAACAAAATTGTATGAAAAAGTAAGGGAATCGGATATTTCTAATACTAACTTAAAAAAAAAACAACAAAAAAAAACAACATTGTTTGGAAAAAAAATCGTTTTAAAAGGTTTGTATTACGTACCTCTCGATTGTAAAACATATGGACAAGAACTCTTTTCAGACTCATTGATAACGCACCAGAGATTATTTTATATTTTCTTTCGTGGTTATATTATATTTTTCTGTATTTAGAAACATTTGTCTTTTTTTTTTTACAGAGTGTGTACGTCTTGTTCTTTAACATTTTCTTTAATAAAATTATTGGGGTAATACATTCTTCATGAACAGGGTTCATAATACTTATTTCTTACAAGACGCACTATCTTCACAAAATGTTACTTATTTTCTAACATATATTAAAATTTTCAAATCAGCTTCGTTAGTATAAGACAAATTCACAATTCTGCAATTAAATTTTGACTCGTTTTAAATCTATTTTATTGCATTTATGGTAATACGAAAGTAATTAAATAACTTGAATTTTAAACATGCAATGTTTTTAATATTGAATATTGCAGATACACAAATTCAACGGAAAAGTTTAATCGATTATATGTTGAAACTTTCCGTTGATTTCTATTTCAATAATTTGCTGTGAGAGAAGAAATATTGTTTTATGATTTTATACTATTTTCTAAATCAGACCAAAGAACAGCTGTGCATTTTATCATCTACTTTTATAGGTAATCAATATATGATTCAGTTAACAACAGCTAAACTTTTAAGAAAAATCTCGTAAAAGTTTCATAATACTGGATTATTTTATGACAACAAGAAAGCTCCATTTGATTAATTACATTTTCTTAGATAGAGAATTGGAGTTCATGTAGCTGCAAATGAAGAATACCAAAATGAGGAAATGAATAATATTATTTAGAAAATTACTGTGTTAGAAATAAACTATTGTAACATACATATTTAAGAGCTTTGAAAAACTATATGATTATGATTGTGATATTGCTATTGCATATTATTATAACTGCTGATTTACAATAGATGTTATAACCATTATCTCTTACAACACGAATCGACGAGCCGTTAATTTCTAAATTGGCTCAACCGAGCTCAGCAATCTGATTGGCAAAAACTGATATTTATATAGTAGATAATTATATTTATTTTTTTATGAAGTAGTGTAATGTAAAATAGAATGCAATTATAATGACTTAAACTGATATATTTTGTTAAATTTGATCAAAATCACAGTAAAGTAATCGAAAATATTAATATTAACAAAGGATCAGATTGCTGAGATCGGATGAGCCAATTTGGGAATTAACGGCTCGTCTCGAATCGCATTAACGCATTTCCACTTTTACATAGTGTCCATGTCAACATTCAAATTGACATTTGTTTTACAACCAGACTTATGTGTAAAAAAATTCGAAATTATTAAATATTATGACACCCTTTTCCCATTTATAAAATCGTTGGCCGGTTTCAAGATTATCCCACTTCCCGACAAAAACTGCCAAATAGACTTTGAACTTTATGAATGTTTCGTGTTATCTGGCACTAAAACGCGTTTTTATCATATTTCAGTGCCATAAAATATACAGAATTACAGAATTCATAAAATTCAGTGTATAATATATAAAAAAGCAATGCGATTTTATTTTGTCTACTTTGGACGCGGCAAAACATTTTCAACATAAAAGTAATAAGAAAAGTGGGTCGCATACATAAAAGTAATTAAATATCCTATTTTAATACAAATACAGTCCCTTGTAAAACAATGGCGCATTTAAATATTTAACTTAATTTGAATTTCATTTTGTAACTGAAATAATGCTTGTATTTTAAAGCGATTTTAGAAATAATCTCCATAACCTCTATTTTGTATCACCCATTTTTACAATTTCATTTAAATATTATTTAATCATTATTTTGAATTTTAATTTAAGATTTCGTTGTTTAGTTTTTTCATTCACTTTCTAAATTTCTAAATTGAAGAGCTAAGTGGAAGAACATGTTAAGTAACAAAAATTACATTTGAAGAAATTTGATGTGAAAGTTTTGTTGTAAATTTTAATGATTTATTTTCTGTTTGATACCATGTGTTTAAAATATTAATAGGTGTGGTACTGAACTCTACCAAAAAAAACTTATTCATATTTAATTTTTAAGTATTAAAAAAAATATTAATATTATTTACATTATTAAACAGTAAAATATTAAATATTAATGAATAATGTCTTAAATCTTCAAGGCTAAATAAAATTTTGGTATTTTAGCTTTACCATGTGATAGAATACCTGATAACGCCTTTTTACAAAAGACAAAATAATTTTTAAGAACATGTAGCATAACATGTTTAGTCCAGGGGAAATGTACATTTTACCTTGCAAAAGGTCGGGTAAAAGATTTTTTTTTCTAAATTGTTTATAATGATGACAACATGGAAAAACCAAGTTTTCTAACAAAATTTCTTAAGGCTAAATTTTTTGTGGCCGAAAAACAACAAAATTTTGGGACATTTTTTGATTTTTTGGAAATATCTCGAAACTTCTTGCCGTGTTGCCGTAGTATATTATTTGTCAATTACAATATTAAAGAAGATAAAATTCTCTACAACTTTCATATTTACAACTGTTTTATACACTCAATAGCAAGTGCAGTACGCTATTTCAAAAATGGGACATTTTTTTTAATATTCTTAAAAACCGTGAAAAACGTAGTTTTGCTGCGATCATTCAAATTTTCCCCGCAGATTTAATTGTGTATGTCGACTTCTAAAAATTAGTAGCAGTAAATTATCTATTATTTGCACACTCACATCTTTATTTTCATCTCAAAAGACATTTTATATGCAAAAAAATTATATAATTTTAAAAGTAGGGCAGAGTGTAGATGAATGAAACAATTTTCATAATTAGACAGTAACTTTAAGTGTATTCAATGTTAACTTCAAAGCATTGTTTAAAAGAATTTTACAATCTATAGTAACTTATTGGCACGATAATTTCAATTAAAAAATATTGCTTAATTTTAATAAATTTTATAATTTTAATAATTTTTATAATGCATACATATTTTTATAGGTGTCAATGGAATAGGTGGGTCATTTTCAAAATCTGTCCATGTTTTGGAATAACAAAATCAATTTTTTAAAAATAATCAGAAAGGTTTAATTGTTTGTAAATAATTACCTTACCTCATAAACATTAATATACAAGCATCAGCTGAGATCAAATTACTAATTTAACATTTTAAAACTAATTTTTAAATTTTAATGCACTTGGTATAATGACATAAGTGAGCACGGTAATGACAAATTAAGCGAAATATTTTAATTTTTCCCCAGGCATAAATGGCAGCCATTATATCTTCTGGCCCCATACAATGATTTTCTATTTCTCATATAATGAAAGCAGATTAAGAAATTCATTTAATTATCAATTAGAATTGGGAACGGTAATGACTTACAAAAGAATACTCACCAAAACATTCAAAGTCTTTGCTTGTTTTATTGAAACTATAAAACGATTTACTCTATTTACCTAAACCTGATAACAAGTTGACTTTTAAGGAGTACTTTTGCCTTGATAAAAAGGCATGTGCTGTCCTCTAAAAATATCAGAAGGAACTTTTTGTCAGAAGCATGGCAATGGCACTCTTTCTTGGGACACGGTTTAAAAAAATTATTAAGAATTATAGATAAGTTTAATTAACCCTTTAAGCGTCCTAACCGGGTTTTTTCGTCAGGTAATCTTTGAAATCAAGGGCTGATTTAATACAAAACTCATATTAATGTTATTTTTTTGCAGTGCATAAGATAATTAAATATGTAAGGTAATCATAAACAAATCCCCATAAAAATAGCTTTCTTAGGTATTATTTTATGAATCATTAAACATAAAGTAAGAAATATGCCGGACACTTAAAGGGTTAATGAAAATAAATATTTTATAATTAGTTGCATTTTAATAAATAAAAATGTATAAAAAAATATAACCATCTATTTTAAATAGAACTTTGTCAAATCTTTACCTAATAAATTGCTTGTTGTGACAGCCTACGGTAATGATATTTTGATTATAAAAGAATATATTTCTCATTTTTAAATTTTTTATAAATAATAATATATCTATAAATTATCATTAAAAACATGATAGTTAAAATGCAATAATTAAAATTATGATATATAACTATTTTTCTGTGCAAATGTGAAAGGACAGTAAAACATGAGACTTTTTGAAAATCACCCAGGTATGAAAATTTGCGAAAAACACATATTATTCCCCACTACAATGGTATATTTTATTTACCAGTTATTGATAATGTATGTTTTAATGTTTTACTGTTTTAAAGATAGCAAACATTGAATTGTAGTTCCATATAAAAGGGGCGGGGGGGGGACTCAAGAGATAAATATCTTTTACGAGAGAAATAATTTTACCTTCTAAAATTGCTACAATAAAAATGACACCAGATTATTTCACTAATTAATGTTATGCATTTATATCTTTTAAAATTTATAAATTCTATTAATAAAATATTTGAGATCACTAGTTTTATAAAAAAATATTTAAAATATTAGTTTTAAAATATATTGTCAATTTTTTTCCACTTATATCAAAAAATATAACAAGAGATTATATCATTTTAGCATGCAAAAATATGTAAAACTTTAAGAATATCTATTAATTGCTTTAAAGCTCAAACAGAATACTTTAAGTTTCAGAACGGGTTCCAAACAGTTTTCCAAAAATGAAAGTGTCCGAATATATATATATATTTTTTAAAAGCAACCAAACCCGAAAAAGTACAAAAGCACAACATTAGATATTGATCTCAGGTATCCCATGAAAAAAAAAAATTCAAAATATCAAAATGCGAGCGAGATATTTGACAAGAACGCTCCCATAGGTTTAATGTTACCTTGCGAATGTCTAATTTAGTTCTATAATTCATATAATTGTGGCTTTAAACGCCACAATACGACAACTACCGTAAAATCTTTGAAAATGAAATCTGTATATACGGAATTCGGTCTTTAAAGAAAAGTATATATTTTTTCAAGAGAAGGAATATGAACAATTATGCCTGCTAAGATGGAAACCTGTTTAAAGCGGAATATATTTCAGTTCTTTCGGTACGGTTTTCAAGGTTTTAATAAATCAATATTTGGCAAAGCTGATTACGTAGTTCAGCATTACGTATTTAATGCTTACACACTTAAAATTTTCAAAATCCGGCTATTAGAGATTTATTAAAATTCCCGTGGTAAATTTTCTTTTTAAAAAAGGGGGCACCAAAATCCATGTTTGGCACGTGTGCAATAAAGGCTAGTTTTAGCACTGAAACACATAATTTACTGCTACTAATATATAGAAGTTGACATACACGATTAAATCCGTGGGAAACATTTGAATAATCGGGGCAGAACTGCGTTTTTCACGGTTTTTAAGAAAATTGGAAAAATTGTCCTATTTTTGAAATGGCGTACTGCGCTTGCTATTGAATGTATAAGAAAAAGTTGTAAATATGAAAGTTGTAGAGAATTTTATCTTCTTTAATATTGTAATTAACAAATAACATGCTAGGGCAGCGGGTCTCGAGATATTTTTAAAAAATCAAAAAAGGTCCCAAAATTTTCTTGTTGTTTGGCCACAGAAAATTTAGCCTTAAGAAAGTTTGTTAGAAAACTTGGTTTTTCCATTTTGGCATCATTATAAACAATTCAGAAAAAAAAAAATCTTCTATCCGACCTTTTGCAAGGTAACCCCCTTTTTTGGTACATTTCCCCTGGACTAGTTCTTCTACTCAGCTCTTTAATTATCCGTTTTAGTTCACACAATAAAATATAAGTAATCCCGCTCTCTCTCCTTCTCTCAGGCATACTTGCGCACGCATTCTCACACGCGCACACACAAAAAACTAAAAGTTTTATTTTACAGTTATCCGTAATTTAACAATGTAACGTTTCAGTAATTTTTTTACAGAATAATATCCTGCTATATGCATTACTCATTGCTGCTTACAACTTTTTCAGAAACATTTAGTCATAAAAAATTGTTTCTATTTTTCAACAATACCGTTTTTTGGTGAATGATTGCTGTATAGTGTTAAAAATTAATAATTCCATTGGTTTAGGTTCAACTTTTCGATTCTGGACTTCCTTTACCACATAAACCTTACTACTTGATTGATTCTATATGATTGCTTCAAAGCTATTACTTCTCTCACTACTTGGTTTGCAACAGATTAATTTTTAAATTTTTTGGATACTCCCATCTTATTTCTTGTAATTTAAACGTACGTAAGACATTTACAAAAGTTATTTACAATTTTTATTCGTCAATTCTTTTTTTCATGCTTTCTTTTCCGCTTGTTATAAGATATCTTTGTAGCCTTCTGAAATATTTATGACCATTTTGATTATTTTAACTTTCTATCATAAACTCAATATTTTCATTTGCAACAAACTAAAATATTATTATACACAGACAATACCATTAAAATTAAATACAAGTGTCATATTAAAATGTAAATCATTTAAAGGATACATTTTATTTCTAAAAATTGCAAAAAAGCGTGAAGACTTTACTTCTGAAGCCTACTTTTGCAGTTAAATAGGTTATTTTGCATATCAAATGCTATACAAAATTAATTAAAAACTCATTAAATTATTAACTTGACATTAAAAAAAAAATTATATATTTATTTGATGTTACTTTATAAGAGAGTAATAACGAACTAATATGAAATCTGTGGAATCTACATGCAATATATTAATAAACCTGATTTTAAAATAAATATTACCGTGAAGATTTTGTTAAATGTAACAATCTGGCAAAGTTAAATTACCTCAGTTTATCTGAAAAATATGAAGTCATAACATTTCCTGATTGTCCGATTTAATGTTGTATAACACTAGATAATTGAAAGAATTAAGGTTAGTTGGGGCAACTGGGCCATGATTTTACAGTGTGACTCTAGAGCTTCTGACAATTCAGCCAAAAAGCTAAAGTTCATTTGAATTAAAGTCTGAACTTCTGTAAATGTGTTCAGTTACGTTCCCTCTATCAGACAGAAACGCTCAAAATTACATTTTATTATTTAAAAATATAAAAATATGCATATTTCATCTTTCTTTCCTCATGGGTCCAGTTGCCGCATAAAAATGGGGTAAGTGAACCAGGAGGGTATATGTTCCACACTTGTTTTTTTTTTTCATATGGGATATCATGTCCTGTTTGAAAAAGTGTAAACAACTTTAAAAAATTTAAACCAGGAAGATCATGTAAAGTATGTGTCAATAAAGAGCGTTGTAAGGGAAACCTTTGCTGTTAATGTGTCTAAAAAAAGCACTAAAAGTGAAAATATAAGATTTATTTATACCAAAAACATAAAATTTAAGTAAGTACTTATGCACTTTAGTATAGGTAATAAGTATAAAAGTCACATGGGTATTTTAAGGGAAAAAATAGCTAGGTAAATATATGAACAAACGGCTACGTAAGCACTTAAGTACTTTATCTGTATCTAGGAGTCGCATTATATAGGGAAATTTTTTTTGTTCCTACCAGAACCCTTAATGAGTTACCTTCATGATGATTTTATTTAACATATTCTAAAGAAAGGTGCGATGAAGATATTATTTTCAAAATAGTGGTAGGAACAATAAAAGTTTCCCTATAGAATGCGACACCTCTGTATCGTACAATTTAAAGTTTTGGCTATCTCGCTTTCAGGAGCCAAGGTACTTGCTTTCGTAAAATGTTGAAATAATTTAATGACACCAGTATTTACAAGAGAATCAATTTGTAAACAAGTAAATGTATATTTTAGCGTACTTAGTAAAGGTGAAATTTTCATTATAAAATTTCGGTGTCAATGTGGCAATTATGAATTAAAATTATGTGATGTCATAACGGCATCACCGCCTCTCAAGGGGTCAGGAAATTTGGTTTGATACCACTCAATATGCTGTTTTTTTATTTTTATTACGTAATTTTAATAAGGTATTCTATAATTTTCTTTATTGTGAGCAAAAAACAATGGAGAAATTTACTTCCGCTTGTAAGAGAAACTCAAAAAAATTATTTATAACTATTGGGTTTACTGGATCCAGCATGGCCCAGTTACCCCGGATACATGTCCCAGTTACTTCATTCTTGAAAAATTTATGGTGTAACTGGGACACCGGACTTACATTTGAAACATGAAGTAAATATGTATAGATACCTAATAATATTAACGTGGTTATATGCTTAATCTTTAAAAAAAAAAAGATTGTTTAATAAAAGTACTTACAGTATTTTAATAAAAAGCCGAGGAAATTCAACCAAATGGACGTTGTTTTTAAAAATAGAAACGTTTATTTTCCACAACCTATCACAGCAAAGAGAGAGTTGTGATTGAGTTGACACACGTTGTTTTTGGAAGTAGAGGTTAAATGGCATTGTTCACAAAAGCTAAAACTTAAAATACCTCATCGGTTTTTTATAAAATAGCCTATGGCCAGTTACCTAGTGGGTCCAGTTACCCCAACTAACCTTATATACAGTGTTGCCACTGATGAGGGAGAAATTCTCGGAAACGACCAGTTTTATTATCGAAAAATTTTCACTTATTTAATCGAGTGATTATTTAAAGCACGCTATTCTATAAGAACATTCTGACATTATTTATAAAAAATTCTCTGTCTGTTCTTCCCTTTATATATACCAAAATTATTTAGTTATACAATTTGGATCCTCTGTGCAGTGGAGAAATTTCTTCAACTATCTCAGAATAAATTGCCTAAATTTAAAATTATTTTGCATATTTTTTGCATTAACATGGAAAAAGGGTACTAATGAAAATAAATAATCTAGGTTCATACTGCTATTAAGAAGAACTTTGTACTTCAGTATTACTAGTAGAAACTAAAAAAAGAAGGTTTTACTGACAATGTAAAATTTCAAATATTTTCAATTCACCTATAAAAATATTTTTTGGTATAAGGACACATATCATGGATATTCTTTTTCTTCTAACTTTATCTTATCTCAATTTCTGCTTGAACAATGAAATGAAATATTATGAAGAAGACAAGTTTTGGGAGAAAAATATCTAGAATGTAGCCCAGGTTCTTTCGTACCGAGGAAAAGACTTGATCTTTGTTGACACTAAAAATAAATTATATTTTTTGCTACAAAACTCCAATGCAACTTTTACAAAAAACTTCTCTGTAAATAGATCTTGAAAAAGTATTTTATGGCTTCTTGCAAATACAGAAAAAGATAAAAGTTTTGTGTAACTTCCAAAAACATGAAACAGAATGATCTTGGCTGTTACTAAGTTGAAATAAAATATATACTAATTGCTACACTGTAAAAATTTTTTTTCAGTGAAATTATAGAAAATTCATTGCATTAAGTCTAATGGGAAACTACAGTAACATAGATTCTGGTAAATTACAAAGAAATTATTCGGTAAATTTACAGTAGACTCGGTAAATTTATTTTCAATGATACCAATTTATTTTTAGAAATTAATGAATTTTGGAACTTCGAAGAATTAGAATTTTTCGAGTGAATTTGATCTGCTGAACCATTTAATTTTTAGGATATTTATTTTTAGCCGCCCGTGATTTGATTCCGAGTCTTCTGGTTTTGAGATGATCACCTTACTGACTACGCTATAGGGGACGTTAATGTAAATGTAAAAAAAAAAAAAAATCTGTAAAGTTACTAACCTTTTCTGGGAAACTTTAATTCCTAGAACTTTATATGTAACAGCAACAACAAAACTTCATGCAACAGATTTTGCACCGTAAATCAAAAAATGTGTAAGGTTAGTATGATTTTTTTAGGATGCTGGGATGCCTAGAAATTTTTATGTAACAGTAACCCGGATTACAGGTAAAATTGTAGTAAGATTACTGTAATTTTAGAAGGATATTTTGTAAAGCTACAGATTTCTGTAGCTTTGCAAAAACTAGTTTTGTAGATTTACATTTTTTTTTGTAAAGTGTATAGATAAAAGTTTAGTAGGCATACAGATTTCTGTAATTTTACATCTGTAGAATTATAGATTTTTTTTTTCAGTTTACTGCATGAATAGCAAGGCTGCGGAGTCGGTGGGAGTAATGGACGACTTAGACTCCAGGAATTTTATAAGATCCTACTCTGACTCTTTCGCTTAAAAATGGACCTGACTCCGATTCCGGCAACGCATCCCTGTTTAAAAATGGACGACTCAGACTCTTTTTATCAAAAATGGGCCTAACTCCGACTCCTACTCCGCAACCCTTATGAATACGATATGTTTTGTGATTCAGCTGAGAATTACTTTTACTTATTTACTTTTAATATTACAAAGCTTCTTGCACGTGATGAATGAAATAATTGCGAAGTGATTGCCGATAAAAATCCCTGCTAACTACGCAGAGGCGAATTTTCCCTTTCTGAAATAACAGAAATTTTAATAATACAATTTTTAAATCAGATTTTCTTCTCTAATATTTCTAATGAAATTGTAAAATAATTTTAAAAGTGTGCATTTTAAATTAAAGCTTATAACAAAGATAAAAATATCTTTAAATAAAGGCATGGAAATCCCTATAGATAATTTGTTATAAGAAAAGGGAAATGTCTGTAAAATGATGGCGGAGAAACACAATCTAATGAATTTAACTGAGAACTAGTGTAAATTTACAGAGAGTCTCTGTTTATTTTTTGTGTTTTTACAGAAATATTTAGCACCGTACAACTTAAATATATATATATATATATTTTAGTTTGCATGCATTAACTTACCATCCTCTAATTTCTTTCTTTGCAAGTAAACAAAATCACTGAAATTTGATGATTATATCAAACTATCAAATATCAAAATATGGAAAAAATACAGAAACATGTGACAAATTAACTGACAAAAGAGATGATACCTACCACAGTACAATATAAGCAGATAAAAACACTTTTTAATTACCAGTACTTTTAATTAATTGCAGACTGGTTTTCATATTCAGTATACCGTCATCACTCAAAGTATAAATAGCACTATAAAATTTCATGGTTAAGTTTGCATGCACTACTATATTGAAATATGTAGTACATACAAAACTATCCATTCAATAATACAATTATATACAGAGGTATAATAAATGAAGATGTGACGGAATTTGCCGTATTAAACTTTTTAAATAATTCATTTTTTTATATTTAAATTTAGATAAATGCTTATTATAGAGAAACGAAAACTCCCATAAATTGTATATCCTAGTATATAAAGAATATTTCTATATGTTTTGATGTTTTATGTATGAGACTCTATTACTTTTTAAATGAAAGTAACATAATCGCCTCTAAATTATTAAATTGATTCCAATACCGAGTATAAATATTCTTTTCAGAAAGTTTCTTGCTCTTTAAACCATTTAAATGTTCTTCCTGATTATTTACTGACTTCCTTTATTCAGCCGTATAAAATCATTGCGATATGCTTATTTTTGCCAAACACGTTGTAATATTTCACGATTAAGGTTAGTTGGGGTAACTGGACCCACGAGGGAACTGGGCTATAGGCTATTTTATAAAAAAAAAAAAAAAAAAAAAAAAAAAAAAAACTGATGATGATTTTTAAGTTTTAGCTTTTGTAAACAATTAACTTTAATCTCAACTTCCTAAAACAACGCGTGTCTATTCAATCATAACTCCCACTTTGCTGTGATAGAGTGTCAAAAATTTACGTTTCTTTTTTTAAAAACAACGTCAATATGATTGAACTTCCTCGGATTTTTATTAAAATATTGTAAGTACTTTTACTAAACAATATTTTCTTTTCTTTTTTTTTCTTTTTGTTTTTTTTTAAGATTAGGCATATAACTACATTAATATTATTAGGTATTTATACATATTTACTTCATGTTTCAAAAGTAAACTCGGTGTCCCAGTTACCCCATAATTTTTTGGTGCTGGACCATGCTGGATCCAGTAACTGGACCATGCTGGATCCAGTAACGACCATGCTGGATCCAGTTACACCAATAGTTATAAATAATTTTTTTTGGCTTTTTCTTACTACGGGAAATAAATTTCTACATTGTCTTTTGCTCACAATAAAGAAAATTATAGAATACTTTATTAAAATTACGTAATAAAATTTAAAAAAAGCATATTAGATGGCATCAAACCAAATTTCTTAACACCTTGAGAGGCTGTATCCCATTATGGCATCACATAATTTTAATCCCTATTTGCCACATCGGCACCATAATTTTATAATGCAAATTTGCCCTTTATTAAGTATGCGAAAATATACTTTTACTTGTTTACAAATAGATTCTCTTGTAAATACTGGTGTCATTAAATTATTTCAACATTTCACGAATGCAAGCACATTGCCCCTGAAAGCGAGATAGCTAAACCTTGAAATTGTCCGATACAGATGAAGTACTTAAATACTTACGTAGCCGTTTGTTCATAGATTTACCTTGCTATTTCTTTCCTTAAAATACCCATGTGACTTTATATTTATTACCTATACTAAAGTACATCAATACGTACTTAAGTTTTATGTTTTTGTATAAATAAATCTAATATTTTCACTTTTAGTGCTTTTTTTAGACACAATTGACAGCAAAGGTTTCCCTTACAACGCAATATATAATTTACGCGATCTGCCTGGTTTGAATTTTTTTAAGTTGTTTACGCTTTTTCAAACAGTACCTGATATCCCATATGAAAAAAAAAATAAACGCGTGTGGAACATAGACCTTCCTGGTCTACTTACCCCATTTTTATGGGACAACTGGACTCATGAGGAAAAAAAGATGAAATATGCATACATATTTTTTAAATATAAAAAAGTAATTTTGGGCAGATAGAGGAAACCTAACTAAACACATTTACAGAAGTTCAGACTTTAATTCAAATGAACATTATATTTTTGCAGCTGAATTGACAGAATCTCCTGAGTCACATTGTAAAGTCATGGAACAGTTGCCCCAATTAACCTTACCTGTTTGCAAAGCATCACAAATGCGTTAAGTTTGGGCAGACTTCTAGGCAAAGGGGTATGAACACAAGATCTTTGTCAAATCCCCAAAGGAAGAAGTCTCAAGGGGTTAAGTCATGTGACCTAGGAGGATAGCTGTGTAGGACCAAACTATCGGTTGCACTGCGACCAATACAATGGTGTCATAGTTCTCTTTTTAGAAATTTACGAACCTCTAAATGTCAATGTGGCGTTGCACCATCTTGTTGAAAAATGAAATACCTGATAATGAAAACGCTGAAACACCTGGTTGCCCTGGACCTTTGCCTTAACGCAGGCATCCAGTTTCCCGGAACTACTTCTGCAACGTTTTGATAGTCTGAGATGTCAGTACTTTTTTTGTATCTTACTTTTCCGTACATTTAGGTTGAACAGCGATTAAAGACTGACCTCTTGCAAGGAGAGCATACAAATAGCCTTCTCCTGCTTAGACGCGATTTTCTCTTCTTTTAAAAATTTCAAAAACAAGTTAAGGAGAGCTGTGAGTTTAACCGAACTAACTTTTAGCATACTTTATAGTATACATACATATCTATATGTCATAGTAAACTCTAATGAAATACATCAATTTCATGGCTATCGGAGTATTTGTACTACAGTTAGAACACAGACAGACAAACCGAATTCATAAACACTTTTCAACTATGTTGGAAAAAGATATAAAGAAAATGTATTAATGGTAGATTGCTTCAGAAGTTATTTTCTCAAAAGAACGATAAAAGTAAATAACATTTTTTTAAAATTTATCTATATATTTTTATTGTTTGAGATTTATTTTTTGTCCTAAAGAAATAAAACTAATTTCTTCTTTTTCTATCGTCGCTACAAATTGAGAAATACTTTTTACCTACTGTTTTAATTTAGATTGTTACAAAAAAAGTGTGAAATACAGAAACAAATATATTAAATGTAGGATACCTCACTGTTTCTTTTAAACTTCATTTACGAATATTTTTCCAGGGTTAAATGAAAAAAAAATATAAAAAGAAAATATATATTAGCGTATTGGCGAACTTTACTTTCGTGGTATTTAAAACTAATAAATACTTTCAGTTTTTAATTTCTTTAATGCTAAAATCTCCCTTTTAACACGTTTTCTGTATACTGAAATAAGTTGTTCTGTTATTTGTATTTTTATTTACATACATCTTATATTTATCCTTTTCTTATTTATATACTTCTACCCTTCCACATTGATTCACCACTACCTTTAATCCATTTTATATCTTAGACCCATTTTATATTTTTTCATACACTTAAATACATACAACAATTTTCTATGTCTATAATAGCTAGATTTTTTTTTTAACGAAATGAATCTAATAATGACAAATAAAGAATATTCTATAACACTGATTAAACAAATATTTGGTGTTGTTGTTGAACTTGCCATTGATGATACTATATACCTGTGTACATGAGACCAAATCAAAAAGGCGCGAAGTGAAAATTCTAGTTTCCTGGTACTTCATTTTTATGGAAGCCGCTTTAAAAATTTTAAATCTATTTAGTTAACGGAAAAGCGTTTAATTTTTATTTGATCAATAACGTAAGACATGAACTAGTACTATGTTATCCTCAATAATATAATAACGTTAATTTTTTTCTTTTAATGGTTCATTTTGTTTTATAAATGTCAATGCGACTTCTCGACGATTGAAAGCATTAAGCAACCATGTTACAATAAAGTAAATAAAAGCCGTATAAACAACGAATGTTTTCTTATATTCTGTTGGAAGATGATTTGAGAGAATTTGTTCTCTAATGCTCCAATTGAAATAAGTAAAATGTAAGAATTTTTTTAATGATTTTTGTTATAGCAAAATTATCTGTACACTTTCACATTGCAAAGCAAATAACATAAAATGTTTTAAATATTTATTATTAATCAGAAAAGTTTATTGATCGTACACTCTTATAAATCTGCAAAAACTGATTTAAGTGCTTTTCATTTCGAAAGTGTTTTCAGCTTATAGAATCTCTGAGTATTTAATTGGAATTGTGAAAAACACATGTAATCTTTTTTTTTTTAGAAAATGCTTCGGAATTCCACTGTATTAACTTTGCTTTTACAGGTATGCCGTCAGAATCACAAATGAAACGAAACTTAAATATAATGTAATCTCTAACTTATTGTATATTTTTATATTCAATATTAACATATTAATAGCTCAATATCAATATTCATTCCAATGAAAATATACTGTCACTACTACTTCATATGTAATGAATTAGGCTTACCTAAACTATTACTGTCGGGAGATTAACTTAAAAGTATCTGTAGTAAATGTTACTACTATTTAGTCAATAATCACAAACACACACCAATGAAACAAACCTATATTTACATAACACCACAAATACATAAATAATGTTTTTGTGTATCATCTTTACATCACCCAAACAATCATTCAGTCACACTCAAGTTCATAGATTTCTAATAAAATCGTACGTCAACACAAATATTTTTATCGTTTGAACGAGGTGCAAATAAAAACGATTACAATTAAATAGAACGCCACGTGAGCAGCGATAAGCGCAAAAAATTCAGGCATCTTCATTTCAATACCTTTGCCAAAAGTGTTTAATTTGAAGTGCACAACTTTTACTCTTTAAATTATTAGGATGGTGTGATTCAGAATTGTACCGGACAAATATAAAACCACTTTCTTTGAAATCAATATAGGGTGACAGAAAAACTTTGCAAGATATTTTTATTGTTTGCCTGTTAGATACGTAAACAATGTAAATTGAAAAAGGTCTATAAAATAAGGTAGGATAAAGATTATGTATGAAATATTCATGCCACTAATTTTTGAATTAATAATTTTCATAAGATTCATGGTTTCTAAACTATATATTTAAGAAACAAATTTTAGGTTCTGACATTAAAAATATACAATCTTCTTCTATACATATCGTACATTAAATTGTATGGAATGTCAAACTTTCTGGCACTAGAAACGGAGTGCCGAGTTCTTAGTGCCGTAAGGATTAGGAATTTCATAAAATACAAACTATTATAATTCAGTACGTTTTGTTCTTAGAAAAATATTTTTTTTTTACTATTTCATTTGTCATAACACATATTTTCTGAATGTAACGTACAAGTCTTAGTAACTGCTTAAAAATTTATTAAGTGTAATTATTTAAAAAATAATTGTATACTTTGTCATCTAGATAATCGTAAGTCCTAAACATTTTTAAACACTTTTGAAGATTAAGTTAAAGATGTATCTCATACAGGTAAAAATTAAAGTGCGTTTCAATATTTTTAAGACACTCTGTATGTAACACAGAGTAACGATATATTTTCTTTAAATTTATAAATAAGGTTACTTTAAATACGTATGTTTATTTGTCTGTCAGTATATCATACACTTATATGCGATACAACTGTAATTAATAAAGAGTAGTTTAATGCTCTTAGTTTTGAGTAGATTATTTAATAATGCATTACGGAACAATACAATGTTACTTCTACAAATATGCATTAGTTTAATTTAAAATGATTTCGAATTAAAAGTATATATATTTTTTGAAATCTAACAGTATTTTATGGAGTAGGTTTTTAATCCCTTTATGTAAATATTATCCTTAAATATTTAAGATATGTAATTATGTTAAACATTCTGTTTATATGGTGTTATTTTTAAAAGTCGGATCAATATTACATGATTTATTGCAAGTTTATTGGAAAATGCGATGCCGAAAGCTAGGAGAAAATTAGTCAAACTGTCTTCTTTGTATTTATACTTATATGTATTCAATAACTAATGGAACAGGAAACGCAGTAACTGTCTTATTTTCAGAAGTATGTTCTCAGTAAATGCGATTTTAGCAAAATAATCTATTGTTCAAGCTGAGATTTGAAATTTTCGTGAATTATATTTTTAGCCTTGTTCAAATTGAACAGCGATAATGACGTTCAAAATTCTTTTCATTGTGAAGTCAATGAAGTCTAAATATAACGTATATTTTAAATTTAAGGCATCCATTGAAAGACAGAAATTGGAAAATAAAGGTTCGAAACTGATTCTTGGTATTTCAAATAAGCGTAGCATTGATAAAATATTGTTTATCATAAGATAACATGCATTAATAAAGTAGAAAAAGTATTGAAATTCACATAAAAGGAGGAAATCACATCAAGTTTCTAAAATCACAATTGTTCTACACCAGAATTTACTTACGATTAGATGTTTCTTTTCAGTTAACAAGAGTATGTGATTTTATGCGTATTAACAAAATACGTGAGTATAAAAATAAAAGTATTTAATAGATACATGAAATAACGCATATTGATCAACCACAAGAAAAGTATCGAAAGATAGCTATATTACATTCGCAGTAGGGGCAAAAGAAGGTTGACATTTTTTTACTTCAACATAAAAATATAACACTTTGCTCGTAAACACCAGAAAAAGCTTAAAACCTCTAAGGATCAAGACGTAGAACAGATGAGGGGGATTGGTTAAATTTAACCCTTCCCCATCTCCCTTCGTTGGTGGCAAAGTTGCACGTAATGAAGTGGTCTTCCAGATTACAACACTGTAAAAAATGCTAGTGTCTTTTTACACCAAAAATGGTGGCAACTAAGTTGTCACCGAAAGTAGTGTAAGGAAGCACCAACAGTGAATTGCTGTAATAAAACACATGCAATCAACTGGAGTAAACAAACACCATTTTTGGTGTAAAGTCATACTACCACTCATTTAGTGTACTAATAAAAAATAATTTAAAGATTACAGTTTAAAACTGATGTAGCCAGAATTTAAAATAAATAGTTTTACGCAGAGAGCTTTCTAAAGTTTCATATCATTGAGATAATTTATTATAACATATATTTTAAACATTTTAGCTGGTAAACAATGAAATTTAATATATTTACATGCATAAAAACATCTTTTTCATAAGTGCCATATAGGGGAGGGGGGGGGGCAGAGCCTCTACATTTTGATATGTCAAATTTGTTACACATTTTAGCACTAAAATTAAGCCATTTTTGGTGTATCTGAAAGATAATTACTTAATGATCATCTCCCTCTTTCCTGCATGGAAGCGCTGAGATTTCCAACTATATGTAATCAAATGGGCTTCCATAATCATTTTAATTATGTTTTAAGAATTTAATAAACACTCGAATAAGAGTATATTAACCTAATGTTTTAACCATTTCTGTATCAATAATTAAAAAAAACAAAAAATATTATGAAGTTTCCACGCGTTGTTAATAATGCTCCCAATAAACAAAAAACATCTAATAAAGAATTCTTGGTGAAAATATTTTTTGTTAGAGAATGGATAAACGCCATGGTCACACGTTTTGAAATAATTCTGTAACAAAAATTATGATTACTTATAACTATCACTATAAGTTTAAATCGGAGTTTCAAGTTTTCTTAGCAAAATAACAAATATAAGCTACATCTTTTATTAAATTACATCAGAATTATATAATTTTAATAATTATTGCCTGGACGAGAGCATCCATTTTCATTCAAAAATTTCTCGATGAAGTTTTTCTTCAAAAATATTGTCTCGTATATTGGTTTGATTTCTAAATATTTGTGCTTTTGGTAGGGAAATGTTTAAAAATGCATACAAAAATCGTAAAATTATTTTAAATAAAATTAAACGTCTAAAACGAAAATTTCTAAAAGTATGAACGAAAATTTCTAAAAGTATGTCCTTGAACGAGGATGCCAGCAGCGAAAGGTTTAATACAATGAAAATGAACTAAACTAAAATTTGTATGCATCCGGGTAAATTTGTATGGTTTTAATTGATGAAAATTCTTAAGGAAATATAAACTGAAGTACTTTTAACGAAAGCCTTCGCACTCGGATAAAAAATTCAATTTAATGGATAGCATAAAATGCTTAAACTATACTAGCTAACATATAAAGCTGCATAAAAAATTGACTGCAATAGTATACAAAAGGCATTATCTCTCTTATCCGTCCATGTCACCACTGTTCTTAGATTGGCAGTATATTGTTTAAAAGTATGATCTAATTTTAAAAAGCACATACAAACATTATTTAAAGTATTAGATCTTAAATCGACAAAGAATAATCACTTTTCTTACCTTATGTTTATGTCTTTACCATATGTTTGTTCTTTTAAATACACTTCGAAAGTTAAAAAGGACGATTAAATGTGAAAGTAAAATGGCGTCGTCTGCTGACTTATACCGATTTGTAATTGAAATACTAAGAGGATTTCGTACACTGAATTTGGTATCTGGCTTCCATAATTGCTATTAAAGAATAAAGTTACACCATTCTGAGATTATGCTGTCACTTTATTCAGTGCTACCACCGAAAAGAGTGCACTTCATTTGGCATTTGACAAACCCAATTTAAGTGTAATAATACTCCCTTCTTTTTACAGTGTACTCTTATGGCTCTTTTCCTATAGCAAGACGCACCTAAGTCAAACCTAATAGTGGGATAGTACTTAAAATACATTTTTATTTGCAATTGCGTCACTTTTCTTGCAGTGCTGTGAAAGTTTTTCTTATATGTCGTAATTTGTGTTCTTACTGGCAAGAATACTTAAATTATACTTATTTAAAATTGAAAATAAAGCGCATTTTCTAAAAGTAATTACAGAAAATGTAAAGGCTAAAAAATATTTTAATAGCAAACTTACTTTTCTTACATAAGTCTGCATTCTTGTTTCATCAGTTCATGATACACGTCTTTAATACGGCTTTTACCATTTTTATATACAATATAAATGAAAAAAATAATAAATAATTTTTATTAAACTACTAAAACAAAGTTGAAATAAAATTCCGATTTCTAAACTTTTAAAAATTTCATCTGTTTTAGATTACAAAATATTTAAATTATGTTTGTTATAATAATTATTAAATTCATTATGATTTGTTCAGTGTATCTACGATATTGTCAATACTCAAAGTCAACATTTAATTGATTTCAAGGGAAAGAGTTACTGCCTTCTCAAAAAGTATTCTGCTATTTTAAACTTCATCTGTTTTAGATTACAAAATATTTAAATTATATTTGTTATAATAATTATTAAATTTATTATGATTTGTCCATTGTAACTACGATATTGTCAATACTCAAAGTCAACATTTAATTGATTTCCTTACTGCCTTCTCAAAAAATATTCTGCTATTAATAATAAATAATCTGCTATTTTAAACTTCATTTGTTTTAATATATTTTAAAATATGTTCCTTCACTTGCATTAATTCAAAATTCTGTCCAAAATTTTCAGAAGCTGCAGAAAGGCTTATTTTAGTCTCGCTACACATTTTCGGACATTAATAATAATGTCAGGAAGTCTTTATAGTATTTTGGGATAAAGGAATTTACCAAACATGTCACTTTGTCGTCGACAATTAATTCTGCTAAAGCCAATTCAAATCGAAGTAATGTTATTGAAACAGCGGAAATATTTCAAATATCAATGTTTTGTATGAGTTTCAGAATATTCTGGTAAAATACTTTTATGAAAATTTTATTTAACTTTACAATCAAAATGAATATAACTAAATTTTAAATCTTTGCACCCAATCTTTATCAAAGGCATTTATATGCAAATTATGAATGAAGTTTCTCTTTTTATGAGTAAAATGGTTTTGATAGGGAAAAACATATGTTATAATTCAAGTATTTTTATATTAATTAAAATACTTTATAAATTTCAAGATTTTCTTTAAATTTTTAGCAGTCGCTCCTTATATGTATACATGTAACATATTGAAAATAAAATACATAAATATTCGTCTCTTTAAAATTGTAATTATGTAAAAAAATAAGATAATTAATTATGAATGATAATTTTGAAGACCCTCTGTTTCATAGTCCTGGCTTTTGCAGGTTTTCTGTTTCCACACTACCACTATTCAGAAACTAGCTTTTAAACTGGACTTTCTATCCCTGCGAAGTGGATCATTTCATTTACTGTACTGGTGGGAAAAGAGAGAATTCAGAAGAAAAGTGCGAGCGTCTACATCCTGGCATTGTAACTTTGACAACAATTTCAGATGAGAGAATTGGAAATTACTGTAGAAGTATCTATCACTTATAGGCTAATATTGGAATTTTTTTCTAAAAAAATTGTCGTTAAATTTTATTTTTGCTTATTTATCGTTATCTTAAGGGTATGTGCCTTCTTTCCACCAATATATAAAAAAAGAATCTCGAAAAAATAAAATAAAAACCAGTTCGTTAGATACGCTATAATTATAAATCGTGTATGAGCACTTCGTGCCAATGAAAACAAAACAAAACAAAAATACATGAGTGGTTTCAGAAAATTATTGTACAACAATATCTAAAAATAGAAAATTTCTGATTATCACTATCATTATAACGCGTGTACGAGTGCTAGGAACCCATCCCCATCCTGAGAACAATTATGAGCCGTCAGTTAATTAAGCTAAACTGTTGCATTGAAATACCTACAAATATAATTATTTTAAATATAATTTATATATATATATATTTTCACTAAAGTGCAAATATGACTTCTTCGCACTCATGAAAAAAAAAAAAAAAAAAAAAAAAAAAAAAATGGATTTAATTAAACCATGCAATATCTAACGATATGAGATTCTTTATTTCTACGGTCACTAAGAGACGTGTATTAGCGCTTTATACACCTAAAAAAACAATGAAAAAGTAAACATCAATGGATTTACCTAACTTCTTCTTATAGAGTCCCTAAAAATTGTAAATGCGTTAAATCTGATATCAACATAACACAAGTTAAAAAAAATCACATTGTATTTATTTTAACATTGTTTGAAATTGTTTTTATTACTCAATAAAATATATTTAAAAATAAAATCCTTCATATTTTTTCAACTTCCCGCTGCCTGGTTCCAAATTCGTATCTAAAGAAGTGAAAACATCGACATACTACTGAACCTAGTGTTTCCAGGGTTCCCGCTTAAATCGGGGTCCAAATGCTCTGGACACCAGTAATTTTCTCCTCCTTATCTAATGGCAGAATTATCTGCTATTAAAGATGGCGAAATGAACTGAAAGAAATTAGTGGTGTCCAGGGTTCGTTTGGAGCCCTGATTTACGCGGTTCACATGGCAACTGTAACTGACAAGGGAACCACTTTAGGTGTTGCTCGCACCTAGAATCGAGACCTGGTGCATTTTGTAACCCTATGGATAAAAGTTAGAGAACCGATAAAAATTCTTTGTTAAAATCATATTTTATATATTTTTTTATATTTATAATTTTTTATTATTGGATTTTTATTTGTTAATTTTACACCAAAAGAGAGTTAAGTCGCCAGATATGGCACTTCAAAATGTTCACTAGCTTTATACCTGTAATAGGTTTATGTCCAAACCATTACAACACGATACGTAGGGAAATACTGAGCTAGGGTTGCCAGAAACTGTACGGGACAAAAAAGACGCCAATCTTTCCCCGCCAAATATGTAAATATAATATTGTATTTTTTGTAAATCAAATTCGTAGGTTCTTGAAGGAATTTTAAAACTTTTTTCAACATTTTATAGTTATTATTGACTAATTTATATTTTTAACTATTTTTTTTTAAACTTACGTTAAAAGCCCGAAAAGTGGTCTAGAAAATTGCATTTTCAGAAAGTTAATCTGCTGTAAAATCAAAAAAATATTATTTTAACAAAAAATTTTATCGATTCCCAAACTTCCTAATATAGAGCTTTAAAATGCACGAGGTTTCAATACTAGGTGCGAGCAACACCTAAAGTGGTTCCCTTGTGAGCCATACCGCAGTTACTCTGTTCGTATCTTAGAATAAAACTTTAAGCGAAATGGAATTTCTGCTCGAAGTTTTAACGCTTGCGCGTGTAGACGATTGTGTCCAGCAAATTATTGGACATAGACACAACAGTCGCCATACGACTGGTAACTGCATCTTCTTAAAGAGTATGAATAGTGATTTTGAAGCAGAGGTAATATACTTATTACAAATTGTATAATCTTTGATTTACAATTTGTAATCAACCCTAAAAAATATAACTTACATACTTTTTCTTAAATCTTTGTTTTAACTTAATCCTTATAACGATAATTTGGATGACAATCTCATAGTTCCCCTGAATGGGGTTTCTGATTTTCATTATTGTCGATGGTCACGGTTGCCATGGTCTTCCGTTGCGGCCTGTGTACAAGGTTCCCAGTTTGGCCTTTATTTTTAATTCCGAAAATTCACTTTCATACAAGAAATTACATGAAATACTTCATTGTTTATTTAAAGACAAACATTTGGCGATCGCTTAATATAACAATTCTTCTTTCGAAATTTCCGGAATTAGTTTAAAACATTTGAATTTACAAAGGCCAAACTGGCAACCCTGCCTGTGTACGAGGACGTTTCCTGTATTAAACCATCCTTAGGAGTAGGCGGGAGATGACTGTTACTTATGTCGTTCACAGGGGGTTGTATCGTCCATCTGGTTGGCTCGTTGGTGGGTTCGTCCGAAGGTTCTCCCGCTGCCGCTTCCGCTGAACTTCTCCCAGGTCTAACAACCCATTAGGAATATTTCGATACAATTACACTTTATTCTTTTGTTATGAAAAACAAATCTATTTATATCTACCCTTTACTTAAAAACAAGTTTGATATGATAAGTAATACAAGTTAAATAAAAATTATTTAAATCGGTTAGAAGTTTACATTTATCTATTAGTTATGAATGCTCTTAGATTACACCGAAGAGCCAATTACATTATGACCACCTGTTTAAAACGACTTAGGACTACCTTTCGCCCTCAAAACCGCTAACACTCGAACTGATATCAACTCGACAAAGTTCTTATAGGCAGTCTGAGATATCTGGTACCAAGCGCTCACCAACTGGTCCTGAAATTTTGGCATTTTGCGATGTGGCAGCGTGGCAGCACGAATTGGGATTTCCAGGTGAAAAAACAAATGCTCTTTTGGATTCATGTCAGGTGAATCTGAAGGCCAGAACATGTCTTGAAACTCACCAGAATGCTTCTTCGAACCACTCCCTGCCAATTTTACCGTATGACATGGTGCATTATCCTGTTGATAAATACAATAACTCGCTGGAAACACTGTTGTCATTAATGTGTGCACCAGGTCTGCAACGATGTTCAAGTAGCGCACAAGCGTCAGGGATTGTTTCATGGGAATTATGGGTCCTATTGTGCTCCATAAAAACAATGCCCACAAGATAATATAGCCTCCACAGGCTTGTCTCTGACCAAAAGCGCATCTGGGAACCAGGGTTACCGTTGGAAATCGACGTATTCGCACGCATCTGCCGATGTGATGGACAGAAAAACGTGATTAGTCGGGCCATGCAACTTTCTTCCATTATTCTGTGGTCAAATTCCGATGTTCATGGGCCCGTTGCAGGCGCTGCTGGCTATGACCTGCTGTCAGCGCAGGAACCTGCTCACGCCGCCAGCTACGTAGGTCCACATGCAACGGTGAAACGCGGAAATGTGTGTTGAGAAACACTGTCTGGGTCGCCACAGTTGTAGTTATTGGTGATTTCGGCTGTTGCAACTCTTCGGTCTCCGCTCTCCTCGAATCAATGCGCCGTGGGCGACGCACTGTTCGCCGGAGACTTTTCGTTTCACCCTCCATACTCCACTTTCGGCACGTGCTCACAATGACTGCACGTTTACTGCCCTCCAAATGAACCGTTCCCGATATCGACATTTCCAGGCGCCGAGGCATAACGATTTGACCTTTATCAAAGCGTGATAAATCTGTTGCTTTTCCCATTAAGTCGCTAATCACGCTATGATTTGAAATACAAGGCATGGGCCCTTTATATACTCCAATATAATCCTCGCACGCGCCGTGGTTTTATTTCTGTGCGAGCTCATTTGTATATGTGGAGGGTGGTCATAATGTAATGGCTCTTCGGTGTAATTTATAGTGTAAAATTACAATTAAAAAAAGCTATATTTCAACACGTATGAAACGCAGGTTTCATGAGCGTAATACAAATTATGCAGGGTGTCCATAAAAGAATGCCCCAGTTATAAATTGTACTAGAATGCACTGTAACTATTGTAGAGGTTGGTTTATGGCCACAAATACAGAGAAACTCAAACAATTTTAGGTAAGTGCATGCACGAGTGCTGATTTTTTATTTACTCGCTTGCAATGAACATATGTAAAATGGCTACTCCTGAGCATAAAATGTATTATTGCTGTGCTGCAGATTTAAAATTCGTTAGAGCCATGCAGCTTTTTAAAATATCGCGTCTACTTTCCGTTGCTACCTAATGATTTGTCAGACACAGAATTGAAGAAGGTATTCTTTCCACTACTCCGGACTTGTTAACCGAAATGTGGGAAGAACTGAACTTTAAGTTGCATGGCTTACGTATAACTAAAGGTGAATATATTGAACATTTGTAAGAAAACTACGCTTTAAAAAAAATTCCGTAACGTTCCTGGGGAAAAATGGGCAGCTGAGTTGCCCATTATTTCCAAGAATCATTTCTTGAAAATGACTGGAACTTTACTGTATAACTTTAAAACTTTCCACAGAAATGCCAGTAAGCTTCCTGCGAAAAACCAAGAATGTTTCTGTTAAAAACAAATCATTACTGATATTTCACAAAAAGCTTACCTTATTATCTATGGAACGTTTCAGAAGTGTTCATTAAAGTCTGTTCAATATTGTCAGAAGTGACAATAAAATCAATATTTATGGCTGTTAGAATAGTAAAAATTTTACTTTAAAAAATGAAACCATTATTTATTTCTCACAAAATATAAATGAATAAATATAATTAAAGTTTATTTTTTATAAGCAAATAAACTGCGTAAAAAAGAAGAGCTTACTGAGCAACACAAATAAAACAGTACAACTTCATGTTATATCGATAGAGTGAAAATGAAGAAAAAAAAGAAACAGAAAATAATAGTGTAAATATAGATTAATATTAATTTTTAATCTTAGAATAAATGTATAATTCTTAAATGGAAAGTCATTAAAACTTAAATAATAATAATACACATATTTGTTAAAACAAAATTTGCTCTAAAAATAATATAGCAGACTAAAAATATCAGTGGAAGAAGATAAAATATTATATTTATAGCCACTTACTCTTTTGTGATTATCCTTTTCTTTTAATTTATAATCCTTTAAAGGGGGGGGGGGGGACTTCTTATGTCCAACAGAAATGTTCTAGATAATTGATTAACTTCTTTTTCATTTAAATTAACCAAGCTATCATAGAATGCCCAGTTAGATTGAAGTTTTAGAATGAATATGCAGTCTTATTGGAAATCCAAATACTATGCGTATTTTTCTACTTGTGCTGCTGGCTAAAGATTCCACAGACAGGTACGGTACAGATAATACAAGGAGAGAGTCCGAGGTTGGCCTCACCGAATACGATGAACATTTGTGTTTCGAAAGAGTATAGTTAGTATATCAATATATGACCGCCATAAAGTGGAACTCCGAGGAATTCTTGAGAAAATAAGTCGCAAAGTTTAAACTATAGTTTATAATCGGATAAATCTCCTTCTCTTGCAAGCAGCGCCGTGGCATGTTCGGTAGTATACTGGATTTGAGTTTTTTCTACCTGGGATCAAACCCGGTTCGGACTTGTTTTTCGGAACGAAAATTTTTATCAATCACTTTCGAGCCGCAATTGAAAAAATGTGTATAATAATTGAAATTTACGAAAAATATGAATTAAATGTATGTTTTGTAGCATATAAGTGCTTTTTAACTACGATATTTTGTATGCATATATAAAGAAAAAAAAACCCGCATATTTAATGTCTATAGACCAGAAAATTTTTGTTGTTATTTAAAATTATTTACAGTTATTTCAATGAATAATCTACTATTTTTCACAGAGAAATAAATTAAAACACGTGATATAAATGCGTGAATAATTATATTACTTTAATTTTGTTTTTATATGAAAGTATTTCAAATATTTCATGATTTTTTTAAATACCCTTTTTAAAATTCTTATTTTGACCTTTTTTATTTCGGGTATTTGGTTTTGTAATTATTAACTACGTAATAACAATTTTCAGCATCTCAATATCTTTTAGAACTTATTTTTAAGCAAAAAGACAGTTATTCTAACTATAATCATAAGAATCCAAGATTAAAAAAAATCAGAAGTTAAAAAGCTAGTTGGTAAAAAATGATGCATTTATTTCATTGTGAAAAGTACTAGCTTATTTATGTAAATAAATTTTAAAATTAGCTTAATCTTATTGTCTATAAAAGTTCTAATTGTCTTATTTTTAGTTTGTTATTATTATTATTTACTTATGTTATCTTTACTTTTCATTAAATATATAAACATGCAAAGATTCACACTTAAAATTGCATTTATAAAATTAAACTGCATTATATAAAAATATTAAACAAGGAAAAAAATATATTTTCGAAAGAAATTACTACGTAGACACTTATTCTAATTAAAAATAAAAAATCCCAGAATTTAAAAAATCATATTAAAAATATAAAAGCATATATTTCATACCATGAAATATTTGAAGTATTTGAATGAGGAAACAAAATGAAAAAAATATACTTGTTCACTTAATTTATTTTATTTATCTGTTAAAAATTGTAGATATTCATTGAAATAACTGTAAATAATTTTAAATAACAATAAAAATATTCTGGTCTATAGACATTAAATATGCGTTTTTTTTTCATTACGTATTTAAACATGCAAAATTTCGTAGTTAAAAAAGCACTTATATGCTACAAAAGATACATTTAATTCGTATTTTTCGTAAATTTCAATTACTATACACATTTTTTCAATTGCGTTCGAAAATGATTGATAAAAAAATTCGTTTAAAAAAACAAGTCCGAGCCGTGTTTGATCCCGGGTAGAAAAAACACAAATCCAGCACGTTGCCAAACATGCCACGGAGCCACTTACGAAAGACTGAAATTTATCCAGTTATAAACTATAGCTTAAATTTGCGACTTATTTTCTCATGACCCCCTGTGTTTTGCCCTTTATGGCAGTCATATATTTCTATACTAACTATAACCTATCGAAATACAAATATTCATCGCATTCGGTGAGGCCAACCTCGGGCCCTCTCCTTGTTAGCGATGTCACAGAGGTATCGCATTATCATCTGAAATACCTTGACAATAGAGACAGAAATGATTATGTCCTCTATTCATTTATTAGCATTCCACAATGATTTTTTGACATTCGTATAAGGAATTCGTTTTCGACAGTCGAGCGTGAGCGGCGGACAACAACAAAATAATAAAATGGCGGCCGCAGCGTTTTGCTGTTGACAACTTTTGTTCAGGAACGTTTCAGATATGAAAACCAGAATTTCACAGGAAAGAGCCAAATTATTCTGAAAACCTGAGAAAAGGCGAAACGTTCCTGGAATTTACGTGGAAAGTTACCATTTTTTCTCACAGTGTAGGTTACTTTACCTCCAATTTCATGCAGAATGTTTTGAAAATAGTCTAACTTAAACTGTTTACTATACCATTGAAACTGGGACATTCTTTTATCGACACTTTGTATGAGGTGGATTCGGATTATCATTAAAATATTTTCACTAAAAGAAATTTTCAAAACAAATCAATCAAATGTAAATTTTTCAGTGAGTAAATGGGTGAGAAAGATTGGATGCCATTGAATGTTGTGAAGCTGAATAACGATTTATGCTATATCAATGTAATTATTTTCACAAAAAACTAAACTTTGAAGGATATTTCGAAGATACCGAGGCATAATTTATCTTATTCAAAACAAAGTAATTAATAAGAAAGTTTTCAAAGTATAGCTAAACTTATTTATAAAAAATAAAAAAATAAAAAAAAAATTCAACTTCATAAACAAGTCTGTGGGTTTTTGTACGTGGATTTAGGGGAACAAATTAGTATGTAATAAATTATGCCATTTCAAATTATGCGCATTCTAATTATTTCAAAAAGCTTAGACTAAAATTTGATCGAGGGCGGGGATGGCGGTATTTAATTAAGACAGTTAATTTGCATTTGTTTATCAATGTCTTAAAGCCTATTTGGAAAAAGTTTCACCCAGTTGGAAAATTACAACTAGAATTAATTTCATATCACATGTAAATTCCCAACTGTGCGAAAAATGTCCGGACCTGGATTCGAACCAGGGATCTCTTCGCTGAAGCCGCCAATACTCTACCATCTGAGCTATCCCGGACGAATCCGGTCAAACTTTTTTACCTAGCTAACCTTTTTGATTATAGCATCTGGTCTGAAATCTGGTTCAGCTCATCAGAATAAATCGTAGGTAATGGAACACCAGAAATAGCTGGATACGTAAAATTAATCTAGTAGAATTAATTTGTTAAATTAATTAAGTGAATTTTATAAACTCCTTAATTAGACGTCGGATAAAAATGATACTATTCAAAATCCACAATCATGGTGTTTTATTTAAAAAATTAATACTGTTTTTCAATTTATCATAAGACAATAGAAGAATTTATAAAATACTTATGAAGGCTTACACAAAACTTCGATACAAAGTTAAATCAATGCTTCATAAAATGTCCTTTAAAGAAATTAATTTCTAGGAACATAATATAAATACATACATAATCATATCTGCCAAACTTCAGGTATTTCAATCCTAAAATGTGGGTTAATTAGATCAAAATTAAAACACTCTTCGAACCGTAAATTGTTTTACAAATAATATCAAATAAGCTCCTGGTGGAAAAATTTAATGAAATATGTATCAAATAAATTTTCTGGTTTGGAAATGTTTAACCTTGGTTAAATTAAACCACATTTTACTGAGGAATATTAGGATGTTGGCGTGTATGATACTGGTAGTTAAAGCATATATAATTATGATATGTAACTCTCAAACACTTAATATAAACTTTAAAAAAAGTATTTAATTTTATGTTATTTAATTTTAGTTTTCTTTCTTGGGTTAGAAATATATGTCTAAACCTTCTGCTCTAAATTTTATTAAACTTGCGATTCGTTCACTTGCATTCATTTCGAATAAAGTTTTGTTCCTGCTTTGGACAAAACTTTTATTCAAATCTAAAAAGAAAAATATTCAAAATATTTAATTTAAACTAATTCATATTATTGTAAACTATGTACTTTTAAAGTCATAATAATAAAATTTCTTTTTCATATCTCAAAGCAGTGGACGTGGTTGATTTAATTTAGTATTGCAGGTTTAGACATTAATAATAATGTCAAGATGCTTCTAAAGTATTAAGGAGGAGGAATGTTCAAAACATGTTCTAAAGGAATGTTCAAAACATGTCACTTCGTCTACATTTAATTACCCCAACATTGAATGAATTCGAAATATCCATAAAAGAGTGACATAAATGACGAATACCCACTTTTGTTCGGAATTACTTATAATTTAGTAAAGAAAAGTTTCATTGAAAGATATTTATTATACAGTTAATATATTTACAATAGAATCGATAATAAAAAAAAATGCTAGAATAGAAACTCTTAAATGCTCTTCATAAGGATTTCAAATTACAAAAAAAAAAAAAAAAAAAAAAAAAAAAGATATGCAGTATAGTCAATTATTACATGGAATATTGCCTGGACAATAGCGTTTAACTTTTTTGCCAATATTATACAAATGTGGTAGAAAAAAAAAATATTTATTTTATGTTATTTTATTTTGTTTTCTATTCATGGCTCAGAAGTATATGTCTAAGTCACACAAATATAAATTTGTTTTTGCCGTTTCATTGTCAATTTTTAATGTGAATTATTTAACTAATATTTGTATTTAAATAGAAGTACTTTTGACGAATCAGATATTAGGGAAATTTAGAAACTCAATCTCCCCGTCATTAATTTACATTTAATGTATGTATAGTACATAAGAAACATTAAATAGTAGCAGGTGAAGTAAAACAATTATAAAGAGGTAATCATTGATTGCATCTAACTGTAATTGTTAAATACAGGATATAACCAGTAAGCATTTGTTTTGATTTAAACCATATGTCTGCGATAAGAAAAGTAGAAATTGATAACAAGTGTTCAGTAGTAGGCAAAATAGTTTAGAGTTCAAGGCATTGGTTTAAATTCAAACGCTATGTGGGGTTATAATTAAAAAAGTATGTAATAAAAAAAAGTTAAGGGAACACCAAGATTGGCCTACAAATTTTGTTGAAAGTAAGGATGTAAGTCTGAATTTTTAAAAATATATTTAATCCTGTCTTTTGCTATCAGTATTTATTAAAACAAGTCCTAATTTTTTCAAATTATAATCCCGAATTACAAAGACAATTGTACAATGTTTTTTTTCTATTAAAATTATTAAAAATTAGTTTAAAAAGTCAATTATTTGCTTTAAAATAATCATAGTATATAAAAAAGGTAACTATATTCTTTAATTATATTTTTCGAATATTTTACATTTCACTTTAATGGAAAATCAGAATGCATAATTACTATATCCTTCAAAGTATAAATTATTTTATACATAATATTATTCTATTAACACTAGAACTACCGATATTAAATATATACCTAGTTTTACCGCACCCGTCAAATTGACGGATTTTTTATCATGGCTTTCATTTTAACTTTTAACTTAGTTAGTGTAAATAAAAGAATATAATTTAACAAAAACAACATTTAATATAATAATTAATTAATTATTAATTAAAAAAAACTGTTTCTATTTGCATTTATAGTATAGCACATTTATATGTATGAAATAACTTTGAGGCACATATTTTATAAGTACATGTTATTTTAGATGAACACTTGCCACAAACATATTTGTTGTATGCATTGCAGGTATAAATTGCTCTGTTTTTGTTGCACAATCGAATATGTGTTCATAAGGACTTTTTTGTGTTTTCTGGAGTACAATCCACTGCTTTCCGTTCTTGTTTTTGGGAGGAGGCTTCTTTTCTGCAGTACCTATATTCACTGGAAAGTTCTTCGGATAATTGAAATAAAAAAATTTTTCTAGTTATATTTTCATTACAAGTCTCTTTATATAAAATCCACGCATTGATTGCTGCCAAGTCCAAAATATTGTAAAATACCTGCAAAGACCATCTACATGACCCTGCTTTTATGCTATATTTGCGGGCCATTTGGTCAACTACAGCTACTGCAAACTTAGCCTCATTGTAAAATGATACAGTTGCAGGAATTTTTTTCTATTAGAAGCAATTTTTACGGATTTATGTTTTGAGCTAAGAAGTAGTACTTTTTTACGAGGCTTACTTTTGTAAATTGTTAGAACAATATAATTTGATTTGTAGAGTTTTGTGGGGAAAAGAGCCATGTTATCTTTTCTAACTTTAGCTATTTTCGGCAATTCTCTTTTATTAGCTCGAATAGTTCCAACAAGACTTATTTTTTTTGGCCAGTACCTTCTTTGCGAGTTGTATACTTGTAAAAATATTATCCGTTGTTATATTTCTCCCAGAATTTACATAGTTTTTTACAAATTTCAAAACTACGAATTCATTCAAAGGTACTCCTGATGGTCTAAGTTCATCTTTGCCTAAATAGGGAAAGCCATTTATAAGATATTTACTTCGCACGTCTACAGCTAACCAAAACTTAATTTCGAATTTGTCCGGTTTGTTGGGCATGTATTGCAGAAATCTGCCTCTTGACTTTGTGGGAAACAGTTGTTCATCTACGCTTATATTCTGATCTGGTTTGTAACAAGCTTGGCTGCTATCAATAAAGGACTTCCACATTTCGGAAGCTAATCCAAATTTGTCAGTTCTTAAGCGAACACTCCTCTTTCTTTTTTTGTCGAAACGAATGAATCTCATAATTTCTGAAAATCTGTTTCTACTCATAGTTTCGTGAAAGAAAGAAGGTCCCCATTTTTCTGACTATAAACATGATCATTTCAAATTTCTCGCTTCGGAAGCTCCTCGAACATACAAAATAGCTACAAACGCATATAATTCTTCAATAGTGATTTCCCAATCGTCCTTCTGTAAAACATTTCTATCCTCGAGCTCACTGCAAGTTTTTATGTGATTCATCATTCGATTATCAATTATAAATCTAGATAAATTGCTAACATTACCAAGCATAATCTTTCGCTTCGCATAACCAGTTGGGCCTGAATTATCCTTGAATATAGTATGTGATGGGAGTCTACCAATACAACCATTCCATAATTTTTCCCATTTAGTACAGTCGAGAGCAATGTCTTTTTTCTGTCTTTTTTTGGTTTCTGTTTGGCTATCTGATTGAGTATCTGAACATATTCGCAATCGCTTTCTGCGTCTGTGCGTCTTTTGGGGAATTTCATCTTCACTCCCTGAATCTTCACTTTCATATTCATCTTCTACACTTTCTTCAATGTCTCGTACTTCAATTTCATCTTCAGCTTCTTCAGAGTCTGAAAATTAAGTTTTATTTTCCACGCAAGATGTGTCCAAATTATTATTACTTGAATTAGTGTCCGAACAGTCTTCATTTATACTAGTGAGTTGTTTGAATTCTTTGAATAATTTTTGCTTCCTGGAAATCGATTCATTGTTGCCTAGAATAAAAAAAAAAAATAAATAAAATAAAGCTCATATATTTTGCCGTGTTCTAAGACGACATTCTTCGAACACACACATTCCATCACATCTCACACTCTCGGGCAAACAACATGTATCTAGTCGTTTCTCACTTCATTTCAGTTTTTACTTCCTTTCTCTCTGTTACTTTTAGGCCACGCTTTCTGGTATTCCGACGGTTTGTAGGATGCGACGATTAGTGACTGACATCGGCTGTCGGAAATCAAGCTGTTCATGAAAGCAATTAGCCTTCCTACAATACTGTTTTCCGAGATTGGAATTTACAGATTACGCTTTGCACAGATTGCACTTTCACCAAGAACTTTATCACGTTAGAAGTATAAGTGATAATGATTGCGTCATGATTACATTTACCAGTCGTACCGTTCAGTTCTAAACTGAATCGTAATCGGAGGAAATTGGATCCCGTTATAACGGCTGCCGAACACTTTGGATCATTCAACTTAGAAATTGCCAAAACCGTCATTTTGACGGGTCTTGGTATACATAGGTATATGTCATACTGATTATGGAAATTAAAGTCGGTGAGTGGAAACTGAATAGCAATATTTAACTATTCTTATATTTCATTAAAAGTCGTATCATAAAATTCTAGAACAATACATAAATTATATCAAAATTTTAAGCATGAAATTTGAAAACCGTCAAAATGAGGGTCTTGGTAGTTTTAGTGTTAAAAAGAAAAACCTATCATAAATTAAATATTTATTAATATAATATAAAATAATATATCCGAATTAAAAAGAATCTTCAATTAAAATATCTGTAGTTAATTCGTACAACTGACTTATTAAAAAGAGTAATATTTTATTTTAAAAGCGTTCGTAACTTTTTAAAGAGATATCTACGAAAGAAAACCTTAACAAAAATGCCTGCTGCTCTGTCGAGGATGTGATTAAAAGAAACGTCATTTGTTATATTTTATTTCAGGCATAGCACAGAGAAAAAAATCAGAAAATGTATTGCGAAAACCACATAACAGTGAACAATACTAATTTGCACAATTCTTTGCATGTCTTTATTCGTTTTTTGCAGTGAATTCTCAAAGTCTTTATCTTACAAAGTGTTTGATATTTTCTAAAATAATATTTCATTTTATTTAAATAAAATTACGTTAGTAAGGATAAAAAAATATTTTTAGCATAAAATTTTAATCTCTAATGAAATATACCGAAATATTGTTTGTTCATTGATTTATACAAGATTCGGACTTTGGCAAACTTTAGATTAAATAAAATCATTTTAAATACATATATTGTATAAAAAGATTCAAAATGATTCTAATAAGGAAAATTAACGTATTTAGAACAAATTTAGATTCTATAAAAAATGAAAGTTTATTAAGTTTTCGAGCATATCGGAATGTATTTAGAACTAGAAGTGGCTTATCAAAATGTTCATCTTATTATCATTCGTGTATTGGCCTTTTAATATCACGAAGATAGGTTGTATTGCTCCGAAGAAATAAAACAAAATCTTCTCAATACATTTTTGTGCCACTTTTATAGAGGGATTTCCCACAAAAAAGAGAAAATTTAAATTTTTTTGCAAGAAAAAATTATATTGTTTAAAAATTAGTGCACTTGAAGCTATAAAGCACTTTGGATTATAGCATATTAGATCAGGCGCCATTTTTTCCGTATAAGAACAATATTTTATGAATATAATTCACATAACTATACTGTACAGCAGGTGTATAATATATAAATTATAGAAAAACATTTCATGCATATAATTATCCTGTTCAGATAAACATTAAAATATGAATATTCGGTCATATAACAGAAAAAATAGTTTATTTGAAAGACATTGTTCCATGTAGCGAGACATGCCGCGCCACTAATAATTAAAATCCCAGTGACTAGCATCTGAAGTGAAGTGAACTAAGTTTTGAGTATTGTGTTGAGATGTGAATACTCGAATAAGCGGCTGTGCGCTGCTTTTGTTTTAAATAATGTGATGTTAAAATTACCAGCGACTTGGATATAATTTGAGTTATAGTGTCAGTTAATTCGTCAAACATATTTATAATTTCCTAAAATTTTCAAACCATATGCCACTTACTCATTAAACTAGTAAGCTGCTTATTTCTGAAGCAAACTTATATACAGTCTTATTTAAGAAATATTCAAGAAAATAAATGTTAATGAAAATGCCTGCGGCTCTTTCGTGGATATGATTAAAAGAAACAACCTTTTTTACATTTTTATCTCACAAATAGCTTAAAGCAAAATTGAGCGGTATGTTTGTGAAAACAATACAAGGTGAGTACAAATGATGGACCCAATTTTAAAAAATCGTATTTTCGAAACTACTGCACATATTACAATAAGTGATACATGAATGTAAAGAGAAATATACCAAGTTTTTTCAGTTACAAATGTTCGATGTGTGACTCTCTTGTTACACGACATGCGTCAAAACTGTAACCCAGTTCGTTCCAAGCCCGCACGCCACTTCACCGGTCTGGAAGCTCCTTATTCAAGTAACTACGCACCTGCAAAGATCAAGGAGGTGGGGCTCCATCCTGCTGAAACACAAAATCTGCGCTGTCCTCAAGCGGGCGATTGTGATTTACACTTAATCACATGGCCACCAAGATCCCAGACCTATCACCATTTTATTTCCTTTTGTGGGCTTACGTCAAAGACATTGTTTATGTACCACCAATGCCGAAAACACTGCCAGAATTTAAAGAAGGCATTTGTGCAGGATTCAGAACCATTGACAGAGTGATGCTACAAAATGTTTGGAACGAACTGAATTATGGATTGGACGTATGCCTGGTAAAAAGAGGGTCACGCATAGAACATTTGTAACTGAATAAAACTTGCGATATCTCTCTTTAAATTCATGTATCACGTATTGTATTAAAATAAAATAATAAAATCTAATGTAACAAACATTCTCTAAAATTATCAACAAACAGAATTTATTCCAAGAACGGAAGAAAAACCTACAAATGTTTTGTGTAAATTAGTAATATTAACAGTTATACAATGTGAGTACAAATGATGGAATCGATTTTTAAAAATAATATTTTCGAAACTATTGCACATATCCCTTTGAGAGGCGCAATGTTAAAATTATTAATTATTTTTGGAAAAAACATGCAGAAGGAGATACACTGGTCCTACAGAGAACGCATTTGTGCAGCATTCAGAACCATTGACAGAGTGATGCTACAAAATGTTTGAAACGAACTGGATTACAGATTGGACGTATGTCTTGTAACAAGAGGGTCACACGTCGAACATTTGTAACTGAATAAAACTTGAATAAAATATTTCTCTTTAAATTCATGTATCACGTATTGTAATATGTGCAATAGTTTCGAAAATATTATTTTTTTAAAATCGATTCCATCATTTGTACTCACCCTGTATAACTGTTAATATTACTAATTTACACGAAACATTTGTAGGCTTTTATTTCGTTTTTGGAATAAACTCTGTTTGTTGATAATTTTAGAGAATGTTTGTAATTTTAGATATTATTATTTTATTTCAAATAAGATATTACTCTTGTAAGTTAAATTAAAACAATAACTCTTTAATAGGGTTTTAAATAAATTTTGCAAAGAAAAATAACAAAATGATACTTTCACTCGTGCATGCTTATGTGTTTCCTATAACCCGACCCCCCAGACAAAATCTTAATTAAAATATTAAAATATTTTAGGCCTGAATCAACAAAATATTTGAAATTTTGGATGTATGTGGGCCGTATAACTAAAGGTGCACATGTTAAACATGTGTAAGAAAAACTACTTTAGCTTACCTGCAATTTGATGTAGAATTTGTTGTAAATAGTCTAAATTAAACTCCTATAACATGCCTCTGAAACTGGGGCATTCTTTTAAGGAGACCCTGTATTACGTGGATTTGGATTGACGTTAAAATATTTCGAATAAAAGAAATTTTCAAAACAAATCTATTAAATGTAAATTCTACAGTGGGTAAATGCCAGAGCAAAATTAATTGAGGTATTGAGAATTGTGAAGCAGAATAACGATTTATGCTACATTAGTCTAATTATTTTGACAGAATGTAAACTTTGAATGATATTTCGAAGATCCCGAGGCAGAATTTATCTTATTCAAAACAAAGTAATTAATAAGAAAGTTTTCAAAGTAGAACTAAACTTATTTCTAAAAAATAAATTTTAAAATATTTTCAACTCCATAAACAAGTCTGTGGGTTTTTTGTACGTGGTTTTAGACGAAGAAATTAATATGTGCTAAATCATGCCATTTCAAATTATGTGCATTCTAAATATTTCAAAAAGTTTTGAAAAGGCTAAAATTGACTCAAATTTGATCGGGGGCTAGGTATTTAATTTAGTCAGTAACTTTGCATTTGTTTATCAGTGTTTTATAGCTTGCAGTTCGAATTTTAGCCCCCATTAACTTAAGTTTAGTTATAGCTATTTGCAGAAATTTTAACCCAGTTGGAAAATTACAACTCCAATCAGAATTAATTTGTTAAATTAATGAAGAGAATTTTATAAAGTCCTTAATTTGACATCTGCTAAATATGATGATACTCAAAATCAATAATCAGGGTATATTATTTTAAAAAATAACACTATATCGGTCATCAGCAAGAAAAGTGACTCATCTCGCAAAAATTCATTTCGCGTTTTATTTCACGCATTATTCTGTCATAGGTGCGTATTGCTACACAAAAAGTTTTATAAGTATAGATATACGGAAAATCAGTTTATTATGCTATATGTCCATTTGTGACCACAGATTAGGGGTGAATTGTGTGGGGAGTTAAAATTACATAACCCTCCAAACCTCATCCAACGTCTTCATTCTTAAGGGTTTTAAACTTTTATGCACGTTTTTATTCCTACATGCAGCGTTAAGTGCTATAATTTTATGTTACAGTAAAATCATAAGAATTTGCTTTTGCCACTCCCGTGACTTTTTCTCTTGTCGAGATGTGTCACATTTCTTGCGGATGAGCGATATTTCAATTTAACATAAGATAGTAGAACAGTTTTTAAAACAAACGTATAAAGGTTTTACACAAAACTTCTTTACAAAGTTAAAATAATGCGTCATAAAATTAAAGAGATTAATTATTAAGAACATAATAAATATACATATATAATAATAATACATATCATATCTGCCAAAATTCAGGTATTTCAGTCCTAAAATATGGGTTAATTAGATCAAAATTAAAACACTCTTCGAAACCGTAAATTGTTTTACTAATAAAATCAAATAAGATCCTAGTAGAAAAATGTAATGAAAAATGTAGATTTGTATGAAATAAATTTTCTGGTTTGAAAATGTTTAACCTTAGTGAAATTAAATGACATTTTACTGAGGAATATTAGGAGTTTGGCAAGTATAATAATGGTATTTAAAGCATATTTAATTATGATAAGTAACTCTCAAACACATACATATAAACTTTTCAAGAAGTATTTAAGTTTATGTTATTTTATTTTAGTTTCCTTTCTTCTCTTAGAAATATATGTCTAAGCCTTTTTCTCTAAATTCTATTAAATAGGCGAAACGTTCACTTAGATTCATTTGGAATTCATTTTTTGTTCTAGTTTTGGAAAATATTTTTATTCAAATCTAAAAAGAAAAATATCCCAAATTTTTATTTCAACTAATTTATATTATTGTGAAATATCTACTTTTAAAAGCGTATTGACAAATTTTTTATTCCACATCTCAGATATTGTTGACATGGTTGATTTAATTTAGTATTGCAAGTTTTGACATTAATAACAATGTCATGATGCTTCTAAACTATTAAGGGCTAAAGTAATGTTTAAAACATGTCACTTCCCCTACAATTAGTTATCCCAAAATTCTATGAATTCGAAATACCCATAAAAGAGTGATATAAATGACGAATACCCACTTTTATTTGGGACGAATACCCACTTTTGTTACTTGTAATTTGGTAAGAAAAGTTTCATTCGAAGGTTTTTATTATTTATAATTTAATATATTTCTAAGAGAATTATTGATTATAATAAAATGCTAGTGTAGAAACTGTTATTTTCTCTTAAGCGGATGTCCAAGTACAAGAATATATATTTCCGATATTTTTTTTATATAGGAAATATCTTGGACAGTATTCTCACTATTACCTGGAATATTGCCTCAACAATGGGAGTTTAACTTTTTTGCCAATATTACACCAATGTTTAGGAAAAAAAGTGTTTTCAGTGTTGTATGCTTCTAATGTAAATTTAATATTTAACAAAATTATTATTTGAATGGAAGTACTTCAGCCGAATCAGATATTAGAGAAACGTTGAACACCAACCTCAATAACAATAATTTACACTTAATGCGTGTATATAAAAGAAACATTAAAAAATAATGGGAGAAGAGATTAAATTATAATCAGATAATTGTTGATTGTATGTGATAATAAACTGTTAATACAGAATATAACAAATAAATATTTGTTTTAAATTAAATCAGGTATTTGTGATACGAAAAATGGAAGATTAAAACCGATATTCAGTACTTGCAATTATGTTTGTGTTCAAAGAATTGGATTAAATTTAAACGATATGTGGGGGTATAATTTCAGAAGGAAAAAATATCAAGACAAACACTAAGATTTGTCTACGAATTTCGTTGAAAGTAAGGACGTAAGTTTAAATTTAAAAAGAATATATTTAAGCCTGTTTTATGGCTATCAGTATTTATTAAAATTAGTCCCAATTTTTAAAAATCATAATCCCGAATTATAAAGACAAATTTACACTGTTTGTTTTGAATTAAAATGATTAACAATTAGTTTTAAAGAACTATTGTTTGCTTTTTAAAGTAATCAAAGTAACCAAATAATCTATATTTATTGGTTGTATTTTTCGACTATTTTACATATAACTTTATATTTTACATAATTACAATATAATACAAAATATAAGTTATTTTGCACAGAAAATTACTCTATTAAAAGAAAAATCTATCTTAAATGTTTTGTAATTCAATATAAAACAAATATCTGAATTAAAAACTATCTTTACATTTTCCCACCAGAAACAGCTATAACTGTTACAGCTGCCTTGTTAAAAAGAGAAAGATTTTATTTTAAAAGCATACTTAACTTTTTATGCGATATATACACACAATAAAACGATAAAAATGCCTGTGGCTTTGTCGAGTATGTGATTAAAAGAAACGATCTTCTTCATAATTTTTTTTTTCAGGCATAGCTCAGAGCAAAATTCAGAAAAAATATATTAAAAAAACTACATAACGGTGAATAATGCAAATTTGCAAAATTCTTTACATGTCTTTATTTGTTTTTTTTGTGAATTGTCAAAGTTATTTAAATTTCAAAGTGTTTGATCTTTTACTAAATAATATGACATTTTATTTAAGTAAAACTACCATTGTAAAGATAAAAAAAAATATTTTCAACATAAAATTTTAATTCAAAATGAAATATTCCGAACTATTGTTTGTCCTTTGATTTATATAAAATTCGGCATTTGGCTATACTTTAGAATTAATAAAACCATTTTTAAATGCAAAATAAATATAAAATGTTTAAGAATTGTTCTAGTAATAAAAAAATGAAATATTTATAATAAATTTAAAATGTTTAAGAATTGTTCTAGTAATAAAAAAATGAAATATTTATAATAAATTTAGATTTAATCAAAAAATGAAAGTTTATTTTTTTAAACATATCTTAATGTATTTAAAACCTAGAAGTAATTACTGCCAATTAAAAAATTTGTCTTTATCGTTTTCATATATTGACCATTTAATGTTATGATAATAGATTCTAATGCTCCGAAGAAATAAAACAAAATATTCTCAATACTTTTCTTTGGTCATTGTTAAGAGGAATTTACCACAGTGAAGAGAAAATTTAAATTTTTTGCAAAAAAAAAAAAAAAAAAAGTAATTATTATATCGTTTAGAAGAAATGTGAATTTTATAGCTACACAAATTTTTTGGATTATAACATATTAGATAAGAAGCCTTATTTTCTTTATACAGAAAATATTTTATGAATATAATTCAGAAAACTCTACAGGATATTTATCATAGGTACTTTATTTAAAAAAAATATTTCATACATATAATTATTCTGTTTAAACAAACATAAAAATTATGAATATGCGGACATATAAAAGAAAAAAATGGTTGATCTAAAAATCATATTTATAATTTCCCAAAGTTTCCATAGCAAATGGTACTGACTTATTTAAACGAGTAAGCTATTTATTTAGGAAGAGAACTTAACTCTTATTTAAGAAATATCCACAAAAATAAACCTTAATGAAAATACCCCCGGCTCTTCTGTGGCTGTGATTAAAAGAAACGACAGCTACATTTTTATCTCACACATAGCTTAAAGCAAAATTGAAGGGTATGTTTATGAAAACAATATAACGGATGCTATTACTAATTTACACAAACCTTTATAGGCTTTTCTTTTGTTTTAGTGAAAAATTCTGCTTGTTAATCATTTTACGCAAAGTTTGTTTTTCAGGTAATATTATTTCGTTTTAAATCAGATTACTCTTGTAAGCAAAATAAAATATATATCTATATTTACGTAATATGGTTTTTAAATAAATTTTACTGAGGAAAATGCGAATGATTTGATAACAAAGTATTTCCTATAAAAAACACAAATATATTATTGTAAATATAAAACTATTTTAGTGCTTGAATCAACAAAATTTTTCATAAATTTAATCTGCTGTTAAAATCGACATATATTGTAAAAAGGGGATAAATAATAAAAAAAAAAATGTTTCTTCTATAAATCTTGTTTACAGCTTTCATATGAATGCAAAAAATTATGTTTAAAAAATTCTATACATACTGTATATTTTATTAAAATTATAAATAGCATTGTAATGGAATTTCTGTATGCATAGTTATAAAAATATAAAATAAGTTTTCAACATTAGCTTTATAAAGTAATGTTTGGAAGTAATCTTCCTGGAGTTTATCTTATTAATGTTATTGCAATAAAATTTATCTACTCTGGACAGATTAAAAAAATGATACCAGTCATCTGTTAAATAAACTATTCACTGATTCTTATGCAGTAAAAAGAAAAATACTTATGACCAATATTCAAGATTTTAAAAAAGTAATTAATATTTACAAAAAATTATTATACATTTGATGACAATAGTCAATCAGAAATTTCTTATTGTTGTTATATGCGAGACATGTACAATTTTTGGAATTTAGAAAGACCGTGACAACACTAATTCGGATCAGAAAATTTCTATTAACTATTTCACTCGCAGAAATTGTAGTCACCATATTTAATGGCATAATTTGTAACCTTTCTCCTCGATTAAATAAGGCGAAAACTTCTGTTAAATAATATTGGTAGCGAATTGTAAAAATTTTGTTGAAAAAGAATTGTAAAGTTATATTAAATATCAATGAAAACGCGTAAGATAAAATTAATAGAAATAAAATTAAAGAGAAAATTATTTTAATTTTAACAAACACATTTAACAACTTACTTTGAATAAAACCATTACTTGTATTTTCACAGAATATATAATTTTCATTCTATATTATTTTTCAAATACATATATCTATCTATCGCATTTGAAGTTGAAATCTTCCTACAATTAAAAAAGATAATAAATCAACGTCAAACTGCTTCAGAAGTTATATCCATAAAAGACGATGCAAGAAAGTAACATTTATTCATTAATATATATACTTTTTTTTGAGATTTGCTGTTTTTCGTAAGGAAATAAAACCATTTTCTACATTTATACCTCCTCTATAGCATTTAGAAATATTTTTTTCTTACAATTTTGTCTTAGATTGTTCTGAAGAAGTGTGGTATATAGAAACAAAAATATTAAGTGGTATATACTTCACTTTTTCTTCTAAATCTTTATTTACTAATATTTTTGCAGAGTTTAAAATAAAAGTCACACACACATATATATATACATATATAAACTTATACATATATATGTAGACTCTCCTATTGGGTCATTCCACGTAAAATGAGCAAAAATTAAAAAAAAAGTCGTGGCCACATAGTAACAGATTTTAATAAAATTTGATATACAGTTTCAATTCATATTCAAATAGAGCTCTGCAAAATATCTTCACGAAAAATAAATTATTTTAGCAGTTTTGGACATTTAAAAAACTTGTGATAAAGAATGGCATGTGTGCAATCGTCCAAAGTTGCAGGTTTGAAGTTCTGTATCTTGAAAACTATTTAACTGAAATGAATTTTTTTTCAATAATGTAACCTCTGAAAAATTATCTTCTTATTTATTGAGCAATAATAATCTGGTAACACCATGATTATTCTTTAATTGGTTGTAAAAATTGAAAATTTGCAAATTTTGAGAAAATTAAAGGAATTCAAAAACATCTGAGAAATTAATGCCTGATGTAGTTTTACATATTAAGATCGAATTACTAAAGTTTTTAAGTTGCCATGTATTTCCTTCACCTTTAAAAAAATTTAGAAACTTTTAAAAAAATGACAAAATCATAATTTTTCCTCTTATTGACAGATAAAAAAAACAATGAAGGAAATGTCCCACATTACAGTTATTGCACAGACATAAAGATCAATAAGTCCATAATCTGATAAAAAAAATTCAAGCATGCCTTTTTGATTCCTAACGTCACAAAATTGGCTTAAAAAAAGGCAATATTAACTATATTCCATGAGCTATTTTTTTTTTTTTAATTCGCGCGCGTTTCTTAAAATATTGCACGATTTCAAGGTGAAAAAATTTAGTGCTGCCATCTATTTTCTGTATGTGGGTTTAGAAATTAATATATAATTTTCTGTTCAATTGAGCTTTTTTTTCTACTTTAATTAAAAATCTTCTTGAGGAAAAAATAAACTGAAAGCAAGTATAAAAGTTTTTATGTTTAAAATATACACTGTTATCTATAATATTAAAAGAATTAAAAGTTTAAAAAAGATTTCTTTCACGTCGAAACAAGTGATAGAAATATTGCATTTTATCCTCAACATTTTTTACTATTTATTTTTTTTTCTCATTAAGGAATAAAAAAGGCAAGAATTAAAGTTTAAATATTTAATATATATACTTTTAGCTATAACATCAAGCAATTTTGATATTGTCAGAGGTGTCCGTCATCTCTATAGAAACGTTGCATTTTCCCCTCAAATTTTTTCAAAAATAATTTTTTTCTCATTAAGGAATAAAAATACAATTACTAACTTAGGTCAATCTGTTACTTATCATTCATTCCTAATTATAAATAATTTTTAATATAGTCTTTGCATTCTTAAGGCTAATAACCAAAATTGAAACTTCAAGCATGTAGCCAAAACCACGATTTTGCATCCACTTTTAATATAAATTTTAATACTTAAATAAACAATCCTAAAATCTATTATTTTACATTTACTCATAAATAGATATGATCTACTTACAAAATAATTTTCGTTAAAATCTGTGATATGTCTGCCACAGGTGATTTGCTCATTTTGTATGGAATGACCCATTGTCAAATTTAATTTTCAAACGAATTGAAAAATATATAATACTTTTACCTTTTAACTATTTTGGTACTGAAAAAACCATTTTAATAGTTTGTATTTATACTTAAAAATAATATTATCTTATCTGTATGTATATAAATTAAAATCTTATATTTATCCTTAGTTATCGATATACTTTTCTCTTACTCCCTTTAACATTACCTACTAACTTACATTAATATTATATACTTAGGCAAATTTTATAGTATACTTAAATGCATTTTGTATTCTTACATATAACATTCATACATAATTACACGCAACAATTTTGATAGAATATAAAATCTAAAAAAGCTCTTTTTTCAACGAATGAATGTAATAGAGAATAATGCGGAATATTTCCTAATAGTGATTCTAATAATATTTTATGATGTCGTTGCGTTATTTACCAGTATACAGTGGCGGTCAAAAGTTTCTGGCCAGCATACATTTTTCGGTTAATTTGTAAGTATATCTATATGAAGAGGAATCTCAAAGTGATACTTATGCACTTTATTGAGATAATTGTTAGCAACATATTTAAGGAATAAAAAATACATAGCAATAGATTATATTGACTAAATTAATTGCAAAAGAAAACACATGTTCTCAAAAGTTTCCGGCCATCTTGGCAAGTTTGGAAAAAAACGGTGTTATAGCATTCTGCTATAACACCGACTATGACAGTGATCAAAAACATTTACATTCAGTATTTTGTCTTCGTACGATTAAGAATAAGTACTGTGGCGCAGCGACGTGACATCGATTCAAAGAACGGTTGAAAACATCTATGGTAAGTTTTTTCCGCGATTTTTGCAATTTTGGGGGAAATTCTGCTGAATTGGAATATTTATAATTCCTTACACGTTTTCAAGGTCGTTCCAAAGATTTTCTATTGTTTTCTGATCGGGTGATTGGGCTATCCATTTCAAAAGCGGAATTTTTTTCATGCTAAAGCCACTGCTTGACGAGCTGAAATGCATGATTTAGGTCGTTTTCATCATGAAACAAATAGTTGCGACCATAATTTTCCCTCAAAAATGGCAGCAAATGATCTTGCAAGATATCTTTATACATTGCACCTTTTCTCTCTCAGCGAATTTCAAGTAACGGACCGACACATTTTCCAGGAAATGCTCCCCCCCCCATCATAACATGTCCTCCGCCATGCTTCATTTTAAGAATAACATATCCCGAATCTTATCTTTGGTTTTAATGTCGTCGGACATAGTGTCTGCCATCATTCCCAAAAAGGTTGAACTTCGATTCATCGGAAAATAGTACATTTTTCCTGTTTACGTTTAACCAGTCTTTGTGTGACTTGGCAAACGCCAGTCGGGCCCTCTGATTTTTTTTTACTTATGAAAGATTTTTTAACAACGACTCTTCCATAAAGTTCTACGTCACGTAAGCGTCTTGACACGGTAGACCGACTTATTTCAACAATATTTTAACTCCGTAAATCGAGGGGAATTTCAGAGGCATTTTTATGCGTGTCATCAACTACTTTTCTCCTGATAAATCTGTCAATACGAATAGTCGTTTGAAAGAATGTTAAAACAATGTTTATTTTATGTATTTTTATTCTTTTCATGATGCTTTTATCATAAATGGTAGGCAACTTAGCAACGCACAGTGGAGTATTTGACAAAAAAACCTGGTCAAAAATACAGAAATTAAAATCTGCTCAACAATTGTAAAAAGCGTATTTTTTAATAACTGGTGTATTCATCTATCTCTATTTCATAAAGCATGATTCATATCCAGCGGCTCATACACTCAGTTGCAGAGGAGGTTTCTTTGCGTGAAGACGTGCTTTATTGTTACGCTTCGACATTCTTATTATGTTTAATTATGTTTACATGTATATTTTCTGTAGTTCAGGAATTGTTGAACTCAATAGCCTTATTTTTATGTTGTACAGAAATTAAAAATTAAAAATGTGTTCTTTTTAAGCGTTTTTAGCTCTAATTTAGGAATATTGATTGACATATACAGCTTTTTAAAGGTGTGCCGGGGTTTGCCGGATAATTTTTGAAGTATAGTCGTATTGCTTATGAGGGCCAAGTTTAAAAAAAAAAAATATCTTCCGCAAATAGTTTGCCATTTTTAAATATAAATTGTTCTGGTAACAAATTAATAACGCACAAAAACCAGAACATCTATACTACGACTCAACTTTAGAGATTCAACTTTGCTAAAAACAAAATGCAAATAGTTCATATATTAATATATATACTTTTAAATATATAATTAAATGCTTACATATAGTATATTTGACCACATTTAATTAAACACTTGTACACTGTAAAAAAAAATCTGTAGTTCTACAGATGTAAAGTTACATGCTTACTAAACTTTCACCTGTAACTGTACGAAAAAAGCTGCAAATCTACAAAACTAGTTTTTGTAAAGCTACAAAAATCTGCAACTTTACAAATGAATCTGCTAAAATTTCAGTAATCTTACTAAACTTTTATTTGTAACCCTGGCTGCAGTTACATGAAAAGTTCTCGGAATCCCAGTTTCCAAAAAAATTCTTAGTAACCTTACAGATTTTTTGATTTTTGGCGCAAAAGTGTGTCTGTTACATGAAATTTTGTTGTTGCCGTTACATGAAAAGTTCTAGGAATCCAAGTTTCCTAGAAAAACTTTAGTAACTTCACAGATTTTTTTTACAGTGTATGTAAAACAACTACATCAACAATTAATTTTCTCTTATAAATAGTAAAAAGTTAACTATACTTTGTATTTTATACTTTAAAAAAAATAAATGTATTCTTTGATGTGTTTAGAACATTAATTAGATGTAGTTAGTAAAAGTAAGTCAATAGCTATGATTTTAACTGTAAAAAACATGAAAAATAATTTTGGTCACGGTTTTGCTTCAAATACTCCACTGTGCGACGATTGAAAACATTAAGCAACAAAGTTCTGTTAAAGAGATTTATAAACCTTACTAACAATGCACTTATCATTATAATATGTTGGTATTATTAGCTTATAATTTATTCTCAAATGCCCTTTTGTAATTGCATTTGTAATTGGAATATTTAAAATGCAAGAAATTGTTTTAAAATGATTTTAATTGTAGTGAATTTATCTATAGACATTTTTATACGTAAGAGGGTAGTAAAATTTTGTAAATATTTATTATTAATCTATTAAATGAATGGATTGTACATTCTTACGAATATATAAAAAATAAGCAAAATGCATTTAGTATCGAGTATTTTTTCATCTTACAAGAGATCCGAGTACTTATTTGGAATTGTCGAAAACACACCTAATAATTGTTTGCAGAATGTTTCCAAATTCCACTGTAGTAACATTGCTTATACAAATGTACCTCGAGGAATATAAATATAGCCACTACGATTTCGATGCATATGTTAAAAGCGTTGAACCACCGTATATTTTCGAATCGGTATTAGATATTTCTTTAAAAAAAAATCTTTTAAGTAAATGATACAGTCTGTCCCATAAAAATTTAAACGAGTTTTAATTTTTTTTTCTGTTGGATATACGTACACAGACAATGTAATTTTCTGAAGTGTTGGAAATAAGGTAGGAATTGAGGATGTTTGTGATGAAGTAGTTTTGCCATTAATTAAAAAAAAATTACAAGTTTTTAAAATCATATAGTGTTTCTCTGTTACTTAACTTCAATGCACTGAAAAGGCGAGACAAGATATTTTATTATTCTTCGACCGAAACTAATTGAATTAATATACTTTTAATTTTGTGAATCGGAACTTTCGGCACTAGAAACCGAAAAAGTGTTTTTGAAACCGGAATGATCCGAAATTTCATAAGATTCAAACTAGTATAAATAACTCAGTAACTTTTTAGTCGTATAAGTAAGAAACTTTTTACTGTTTCACTTCTCAGATCATAATAAATTTGTTCCTAAATATAACTTGTAGGACCCGACGACCGTAGAAAAAAGAGGAATTATGATGGTATTAATGTAATAATCCTGCTATTAATTTTCAAGAAATTACAATTAAAAAAATATACTGTTATATTATTAATGTAAATTATACTAAATAAGTTATATTTATATAAAAATATGTACTCAAAAATGAAACAGTAAAAATTTATCCTACGACCAAAACTAATCGAGTTAAGATAGATAGAATTTTATAAAGTTCAATCCTGCACCTAAAGCAGTAAACATTCCATTACTCTACGATCAAAACTAATCGAGTTAGGATAGATCGAATTTTATGAAATTCAATCATGCAGTAGAAACGGAAAACAATGTTTTTGAGTCGGAACGATCTTGAATTTCAGAAAATTTTAACTAGTATAACTCCGCAAATTTTTACTCGTAGAAAAATAGAATTTGTTTATTTTATATGTCAAAACATGGCAATTTGTTTCTTAATATACCGTCGAAATACTTTGGCCCAGCCCATAAAAAAAGATTTTATTCTTTGTATTGAACAAACAATGCAAGATAATTTGGAGATTTTGTCCTTGAAAAATAATTTATACCCTACCATAGGGTATTTGAATAGTTTGGGGGTAATTTAATTTTTTTAATGGCAACACTAAATGTGTTTGTAAACAACTGTTTTCATGTGTAGATTTTAATTCTCCAAACTTTCTATTGTGAAAAAATCTTGATAAGAGCTACAAATAAAGTAAGTGTCGAAATATTACCTTTAGTAATCTGTAACCCACGTGGGATCATAATGTTTCCTTTAACTTTTTATTTTGGCTGAAAATGTTTACGTTTTTATAAAGCAAGCATGAAAACTAGTATTTCGGGGCTACTTTGTGCCAGGTCCAGTTTTGGTCCGAAAATAGGCCCAATTACTTAAAAATGCCTTTTATACAACAAAATCTCTTAAAACATGTTTTAAGTAATTTTTTTTTCAAATGTTACTGTTGCAAAATGTTACGATAATTGAAAGAAATTAAGTTGAAACTGGTGTGAATGAATAAGAACAAATAGAACGTCTTAAAACGTCATCAAAAACTTTTAATTGCGCTAGGCCTTTCAAAAGATCTGAGTCTTTCTTCGTCAGGCGCAAAAAAGACGTGCTTCTACTATGAAAGTATTTGAGTCTTGCTGCTGCTGTTGTTTTAAGAAGTTCTTTTGTTCTTGTTACATTAATTGCTTTTGCTCGAGTCGCAGAGGATAACATGACGAAAACTGTTTCTAGTTTTTTTAATATTAAAAATTGGTTAATTGTGTTTAAATGTAAAAAAACATTTGTTTATCGGGTTTGCAGTTTTAATTTATTAGCAAATGCTATTGCAAGAGTTTTCCATAAAAATGTATATACATTTTATATGAAATTAAGTGAATGGACCAAAGAAGCCCCTAGCAGGGCTACTTTGTTCCAAAACTTTGAAAATAGTTAAAAAATAAAATAATAAAAAAATTCCTCTTTAAAACTATACAGTTTGCTTCATTGTTTCATGTTAATTGTTTACAACTCCATTTCGACGTTGAAAAATCACATATAATATTTTTTAAAAGTGGAAATGTGAGTGGAACCAGGAAAAAGTGGCCCAAAGTGGCTCCGTTCGACGGTAACTTAAAGGACCCAATGAATGTATAAGAATTTGAAAAATGTAACTTTATTTATTATTTTTTTTTAGCTGGAGTTGTTCGTCAACATAATCTTAAATCCTCATTTATTTTGAAAACTTTTGTCATTTAATTGCCCACCTATCTGCCACAAACCAAAAATTAAAGTGAATTTCAATTGTTTCGAGACATATAATATAAATAAATTTTTCTCTTTAAATTTAAAATAGTTTTTATTTAAATTATATAAGAAACTTACTTTAAATACGTATTTTTATTATTTTTGAGCTTGCTGTGCGCTTATAATTGATGCAACTGTGCATAGAAATAAAATATTAAAACTTCATTTTTTAGTAGATTATTTAAAAATGCATTCCAAAACAATGCAATGTTATTTCGCTATATATGCACAAATTACATCTCAAAACAAATTCAAGTTAAATGCATATATATTCATAAAATCTATCAGTATTTAAATGAATAACTTTTAAATGGTTTTATGTAAATATTTTGCTAAAAGATTGAATAAACTTAATTATGTTAAAGACTCAGTTTACTTGGACTTCTTTTTAAGTGATGGATAAATAAGATGGGATTTATTGCAAGTTTATCGAGAAGGGAAGCCACAAGAGTAAACTATATTTATTGTATTTATACTTATCTGTATTCAATAAGTTATGGAACAGTCGGCGCAGTAGCGTAGAGCATTCTCCAGTATGTATTCAGTAAATGCTATTTCAGCAAAATAATGTATTCTGCAAGTTGAGATTAAAAAAATCATTAATTACCTTTCGAAACTTTTTCTAATTGAAAACCAATAATGATTTTTTAAATTGCTAACATAGTAATGTGAATAATCTCCAAGTAGAAAGTATATTTTAATTTTACTGCTTCCGTTAAAAGACAGTGATTGTAAAATAATGATTGGAAGCTGTTTTCTATTATTTTAAATAAGCATAACATTGCAAAAATATTATTCACCAAAGGATAATCTGCATTAAAAATTAGAATAATAAGTTCGAAAATTTAAAATAAAAAGTGAGAAAACACGTGGAGTTAAAAAAAAAAAAAAGTCGTAATTTTTCCATTTCCGAATGGACATTTTACCATTTTCAGAACAGAAAAAAGAAAGGAAGGAACTAAAAGACAGAGTTAGAGTAAAAGAAAAATAGAAAATGCAAGCCAATTTGGGAAATAAAATATGAGTCGAAGGAAAAAAATTAATACAGTAGAAGATCGGAAAATTGGAGAATGTGAATAAAATGATACCAAAAGACGGGGTAAGAGAAACAGCCGAAAATAAATAAAATGTATTCATTCAGAATAATAAATATTTAAATTATAAAAAGTAAATTTAAAGTTACATATATATATATATATATTGTAATTCTATGCCTAAAATTTATTGTTAAAGTAAAAAAAAGTATTTTTAGAATACGCTTTACAACTATCTAATTTTTAGAAATTCTCAAAGAATTAAGAAAATATGTTATTTGTGAAGTTGTTGCATCATCAGTATAAAGTAAATAAAGTCCCTATGCTTACACACGGACCCTCTGTATGAGAGTGGTGATGTAGTGGATATAACAGTTGATTGTTTCAGAATTTTTTAGACAAGAACGAATCGCCAATAACGTTGGTCCGTCTTCAATTATCGTCAAGCTTATGCTTGATAGTTTGATCACTCATTTGAATAAACCTTGCCAGGCTAGAACCACCAAATTCTGGAATGTAGGCTTGCATAGTTTGGACAAAAGCTTCAGTGAATGAGCAATCTGAGCACTTACCCTGAGTGGCCTCTCTAATATAGAGACATCCTGTGCTTACAAACTTATTTGCTGTAGGGGAAGGAATTTTGGGAATACTTTTGTTCAAATGAACAGTTTTAAGAGAATGAAACTAAAAAAAAAAATTAAATATAAGAAAACAAGTATTAGTTAAAGTAATAAATAATTTTATGCTTTTTCTGTATTCACATAGGTCTGGATAAACAAAGAAGTTTGAATGGGTTGCTAAAGTTACATGAAATATAAATCTAGTGGTTTACTGTGGATTTTTACTATTAAAAGAATAAATAGGCTTCTTCCTAATCAAAATTAGAATTGTTTTGTATAAAAAGTAAAGAAACATTTAAGATTTACTATGTAGCATAAATAAAATATTTAGTTACAGTTGTTTTTTTAATTTCATATAAATAGGAAATGTATACCACTTTTTCTTCATTGAATCACATATACGTAATAAAGCTCTAATCTTATATTTGTTGCGAAATCTATTTACTGCTTCACCGTCTCGAAAACCTATAATTCTAGGTCTTGACAAAGTGCAAAAAATACGTTTCCTTTTAAATAGGTTTTTCTATGGTTATTTTTTATACGATGAATTTTATAGAAAATTATAGATATTTTATCTCGAAAAAGCAAGTGCATGATAGAAAATTTGGAAATGAATTCTCAGTTAATTAAAGTAAGTTATTTTACTCATATTCTTGAACAATACAAATAGAAGATTTAAACAAAGCATTTGGTCAATTATCACCTGTCTTGTAATTTTTGCTCTTACTGACAGGAATACTAAAATTATTATTACTTAATCAAATTTGGCACACATGTCTCCTAAATCCCTTACAGTTGCCGTATACTTCACAGATAAAAAGAATAATAAATAATTTTTTCTTCAAAATTCATTTTCAATAATACATTTTTATAAGTGAACAATAACCATCAACTCAATCATTAACAATGATTGAGTTGATGGTAGATTGCTCCTTGAGGCTTGGTTCACTGAATTGCGATCGCAGACTTTGAATAATGCTCGTTATGTCCATAATGAATATTGTTTGTTTTTAAAATAACTAACTTTAACTGTTCTTGATTTTTTCTGTCGTTTGAAATGCAATTGATATTTTTTGTACTGATGATGCCTTGCGTGTCGCTTGGCGAAATGTTTACATATTGTATTTTTAATTGTTTTTTAAGTACATTCTTTATAATTTTATTTTTTAACTGTGCTCAAGTCTGTCTTAGTTTATTTTATTTGGTGTTTTAATGGTTTTTAAATTAGGACGTTAAATGTATATGTACTGTAAATGATTTATATGTATAAAAGTAATAAAAGTTTGAAGGAAAATCCGATTTCAATTTTTTAAACAATTTGATTTATTTTATAATAAATATTTAAATTATATTTCTTCTAACTAATGAATAATATATTATGAATTATTCAGTGTAAGTACGAGGTCATAAATAAACAAAGGGAACGCTGAAATCGTATAAAGAAATTTTTTTATTGCATTCTGAAACGTTATTCAGAAATTTCATACTTCATTTATTTTAATAAATTGAAAAATATGTTGCTTCAAATACATTACTTCAAAATTCTGTCCAAAATTTCAGAAGCTACAGAAATGCTCGTTTTAATCTGTTTAGCCATTTTGAGACATTAATAATAATGCCACGAAGCCTTTAAAGTATTTTAGGTTGAAGGAATGTACCAAACATGCACTTCGTCGGCAATTAATTCTGTTGAAGCAAATTCAAATCGAAATAACTTTATCGAAAAGCCGGATATACTTGATATATAGCTTAGTTCTCGCCCAGTTTCATAATAATCTAATAAATTATGTTTATGATACTTTTTTTAACTTTATTTTAAAAGTATATATTTTAACTGATTTTAAAATTTTACAACCAAACTTTTAAAAAGACAAGTATTTGAAAATCATATGAATAATTATTGTATTATTCAGATTAAAATGGTTTTAAATGGAAAGCACATGTTTTAATTCGAATATTTCGATTTTCATAAAAATATTTTTACGAAATTTTGAGAATTTTGTTTTCAATTTTGAGAAATTTTACTAAATATGTATACCTGTTGTATACATTACATTTGTATATCTGGCAATTTATTAAAATTGTCAGGTTAAATGAAATAAGGTAATGAATTAAGAATTTTGATTTTGAATAACATCTGGTTGATATATTTGGATTCTGCACATTTTTTTTTCTATCGATCCCTATCCAGCATTTAGCCCTTCAATTCCAATCTCAATCCCCACGAAGAGGAACATTTGTTTTACAGGTTTGGAAATGAAGAAATGGGAATAAAGATTGAAGTGTCTACAGACTTCCATTCTAAATTTGGCAAAGCATCAGATAATTAATTGAGATCCATCCTAAATACAAATAATATCTATGTTGCAAAATTATTAATTTTTATATAAAAAATTTTCCTATTCATTTTCAGTTTACTCAAGGGTTTATTCTTTCACCGTGCGAATATGAGAAATAAGGATTTTTGAAAATTTGAGATTCAGGAAATCCCTTATTATTAAAACGCGTGCATAAACCCTTTGCGTCCATGAAAGTCACTAAAAACCATCAGTTGTTGTGGTTAAATAATTGTATTGAAATCTCTTAATCCATGACATTCTTTCCATCAACTATCCATAAAATTGTCATATGAGATCTTCGCACACATGAAAACGACAGCAACAACAACAAAAAATATATATATAACACATACTGGACAACTTCACCATAAAATATAATAAATAAAGACACAATCTTGCTAAATGGTACACAAAACACGAACTTTAATAAGCTAAAAGTTAAATTCTACTTTTCGAGCTGTTTCTACAGCTGTCTTCAGGAAAATATGATGGTTAAATGTCTTAAAGCTCAGAGATGAAGGTTTCCCGTGCGAGAGATAATTCGTCCAACACTGACCATATGGTCATTATCGTGGTCCTATTATGGTTATATATTTTAAAATAATTAATTTCTATTTCTTCAAATTTCTAGCTGTCAGGATACAAATTCCTGTCTAAAGAACTTGAAACAAACGACATACTACCTTGCCATGTCTTACTTAGACGTAGATAGTTTGTAAGAAAATTTCAAAAAAGGGTAATTTCTGTCTAATGCTTGTGCGTGTAGACGATTGTGTCTTTTTTCATTTTCTCACTGAGAAAATAAATGCAATGATCCATTTAGTAGAGATAGAGTGTGAAATTGAAGCGCTAGTGTCCCCTCAAGCTCTATTTATTCAAGTTAAACTTTCTTCTTCGTTAATCCTGGCGTGATCCTGAGGTAATTCTCCCATTTGTAGGTTTTTCTTTACAACTATAGCTATATTATGGTATTAAATTTCAAGATATAATATCTCAAAAAGGAAAAAAAACGCAACTAATTTAACACAAATTATCACACATAGACACGGCAATTGACATTAGAGTAGAATTTATGTTTTTTCCGATTATATTCACTACAGTAAACTCTCGACTATTTAGCCTAATGTGGCGCATGGTTAGGCCGGATAACAAAAAAGCCAGATATGCCGGATTTCTATGTATATTTACTCACTTCCTGCCTCCCCCCCGCCCCCATGATATTGAAAACACATGTTACACATTTTAAGATAAATTGTATATATATATAGTACATAGAGTTTCAAAATAAGCAAAATATTAATGAAAAAGTAACACTAATTCGTAAAAAAAAAAAGAATATATTTTACTTTACTGTTTATTAATAAATGATTCCACAAATATGAAAAGTTATGCATAAGATAAAAGAGTCAAATCTGACAGTTTTTAGTTTTTGAAAAAGTCCTTGATAGATGGCCGCTTCTTCCTGTTGGCCGTCTTCTGCGAAGCAATGTCCTTCCATTTACGCAAGTAGATCATATCAGGTCACCAATTTCGTCAGTGTTCGTCAAATTATCTCTCGCACAGGAAACCTTCATCTCTGAGTTTTAAGCCATTTAACCATCGTATTTTCCTAAAGACGGCTGTAGAAACAGCTCGAAACGTAGAATTTAACTTTTACCTTATTAAAGATCGTGTTTTGTGTACCATTAAGCAAGATTGTGTCTTTATTTAAAAAATATATATATTTAGCTAAATCATTGAATTTCTAAAAATATAAAATTCTTTATATCACACTATCACTAAAACTCATGTGCACTCAGCCATGTAAACAAAAGTAAAAAAAGAAAACATAAGTAGATTCAGCTAACTCCTCGTATTTGAATCTCTTATAATATAAACTTGTTTAAAACTGCTATCACCGTAGCACAATCAAAAAACTTCACAAAATATAAATCATTAATGTAGTTTTAAATTCTTTTTTATATATATTTAAATGTATTTTTAAATAATTAATGTCCATTTCTTCAAATTTCTAGCTGTCTGGATACAAATTCTTGTCTAAAGAACTTGAAACAAACGACATACTACCTTGCCACGCCGTACTTAGACGTAGAAGTGTAATTTCTGTCTAATGCTTGTGCGTGTAGAATATTGTGTCTTTTTTCTTTTTCTCACTAAGAAAATAAATGCAATGATCCATTTATTAAAAAAAGAGGGTGAAATTGAAGCGCTAGTGTCCCCTCAACCTCTATTTATTCAAGTTAAATATTCTTCTGCGTTAATCCTGGCGTGATCCTGAGGTAATTATCTCATTTGTAGGTTTTTCGTTGCAACTATAGTTATATTATGGTCTTAAATTTCTAGATATAATCATTCAAAAAGAAAAAAAAACTCAACTAATTTAACACAAATTATCACACATAGACACGGATATTGACATTAGACTGGAATTAGTGTCTTTTTCCGATTATATTTACTACAGTAAACTCTCGGATATTCGGCCTAATGTGGCGGAAGGGTAGGCCGGATAACAAAATCCGGATAAGCCGGAGTTCTATATATATTTACTCACTTCCTGCCTTCCCCCCGATTATATTGAAAACACATGTTACACATTTTAAGATAAATTTTATATATACAGTACATAAAGTTTCATAAATATTAATGAAAAACGTAACACTAATTCGTAAAAAAATGAATATATTTTATTTTACTGATTATTAATAAATGATTACACAAATATGAAATGTTATGCATAAGATAAAAGAGTCAAAACTGCCAGTTTTTAGTTTTTGAAAAAGTACTTGATAGATGGCTGGCTCTTCCTGTTGGCCGTCTTCCGCGACGCAATGTCCCTCCATTTACGCAAGTTGATGATATCAAGTCACCATTATGGTACCATTATGGTCAGTGTTCGACAAATTATCTCTCGCACAGGAAACCTTCATCTCTGAGCTTTAAGCCATTTAACCATACTATTTTCCTGAAGACGGCTCTAAAAACAGCTCGAAACGTAGAATTTAACTTCTAGCTTATTAGAGATAGTGTTTTGTGTACCAGTAAGCAAGATTGTGTCTTTATTTAAAAAATATATATTTAGATAAATCGCTAAACTTCTAAAAATTCAAAATTCTTTATATCATGCTATCACTAAAACTCATGTATGAGCACTCAGCCATGGAAACAAAAGTAAAAAAGGAAAAGACCAGTGGTTTCATCCAACTCCTCGCATTTGTATCTCTTAAAATGTGAATTTGTTTAAAACTGCTAACACCGTAACACAATCAAAAAACTTCACATAATATAAATCGTTAATATATAGCGTCGGCGTCGTTTGCTCCTGCTCGCTAATGTACTGCATTGCTGCCTCAATCGTCTTGAACCATTTCGAATGTGGGATGAGTTTTTTCCTGCAATCCTCCTCCCTTTTCTTTTTTTGTTACGTCTCCTTTTGTCACCATATCTACAATATCGTTGCAGTTAATTCATTAACTTCGTCGTTTGTCATCCATTCTGAAATGTACTCTGCATTGACATCGACAGAGCCCGGTACATTTTCAGCAACTAAAGTTCATCTTTTCGTTCCCATCTTCCACTTTAGTTTCCTACAAGGGTTTATGTCTACCTTCATTTTCCAAATGAATATTCCAAGGCCTTGCAATTACTATGCTTGGAATTGCTTTTCATATTTTCCACCCACGTTATGACATCTAGCATGTCAATCTTTTTCAAAGTGGTTATGTATTCTTCATTATTTTCAGTCGCTGATATTAACGTATGGAGAAGATGCCGGCTATACTATTTCTTTGTCATTTCAAGGACGCCCTGGTCAATCGGCTGACAAATAGCCATCACGTTGGCTGACAATAGCCGTCACATTATCACCCATTTCGTTAATCTTCAATAAATAAACACGAAGCACACGAAAAGGCTAAACGAAAGTAACCAGGAACAGCGGCAAATAACGTCTGCACATGTTAACATCCGAAGCACAACTGACAAAACAGGATATGAAGCCTTATCCCCTCCCTGCTATTGCAATAGCTCTGCTATTGCAATCTGCAATTTTTTCTTGCACCTATCTGTCGTGAGTCGTCAGCACTTTCCCACGGACGAGAACTTGCTTTTCTCGGTCGCTTGCAACATTCATCATCTTTTTTACTAGGCCGGATAGTCGGGAGTTTAATGTATTTTGAACTAGATGTAGTCTACATATTAAAAAATTTATATATTTTAATACCTTCCGATCTTATCTGGTAATCGTAATATCTACTACTAATCTGTGCTTTACGAAAATTAAATCATTCTTGTTTACATAAGTAATATTAGTTCATGTAAAAGTTATATAAGTTAGAAATTTCGCTTTATATGCTTATTGAAAATGCTCTTGCATTATTTCATAATGCAAAATAACAATAACAAATTACAAGCTTTCCCCCTCTATTTCAACAAGTATAAAATGCAAGTTTAATGTGTATTATAAAAATTACATTATGTGGATTAATGATTGTCGTTAAAATCTTTCGACTAAAGGTATTCTAGAAAAACTTCTTTTAAACGTACGTTTTGACGTAGCCTAAATAATTTTCACAATAAGATGTCATTGAAATTTCTGCAGCAGAATAACATTTGTAATCCTGACTAATATAATTATTTTTACAGTTTATTTGCATTTAAAATTTTAATGAAATTCCGAACAGTTCAGAACTTTCGCTACGCAGAGCAAAATAAATAAAGAGTTTTTAAAGTACAGCAAATGTTATTTGTAAATAACAAGTTTAAAATTATTTTCAACTTCCTAAAGAAGTTTGGGGGTTTATTTTAGGTGATTCCAGAGGCAGAAATTTTTATGAGATAAAATGCATCATTCCTAATTTTATGCATTTAAAATGTTCCATTAAAGAAAACACAAATGATTGAAATGATTAAAATTGACTAATGTTAGTTCAAATATTTGAAAGCCTGTAATTATTTTCAAGAATTATTTCTTTTTAAATTTCTTTATTGATGTTTTAACGTAATAAGAAATATTGTAAAAATCAATAACAAAAGATTTAATACTGTAGGACAAAATAAATAGTTCAAAAGAATTTTGAAACCCATGTTCTAAACTTTTGCGTCGTCATTTTGTCTTAATATTACTTATTAAGATGTTTCTCAATCATACATAAAACAAATAAAAACGTCAGAAAATTTAAAAGAATTATAATTAAAAATCAAAAATGTATAAAATCTTATATCGATTGTTATAACTTAAAAAAAAAATTGTGTGTTTTTGACGTATAGTTTGTAGCTAAATTATTTTCCTATATTTAAAAAAATAAACGCGCAAAACTATTAAATTGTTTAAAAATACCATGACACCGGAAAAACTGTGTATAGAGATTATTGTGCCTAAAGTTCTGCTTTCCTATATAATGTCGGTCTTTGCAGATCAACATTTACGGTTTATATGACAGTTATAAAAGAAACAGCTATTGGACGAAATGACAACATTCTTAAGGAGGGATTTCTCACTAGAAGGTTGGCAAATGGGCGTTTTCTAGAATTTATCTCCTTAACAGGAATACAGATTTTACCTTCGCGTTTTATATGTATTTTTGGGGTTCCGTACTTAAAAAGTTAAAACGAAACGATTATAAGATCACTCCTTCGTCTGTCTGCATGCACAGCCATTTTACTCATAAATTATTGGACGTGTAAAGTTCAAGTTGGGGGAAGTAATAAAGATTATTAACCCACATATTTACAGATTATTAAACATTCACAAATATATTTAGGAAAAATGTGAAAGGGCTAATTAAGTTACTTGAAAAGTAAAATCTTTTTTGTTGCATATCGTGTGGGGTATCCTTTGAAAGCTTTTGTAACGCTGAACTCAAAAATACATTTCTTTTAAATTTAGGTATTGAATTTTAAGATATATTGTCGAAAATGTAGTGTAAAAATATGTCTCGTACCCTTCTTTTTCCGATCCTACTGAAATTAAAAATATAAAAATTAATAGAGGTTAAAGACGTTAATTTAAACCTTGCAGGAAAATTATAGCGATTACCCTAGGTCACATAGCTTTTGAAAAAAATCGCAATTTACGTTACACATAAATTTCAATTTGCGGGCATTGAACAAAGGAGTTACAGAGCGCAAAAAGTACCTATTGTAGCAGAAGTATAAAATCATTGTTGATGATGATTTTCGAAAAAAAATCGTCAGTAATTAGCAGAGATATTAACCCTTAAAGACACGGTCGATTTGGACATGCATAATGACAGGGGCTGCGTACTCTATGTACGGCCTTTAAAGCCTAGATAACAACTTTTAATGATATATTTGTTTAATGCAATGCCCAGTAGCAGTATAATAGCAATAAACGTCAAATTGTTAAAAACAGACTAGTTTAATTAGAATTAATCACATAAACACTATGGGATTCGCGACTAGTTTGCATTGAGTGGATCCCTCAATTCGCCTCCCGTGTCTTTAAAAGTTTATTAAAAACCTATTTGGGAAAAATTGACACGGACCAAGGCGGCGTTGCAACATTGTGACCTCCTTTCGAAGCGCCCTCAGCATAATGCCAAGTTTAAACTTTGATCAAGGGTTTTGTTTTAACTATACTGTAAGAAGAAAAGTCCTTCCGGCCAGTGTTGGGAGGAAGAGGTAGCTTTCATATTCCTTAATTTTTAAAAGCCAGCTTATATTGTTCAAACACACGGAGCTCAAATTTGTGGAACCCGATTATAGAAGATTAAATACTAATTTTTGTTAATAGTGAATATGAATGAGAATTTCGCGAAATTAGTCGCGTTATCAAAGTTGATTTTATTTAAAGTGATTTATATTTGGTCGCCAAATTAGGCAATATCTTGAAGACCCCGCCATATTAAAACAACATTATGGGTGCAGCAAAGATAACCAATGAACTTGGTCGAGACCTTAGTAATTCCTGGGCACATGCTCACTCGCATCTAAATCAGTTGATATATGCGAGTGCTGTTGCAGGCAAAAAATCAGAGTTTTCAAAATGTCACCCACAGTAGAAATTCAAACTGCTATATCTCAGCAATTTTTTAAGATAAAGACAAAACAAAAAATGCTCCGGAATCTTTGTATGAAGCTCAAACACATAAGAAAAAAATCTTTTTCAATTTCTAGTTTTGTTGTACCTCATTTTAAATTAAAAAAAATTAAAATTTTTAAATGACTGCCATTTTGAAACATGATGGCGCATGAAGTTGGCAAACGAACTCGTCCGAGAGATTGCTATATACTATGCACATGCTTTGTCACATCCTAATCGGTTCATAAATACGCGTGTTATTGCGTGACAAAAATCAGATCATTTCAAAATGTCAGACATGCTAGAAATTCAATGTGCAATAACTCAGTCATTTTTTAAGATATAGACGAAACGAAAAATGCTCCGAAATCTTTGTATCAAGGTCAAACACATAAGAAAAAAATGTTTTTCAATTTCTATATTTTTTGTACCTAATTTTAAATTAAAATTAAAGAAAAACTAAATGGCCGCCATTTTTAAATAAGATGGCGGATGAAGTTGGCCAACGAACACAGTCGAGACATTGGCATGTATTATGTACACTACAAGTTATATCCAAATCCGTTCATAAATACGCGTGAAATCGCGTGACAAAATTCAGATCGTTTCAAAATGTCAGTCACAATGGAATTTCAAAGTGCTATAACTCAACCGTTTTTTAAGATATAAACGAAACAAAAAATGCTCCGGAATCTTTGTATCAATCTGAAGCACATAAGAAAAAAAGAAGCATAGAAGCGCCACCTGTTGAGCGATTTGCACCAAAACACAAACAGCACTGATTCATATTAAGGTATACCGGAATCTGAAGTTTGATGAAAATCCGTGCATTAGTTCTGGAGCTAGAGCTACTGTGGAAATCACAAAAATGCAGCACAGCAGCGCCACCTGTTGAGCGATTTACACCAAAAGGTACAAAACATCAATTCATGTCAAGGACTAACTGAATCTGAAGTTTGATGAAAATCCGTGCATTAATTCTGGACATTGAGCTATTGTGGAAATCGTGAAAAAATGCTGCATAGCAGCGCCACCTGTTGAGCGATTTACACCAAAACATAAACAGCACTATTTCATATACAGGTATACCTGAATCTGAAGTTTGTTGAAATCCCATGCATTCGTTCTTGAGATAGATCTATTGCAGAAATCACAAAAATGCAGCATAGCAGCGCCACCTGTTTAGCGATTTACAAAACGTCAACTCATGTCAAGCACTAACAGAATCTGAAATTTTATGAAAATCCGTGCATTATTTCTTGAGATAGAGCTATTATGAAAATCGTGTAAATGCTGCAAAATACAGCATAGCAGCGTCATCTGTTGGGCGATTTGAACCAAAACGTTACCAGCACCAACTCATATCAAGGATTAACAGTATCTGAAGTTTGATGAAAATCTGTGCATTAGTTCTTGAGATACAGCTAGTGCAGAAATCGCGAAAAATGCAGCATAGCAGCGCCACCTGTCGGGCGATTTACACCAAAAACTAATCAGCACCAATTTATATTAGGGGTTACGTAAATATAAATTTTTATGAAATTCCGTGCATTAGCTCTTGAGATAGAGCGCCCACAAAATTTGTGTCACATACACACATACAGACAGACAGACAGACAGACTCACAGACTCACAGACAGACATTTTGTAAAAACATGGTTTTTGGAATCTCTGACCTCTAAAACGTGTAAATCCGTCGAAAACCGGAAGTCGAACGTTTTTACGAATCCAATACTTTCTTCTTGTAAAGATAGAAGAAAGTAAAAACGCAATATTTGCTTAAGTGAAATGCATGCAATATGTTTAAAGAAATCACGAAATTATGTTACTAAATCCAAAACATACATAAAAACATAAAATGTGATATTCAAAAATGTTCTAGATGGAACACTGTTATGTACAATTTTGTTATTTGCGTAAAAAAAAAAGAGCACTTAACAGGAAAAAAAAAAAGATATCAAAATTTGTTTTGCTGCTATTTCTTACTTTCCTTTTCGCTTTCATGTGAAAAAAATAACACTGGACTACACAATAAAACTTTTCCTTGTCCTTTAAATAAACGGTATATTTTTATAAGAATTTGGGGTTACAAAAGATGAATTGACCATTAAAATTTTAATGTTAGCTCTCGTTGTAAAATCAGAAGGGCAAAGTTAAAATTTTCTCCGAAAATATGTATTTTTAAATTGATGTTTAAACAATATAGGAAATTTAACCTATACAATTTTTAACGGAAATCAATTTTGAGAAGCTTCAAACATACGAATCTAACATACGAATCTAAAATTACAGATCGTTCCATCAAATATTTTTAAGATATGTTTAAATAATTAAGGCCGTGTGAGGTAACAAGATTAACTCATTCGAAATCAGCATATCTTAAGATATGTTTAAATAATTAAGGCCGTGTGAGGTAACAAGATTAACTCATTCGAAACCAGCATATCTATATATGTGTAAGATATGCTGGTTTCGAATGAGTTAATCTTGTTACATCACACGGCCTTAATTATTTAAACATATCTTAAACATATCTTAAAAAATATTTGATGGAATGATCTGTAATATTAGATTCGTGTGTTTGAAGCTTCTCGAAATTGATTTCTGTTAAAAATTGCATAGATTAAATTATATATATATATACATATATATATATATATATATATATATATAATTTAATATATATATAATAGAGAAATATGCTAAAGCGATTATTTTAAATGTATAGTGGTACGGAAAATAATATAAAAATAGTCGCCAGTGGAAACCGTGATTAAATAGCAGCAAGGGTTAAGGATAAACTTTGACATCATATTGAGAGTCTTCTACAAATTTTACGAGTGGTGTTCTTTAAATAAGGGCCGTTTGAAAATAAGAACAAAATGAAAGAAAGTTTTCAAAAACCAAATTAATTTTCCGATTCAACACACATTTCTCTATTTTTCAACATAGTTGCCAAATTTGTTTAAGCACTTATCATTCATTACAACAAGATTTTGAATGCCCTATTCATAGAAACTTGCCGCCTGCTCCGATAACACTGTAGTCACGGCCGTTTTCCCATCTTCGTAATGTAGTCGTTGCCGCCGAGATTATGTTTGAGATAGCGGAAAAGATGGAATTCGCTTGGCGTTAGGGGGGTGGTCTAAAACTTCCCAGCCAAAAGAGTCCAGCAAAAGCTCGGGTCTGAGCTGCAGTGTCAGGCCTTGCATTGTCAAGCTGTAGCAGAATTATCTCTGTCAGCTCGCCCCGTCTATTGTTTTGAAGCGCTCTGCGACAAAAAAAAAAATTATCATTGACCGTACCTCGCCTGGGGCACACGATTCGATAATCTTGAACATTCTAAAAACACAACAGACCGTACAGATTACCTATACAGCTGCAACTGAGTACAGTTGTTCCCAAGGAATGACGGGACACGACGCTCCACCTATTAGTGTATACAACAAATTTACTTATAAAACACGCCTCGTATTTTTAGATATGAGATAAGATATCATTTGGTGAAGTGAATTGGACACATGTCACATTTGAAACTCCAAATATTTATTGCCTTTTTAATATTTTTCTAAAACAGACTGCTGTGCGGGAAATTTTTTAAACGTAACTTAAAAACTGTTAAATGGAATGAGCTGCAATTTTAGAGTCACATGTTAAAGCTTTTAGAAATCGATTTCTGTAAAAAAAAAGTATAGGTTTCGTTTCATATATTTTTTAAATATTAATTTAAAAATACCTATGTTTGGGGAAAATCTTAATTTTGTTCAACTGTATTTCCAAAACAAGAGCTAATGAATATTTTTCATTGTGATATTCGTGTTGAGTGGGTTAATATACAGAATTTAATGCTTTCATTTCAAAGACAATTTCACTGTTGACCAGTGTAATAAGAATGTCCACAGATTCTAATGCCAAATAAGAACTTAATATGATTTAGTACCCGTATATCCCATTATGCTAAATGCTCTATTATCCATGTAGTGGTATAAAACTGCTCTGATAGTTCATCTATACTTCACATTTTTTAAAAATTATGTATCATTATCGAAGTAGCCGAAGTAGTTATTTGAATTAATGAGTTAACAACAGTTACACAAAAACTGAAGAATTTAAAATTCATTTTGTCTCCGATTATGGAAAATTCACTGTTTTTTTACACTGTAAAAAAATACGACCAGTTTTCCTGTAGACATCGGAAAAATAGTTACCCGTATCGTACCGGAGAAATGTCCGACCCAGCTCGGAATATAATCCGTAAAATACCGTTTTATTGATTTCTTTTTTTTACGGATTTTATTCCGAGCTGGGTCGGAAAATTTTCCGGTACGATAAGGGCAACTATTTTTCCAATTCATATAGGAAAACTGTTCGCTTTTTTACAGTGTACGTGTGCTTAAAACCACGAATTTGTGAATAAAATTATTATTTTTACTCTGTTTCTTTATATACACTGGTCATCAAAATTTAGGGATAATGACAGAAATAAAACGTAACTGATGCTTAATGAAAAATTATGAATAAAAGTTTGTACAAAAGCATTGGCTAACATAAATTACAATGTTTGGCAGCTGATTATTCTCAAAATATTGAAATTAAAATCAAATTTATGGAAATTGGAAAACGATGGAAAAATTAATTTCTCTAATTAATTTCTTAGAATTTTTTTCTCTTTTAAATGGTGTATGATTACCTCGGACAGATATGCATACCACCCAACATCTTGATTCTATATACAATAACAAAGTGTTGATCAAGTCTTGTGGAATTGCACGCCACTCTTCTAAAACTGCACTTTGCAGCTCCTGGAGGGTCCGGAGAGGAATCTGGCGCGCTAGAAGTTGGCGCCCTAAGGCATCCCACATATGCTTAATAGGGTGGGTCGAAAAAAGCGATTTTTTTTTTCAGATCAATTTTAAATAGCGCAGAAAAGTTGCTTTTTGTAATTAGAAGAATAACGCAAAAAATATTTTTTAAATCGGTTAATATCTTTGGGTCGCGAATTGCGCTTGAATATTTGAAAATTTGATGTAAAGTGACATTTTTTTAAATTAATGACGAAAATTTAAAAATATTCAGAGCAACTTCTAATAGTGCTTAAATGCCACATTTTGGTATTAGAAGAATAACACAAAAAATTATTTAAAATCGGTTAATATCTTTAGGTCGCGCATTGCACTTGTATTTTGGAAAATATGACTAAAATTGACAATTTTTGAAATCACATGATGAAAATTTAAAAACATATTCAGACCTACTTCTAATGGTGCGTAAAAATCACATTTTGAAATTAGAAGAATAACATAAAGACTATTTAAAATCGATTAATATCTTTAGGTCACTTCTTCGCACTTGAAATTTGGAAAACATTGTCAAAAATAATACATTTCTGCAATACAGGAGCCGGGTTCAAAATACTTTGGACATATAACTACTGCGGCTGGAACTGGTTGAGATAAATTTAGAAGTGTTGTTTTATATCTATCTGAAAAGAACATCACCTTAGGTGAAGTCGTTGTAGTTGGATGTGACGGCACTTCTATCAATACGGGACAGAAAATAAGAGGCTATTTGAAATTTAGAAATGCCGATAGGTAGGCCCTTTCATTGGTTTATTTGCCTTTTGACGTTCATTTAATTACCTTTTAGGCATTTGTTTCAACATGGAGAAAGAACAGGGCCGGCATTAATTTCTGGTCCTATAGGTACACTGTAAAAAAAAAATCTGTAAAGTTACTAAAGTTTTTCAAGGAAACTGGGATTCCTAAAACTTTTTAAGTAACGGCAACAACAAAAATTCCTGTAACAGACGCACTTTTGCGCCGAAAATCAAAAAATCTGTAAGGTTACTAGAAATTTTTTAGGAAACTGGGATGCCTAGAACTTTTCATGTAACTGCAACCCAGGTTACAGATAAAATTTTAGTAAGATTACTGTAATTTTAGCAGATTCATTTGTACAGTTACAGATTTCTGTAGCTTTACAAAAACTAGTTTTGTAGATTTGCAGATTTTTTTGTACAGTTACAGATGAAAGTTTAGTAAGCATGTAACTTTACATCTGTAGAACTACAGATTTTTTTTTTCAGTGTACGCAGTTAAGAAACTGCAGCAAATTGCCCAGTCATTCGACCGTTTTTACAGATAACAGTTATTAACCGTATTTTTTATGATCGTGGCCATAATATGGTCAATAATATGGTCATAATACTTTAACAATATGGTAAAGTAACCATTATTTACAAAAAAAGTCAAATGAATAAACAGTTTGCTGCCGATTTTTAGCAATGTAAGCAACTACGTGCTTTTGTAACACTATTTGTTGTCAAATTTTAAATAATCAATTACAATATCCCAACAATGACTGTTAATAAACCAAATTAAGATTTAAAATGTGTATCCTCTGTAAATATTCAACGTCGATTCGACAGACTTCTGTCCTGGGGATCTTGTTGTCCGTAATCAAGGGCTGATTTCTCACTAACGACCGCAAAGAGAATTCTCAGAATGGAACAGAATGGATCCGTTGAAAACCCTCTCAATGGATTGAAACAGTTAGTTTTATACGCCATGTAGACATGTGCATTTATATTGTTTGACATTAATAGGAATCATTCTGTTATTCTAGGAGAAATGCATCTATTCAAGACAATAACAATATCGCGTCAATTACCAAAAATAATTGGAGGAGGTGATACACTCTGTTACGGAGCGTAACGGAGTCTTTGCTCATCCCAAACTCTTGTGATTGTCAATGATCACAGAAGGAAGAGAACAATAAGGAAATTGGGATTCAGACAAATTTGGAAAGCAATGCAATTTGTGACTATCTGAGACAGTTTTTGAATCAGTGAGAGACAAAATGCTCTCTGAGCTTATACTGTGCAATATGGGAGGTGAAGTAACCTTGCAGGTAGTCTAGTTACTTAGTTATGAGTAATCGTGAGCACTAAAATTTAACTAGGTATCATAAAACCTCGCCCAGTTCTCGCTCTTTCTGTCTACATATTTTTCTAGGTCTAAATATATATCTTCTTTATTTTCGTCATGCAATTTCAAAAATTGTCAATTTTAGTCATATTTTCCAAAATACAAGTGTAATGCGCGACCTAAAGATCTATTAACCAATTTTAACATTTTTTGTATTATTCTTCTTATACCAAAAGGTGACATTAACGCACTATTAGAAGTAGCTCTGAATATTTTTTAATTTTCATCATTAATTTCAAAAATCATCACTTTTCATCATATTTTCAAAAATTCAAGTACAATGCGCGACCTAAAGATATTAACCGATTTAAAAAATATTTTTGCGTTATTTTTCTAATTACCAAAGGGAACTTTTTTGCTCCATTAAAAATTGATCTGAAAAAATCCGTTTTTTTCGACACACCCTAATGCTCAATCGGGTTCCAAGTTGGGTGAATAAGGTGGCCAATCACTTCTAGTGATGCCTTTTGTTTGCAAGTAGTCTGACACCCCATTATTCGTCATCCATTAATCGTCATCCATTAGCAAAATTCTGCGCAACAGCATCCCTAAACAGTCTATCTTTGGGTTCCAATACTTCCTCTATATATCTCCGGGAGATTACAGAACCTCCTTGAAAAATATGCAGCTCGGTGCGGTCATTTATTATGATTTCCCCTAAACCATTAAACCGCGGTCGCGGAAATGGGATATTTAAACTGTCAAGGGAAGTCAAGTTGCGTGTTCCTTCTTCTCTTCAGATCAAAACAAGTCTAGAATCAGAGTTCATACTATATCTGGACTCGTCAGTAAACAATACTGAGGCCCAGACGAATTGTCTCCATTGAACATGACGTCGGGACGAGTTTAAACGGGCCTCTATGGAGTCTGGAGTGAGTGGGACACAAACTATTGGTTTTCTCGCATACAGTCCACGCTCGTTAAGCCTTCGTGCAGCAGTTGAACGGCAAGTTCGGGTTCCTGTGGTAGCCTGAACGTCTGAAACCAAATTTCTTGTAGTCGCTTCGCGGTTTCTTCCAGCCTACAATGACAGAAATGGTCTTCGGATGCAGTTGCTGCCTTTGGTTGTCCATGACCAGGCTGCCTATCAACTTATCTAGTGCTTTAAAAGCAACTCCAAGCACTTGATATGACACTTTTAGGGAATTCAATTCTTGGGCGACCTCCATTTGTGTTTGACCTCCCTTGATTCTACCAATTATTCGCCGCTTTTGACCTTCACTTAATGCTGCCTTTGAGCCATAACTAATGAATACTGATCCCATTCAGACACCACTTTCACTTTCAACAACACTACAGACCAGAATTTCAACATGAGTCCATTACGCACCACATTGTCAGTTACCGAATATACACAGTTATGGCACTAATGTATGCGGGGAAGTGCAATTTTTTGTTCAATTGTATTTAATTAACATAAGTAATTGTAACATTGGGCATTGGTTGTAACATTAACTTAGTGAGCATATTTTTTCTCGTTATAATTTAATTTTGATGACCAGTGTAGTAACAGGGAAGAAAAAAAATGACTTATTTGCACTATCTATTCCGTCTTTCTATTTTTTCCCCCAGCATAGAACCATAATTTAGTTAGTGTTAAATTATTAATTGGTAGTTAAATTCTTACTATCTAATAAATTGTGTTACTATTAGGTATACACATATGTATCCAATTTCTAGGAGTCTAGCACATTAGGAAGTGGCTGAAAATGCATTACAATGTCCATCATTATACACATGAACCACGTTAATAAGTTACGTTGAAAGCGTACTATTTTTCAAAATAAATTTTCTCTTTATATATTTTTTATATTTGACTTTTTAGTTTTTAAAGTGTTTAATTGTCTCAGTTTTACATGCTTTTGGCATATTTTATAGATCCGAATTTGGCGCATAAATAACTCTAGTATACAGTAGTATCGTATCCAGTATAGAGTTATATATGTATATATAGTTGTATTCGTATTCTTTATTTGAATGGATATTTAACTCTTTATAGCTGCACCCGATTAACGTAAAAATACCTAATAAATACCTAATTAATTCATAACTAAGTTTTAAAATATTATTTTGTTTTGTCATTTGAATGACGCTTGTATACATAATACATACAGGGTGAATGGAAAATGAAGTTGGTCAGACGGGATGAATATAAGATGATTCACAGTACAATGCGTTTCGAGAAATACCGCGTGAAGTTGGTAGGGGCTGTGTAGGCATTCAAAACAAGCCGCCAGTGAGGGAAGCTCGCATTCGCACTGTGATTTCATATAGCATTGAGCGCTTTACGATTGCTGATCTAATACTATCAGACATACATCTGACGTGCAGAGGTGCTAATGCCTGAACCCTTTGAAAACGGTATGGGTGCATACCTTCGCCATGCAAAATCTGCCATACAAGTGATTGTGTCACACCCAGTCAATGGAAAATAGCTCCCGTGCTTGTGGATGGATTGTGGTCAATGTGAAGAAGATATATTAAAGATCCATTTTAAAAATTTTAAATGACATTAAAAAAGGTTTTGGGACCATAGATAACGTAGATTCTATTTCTGTGTACATAAAATTAGTTACGATGCTTTCATTATTAAACAAAATGTTTCTATAAAAACATGTATAATAATCACTTATAAACAAATTAAGTTAAATAATGCTATAAAAAGTGATAGAACATCTTTATTAAGATTACGATCGTTTCATCGCACAATCGGCGAGATTTTCAAAATCAATCATAATAGAAAATATTTTCACATAACTTAAAAACAATAATATAGTAAACAATGTCACGAGACATGAAGCATAATGAAAATATTGCAACCATAAAATAAAATAAAAATTAAATTAGCTATTTGCGAGCGTGGATTAATTTTCACATAATTTAAAAACAACATGGTAAACAATGTCACGAGACATCAAGCATACTGAAAAACATTGCAAAACATAAAATAAAATAAAATTAACTTGGCTATTTGCGAGTGTGGATTAATTTTTACTATTGTTTCTACAATTACTTAGTATCTCTTTCCAAATTCTAGGTAAATCAAGGGACACAGAATCATTGCAAATATTCTCGTTGCGTAAAAATATTTCTATTGATTCTCGGACTATGGATGGTAAATAAAATCTTGAAATGGATATAAATAATTTGGATTATACGCCCCATGCATGGATCAGATACGTAGACGATATTTTCATCGTATGGCAACATGAAGAAACCTTGCTCAATAACTTTCTGAATCAGATTAATAATCTTGATTCTAAAATTAAATTTACATTGGAAATAGAAGAAAATGGTACGCTACCGTATTTAGATGTATTATTAATCAAGACGCACCAAGGAATAAAGCGCACTGTGTACATAAAGCCCATAGCCAGCCAATCCATTATCCCTAATAACGCGCAAGCACCTTTTTCATACAAAGTTTCTGCATTTAGACATTCTATTCAGAGAGCTTTCACAGTTTGTACCCCTGAACATTTAAATAACGAAATAAATAAAATATATGATATCGCAAGAAACAATGGATACAAAGAAAGCACCATAGAAAAATTAATTAAGAGCTTGAAGAACAAAAAGAAAAGAAATTTCAAGCCACAAAATTCCTTGTTATCCACTTTACAATATTTTCCTGGTTTCTTCGAACGTTTAAAATATAAACTCAATAAATTCAATATCTTCCTAGTCGAAAAACCATCCATGAAAATAAAAAATATAGTATGCAAGAAAATAGATCAAATTGAGTCCAACCAATTAGCAGGAGTATGCGAAATACCTTTCACCAAAGAAGATGGAACAAAGCAGTTTTATATAGGTATGACAAGCAGAAAACTTAAAACTAGAATCAAAGAACATATAGCAGACATCAAATACAATAGAAGAACCACAGCGTTGGCCAGATTATGCAGCGAAGAACCTTTACAGATTGAATTTAAAAATAGCAAGTTGATTTATCCATCAAGATTTTATTTACCATCCATAGTCCGAGAATCAATAGAAACATTTTTACGCAACGAGGATATTTGCAATGATTCTGTGTCCCTTGATTTACCTAGAATTTGGAAAGAGATACTAAGTAATTGTAGAAACAATAGTAAACATTAATCCACACTCGCAAATAGCCAAGTTAATTTAATTTTATTTTATGTTTTGCAATGTTTTTCAGTATGCTTGATGTCTCGTGACATTGTTTACCATGTTGTTTTTAAATTATGTGAAAATTAATCCACGCTTGCAAATAGCTAATTTAATTTTTATTTTATTTTATGGTTGCAATATTTTCATTATGCTTCATGTCTCGTGACATTGTTTACTATATTATTGTTTTAAGTTATGTGAAAATATTTTCTATTATGATTGATTTTGAAAATGTCGCCGATTCTGCGATGAAACGATCGTAAGTCTTAATAAAGATGTTCTATCACTTTTTATAGCATTATTTAACTGAAAATGTTTCTAGTTTATGTTATCTCTTATTTAAACATTTTTGTTAATATCTAACCTAATAATTAATGGAGCGGATTACACGAGGTTTTGTTGTTTCTATTGATATATTTATGCTTACGTACTTTATCATAATATTTTAGCTATTTATAGTTACGTTTTTAAAGATATCATTAATTCACAGAGTGTTGTATCGGTTATTGCAACTTTAATATATTCGTTATTTGTTTCTTCTGATGTTATAAAATTGGCGAGATTAAAATATTTTGGCGATCACTGACGCTCGGCTAAGAGCCCTATTCCTATGATCTCTATTCCACATGAGATCATGAAATTAATTAAATAAATATATATAAAAATAGCAAAAGCCATGCTTTGTTTGGATTCGGGAAGCATTATTTAATAAGATAAATATTTGAAAGTAATAATATATTTTTATATTATTTTTGTATCTTTATTAAGCAAAAACGTTATCTTATGTTTCGGCATATTTTAATTTTAGAAATGTAAATTCAGCCAAATAACTAAGAATTTCCTCGGAATTTTTTATTTATGATATAAGTCTGGTATAAATAAAAATATTTTCGAAGCAAAATTTTACAAAATATTTTAAAATTTTTAACTAAAAGCTCTTTTAAAGATGTTTTTACATTTTCCAACAGCCTCTGGAGTTTTCTCAAATGGTTTGAAATCGGTATGTTTCCAATCTTTGTAATTCACATCAAATAATCTTTGATAGCAATCTTAGAATAGTATATTCGAACAGAGCTTGAAGAAAGTTACTTCTTCAAACTCCTATTTGCTGGAAAAACATTTGAAGTCTGCTCTCGTTGATACTAAGATTTATTAACTTATTATGTTATTGTTATTATTCAACCTTCGAGTTTGAATAACACTTAACGAATTTAACAATTAATTTTATTTGTTTACAATTCTTTTGTTACCAATTTACAGAAAAAAAATCATAATATAATTCTTTTAAAATGCATAAGTATCGTCTGCGTAAATGATAATAAGAATGAATTGCGTATTTGAATTCTTAACACTGAAAAATACTTTTATAATTAAATAATTGTAAATAATTGAATTTCCACAAATTTTAATTCATTAAAAATATTCTATAATTTTCATAAAAAAGATATTTTAAAAATGTCATAGAATAAATTGTGAATTTATTATATGATTAAAAGGAATGAGCACCAAAATATGCGCCATTTCTAATCAATCTTAACAAAGTATTATATTAAAATGTATATTATTCTCTCAAATAACAAACATTGATAATATATGAAAGTTTAATGTTCTTTTACGGTTTGAAGTATAAATTGTGCAGCTATTTTCTATATTTAAAATGTTTGTTCTTCGCAAAATGCAGATTTATAGGTTCCTTTCATTATATAAATAATTTTTTAAAAAAATGAGAAATTTTGATGTAACGACAATATTTCACGTATTTAATCATTCATGATTTTATTCATTTTTACTAGCTCAATGATTTTTATTTACTGTTAGAAATACGCAAGTTTCATTATCTTTTACAAAAATAAATCCGTATAATGGAAAAACATATTTAACAAAATAATAAAAAATGTTTTTGTTAAGTCATTCGATAAGAAAATAATACTGTCAGAATCTACAGATCATATTTTATTTTTATCAAGTCCAAAAATATTTCTTTCGTTAATTAAATTTAAAATACAATTTTTGAGATATGTTGGCGGAATAATGATAATATATGTTATTTATTTAATTAATCATGATTCTATTTATAATTACTAACACCATGATTTATTTTTTATATATGTGTAATAATAACCCTAAATATACGTGTTTCATTTTTTATTTGCAAAAATGCGTCCGCAATGGAAAAACTTGTAGTATAATTTAATTAAATTAATAAATTTTTTAAGGTTATTCTGTAAAAAAAAAATTATATTGTGCAAATCTATAGATGATAATTTATTTTTATGTTTAATTTCAATTCAAAATACTGAATAGTTTTTTTTTTTTTTTTTGTAAAGTGTACGACAAAATGTAATTTGTGTAGCCTAGTAGAGGATTCGCTTCTCTCATCCTAATAAATTTTCTGGCTTGAAATATGTGTAGCCTGGATTAAATAAGACCACATTTTACTGATGTCTAATTGGAGGTTGGAAATATACCGGGTGAGCCAAAAGTACGTTAAAATTTAAAAATTCATAAATAGGAAGAAATTTCGATAAAGAAGTGCGATTTGAAAGAAAGAGCTTACACGGTACCTTTTTGTTTAGCAGCAAAAAATGTTTTAGTTAAATTTTTAACGAACATTTGGCTCACACGGTATATATTTGCAATTATTAAAAAATATTTATGTTTTTCTTAGTTTAGTTTAGTTTCATCTCTTGGCCCAGAAAGAATATTCTAAGGCATTCATAATTTAATATGCAAATCATTCATTTACATTTTTATTAAATCATGTGATAAATTTTCGTGAAACTTTTATTGGAATCTCAAAAATACATAAACTATTTTAAGGCATTGTAAATTATGTACTTTCAAAATCGTAATGACAAAATCTTGTCCCAATTATCAAAGTCTGTTTCAGTGGTTAATTTAAATTAGCATAGCTGTTGCAGATATTAATAATAATGTCAGGATGTTTCTGTAGTATTTTGTGTAAAAAGAATGATTGAAACATGTCACTTAGTCTGCAATTCATTATACTCCAACGTGGAATCAATTCGAAATAACCGGAAAAGAGGATAACAAATTACGAATAAGTAGTTTTGTTCGTTCATCCATATAGTATGGGAAAGGGAAATCTCATTTAATGGCATTTTATTATTTATTATTTTTTATATTTTGAATACAATCGGTAATTAAACAATAAAATATAAACTCCTTTTCCAAATTTATCAGAATGCCCATAGTATTAAAACAATATTCTTCCAATATTTATGCATGGGCAATATTTTGGACAGTATGTCAATATTTGCAAGAAATATTGCCTCACCAATGGGGTTTAATTTTTTACCAATATTTTATAACGAAGAGTTTGCCGTATCATTGTACATTCCTAATGTAAATTTAATATTTAACCATTGTTAGTATTTGAATGGAAGTACTTCGTTTTCGCAAGCCGCACCTATTGTCTAAGACGATTCTACTATACAAAGGTGTGTTAGGCTGAGATAGGTATTTTCCAAAGCTCTACTTCGGCGTTTACTTGTACGTTGTCACTAAGTTGAGCAGTCAGCCAAAGTTAGCTAAACAAACTCCTCTCATCCCTATTTTGATAAAATCAAAGCAGACCAGACGCATGCGCAAAATCGCGGCTTTCCGAAAACAAACAGCGCTGATGACAAATCAGACATTAGAGAAATGTTGAACTTCAATCTCACTAATGTTAATTTACTTTTAATGTTTGTGTAACTACGAAATATTAAATATTAACTGTAGAAGAAGTGAAATATTTATAGTCAAGAAATCTTTCATTGGAACTGACTGTAAACTTTAAATAATGTGAAATAATAAACAAGTTGGAAATTGCAGGTCAAACATGGCAAATGATGTTCGTTCATACTATAACTAGTTTTATGAATATTTTTTGCACCACATATTGTACTGAAAGTATATTTTAGTGCACTTCATAAGTGTGCACCAATTTCATTCTGTCCGAAAGTTTGTAACATTGGCCGTAATGTAACGGGAAACTTTTGACTGTCCCTGTAATTAAACTATACATCCGATTTTTATAAAATTTGAAATGTCTCGACAAAATTTTGCAACAATTATATATTTAAAATTTTAGACGTAGCGTTGGGTTGTTTTTGCTCTGTTATATGCCGACGGACGGACAGACATACGGACTGAACGACGACTATAAGTGCTACCTATTTATATAATTACGAGCGCACCTGAAAAGCATTTGTTTTGAATTAAATCAAGTGTTTGTGATAATAAAAATTAATTAACCTGTGCAAAGATAAATATGTAAATTATTGAATAGCCCCAAAATCCTTACATATCTTACAAAAAACACCGTGAACAAAAAAGTTATGTGGAGAAATAATCAAATAAAACTTTGGATGTGTAGGGTACAAGAAAATAAAACAACGTTTTGAGCAACAAAATATTTTTCTCTTATTTAAAAATTTTAGTTCATTGCTTCTTCACTATAACATTAAAATTCCATTACTCACTACACTGGTGACTATAGTCGGAACGTTACAGAAACCGCTATTTCGTATTTGGAAAATCTTCTTGCGTTTAAAGCATTGTTTTAACGTTAAATAACATGTGACATATCTTCAATCGAAAAAATACGAAAGAAAGCTCATTGATTTTTTCTACATACTTTATGGAATGTAAGGATGCCAATTTGAATTTTTTTAAATAAATTTATGCATGTCTTTTTCTGTCGGTATTTATTAAAGTCAGTCCTAAATTTTACTGCACATAACCTTGAATTAGAAAGAAAATATTACACTTTTTTCATTTAACTGATTATAAAATTATTTCCATAAGTCTATTATTCGGTTTTCAAAATAATCCCAGTAAAAAAAGATAAAAATTGTATTTATGAAACATAATTTTCTAATCTTTTGCATATCACTGTAAGCGAAAATGTGAATGCATAATTACAATATCCTTCGTCATTAAGTCATTTTATTTAAAAAAAATGCATTAAACAAAATATTTTGTTACGCAATCAAAAATAAAATAGTCGAATTAGAATGTATGTTTATATTTTCCCACTTAAAATCATGCAGCTAACTTATTAAAAAGATTTTATTTTAAAACGTACTTAACTTTTGTAAGTTATATCCAAGTAACAATGCCTGAAGGAAAATATCTGCGGCTCTCTCGATGATGTGATTAAAAGAAAAAACTTTTGTTATATTTTATTTAAAGTTGCTTAGAGCAAATTTCTGAGAAATTATTGTGAATCCACATAATTGAGAACAATGTTGATGTACACAATTATATTTATGTCTTTATTTGGTTTTTGTTCTAGTAAATAATCAAAGTAAATGGTTAATACTTAATAAATTAATATTTTATTTTATTTAAATAAAAATACCCTTGTGGGGATAAAAAAAAACTTTTTCAGCATAGAATTTTGATTCATAATGAAATATATCGAAATATTGTTTGTTCTTTCATTTATGCAAGATTCTGAATTTGGCTATACTTTACATTTAACAAATCTATTGATCAAAATAAACATTAAAATGAAAAATTTCAGAATGATTGTCTCATTAAAACTTAAGTCTTTAGATAAAAATTATATTAAAAAAAAATATTAAGTCTTTTAGCATTTTTGAATGCATTTAGAACACATAAGTGGATAATGTTTAATAAAAATATTCGTTTTTATCGCTTATTCATATTGGACTTTAAATTATTGATAATAGGTTATAATATGCTGATTAAATATAATTAAACATTTTCAATGCTTTTCCTAGGTCGATGAGAAAATTTAAATTTTTTTGCACAAAAAAGTAATTGATTTATTTACAAAAAATAATAAATTTCACAGTTAATATTTTATGCCTTTACACAGTTAATATTTTATGAACAAAAGTCACATAACTATATAGCATGTTTCTAATATAATGTTAAAACTATTTCATACATATAATTAATCTTTTTAAAGAGATATAAAACACGAATATTCGGCAACATAACAGAAAAATATTGTTGAACTAAAAAATATATATTTATAATTTTCTAAAATTTAAATTGTAAATTCCCATCTCATATTTAAACGATTAAGATTTATATTTCAAGAGCGAACTTATTTCTTATTGTAAGAAATATCCAAGCAAATAACCATAATTTAACCTGCGGCTCTACCGTGGATTTCATTGGAAGCAAAGACCTTTGTCATATTTTTATTTCAATAGTAGCTTAAAGCAAAATTGAGAGGTATATTTTGGGGAAACAATATAACGGTGAATAATACTAATTTACTCAATCCGTTATGACTTCCATTCTTTTTTGTAATAAAGTCTGTATCTTCTTAATTTTGCACAGTTTTTGTTCTTTGAGAAAATAACATTCCGTTTTAAATTAGATCACTCTTAAAAAGAAAATTAAAATTTAATTTCTGTTATATGGTTTTTAATTAAGTTTTACAAAGCGAAATAACAAAAGAATTAATTGAATCATGAAATATTAATTATTTCCTTATAAGATACACAAATATCTTAATGAAAATATTTAAATACTTCAGTGCTTAAATGAACAAAATATTCCATATATTTAATTTGTACTTACAGTAAAAGGAATTATTAAAATTCAATAAATTTGGCAGATGTTTGAAAAAAAGGAAGGAAATGTTTTAAAAATAAATTCACTTTTTAATGCTTAATGATGCAGTGTGTTTATGATTTAGGCAATACAAAATGCATGCTTGCATTTGGAAACACCGACATTCATTGCAAAAAAGTAGATTCATTTCACAAACTAAGATTTTGTAAAATTTAGTGCTATAAATCTTTTTTGCAACCTAGATGTAAGGATGAAAAATATGTTTGGAAAATTCTATGGATACTGTACAGTTATTCGAATTCTACATGTAGCATTATAATGGAATATCTATTTGCATTTTTATAAATTTCTAAGTTTTAAAAAAATCAGCCTTATAAAGCAATGTATGAAATTAAACTTTTTGAAGCTTTCTTATAGATGTTATTATAATAAAATGTAATTATTGTGAGATGATTTAAAAAGACGTTCCAGTAATATTTTAACTAAATTACAAACTACGCGTTAACCCGATGTGTCGATTTTCGGCGGAGAAAATGAAATATAATTATATTCTACATTATTAAACATTTATAAGATTAACGATGTATTTTTTCATTATAAGTAAGGAATCATATTTACAATTCACGTTAATTAAGAAATAAGTGGATTACATTAAGCAAATTATGTTATTTTGTTGAAATTATAGCAGAATGTCTTTATAACAGAAAGCGACACACATACAATATAATTTGATTGTTTGAGATAATTTTGAGCAAAAAATTGTAAAACTCGACATTATTTTGAACTTGGTAAGTCTGCAATTATCGCCAATCTAAAATTTTGTTTGCTCATCTAACTCGTCGAAGAAGTCTGTAATGTGGATTGCTACGGTTTGGAGAAAGACTTCCGAACTGAGCATATGCACTTTGAGTATTTCTCACAGCTCTTCTATAAAAGTACTCGGAATTTCAGTAAAACGTTGCATATTATCAGTGTGCGATTTCAGTTACGAAGTTTTTTAAAAGTGACGTCATTTGTCACAAGTATTTCCTTCTATGAGGAATTTGAAAACGGCTGTAGTGAAAATGAAGCATTTTTACACACTTTATTTCGTAAAATCACGTCATTTGCAACAGAAAAAAGCATTCCACTTTTAGATTTCATTTTTTTATTGAACACATACATCAGACCTGCGCGCTTGACATCTAGTGTCCGCTTATATGATCAATTTTAGGATCTTTGTCTTAAACAAAATCTTTTGAAAAGTATGCGTATGACGTCACGATTGCGCAATAGTAGACAAATCCACCAAAATGAGATTTATTCATTAAAGAAATTTGGCAAAACAAATTTGGTATCTAATAATTCATATGTCTTTACTTCTTTGTAACATTAATATGGATACCCAAAGTTAAATAGAGTTTTCAATAGTTCTATGATCTATCAGAAATCATTCATTTACATTTTCTCAAAATTCAGAAAATGTTATTTCACATGGATTAATAAAATTATCTAATTAGTAAACTTAAAACCTTTGTTTTATTGCAGACGATAATCATTTTAATAACAAATATTATTTTCTTTTCAATCTTATGAGAAAATGGCAACAAAAAGATATAGTAAATACAAAACTTGTGTGGAAATATAAATCACCTAAAAACAACGTTTAAACACCCAATAAAATACATAAGGTTTGAACAGACGTATACGTTTCCTGAGTTCCAGGACTCACATCATCAGTGTATAACCCTTTAAGACCCGGAACATTTTCACATTTAAATATTACATTCTTCTGGTTATTAACTCTATACTGAGCCTAATGACACTTAAAAAAAAATAATAAAAAGATTTTTCGTCACCCCCTGGAGCGTGGAGAGTACCCGCACAAACGTGCGGGTTGGGTCTTAAAGGGTTATAAACAATATTCCCCCAACTACATGTACGGTTAAAACCCAAATGTCAAAACCCAATAAAAAAAGACCATCAAGTTCCAACAGCCAATGAAATTAAAGTGGAAGTGATGTCCCGTGACACAAGAAACCCACGCAGAAAGTTCAGATGTATGGTACACTATACAAATCATTAACTAAGGAGTTTTTAAATCTATGGATATGAACAGCTTCAAAAAAGTCTAAATCCAGAGGAGTAATGCATTTCTTGTGATGGTCACAACATACTAGTTTAAATTGCTCTTATCATTTGTCACTTTTATGAAGATAATAGTAAGCCATAACATATTTTGAAAATTTATATAATTTTAGTTGCTTGCGTATGTTCAACAGGTAAAATTCTAAAACCCATTTCAATATTTTCGAAACACATAACATAGTGTAACACCATTTTTTCTTTACATTTCAAAACAATGCGTATGGTTTATTTATGGTATACGTATGGATACATATTTTTGCGCATTTCATGCATTTATATGTGATGCAACTGTACATGAAAAAAAAATAGATTGTTTCCATTTTTAGCTTCATTATTTAAGAATGATTCAAAAACTTGCATTCTTATTTCTCTAAATATGCATACGTTACTTTCGAAAATAAATTCTTAATAAACGCAAATTTATATTTGAAATCTTTCAGTATTTAAGGAATATTTTTTGTATATTTAATGTAAATATTTTGCTCAAGGATTGAAGAAATGTAATTGTTTTAAAGACTCAGTATATGTGGCCTTCTTTTCATGTGATGGATCAATATTGCGTGATTTATTGCAAATGTATCGGGACTGCGGAACCGAAAACCAGGTCGAAAGTTAGTCAAACTGCATTCATTGTATTTATAATTATCTGTATTCAATAAATAATGAAACAATCAACGCAGTAACAAACACCATTCGACAGTACGTACTCAATAATTGGGAATTTAGTAAAATAATTTATTCTTCATGCTGAGATTCAAA